>JAMPIT010000059.1:5000000-6250000 GCA_026261815.1 Monarcha castaneiventris obscurior | reverse complement strand
ATACAAAAAACCAAAACCAACTGAACAATATTACTGTAACTCAGTTAAAGCTTTCTATTGACAGTATAAATCATGAGGACAAAGCTAGATTCCCTTTTATGTGCCTTTAGAATATTGATATAAAAATAGGTCTTTCTGCATTCATATTTCTTCACAATAGTTTAAAAGAATGAAGAGGCAGTAGTTCTACTGAAATGGATCTTTAAAATCAAGATTGGCAGGTAGTTGTATCAAAAGGGAAATTCAAGCCTGGTATGCCCTTGTGACAAGCCACAGTTTTGGAGGGGATGGAATCATCTTTGGTCCTTGTGTGCAACTCCTCTGCTGATTCCCACTGAACTATTTCAAAAGGATACTTTTTTCTGATGTTCACAAATGTGATTGTTTAACAACATCATCCTGCACATTGTAATACAGAGCAAAATAAAAGGAAGGAAGAAAGAGGAGTGAATAAAGCTTAGTGAGCAAGCTACAGTGTGGCAAAACAAACAAAAGAAAAGTGTAGTTTGGGGCACTGTTTGGAGGTCTGCATCTCAAAGGCATATATCCTGCAAGTGAGCCATAGGGAACACCAGTAACTTCCTCCTCTGATTTCAGCTAGCAAAGATCCTCATGAACCTGTTTGGTGTAGTCTGAAGAGATAACGTGTTAAACCCTGTGATAGCTGGTCCTAATTGCACTTCTTTTCAGACATTGTTCACCTTTTACACAGTAGTGTGTTTTTCTTCAGTCTACTAATGCCAGACACTATCCAGTTATCACAACACCTCTTAATTTGCATTCTCTCTTTAACGTTTCTGTTTTTTTACTGTGGTAGCTTTGACTAAGTAGTCTTCTATTTTATTGACTATTTCCCTTTTAAGCTAGGGTAAAGAATAAATATGACCTGCATTTTGAAGTGTTCAGTATTTATTTTGTTCTTGAAGGACCACTGAATCAGGTCAGAGCTGGTTTTCAGGTGACCCCGTAGCATGTTCATTTGGCACTTTGCTCAGCAGCTCTTTGAAGGAGATGGGGTACAGAAGCAGAGGGCTTTTATCACAGCAGAGGGCTTTTTTTTTCCCTCTTGGAAACCTTATTCGAAATTCCCACACAGTGCTAGTACGGATTGGTGATTTTGCCTTTTGCAGAAGTTGAAAGTTAGATACCATCAGGTTTGTTTTGTGCGTGATATCAAGACAAATAATGCAATTGTATGATCACAGTACTTGACTAAAGGTTGTCCAAAACTCCAGATGTTGGTAACATGCTGTGTGAACCTTTTGGCTTTCAGGCCAGACCCCTCTGTCAGCTGTTTCTTGTTTTACTGTAGTTTTACCCAAAATGGAGCAGTTGTCCCAAGAGGAAGTCTACAAATGCAGCATAGCCCAGAAAAGGCTGAATAGCTGCAGGGAGCACAAATGGGCCAATACTGTTCTCTTGTAGTGTGTGTCAATATGGGGGGAAGGGACTGAAAAATATATGTATATAAAAAAATGGAGAGCTTGTTCAGTTGGGTCTGGCTGGCAAAAATGATTAATTGTTCTCACTTGGACGTGGAGGTGGAAATGGAGGAGGAACTCTGGAGCCCATGATGTGTCTCAAAGGCAAAAATCTTTCCCAGTGTCTAAAATCGTGGCAAGGCAATGCTCAAGAGTTGATCTGAGCTTCAGGGCAGCAGAGTACTGTTCTGCACACACTGGGTTTCAATTACTCTGCCAGGCAGTACTGACTGGAGGCAGGCTTGATAAAGACATCATTCATGATGATTAAATGGCTCAGACGGACTTTGAAGAGGAGAAACGTGTCTAGCTAAGGACTGCGATAGTTCTTGCTGATTTTGTTAGCAGGGCTTTGGGACTTTGTATCTGAGGAAAGGCAAAGCTTTGTGTGACTTTGCAAGGAGGCTGAGTCAGGGGATCACTAACCTGTCTGCCTGGCTACTGCCAATCCCAGTGACAGACAGACAGACAAACAGAAGCTTTCTAGAGCCTGGTCTCTAAATCCTTCTACGTCTGTTTTTCAGGAAGCTCATCCACACAGAACTGTTCTTCCAGAGTGGTCTGTGGAGTGCTCCTTGATTTCATGCCATTTAAACACTCTGCTTTGTTTCTATCTGCTAACTAAGAGCTAATCCCTCCCAGAATAGTTTCCTTGTATCATTTTTCAGGACAATCAGTTACTGAAGCTCCAATTACAAATGCCAGGGAAAGTTCCTCTCAGATGTGAGTGTCAGCAAAATGTCTTCTGTTATTGAGGTGACTCCCATTGTGGAGGAAGGCTACATGGCAAAACACAAACTCTGCCAGAAACACCTCCGCATTAGAGGTGTTGGCAAAATCTGTGTCATGATGAAATAATTGGAGCACCCTACTGATTACTAAAACAGGTTCTTCACAGACCTGTCTGAAACAGTGTGGATTTTTGAGGAGGAGGGGGCAAGTGGGGAAGGGGTGGGTGGATGAACTAGGAAAAGCTGAAAGGGGGGGAAATCTCCCAGTAATTATTCAGGTCATGCCATGCAGGGACTTTCAGCTTTGTGATAAAATGTTTGAGACCAACTGATGCAGGAGTGTTTCATGTGGCTCTTGGGTCTGGAAAAGTGTTCTGGCCAATGCCTAAAGTCTACTTGAAAACATTTGTTGTTGTTTTGGGGATTTTGTTGGGTTTTTTTAAAGTGACAAAATGACTGATTCTGGAAACAGGGAAAGGAAATGTGTGGTTTTGTAGCGAGTGTTTTTCAGGCATTAGGTGTTACCATCAAACATCCTGTGGTGCTGGCTGTGGCTGTTCAGCTGTCGGTTCAGTCCCTATGCTGGCCTGTAGCTCATGCTGAGAGCCCTCTCTCCCACAGCCTTTCAGCAGGGAGGATTGCTGCTTCTCCTCTCTACTTTTCTGGTCCTCCACAACTCACTGCTACTCCCTTGTCTTCTGCTGTCTATGTCATCCTTGCTTGTGTTGTTATGAACTTTTATGTGGGCCCATCTATTAAAAAAAGCATCTTGCCTTATTATTCATAAGGGAAACATCTCTTCTTTCAGCTTCTTTACTTCCTCTATGACTTGTATCAGTGGCTAGCCAACGGTGATGACTAGTTAATATTGGTCAAGAATTGCAGTTATTTATTTTCTTGATGAGGAGGAAAGAGGCTGAAGAAGAAATGTCAAATGTTCTGACTAATTCCATTGTGTACAAAGGTATCTTGTATCTTCTTCCTGTCACACTCACACTCTTCCTGCCTTTTGTGTTATTTATTTCACAACTCTTCCTCTGGTTCCCTCTGACTGCAACTCAGACTGTGAACTCTTTCTGGCAGTGCAGCTTCTTGTGTGTTTGGGTGCTGCCTGGCAGGGGGACCACAGTCTGAAGTTGGGTACAGAAAATCTACAACATAAAAAGTATTGATACCAGGCTACTTCACAGTCTCACAAAGTACAGCCTCTTATCATCACTTTTAAAAGTAGAAATGTTAGCAGTTAGGAATTGTCAAATAGGTGTTACCTGAAGGAGTGCCTTCTGATAATCCTATGCACACATTAATGACAAACATTAAAATATCATGGTCATGCACATTACATTTGCAGTGAAACAGGAACTCAGATGTAAATACTAGAAAAAAAACTGCTCAACACATTTCACAAGAAGGCCTTTAAGGCAAAAACAAGATCAAGCACACTGGAGCATGTCATATATTTCTACAGATACAAAAAATCATGAGCTAGTGCCATATTCACAGTGGGATATTTGGGATTTTGATTACTGATGGAAGCAACTATTCTAAAGAAAAGGTGAAAAGATTTTCGAGTTTTAGAATAGATTTAGACAGGTTTCAGACAGGTAATGCAGGAAGTTTTAGGAACTGACTGCCAAAGATTTTGTGTGGCTGAGATAACAGGACAGAAAGGGCATGAGTCAAAGGGAAGATGGTGGGAAGGTGGAAGGAAGAACACAGGAAGAGATTCAGAAATGAAAGGTATCAGTGGCCCCTTGTGATCCCATGGTATCTCTGCAGGCATTTTGTATTTATTTTGTATTAGCATCTAGTATTTAAGCGGGTAGGATGTATGTGGCATTTATCTCTTCTGCCTTAGTCAGGGCAGGATTGATAGAAACACGTATAGATAATGTCTATTGTTTGAATGGTCATTTGTATTATCTTCCAAACAAATAAACTTCATCAGATCAGTGATGTTCACTAGAAAAGTTCTTTTCATAGGGACTTAACTTTTCATCTTTTAATTCACTCCAGATTTCCTTGTTGGAAATTTGTGTTTCACTGCTTTGCCCTTGAATGCAAGACACTTTACAGTCTGTAACAAAGCATACAGGACAGGTGGGGCATGTGTTGTATACTTTGTATACAAGTAAGTAAGGTTGCGGGGTTTTTTTTGTGGTGTTACAGATGATAAAATTACTGCTTTTCCAAGGTCAGAGGGTGTTGGTGGCAAAGCCTACAAAAAAGAAAAAAAATCTAAACCTGCTATCTGTGCTGCAGGTGTTTTTTGTTAAAGAGCTGGAAAACGTATTGCAAAACTTCTGAAGTTGGCTTCTAATGGTCAAAACCAAAATGTCAAATGAAAGAATTTCCTCTTTACTTCCTACTGTGTATAATGAAACAGAAAGGTTGTAGGTAGTCACAAGTCTGAAGAGGACCCAGTAAAGTGCCCTGACTTCTGCTATGATTTTGTGAAATGATCGGTCTAATCCTTAAAAGTTTGAGCTGATTTAAGTCTCCTGCTTAACTGAATTTCTTAGGGAAATAGAGCTTATGTGGATTACACTGTTTGTCTGCTGATACACTTGACAACTTTCTGAGCCATCAATGTAAAAAGGCAAGCAGGACTCCCCTGTTGTACATTTTCTGGTACATCCAGTCAAAAACCAGCATCACATGTAAGGCTTACTAATCAGTGTACTAAACTGCACTGCCCCTGCTCCAGGGCCACTTTGGAAGCAACACCAGGGAAATAGGGTTAGCGTTTTAGTAGTGTTAAGGCACACAAATCCTTAGAAACCAGGCTTCATCAGTTTTCCTGCTCAACCATTTCTTCACATATAAGCTTGGAGCCTAAAATCTGCCAAATTAATAAACTTTCATTCCTGAGGAAAACCATGGTTTACAATGCCTTCTGAATGAGGAAAATAATTTATTCACTGTTTTTCAGCAACATGCTGGAAACACTTGTACAAGTGTTCATTATTTTAAATTCACAAGCTTTTTGTAATCTTTTTACAGTAGAAAAAAATAAAATTGTTTGGCAGTGGATGGTATAGAGACAGCAGTGTTGATTGTCAGTTTAGGGATGCTTTTATGTGAGAGAATCTTAAACCTTCACACAGTGCCAATAACAGACTTTTTGTGGTCTAGACAGAGTGATGGATGGGCCTCGTGGCCCATAATAGTATTGAAACTGAAAACATCTTGGTATGTGGAGTGTTGCACATTTGGGTTATTACTAAAAGATAAAAAATTTATTGTCCACTTGTTGCCATTTGAAGGAGACTGAAGCAACTTTGCTGTTTCCTGGAAAGACAATCAAAGAATGAAAGCACGTTATTGGAATTTTTCCTTCACTGTCACTATCTCCATTCCCGTCATACACTGCTGTATTTAGTGGAAATTAACTGCAGCAGAACATCCAGAGAATAACTGATTTCCTGTAAAACATTAATTTTATTTATTCTTTCTACGTGTTTTTCAGTTCTCTCCTCTCCTCTCCTCTTCCTAATCCTATTGACAACAAAAGAAATCACCCAAAAGATCAGCTGTAGGCTTTATGTAAAATATTGTATCAAAATAATGATTCACTGGCAAAAGATTTCTTACAGTAAACACACACATAAATACCCACTTAGGTCACAAAACCAAAAATGTTATCAATAAGGACAAAGGAAGTTGTTATTTTAGTTTTTGAACAGTCTTGATTCGTGTTTCCTGTCATTTTGCTTGGGGGAAGAGAAACAATTATTCCTAAATAAACAATTAAACAGAACTGCCAGCAATTCTTCAAATCCTTAAACCATTATTATCAGGAATGAGTCCATAATTGATATAAGCTACATTCTCCTGCTGTCCAAATTCTGTTTCCACATACAAAGTTTGAGTGCTACATCTCACATCATGATCTGATATTTTTTTTAACCCAAAGGCAAGAAGCCATTATTGTGAACCCTGTTTCTGTGGCACAGTCTGATGATCACCATATTTGAAGAGGGTCTGAGGTGGAGCTTCTTGTTTTTTACCAAGTTGTGCTGTATAATTACTCTGAAGTTTGCTCAGTAGGAAGCAGCCTATTTGTTCCAGGTTTGTCAGCCCAGAGAGGTGCTTCGTGCTGCTTTCCCAGCTGAAGCCTGTGACAGCTTGCTCCCTGGGACACCCAGAGGCTGGTGAGATGTTTGTGATCACCAACAGGGGTGCTGAGAATGCTACATGTCTGGATTCTGACACTGAGTTTGCTCTCTGCAAGGCTATTGGGAAGTGCTGTTCGTCATCTCTTTGTTTATGTTGTTCAAAAAGCCATGAAGATACACAAAGCTAATAGGTCTTAGTGTTCTTTTCACGTAGTGTTAGAAATATTCTGTGTTTATGATTCTTCTTACCTTTCACCTGCTTCTTTTTCAGTATAGCAAATGTACTCTATTCATGAACCAAAACCAGAAAGACCAGAGAGTGTTATGCTCAGTCTCTTCAGGCTGTTAATTTCATATTCAGGAGAGTCAAATGGTTTCCCTGCCTTTGGCCCCTGTTAACGTCATGGAACATTTTGGGTTAAAGGGACCCATCTAGTACAACTCCCCTGCAATGAGCAGGGGCATCTTCAGCTAGATGAGATCTCCCAGAGCCACATCCAACCTGACCTAGAATGTTTGCAGGAATGAGGCATCCACCACGTTGCTAGGCAATGTGTTCCAGGGTTTTACCACCCTCAGTTCCTAATATCGAATTTAAAGCAGCTCTCAGTTTAAAGCCATTCCCCCTTGACCTGTCACTACATGCTTTTGTAAAAAGTTTCTCTCCAGCTCTCGTGTAGGCCCCTGGAAGGTGCCATAAGGTTGCCCTGGACCCTTCTCTTCTGCAGGCTGAACAACCCCAATTCTCTCAACCTGTCTTCATAAGAGGATTTGCTCCAACCCTCAGATCATCTTTGTGGTCCTCCTCTGAACTCACTCCAGCAGGTCCCTGACCTTCTTGTGTGCAGGACCAGAGAGCTGGACACATCACTGCAGGTGGGGTCTCATGAGAGCAGACAGGGGAAGAATCCCCTCCCTCGCCCTGCTGGCCATGGTTCCTGTTAGGCATAAAATTGGGTCATGGGTCATGTCCAGCCTCTCATCCACCAAACCTTCCTTAAACTTCATGTCAAGTTCCTCCTTAAACTTCGTGTTCTCTCATACCTCCTTGGCAGATTTCAAGATCATGGAAGTTTCTTCCCATCTGCCTTCTGCAGGTGGGATCTGACCTAGCTTTGATCATATGGTAAGTGAGAGAGGTGTTCAGGACTTTGGAAGTAGGCCAGTTGTTTCTCCTTTTGTCTAAAGCCTCTTTCTCTTCTTCCACAATACAGCATTTCCATTCCCTATGATTTGGGATATTGTTTTTCCCAAGATAGGTAAATTGCAATCATGTAGAGAGTTATCCTAAGGATAATGTTAGGAAAAATTTAGTTGTTTACTCACAGTCAGAGTTCACTGAGCAGTGTTTCTTCACCTTGAAAGATAGAACTCATGGAAACTAAAAATTCAGAGTTCACATTTCAAAGCTTTGTTTATATTATATAATGCAAAGTAATTCTCTGTGGAAACAGATTTATTGATGCATTTTGCCCTGACTGTGTTTTGTCATATCCCAGGAAATATGTGTACATGCATAAAATAAAAACTTGGAGGAAGTACTTGATCTGTTTAAATTTCTTCCTGATGAGTATAGAGCAGTTAAGTGGAACCAGGGGCTTTTCACAGATGAAGTCAAGCTTAACAAAAAGATGAGTTCACTTGTCATTTCTTCAATGACCGCAGATAGTACTGAAGCAGAAAATACTATTTGCTTGGATTTTAGCAGTGTTTGGAAAAGCAAAGGTTTTGGTATGCCTCTTGCCCTTCCGCCCCTGTTGAGACTTGTAAAGCTCAGGTTTCTTTTCCTAGATATTCTCTCTGCCCAGATGGGTATCCCTAATTTTATTAGAGACTGAAACATATTTCTAGGTAAAAAAGCACATATTTTTAATGAAGTTACCTGGCAGTTGATTGTAACCAATACAAAAATAAACAGCATTAAGTAAAGCCCTCCCAAATTATTTCAGTGCAACTGAATAAATCCTTACGTCACTTGCAGCAAGCAAGCAACAGGGCTGGCTCTGAGTTCCCACTATACTAATTTTGGGATTGTTGAATTTAACAACTTCTTGCTAGGTGGTGCGTGTTAAAGATGTCCTTTCAAGGAGATTGTTGTAATTGCTGTCTGCTCTGCTTTGAGCAGAGGAGGGAAAAAAAGTTTTATCACTATCCTAACAAGAGACCAGAATGTGAAGCAATCTTGGATTTTGTTACTACAGCTGTGATGTGATAAGAATGCTGCCAGCAAACAGTTGCACATGTTTTAACACGTTGCTGCTTCTCATCTGGGAAGTGGTATTGTGTCCTTGCTGGATGCTGCCATTACAAAAGTAGCCAGCCTAAAGCAGCAGGGAGAAGATAGGCTCACTCAAACAGCCCTGCTGAGAGGCTGAAATCCTTAGAAACTTAGGATTAGTTGTGTTATCTGACCACATGATTAAATTCCATAGAGAGAAAAGCAGTTCTGGGCAAACCTTTTCATATCCGGTCTCACCATAAATGGGTGAGATGTAAATTCTGGTAGGGAAAGGAGACTGTAAAAGGGGAGGGGAATGGCATGGAGACCCTTCCTGGAAGTTGAGTAAGGAGAGGGATGCTGGGAGAGGGGGACAATTTCTTCGTTTTCCTTTAGGGGTATGTTTCAGTTCCATTATTTCCCTGCATAGCCAGTCCATTGGAGTAACCCCTCTCAACTTGGAAACTCTTTCTCATCCTAAATTAATCAAAGGCTAAGTGTGTCAAACTTAAATACTAAAGAAAAGTTATGAATCAAAGGTATACATTAGCTCCACACCTTGGTCCTTCCTGCCAGATGTCTGTGAAAATCCTATTGTTGGCTTTTATAGCCATAAAATTGTCTCAGCTCTGTCTCATCTCTGACCTGCCCATCCTTGACTTCAGAAGTTAGTTAAAACAACAAGGTCTGGGCTGAAATGTATTATTAGGTGCCCTCTGCTAGCCTCCCCTCCAAATTCTAGCTGTCTTTTAAATCTGTAGATGGAGTCTTACCAGGCTAAGGCAAAGCCATCACCTAGGAGACTGGCTTGGGTTGGAAGGAATAAAGCTGTCTCTTAATATTTCCAAAAAAAGCAGTTAAGAGCTTGAGGCAGGACAGAAAACACAGTAGAATCAGAGACATGAAAACATTGTTCACATTTTTATCTCATGACAAGGACAGGTTGGTGACCTCCGCTGTTACAGAGGAAGCTCCCTGTGTTGGCTGCCAGGATGGTTTTCTCCTCTCAATTTTTAAACTGATTGTGATTCTGATGTCTGAAATGACTGCAATTCCAGGTACATTACCAAAACACTTTGTTAAAAGTCAACAGAAGGTGTCATTTTGGGCACACAATCAAAAGGAAGAAAAATGTCCATGCATAATTGAAAGTCTGTGCCATGCTCTGAAGTTAGCTGTGAGCACAGTTAATAGAAAATAAATTATCTGAGCCTTAAGTTATCTCCATGCAATCTTTATATACTCTTATTAAAAATGTGTGCTGACTTTAAGAGAAGGCAGGAGGACAACTTCAGTGTCTTCTCTTTCACGTGTATTTAGTATGGTTCCTTCGATGCTGCTTAGTAAATTCCTTTTTGCAGCTGGAAACCCTCGCCTGTTACCTGATGCCCATAAGAACTGAGCAACTCCAGTTCTGTGTGTGTAACACATGAACACGAGAGCAAAGCAAGCTGTTTGGGTTCATTTTACTTTTGGGGGAGCTACGTGTGCTGTCCAGCTGGGGAACTGGCCCTGCTTGCACAGGGGGGCCTCTGAGCCCGAGAGGTGTCCCATGTCCCTGGTGCAGAAGCAGTGCTGCCACATCACTGACGATCCCTGTGCGGCTGGGGAGGGACACAACTGCCTTGCCAAACGATGGCTGGCGTGTCTCATGTCACAGGAGAAGGTCATGGGGGAGTGTGGCAGTAGCCTGCCTCTTCCAGCATCTCGAGTGCAAGGAGGTGCCTGAGGATGTGCTGTGGGCTGAGGGTGCTGCTCTGGCTGCCCCTGGGCTGGATGTCTGCTGTTCGATGGCAGCTCATCAGTGTCTTATTTATGGCAGGCTCCTAGTGACTTAGCTTGTTTTCTTTCTGCAGGCTGGCTCTTCACACACTTAGTGAGCAGGAAGGAGTTAGCTTTAGCAAAAATTTCTGTAGAGCTGTTGCAGAACTGTTTGGTTGCCAGGGGCAAAATGCCCGCTCCTAGTGGCATTGCCAGTAGAGCTCTGCCACCAGCAGGTTTTGCTACGGGGGCAAATACACTTTGTCTCGATGCTTCGTGGTCCCAAGAAGAGAAGTTGCACTGGAATTCCAGTAATACACTGTCAAAGCCATTGGCCTTGGTCTTTAAACTGAGATTTCTAAGCACCTGAAACCCACCCCCTGGGATAGCAGGCTGACTTCTCACGGTTTTCTGCTGAGGCTCTATTTGTTTTTTTTCCTCTAGCATGGTTCTGTATGGATCAAATACCAAAAGATAGTTCAAAGTATAAACATAGGAAAAAATATGGATAGAAAAGAAACACAGAACTTATGGAAGCCATATGATTTTGTTTGGAGATGGTCCACTATGCCAACTATGAAGTTTAATGAATATTGCATTTTGCTTTGTTCATAGGAGCAGGATGAGTGTAAGTCACCTACGACTTTTCTTTGTATCTGAGACAAATCCACACATTTTGAGATCATAATCATTATAAATGTTCAGTAGACAGTGTCCCATCCCACTCCTTTTTACTGTAAAATAAAAAAGCTCTTTAGATTGCACCTACTATTCTTTTGAAATAGTTTAACTTGATTTATTTCACTCCAATAGAAAACTTGTAATAAAGTTTTATGTTTTAGCTAAAGGGATTAATGAAGATTTCAAGCCTGGTTTGTCAGTGAGTGACTTGCATACCAAGTCAGAATTGTAGAACAATAGGGTTATTTAAACAGGAAAAGATGTGATCCTGATTTTCTTGTAGCTATACTGACTAAAGCTTGCCTGCATGCAAAATGTTACATAGCTCTGTAATTTTTTTGCACTGATACCTTATTTCTAGCATTGTGTGATTATATAAATACATATATTGAATAGAGACTCCTTTTTAAAACATTTGGTTTATGAAGGTACCACAAATGACTTTTGATGGTGTAATCCCTCTTTAAAATAGTTCTCATTGAAGACAACTATTAATAGTCCATGACATCAGGGGCATCACACTTGCAGCTTCAGATGATATATGTATACTCCCTGTGCAAAACCCCTTCCTGTTTTGTTTTCAGCATTGGTTATGTTACTCATTAGTATCTATTTTTGTTGTGAAACTGTCTCTTACATGTACAAATACTTTCTTTTTCCACAGGGAAATGGATTATTTGCATGTACAAAAGTAAGATGGATAAAGACTCATTTTTTTTAGTTAGGCTCTGGTTTTAGAAAGCTTGTTACAAAACCTGTTTTTATGTTACACCTATGGATAGCAATTGTTTTTCAGGATATTTGTTTTTTGTTAGTTGAAAATTGTGAAACAGGGTAGTGAAAATTTCCTTTTTCCCCTCACAAGCTAGTCCTATTTCTTTATGTAGAATTACAATGAAACTGTTAGTTACACACTAACTCAGTGTTTTCACTTGCTGTTAATGGTATTTTGCTTGTGGGATGTGAGTGCTCTTTTCAGTGGTCATGCTATTACTTTTTTACCCATCTATGTCAAAAATTAATTAGTAATTTCAGTGAATGCAGAGTGGCTTAGTCATTTCTGAAGTATTTCAAGTCGCTGCAAGGATGACACAGCAATGTTAGTAATTAACTGTGCCAGCCTTTATTCTTATTCTGGCTAGTAACTCAACCAAAAGTTTCCAGTGATACTGCATTTTGACATCTCAAAGGCTCAGCCATTCCCCCAGCCTGGAGGTATAAAAGCATCAGTTAAGAGTGTCCAAAAGATTAATTGGACCGTCTCAGTTTTGTGCTTTACATCACTGCTACCCAAGAAGAAAACAAATGGAGAGAACTTAGCTTGTGCCTTGTCTGGTATTGTGTGGCAGTCTGAACTTTTTTTTTTTTATTTGTTGGCTCAAAAAGGAAACCAATCAATCTGGGTTAAGAGATTCAGGGATTTGAGCTGGGTAGCAATTTTAGCATGACTCATAACACTTCACAAAATTAGCTTGCCAAGAAGATGTGCTTCTGTGAAACTGTGAAGTACCTGGGTTTGAGGTATAGCTGGAAGAGAAATCATTTTGACAGAAGAGCTCCTAACAGTCCAGCTCACATCTTCTGGTGATGGCAATTGAAAGAATCATCAGTATTGATCATCTCAAGTCCTTATAGCCTGAGCTCCTGCACAGTGCCACGTCACCTTCAGCTCCTCTTTGCTGCAGAGATCCTGCATAAGCAAGAAGGAGGGGCAAATACAGAAGAGAAGATGGAAGCAGGGGCATAGCCAGCTGTCCACACAGCATCAGTAAGTGACTGTCTGGCATGTTAATCCGGGCCCCACAGTTTAGGATTTGATACTCAAGAAGTGGAGTGCTTGGAACAAGCATATCTCAACACTTCCAATTAATTAAATGTCTTGAGAAACATCCATAATTTTTTTCACCAATTTTGTGATGTCTAAGGGAAAATAATTTTGTTGTAAGCAGTTTTGCAGTTTTGCACGTTTGTGCAACCACATTATAACTTGCATGGAGACATATAGTAGGAAATGGGATAAAAATATGATGGGATGTTTGTAGCTGAAGTTTCCAAAATCTGTGTGCATTTTAATGTACCAAATCTAGTTTTCATAGTTTAAAAGAACAGTCCCCCCTGCCCCCAGATACAAGCTGGCCTCATCATTCATCTGAAGGGAAGATGACTAATCTTTGTTGCAGTTCGGTCTCTTCACTGGTGGAGGCTACTTCAGTGAAGCTTGTTTTTGTTTTGTTGTGCCAGCACAGAGTAAGTACCAAACCAGATGCTACTTTTTCTACTCTGCTCCTGGCAGCTGCCCTGCCCCTGCTCTGCATCTGAACTTACTGCCCTGCCATTCTCCCTACATCTGCATGAATGACTTGATTTCCTTCATCCTTCCTCTCTCACCACTCGCCTTGAGATAATTGCCTTTTGCTGTTCAAGTGCTCTGGTGCTGAGCACAGGGGCTGAGAACTGGAAGAGTTTTCTTGCTGAGCTTTGTCTGTGGTCTAACAAGTACTTGTGTGATGGAGGCAGAGTAGCAAAGGGAGCAGCTGCAGGAAGAAAATAGAGGAGCTGGAACAGAGAGGAGGTAGTGAAGAGAGTACTGATAGAGGCTCAAGCTATTTCATACTAGAATAGAACATGGAGGATAAAAATGTAACCACTGAAGGAGAATCCTTTTCTACTCATAAAGTTTTACAAAGAATTTCACATTTTCACTGCTGCTTTAAAGCCTAAAAAAAATACCTCTGAGCCTTAAGTGTTTCTTGAGTCCTGCCTAGGATTGGCCACTGCTGAGAATATATACGTCTGCTTCTGCTGGGAAATGCTCTGCTAGCTCAAGTGGCAGTATATGTGACAAGGCTCTAGTTTGCCTAATCCTGTTGTAATCCTGCTGATGAACACCATAGGTATCAACAAGATTCCACATGTTGGAACAGCTATATTTTTTCTGGTGATTACTCCCTTCCTCCATAAATATATACAAATAATATATAAATATAAAAAAGTATATATAAAATAAATAAGATAAATTCTAAGTTTGTACTTATTCTGAGAGGAAAAGAGTATGTGATGGTAATTCAAGCAAAGCTGTAATATAAAGGAGTAATTCAGCACGGAGGCTGAATTAAAGTTGCACAAGCTTACTGCCTTTTCCTTAAATTAATCTATGCAGTATAATTATCTGAAAATAACTAAAAGCTCAGCTGTGAGCTTTTATACACCCCGGAAGAAATGCCTATATATAATTTTCACAGGAAAGTACTGAAGGCAAAATGCCAGCAATAATTGCATGAAGTACAAAGTAAACTTATTTCATCATAAGGAGAAAATTATAGATTAACATCTCTATTTCCTTCTGTTTTTCTGCACCTCCTGCACTCTGATATATTTCTATTTCTTATCTGTGGGTGTGGTGCATTTCCTACAGCAGGAAAAGTTCTTGAGGGTTTGGTGTCATGTGGCACAATTAAATATCCTCCTGCTACTTGGCTGCTGTGAATCACACCCTTAGGTCTGGAATACGGAACTGCAGGATTCCCAACCTCTCTTGTACACAGGGACAGCTTAAAGAGTGAAATTTTAGCATTGACAGAATAAGATGAGCACCATCATCATTAAACACTCAGATCTGAAATTACACTGGTACTTGTGAGTTTAGATTTTTTGCTCCCTTCCCCTCCAACGTGAAGAAATCACTTTTTTTTTTTTTTTTAGATGACATTTTCCACAAGCAGAATCCAGCAAGGTTTCAGGCATCAGCTGCTATGCAAACTGCTCTCCCAAAACAGGTTAATTTGGGAGGGCTTCTATGAGTGTAGCATCTAATGCCTTGCTGCTTTCAGTTTTACCTTGCCGGGGCTCGGATGGGAGCTGTGGTTCAAAGCTGCCCAGACACCCAAATCGGAACGTAAGGGCGTGCACTGGCCGGGAGCTGACAGGGTTTAAGGAATCACCTGCAGCTGAACTGAGTCTCGGATGGGAAGTAGGAAGTGGTGTACTCACGCTTCCTGTATAAATAAATGCAGCTTTCCCACAGCCGCTGCATACAAGCTGCGACGTGCGTGTGAGATCTAATGGCAGCGCGCACTTAATAGCAGGGAGGGGATGATTCCTCGGAGAGGCACAGGGGCTGGGAGACGAGTCCTGCTGCAGTCCTTCAAAGTGTGCGGCTGCCAGACACCCAGGGAAGAGGGAAGGGCGTGTGGGAGCAATCGGCTGCGCTCCTCTCTGCAGGGCTCTGTGGCATCGCGGGGCTCGGGAGCGCCGGAGTCTGAGCGCAGCTCCTGAAAAGTCACACAGCTGGCCCTGGCTGCTGCTCTCCTTCCAAGGTATGTTGGAGCTCGGCTTTCTGTCTGGCTTTTTCTGGAGAGCAAAGGATACCCTGAAAGCACAGAAACCCGGCATCTGCTTCTAATGGAAGAAAGTAGAAAAGGCGCTTTTTTTTTTTTTTTTTTTTTCTCCCCCCCAAAGGTAAGGACTAGAATTATTAAATAGCTAAAATAAGTGTTACCTGTGGTCTGGCTAAAATCAAACTATGTGGTGCTTAGAGCTGGAGCAAAAAGAAGCCTTGGTGTCCTGACTGTTAAAGGCTGAAAATAAATAGAATCAAGTACTTCTCAAAAGGGTGAAATGACTTTTGTCAGTGTAACTTTTAAAGAAATATCTGTGTTAAGTGTTTAAAAGTGCTGCAGTATTAGGATAGATCTGGGTGGAAGGCAATTGCTCAAATGACATACTGTCAGTATGTTTTAGTTTAAATAGAAGAACTTCTTTCATACTGAAAAAATACCTGATTAAGCTGGAGGAAGTCTGAGTTTAAAATGCTGAGATTTCCTTCTGGTGTAAAGGCATTTCTTCTGCCACAATCTCATGCAGCTGGTATCAGGAAGGAAAAAATATGTTCATTGGTATTGTAAGTGTTAACTTCTAATCCGTGTTAATGCACACTTCTAATCTGCTCAGGGTTTAGGGTTATGTGGTTTATGTAAGCACATACAAAATATACCATACTTTTGTTTTCTAGTTTGCATTTAAAATTTCTTTGACACTAAGAATAGACAGCTGCATTTACTGGAATGTTTGCACTGCTTTCTCATCATAAGGCTTTCTCAGTGCAAGGCAGCTTTAGTAATGAAGATGTTTCAGTCTAGTTTGTTTCAAAGCTCTGTATTTTCTGTAATATAAAAGCACTCTGCTTCCTAACTGTATACAGCAATATCAAATGTCTTCCTTCAGAGAGCACTGTAAGTTGTAAAATGTTTAGAATATTTACTATAGTAAAGAAAGCATTGCAGGGTGACTTCCAATCCTCTTGGTAAATAGACACTGAATGCTTTTAAGAAGTAAATTTTAGCAGAGATACAGGCCATGACTGAAATACCCCTATGCAGCTTTCCAACTGCCTGTGAGCAGGCAGAGCAATCCGATATGTTTGGCTGCCCTCAGCCTGAAGGGCAAGTGGTCTTGTTAAGGGCAGGCACTGGGTTTGGGATTCCAATATTTACGGAAACAGAAGTTTCAAAATCCTGTCCTTAAATATTTTTCAAAGCAAATACATTGTCGTGATCCTTGTCCTGTGTAGGACTTGTCTATGCCTGAATGTGAGTGGGTGTCTGGGTTGTTGCTTTAACGTGGAAGTGGCTGAAACCCTTCCGTCAATAAACACAAGCTATTTTGGAGAAAGTACCACATTGATAAGGGCATGGCTGCAGTTGTACTGCTGAAAGTAATGCTTTAGAGTATGGATTGAGAAGTGTGTTTGCAGAGTGTCTAAAGCTGTAGTAAAGTGGGAGGTATTCTTTGAAAATAAACCAGAGCTACTCCAGAGCCAAGCCAGTATGATGAGAATCAGACTCCTTTTCTCCCATGAATCTTGCTGTCTGATGGGGGTATTGCACACAAAGTCCTGTCTGCTCACACAAGGACACAAAACCTCCCCAGGCTTCATGTGGAACTAGCATTTGGCAACCTGGTGAAGTTTCTGTTCCCTATGCTGAAGTATATTCTGCATGCACCTCGCTGGTGGTTATGGGCTTCTTTCCTGCAGATGTGACATTTTGGTGATGTTGTTTGTGTGATAGTATGCTTTGGGGCAGAAGTTAGCAATATAAATAGGAAACAATAGGGAGTTTTTCTCTCTAGCTAGGTTCTTGGATTGCACTCTGTTCTCTAAATGCTTCATAAACTTTGTAGAAATAAATAGTGTAGAAGTGGTTGTCTGGCCTTTCCCTTCTGGTGGAGGAAAGTATGTACTTGTCCATATCATTATTGTAAATTTAAAATGCAACTGTGAGAAGCAGCAAGTCACTCCATAGGGAAACAAGCAGTGCTAATGCTTAACCTGGTTTGCAGCTCATTAGTATGCCTCTGATAATATCTGTGGTGTGAGCCTGAGCCCTGTGCCTGCAGTTCACCCCATCCATACCTTTCAGTGACTTCTAGTGGTGAGACCCAGTGGAGTGTGTTGCTTTGATGTAGCTTGAAAGAGCTGCTGTAGACTTGCTGTCCCTCTTCTTGAGCGCGGAGTTTTCTTGAATGTGTCTGAATCTTCACAGTGCCTATAGGTTGTACATATCAGATCCATAAATATCTGCTGGGCTAGTAGTACTGTGATATCTGAGACCATAATTACAGCTCTGGGCCCATGGATATCTCAGGCACACGTGAACAAAATACTGTGGCAGGCTGCCAGTGTTGCTGTGAACTGAGCCCATCAGACCTCCTTGCATATCCTAAAGCAGACATTGCCTTCAGCTTTGTGAGGCTGATTCTGGAGCTGTGCTTTTCCTCTGGGTGCTTGCCCAGGGGTGGGTACAGTTCCCTCCTCTTCCTCTGGTTTCTCCATGACAAAGCAGAGCCCAGTATAATGCACTTCACAAATTCTCTTCTTTGTCCTTATATTCATTCCATTTGAAAATTAATCTTATTTTGGTTTGCAAAGGGAAACATTGAACAAAACAAGAAAGAACAGATCCAAAGGCAAAGACAGCAATGATATTAAGCTCAGCCTCTAGCATTCTGTATTTCTGCTGAAGCACAGCCGAGCTCCAGTACTAGACTATGAGCCTTCTCACTTGACAGAAGCACAGGTCTGAGGGCCATCGAGCACTGCAAATTTACCTAGTCTTGGACAAACATTTACAGAGATGCTTGTGCCAAATAACTTTGTGCTGATCAGTAAGAAAATAGTGTTCAGTAATCGTTCTGTGTCTCTTCTAAATGGTTTCGGCTCAGTGGGAACTGAGTGGGCTTTACATTCATAAAGTAGGTCACTGCTAGGAGATACTAAAACACAAAAAAAAAAAAAAAGGAAAAAAAAAGAGAAAAAAGAGAGTTAGTATCTCAAATTACAAAGGTCCTCATTCTTCCCTTCCTACTGAAGTAGGACTTTCCCAACTTGTAGTCTTCCAGGAGGAACAGAGGTGCCAAGAAGAAATCTCTAGGCATGAGAGCATAACTAGGTTAACTGCATTGCAAACACACTGTCAAATAAAAAAAGTAGCTATGTAAAAAACCACTCTGTTTTGGGGGTTTCCTAGATCCCTTCATATGTGTTGATACTTGTGCACAATGATATATGTGTTCCCCACTTCTGGTTTCTTTTATTCTATTATAATAATGAAGAAATGTCATGAGTTGTCCAAGGTCTGGGTTTTTTTTTTCTGTATTTTTAGGGGAATCTGCTCAGCCCACAAAAGAAAACCCATAATACATAGTTAGAAAGGTCACCAGTTTACCTTCTCTGAGTGTTCTTGGTTCCTGCAACTACAGTTCCAGCTTTGGTGGGGTTTGGACTGACTCAGATATGGCACCTACAGGCTTCCTTGCTCCTTGTGTTCCTGAGTGAGTCAGTATCTGTGGAGTCCCAAAGCCAGCCAGCCCAGGCACAGAGGTTTGGGACACGTGACTCTGGCTTCTGGGTTCATGCACACTAGAACAAATCCCCTGCATGGAGTTTCTTCCTGTGTACTTCCTGAGCTTGTTGTAGACACAGCCATCGTGGGTACTTGTTATACATGCTTTTTGTTGCAAGGAGAGCCAAGAGATCATAGAATCATGGAATGGCTTGGGTTGGAAGGGACCTTAAAGACTACCTAGTTCCAACCTACTTGCCATGGGCAGGGACACCTTCCACTAGATCAGGTTGTTCATAGTCTATCCAACCTGGCCTTCCACAGCTTCTCTAGGCAGTCTGTTCCAGTGCCTCACAAGCCCTCTGAGGAAAGAATTTATTCCTAGCACGTAATGTAAATCTCCCCTCTTCTAGTTTAAAACTGTTCCCCTTTTTCTGTCACTATTTGCCTGCGTAAAAATTACTTTCCCTTTTTTTATAGACTCCCTTTAGGTACTGGAACGCCACACTGATGTGTTCTGGAGCCTTCCCCTCTCCAGGTGGAAAAATCCCAGCTCTCTTAGCCTGTCTTTGGAGGAGGGTTGTTCCAGCCCTCTGATCATCTTTGTGGGCCTTTTCTAGAGCTGCTCAAACAGGTCCATCTACTTCCTGTACTGAGGACCCCAGGGCTGGATTCAGAACTCCAGGTGGGGTCTCATAAGAGCAGAGTAGAGGGGCAGAGCCCCCTCCTTTGATCTGCTGCTCACTCTGCTTTAGTTGCAGCCCAGGGTGTGGTTGGCATTCTGGACTGCAAGCACTGATGCTGTTGGCTCATGTCCAGGTTTTCATCCACAAGAACCCTCAAGTCCTTCTTCTCAGGGCTGCTGTCGATGAATTCTTTTCACATTCTGTACACATGTCTGGGATTGGTCTGACCCAGGTGCAGCACTTTGCACTTGGACTTGTTGAACCATTTAGTTCTTATGGACCTACTTCTCTAGTTTGTCCAGATGCTGGTTAGGAGACAGAATACAGAATCACTTTTTATTAGAAGGAAAAAATTACCATTTTACTGTCATGCTCATGCCTCTGCCCTTTAATTGAGACTGTCAGTATTTGTGTCTGTTGCAAGCTTTTCTGCCTTTTGCTTTGTTGTAAAAATGAGGAGAGGATGTAAAGTATAAGACATGAGTCAGTACTCAAGAAGTGGACATTGTCTGGGTATCTGACAGAAGCTTTGATGATACTCATCTTTGGTTATACAAACTGTTGTATTTTCAGATAGGAATAAAACTTGCAGATCTGAAAACATTTATTTGCTCTATATATTTGCAAAAAGAAAAAATCATTGGAACAGAAGAGCTGTGTCTGTTTTCAGGGACTGGCAGGATTCTTTTGGGACTACCTCTGCTTGCACTTTTATGTACTGAATGTTGCTGTGGCATAGGGGAGAATTCTTTGCACATGTATATATAGCTGCAAATAATTCAAAATTTCACGCTCTAAGCCCCTATGTACATAGAAGGAAAAACACATTTCATGACAACTAGTATCCAGGCTAATCATTTGCATGCAAAGAAAATTCCAGAATTAAGTAGAGGCAGTGACACGCAGGCTGGCACTGGTTTTGTCTGAGCAGTAGACGGGAGAGTTCATGTGTTCTGCCTGTGATTAATTTTTGAAGCATTCTGATGGAGGTGGGGAGATGATGAAGGGAAAAAAGCCAGCTTTACCCCCCATCCTTCAGGAAAAAAAAAAAAAAAAAGGTTACAAAGCTGTAGTTGTGGGGAAATCAAGCTGATCCTGTGGGCTGTTTACCATCGCACTCACTGGAACATTTCTCACAGCAGCGGGCGCTCTGCCAACCCCTGATCCTGGAACTCCTCCCCATGGGGTTTACCCATTTTAGGGCTAAGATAACATCCACGGGGCCAGCAATAACTTGCTTACTGAAGTTTTGCACAATGGAGAAGATGCAATGTTGCACCCTCTTGACCTCTCCACGGTTGCACTGCTGGTTTCAGTGGTGGGGAGTCTTCATCACAGTCTCCACAGAGGATTTGTGGGAAAGGCAGTCATGCCCTTTGCCTGGAGTGAAGTGGAAGCCACATACATGTACTTAATTTAGACAATACTACTATAAGGACATGTATTTTTTGGATTGGTCAATGTTTTTGTTGCAAATACCCAAGCAGGTTGCATGGCTTGAGCAATTTCAATCCCCTTGTTAACTTTGCTTGCTACATTTTGGGAGGATGGACCAACAAATTAAGGAAACATACACTTGTGAAGAGTAGAGAAAAAGTCAAGAATTCTTGTCTTTTCCCAAATTCTGCAACAATGAGGAGAAAATGTTGATTTTGCCTATGGGCGTTAGTAGTCATGATCATAATTAAAAGACCAGCTAGGAGAAAGGTGTCTAGAAAGGTTTCTGTAAAACTGTCATCTTATAATAAGTCTATGAGTTCTTTCAGTGCTCTGTTCTACATACCCACTCTTCTGAGAGTTTGGGAGGTGGGGCAGTTCTGTCAAAGATAAGCTCCCAATTGCTTATCTTTGCACACATAATGCACAGGTCCATTGAAAAACACTCCATTGGAAACGCTCCCATTGGCAGTACTTTGGCTTCATGGCTGAGATCATGTAGAGACTAGCCAGTTGTTACAAGATGCTGAGGCACTTGAGGCTGAAATCTCATATGTTTACAGGTTGCTGTTCTCCCTTGGAATTATTTCTGTAATGAAGGTTGAAATTTGGAATTGAAGTGAGGGAATGATGAATGCAAACCTCTGACTGCATTTGATGGACACTTCTGGTTTATTGCATGTCTTATACTAACATCTGGATTTCTTAGTAGTTGCATTGAGCCCCTGAGAAGCTAGCTCTGTTCCCTGTGCTCAGCACAGTACAGGCAAAAATCTTCTTGTGAGTGCTTGGAGCCTGAAACACAGAGACAGAAGGGGGATGTGGAAAATAGGGTGGGAGATGGCAGGGCAGCAGTGAGACAACGTTGTGTTGTGTGATAGACAGTGTCATCAGTCGAACAGCTTTTTTACTCAAGTTTAAGCAAATGTTTTATTTGTCTTGCACTGCTAATAAAGTGCAGAGTAAAATAGATCATGTCTGTTAAAAGTGTTTATTTATGAAAGTGGGAATATACAGTTGTTTTAAAAATAAATGGCTGTTAAAGTTAGTCAGGAGTCTAAGACTAATAGTAATTGAAGGTATTTTTGCTATTCCAGCATAGTTTGCAACTTCTGTTCAGTAGCATGTACGTGAGGCCTATCAGAGGTTAGAGGTGCCCCAAATTCAAAGCCTTGGCACATGGCCTCCTCCACGCTGGAGCAGCAGGCAATATGGAAGGAATTGCCTGCAGCAGAATTCCTCCCAGGATCTCTCTCCCAGCATGCTGGGCTCTTACCTTTTCCCATGCGTGGGCTGGGAAAAAGGGAGATGAAATGTGAACACTGAGAATACAAACAGAGAGATGTTCTGTCAGGGGATTGTTACTGGAGTTTACTTCCCTTTTTTTCCTCTGCAGATCTGGCCAGAGCAGGAACTTGTCCTTTCCTCATCTCCAGTTGTCTTTGGAAGGGCTCATTGAGGAGGAGCTGGCAGAGGAGTGGTTTAGGGATACACTCCGACTAGTTTAATTGCCAGTCACGAAAAGCAGTAGTAGTAGTTACTTCAGTAAATGTGTTTAGTTTCAAAACAGCCTCATGTCCAGGTCCAAACCTCTGCCATTGTTTCTTGCCAAATTTCAGCATAGTCAGTAGCTATTCACATTGCTTTCTTAATGGCAAAGGCTTATGTTAGAGAGAGTGACTTCCCCAAGGTCTAATCCTCAGGTTTGACTCCCAGTCTTTGATTCACTGACTGTCCTTGTAGCTAAGATTTGAAAGTTACCACTGGGTAAGGTTTCCAAGTCATTGAGATATATTTGGATCAAGGGCAGTTTTCAATGTTTTAATTGTTTTATTTTGGTTACCTTGAATAACATAGTTATTCTGTAATAATGAGCAGTGTATTTGACTGTAAGATTAGATAGGGGCAGATTAAAATATTATATGCATTAATATTGTTCACTGAGCAGTCACACAAAAATTGTTATAAGAGGACTATCAACTTATTCTGCTATTTCTGTTAATGTAAATCTAAAATTGTTAAAAGTGCTTTTCAATGCTTGCAGTGAAAAAAGTCTGCAGGACCATATTCTTGCAAGTTTGCACTTTCTGTGGCTTGACAAAACAAAATGACGGAGATGTTAAAGGTGTTATCTTATTGCAAGCACCGAAAAAAAAATTCTCAGATGACCCCTTCTAAAAATAAACACATGTTAATTTTGTTTTTCACTAGATGGCTTTCAGTACATATTGCAGAATTCAGTGGAGGATCAGTTTCATCCTTTCTGTCAGCTGAGTTGTTCCTTGGCTTCTGGCAAACTTTGCATGCTTCTCTTGATGCCACGAGGTTTCTTGCTGGCCCCTTTGGAGGCCTGGCTTTGTGTCATGTCCCTATTTGCCTTGACCTGCTTGCCTTGCACTCAGGATCCTGCTTGCTCCAAACACAGCTTTGGCAGTCTCCAGCCAGGGGACCCCTAGAGCCCAATTAGTTTCTTGTTAGAAGAAGAGTGCAAACTATGAACCATCACATGAATCTGGTCCCTCTGTTTTCCCCCGCTTTTCCATTGTTTTCCACTGCTTTCACTTTAACAATGTGTGTTTACAAATATCTCCTAAAAATCCTTGATGTTAGAACAGGCCTGTGTTGCAAATGTCTTCTGAACACACCCTATCTAAACCGTAAACATTCCAGCTCAGGGATTTAGCATATCCCAAGGTTTTGTTATCCGATTAACAAAAATAAACATTTTTTCTGTGTCAAAGGCAAATTGTTACATCTGACTTCCTATTCCTGTTTTAGCAGAGACAGCTAGCCAAGTTATCAACCCATTTGACTTCCCAAAAGCTCAATTCCTTTTACTTAGTAAATACCACAGTTACCAAAAGCCTCCACGTGGTCAGAGAGGAAGATCTATCATTTGTAATTTTGAAGAATGTGCTTTTATTTAATAGCGGTATATTACCTCTTGTCAACAGGATGTTTAAACAGAAGTGCACCAAACTAGTTTGGGTGGAAATTCCTTGTAGCTTAGCATTAGCATACATTGCACAGTGTCATTAGGAACAGAGGATGTTATTTAGAAAAGCTTTAGATTTTAATCTTAGACCTGGTAACCAGTACTTGGAATGCCACTTGGTATAATTTTGTTGTTTGAATATGTTTTGGAAATATCTGGAAATGTTTGATGCCAAAACATTCTAGTTCTCTTGTCTGACTGCACTTAGTTTCACTGCATTTTGTGCTGGTCAGCTCTGCTGAACTCAGTGACCAGGATGAATGTAAAACCTTAGGAGAATCCTGCTGCTGACCGCCTGCAGGACCAGACGTGTCACCATAAGCCTGTGCCTGGGGCCAGCACCATCCCACTGCTCAGGCACAGTAAGCTCGATACATCAGGGTCACCCCAAGATTGAAGCCCACAGGCCTGCCCAGGACTCACATCCAGTAGATCTGGTGCGGGAAGCTGTGTCTTTCCAGCCTGCCAGTGTTGATAGAGCTGTGTCCTGAACTTTGGTATGTCCTAGTTTCAAGCACAGAACTGAGTGAAGGTGGTGGCTTCTGTGATACCGTCTGACCTCATCCCATGCAGAATGGCTTGCTCCCATCCTTATGGATTCAATGAGTATTGTGTGGCTCCTGTCAGTATTGAAAAGAGTCAAATACCATGTTTTGATTATGCATTTCAGTTTAGTAACAGGCTGAGTTATTTCTCTTTTAGTTTACATGTTTTAATCTTTAAGTGATCCAAAAGCGCCTTTCATAGCTCTCTTCAGCTGGGAGTAGTAGCATTCATTTCACCATTAGCACCTAGATTCCCTGTTCTTGGACTCCCCTGCTTTTTAAGAGTGGAAGGGGGAAAAACCCACTTTTTTCCTCTTGCTTTTTCTCAAGCAGTATTGCAAGGAAATACATAAAGGATTCCCACAATTGCAGAGTCACATCTGTTTCAGAAAAAAAAAAAAAAAAGTTTTGCTATATACAGTTAATATCCATGGCCTTCTTGCAAAAAACCCTACCTCCCTGAGGACATTGACATAGGGTCACAAGAAGTTACTGTGAAGAACTGGTGTTCTCAATTCTCAAAGTTACTCATACCTCACAGTATTACAGTACAGTAGAGAAGTTACCTGACAAGTCAAAGACTTGTGGAGACTGATATATGTGTGAACTAGCGGTGTTTTGGTTTATTAGAATGTTTTGGAATGATTGGGTGCATGTGATATTTGGGAAGCTGTTCAATGTGTATTTTAAGCATCCTAAAGTACTGGTATAAAAATTCCTGGCAGAAATCTGGATGATACTCTGAATTACTATGGTCAGTCCCTTAACTTCTTTTTTTTTTTTTTTGTGCAAGAAGCTTTTCACTCACTGCATTCCTTTAAAAGTATTTGATATATTTATTTTTTGGTTGCTAGCATGATATGAAAATACTCCATACAGCTACTGCTTCTTGAACAGCAGCTCAAGGTTTTGGGTTTTTTTCCCAGGCATTCCAATGAAAACAAGTGAGAGAAATTGCCTTCGGTGTGTTCTCATGTACCAGACAGCACATTTATTTAGGATGGTTGTTCTTTAAACAAGTTTTCTGGCAATAAAAAATTTACAGTGTAGAAAGCTGTCATGAAATATTATACATCTGACTTTTCTTAAGCCTTGCTCAAAGAGAACAGATATTGATATGCTTTTATTCTTTCTAATGCTTCAGCTTGGTAGCATATTATGGTAATCCAGAAATGGGTTCTCCATGTAATCAAGTGCTTGCTGTTTTAAGGCTCAGATGTAATAGACTAATTCTGAATATATTAGAATGTGTTTAAAATGAGACCTTCTATTTGTGGATCTGGTTGCTTTTTTTGAGACCATGATTGCAGAAAATCTAAGTACTTGTTTAACTTCTTAATAATCTCATTGCAATAAAGCAGAACATTCAGGCTTTGATACACAGGAGCACTTAAACATATGATTAAATTTTGTTCTTGAAGATGAAGGCTTTTTAAAATTGGAGCTTTAATCACATGTTTTGCAGCCTAACTGAATCCCTGCCTGATAAGTAAAGCTTCATGGACTGGATAGGTAGCTCTGTGTAGGCAGTGCATATCATAAGGAGAAGTTAATGCACTGTGGGTTAGTGGTCTGTCTGTGAGACCACAGAAGCACTAGTGCACTTGGTTTGGACTAATTCTCTGAGCAGAGCTGCTGAGTTTAAAAAAGATGTCTTAGAAATGAATTTTGAATGACATTATTTTGAGAGGGTTGGGACAGCTAAGGACTTGTAACCAAAACTGGTAATGATGCCATTTTGCTGAAATTGATAGAAATGTGGATTTCTGACAGCTGTCTTCACATGTCCTAATTTCATAGCTCAGTTTATATCTTGTGGTTTGACCCCATTATCTTAGTACCACTTTGTTATATTTTTAAAATCTTTCTGTAATTGCTTTTTTCCCCAAGGGCCTGATTTTTAGTGTTGGTTTTGAACACTCATATTTTTCAGGTAGTTTTCTTTTTCTATTTTGTTTTTTAAGGAGGGAACCTTAGTTACAGGAAACAGCAGAATCA
The DNA here is from genome assembly GCA_026261815.1 of Monarcha castaneiventris obscurior. Lineage (NCBI taxonomy): Eukaryota > Metazoa > Chordata > Aves > Passeriformes > Monarchidae > Monarcha > Monarcha castaneiventris. The sequence goes on along the minus strand of JAMPIT010000059.1, from coordinate 6,223,508 downwards.
TGAGTGAACAATGTCAAACCAGGTTTTTGTATGGCACTGAAGTAATTCATAATGGGTGGAGTACTTGAAAAATCTCTAGGGCGTGAGAAAGAATTATTTGCAGTGCTTGCAAATGTTTCTCCAAGAAAGTTTAGGAAATACCTGGCACACTAAATAGGAGTCTAGCACAGGTGCTGTGAGTTTGTTTTGATACTAATGGTATCAAATTTTTTTTTTTTTTTTGTAAAAGGGGGAAGTGCTGTGCTTGGTGTTAGACCCACACGTGTCCTTATACCTCTTTTCGATCTCACTATGTGTGTGCAAGTCCACATGCCTGGGTGCTGGTTTATGGCAAGCTTAGGGAGTACTGGGGCAGAGGGGCCTCTCAGGTCTCACCCTGCCCACAGGATGGACATGCCAGCCCACAGGGGGAAACACATTAAGGACCCTTTTTGTTCCATTAACGTTTCCTGGAGAAAAGTGTCTTGTATTTGTGCATTTCTTGGCTTCCTTTAAACTCTACTTGCAGGTAAAAGCACAGAGCTTGACTAACTTAAGCAGAATTGTTCCACACAACTTGAAGTAGCTTCTCCAAGGGGTGTGTTGTTGCACTTGGATGCAGCATGTGAAAAAAAAAAAAGGATAACTTGTGGTGCTGAACATACTCCATTCATTCTCCTCCAGCTTCAGTGCAGGAAGCTTTAATGATTCTGTGTGATGCTTCTAAGTGGTGAAAGTCCCACTCAGACACATCTTTTTTAGCTAAATACAGCGAGTCAGTTGCAGGCACATGGACAATGTCCTTCTGATGTTGCAGCTCAGGAGACTGCCTGTCTTGTTTGCTCTATCCCATATACAGAGTAACTTCTGTTCTTTGGTAGTAGTCATGGTTTGAGGCAGCTGGGCAGACTCAAATGAACCTTTGTGTGACTGTAACAAGGATGTTACCTTAAAATTTGTGCTTACAGGGAAAGTTTCAGCCCTAGGTTGCATCGATTTTTGACACCTCCGTTGAGCTGTGGTGGCTTGACCTTGGCTGTGTGCCACACACCCACACAGCTGCTCTCTCGCTCCCATCACAGGGAGTTAGTAGCTTCCACTTCGGGACACTAAAGCCAGGATTTGCAATGGGTACCTGCCTAGAAGCAGGCACTGCAGATTTTTGCTGTTAGGAAGTAATTTTCAAGGCTAGACATCAAGACAGTGTCAGGAGGCCCTTAAGGCAGACAAGTTCCTCCAGTGCTTGTGTTCTGTTTTTCATATTTCACTCAAAATCTCCATGCTTTTGTGTTGGTGTTTCTTCTTGTACTTCCCCTTCTCAGCCCTTTCTGCTTTGAGCACACTCCAATGTTTTCTTGCTTATGGGTGGTGTTGAGACGCTTCAGTGCTAGAGGAAAGCACAGAGCTTTGTCACCTCCCAGAGACAAAGCGAAAGTGTCCGCAGGCAGATGAGTGAAATGGAAATGCTGACAGGTCTGAGCACTTGGCAAGCCGTGGTCCTGGTGACTGTGCAGTGTACACACCATGGGGCTGACCCTCCAGAGCTCACTCACATTGGTTCAGACTTTCTGGTCCTGCCTTATCCTGTGGCATCAGCGCTGTTAGGGTCAGAGCCAGGGAAGTATGAGTCTCCTTATGAGATGAGCAGCATACAATTTGAGGAAAGATGTCCAATTTCCTGGAAATCCTGTGCAGCATGAAAGGAGCATGATATGCGTGTGTGTGCATGCACGTGACTGGTAGGAGCAGGCAAAAAAAGTGAGTCTTTAGAGTTCCCGAGTGTTTGTGCACACCGGGGCCAGTCTGACCCTTCCTTGCCATGATTCACGCTGGTGCAGGATTCAGACTAGTATATTTCTCTGGATTAGAATGCCCTTGAGATGTGTTCGTCTGTATTCCACAACATCTCATGGAGCCTGTGCTGCTGTTCAGTGGAGGTTTTTTTGCGGAGTTAAGGTGCTGCGCTACAGTTTTGGTGACACATTTCTTGCTTTGTTTGGGATACTTTCCTAAACAGGTTATTTGTGTTTGTGAGCATGAAAGGGGTGATTTTAATGTTTAACAATGTATTTTATTTATATAAGGGTCCATTGTTTTTCAGAAACCTTCCATTTATTTCTGATCACTTTTGTTCATAGAACCAAATATGGAATGGTCTTTTCCTCTCTGTTCCTAACCCATTCTTCAGTGACTCCCTCTTCCCTGCATGACACATACATCCAAGATGCTTTATTTTCAATCTAACTTATTGACAACTCACTTGTAATTACAATAGGAATGTTAATCCTCTGTAAGGAGGACTGATGGATGTGTAATTAACTAATGACAGTCTGTGGGATAAGCGTGGCAAAGTGAAAGCCATAAAAATTCAGAGCAACTGAGGTGGAACTTCATGGCTTCCCTGCAGCACCTGGAAAAGTGAGTTCTGCCAGGCTGGTAAAGTTGAGGCGATAGTTGGAGAGCTTGAGAGAGAGCAATGCATTTTGAAGTGTTGGGGAAGAACAGGAGGAGTAGAGGCTGAGAACTGAAGGAAGAGGTGTCTTTCCCCATTGTTTCCGTCATCTGATCTCATGATGATGAGAATGAACCTCCCCTGCAGACCTGATTTCAGAGCCCAGCTGCTGTTGGATGGGGCTACCCTTCTCCATAGCCCTGAGCTCTTCCCCTGGCACGTGTCCCCTGGCAGCAGTAGCAGAAGTCCCAGTTCTGCTGGGCAGATGGGAGGACCAGTGGGTTGGGTTGCGCTGGGAAAAGGAGCAGGCCAAGCAGGCTGTGCATCTGCTCTCCCTTTGACAGGCAGGTGTTCTGTGCTACCAGGATGGCTTTGCCTGTGCCAGCCTGACCTGGAGAGCTGCTTGTGGACAAGCTGGCCTCTCAGGGAGTATGGAAGGAGCGCTCTTCCTGGTGGCCACAGTGTTTCCTTTAAGGGCTGAGCAGGCAGGACATGGAGCTGCCTCCGCGTTCTCTGATCCTGTTCGCTTCGTTTGAGGAACTCCGATGGAGTTAATGAGGCTGTGGTGAGGTGAGCCAGCCTGGGCTGTCTGGGGCTGGATCCTCTGATCTGCCAGGCTAGCTTGGTGTTGTTTGCTGGAGATTTCCATAGGGTGCTCTGCCTGTTTTAGGAGGGAGAACCTCGGCTGTGCTCTGGCATCCTGGTGTGAGGGAAGGGAGAATGTATGGTGGGACAGGAAGCAAAACCGAATTTAACCTGCAGTCTTCAGGGACAAGGGTTATCATCAGTGACCATGGGAGATCATAATGAGTCCCGACTGCCAGCACACTGTGGCATTAGGTTGCTAGTAGTGCAGAGCAGTGTATCAGGAGTCTGCTCTTCACTGTCACATTGAGTGCTGGATTTAGGCCATCTAAAATTATCCCCTAGCCCTAAACCTCAGTCGTACACCTGAATCTTCCTACGGCTGCCTTAGTGCAGCCTTTATGCAGGGTCACAACCCTTTTAGTTATAAGAAGAACACTGACTTTTGAAATAGCTGTATCCATTTTATATCCATTCCCACATCCTGAAATATTCCTACCTGTTCTTTTGTGCATCCTTCCTTTTAACACTGCTGCCTTTTACTGTGTAAATGAAGAAATTTCAGATTGGTGCAGAGTGAGGGTGAGTAGCTCACCTGTACAGACGCAGCTGCTGTTGAAAAGCAACTTGAGTAAATGTGTTACAATTCCCCTAAATGCTGAGATAACGTCTAGCATGTAGGTTTAAATAACAGGTAGTTCTTGATCTGCCATAGCATTTCCAGTGACTCAGTGTTCCCCCCCACCCCGCTGCAGTAATTACAGAAAATTATTGCAGTTCCTGACTCAGAGGGAGGCTTTCTTCTGAGGCTTCTGGCCATGCTGGAGCTCCAGCTCTGCAGCTGTATGGAGCAAATTGTGAGGGGCATCATGGTAGCAGGTCCTAGGACTGCAAAAAGAATAATGTGGGAATAGCATAGTTTTAAACTAGTCATAGAAAGCCATAAAAAGAGAGTTTGCTGTGGATTTGTGGTCAGGAATTTGGTTGCCAGAATGTTGGCCACGACTCTTGTATCTCTTAAAACCGTGTGCTTACAAGAGACACATTCCAAGGTACAAGTCTGACGTCTTCTCTGACAAGCAAGGCTAGGAAACTGCAAAGTATAAAAATTTAAAAAGGGTAAGTGTGCTCCCAGATTTGTTGTGGTTTTGTGGCTTTTGAAGAGAAAATGTCTTTCTGCAGATTGTGGGAGCACAGGGTATGAAGCTTAGGGGACAGGCCTGGGGATGGGCTCAGCTGTGAGTCAGGTTATGAGGTGGGAGCTGCAGGGAAAGGTTCCATAAACTCCAAGAGCCCCATCATTCTCCCCTAGGGAGGAATTCAGCAGGTACTGCAGGTCAGCACGACGCATATGCATTGACTGTCTGCAGCTGCCTCGGACACTCTGGGAGCCACAGAATGGCAGCAGGGACGTGCTGCCAAATGTGACCTGACAGCCCTGCCCAGAGGGTGCTCGGGACTGCAGGGGAGGCCAGCAGAAGTGGACCAAAGGGCTCAAGTATCTGGTTTGCTTCATGAGATGTCAGATCTGACAGGCACATGGATAGGTCTTGATTGGTTTCGTGTTCATGCAGCCTTCATTTGTGATGCAGCTCTTCCAGTTTACTAGAGCTGCACTTGTGGTGCTGCTGCAAGTAGCTGTGCACAGATGGCCATCAGGCTTCTGCTTGTAAAATATGTGTTAAGGTCTTACCATCAGCAAAGTGTATTCAGAAGGAGGTCTGTGGAAGTTGGGCCAAGTTTCTTAGAGGTGGGGATAGACTTTCCTGTGCCTTAAATACTGTAATGAGCCCCACTGTCTGTGCTGAGGTGAGTAAAATCTGCAAATAGGATTTTCATTGTTTCAGCTTAAGCACAAGGATATTCTCTTTAATTCCCTTTTCAGTGTCTTTACTGTTGTAAGAAGGAGGGTCTTGAGATTTTTTATGATTATGGTGCAGTGTTTTCAAATGCTTAGGCCAGAAAGCATTACATACAAGCATGATATTTCCATTTGCTGCTCATCAAAGAATAGAAGTTTCATCCCCAAGCACTGCTGTGACGTGTAGTGAGAACATGGCTCTGCTGTGCATCTCCCTGTCAAAGTGCTAGTGCACTTAGTTCTTGGTTCACAAACATCACTTAGATGCCTCAGAGGCCTATGAAGCAAATAGAGGAGCTGGATGCCAGGAAGTGGGATGCACAAAAGCTCCTTTCTGCCATCATTAAGGCAATGCAAAAAAGAGGACTGCACATGAAATGCTCTGACTAATTTAGTTTTAGGCTCCAACCCTGTGTGAAGTAGCACATGCAGTCTGAAGCCCTTTCCTGGGTTTAGATTGCCTTCACCACCCCTCTTGAAATAGAGTGCCAGCTCACTATCTCAGTGACAACTCATGGAGAAGGTGGACTTCATGGTACCCACCACCTACATTACAGACTAAATGTTTGAAGTGCTTGCCTAGAAAGTGGGAATCTGTTCTTGTCTTGCACTGCCTAGGGGAGTTCCCAAGCCACCAACTGGAATAGAAAGTGAGTGGAGACACTCACTGGAGTTGTGTGGGTGCAATGAAGACTGAAAGATCCCATTTGGGTGGGAGGAGTATGAATCTGAAACTCATTTGAAAAGGCAGAGTGATATATATATATATATATGGATATGTATAATGCCCCATCTGTGTGAGGTTTGTTTGGTTTTTTTCTTTATTTTGGTGTTAAGTAGCCTAGCTGAGGTGCTTTGTGCCAGCAAGGTGAATGTTCTCAGAGAACCCAGCCAGCTCAGGTCTTTTGAGGAGGTGTGCTCTCTTTGTAAATTTTGAATGGCCTGAAGTTGAGAGCAGCCCCAAGGTGTCGAGCAGTACATTTGGGTGATCATTTATGGATCTGAGATGTAAAATCTCAGAGCAATGGAAGTGACTGCATGGCTTGTGCAATGTTTCAGCTGCCAATTTGTATTTTCAGGCTGAGTGGACCATTAATGACTGAATGAGCTCTGCTGGGAAGGCTTGTCCTCACACCATGACAGCAGACGAGTCAGAAGTTGGAGAGTTAGCTCTGGAGCCTCTCCTCACTTGCAAGCTATGTCTCTGTGAATATTCCCTGGATAAGATGACCACTCTTCAGGAATGCAGCTGCATCTTTTGTACAGCGGTAAGATCCGTCAGTGCCTTTACATTGTGGAAGCGGCGTAATGGGAGATGGACAGAACTGTGAGATGGGATTGCTTGTCTTGTACAAGAAGCGTGTGTTACCCATGCTGACACAGGATGCTTTTCTAAAGAGCATTTGGTGTTAGCCTGGCTTGCCTTATTTAAAATATTTCTCTTGTCATTTTGCTTTTGATAATTTGTAACTCTAACATACGTTCCCATAGCAAGTAATAGTAAAACCCAGTAATAAAAGGGGAAAAGATGCAGTTTAGGGGTGTTGGAGAACATACACAGTCTGTATGCAATCTCAGTATTTACTTTTTTCTGAAGCAAAATTGTGCAACATCATAGGATAGCTCTGAGCTTTTGTTTCCCTGCTATCCTTTTCTGAGTTCTCAGAGACCTTTAAAGTCTTTTATATAACTTTTGAGGGCAATCAGAAAACCTAAACAAAAATGAACCTTGGCCTGTTGAACCTTTGCCTCTGTGCTGCAGAGATGTTGCCCAGGTCATGCATTGCTTATAGTTGTCAGTAAAGACTGTCTGGCCTGCAAATTCAGATCAAATAAAGCTGGTGGAAATGATAGAGGCAGAGGTTGAATGGGCTGATAAAAGCCCTACAGACAGTAGTACTCTTCTGGTCTCTTTGTCAGCATGGGAAAAATGGACCTAGTTTCTCTGGTGATAGTGCCTTTGATGTACCTGACTAATGGATTTTGGAAGCAGGTCAGAAGTGGCTGGAGGATGTTGTTTTTTTTGTTGTTTTTCATTTGTTTGCTTGTTTTATTTTGGGTTTTTTTTGGGGGGGGTGTGTTGGTTGTTTTTTTTTTTTTACTCTAGAATAAATGTACTTGGCTTTATTTTTTAAAAACAAATTGTGGACAAGCATCAAGCAAGTATGTTTAAGTTTTACCCTTGATTGTTTGAATTCATGGAAGAAATTTGATATTTGTGAAGCCAGCTAGGGTGAGAATATATTCACTTATGCTGAATTCAGGTTAGCTTAAACAGGATGAGAATCTAGCTGTGTGTTTCAAGAAACTGGGATCAATATGCATTTCAGCCTGACGTTTGTTTTACATACCGACTTGCACAAACCATTTTTGTATTTTAGTTTGTAACAAAAATTTTAAGAGCACATACCTAAAAGGTAGGTGTGAAGATACTGCTGTAAATACAAAAAAATAAAATTGGAAAAGATGATACTTTTGCCATGGTCCCATGCAACTCCTCTCCAAGAACTCAGTGTCTCTGATTACGTAGCATTAATAGTACATTAACCTCAGTGGTAGCTGGGCAGAGTAACCCTTAGGGAAGGGTGAGCTGCTGAGGACTGTGCCAGGTGGAGCTGGACTTTATACTCGTCCAGAACACTGGCCAAAGGGGTCAGTGATGGCTGGGGATGTTGCTGTCCCCCCGCCCCTGTTGGTGCCACCACATCCATACCCCCCTTACCTGGCCAGCGCCAGGAAGAGCATCCACTGTGAGCTCGGTGCTCCTGCGCTGTTGACAGCGACACGGGGAGTGCAGTCACAGTTATTTGGCATCTGTGCAAACTTCTCTGGCTTTGTCTGAACCAAGAGCCAGCCATGAGGGAGCCCAAATGCAGCTGGGAGAAGCCTTTAGACACGCTCTATTTATTTCAGTGGGCGTAATATGTCTCAGTTGTGCTTATGCTCCAAGTCCAGCCTTTGTCTGACTCCTGTCTGTGTCCGAATGTCCTCCGATGGATGTGTCTGGGCTGATGCATGCCCAGACATGTAGATCTTGCATCCTATAAGGAAGACAGCTCTGGAAACTTTTAACCTGGCTCCATGGCTTTCTGTCTTGAAGCCAGAGCATTTTCTGGGAGGCCATATGAGTTGCACTTTTGGGCAGCCTCCAAAAAGCAGTGTCGGGAGCAGCTTGACATGGAGTGCTGGGACTTGCATGGGGGATTGCTCAGGGCACAGCCTGCAGCAGCTGTACTGGTGTGCTGTGCCCTAAATTTCCTCTCACCCATGCCAGGACATCTAGATACCTTCACACTACACCTAAGAAAGATGTTGGGTTAAGAATATCCGCTGTGAGCCATGGGATTGAGCCCCTATCCGTTTTTCAGCTAGCAACACTCTCAGCTTGTATAGCTTATTCTTCTATCACTAAGGGTAATTTACAGATCCAAGAGTAATATTAGATTTGAAATAGAAAAGGGCTTGACATGGACATAATAGGTTCTGATCCAATAAGCTGAAACCATTGCTTTTGTTAATTTTTTGTTCTCTTACATGTGAGGTAATTTCTTTTCCCTCCTAACTCTAACATTGGTTCTGCAACTATGATTGTTTTTCACTACAGCATTTATGGCTGTGGAAATAATTGGAAATTGTTACTATTTAGATATCTGCGGGGGTGAGGTTATATTTCCTTTCAATTTGTAGCCTGTAAAACTAAGGCATTCAAACTACTTAAAATGGTGTACAGCTATTTTTTCAGCTTAGAAACTCTTGCAATAAACAATATATCCCATAAAAGCTGTGTTCTAGCCAAAGTAAGTAAACTGTGCTTTAGAATGTGTATGTTTGCATTTTGGTGGAATGTTGCTAGTAGGGCAGGAGTTTTTCAAATAACTGTAAACAATTTTACTCTCTCTGTGCTGAGCAGAAAAAGCAGATGGCTTGCAGAACATACTTGTCATCTTACTTGGTAGCCCAGTCAGGTCTGAAGAGGCATCAGCCTTGTGTTTTTCTACATTTGTTGCACTTGGCATAAGACTCCACTGCAGTGTGAGATAAAGCACATATTTACATGTCCCAAGAATTTGGATGTGGCTGTAGTGTACCTAATGACTTGGTTTCAATGTGTTTGGATTTATATTAGTTTTGAATGAAAGACTGATCTCTGAAGATGGTTGGGCAGGGATGTGAGATACATTTTATCTGTGAAAGTTTTAGAGGACTGCACTTTACATTACTCAGTTCATTTCCTGTATCTATAAAACCTTTGCACAGTGCCATGCTGTGGTGCACACTTTTACATATGGATATTCAGCAATACATGTACTGCTCAAACTGTGTGATTTTATGGTACTTGTCCCATTCCCAAAAGGGGAGGGGGTCTCATCCGTTCCTCATACTGCTCATCTTGTTCCTTGTCTTGAAGGGGGGATGCCCTTCTTATTAGCAGTCCCTTAAGTCTTCCTTTTGTTGCAAGTTTTTGTTCCTTGGATGTGCAACTACTCAGGTTTTTGCCCCTGTGGTGGTCATGGTGCTGACATATGTATGTGAAATAATTTTACACTGTGTCTGACCACACCATCATAGTCATAAAAAATACAGTGTTTTAGTGCATCTGGGTCCAAAGCGAGCTAATATTAATTACATCTTGATTGACCCAGTTACAGAATAATACTTTGAATATTATACTTATTTCTAATAAAATTTCCTAAATGCTCCCTTCCTCCCTCCTTTCCTCCCTCCCTCTGTGCCTCACTCAGGTAAGACTCAGGAGTGCTCTGGTGGGGCAGTTCCAGGAATGGACAGGCCACCTTCCCTGCTTTGCCTTTGCACTGCACACGGGGAGTTGCCCAGGCTTTGGTGCTCATTAGACTGTCTGGAAAGTGTGCACCTAGGAGACTCCTACCTTTTCAAAACATGGCTGAAACTGGGAAAGCAGCAGGGGGAGACAGTGAGTGATGTGATCATGTGCATCTTGCATCCCCTTGGCTAGAAATGCCCTGCTGTCTGGCACAGCATAATCTACCCTTTGGGAGTGCTAATGAGGAGTGCAGGACTAGCAGTAACACTGGGAATACCAAAGGCCCTATGAAAGAGTCGGTGTGAGTCTGTAGCCTGTAAGCAGTCATGGATGTGAGGTTTTAGCAGGTGTGATAAGATTGCCCTGGTGGCAGTGGTGACAGAAGGGAACCAGTGCTGTTGCAGAAACATGGTCTTAGGGGTCAGTAAAAACCCCAGCGTTGGCTTTTCCCTGCACACCAATTCTTTCTGGTTTTGTCCTTCCTCTTTTTTCCTCTCCTCTTAAGAATTTCAGAGCCCCAATGACAGTCAGGTGAGCAATAAATGGGATTGCTGCTATTTATGTCAAGCAGCAGCTTGTGTTCATCTGTTTTGTTTACTGGCACAGCGTTCGAGATGCCGAAGACAGCAAGTAACAAACTGGAAACAGAAGATGCTTTCAAGTATGTTATTCTGTGTTGTTGGCACAGGTTTATGCAGAATTAGCATGATTCACCCTTTTTTTTTTTTCCCAAGCAAATTCTTTGTTGAGTCTTGTACTTCTGAGAAGTGTATGAGGCAACTGGGTTACAAAATGTGCAAAACAAATACCATGATGATCTACCTGTTTGTTATTTTGATGCACACAATGCAGTCCAGATGAGATTAAACTTCATGCAGCCTTAAAAGGAGAAGTCAGCATGCAAGACTGGGTAGCTTCTGTGCTGTCTTGTGCTCCTACAAGTAGGAGGTGTTCCAAAGGCAATTGGAGAACAAGATTTTCTGCCTCACTTTTAGCTATGTGTGACAGCAAGGCTAGGGCTAGACGTGGGCTAAAAAGGCTCCTTTGCTGCTGTGGACAGCATGGTGCTGTGGGCATGGGGGGCTTCAGCCTCGGAAGGAGGCTGCTGCCAGCTACTTTTACTAGAGGAGAAGGAAAAACTCTTACAGAAATAGAAGTTTCTCTGTTGGTACTCATCAAGAGGGCACTCAGGCTCCTCTGCTTTCCTTAATCTTTTTAAGAACAGCTGTGCATTGTCCTGCCTCCTTTGGGTGGCTGAATAGTAACATTTTGCCCTTAGTGCTGTGAAGTTTCAGATTGTTTGTGAAGGGGAGCCCTGGAAAACTGGAAAAATTGATGTGAAGGGTCTTTAGCAAAAAACATGAGCAGAAAAGTCTGAAAGCAGAGGAGACTGAGATCAAGGACTCGGAGGAGGCGGATGGCAAAAAGAATGGGATACCTGCTAAATGAAGCAAATGTATCTGACTAACCCACTGAAATAATACTTAGTAAAACTTATGAGTAAGGGAATATTTGGATTTGCCATCATCTAGCAAACACTGGGTTTTAGGATTGCATCTGTTTCTTTGTGCTGATTTTCAAGAAGGGGTTTGTTCTCCTCTTTTTCCTCCTTTTCTCCCCATCTTAGGAGAAACCTTACGGCTGTGCCAGAACACTCACTACCTTCTCCTCTTCCTAAATATACCTTGTGCTGCAATGCCCCACTTCCTTATATAAAGCTCACCTCAGATTGTATTCCGTTTGGAAGTGTTGACATTTGGGATTCTTTTTTTCCCAGCTCGACATTTGAAATGTTTCAGAATAATTTTGTTTTCAAGTTTTAAAAAAGAGAATTCCTACACCTGCTAATATTGGCACTGAACACAGAGCATGTCTGTAGTAATTCAGATGGTTTAAGATCTTCTTGCTTGTATTTCTGTGCAGAGTAACACCAAAGGCAGAGTTGAGGTACTAAGAGAGCACAGATGCACCCATTGCCTTTTGATGGATACTAGTATTCAGGAAGAGGGACTGCATGTTTCTGAAGTCACTAGAGGTGGCAGCCTCTGGGTGGTGGCCAAGGGAAGACAGGGGAGGAAGAGGGAACTAATGTTTTAATGACAGCATTGCCTCAATGAAGTTGGTGTTATCTGCATTTAACCAAAGAAGGAATCAATGTGAAATAAGTTGTCAGCGCCTCAAAGTGCCACAGTAACTGAGCCAGACTGTGACATAAGCCTCATGATCAAGTCTGTTTTCTAGCTGTTGGTAAGGCCAGGTTTGGCCTGACACAGATTTTTGGCAAGAGAAATTTTATTTGCAGCTGGTTCCATTTTGTGAAGGGTGAATTTCTCTGGTCCTATTCTCTGGTCCTTTTCTGTTTGGTGGTACCACTTCATGGCAGAGATTACCAGGAACCTTTCCTAGTTTTTATGAAAGGCTACCAGGATTTGTTGGGCCATGAGTAAATTGGTTTCAGGCTGTGCTTCTGAGCAGAATTTAGCACCACTGGTAGGTATTTTGAGACAAAGCTGATGACAGTGTTTTTCTCAGGTACATTTCAAAGATCCCATAAAAAATATGCTTGTGGACCTAAGAGGAGGCAATTATATTCTGGTCCACTGTCATGGTTGCTTGGTATTTTCGCTTGGTTGTGACAAAATAAAATGCTTGTTAATGTTGTTATTCCTTCCCTTATACTGAGCCATGAGCTGACTGTATGTTCTTTGAAGGTACAGGGGCATTTTTTCACTTCCTTTCAAGCATCTTTCTTGATAAGGCTCTTACGTGGCCTGATCTTCTATCCATTTCATCTTCTGTACATTCATGTACCACTGTATCTGCTCCTTAGCAGTTAAAATTGAGATTGGGCAATATGCATATTTCATTGGAATTTTGTTTCTCACTTGAAACCATCCCTATCATAAGTTTATCTGTAGCAAATTAAGAAATGACTATTTTTGTTGTGTAGCTTCTAAAAACTTTCTTTAATTGGAAAAACCTCACTTTTTTTTCTAGCTGAAGTGCAAATGTCTCCAAGCTAATTGCCAATAAACTTGCTTCATCTAGTTTTATAGACCTGCTGAGAGATACTTGAGAGATTGCAGGAGTTTGAGTACCACACATTGAAAGTGACTGATCCATTTTGGAGATTGAACATGTGGAAGTGTAGATGTCACAGCAATGATGAACGTATTATTAAACATTATATAGATCTGCCATAAACATTATGAGTACTAGGGGGTTATATTTATCTTATTTGATTTAGATAGTGGGTAGATAAAGTGGTTAAATTAAGAGTTCTGACATGAACTGTCTCGTGAAAATTAGTAATATTAGATTGTGTTTTCACTGAAGGACAGGTGACATTTCTAAAACATAAGAAATAAATGAATGTTATGTTTTACTGAATAGAAAGTACATAACCATGGCTCAGACCTAAAATAAAAACTAAATGCCTATCTGTTCATCTGTTCTGAATCATGAGACACTCTGGAATGTCAACTGGAAAGTTAAGTATTCTCTCCATATACAGTATTTCCGCATCCCTCCCCCAAACCTGGAGTTTGTAAAAAAGCTAAGGTTAAACAAAAGCCAAAGCCCAAACAAAGACAGTTTTGTGGACAAATCTGGAAGTAAGATTTAACATTTTAAATTATTCATGTAGATTTTAAGAGGGAGACCTGAGGTTTTTTTTTTTTTTAAATGGAAATTGTCTTCAAGTTATATGTTAGGAGGAAAGACCTTCTTGTTTTGGCAAGATGCCTTCAATAATTTTGTGCATTTTCACATTTAATGTAGATCATGGCCTAGTACCGTCTGGGAAATACTGTAGATCTGTTCTTTACCTTTCCATAATTGAATTAAAGACAGATACCCTTAGTTATCCTGTACCAACTGCTACAGAGTGGCTCCCAGCAATATCTGTGGCATTTGACAGGAAAATAAGCCAGTGTTTTCAATTTCTTTCTTCTTCCTAGCCATCCCTCCGTGTTTCTTAAGAAAGGTACTTGTTCAGTTTTGGCATATGGGGTTTCTTTTATGCTTTTGCATCCAAACTAATGAGACTGCGTTTTGGGAGCTGAAGACCTGTAAGCAGGTGGGAGAGGAGCAAGGTAATGAAACACGTCTGGGTACTTGAAAAGCAGTATGTAGGAATGATGGAGATCCATCTTTTGTCTTTGATGCATAAATTATCTGAAAGTGGATTTGAATAGAAGCTGCAGATTTCACAGTGAAAGGTACGTAGGGCCTTTGTCACATCATTACCTAGCAACATAACACTGAAATTATACTTTGAACTCCTTTTTATGTTAAAATGCAGAACTGTTACGATCTCTTTACAGAGTAAATACATTTTCAAAGATGCATTTTCTTGGTCAATACACTAAAAATCCCCTCTGTACAATATGCTTTGGGGAAAAGAAGGTTAGAGCAGCATGCAGAAGTGTTGAAATGAAAAATCCATGAATAGCCTGAACAGAATTTTCTTTCTGGGGCTTGAAGCTGACCATAAAAAACACTTCTGTTTGTTACTGAAGAAGGAATCTTTTATATTACTAGTTTATGCATTCCTAGATTAGGCTTTTCAGTGTGTTTTTAAAGATGTTTCCATCACGTTTCAACGTACTCTTTCAACAAACCCTTAGCTCCAGGAGGTGACTGCGTACTTGGGGCGTTTGGAATTATTTGCCTAAATCATAATCTTTCCTACATATCTTGCAAGATAAAAAAAAAAAAAAAAAAAGAGAAATGCATATGTGTTGCATGATAATTTGATCCAAGTACTTTACAGGCCTAAACTTACTAGATACTCATGAGTTGCATTTTGTGAAGTAGGTAACTGGATATTGATCTAATTTTATTTAAATATAGGAAGGTGATGGCCTGAAAGACAAAACAAGCATAAGAGGAAAAAGATCTTGCCCCAGAATGCTTAGACAGCACAATTATTGGAAAAAAATGTCATTATACATTATGAATCTCAGGCAGAGAAAAAAATACTTTTAGTCCCCTTTCAACTGGAGTTGACAGTAGTCCAGCAGGAGCAAAACGTGCTTTGCAGAGCTAGATCAGCATCAAAACATTCTTTTAGGTGTACTGAGTTTTACTAGTGGAATTACATTATTGCATTTGATTTGATCCCGCTTGCTTGAATGCTTCAGGATTTTATTATGTTTCCCAGAACACAGATATGTACATGATCAAGTTGCTCAGTGGGGAAAATCTGAGTAAACTGTATGTAACTGATTAGAGCCTGCTTGCAGGTATGGGAATAAATGCTACTTGTGTTGGTGTCTGCCTTTTATTTGAGGGGTGAACACAATGGAATGAAACCTCCAGTGTGTGATCTGTAGTCAGCAGGATTCTAACCTGCTCAGCAAGACCTCAGTAGATTTTTAGTTTGTTGTCTCAGCCATCTGCCTTGGCTACGTGACACATTCATGGAAACTTTGCTGGCTCTGGCCATGGAAAGTAAGAGGATGGCATTAATGTCACTGTAAGCCACAGATCCTGTGTTGAGGCCCCTCCAGCTCAAAAGTCACCACACTGCAGGGAACTGGTGGGAGAGTCTAGCCCAGGGTGTTGAGACCTCATGATTTCTTGGATGTCAAGATTAAGACCCTTTCAGGCAAGACTTTGTACCACAGAAGTCAGAGCATCTTGATTTTTCCTTCCCTTTGAAGAGTGATTAAATGGCATATGTAGTGTGTGCAGTTTTCCTGAGATACTGCTGGTTTTTGTAGACAAAGTATACAAAAAATCTTGCCATTTTATGTCTGTAATAATGTGTTCTCTAAAGTGTGGGAGGACACACTGCTGAGAAGGTCAGTTGTGATTCATTATATAGACACTGAAACATCTTTCCATCACGTTTTTGGCTTGCATCTTTTCAGATACTCTTAGTTGCCACTTCTCAAGTAAGCAGCTAAATTAGTGGCTGAGCTGTAAATAATGGTAAAACCCCTCTGAAAACAGTTTCACTGCTAAAGTTGAAGGCATATTTTACAATTTTAGCACCAAAGAAGAAACACTGGAAAAATCATTTAGAGGGAACAAGAAATTCATGTCTCGATTCATGTATGTACTTTGGTAAAAAAGCTTCATCCTTTAGCCATAAATATTAAATGCTTCCTTCAAGTTTCCCAGCACCTTTAAGTCCTTCTTGTATTGCACCCAAAGCACCTCCAAGCACAGAAAATCAAGACAAAAGATTTCATACCTATAAAAATTATTTAACAGGGAGATTTTCTGGGAAATACTTGAAGATCCACGGCACTGCACAGCTCAATTATAAAATCTGTCCAAGTCACCCTCTGAAAACACAGCGACGTCTGAAAGACTCACAGAAGGCTTTGGTTGACCACCTGTGCTCACCTACAACCAAGCAGTGGATTAGAAGAGAAGAAGAATCCAGATCCATTAGCAATCCCCAGAAAACTCTGTTCTCCTGGCTTGGCATCCCTAATGACTTAGATAACTGCATATTGAAACTGATTGCAAAATCTTTACTGTGGATCGAAGCTCCTTAAGAGCCTCATGCCCATCCTTGTACGGAGGCATAATCGTCAGTGCTCCGAGCTTCTGTCCTGAGAGTCTAAATTAAGAACAAGCCTCTGGGCTGCTTCTGGGCCAACTAACTTCTCAAGCTTTGTCCTCCCTCTGTAACCACCTGACCTGAGCTGCCCCCAGAATACAAATCCACTGTACCATGCTGTCAAAACAAATTACTAAATATCAGGCAGCACCACAGAGGAGACAGAACCCAGGATCTTAGCAAAAGTAAAATGTTGCTCTCTCATGCTTGCTGAGGAATTAAGGCAACCTAAATGCTTTGGTGGGAGAGAAACATTTGCCCTTCACCAAATGCTGCCCTGAGACTTGATCCAGAAAAGTAATCAGGTCTCCCATGAGGAGCTGGAATGAGATGTGAGGAGGCTCTGCCCGCATATCCAAGCAGTGCACTCAACACACTGCAGCATGCACAGGCCTTGGGGAAGGGACTCTGAGGGCAGAATTTTCTGTTTACATTATTTGTGGAGGAGGCTGGGTACAGGTATAAACCAGGGAGGAAATCTGTGCAGGGAGTGAGCACTTGCTGTCCTGTTTCTCCTGTGGTATGTGCTGAAGCATGTGGGCAATGCTCAGTGCTTAATGAATGTGGAGCGCAGGACAAAGTCACCCACAGCCTCCATCTGCACCAGTAATGGCACTGGCAGCCACCCTGGGCTCTGGGCACGCTTTTTTGGGGCTTTCCCTATGTCACCTGCTGCCACTGCCCAGACCATGGTGGCAGATGCGGGCAGCTCCAGTGTCACCAGGATTCCGCTCACCATTCCTCTGTGGTTCCATACCTGCTTCTGTTTGCTGCTCACTGCCCTGTGCGGGAGCTGCACTGCTGGGGGGTGATTTGATCCAGGGTAAACTGATTTTCTAAAAGCACTGTGCCTAGATGCCTTTGGGGCAAGAAGATGGGACAGGGCACTGAGACTGCTGTGGGAATAATAAAATAATAGCTCCTGGTTAAATCTGGGCTGAAAATCCCTAGGGAGCTAATATGCCTTCAGTTATTGACATGATTTCTTTTTTGCTCTTCACCTGTGAGTATCTCCCTCACTTCCCACATAGTACTTGCACCATCAATTCCTTACAACCTGCTCTGCTGCTTTCTTATAGGGGGGTGCATGCTGGATCTGAATACATTAGTGCTTAATGAGCTACATGTTTAAAGCTTACCAGTTAGGTTATATCCCAATGTTATTCCAAGAGAATACACTTTCAATATTTACAAATCAAAAGTAAGTTAGTTTAAAATGCCACTAAGTTAAGCTGATTCTACTTGCTTGAACTGATATCTCTCTATAGCTCATCAGAATTAAGCAAAAGGTGGATGTGGACATTTCAGTAGAGAGACAGAATAATAAGGAAATCTCATTTCCATTTGTAAAAGTGCTAATTATCCTGACAGTTAAGAGGGAATCAAGTTTCCAATAAAAAATACAAATGAGGAAACTTCTTTAATCAGAGCACAATATGCAAGGCCTTCTCAGAATAGTCTAGACTAACATAGACTTGAATGTTAAATGCCTATAAATAATAAAACAATGGTTTTGAGGAGTCTAAAGATGCCATACTCTGAAGGGCTGTGATTTCCCCATCACCCACCCACTATTTTGAACTCAGTGCCTCTTCCAAGAGTTGGCAGAGAGACAGAGGTCTCAAAACCATATTTCGCTTTGATATATATCTTGAAAACTGATGGGGTAATAAGTGAAGAAGTCAGCAGTACTGAGGAGGAGGTGTGTCATGTGAGCATGAAATATAAAACTGTAGGGAAAAAACTCCATTAGTCCTACGTTTCATAACATATGTTTATTTTCATTTACAGTAAACTATGCAAGCTGATACCAAAATCTGTCAGAAGTCCACGCTTTGTTGTTTTGTTAATGGTGATTTGCAATTTATTGTATGCTTTGCTGTTACTTTGAGGAGACTTCGTTGTTTCATTTTATTTAGAAGTGACCTTGCTTACCTGTGCAGTTTGGAGGAACAGTTTGAGCACTGTTCTTTGGTCCATTACATGACTTTTGTGCCATGATTTTACTGAAGACTCTATGGTATGTGCTATAAAGACAAGCTGAATATATTTGAAACTGGCATGCCAGATAAAGTGTGGGGAGAGTAGAGGGCTTTTTGAGCATTGAGGGGAAACCTGCTGTTTTTTGGAAATATTCATAAGGTGGCCTCCATGCTGGAAATGGACTTTGGGTAGAGGAGAGGCTGATGATAAATCATGATAAACCATGGAAATTATTTTATCTATGTGGGGGATTGAGGGAGAGGAAGAACTGGTAGCCACACGTCTGCTAGGGCAGATTAAACCTCCCAACCAGGTTATAAACCCCCTTCCTCTTTTGTGCAGCTGAGAACAGTAGTCTCTTTCTTGTAAATGAGTTCTCCTACAATGGAGAATGCTGGCTGGGAGTCTGAATTAAGAACACAGGAGGAAAAACAAAGGAACGAAGCCTGTTTAATTAGGATAAAAGATACTCCCCCCTGCCAAATCCTCCAATCCCAGTTTAGCAGAGCATAGGGCTTGTTAGGGCTGAAAGGTCTGACTTGCTGACTTAGGTAAATGCAGCGCTCAGCAGATGAAGTCATGCATAATTAATTGTTCTTTGTTGCATTCTTTCCAATGTAATGACTTGTAGCATTCACGCTCATAATAATTGATGTTTGCTGTGTGCTGGAGCTTCAGGACAGCCAATTAAGGTGCTGAAGGTGGGAACTGTGCAGCATCTCTGACATCTGGTTGTTACCAACATGTGAGCTATAACCTTTTTTTTTTTTAACTTTATTTTCTTTACTTGTTTCTAGTGTCTAAAACAGTACATGGAGCTGGCAATTCAAGAAGGTTGTGGTTCTCCTATCACATGTCCAGACATGGTATGCTTGAACCATGGGACCCTACAAGAAGCAGAGGTATCTGTACTTCTTATACTTCTTTCTTTCTTTCTTTCTTTCTTTCTCTCTTTCTCTCTCTTATTTTATATATATATATATATATATATATATCTCCCCCAAATTTCTTTATCTGCATAGTAAATATAATCATACACTTTTCCTCCCTTTAATTACCTTTAATGAGCTTTTGGCAAGAGGCCTTACTGGCAAGAGGAGATAGAAACAAACAGATGTTTTTCAAGGGTTTTGCTCCTTTTTCCCTCCCTCTGTGCCTTGGGGGAAGGTTTACTTGGCATCTGGACAACCTCTGAATTACCCATGCAGGTGACTTAAGCAGAATACCCTGTATCCCAGAATTGCTGAGCCTCCATTAGACTGTCAGTTCAGTCAGATTTGATTTGACTGCAAACACTGAAATTCTTGATCTTTCTTAAGAGCAAGAACTCAGACTGATGGTATGCAAGGCCAGAATTTCCTTGTGTATGTTGATCTTGGGCTGCAACAAGCAATTTGCAGTCCAATATAATCACACAGGACTGTCTAATTACATGGAAAGAAAGGTGCCTGCACAGCACCAGGTAGAAGTAGGTCCTAAGAGATATGGTGGGTGTCTCTTGGGATACACCCAAGGGATGCTTGCTTGCCTGCTTTGTGAGGCAGGAATGTCCCTGCTGGGCCTGAGAATACAAATAGGACAAAAAAAACCCCAGGAAAAATACGATGGCTAAGGGATTTTGATTGGTTTTGTGCATTCTCTCAGTATTTGTTTGCAGGAATAAAATCAAGGAGAATTAGATCTCCATCCCTGAACTGAAGAAGAGAAGTTTGTCTTCTGGATTCCCTTGAGCCCTGTGCATACAGATGCCATAAGAACTATATAATCCTATTCAAATGCCATCAGTGACAGTGTAATTCCTGATACCTTGTATTGAAAAATGCCTTTTTCTCCAGAAAAAAAATCAGGATCTGCTCTCCAGCATACATTTGAAATGTTGTGCTTAGTTGAATCAGGGCATGGGACTTGCAGCTATGCTTGTTATGGCGTGCAGGCATATGGTGGAGCTTTTTTTTTTTTGGCTGAATCCAGCTATTGTAAAAAGTAGCCAACTGTTTCCCTTCCTCCTCTTTCTACAAAGATACAGAGAGGGTGTAGCAATATCCTTCCACCCATTGCACCAGATTGGAGGCATCTAGCCTTTATTGAAAATGTATTTTTAAATGAAAATTAACAAACGACGGGAAGAATTCTGCTCTGTTTAACCAGGGTTCTAATGCTATAGGAATTAAGAGAGATATATTTCCCCCTAGTAAAGGACACTCCAGGGGCATGTATTAATGGACCACTGGCCTAATCCTTGGGTGTTTTTTGGGCTGACAGCAGAATGACTAAACACCCCAAATGTGCATTAGTGTCCTGTGGATGACTGAATGTTCTGACACTCCCTTTTGGCGATGTGCTTGAAACACAAGCCTTCTGCTTGAATAGAAAACAAACCCCCAACCTGATTAAAATTACTGCTTATGTATTTTACCAATTACCTATTTCTTTAAGGGAGAAAATCACCCAGAAAAAAAATAGGAATGACCAAAAGAATAGATTGACTCTATTAACAATCTGAAAGAATAGTATGTTAACTACAGATTTATGTATGAACATTCTCTATTCCTTTTTTTTCCCACTATAAATAAAAGCTTTTCTTTGTGAAAATGTGGCCTTTTAAAGCTATTTCTTAAAAATCCAGAACCTTATCAGATGATAGAGAATGTGCTTAACGATGGCTATTGTTTGGCGTGGAAGAACTATTTAGAGTTACAGTTTATTCCCTACACACTCACGAACTCCTGGTGTAAAAGTATGAGGCTTCTCATCTCTGGAGGGTCTGCAGCTTTCATCTCTGGCTTCTGGCAGGACAAGGTTCCTCACCAGGAATTCCTCTGAGGAATGACATGTGTTGCCTGTGCTGTGGGGAAAAAACAAAAATAAAAGGTCCTTTTTTTTTTCTCCTCTGTGATAGCACCAGTGTTTTGAAAAGGTGTATTTTTCGTGTCATGTTCATTTCAGACTATTCTGTGACTGCTGTTCATCAGGTACTGTCACAGTTTGGAGAAAAAATAGCAGTTCAGTCTGTCTTTGTCATGGACATGGTGCTAAATTGGTTCCTGTACTTTGGGCTAAATGCATCTCATTATGTTAGCTAGAACAGTTGTTTTGTTTCCTCGTTAAAATGTCTTTTGCCATAGCCTGCACAATGGAGATAAAGGTGAATTTAGGCATAATTTGAAGTGAAGGAAAACCTTTTGATTGACTTCAGTGCATTTTGGATTGAGCCTTCTTCAATAAGGAAACTGAACAATTAATAATAAAGCTTATAAGCATTTATAACACAGTACAGCTATGAATGCTCCTCTTCTTCTCCCTCTCAACATCCTTATTCAAGGTGTGTAACATTTCTTCAGTGCTTTCCAGTGACCGTTTTTCTTCATTAAGACAAATCAGAATTAAGTCCTGTTTATCTTCCCAGTAAAGTTGTGAAGAGTTTCTCTAGTTTGATACTAAATTACTAGAGCCTTTTCAAAGCTCTTGCTTTGCTTCTGATTCATGTGCTTCTTCTGTTGCTTTTGGGGGATGGAGGGAGGCAAAAACTCTAGTTAACAATTTAAACACAGAATAGAATTTCTTCTTGTATGTCTCATGAAGAAATGAGCAAGTGTGAATAACAGGAATGTGTTTCTCTAAAACAGTTGAATATTTCATCGGTACTTCGGGAGTAAACTGCTTATTCATAGGAGATGTTGGGAATTAAGGCTTTGCTTTCTGGGTCCCTCTGGACATCAGAATAAAAATGTTCCAGGTTTTTTGTTCTTAAGATGCATGAAGTGAAAAGTTATTTGAACTAGAAAATTGTACTTTTCAGTACTTTTTTCAGTTTTCTGAAACCCCTCTGGCTTGGGTTTCTTTTTCCTTCAACAAAATCTAGTTGAAACTGATATATTTCCCAGCAGTTTTTTTTGTTTTGACAAATAGTGCATTCAAACAGAAGAAACTGTTCCAGTGAAGTGCTTAAAATCAAGTGCAATCCGAGGTCGTATCTTGACCTGTTAAATCTAGATAGCAGCTGCTTGTATTATAGCTGTCTTTTAGCAGAAATAAATGAGGGGGGGTGGTGGTAAGGCAATGGTTTTGGCTACAGACTTTCTTTCAATAGCTGGTTACACAAAACAAGGAAAGTTTAAAAGCAGTCTTGTTAAACAAAATGTTTGCCCTTTCAAGCTCTAATGGTACAATAAACAAAGATTATTTGGATTTCTTCCTGGAAGAAGAAGGTAGGAGGAACATCTTATATTAATGCAGTTCTCTTTAAACATGCAGACTTCTTCTGTCTAGAATATTCCTGTCTCTCTTGGGAACTTGCTCCATTGATTTAACTGGACCACTTAATATCCCTAATCTAGATAAGGGGTAATTTATCATGGTTTGAAATTGTTTTGCTTGGTGTGACTCCAGTCAGCAGTGTAAGTATGAATCAGAGTAAATCTCCACTGTATACAGGGATTTTTAATGCAGTACTCACTTGGATAATATCTAGGACATTGTGCTTTGCTGTTTCTGATTCCTGTATTGTTCTAAGGTTTATAACATTGATGCAGTGATCCATGTATGCATAATCTGATTTGGATTAAAACTGTGCAGGAGTCACTAAAGGAGGTACTGATTTGGGCTCTTAAGTTTGTAAAGAATTACTCCTTTGCATGCAGAGCAGATCCTGCTTGTTGTCCCTCTGTGTAAACCCATGATCTACACCGGTGCTAACCTGACAGAGGGTTGTCAGCACTTTGTAAAGCTATGCTGAAATAGGACAGTAACCCAGATCTTAGAATTCTTAATTGCGTTATATTCCATACATAGCCAAACACAAAATCCCACTGGGACTCGGTTTAAAATATCAGTTTTATTTTTAATTTCAAAATCGGTTTACATTTTGCTGGAGGAGATTGAAATGGTAAAATGAGAAGGAATGTGAGAAAATGTTGCAGGCTGACCTATCTTTTTCAGGGTCGGAATAAAAATTTTTGTTCTTATTTACTTGTTTTAAAATAAAACCTAGGGGAGCAAGTGAGAGAGCCTTAATTTTGTTTTTATTTGTCGCTAAATAAGAGAAGAGTTCTTTAATGGAGAACATGAATAATTTAGTATTTAATTATTACTCTAGTGAGCATGGTAGCTTGATGAAGAATGTTGTGTGTGTAATTTCTACAATAAAGAGATCGAACTCCCATACCCCTTTCAAAAGCAAACCACAGCCCCTGTTGAAACCGTTTTACACTCCTTGCAAAACAAGACAGTGCCTCTGTGAGTGGGTCTTTGGCAGAAGTGGGCAATGCTACCCTTTCCAAACTGCTGTTGTTGCTGCCAGTGCAGGATCTGCCCTTGCTGCCTGTCTGCTAGAGGCTCTTGTCCTGCTGAACTTCCCTCCCTTGGCATTATCAAGGTTTGATTCATATGGGTGTGAAAGGAACTAAGATCTATTCAATTTGCTTGATTGCCTCCTTGCAATAGGTGGAGTAGTGATTTTCCCTTTCCACTGTGGTAGCCAGTGTTTAAAAACAGGGGAGTTGTTCTTCCTTGGGTCCTGGTTACTGCACTGCCTGGAAAAGTTTGCCCCTGTGTACACTGAACTAAATTATTTTGAACCCTTTCAACTTCCTTTCTTTGCTCTTTTGTCTCATGTAGTAGCAGGGATCCTGGTTGTTGTGACACATTTGATGACATGATCTTTTTGGATGCTTGACAGGGGTTCAGCTGGAGCCCTTTGTAACAGTAAGCCTTCAAAATTTTGCTTTTTTTCATGGATATTTTTACTTCGGGTGAATGCTGCTGTTCTTAGCAATAGTTCTTGTGCATTCTTGTGCTCTATAGCAAGAGTATATTAACTGCAGATATTGCTTACAGGGTTTGGAAAATTAGAAAACTTATTTCAGCTCCGAACAGTCTGATAAGTCTCAAATCAATATATTTTCAGGAGAGGAGAGTTCTTAGCCTGCATTTTTTTTTTAATTAAAACCCCCAGTATTAAAAAAAAAAAAGTTCTCCAAACCTGTCCTCTAGTATTTCTTCCTACACTGAATAATTTCATAGCCTAGAATAAGAAAAGCCTGCTTTCTGATATGCTCATGGTCTTTCTCTTCTGGCTCTTTGCCATCTGCTGGGTTGCTGCTTTGCTGCCTCCCCAGATTTTCATGCCCTGACCAGCCCAGAGACATGAGTGGTTGTGCAGGAGAGGAGGTGTTTGGGATGGACAGACACTCCGGTGGGGCTTGAGAAGTTGTCTGGAAATGAACATTTAGAGTGAGGAGGAGATAAATACCTAATCCCGTTATTGTGCTTATGACTGTCCTTCTCGATTAGGTGTAAATGAGATTAAAAGTTCACTGAGGAAAGGATTTGCTGGTTTTTATGGGGACCTAATATTCACATTTCTTTTTTTTTAAATTAAGTTTGCACATACAGCTTTCACATGGCACTGAATTCAGGCAGCAGGAATTTGTGCATTGTTTTCCTCATGCCTAAAGATACAAAATCTTTGAGAGGCTTTGGCTCAGCACCACTCAGATTGACCTGTGTGTGGGTGCCTCAGGACCTGGTCTTTCCAAGCCTATGGGAGTCAAGCACAGGTGATGGGCTGCGTGTGTTCAACACCCAGAGCTGCAAGCAGGGAGGGGAAAGCTGAGTTGGAAGAGGATATGTAGGAAAAAGACTGGAGCTGAGTGAAACCAGTGGGGAAAGCTGGCATCGTGAGCTCAAGTCTTCCCCAGGAGAATGGGAAGCTTTCAGCACTGCCTCTGCTTCCTATTGAAATCTGTGTTAAGATGCATAACTCTGCTCCCACTGTAATCAAAAAGGCTGATTTTTAATACATGGGAAATTCTGGGCTCAGTAGAACTGCTCTTGAAAAAACAGTTTGTTAAAAGTAAAAGCAAGTACAGAAGGACCCCAGCCAACTAAACAATTCACTCAAGTGGCTCTTACAGCATTGAGACTCACTGTTTTAATTTAGTTGTAATGAAGGAAAATTTAAAGTGGTTGCCAATGCTCACCCAGCTAGAGAAATGCAGATGACTCTTTTCATTTTCCAAACTATTTATATGCGAAGCTGCCTTAGGGAGGAGTGGGCAATACTGAAATTATGTGTCTTTTCTGAAACTGCTAAGCTTCACTCTTTTTAGCCATTTGATTTATTTTTTTTTGTTTTCCAAGAGTGTTTCAGCTGACTTCTGATGAACAGGTGAAGAGTTTTCCAGAAAAATCTGTCTTACATTCATATTAATCTTAAATATTAATTAATTACAGTCATATGAATCTTTAAATTATTAAATCTTGACATAATTTGGATTCATTTTTGTATTACACTGGCTTAGGTTAAATAAATGATCCAAGCATTTGCTACAAAATGCAGTTTTGTGCAATCAAGTCCAATTGATTTGAGATATTAATAAAGCAATTTCGTATTTTATAATACAAATTTATTTTCTTTTTTCCATCTGTGAAAGAAAATGTATTCACAGCATGATATTGAATATATACTGGATTTTTGTCATTATATTTCTTCTCATGAATGCTATACCCTGCAACCCAGGAGGACAGCAAGGGCCAGTGTCCACTTCACTGAGGGCAAATTTTGCCCTTTACAGTAATCTGAAGGACTATGGTTGGATACTGGACGTGAGATTTGAAAGCCTATCACATTGAAGCTGTCAGTTCTACACCATCTCACAGTGCTTCAGATGATCAGGTCTCAGGTCTTGTATTAGTCTAGGTTTATTTTCAGTAAAAGAGAAAAATGTTTCTAGTGCCGGTACAGTATTACAAACGGATCAGATAAAGAGAATGATCCCACATTCTGCATCTGACAAACATGTGACTCCTGAAATGCCTGTGAAGTTTCTTTTGAACCCCTCCGTACCCTGCGTGCAGGTTTGCTTATTAGTTTTAAATAGGCCACTTGGTCTTCTTACGTAGACTGTTAATTGGAGATTAGAGCATTTAGCCTTTTAGGCTGCTAGTGTAATTATGGTAATGTGTAAAATGTATCAGCAAAGCCTGTTTGTCTATGCCAACTAAATTTGTTAACTTCAGCCAGGTTCCCAATAGGCTGCTCTGTGTCTAAGGCAAATTCCAACAGCAGTGGCATTAGCTGTCTTGGCCCAAACCCCATGAAATGAATAAAAAATGGAAACCAGACTGGCTTTCAGTTCCTGAGAGCTAAGTGACCCCTGCCATTAACACTGGGAGACACGAATGAAGAGCCATTTATGTGAGCTGTATTCTTGTGCACCAACAGCATGCTGCAGTCTCCAGGGCTGGCAGCATGTCACCCTTTGTTATGCTAAACCAACATGAAATAAAATTGAGAAGCCTGAAGTAAATATGGAATCCACAGAGAAGGTTTTCCTGTACATGGTAAGAAAGACATGGGCTGAACTACTTGGCTGTGTGGCTGAAATAGAGGAGGTCAAGAACTACTTTTAAGTTTTGGAGAAGAAGTCAGGGTATGGAGGAAGGTGGTGCTGACAGCAAGCAGGAACAAAAAGCTGAATTTGAGAGCTAGCTCAGGAAAGCAGGTGTGTAGAGCACAGTGCTTATTCACTTTTTAAAGTTTGTGTTTCTAATGCTTATTTTGTGTATTTGTTTCTCATTTCAGATTGCCTGTTTGGTTCCTGTTGACCAGTTTCAGTTATACAAGAGGTTGAAGTTTGAACGAGGTGCGAACCTTTTTGTTCTCTTTACCTTCTCTTTTGTCAGTGGAGGCAGCACTGTTATATACTGCAAAGACAGAGCCTGTTGAGTGAGTTAAGGAAGAGACAGAGAAGATGTTTTTGCATTGAAATAGTTTAAGAGCAGTCACTAGGTCTGACTGCTCCACAGACAAATTTGAAATTCTTTCAGTACTGAAGAATCAAAAAAGCAGCATCTTACTGAATTATCAGACTTTTACTCAAGCTTGTGGGCAGCACTCTCAGATTGTGTGCCTGGGGCTCCATTGTTCTTCCAATAGCACGTTCATCTTGGGTCCTTGAGGCAGTTGTACTGGTAGAACTTGGCAAGGTGCTAGAGGCTGGTGCAGGCCAGGGCACAGTCCTTTTACACATCCATAGGGATCTTCAGAGCTTCTGGGGGACATACCTTCTGAAGTCCAAGGCGGATTTTTGCAAGCATCCCTGCAAAATAGCTTTGCTTACATAAAAACCTCATGTGTGTTCATCTAGTAGAGTTTTTCTTCCTGAGGATTGGTAGGTCCCCTCATTCCTGAGTAAGGCCTATTTTGTAAACCAGTTTGAAACTGAAGGTCTCACTGAGGCCAAGCTTTCCTATGCCCAGAGGTCACGCTTCTGCATCAGGAGATGGGTCCTTGCCAAGGCTGAAGAAGAAACTTGCTGGTCAGAAGGATGAGATCCCATTCCTGGTTTTAAAGACTGTCAGCAGCTTGAAAGTCTCAGCTGTAAGGTGTGGGGTTTTTCAAAGGGCTCAGTGTGTGGCACCGTGCAGAGTGGTGTGTCTGAGATACTGCCCCGACTCTGCCTGTTTTCAAACTCTCCTTGAGAGATTGTATTTGTGTTCTTCCTCTGCTTGCCTGCTTAGATGCAGTGGACTGGGAACGCGTAAGACAACGCAGAGCTCTATAAAAGTTAGGCAAAGCTGTGCATTTGAAAATTTGGTCAGATAGAAGAACATATAGGTTTTTACAGAGTCTCATCTGACATGAGTTCTTGTGAATGACCACAAAGTACAAAACCTGCCAAATACTCAAATGTATCCCAAAGTTTATGGGCAAGTGCAAATCGTAGCTGTGATTTTTGGGTGCTCAGGTCAAAAAAAAAAGGAAAAAAATCCCAAACTCTGCTTTCAGTTTTTTATTTCTTTCTCCTGTTTTACCACCTTCTTGTTTATTCTTAATTCCTTAGGAAGTCTCTCCAGTTCATGAACTAATCAGTGGCTTGTCTACAGTCCTAGACAATGGAAATCAGAGCTTGTTAAATCACCATATTAAAGGTTAAGAAAGAGAGACTTTCTTGCAGTACATTAATCTGTTTTATGTAAAACCTTTTTTAACTGAAGATTCTGAAACTATTCGTTTCCTGGTATCTCCTACTCTGTAACTAGCCAAAGCTGAACTCATGATCTTTTGTCAAACTCACTGTTATGTCTTTTTTTTTTTTACTGCCTCCCACGCAGAGAAGCCTGAAACTTGTCTCTTTTTAAAATCTTCCTTTCCTTTTCTTTCTTGCCTAAGTCTGACAAATCCTCTTCCACCTCTGGTATCTCTCTTCATTATGATTCTAAGATCTGTCCTTGCTCCTTTATGATGAGTAAAACTGATGTCCAAGCAGCAGACTTAGGCATAGCCCTTTTGCCTTGCCTTTCAGCCCCAGCAATAAATCCAGCTTACTGATGTCTGGGAACAGTGATTCCTGCTAGCTAAAGCTCTGACCTGGACACCCAGAACTAATGCCAGCCCTAGCCAAGGCCTTTTGCCTATCCTGGCTTTAGTGCTTTCCCCAAGGCTGACCTTTCTGCGCTCATCAGTGGGACTTGGCTTATCAGCTTCTGCTGGCCTGAAGCACTGTTCTCAGGCCTGAGCCTTACCTGCAAAGCCTGCCCGCCCTGCTCTGACAGTCTTTTTCTGAAACTAGCAATAAACCTTGCTGATGGCATCTGCTGGGGATGAATTCTGACCCAGAATCTACCCAGAGACTCCTTACTGATTTTCAAATGATTGGTAGAGCCCTTCCAGACATTTTCCGTTGTGAGATGCATTTTGAGGAAAATTTTGAAAACCCCAATAAGGACCTACACATCCAAAAGCTATTTCCTCCATACCCCATCTGTGCTACCCATCTGTGTGTTAGCTATGTTAATAGAATATATTTCTTCTGAATTTCATTGATTTCTTTTTTTTTTTTTAATGGACCAATAATATTGTGTGAAAAAGTAGTGAGAAGTAATTAGCATAGAATTGTGTATCTATAGACAATCACTAAATCTAATAAGGAATGCACTGACAATATGCTATTCTCTTGTGGGTTTTGTGTTCTTAGAATGCAAATAAAAAACGACCTTTCTCACATATCTGTAACTTCTCTGCATCCAGTCAGGGCCAAGCCACAGAGCTTCCATGAAGCATATTTTAGTAGAAGAAACAGGAATTGCTTTATGTCTATTTAGGATGGGGTTGAGGTAGTCAACAGAATTAAAGAAACAGAGAAATGGTAAGTAGGTAGGACACATGCGTTTTGTTTGTTTCTGTGACAATTGCTCAGTAGGCCGAGTGGTAGATGAAAAGAATCTCCATTTTATGCCTGACTCAAAAGTAGTCCATTTTAAAAGGAGGTGTTGCAAATATTCTGCGAAATAGAATCATGAACTCATCCTTTCAGTGAGTACCTCTCCTGAGCTGGAAATTATTTTCTTCAGGGTGCTGCATTTCCCCTGTCTGCCACCCACATCTCACCTGCTTGCTCATGTTTTATGAAAACTGTCCAGATCCCTGCCCGAAACTGGCACTGTTTGGGAAAGCTTTTCTCCTGAGAGTGGAAGGACTTGTGGCTGAACTAGCTGCAGGGAACCAGGGGAAAGGCTTGGGAGAGAAATGTCCGTAACGAAGAGATGGAGCAACTTGCCAGAGCAAGACGATAGCCTTTTTCCTTTTTTTGGCTTTTTTTTAGTTTTTTCTGGTTTTGCTTGTACTCCATGGTAGACCAAACAGTATGAGACAGCATGGATTGCAAAACACCATCTGTAGGTTCTTTGTAAAATGGAGGAAGTGGGAGAGGAGGGAGTTTCATCTCATGCATTACATCTTGCTGTAACAAATTGTTGAAAAACAGGTTTACAACCCAACTCTCCTCCTACCAATGATGTCAAAACCAGACATCCTGTCTTTCTCCCAAAAACAGGATAGGGAAATTTAGGTTTCCAATGCTGCATTTTCAACAGAAAACATACAGAACCTATTGTGTGAAGGATTAAATGCAATAGCAAGTACTAGGCCATGGCCTTAACCAGTTCAGAGTTTCTTTTAAGAGACACCAAAGGAACCCAGAAAAAGAAAGATTTCTCAGTCAGGACACTACTTTTTAAAAGTATGTAAATATGAAAAGTTTCTTGCTTGGCCATGTCTTTCTTCTCCCCACAAATGAAGCTGAGAACTAATTTGTTTTTCATTCAGTAGTAAGCAAGATGTTTCTTTGTTTTGGGAGGCAAAGAAAGCATGTGCAAGAGAGTAGGAGGAAAGAATGCAACTAGATTTATGAAATGGCTGAAGGTAGATGGTACAAGTGTTTTGCTGTCACTCCTTAAATTATAGGTGACAACCTTTACATGGATATAGAAGTTCTCCACATCTGTTGGAGCGCTCTGACACAGACTCAGAAATTACCTGAAGTCAGAGCACTGTGTACCTGTGTGTCCTGCAGGCAGCAGAGAAGATGAACATCCACGCGTGGTTTCAGCAAAATCTGCCAGAGAATGTATTTATGAGCCCCTTGTGCAGCTTTTTGCTTCAAGTGGGACAACTTATTTTATCTGCTTGTAATGGCGTTTGCCATCTCACAGTCAGGATTTCCACCAGCTTCTGAGACATCCCCTCCATCTAGTTATTTTCAGTGGTGGTGCCAGAGAGCTCCCAGGGAAGGAGGAGGGGCAGGTAGCTCCTGCAGGCACAACAGCCCTTTTCTGGGGAGGGTCTGCAGGGTGTGAGTGTTCGGCTGCATCTCATGGAACTGAGTAGCAAATGAGCAACAGTGAATGTGTCCCAGCTGGGTTTTTGTTGCAAGTCCAAATTCCTTGAATAAAGATTGGGAAGTGAGAGAGAGGATCAACATTTATCATTCTCTGCCATGTGATGATGGCTGTAACTCAGTGTCTCCACCCTGAATGTTGACTTCTGTAATAATCTGATACCAGACAAATAGTAATGATATGATACAGTGAATATTAACTGGAGTTTATAGATAGAGGAGAGTAAATACGGCATGGAAAGTGGCTTGACATTAATTTAATTGCAGTCTTTCTGCTGTTTGTATGGAAGTTACTGCATGGCTTGCACATGTGAAAGACATGGAATGACCTAGTGTTACGAAAGACACGTGCTTCTCAGCAAGCAGCAGTTAGGTTCATATTTTGAACCTCCCTATGAAAAGGCAAGGGACACATTCTGTGTAGTGTATTTCTATTGTTGCAATGCTTTCAGTGCAACTGCTGAGCAGGGCACAAATGCAGACCTGCCTAAAGAAGAGAAAGCCCAAATGCCTTTTGGCATGGGTGCAGAGTCCTTTGGCTTCCACACCCTCGTGCAGAACTGGGTATTGTATACCTCGACACATGTCACTGGAACAAGCAAGGGACTGTATAAAGAATTTTGTTCCTCTCTCTGTTGCGTTTCAGAAGTCCACTTGGACCCCCAGAGAACATGGTGCCCCACAGCTGATTGCCAAACCGTGTGCCACATCGCGCCGAGCGAGTCGGGAGCGCCGGTGCCAGTGGAGTGCCCCGCCTGCCACCTGACCTTCTGCTCCTCTTGCAAGGAGGTGTGGCACCCTCAGCATCTGTGCCAGGAAAACCAAACCACTCCAGTACCAACCGAGCAGGGGTAAGATGGGAATCCATGGAGGCCATGCAGTCTTTCCGTCCTTTTCATCACAGGGCCTCGCATCAGGTTCATGGAACGACTACCTTCTAGGTCCACAGTGTCAGCTCTGAGACTGTGCACCTCTCCTGGTGTTTCCTAAATACAATTCCAGTCTAAATACTACTTTAAATGATAAATTTAATTTTTTAATACTTATTATTGTTTCTGTATTTGTCAAGCTTGGGTTGCAACTGACCCTTTGGAAAGGTGAAGCCCTCCAGGACTTTAAATCTGTCTAAAGGCTTTGTTCACATGCTAGAATTATGACCTGTGCCCATACAAAAAATCCAATATACCAATATTGCAGGATCCAAATTTTGCCTATACTGTGATTAAGAAATCATTCCTGCTTAATATTTGTAGAATCTCTGCATAGACAAACCTTAACTCCTACACAGAGTGTAAATTTCACTTGGTGTGAGAAGCCTGATTTATGGTCATTTCCCTTAAGTGCAAATGACCTACGGATCAGGTTGTAAGAGTCATTAATCTACAGAAAGAAAACACTTTTATGCTTAAATTGTCATGTCTTTGGCTTTCCATCTTTGTTTTCAGAATCAGGTTATGTTGAGTCCTGTGTTCTAAGTTTTCTATCATATTTTTTCAAGAAATGAAAGACTTAAAACCTAGAGCATTCTGCTTGCTAGAGTCTTCATTGAATAGGAGTTGCCAAAAAGCTCTTGCCGTGATTTTTCTTCTCTAGGTGTGATCTCTGGCTTTGGTGGAGTTTAAGCCTATTTTATTCAGACAAGGACAGTGCTATGAGTTGCATAATCCAGTCCTGTTAAGTGAATTGTGCAAGGTTTCTGTAACAAAGTCCTATTTTTTAATGCTACAGGTGATTAATTGTGGGTGTAGTGAGTGTTGGTTTTATGTAGCATAAAAGAACAAGGCAAGGGATTTTCACTTTTATGTGATATTAATAGCCTTACACCTAGTAGTGAGTGTGCTTCATTGTATTGTGCTGAATATAAGAAGCTTCACACACTGAGTGCATTAGGACAACAGCATTAGATTCTCTGCAAAATAAACACAATACACATTAGGCAGTGGACCTGAATACCAACAGTTATGTTCACATCTCACTTTAATGTTTCCTTACTTTTCTAGGTTCCTTATTGGAGCAGAGACAGAGGCACCAATTAAGCAGTGCCCAGTGTGTCGGATCTATATTGAGCGAAACGAGGGCTGTGCTCAGATGATGTGCAAGAACTGCAAGCACACGTTTTGCTGGTACTGCCTACAGAACTTGGATGTAAGTACTGCAGAAAAAACACCAAGATAAAGAGCAACAGGGTTAGGGTTAGTTTGAGGCCCTATGCAAGCTCTTTGTTAATTTGTTGTTGTCCTAGCGAATTTCTTGGCTCAGTTCAGCTTCTTACTCAGTTTCTTTCTCATCTCTCACCCAGTGCTTTTATTTATATCAATATTGTTTTCATTTCTTCCATAAAGGGTTATAGTTGTGTCTGTGGGTCCCTTGTTTGTTCTCTGAGGGAAATGGG
The DNA here is from genome assembly GCA_026261815.1 of Monarcha castaneiventris obscurior. NCBI lineage: Eukaryota > Metazoa > Chordata > Aves > Passeriformes > Monarchidae > Monarcha > Monarcha castaneiventris. Next base: position 6,190,216 of record JAMPIT010000059.1, on the reverse strand, counting down.
ACTGACTTACTGCTTTCTGGAGGTTTGGTCCAGCAATACCTTGCTCTGATTCCCTCTTCCAGTAGCTAAAAAGTTTGGTTGAGAGTGAGGGAAATAAATGTCTTCCCCCTGTTTCAACAGCAAAGGACACAGACTATCCAAAAAATGGTATGGTACTGGGTGAAGGGAGTTCCATGGTATGGTGCTTAAGGGCTCCCTCCTAGGGAGGTGGAGCTAGGTCTCCTTTACTGGTCCATCTCTAGTGCCGTGTTTGCTGAAGAGAATGGTTATTAGGCTTGAGGATAAAAATGTTGGATCATGAAAATGGATTGTAAAGTGCACGTTGCTAGTTATTTCTCAAAGGTTGCAAACCACTCTCAGCTCGTGTGGACTTCAAGTATCCTAGCAGAAACAAGAGTCCTGGAAGTAATGCACTTATATATATGGCAGCTTGCCCTTTTGGCACAGTCATCAGCAACAACTGTGGCAGTGTGAAAAGGACTTCACCAGTACTTGAAATAAAATGTTTTGTGCTGTGTGGCTTTTCTTGTCTTCTTTTTTTGTACTCCACAGCCAGCAAACAATGAGACTTCCTCATTCTTCATCCTTCCTTTACTCAGCATGCTAAACAGGTTTCCCTTAGTGTTATGTCCCCTTTCTGTGTGGGTGAACGTGCTTTTTCAACATGAGTCTTAGGGCTTGCCTCAGAGTACATGCAGTACACAGTGATTGCTTAACTCTGAGCTGAACCAGAAAAGTGTCAGATTCTTGCAGACTCTGCAGACATGCCCTTTCCAGTTTTTGTCAGTTCAAAGGGAGAAAGAGAGAAAGAAACTGTAGTTGTGTGATTTAAATGTAGTTTTTCTAAATGTACGGGGTTACAGGTGCTCCAGGCGTAGGTGAAGGTAGTACCTGCAAAGCCAGAGAGTAGGGCTGAAAAATGGAAGGGGAAGCAGCATCAGGTTACAGCACTGTGGTTAAGGGAGGGTAATGCAGGGCATGAGTCACCTTCTGAAGAAAAAAAATGAGTAATTTAATAAGTATTAGTGGTAAAAGAGAAATGAAACAGGATTTTTTAACTTTTTTATATTTTCCTGTTAAATGTTAGAAGAAAATTCCTGTGAAGTGTAAGTGCAGCAGGAGAGCAGAAGGTAGACTATCTGAGGAAGATGATCCCTCACATTGCTAGTTTTCAGAAATGCCTGTTGTTTTCAGTCCCCTTTATCATCACCAAATTATAGACCAGGTACTTTTGCAATAGGTGAAACTCATGTGCTTATGCTTTTTAAAAGTGGGGGAGGAAAGATGCTGTATGATAGCTCAGGTGCCAAACATACGCCAATTTTTGAAACTGTGAGAAGTTTCTCTAGGTAATTATTTAGAAGACAGGTGAACTTGTCTGCTGGCAGCTGGCAATTTCGAAGCAGTGCCAGGAAGGTTGTGTTTCCACTCTGGTCTTGAACCTCTCCCTGCAGTTCTGTAACCTGCCCTTACAGCTTCTCCTTTTGTTTTTCAGAATGATATCTTCTTACGACATTACGACAGAGGCCCTTGCAGAAACAAGCTGGGCCACTCGCGGGCTTCAGTGATGTGGAACAGAACGCAGGTGTGTTCCAAGCCAGCTGGGCAGAGCTCTCATACATGCATGAAGCAAAGAGATTTTACCCTTCAGAGAAGGACCAAGATGATTATTTTCGTATTTTCATCTTTTCTTTTCTGTGACCTATGCTATGTTTATGCATGCACATGTGTGTTTTATTTTCCATGCTGTCTAAATATATATTTTTCACTCCCCTGTCTTTCAGGTTGTGGGGATCCTCGTTGGACTAGGTATCATAGCATTGGTGACCTCTCCCTTGCTGCTCGTGGCATCTCCATGCATCATCTGTTGCATTTGCAAATCTTGCCGGAGCAAAAAGAAAAAACACAGCCCGCCAACAACCTAAAACTCTGTGTCTTTTTGAGTCTCCATCTGTACAGCATCTGTATGTGAGAAAGCACAATGGTTGTGTTTTGGTGCCATACCTACCAAATAATGCTCCCTTTTTTTTGCCAATCCTTGGGATAAGTGCCTATTCTTTACAGGCTACTCTATCACTAACAAGTCCTAGTGGGGGAAAAGTCTAGATTATTGTGCAGTACATATGGTGTAGGTTTTTGCTTCCTGAAGAGGAAAACAGGACACCATTCAGTAGTTCATACCATAAATATGATCTACCATTCAAGACTTACAGAACATTCCCATTTTCCATCAGCTGTACATGACTTGATCCTGCCGTGTTACTCTGTCTTTGCAGATCCAGTCATTACTGTTGTGCTTGCTGTTGGTTCTTGGCGACACTCAGATTTCTCACAAAGTTTTGGGTTTTTTGCAAAAGAGGGAGAGGGAGAAGCCTGATTAGGTTCTTCTGTCTGCTAGCTTGTGTCCCGTTAAAGGTAACAAAGCATTAAGAAAATATGTTTGGTAGTTTCCTGTCGACTGACTGCCATGGCATTTCTTTCAGCATTGAAATCCATTTGATTTTTACCATTAATCTCAACTATGGAAATAAAAAAAACCAACAAAACTGTTCCTAAGATAGGGCTCTCTTTTGAGAGGCTGCACCACCTTGAGAAAGCTGCTGTTTCTTCACATCAAACATGACATACGTACCATGAAATACTAAGAATATGCATAATTCCCTACCATTGGGCATGCCTTTTGTCAGTACTATGGGTGTAGCAAACTCACAGTGAAGGCGATACTGTAAGAAAGACTGTGATACAGTTCCTATTTGTGCAGAGTGTTGGGATCTTGGTTGTGTGTGTACAGAGCAGCAGCATGGGTGTGGATTTACCAGGTACATATGGGCTATGTGTTTTCTAGGCAGTCAGTATATTTTTTCAACTGTTTACATAGAGTGGCACCAAGAACCCTGTTAAAAAGTTATTGAAACCAGGCTAAGCCAAGCCCTCCTTTAAAACCTAATGGACCTGCTGAAGTGAATACTTGAGAAATGCTGTGTAAATGTGAGTTCCATCCATTGGTGGGTATTTCTTTCGTCCTGCTCAAGGTTAACAAACTCTGTTCATGATATTTTTTAGATACTCTAAATCTGGAAGGCTGTCATTTAGTAAGTGCTTCATTTTAATTTGGTGCCTCACCACCAAACCCATTCAGACCCTGCTATCAGTTGCGCCTGTATAAGTTCACTGAAAGCTCACTGAAGAGCTGGAGTTGCTCCAGGCTCACTCAGGAGCGGCTGAGATCAGACTCTACTCCCTGGAGTTTATTTCCTTAATGGATGGTTCTCCTCACAACCGGGGCCGGTAGCGCTTTTGTTCTGGACTCCTGTATGTGCATTTTATATCTGTGGGAACAGATACAAGTTTGCACTGTATAATTGGTTGTAATTCCAAACCCCTTTCGGCGAGGTTTGCAGAGATGCTGGGCCCGAGCGCGGTGTGGGGCTCGCGCCTCTCTGAGCACACAGTGCAGGTCACCCGGAGAGTGCTGCCAGGAGCGTCTGTGTGTGGTGTTTGGCCGAGCCTCAGGAACCTTGCCTTCTTGGCAGCTGTAAATGTGACCTTTCTTCTGTTTAACTTCGCTCTCTGGTTACTGTAACAGGAGTGGTTGGTGTTCTTCATTTGAGAAAGTGCAGTCTGTTGAGCAGACTAGCAAGGACAGAGGCCTTAAATGATACTGTCTGTTTTACTTTTTAATTGATTTCTTTTATAAATACTGTCTGACTTTGCTACCAGTCGTGGCTGGAGGGCAGGCAGTGCTCGCCAGTGTGAAAGGCTATATTTATTCTTCATCCTCAGCTTTGAAGGGAAGCAGAAAGGTAGTCAGTACATTCTAAATACAGAGTGCAATGCAGGCAACTGCCATTTATAATAAATAAAGAATGTTTTCTGTATGTGTTTTCTTGAAGAGCACTAATGGTAGTGCTTTGGGGTACTTGTGACAGATTAAAGTGTCCAGCCCTTGGCTTTGCACTATTTTTCTACCTACGTTTTTATGGCACTACTGTCATTTCCATTTTATTTATGAACTTGAAATTGCAAGTCTTACTTTAACAAAGCCTCAAGGACAAAGATGTAGGAACTGTACAGTCTCTTTAACCATAACCAGCACTGCAATGCACCAATATCTTTTGCATGTTAAAATTTGAGGGTTCTCCATGTTTTGTGAGCTTACCCATGACTGATGCATCCTTTGCTAGTCTGGTTTCTTTCCTTGTCCTCTCCCTCTTTCTGTTGGTCTGTTTTTGCTAAAATGCCTATTGGAATGAAGGTGTCTGATTTTTTTTTCATTAATACTCTTGTGTTAATGAAACTGTCAGATTCTTCCCTCTGTTAAAGAAATGCAGCTGAAGGCAGCTCTCTTGCATCAGTTTAGATGCCTGGTGGAGGTACCAAAACTGGTACAAATTAATCATGCAGGAGTTAACACAGCCTGGCAGTCTCAGCACCAGTCCAGAGATCTAAGAAGTCTGAATGTGGATTGGTAGCCCAGACTTTAGCTGGAGGTCTTTACACAAAAACTGGATAAGGAGAGTGTGAGCTACAGGCACCCCTTCCTTTGGCTGTGTAGGTGCAACAAATGGACCAAGAAGGAAGCTCTAGACAATTTAGAGCTTAAAATTAAAGCTTTACAACAATGCTTTTCTTTAAAAGGCTGTGTCCAGTGCCCCACATATCCTGGCTTTTCATTGCATGGGAATACTTGAGCATGTGCAGTAAGTAGACCCTGAGCTGGCCGAGTCGAGCAGTACCTGTGCAGAAATGCTGGGAGCAGTAAAGCCCCCATTGCTTTGTTTTCCAGAAGGCAGCTATTTTGTACTAACTGGCTGTGCTCACAGAGTATCCAGGGAAACATTTTAGCAGGAATCTTTTTACAGTGTTAGCATTTGCTTTTGTGTTGCTTTGTGGGTTTTTTTTTAACTTTATAAGAAACATTAAAGTCACTTTATAAAAGATTTATTGCAAGCATGACAAACAATACTAGTAGTAATTAGGGAGAAAGAAAAAAACCAGGACTGACTACATGGGACTCTTCTTAATCAATGTATCTGTAGATCCACCCCCCTGAACTCCATCAGTATGATGTATTTTGGTGCATGTTACTGCCGGGCTTCACTGCTCTTCCCATCTCTGTTCTTGCCCCTGTGGCAGGGGGCTGGGGTGGGGCAGCAGCCAGGGGAGAGCTCAGGGCTGTGGCAGTGCAGCTCCCACACAGGAGCACATTGCCCTCCCTGGACGCATCACCAGTTTGTACTTGGGCCATTAAGCACTGAGAGACACCTTGGGGGTTTTAGGCCTTTAATGTTACATTGAGAGCATTCACAGATGTCTCTCTTGGAGAACAGAAGTGGGAAGTACTTAATTCCTTCTGAACCAGGAGCATTCAGGCCTTATGAAAATTGGGGTCCAGGTGTTTAAAGGTCAGTTCCTAAACTTAGAGACCAGTGTTAGCAATCTGGATTTGTACTGCATCTGGCCACAAATCTCCATGGCCACATATTACGTCATTTCCCATCAGTCACTGGGTCTGTGTCAAATACAGCTGAAGATCCCATTCAGCATCCCATGTCCTTGTGTTAAAATGAGGATGATGACACCTGCTCCCAAATCCATCTCTTAATGAAAAGAAGATATTTGTCATGCTACAGCATAAGTGCATCTCTGCAGTATTTACACCAGAGCTATGATAGGTGTTCAGTCCTGCCCTCCAGTAAGTGATGGTTTATTTTTGGTGCATGGGGTTACTTACCCCAAAGAAGGGCATGAGGGATAACAGTAATGAATGTTTCTCTGTGCTTTAATGATGCTAAATGCTATGTCTTGTTGTCTGTCCAGTAACACAGCATGACGTCCAAAGATAAGTTTAAAATGTGCACAAATTTTACTTGAATGAACTAAGAGAAACTGGATATTGCCTCCATATTTGCATGAAAAAATAAATACAAGTGGACAGAAACAACTGCATTTCCACAATGGGACAATAAAATCAACTTTTGGCTGCTCCATTCTCTGGTACCACAATGGGTGGTTGTGCTGTAGTGCCTGCTGCTTTAAAAATTTGAAATCTGTTTTACACTGTACTCTTCTCCCAGTCATTCTTTCTCAAACTAATTCCTTTTATGATCATATTTTTCATCCTGTATTTCAGGCCAAAGATTCTTAGAGCAAAGTTAGTACATTTCTTTATATGAGGATAAAAATCTTCCAACCATTTTCTCCCAGGTTTTAATAAGAAATTTGATGCTGAGATATCTGACCAAGGATAAAAATTCCAGACTTGGCTTGTTTAGAAAAACCTATTGAGGCTTAAGAAGTTCTCTTGTGAGATCTAAATAAGGACTTCTTTGTTAGAGCTCATAGGTAAGGGAGCCCTACAACTTTTGAGCTTCACAGAAGAGATGCTTCCATTGTTAATCAGACTTCTTTGGAAATGTGCTGGGGAAAAAAAAAAAAAACTACATCCTCTATACATAATTTTATTAAATAAATCCAAAAGACTTCTCTTGTACAGATTCATAATTTAGGGATTCAAACTCTCTGCAGGCTTTCTAGGGTGTACTTGCACAGGAGGATAATCTTAAAAATATGCTGAAGCAGTTGAACAGTGTGCTAGTTATAAAACAGTTGTCAGACATCTCTCACGTGAGTGTGTGGGATGAGATCGTAATTTACATGGCTGGAAATAAAGATGTGAAAATTTACCTTTTCTGGAACAGCAAGAGTTGGTTCTTCTGCAGTCTGCTGGAGGGTGAACTTACTGCTGAGGCTCTGGAGAACTTTGGTCTCATTTTCATTTGTCTTCTAGTTAGTAAAGTCATGAAGTGAGAGCTGAATCCTGTTGCTGAACAGGAAGCCCAAAGGTCTGTTTTGTGTCTTGACACTCGAGTTTCTCATAACCAATGTGGTTTTATAATTTATTATTATAATTTATACAGTGCAAATATAATTTATAATTAGTAATTATAAAATAGTAAGGATGAAGTATCATTGCCTTTATCATATTATAGATTTATTTTAATTGCATTCATACTGGAAGGCTTTTCTCTTTTGCTTCCTGTGGAGAAAATCATGGTGCTCCTGGCAAGGTAAATTTCTGTGATCTGGTGCAGTCCACAAGAAATGTTTCTTACTAATTTGTAGTTCTATCAGAGGGCTTTTTATGATCCCTCAAGTTAGTTCTTTGAATTGAGCAAATCTCTAGTGTTAGGGAAGGCAATTTCCTAGCAAGGAATTTTATTGACCATCACAATCTGAGCTATAAAAGATGATACTGGTTGACAAGGTCCACCAGCTTTTTAGAGGACACAACCTCATTCTTCTCCCTTCTTCCCAAGAGACTGTCTCTTTTCTTGGATGAAAATTAAGGATGTCAGTAATTTGCTTGTGCCTTCTGGATGTCCAGACAGAAGCTGCAGCTTCTGTTGGCCACGTGCCGGGAGATCCCAGACAGGTTGAATGTGCGATGCTGCAGCACGTGTGCAGTGAGTTGCTTAAATTTCAAGAAGGTGCCTGAGCTTTTTGGCTTTCTGGGGCCCATGCAGTGGATGTGGTGCACAAGGGACTCATCCAGGTGAGGCTTCAAGTGCCACCAGCTCTATGGCACGTGTCATGCTGGGCCATCTCACCATGTGTAAGCGTATCCCGGAGTTTCATTGGGGCCCTGTCTCAAGCTGGCCCATTCCAAAGCTACCCACCCACCTCCAAAACTCCCCAGAATCCAGAGCAAATCTCTGTTCCTTTCATTTTCCAAGTCTCTTGCTACTGGCCTGATCCAGTGTCACAGAAGCTTCAGTTCACGTGAGCTGTTTGGAGCTCAGCTGGTCTCAGCATTTGCTTTCCCTAATGAGCAAGGCTTGGGAATGAAGAGAAGCAGAACTGTTCCGTACCACGCTGGCATTGGCATCCATAGGCACCAAAGGTCACCACGTGAGAGCTCTTTTAACTGCCCCAGCGTTGCTTATTTCTGAAAAAAGCCTGTGTTTTAAATGTGTGCAGATGGAAGTGCCTGAGGCTGGCACTGGGTGTGTTTGTGCTCGCGGCGTGAGCCAGCAGCGGCCACGGACCCTTGCCCTGCCCCTCGCAGGTTTTACATTCTGTTTATCTGTTTTTTGGGGTTTTTTTTCTTTTCTTCCAGGTAATACACTTTCTTCACCACTTTTCTCCTGGTGAAGGGCAAAAGGGTTTGATCTTTGTAAGATTTGTTAAAATATTTTTGTGTTTGTAAGAAGAAAGCTGATGTATAAAAAAAATAAGTGCTTTTGTAAATTTTTTTTTTGTGGTATGATTCAGCATTTAAATGTTTTACAGATGCAGGTTTTTGCACTCTCTGCATATATTCATAAAATTATATTTATTTTCTGTCTTTAAGGTTTACTTTGGGTTTTTTTTCTTCTGATGTTATAAAATGCAATATGTGCAACATTAAAAAATTAGTGTAAAGACATTGTCTCATTTTGTTGTAATCTTCAACTGCCTTTAAAGAGATAACAGAAAATTTATGGTAAGAATTTGAATACATTGGAAGTGCTTAATGGAAATTTTGAGGATAAAAGAAGGTAAAAGCGGTGGGATCAAGGGTTTTGGCTCTTGCTTACTTTCTCAAGAAAAAATGACTTTAAAATCCTTTTAAAGAGTGTGGGGCAGGCTCTGGATTAGCCCTGGGAGCTGCTGCAATGGTGTGCAGACAGCGTTGGTGTTTGCTCTCTGTAGGTCAGGTGCAGCATTACTAAAGATCTGCTCCCCTGCAAAGTCAGGTGGAGACTATGGCTTGGGAGATACCAGGAGCACCTGGAGGAGCTGCAGCTACCCCAGGCAGTGGATGTGGGATGTGTGGCAGGCTGCACAAAGCAAAGTCTGCTGCTTCACAGCCCTCTTTCTCTTTGCTTGCTCCCTCAGCCTTGCCCATCCTTGCAGCAGAATGAGGCCTCCTGCTCCGAGTTTCTGAGGGACCTGCTGGAAGACTGCATCCTGCTGTGCAATTTCAGACACCCATGCTCCTTGGTTTCCTCACACACCCACATCCTGCAGTGCTTACAGCTGTGGTTTTGAGCATCACACATGAAGGCGATGTTTACTGTTAAATACTTCTAGTTTAGCTACAATTACTCAGCATCTGAAGGTAGGATTTTCCAACTGGGTGACACATCTTTGAAAACCCTGTGTGTCATCTGTGGGGCTCTTCACCTCAATACATTATCTGAAAGGTCTTGATAGTTTTGCCTCTGAGAGCATGTTTTCAGGATGAAGGCTGGGGAGAATGCCAACATTGTCACTTGCAGCTCAAAGTTCTGGTCATGCATGTACATTTTTTACCCCCACCGGTTTGCTTAGAGTAAATTCAGCACTGATACTATTCCACTTAAACACAGTAATCTTTTTTCATGTGTGTGTTCAAGGCTCTTGTCTTGTTCTGTGACTGTGCAACAAAGCAGGAGCAACTTATCAGTCCACACAGTAACACAGGTGATGACTTGCAGCAGACTGAAGGTTTCCAGCACAGCACTTTTCCTTCAGAAGATCCTGCTGTTTGCTGAGGAACCAGCTTTCTGATGGGAATGTGTCCATTCTGTCAGACTTATGATGGACACCAGCTGCTGGCAGCCAATGTGCCTGGTACCCTGCCAGCCCACCAGCTGCCAGTGGTGGGCAAACTGCCCAGCTTCCCACCTGGTAGGCAAGTGAACTGCCAGCTCCTCACCTGGCAACTTGGAAGAAAAACACCAGCAAATCTTCTCCAAGACACAGATGCACATGTTTGAATTTCCAATATTTGAAATTCCAAATCAGACTAGTCTAAGCAACCCAAACATCTCCTGGCCTGTTTCAGAAAATAAAAAAAAGTCAATGGATTCAAATTTGATTTGATCCCACCTTCAAGGTGCAATTTCCCCTCCCAGCTCCTGCACTTGTCATGAAGACTAGTTTTCTTCAAAAGCCTTTTATTTCAGAGTTATTTGTAACCAAATCCCTCAATTTTAAACTCTCCATCTTTTTTGGGATTACAAAAGATGTCATTTACCTTCTTAACCTCTGTGTGTGCACATTCATCCACCCTCCTACACCCACAACCCCTTCTACACTACCCTCAGTCTGATCCATCCTTCCAGTTTGACAAACACAACCCACATCACCCTCTTGAAACGCCTTTCCTGGTCTCCCATTTTTGCTCTGGGGTGACTCTGTGGGTGGTGCTGCCCACTCCATCATCATTCTGTCACACTTCTCCATGGAGCCCATGACTCCTCCTGGGAACCCTTCCTCCTCTTTAGGCACTGATGGCGTGCCTCTCAGAAGGATTGCCCTTGCAAGTACATTTTCCAATGTCATTTGATCCAGGTGCCTGCATGGCAACTCCTTTCTCTTTCAAGCTCCACAACTGTTTTGGTCTGAAAACTTATTAGTTTTTGGAAACCAGAAATTTTGGAAAATTGGAACAAAATGGCTTGTCTTTCTACAGAGCTTTCCATGGATTCCTCATAATTTAAAAAAATCCCAAACCCCAAAGCCACCCACAGCAAAAATAAAACCAAGCCAGCATCCCATACCATCCACAAAATCATACTTCTCGGAGGAAACACTTTCCACTTGGTACCATGGGTTACTTCTTGGATGGGACATCTCATGCTGAGCTTCTCAGCCCAGAGGACACCTTGCTAACACCTATGTAGTAAGTAATGTCTGCAGCCACTGCCATGCTGAACCTCACAGGTGTCCCACAGGCAAACTCTGTACTGTGATACTCAATGTAAAAAAACTAAATCCTTTCTTGTCGTTCCTTTTCCTAATCTGAGCTCTAGCTGGGCTAGCAAGCAGTGCACCTAGCAATAGCTGCACTTTAAAATTCAGCAGGGATGCCGGAATAACTGTGTCAGAGATTTTAAGCAAGTCTTGTGTCCACACCTGCCTGAAGATGTGCTCGTATTTTATCCAAGAAGGAAAAGTTGCAGGGTCTCTGATTTCTCAGAATGGGGTTATAAAAAGTGTCTGCAGAGGGGTGAAGCCTCTGAGCAAGAGCACCCCATGTCGTTTTCCTTAGTAGTATCATGTAGCAAAGAAATGAAAAATCCTTCCTGATGCTGACCCTTTATTAGCATAATCCATCACCAAGCACAGTTGGTAATTTCACAGTCTCACCTTCTTGAGATCCATGCCAGTGTCAAGATGTCAAACTTTGAGAAACCTGGAGGACTGCCCAATTACTAAGTAATTGTGTTTTTCTGGGTCTTGGCTAAAAGACTTATATTTATGCCCAGGTGGGCACAGGTGCCTATAGTAGTGTGTGTGTCTGTGTGTGTGTCTCCCAGTTGTGAGAGGTTAATGACTCCTGCTGCTTCCAGCAGCTCCTGCTCGTCCTGGGCACTACAGCTAGTGGGGAAGCTGCTCTGGGAGCTGTTGGATTGCCCCATGTGAGTGTGTCTGAACATCCCATTGCTTGGTTGGATTGACCAGAGAGGTTGTGGGTGCTCTGTTCAGGACTGGGCTGGATAAGACGTTGAACAACCTGGTCTGCTGGAAGGTGTCCCTGCCCATGGCAAGGCGTTGGAACTAGATGATCTTAAGGTCCCTTCTAACCCAAACCATTCTATGGAATGGGGGTCTGTGGGTCCTAGGAAAAGGACTCCTGGAAGTGCCCAGGAGCAGTGCTCTTGGTACTAGAGGAGGTAATTCAGGACCTTGAACCTTGCTGAGTGTCTCCTGAGAAAGCTTTGAGGTTTTTTTTAACTGTACCTGCTCCCATTTGGATGTTGTTCCTCCTGGTCTCCCTGGGAGTCCCAGTCAGAGCGGAGAGTGAGATACGCAATGGGAAAGATCAAGGGATTGGTATCTGACTCCCTGGGATGGTGAGGCTTGACTAAACTCTGTTGTTCTGCCCTCAGCACTGCCAGGAGAGGGGAATTAATCTGTTTTCTGCTATGCTATGTTCAGTTTTGCTGACCTATACTTTGCCTGTTTAGCTGTTGCCTGGAAGGGACAGTGTTCCTGATGATCTTTCAGCTGGAGAAGCCTTGCAGCATGTCTGCTGCCAAAGTCAGCTGTCATGAGCGGTGTTGTAGTGCCAGTGGCACTAAATGAGGTAGTGTAATTTTAAAAACATCATCAGAATGGAAAGGAAACTTCTATCTTTGCTCAGGCTATGATTACAAACAACTAAAATGTGACATGCCCTGGGGCCTCCAGCCTGTGTCATCACAAGGTTCAGTATGGAGCAGTTTGTGGTGGCTCCTCAGGGGCAGTGGTTGCAAAGTGGCAACAGGGGTGTTCTGGGATGTAGCCAGACCTGAGGCCCTCTTGGCTGGGTGAGGAAGTGCAGCAGGGCCTGATATATCTGTGGTGGCCCAGAAACCAGAAGAATGCTTGTGGTAGTGGTGGATTGGCTGGGTTTTACACTAATTTCTACTGCCTCTGGGCTGTGTTGTCTTCACATCACCCCACATCATCCTGATATGGTCTAGGGCTCTTGGCCACAGGAGAGCTCTGGTAGACAGTGTGGAGGCTTGGGGTGGCTTCCACCAAGTGTATAACATTCAGTATGGTAATATGTGTGTTTAATCAAAGGCTTCAGTCGGTATTGCATGTAGCTTTTGGAGGAAAAGACACTTCACTAGTTAGCTAGAGGTGTCCTGGTTAAAGTTCAGCTGGTTAATATGACCCTATTACTAATTCTATTTATGAAGATGAGTGATTTCCCATAATGTCACATCCCTCATACAGACTGTGATGCTTGTGGGTTTTCTTTCTGCCTGTTCTTTCCAGACAAGTGGCCCAGCTGTTCATGCTGTTATGTGATTATTTGAATTGGCACCCAGTGCAGCCACTCCGAAGGATCTCTCTGTCTGAGTGCTGTGAGAGGTGGTAAATGTGTCTCCTTCGCGGTGCTGTGCTGCTGCACAGGGCTAGGCTGGGACCTGTTCACCACTTGTATGGAGCTTGGACAGGGTCCTACCATGGCAAGATGAAGGGAGAGTTTTGCCATGAATTTGGTCCTTTCACCTCTCTTCTCCCCGTAGGAGTAAACTTCTTTCAACAAAGACCTAATCCCATTTTAGATGAGTCAGTAAAACTATCAGTGTGCTTAAGGTGAGACCAGTTTATAGAGGAAGCACAAGGGGCGTGGGCGTGGTTGTAGAAGCTTTTCCCAGTGTTCTGAATCCCATTATGGGACCTGAACAGGGCCTATGAAAGATGCTTCACAAGAGCCTGGAAGAGGAGGCAGATTGGGGACCCAGGGAGAAGCCTGACTGCTGCTACCCCAGTGTCTCTCCTGCCTTCAAGGGCTCTGTTTACATTTGCTTCCTGGCAGCTCCTGGTGTGGCAAGACCTTTCCTCCAAGCCCCTCCACATCCCTCTGGGAATGAATATTGCAGAGAATAAACAAACCTGACTGCAGAGACAGAAAAACACTTTCAAAGTAGGGAAAGACAAATGCCTGTGTAGGGGAACAAATCATGGGAGTAATGTGTAAGACTACAATATTTTTGTTATTTTTTCTAAGATGACTTGGTTCAGTTGCCAGAGTTGAGGCATATGGGATCAATAAAAAGCATTCAAAGATGAGAGCATGTATGTAAACAGCAGGGGGTAACTCAGCAAAAATCAAGCATGTACTTCTTCATTAATTAAAAGCAACCCTGTAATTCTAAGCTTCTGGTGGTTCATAATCCCCCTAAGGATTTTGGTCACTCTTCCCCGCTGTGGCTTGGGTTTGGATAGTGCCAGGTCTGGGCCTGTGGTTGTGCTTAGTGTTATGTGTGCATGTGTGTCCCACTGCTGCCAGTATGGTCTGTGCCAAGTTTGTGCCTGTGTATAAACTTCTGTGGGATGACAGCTCTGCAGGATATGAGCTCTGTATGGCAGTGGGCATGGAGCTGGTGGGATTGTGGGCCTGCCTCCCTCCAGCAGCCTCGTCTATTGCTGACACCACCCAAGGGAATGGAGGGCGGTGCCCCCTTCCCTTCCTAAGCACCTCGTGTCTCCTGGTCCTGCATCTGTGTATTTTGGGTGTTACCGAGGCACGGTGAGAACCAGCCTCCTAGTTAAAATCAAGGAAAGACTACTGGTGGCTTTTCTAAGTGAACAGTAAACACCTTCACTTCTGAGTAATTGCAGCAGACCCTGGAGCCTGTGCAGGCTGGGACTGGGGAGTGTTACAGCTCTAAATATCTACAAGGGCTTCTCTGGCCCAGGCTATGATGGTGGCCAGGAGGGAAGTGTGTGCCCCCACCACACATACCCTTGCAGGGAGGTATGTCTGCAATTCACCTCTTCTCCCCCAGGCTGATGTGTACAGGAGCAGCAAGGTACTTGGTGATCCTGCTCCCACTGCTCTGGGAAGGCGAGTTCCTCTCAGAGCCAGGGTTTGGTGTCAGTCCATGTCTGCCACTCTCATTAAGCTGAGGTCACGCTGGAAGGATAAGCCCCAGTGACAACCAGGATTGCTTATGACCTCAGCAGTGGAGGTGTTATTATAAGCCCCATTACTCATATGTTATCATTATACTATCATACAGAGTATAATTTTATGTATTTGCCATTATCTAACTCTATATTTATATGCACATGGTGATCTTGGAACACTTGAAGTGACCGGTTTCTTCCCAAATGTGCTTATGCTCCAGTGTATGAGACTAAAATCCATGGCAGCTGCCTGAGGCCTTGAGAAGTTCAGGGATGATAAGGCACTGGGGCTATGTAGGACATTGCTTTGCTGGGGCAGGATGGAGGCATTTTCTGGGAGAAGATGAAGTTATTTTGCTCTTTGCAAATCACGTGTCACCATCATCCTTGTCCCCCCTAGGCCTGGCTCATTCTTTGAAATTACAGTGATTTTGCTGAAGATGTGCCCTCTGCCTCTTGTTACGGGATTTTGCACATCCAAAGCTTCCTGTAAAGTTGGCACTGATGTGGGCCTGCTGGGGTTGCTGCTGGGTTGCAGCATTCCCATGGCCTGGCAGGACAGAGGAAGACGAGACTGCTTTATACTCTGTGGACTGCATCATGCAAAGTATAATAGCTTCCTCCCCAAGATTTGTTTTAAAAAATGGATGCTAATGTACTAAAAGCAAAGATGCCATTTATTTTTAAACAGGGTTTAACTAGAAACCATTTACACTGTTTCATGCTGTATCATTTGTGTTTCACGTACATTTTGGGAAAGCAGTGGGGGAAAGATGTGCAGGTCCAAGCTGGGAAAGAGAGAGGAAAAAGAAAAACCAAATACTGCCTCGGATGTAGGATTTTTCCATTTACTGTTGTGGTACCCAGAGCAAATCCATGGGCTCCATTCAGTGCATCTCTGGGCTAAGCTGGGAATATTGAGAGTCAAATGCCCTGAGGTAAAATCCAGCCTGCTTGCATCCCTGAGGAGCACAGGGCAGGTGATGTGGGAGAGAGGAGCAGCTGCAGCACAGGACCAGCGACTGCTCACAAGTGACTTTGTGCAGTGGAGAAAGTGAGTGTGGGAAGGGAGGAGAGCAAGAGGGAACAGTGATGAGTGTCAGAGAGATTTATCTTGGACTTTAAAGTGTTTCCTTTTCCATCATAACCACCATCGGAATGTGACTGCAGGTTGCGCTACATCATCTCTGTTCCCAGGAAGCAATGGAGCTGCCAGAAGAGCAGAAAAGCTGTGGAGAGGCATCAGCTGCTGGCTGTGCTCCTTGCTCTGAATCTCCTGCCTATGTCATGGCATGGAAACAACTTGTAAGTTCACACTACATGGGTGAACAAGTTAAACAGGGGCCAGGAAACAAAAAGCAGGTTACAATAACTGTCTGGCTCAGAGGGAAAAAACCAATGTGGGATTCTTGCCAGCTGATTTCACTAAGTGATTTAGCTGTTTTTCCTTGAATGTTGCCCAGTCTCTGCTGGGAAATAGTTGATGTGGACATGCTGTCAGACTTTATGCTCCTGGAGGAATCAGAAGTGATTCTGGATGTTGGAGGTGGGTGTTGAGTGTCTGCAAGGTGGGTTTCCCAAAGTGGTAGCTCAGGGACTGGCAGATGGATAGACACCACAGCATGTGTTACCCCATGGAGACCTGCATGTGTTGCTGAGCTCGGTGTTGGGGCAGGCTCCACAGGGCACAAGAGAGGCACAGCTACCCACAGAGGTGGGGCATGTGGGGACCCTTCTGCCCTGCTGTCATGGGATGTCACATGAGGTCATGCCTTTTGCTTAGTGGATCCAAAACTGGGGTGGGACAGAGCCCTGAGCTGGCATCTTGGACACCAGTGCCAAATCTTCTTCTTCTCCAACATCTTTTGGGGGAATTTTTCAAGCCTGTAGTGGAACTTTAGGTGGGCACATCTTCCTTGACTCAACCCTGCAGATGGGGCTCTGCTGTGTAAGACCTGTAGGCACCTGACTTGAGCATCCTTGAGCAATTGTGGGAGGCTGTGTTAATGTCCTTGTCACTCCCTGTTCTTCTCCCCCACTTCCCCCAAAGACCTTCCTCGTGTGGCCTCAAGGACGGGTGAAGGCGAGACACTGGGCAGAGCCACATTCCTGGACCAGAAAGTAGGATACCCTTTCTCAGAGGTGCAGTCCCACCATGGTCTGGGGGCTGTCAACAGTGAGAACAAGGGTCTTGGGTGGGTTGCAGAGGAAACTGAATCATGCCTGTGTGTGGGCTTGCTGACTGGATAACGGGGCACCTCATGGCTTCTGGTTCAGCAGGTGCCAACTCCCCATATCTGGGAAGAGAGGGGCAGGAGGGGATGGGGCCATGCAAGCTTCCGGGTGGTGTCCATCTGTTCTCTGACCTCTAGCAAGGGTGGGAATAGAAATGGAATAAACTAGTGAGGTTTGGCCTTACACAGATTATTTCACAGCAATTTCCCCTTTGCAGGAGTGAGGAGGTCAAATACTGATTTTCAGCACAGCTGAGTGCAAGCTCTGCTCCCCTGCCTGGCTCTGCTGCAGTGGTTGATTCTCTGGAAATAAGAGAAAATTCAGCCAGAGGAAGTAGGTTATGTTGTCCAAATGCCATAACATCTGACACATCCAAACAGGATTTGTGTTGCTGGGGTGATGCAACTTCCCATTAACTGGGATAAGGGTTTTACCATGGATCGCTGTGCACTTCAGCTGTGATGTGTGAGGCTCTGTGAGAGCAAAACAGAGTTGCTTTTCATGGAAGTTAAAGGATGTCTCTGAAATATTTCAGACACTTCTCTGTATGGAAAATTTCACTATTATTTGCAGGAACAGAGCCTTTACAAGTCTGGAAATGACCTGGCTTTCTTCTGTGTACTGAAGGGCTTTCTAGGGACTTTTCTTTGCTGCTCTTCCCCTTTCTGCAGGTGTGACTCAAGGCAATGGCAAGGGGTAGGATTAAGGGAAATCACTGATGTTCTTGCCCCTCTGCCAGGCAGCTGCCCTCCCCACGGGACAAAGCAGAGGACTAATCCAGACGTTTCAGCTGAATACCATTTGGGAGCCAAAGCTGCATGAATGCTCTGGGACTGCGAAGCAGCCACTGTGGCAAGGGCTGGGGAGAGACCTTCCCAGCAGGTGGTAAATAGAGCTGATGGGGATAGCCAGTACTGTGCCTTTTAGAAAATTAATATCTATTCATCTCTGGATGGGTGTCAGAAAACAGAGTTATGCTTTTCCTGCTAAAGGCTTTATTTTCTTCTTGGCATGGGCTCTGAAGGGTCTGGAAATGCCAAGGATTCCCTTCTGCTGCCTGTGAGGTTTCCCTGGGACTGTTGGGTTGGATAGAAAGCTGGTGAGGCTGAAGGTTGGCTGCTACCAGCGAATATCAGTGGGGTAGTGCTGCAGCAGGTTGGATTAAATGCTAGGAAAAAGAGAGAGGGTGAAGTTGCAGCCTCTGAGTGAAATGGGGCTCTCAGAACAGAATAATCTGAAAATGCCAGTGAGGCAGCAGCAGACTGGCTGGGTCTGGGTGAGACATCAAAGGTCAGAGAGTGTGTTTTGAAGGAGCAGCTTTAGAGGAGAGGAGGAAAGCAGCCTTCACAAGGAAGGAGAAACACACATAGACTGTATGAAATAACTCCCTATTTTGACTTCACTTTGCTGTACTTTTCCCCTGGTCTTTAGTAACCCAGTGTGGTGAAGGAAGGAACCTGTGCAGTGTTAGCAAAGAAGGGAGAAGGAAGTCAGTTTAGCTGGCCAAAACTGACTTTGTGCAGCTTTAAGGTACAAAGCACAGGTCTGCCAAAATGACCTCTGACTCTTTCAGGTTGTTGTCAGCACCGGCAGCTCTCACACTTGCACCCCCTGCCATGGGACTGGGACTGCAGCTCAGGGCTGCTGCACCTCCCAGCTCACATCCCAGCCCTGCCCAGGCACCTGTGGCAGAGCAGGCTGCAGAGGAGAGATGAGATATGGGGTTCCTTGAGTTGTGGGCTGCTCTGGAATGTGTCAGGGGTTGGGCGTTGGGGAGAGGATGGAAAAGGGGGGTTATGTGCACATGATGCTAAATGCGTCTGATGTCAAAGGGAAATTGTAACTGGAGCTTTCGCTGGCTGTCAGATCTCGTCCCTCCTCTGGTAAGAGGTGCTCCTCATCTCCCCTTCTGCCAGTAAGGGGTGGAAATGTGGTTATTATGGACATGAGACTGGGGGAATAACTGAATCGTGTGCTTCTCTTTGCCTTCTGTGGCTGATTCAGGAGGGGTTCAAGGCTGATGCTGGCAGGTTTGGGGCCCCCCAGGAAGAGACAGGCAGCTTGCAGAAGTCAATACAGTGTTTTATATTGTGTGGCATGAACATAAGCACTGTGCTGCTGTAGACAAAGGATTCACCTCGGTCCTGTCCTGTCATCTTCACCTAAAGAGCGAGCTTAAAACTGGAGCGTGACAGATGATATACCCCAGTACAACCTCCTCAGCTTCCCTTGAGCAGCACTTGAGGGCCCTTAAAATAATCTCTCAAGGTGGCCAGTGGCTGTCATTGCTTTCAGAGGCTTACGAAGGGTGCACAGTTTGACAAGCTGCATGGCCGGGTTCCTCTGTGTGGGAAATAAAGCTGGGGAAAGCAAACCTGTGAGCAACTTCCTTGCTCCTAGTTCTTGTGCCACAGAAGAGTTTGAGCCTGTTGTCATGCATTTTAAAGATCCTGTTCCATGTTGCTCTTTCTACTCCTGGATAGGAGGCACCGATCTGTTGACATAGGCAGGATGTATGAGTGACCCTCCTGCCCCCTGAGAGGAGCTCTCAAGGGATATGGTGTGAAGACATGCACAGTGCATGGTCAGGTGGGTGACCAAAGTTGTTCAATGCCTCTAAGTGAATACTGAAAAGAGAATGAAGCAAATCCAATGGGTTATTCCAGTTATGCTCTCTCCTCTGGCCTTCCACCCCATCAGACAGGTGAGGAGGGCATCTCTGTAGGTATGCCAGGACAGAGGGATGAGCTGGGGCAGCCAGAGGCAATTCTGTCATGCAGATCAGTACAGTTATATAAAAATTGGCTCCAATAGAAAATAAAAGAGAGTCTGGGGAAAGAAACAGAGGCTTTAGAGCTGAAGGAGAAGTGAGTGTGTGGGAACACCCTGGCAAAGCTGCTCCAAATTATCATTAGAAGAAAACAGCTCCATCAGAGGGGAAGAGACAGAGATGGCTGGGGGGATGGAAGGCCAAGGACATATGTCTGGTAGCTGAGGAAGGTTTTCAGAAATCCCAGCAGAGCACTCTGCTGACACCAAGTGCGTGTGACCCCTGCTGTTGTAAGCACAGCTGGAGAAGGTATCCACTAAAGAAACCAGGGGCAGCAGAGGAAAGATGCTCTGAGGAGGCATTTCCCGCTGGAGTTCTCGATTTGGGATGGACTGGAGATGCAGCTGGTTGAGGGCTTTTCCAGCAGATCCTTATCAGCCACCTGGATATACAACACTCACTGCTGGGAAAGCAAGAAGTGATGTGAGGCAGGTGTTATAAAAAGAGCATAAAGAGAATTTGGAAATGGGAACATCCCTCCAGCTTCTTGGAAAGGTGATGCTCGCCTGCTTTGTGAAACTTGTGAGGTTCTGGGCTCCGTCTGTGTGATCTTAGTGTGTGTTAAGGATGCTATAGGGTTTGCAAAGCTGCTGGACTGCGACAGGCAGCAAGCTGTATCCCGAGGGACGGGTGTCCCGGGTAAAAGGGATTAATACCCCCGGGAAAAGTGAGTTCCTAGCCCCCAAAAGCTGCCCCTGCCCGCAGGCGAGGCGATGCTGGGGGCACGCAGGTGGGAGAGCCCCATCGGGTTTCCAAATGCAGTTTCTTGCTGCCATCTAGTGACGTGCTTGGGTACCTAAAAATGTCGAAAAATGCCTGGTTGTAGTGCCGGGCTGCGAGCGGAGTCGCTGAACTGGCACAGACAAACGGCAGGGGAAATATCCTGAAATACCGTGATCTTTGCATTCTGTATCTCCTGCAAAACAACCGAGGGAAGCTCCGCATGCCAAGACAGGTTTTGGTGGGTTATTAGTCATGAAAGGTATTTGTTATTGGATAAGGTTTTTTTTCCCAAATATGAGACAAAATTAAAGCTGGGTTTTTTCCTCCATAACATTGTGGCTCCGGGTTGGAGCAGGTTTGCTTTGCCTGGCATGTGCTCATTTCATCTTAACTTTTAAAACTGGACTTTCTTGAGCTTACAGGTGAAAATATGTGCATTTTCTAAAGAAATTAAAGAAGCTTCTAAAAGTTTTGATTAGGCCAAGATATCACTATAAAACTTGTGAGTCCTTGTACTGCTTCTGAAATAAAAACATGATGAAGATAATATTTTTACCTTGGAAACATTTTTCAAAGATGTCTGGAGCTTCTTTGCGTGTGCTGCTGCTGTGGCCTGTTCATCCCAGAATAACATGTTATGGGTATTCAAACCTTTCTCCTGTGTCTCTAAATACCCTTGACAAGAACCACATTTGCATCCTGTTGTCACCTAGCAGGCTTCTTCCCCCTACCTCCAAACAGCATCTTGCAAGAGCTGTGATGGAAACAACATATTACACAATGACTTTTCCTTATATCCCCTTGTTCTGTGCCTTCCTCCCAGCCTGACGCTTTGCAGGAAGGCCCACTATGAGGTCTTTAGCTGCTGAAAGCAGGATGCCTAGGAATACTGCAGGTATCCCATTACCATTCCTTCAGTCCTTTTTGTTCCCTGGCATCTCAGGGAGTCGTGGTGCCAGCAGTGATAAATCACTGCTGCTGCTGGTGTCTTTGGGGGCAGCCGTAGTAATTACTTGGAGTGACCCTTGCTTTCAGCCAGCAGAAAAAACCTTGCCATCATCCCAGAAGAGCTTAAATCCTTGATAAGATGCAAACTGCTGGCACCAAGGGCAGTGCATGTAGCCAAGCAGGAATATAATACTCAAACTACTGCTCTCCAACCTGTGTATTTTTAAAACAAGGTTAATGATCTCTTGTTAAAAAGAGGACAAATGTGTAATGGCCTTAAAAATGTGGTGACTGTTTACCCATCTATAATGTTTTAAAGACTCTTACAAGGGAATTAGAGAGGACAGTCCCCTTCACTGGAACCGGGAGGTTTGTTTGGACACAGGAAGGTGATGTGTATGTGACCCAGGGGAGCTGACAGTGCACTCGGGTGGGGATGTGAGAGGTGAATTGGGGCTGCTGGTGGGTCAGACAGGCCTGTGAGGGGATGGTGGTGAAGTATTTCCCTGCTCTGAAGGTGAATCTATCTTAGCTATACTTTTTGATGGCTGGGGAGGTACAAAATTGGACAGAGGTAAAGTCAAAAACCTCCTGGAGGAGTGCAGATGAGACTAAGGTGGTGAAAGACAAAAAGCAGAGCAGTGACTTTCACAAGGTGAGACACATGCCATTTCTGCACCTGCCACACGCAGACAGGCCGAACTTTTCCTTCCCTGGCATGTACAATGGCACTGCATAACTAATAAGGTCAATCTGGGTTTGGTGAGCCCCTGTTCTGCCCCGGTTTGTCCCCAGTAAGAAGCATGAGAGATGTGCCGGTAAGTTTTTGGGCTTGTGGCTGAGGAGGCTGCAGCGTGGGGGCAGCAGAGTTGCTGCTGGGCACAGCCAGCTCCTGATGGCCACTGCATCCTTCCTTTGCTGCTCCTATCAGGAGGGCAGCTTGGTGAAATGTCTGGCCACGCCACATCTGGGCTTTAATTCTGGAGCAGAGTAGAACTTGGGGTGCTACAGGACAGATGTGTCCTCTGCAGCAGTGGAGATGTCCTTGGTCACACTTGGCGACCAAGAGACGCTGCTCAGGAAGGATTTTGCACTTTTCCTTGAGCCATTGAGACCATCTGGAGGAATTTAGCCCACAAATACCAAACCCTGGGCATGTAGCACCTAACCAGTTTAATAATGGCAAGCTATGAGTGGAAAAGGCTCTCATGGAGCATTATCCAACACACATGCTGTGTGTCCAGACTAGAAACCAGACCCAATTTGTTACTAGGAGTGTTACTCTTAGAACAGAATTCCTGGGCTGTATGGTGAAATCTCCATCATTTTAAGTTGCCAAATCAAGATGTGATGTCTTTGTCAAAGTCATGGTGTAACGAAGCCATAAGTAATTGGGCTCAGGACATAGCAAGAACAGTAGCCTATACCCCAAACTTATTAGATGATGGTTCATAAGACCCTTATGTTGGTGTTATCAAATCCTAACATTTGCAATATCTTCCTTGCAGAGGATTCAGGTGCCTTAGGTTTCCAGAGCTGTTCTATGTTACTATTTACCTTTTGCTAGAATAAGGATAGGGGAGCAGAATCTAGCAGAGGTCACACTCAAGTTCTTGCCCTCTATCCTCTCTTTCCCCCAATATATCTGAGGAGGCAAAAATGACCAGCTGGCTTCAATGAACCTAATCAGAAGCTGTTTCCAGTGAAGTAATATTTGAGGCAGAGGAAAAAGAGAATTACTATATTATGTACAAAGTCCCATTCACAGCCTTTCCTCATGCTAGGAACCGTGCACATGGCAAGCATTCAGATCAACTTCACAGCCAGCTGCATCAGAGGACCAAAATTGGGACCTCAAAACTCCTTGTGAAACTAATGAAAAGCATCTGAGAAAGTGATTTACTTTACTTGCATGGCAGGCAGAAAACTGTGCATGTCTTTTGGAGTTTGGATAAACACGTGTAAGCACATGGGTAAACTATAATCCTCTGATATTGTTTGAATTAAATAGATGGATTAAAAAAAAATTTGCCTGGCTTTGTCTTGAAAGGATGCCAGAAGATATAAGTTGGACAAGAAACCTAAGTGAGATTGCTGAAGCTTATGTATCAAACCTAAAGCCTCCAGGCTGAGAGTTGGATGCTAAGGCAGGAATAATCACAGGCTTAAAGTTTCAGCCAGTCATCCCTTATCAGTCATTTGGGCTGGAACTCCTCAAGCGGACAGTTTGATTTAAAATATGTAATTTTTTGTTGTGTTCAGCCACAGGGGTTTAACTGAGGGCAGCCTTCCCCAGAGGAGGAGATATCCAATGGCCTCTAGTGGTGGATCCATGCAGAGATAGAACAGATGTGATCACCTTGGTTTTTAACGTTGCAATCTATTTATTCCCAGCTGGAGTATCAGACACTGCATCCATACAAACTCCCTTTTCTGTTTGACTTGGTGGCAAGAGACTGTCTTTCATCTCTTCAGTGGGTCATGGTGCCTTGCAGATGTTTTAAAAAGTCAGTGCTTCTATCTGGACAATAATGTTTAATGAAAGCCTCTTCACTGAGCTGTTCTGGATCTGAAGGCATGCTTGCTTTCATACAAATGAGGATGATTTTGGCCTTTTATTCCAGTGCTCTTGAGGTGGAAAGGTAATGGTGGTTTGCCATCAGGTTTGTCCAGTAGTTCTTGTGGTAGATAATGAGGGACAAATTCCTGACAAGGTAATCCTAACCAGTCCTACTCTTCTCATCAGCATTAGCTCCAGTCCCTGCTTTCTGTCCCAAGGAAGCTGCACTTCTGGGCTCTGTCAGATAATATCTGAGCTGGGTAATTGAAAAGGGAGCTGGCCTTGTCCAGGGAAATTTTTTGACAAGTCCAGATTTTAACCACAGGTGGATTAAAAGTGTTTTGGAATTTAGCATTTGCTTGGGTAACCCATAGAGTCAGAGATCATGCATTTCTAGGAGCTCCTTCAAGCTCTGTATGCATGCAGAAGCAGCTGGGACACTGCTGTAAGTGGCCAGAGTGCCAATGTCCATGGTCCTGGCTCTTCAGGAGCTGTGGTGGCAGAGGGGCTCCGTGGTGGTGGCTTGGCACAACAGCTGGGTGAGTGGCAGTGCCAGGTCTGGGTCCAGAGCAAAAATTCTTCTTTCAGCTTTGGTGCCATTCAGCTGCGCCTTGTGGGACATGGAAAACACAGAGGTAGCCCTGAGTTTTGTGGATTTGATCTGCAACAGGGATTTGGCTCAAATTCACCAGAGGCTTGTTGTATTGTTTTATTTAGGTTTGTCTGTGCCCTACTCAGAATGGTTTTCTTAGCGTTTGATTTGATGTCTGCAGGATCTACCCAAGCAGGCAGTTGGTTGATAAACTGTCTATATTCCAAGACTCCTTGTTCTGCTGAGTTAGTAATGGCCCTCTCAAACACATTCCCGTTGAAACCTTATTTTACTTCTTCATATTATAGCTAAGTATTGTGGGTATTATTATTAAATATATAAGCATTCACAGTGAATTAAGTTTACTTATATTAATTTATTACTAAGATACTTGTTAAATGCTGCCTTAAGCTACATCTTGACACACATGGGCACTTTTTTGGTTTAAAAGCATTTTGAATATAAGCTTTACTTTTAACTGATGCCCAGTTGAATGAGAGTCGGAGAAGTTCCAGCTGCTCTGTATCTGTTGCAGTGGACATTGTCACAGTTCTGGTCTCTGGCTGGAATGAAACCTCCCCCATTAAGTCAGACTTCCCTTGCTCTCTGTGTTCTGACCCAGCAGTCTTGGCTGCCACGATGCTCAGTGGACATTTAGTCTGCTCTGCGTAGCTGAATTTGACTGCAGTCATTGATTGAGGACAAAACGAGTCTCACCCCAGCCTTCACTGATGTTGATTTCTTCAGCTCAAGATGCCTACAGCAGAGACACCTGTGTTTAGTCAGACTAATCCCATTCCTGTTGTTTTACCTGATTTTTCCCCTCCCTAAAGTGGTACTGCAGGACATCTGTTTCTTGTCTTCAGTATGTGAAACAGATTTTCTTGGATGAAACTCTTTTCATTTTTAAACTCTTTCCAATTCTTCTCTCAGTTCTCTCTCCTCTGAATAAATTGGCATTGTTCAAACTAATTTTTCTCATAAAGTAATCCCTTGGAGACCTGATCGTTCCTGTGACTCTCTAAATATTTTACTATTAGTCCTTACCTTACTCGCAGTGTGATGCCCAAAACTGGAGACTGTCCTCCAGCCTCACTCATCATCCTGAGAGGAAGGAGCAAACTGCTACGTATAGGAGCAGAAAATTTTCTTTCCATTTCCTCTGCAGCTTTCTAAGGTTGGTCTTTTCAGACCAGCTTCTGTTTTCCAGAAAACTATCAGTGCTCTGTCATATGTTCATTCCTCAAATCTCTGAAGCTTCAGTATATCTGGCTTTCATGTGCATTAAATCCCTGTCCATCCCTGTGTTCTGCCTGTTCCTGGGTGTGCAGGCTAACACACACTTTAGGAACAATGCTGAAGTGTGGAATGCCTGTATATGCTGGAGGAACAGGCTGAAGTAGCCTGGTCTTTCTGCTGCTGCTTCCCTCCCAGCCAGATCATATCCAGCCTTTCTGGCACCTCATCCCTTACAAAATCTTCTTGGTCTGAAGTCTGGAGCAGCCTGGGACCAGGTCCATCTTAGAAATATTTGTCCATCTGCACTGTTATAATCACTAGTTGAGGTTCTTTAACAGGAGGGGGCAGCTACTAAGAGAGCATTTTCTGGGTTTTTTGAGATCTTTTGAGTGTTTTCCCCTTTTTTTAAATTTTATTTTTATTTTTCCCCTTCATTTTTTTTATATGTAACCTCAGTGACTCCTCAGGAATAATTTATTTGCCTACCTTTTCAAAGGCTTCAAAGTTAGACTTCTGTTTGATGTGGGTTAGAACAATTTTCGTAGGACACTCATGGAATTTTTTATTGACTGATATAATTTATTTATCTGCAGAATATATATTTCCTGATATTTTTAAACTGAATACTGGTAGAGTTAAGAACTTCTAAAGGAATTCAGGGTTTGGTTTTACTTTAACCTGTTGAGTTTCTTCCACTGGATGCAGTGTAAAAGAAACATCTTGGTGAGACACCTTGATGCATGAAAACCAGAGCATCACTTTTGTGCATATCTACTCAACTTCCCTGTTAATCCAAGCTCAGACTTTATAATATTGAAAATACTGGAGCAGTGTCTATTTTAAAATTTGACTCTGCAAGGGAGGAATGGATGGAGATAAACCAGAATTAGAAAGAAATTGGAGTGAAAGCAACCATGAAACAACAGAATCACTGTTCTGGGGAAAGAAAGGAGTGAAAGGAGCAGAAAAAGAGTACTGAACTTCAAAAAGCAGATGTCAGCAAGCCTGGGAAACAGGTAAATGTGTGTCTTCTGGGAAGATAATCCTAAAGATAAATGAATTGTCAGTTACTGAAACTGCTGTTAACAAAAGCAGAATGGTAAGCTATCCTGATGTGAAAGAAAGAGGAAACCGAGCAGGAGAGCAGCATCCAACCACACCATGAGCCAAGACCTAGAAATCAAAGGGACTTATGTGATAGGTAGAAATGGGGGCTCGTAACTGACAGTGACTGCAACAGAGCAGCATAAAACTGCTGGGGTGTAATCGGAAAAATGTGAAGCCAATTAGGAAAAAAATCTAAAATGCCACCTTTCTATAAATAGGCAGAGGAAATCATCTTTAATTTAATGAAAAGAAGCACAAATAGCAGATGAGGCATAAGAGCTGGGAAATCCAACATTTCCTTCACTTTATTTGTACAGCCCCGTTGGTGGCAGGCAGAGTGTGTGGCATGGCTGCACAGCAAAGTCGGGAAGGCACAGGCTGCACATCGGATGTAAAAATTAGAAAACTCTTATGTACAAAATGACTCCTGCCACGTTTATGGTCTGTTTTATGGCTCTTATCACTAGGCATTTTCAAGGATTGAGAGCACATTTCCTCCATCTCCTGCAGGAAGGAGCTCATTATTCCTTATTAATTAGGTCTTCAGTCACTAATCTGTTATGTACCTTTCCAGCAACTGTTTACAGATAAGTGTTGTAGGATCTAATTGATGGAGGATAATTAGCTCCTCCCTAATTAGAGTGAAGTGTGCTTCTTTTCACTCTGTGGATGATCGCTTATGAATGAAAGGCCACAAATGGAAAGCTCAAGATGTGCAATGTGTCAGGAACTAATTTGCTTAAACTATTTCTGAAAGCTTATTCAATTAATACCCAAATAGTAGGCTTATACATGAGCGTGTGCAACTGACTTCAGTTGCAGGCAGGCATGTGGTTGCCACAGACTTGAGCATTAATGTCACGCTCAGTTACCATACGCTGCGCAGGCACCATGAGCAGCAGGTCTGCAAGTATCAGCACGGAGGATACAGCATGTGGAAATAAAAAAAAAACCTTCTGGAAGTTTTGTCTGCATCTTCATCATCTCGCATGATTGTCTCAACTCTGAAAAAGAACGAGCTGCAGCCAAGTGGTTGATAAATTTTGGCGTGCCCTGTTGGTTTTTTTTTTGGTTGGTTTTTTTTTTCAAGGGCTAGCCTGTGAAACTTGCAGAGGTGTCTTATTGCCAGTGAACAGATATTCAGTGTCCTTTGGAAACCAGATGCTTATATCCCATTTGGCACCAAAATGGCTAGGTATTTTCCAAAAAGCTTCTCTACAAAGACTCTAGATTATTCTTTCTGTAACACAGCTATGGGTTATTGTCTTAATTGGTCTCAGTTACAACATTTTTACTTCTTCCCAAAATGTGACTGCTTTTGCCTGTGACTGCCCATGGTCTCCTGGCTGCAAAAAGAAAACTGGAGGTTGGCTGATGATCACTGTGAAATATGAGTGCTGAGGCTTGGAGTATGTGCTAGTGTATCAGAAAAACTGTAAGAGAAGATGTGGAATTTATATAATTAAAATGTGGATAATTTATAATTATATAATAGTCAAATTGTAATTTATATGATTAAGACGTGGATTCACAGCACAGCCTGAACACAGGCATAGGTTTGTGGGCAGATATGCTTCTTTCTGGATGAAAACAATGTTTGGTGTTTGACATAAGCCCACTGCTTGAGAGCCCACTGAAGTTATTAGAATGTCTCTCCTTGAGTTTCTGTGTACTTTAGCTGAGATGACACAGCTAGAAATACCAAGGGAGACTAAGTAGGCCCCCTTTCCTAGTTATGGAGAAATCTTGAAGTGTGTCCCTTAAGGATTTGAAACCCTGGAAAACAACAACACAAATCCCATAAATTTTTTCCCCAAGAGGTTTAAATCAGTTTAATGATTTGGGAAGTTATGTTCTGCTGCATTGCTGCCAATCTAACATATTGAGTGAGACAGAAACAGGGGAGTCAGAGGGGACATGGATGAGGGTAGGATTACCTGCAAATTTCTAATATTCCCTGAGACTGGAGAATTGCTTCGGTTCCCTGGAAGCCTAATACTGTTAATCAGCGAAGAAAGATTTCACTGTTTCATTACTCGCTGCAGCTGAAACTCAAGGAAATTACTTGGGTCTCATTATCAGATAAAGTTAAGATTTCAGTATAAAAGAAAACTCTTTTTCACACTCAGGTTGAGAGTAATTTATTTTTTGTACCTCAGATTTTAAAAATAGACAGCCAGCACAGGAGAATACGATAGAACTGCTCAAAATCTGGATATGGCAGATCTGCTTTGATACAATAACAGTTTCCAGCCTCTCTTTTATCTTTATAACCATTCCTAGGTATGGTGGGAAGAGATTAGAATGGCAAACAGAGCACTGTATCTGTCCACTATGAGGCACTTGCCCCACTCTATTATTTTGTGGAGCCTGGAGCTGTATAGGGGCTGTTGCCATCACTGGAACCTGGTGCTGGCCAGTGTACCTTGGAGATTAAAAAATGCTCAGGGGACAGAGCGTAACCTTGCAAATCCATGTAGGGAAGCAGGGTCAGACTCTGCGTCTGGTCTGATCCTCAGTTTTCCCTTGCGGGGAGGGACCCTACGGGCCTTCCCTGGGGCAGGATACCTCTCCTTGGCATCACTGGCATCCTGCTTGGGCCTGGACCCTGGGCCCCCTCTGTTCTTTGTGCTGCCTGCTGGCACATTGAAAGGGATGCCTGGGAGAGGCTGCTCACTGCCACTGGCACCCAGCTGGTCTTCAGGCACCCTCCTACCCTGCCTGGGGGGAGGCTGATCACAGAAGTGTTCTCCCAGCAGAGGTCATGTGGGTCTGTGAAAGGCTTTTTAGTGGGATTGGTGGTGTGTCTGTGTGTTTTAGTGCTGCAGAAACCAGGTCTGCGACACTGTAAATCCTAAGAAAACTCCTTGCTGTCAGACCTCTGGGCACTTTGTCCTGGGAAATCTTGCTGTAATGAAAGCTGAGCTGAAGGGCTTGGTTACGTCCTAGGCAATGGCCAGTTTCCAGAGGGGTTTTGATGCCAAAGTTCAGATGTTTTTCTTTTCCTTGAAAAACACAGTGCTGACTAGCTTAGGCTAGTTACAAGATGTGAACTAATAGAAACAGGATATGCCAGCAGGGATGACAGCATGAATGTCCCTTCTCTCTTGTGTCATTAGAAAGAGATGCAGCTGCCAGCTCAGGTGCCTGAACCCAGAGCAGGACTGAAACAAAGGAGAAGCCCAGACAAGTTCTTGTTTTCCTTCTAAATAACTTGGTAAGTACTTGGCAAAACCTCTGGGAGTCTCAGTGGTGAAATGTAAAACCTTCCTGTCCCCTTGAGTCCCCAGCCACATCTGAACAAGGATATGTGACTTTCTGAAGGGAGCTGACATGCTAATTGGGAGGTGCCAGGACCTTCACTGTGCTGCTCTTTACCAAAGTCCATCTTTTTCCTCCCCAAGCTGGGAGCATGCAGAGCTTTGCTTTGCAGCCCAGAGGAAGTGTGGAGTGTCAACGTTGATTAAAAGGGGCAGAGCATGAAGTCTTCCTTGGCAGAAATCTTGAGTGTCAGTGTAGCCCCAAGCCCAAAATCACCCACTCTTGTAGCTAAAGAAAACTTTTCAGATGTGCATTATATTTACTAGAGGACTTTTCTGCTTTCTCTTGTTCAGTGACCAAAATTAGTCTGCTTTTTCTACATCAGTTAAATACTACATAATGACCAAAGCCAAAAGTTAGTTATTCCATGCAGGACAAATGGCTGATAGATAAGTCAGTTGTCTCTGAAGTCAGATGGTACCTCCCATGAACAAGGTTGTGTTACCCTGAACTCATTAGCAGTCAAACACTAGGAGGCTGCCTCTTTATCCAGAATCCCCTTTTCCTGTCACTTTCTCCCTAGCTCAAAACCCCTTCTCCACCTCTCCCATGGACTGTGCACTGTAGCACACCGATGAAGGGCCTTTCTCCTTCTCCACCTGAATCAGCTTCTCTCCAACTCCCTCTCTCATCCTGGCTCTCTGAAACCAAGCTCAGCCCTATCATTTTTAAACTGAGAGACCTTTGATTTCTAAGGCACCTTATTTGCCTTGTTTTAGGAGGGTAGGATGCTCAGCTTTCCATTTCAGTCACCTGTAGGGAGCTGGAATTAGCACCTTGCACAAAACTGAAACGATAGTATCAGCTATGATAATGATATGTGCCAAATAACTCGAAGTTGTTTGGTAGCTAAGGTGAACAGCTCTGGCTATAGAAATTGTGTGTGCACATCTGGATACATGGGTCGTTGTTCAGCCTTCTTTTTTTCTAGTGGGAAGGAGGTCTGAAATGTCAGCACACAGCTATGACTCTCCTTCAGAGAATACAACTCTTGCAGTCATGTACCCTCTGGCTTTTCAGGTGCAACATCACTGGCCTCTCCTAAGGCGAGCTCTCCATTCTCTCTAATAGGGAGTAGAACAAGCCTTAAAGAAACTGCAGTAAATTTCAATATCCGTGACTTTTCTCCAGCACTGTTGTGGGGAAGGGGATTGTGTCCTTTGCTGTTCTCCACAGGTTTCCCACCCTCCCGAGCCTGAGGACTGCTCACAGCATGCAGGGAAGCAGGATGAGCAGGCAGGGAAACCAAAATGAGCCAATTCTGAGGACACCTAATGAATGCTCCAAGAGACTTGTGCCTTCGACTCATTGCTGCCCCTTAAATGTGACCTAGTGCACAAGTGAAGAGCAACCCAAGGAAATGAACCACAAAAGCAGCTTTTGAGAGCACAGGACAGCCCTTTCTCTAGCACTGGCATATAACCAGTTCCTCTCTGAAGCTTTCCTTTATGTATTTCTTTTCTGTACCTGAGGTGCAAATGAAAGGCAAACAATATGGGTCAGGTGTGATGGTCTTGGGTAATGAACAGCTGGGAATAATTACCTGCTACCAGGAGGAAGGATGATGGATGGAGGCGAGGAGCAGCTGTGTGGCATCTTCAGCTGGCTGCTGTGACAGGAGGGGAATCAGAAATGCCCAGTGAAATTGCTTGGAGGGACTGTGGGGCTGAGGCAAAATATTAGTGCTAGAAACAGGCTACGGCACCCTGCTGGGGAAACACTTTCAGGGACATTTCTTATTGTGAGACCCTTGTGCTTCCTTCTGGAAAATTTAATATTAGCCTTGGCTTCCAGCAAGACATGTATTTCCCTAATGGGCTGTGGGAAGCCTCTGCTCCACTCTTTTTAGCCTGGAACTGCAAGCTGAGGTGCTTCACTGCCTTTCCATGTAATATGAAGCAGGAGCAGAGAATGTCGAGGAGAAAGGGGCAGCAGGCTGAGGCCAGCCTGAGCATTCACATGGGAACAAATGTCCTTCCAAAGCTCTGGGATGCTGTGCCTGAGGAGGGAGGAATGAGTGGAGCCAGAGAGCCTCTGCTTTCTGGGATAGCAGAGCCAAACTCACATGTCAAGGGCTGTGTTATATGGCTGGGACAGTTCCTGTAGACACCAGCTTCTCCCCATGGCTATTTCCTACAGCTGGGGCTGGGAGATTGCTGTCACCAAAATGCATGAGAATCTCCTACATAGCCAGGAGGCCGGTGAAGAGCCCAGGAAACTGTTCCCCTTAAATAGTTAAACGGCTGCCTCTCGACAAGCACAATGTCACATTGAATTTGAAACAGGGAACTTTTTATACTTTCCCCCCCGATTGTGCTGGCACCTGGCAGATGCCTGTTTACCACAGGCATCCATACACACAGCAATCAAAGGAAATCAGAGGCACGGATTAGCAACAGCTGCAAGTCATTAGTGGCAGCCATGGGAAAGCACAGCTCTGCACCCCGCTTCGAAATAACCAACGTGAGTATTCCAGAGCACAGGGGTTACCGCGGGGCACTCTGCGGGCACCAGGGACAGCAAACAATTGCCTCGCTTGTCTCTGGAGATGGCTTCTTCCCTCTCCCCAAGGCAGCAGTGTGTTATCGATGAATCAATCATGCTTTATTGGCCCATTGAACATTAACTCTTTGGGAGGCTGACTTCTGCCGACTGGGAGTTGTCAGAGCAGGAGGATGGGGTCTCCACCTGTACAAAATTGCTAGTAATTCTTTATTTTCTTTGGGCTGACTGCTGGCATCCTTGGCAGTGTCTCAACACAAGTGAGGACTTGGGATCTCCTAGAGTTAATGCTCGTTTTACAGGAAGTTTTATTAGAGTGAATGTAAAGCAAAAGCTGACCAAAAGCCTTATTTGTGTATCTGATTTCTTTATTCAATTCATTTTGAACCAGAATAGAGTCCAATTTTTATTTAAAAACTTAGTGTTGATTGAAATTTCCATTGCAGATTTAGGCAGCTTGGGTTTCTATTTTGATCAGTCCCCGGAAAAGCTGATTTTACTTCAAAGCATCTCTGACTCTTGGAGGAGCAGGAAGCTGGTGCCCTATTAATAGAGAGCAGAATCCAGCATCACTGAGGCGTGGCTGATTCCCCAGCAGCCCTGACATATCTGGCTGTATCTGCCCTCCTTTTTCTCTGGCTCAGCACGGCTTTCACCATCACAGGTGCAGTACCCAAACTGTGTGTGTGGTCTTTGCAGCCCACAAGAAGTACCTGCCTGCCTTGCCCCTGTCAGATGAGAGCCCCATCCCTGCCTTGCACTTGACCACTGCTGTAAGGAGATGGAAGCATGTGAAGGAGTTGACAGCAAGAAGTACAAATGCTGATACCCAGTACTTCAAAATACCCCTTGAGCTTCTGCTTTTTCTCAAGGAGGGGAATAGGAGGAAAAGGAATGGAAGCAAGGAAAGTAGTCACAGAGACTAGAGAAATGGAAAGCTGGGGAGACAGAAAAAGACCTTTCTAGAAAGGACATGGTCAACCTGACCCTTGCACCCCCTGGGCTTCTTTCCAGCCCCAAAACCTTCAGCTACTCTCAGCTTCCCACCTGCATCTCCCACCACAGGCCTTATTTCTTATCTTCAGTCCCAAGCCTTGCTAATTACCAAAGTTTGGTCAGACCCAGCTTTTTCCAAATCCCTTCTTCCTATGTTCTCTCTGCTGTTACTGCAAAAGTTGAATTTAGTTTCCCCAGGGATAACAGCATTTATGTGGAGGCAAAAATGGGATTTAGCTTTGTCTTCCAAGACCTCTTAAGCTGGCTCTGCAAACAGTAAGGAACATGCAAACAGAAGATTAAAGGTAACAAAGGGAAGTATAATTTTAAAGTAGGAGAAAAGTGAATAATCTCAAAAGACAAAGCATGGCAAGTACTCGCATCTCCTAGTGCAAAGATGAAAGCAAGGAGAAAAGAGGGTGAAGGAATGTTAGTTCTGACACTCCCTCAGTCCTGCAGCTGTTTCCATTTGAAAACTATTTTAGGATCACAAAAGTCTACAGAGAGCAAGACAGGTATTTGTAAAGGAGCTTCATTGCTACTAGCTGCAGAAAGTAGGGCGGCTTTCTGTGTGGTGCCTGAGGGAAGTAGACCAGCTTTGGGAATAGTCCTAGGTAAGTGCTTGTTTTTAAAGGATTTACTGATTTTTTTTTCTCTTAAGTTTGTGAAATGGTGAAAGAGTGCCTTCCTCATTCATACTTTTGCTAAAAGTGCTGTGTAAAAGAAAATGCAAGTTTCTGAAGAACTATTTCCAGTTTTTTTTCTCAGTAGGAGACACTGTTTCTTGCATGTTTATCTGTCCTATCTTCAACTTAGGAGTTAGTGTTTTACTTGCTGTGTTACAAATCCTGCTGGTTTTTGTTTTGATACTTTCAAGTAAGACTGTGGCTCCTCCTGTGCTTCAGCTCAATGTAGTCTCACTGGCTGGTGTTCAAAGTACAGTGTGCTGGGCTCACTTGTGATGCTCAGGTGTTCTGGGCTCTTTGCAATTCATTCTGCAGTTCCTTCTGTTCCAGCTAGATGTGCTAATCCAGACATTTGCTGGCTAATGTTCTTAGAATGGTGGATGGTAACTTGTACCTACACTGTGAAAGGGACTTTGTTGTCAAAACTGGCAAATAGTCATATAAATGCTATGCCTTCAGAGAAATTAACTTCCTATCTTCCTGATATTCCTTTTAAGTTTTTTTTCCTTTTCTTTTCTACCCATAACTGTCAAGTTCATGTTGAAAGGACTGTAGTCCATCTCTGAACTCTTAGTAGAATCAGTGCTGAGGTGCAAAGAAAATCTCAGGGAAGGTCAGCAAAATGGTGAGGGTGTTAGAAATCTGTTTATGAAGTGAATCTAAAGAGGTTCATGCATTTCAGTGAATCAGAAACAGACTGAGGGTGATCATTCCATATAAGTACCTATATTTGGAAGATGTAGACACCTTTTCCAGAACAATTTTTCTGTGAAAGAGCTGCTGTCTACTCCCTGCCAGTTCCCTGAGTTTAATCTTGGTAAGAAAGATGGTGTTGCAGGTATTTGAGCAGTGCAAATAGAGGAGCAGATCAGCAGAGGAGAGCTTCACTTACAGCTTTAAAAAAAAAAAAAAGATTAAAACTTTTTTTTTGTTTGGTGTTTCTTTTTTATAGCAATAAGATTGTGTGTGGACTCAGCAACCACTTCTTGGATCCCTTCATTCATCGCTGTCTTTGTAGATATTCAGGAAAGAAGGGTTTCTTTTCATGGGGTAGAGTACTGTGATTCCTGTTGGGCCACAGCCTGCAGAATGGATGTCAAACTTCATTCTTGCTTGCTAGTAAGGGTTCTTCCCTGCTTGGGGGACTTGTTCTCCTGTTTGTTTAGCTCTTATTTTCCTGTGAAATATCATGGTCAGCAGAGGTCTGGATAGGGAATCTAAATCCCCATGAATGGGGCTGGTTACATAATGCTCAAAGTCAGAATGATGTGTGGGGTCAAATGATGAAGACCTTAAGGCTTTGTTTGCTTTCCTTTGCAAGATAGGACACGAATTGCCTTTTCCAGACATCAAAATGTTGAATTTCCTTTTCCAGATGTGTCTCAGCAATTGAATTCCCACCCATCACAGGGCTGTGGGGTCTGATAGCGTCATCAGCCCTTCCAACTCTTTCTGATACACAGGCAGTGGTGTAGGCTCTTGAATCAACCTTTCAAAAGTTTGAAACCGGGGCTTTGTGGGCAATGTGCAACACCCTGACATAGGTCGGAAAAAGTGGTCTATCAGACCGCTGTTGACACTTAAGATAGCGTCACATGGGAAATATGAATCCGATGTGAAAGGCCTTAATTTCCAAGTGTCAGATTATTCACAAGCACAAAGAGGGGAAATTAAGGATAGCTATTAGGAAGAAATTCTTTACTGTGAGGGTGGTGAGTTATTGGAACAGGTTGCCCAGTTCTAGTAACTACGAATGCCCCATCACTGGCAATGTCCAAGACCAGGTTGGATAAGGCCTTGTGCAACCTGGCCTAGTGGGAGGTGTCCCTGTCCATGGCAGGAGGGCTGGAACGAGATGATCCTTAAGTTCCCCTTCCAACCCTTAATGTTCTATGATTCCATGTGTAAGATGTAGAGTTTGGTACTAACTTTCAGAATGAGGGGCAGCAAGTACTGCTGGTAGTTTACTTGTACTTGGGAAAACAGGGGTCTCCTGTCAGTTATGTATCATAGCTGCCGACCCTACAGAGAGAAGGGGTTGTGAAAATTGAAAGATGAAGCACAGTCTCCCTTCTTACATTAATGACTTCCATGCTAGGTCAAAGTTAGTGTTTTCAACTTTTTGAGTGTGCATGAGTAGGTAGGTGAAATACATGTTTGAGGAGCCTTAGAAGGAAACTGGAATCTGGATTTGTACTCAGCAGTTTTTGTCAGCTCATCCTTAAAGATTAAAAGCAAAAGTTTATTATAGTAATTCTGATTCTTTCTTTACCCCAGCAGCCAAGGAAAAGGATATATGATGTTTTGGTTATTTTATTTCAAAGCTGCGTAAAGCACCTGATTGTAGGCTGTTAGCTGCTTTAAACTGGTTTTCTTGTGTGAGGTCTGTTGCAAAAAGGTCACTAACTTGTATCTCCAAAAGTTCTTGACAGGGAGCAGTGACCCTCGCCCATCCCACTCTAGTCTGGCGTGGGTAGTCACAGTTGTGCTTGGTCAGTCTCCTTGCTCCAGGGACTGGAGAGGAAACTTGTGTTTCTGAGTTAAGCTGCTGTGAATAATGTCCAAGCTGGATGGTTGGAATTTCTCTGAGAGGATGCTATGAATACTTGTCTTTATGTAGCACTGGCATCTCTGTTCAGGAGGGCCTTGAATGGAGCATCTATACTGATTTAACTGCTTTTCACATCTGTCAGAGGCTGTATGTGTGTACCCTTTCAGGTCAAGAAAAATGATTTTGTAGAAACCTTGCTGTTAAAATGACTTGCTGCTCAGGATTAAAAACCAGAACGATTCCATTTTCCACTCCTGACAAGGATCTCTAAGTCTCCATGAGCACAAATACTCAGAAAGACTATCTCATTCTTTCCAGGGAGCTGTAGTGTCTTTGACAAATCGCAGGGTTTTTTTCCTTTAAATAAAGCCCTGGGGTGCTTTGCAAGATGCTCTTGGTTCTGATTCTCCATCTGAGTGTGTTTGTATGTGCAGGGGGAATGAGGCTGTGTTGCACGTAGCCCTAGAGGCCTCATTAAATTGTGATGTGTGGTGTCACATTTCAAACTCTCAGTTCTTGCTGTCCCTAGCTTAAAACTTGATGCAAATGATGAGTAACAATGGTCCAGAAGCTGTCTTGACAAAAAAAAAAAAAAAAAAAAGTGCAAAACAATGTATGAAATGATCTGAAATATCCACTTGTTCTATGTCCTTGAGTTTTCAATTGCTCAGCTCTAAGACCATTGTACTTGAGTTGTCAGAGGTGTGACGTGCCCTTTACCCCCCTCCAAAACGCAAAGCATTAGAACCAAGTAAGCACTTTGGAAAATGCTCTTCATGACTAATGTGTGACTGGCTGGGATATGTTTGGTCATGTCTTTACACTCTCGTTTGTGTTTCCTCAGGAAATCTATCAGTGCTGATTTGATGAAGGTCAGCATCTGTTTGTACTCACTTAACTAAAAGAAAAGCATCGAGAAGGTCAGCAGCTCTCTTAGACCTGAGAGAATAATTAGCAATAAATTATTCTACTACACAATTGTATTTTTTTCCCTATTCGTTAATTATCTTCAGCCAACTTATAAAATGTGTCAGCACGAAAAGAATTATTCACAAATAACTACTTGACAAATAGTTTGAAAGGGTGCTGGCAGGTGCTATGGAGATGGCATGTTCCCTGCCTGGAGGAAGGCCAACAGGGTCACACCATGGTGGAAAATGGGCAGGACACACGCTATTGGGCTAATCTTGGTGTGGAGAAGAGGTTCTTCTTGGCCATGCACAGTTTCTGTTCCTTTCAGCTCCGAGGTGCACTCCTGATAGCCCCAAAAAATCCCCAGGTAGGCAACAGCAGTCTAGTCTCGAGGTTTTAGAGAATGCAAGTTGCCATTTGTTTGCTCAGAAGAAAAAACTTTAGTTGGGGTGTGTTGATATCAAGCTCTCAAGACCAGCAAACTGAAACAAATCATCCCTGTGACAGAAGAAGTTGGTGTTATTTCAGAGAGGTCATGGTACTGTGATTTCTTTTTTTCCTTTTTTTTTTGGCAAATGTGTTCTCTACGTACTTCTGCCACTTTGGTGCTGAGCCTAAAAATATGCACGTAGAAAGATGGAAGAACAATGTGCTGTTGGTGTTTTGGTGAACATCTGTCTTGTAGAAGTCTGAGTCGAGATGTAGGATTTGCACCACAAAGCATTTCATTATCTTCTTCACGTGTCAGCAATTATTCTCATGAATGAGAACTATTGGAAGAATCTGTCTACATCAAATTCAGGTCCAACTCTGTTCTTGTGTGAAACACTAATATAAGCCAGGAATATTAATTGTTGCTGATCTGTGCACTTAGTATACTACTTTTAAATTATGACAAGCAAGCTGTTCTTATAGTTACTTAATAGGTTTAAGTGATGCAATTTCTGACTTAACAGTATCTCAGAGGGGAAAATGAGTCTATAATAAAACACTACTTCATTCAGAATTTGTTATTGTGAAATGGGACTTATGGGCAACATCTTTGTGGAGTCTGCCTGACTGTTTTAAAGCTCATTATTTTGTGTGTGACTGGATGCAGTAACTTGTTGACTTTTGCTGTCCTTGTGTTTGTCCTTTTTCTAGGAGTACCTAGAAGTGTTGACCCAAAGGCTGCTTTCTATAGTGGTAAAAGATAAGCCTGTCCCTATCTAGATTAGTCTTTAAACTTCAGGGGCATAACTCAAGGAGGACAAAGATGTAATGTTAATGAAATGAGCTCAAGTACTGGCAATCAAGATAATTCCTCAGGATATGTTTGATTGAGTATTATGCTGGCTAGTAAATAACCCTCCACCTGCACTGATTTCTTTTAAAATTTGTTTGCATAGTTCATGCTTAAGTGGATTTAAGATATCTTCAGAATAATCTTGACATGAAGAGGCTGCCAGAGGACAAGAACAGTCTTTCCTCATTGGTTTACTCGTTCCACAGCTTGGAGAATCACAGCTAATTGATACTGTTTCCATTTAATTACACATAATTTTTCTGTTTTGCTACCCAGTGAGCCAGGAGAAGAAAACAATACTCTGTCTACATGCAAATCTTCCAATCAACAATTTAAAACCTTTATGCTCCTAAATTTGTTCTCTTTATTTCGAAATGAAAATGTATGTGCTTGGGAAGGTTCTTACAAGTTTTCATCAACTGGGGTTACTGTCACTGATGTTCAGACCTGTAATTTAGTGCAAGAAGCTTCTCCCTCCCATTCACTGTACTCTGGGGCTCAGGGTCAATATTCAGGCCTGGCATCCCTGTTCCCAGCTCCCATCTTTTTGGGAGGAGGTGTCCCACAAAGAGTAGAAGTTCTGGTCCATGTGCTTCTTGTGCTTAGAACTGAGCCCCCTTTCATGCTGTCACATCCCACCTTCAACCCTGTGCAGGAATGGCTGTACCTGTGTTTTGGTGAATGCTGTGGTGCAGGTACCTGGAATGTTGCACTGATTGCACTGGTTTAATAAAAGGTGCTGAGGCAAAGACTGAATATAGAGGGATAGTGTGGGGAAGTCAGAGGCTTCAAAGGAGAGTTTTTAGAATTGTTACTCCAAGGTAGAGGCCAATGGGAGTTGCCTGTGGACTTGGACGGAGCCCTTGGGTGAAGAATTTTTGCATGGTTGGGGGGAATGTTGCTGGAGCCAGGCAGGAAAGATGTGTGTGTGTCCAGTGCCTCTTGGCAGTAGAGCCAGCAGAGGCCTATCCAAAGCTTTTGGAAAGAAAATAGGAAATGCTGGAGGGAGGAGGAAAGGGGGAAGGCTAAAAAGTATTTTTAGTAGAGAACTGCGCATGTTTCCATGAATGATGGCAAAGCCTTCCTGCTCTAGTTTGGAAAAGTAAATATTGGCTGTGGGAACAGTGCTCCAGATGCACTGAATCTGCTTTCCTAATGTTGGTGGGCTCAATCCTGTGGACCTGAGGCTTATGTTTGGTTAATCTAGATGTTTCAGAGGGTAGGAAAGCTGATTTTTGCCTTGCCATACCTTTTTCTTTAGTCAGACAACAAATATGCTCTCTGAGCAAAACCAGGCAATCTGTGTCCCAAGCAAGTCTTACTCACTTGTACTGCAACTTTACAATGAAGACCTGAAAGCTGATCCTACAATGTGACAAAAACATGGAGGGTTTTAAAGAAACCATTGTATAATGTCAGCTGTGCTTTCTCTTTTTCATGAGAACCTTTTTCAGCACAAGTGGAGCGTTGAGTCCAGTTGTTTGGATGAAGGATGGGGTCTCCTGGCACTTTATTGCAGAGAGATGGGAAGCCACCAGGTGCTGTGGGCCAGCTGCTCTCAGTGGGGCTGTTCTGTGTGGGACCTCCCCAGCTCCCATGGCCAGGATGCCCTTTTGCCCTGGAGACTGTGGCATCTCTCATCTCTCTTCTTTCCTTCCCCTTCTCTTTTAAATTCTTGCAAACCCATCTGTTTGTACCCGGGCTGGTGACTAATGCAATAACTCTTATTAGGTCAAAATAGCTGAAATCATACGGCAATTACACATGCACGCTCACATGCACACAGAAGGGTTGTTCCCCCTGCGCCCCCCTTTTCCCATCTCTGGAACAAAACATTCCCTCACTGTTCCGAGGGCTGGAGCAGCTGCCCAGCTGGCAGGAGCAGAGATGTTAATGCTGTCAGTGAAAGGATGAGTCACTTTGCAAAAGTTATTTAGGAGGGTCACCCTTCTTGTCCCCTTTCCCCTCCAGCCATCGATCCTTTTGGGTTCATCACATGCTGGAGGTCTGCACTGGCTGCTGCCCGCAGAGAGCACAATGAAGGCTTGTCAGGGCAAGAAGGCTCCTGATGAGAGTTATAAAAATGAGTAGCCCCGTGTTTGACTGATCTGTTAGTCTCCTGAAAAAAACTTCTGCCTGTCTTGGAAGCATGTGATACTAGCTCCAAGGCTGTTCTCTTCTTTATTTCTATATGTGGTGTTTGTTTTTTTTAAAGTTAATTAGAAGGGAGCTCCCAGTGTGTGAGAGGAAATGAGAAGTAAAAGATGTAAGGAGAATAGAAAACTGTAATGCAACTTCCTTTTGGTTCTCTTTTTGGAAATAGGTCACTAAAAACCTGCCTCCTTCCTAGGAAAAAACAGTTCCTTTAAGTTTTTTGGAGAATGCAGAACTCTTCTAAGACCTGTCTCCAGCTGAGACCCCTTTCATGACCTGAATCTTCTCCTCAACCTATAAGATTGTGACTAATGTTTGCTGCCTCTCCAAGCTCCTGTGGGACAAGAGTGTCCCAGGAGCCAAATCTGGCACAAATACTACTTTCTCCCTCAGTGAGAGCTTAGCAATGTGCTCCCAAGTCAGCACCAGGATTGTCATAGGCCAAACTTGGCTTGTTTACTTTCTCAGCTGGGAAAAGTTCTGACTTTTGTGAAGGTAGCATTTGAAAGAAAGCTGGAGGCCAGCTGCTGTGAAGGCTGGAATTGGCGTAGTCATTGTAGTTTTGCTAATTAGGTATGTTCTGATAAAATAAAGGTCTTCATCTTGACTATTTGCTATGCTTTTCAATTCTCTCTCTTAACCTGGAATTGCTGAGTGGTTGCCATGGCTGTGCCAGTGCACTCTCACATGCATGCAGTGATGGAGACCAAGCCCTGCAGCTCCCCTTCCACAGAGCATGGCCCTTCAGGCAGAGCTGTGCTGAACAGGCGTGGTGTCCCCTGCATGGCCTAAACCACCTTAGGTGAGGATGCCACTCTGCAGAGTTCTGGTTATTAATGCTAAAATGAAGCTGTTGCTGGGGTCATGCTGATGAGGTGGGACTGGAAGTTGTTCTAGCCTCTTCTGTGATTTTTCAGTGTGTAAAGTGAGCCCGTGCATGACATGCATGGATCATCTTCTGTGTCCTTCTCCTTGAATCTGTGGCACCTGTGAGAGGCTGCTGAAAACTTTCTATCACTTCTTAATGTCACTAGTTTCTCTGTCTTCTAATGTGTGTCTGCAAGTCTGCTAGAAGTTGCATTGGCTGCTAGGAGGGTTCAGTTTCCTTGATCCTCACTTTCCTGTCATTGGTTTGGAAAATATAGGAATATTTTTCAAATTTAGTGGAGGGAGAAAGAAGAAAAAGAAAAAAAAATTTTTTTGAGAAGATTCAGGCATCCTTGATGACAATAGTTCTGGCTGGATAGAGGAATAAAATTCTAAATCAAATCTTTTGTTGCTTTTAACACTTAAAATGTTTTGACACTTCTCATCATTCCTTTAGAAATGTTTCTCATCACTTCTTAAGTGATCTGCTCATGACAGACAGCCATGCAGTCCTTTTCAGGCTGTGCCACAAACGGAGAAGCTCTGGCTCACAGTAATGATGTGGTAGAGACTTCCACTGATAGCCAGTTGCCTGTTCCCTTCTGAGGACGCTATGCCCTTGCTGGATCAGCTAAATCTAGCTGATTAATACCACAATTATATGGTTTTTTAAAAATTCTAGATGATCTGATGCTGATATAACAAAAAAAAGTTATTCTTTATTTCTAAAAGCCAGAAAAGTGTGCATAAGCTAGAAAAGTGTGCATGTGTGTGCGTGTGTACGTGTTTTCCTCCTTTCTTCCCTCAGTGCACCTTTCCCCTGGTGTACAAAGGTAACTGTTTATTTTGGTAGATAACTTGAAATTCTGGTGTTTGAAAATGGCAGGCAACCTAGTTAAGCAAACTTGCATACTTAAGTGGGAAAGAATGGTCTCTTGATGGCATTTAAATTAATATATTTTTAAGATAGTATGTTCCCTTCCTTGCTACCTCCCTGGGAAGATATCCGTAAGCTGACCATGAAATAACAAGTGACTAAGTGTGCTGATAGAAAACACACAAACCCAGAAAACTCATCAGTGGCAAACCAGCCTCGTGTCATTTTGCGGGTGTCTAATTGGCCCCACGTAAAATACCAAATTAAGCCTGAATATTCAGATTAGAGGACTTAAATAGCCTCTACCAGAAGTTTATTCTGTTCTCTGATATTTTTGTCCTATTTTCAACCTTTATAGAGGTGACACATCCCTGCTCAGCGTTACTGGCTGCGTATTGTCAGTCTGGAGTACTGGCGCTCCATCTGTGAGCTCCAGCTAGCAGCAGGTACTGTAAATCATAGAGATTCATGACAAGGCTATGAAGTTTTCTGAAGGACAAATCACAGCCTCTGTGTAGAAAATTACTGTATCTAGTAACCAGGAGGGGCTCTTGGTTTGTTAAACGCTGCTGGGATGTGTTTGGTGATGCTTTAACCATTGTGAGTCAAATGCACAGAAACCACAAGCACATTCATGTATGTCTTGAATCCCGTCTTCAACTCCCATCTTCCTCATGCGTTCACTTTCACACTCATGCATGTGCTTGTTGCCTCCAGAAGAACTGAGCTGAAATGGAGCATTGGGCTGTTCCAAGGTTTCCTTTTAGATTCAGGAATGGAGGAGGTTGAGTCACCCAAAAGCATGTGTCCCCATGCTGCTACAGGCTCTACTGGCTTGGGTGGGAGGGACCAAAGTTCTGTGAGTCCAGTACCTAAATAGCCATAGTCTGGAAGTCTTCCAGCC
Source organism: Monarcha castaneiventris obscurior (assembly GCA_026261815.1). Lineage (NCBI taxonomy): Eukaryota > Metazoa > Chordata > Aves > Passeriformes > Monarchidae > Monarcha > Monarcha castaneiventris. The sequence goes on along the minus strand of JAMPIT010000059.1, from coordinate 6,146,548 downwards.
TATGATGACATAGGCTGCTTTGTGGTGATGTCCTTGGAGACTCAGCTTGGCTAGTTTAGAAGCAGATGCAATTTGTATTCAGATATGCGCATTTTGTACAGGTTTTTGGATCTGTTCTTCCAAATATTGTAGGTCTTGGGGTGTCCTGTGGGATGCCAGTAGATGACTGCCCCCAGATGGTGGAGACTGATCACAGAATCACAGAATGGTAGGAGCTTTTGGGATTTAGGAGGAAGCTAATGATGACCAACAGGGTGAAAAAGGTCAAGCAAAGGGACATGCTAAGAGGATGAGCCAACAGCAGCCTGAAGTAAGTAGTTGTCCTTGTAGGATGTGGTGGAAGAGTGCTTAAGGCAGATAATTGCTTGTGAATCAAATGTAGCAAAGCCCAGTCAATGCGAACTCTACAGTGCTGATGGTCAGTGCTAACCCCACGTGTTTTGTGTGGGACTGCCAGGGCTGGTCAAGGTGGAATGAAGGGGTGTGACAGGGAAGGGAGAAGCCTTGGGGGCTCTCTGTACAGCCTCTGCTTGTGCAACCCTGCTCCATCTCCTTGACTTCAGATGGTGTGCAGAGACACCCTTGGACTAATATGGATGTACTCAACAGCCATCTGCAGGGAACTGTGCCTGGAGAAACTGCCCTGGCACTCCCTCAGTACATCCTTGGGACATCTGTGTGTGCCTAGCTTCATCCTCTGTATTTCCAGCTCTTCACATGAATTCTTGAGGGAGACGAGAAATGAAGCTATTCCTAGAAATTCCACTGCAGTTACATGTCTTTTTTCCTTAACTGGCGGACTAGTCCTTGCTTCTTTCTGGTGCCAATGTTAACACGTCTTTTGGCTGTTAAGGGTAGTTTGTAGACTTGTTTAGAAGAATCTCCTCCCTTTTCCCTGTGTGCCACTTGCTGTGCTCTGGGGAAGGGTGCAGGCCCACGGCTGTTGAGTATTTCACTTTACAGTGTTCTCAGTCAACACATTTCTGTCCCAGTAAGAACCTGGGCTCAGCCCAGAGCAGCACTATGGTGCAGAGAACGACAAATGCATTGCAAATGGTTTCTGTGCAGTGCCTGTGCTGTATGGGGCACTCTAAGTAACGAAGCATCATTTTGGCTTTAGGGTTCCAGGTTTGCAGCCTGGTATGAAGACTGTGCATAAAGCCATGAGAGAAGGGCATGTATGTGTGTTCTTATGCATCAAATCTCCTTGCTTGGGCTGCCTTGCCATCCTATGCAAGACCTTAATGCAAAATATGTTTGTGTCCTTGATGTGCCTGCCTTGGTGCTCTTGAAAACAGGAGAGATATGTGTTTCCTTTAAGGCTGGCCCTTCTCCAGATTTCCTGGAGCCCCAGATGTGCCCCACAGAGCACCCTTGCCGCCACTGAGCCCTGCTGTGAATGCTTCTGGCACCAAAATACAGTTGGTGACTTCTGCTTCTTCCTTCCCCCTTGATCATGAAGGAGGAAGTAAGGGGGGGAAGTAAAAAAAAAAGGGTAAAAACCCAAAAAGCACATGTGTTGAAGGAGAAAATTTCCGTGCTCAGTTTGGGACCAACCTGCTTTCCACCCTGCTGCCTGGGGGACTGTTTTCAGTGGTGATGCCTTTGGCAGCATGCCTGACAGCAGCCATTCTCTTCAGTTTGCTGCTCCTAAAACACACTTTGGGCAAACTGCGTTTCTGAGCCCAGTTCACAGAAGTGTTCTCACTTGGGACAGAATTTAATTGCACACTGGAGTCAAACTGAGATTGAGTGGGATTTGAGTGAAGCTTAAAGAGAGGGAATATACAGTCGAGACCTGTGTCTCCTTTGCAGGCTGTAACTGCCCTGTTGCACCAAGCAAGACCTGCAGCTGAGGCAGGCCTGGTCCCTCTCTTGTGTTAGCAGCTGGATACAAGGAGCGAAAGTGGGACTGACTACCCCTGTTAGGGCAGGAGTTTGGATTTTGCTGATCCTTCACCCTGAGTGCATCAGTGATGTGCAGGCAGGAGTGATTATCTCCACCCAGCTGCACAGGTCGGTCCCTGGACCCCATCTTAGCTGAGGTGCTGTCTTTGGACCCCCAGATGTGATGCTGGATGGTCTCCAGAGAGAGACCAGAGCTGTGGCTTTTGAGGGGGAAGGATGTAGAATGGGATGGGAGCCCTGCAGGAAGTGTGTTTGGGTTATTGCGGGAATGGCCAATACAAAGTAATCACTCTTCCTTATCCTTGTTCCCACAGAGATTTCATAGATGGTTTATGCTGTTGACTTCCTTTTCCTACTGCAACGGGAACTTCAGGTCCCTGGGGACTCTGTGTGTGTGTGTCAGAGATCAAAGGAAGGGTATGGGAAACATGGTTTCTCCTATACGTCCCTGCCTGGGAACCACTCCCACAAGGCCTGTTTGGCTCTTATCATCCCAGACCATGAGACATAAACTGCTTTCCTCCAATCTGAGTAGCTCCAGCTAGTTTAGGATTGACCCTATGGGCAAAGGGCTTTGCCCATTGCATAGGTGGGCTTTAGTTGGGGTGGCTCATTGCTAAGGACATGGAGCTCTGAAATGGGGTTTTCTGGTTTTGGCATCTGGTATCAGAAATGTACTGTGTTCAAAACAAGTAATTTTCTCTTCAGAGGGGTAAGCCCAAGAAAGCTGTCTAGCAAACTTGTCCACTTCTGTGGGGTTTTATCCTTAGTTTCAACAAGTAAGTTGAAGAAAAGTAAGTATGGACCTCACACAACTCTGGTTGGAGAAAGCATGCAATTCCACCCATGAAGCAGTGTTTCCTAAAATAACAGCTTCGGGAACCTCTGCAATCTGTTTCCCTGTCTCTTACCCTTTTACAAGAACTGAGGAGTCTTTCAGCATTGTGGAGCCAGGCTGTGAAATAGCAACCAGAACAAGAGTGCCTCAGTCTCTCGTGCTCTATCTGGGGACCTACTGGGCTATTATTAGCAGGGGATACCAAATGCATTCTGTAAATATTTGAAAACCCCTGTGAAGACACATGCTCTTTTATGAGCCCTGCAATCATTGAACCCAGGAAAAATGCAGCGAAAGAACCAGAGCAGTTCACACTTATCACCCCATTTTGTTCGTGTCTGTGTAAGGAAATGCACTTGGATGCCTCTTGGGTCAAGGCTGAAAATTCTGTCCCTAATTCTTGGCAGAGGGGGTTTATTTTCAAGTGGAGATTGGACAGCTGGGCTCCTGAGCCCCTGGGCTGGCACGTGGTGGTCTCCTGGCACAGAACTCGTGTGCTGGGGTCTGGGAGCTGGTCTGAAGGGTCACCAGGCTCCTCCAGCGTACTGCGAGGTGCCTAACTTTGGGGAGGGGGGGATTTCTTTATGGCTCTTGTCCTCTTTCGGAGCAGGAGTGACCCGCAATCTCGGTTTCCATCGCTAGAGGGAGGAAAACTACACGGAATTATCACCCTCTCCGGTCTCTGCTCTGTCCATCTACTTCAGGCAGGAGAGCCGATGCTCTTAGAACCTAATAGGTGAGGAACAGGTAGAATTGTAGGTGGGCTGTTTTCCTTCGACAGAATTTAACGAAAAAACCCAAACCCAATATTTAACAAAAGCAGAGCAACTTTTTTGTATTCTTGAAGCGGTGCACCACAGACACCTCTTCTTTTTTATTTGAAAGCATAGCAAATTGAAATTAATTTAGGAGAAAGATGATGACAATTTCAACATAGGAATGGGAACATGGTTGTGAAGACAACATGATCCCATGGGAAGTACTAGAGAACAACTTCCCTTGGCTTTCAGAACCTATTTCATGAAACCTGGTAGCTCTTTACCAATCTGCCCTAGACTTGAGACTGTGAAAATTAGCTAAGGTCAGCTTTGTCACCAGAATGGCACCGAGTAGCTACACTGTTTTTACCTTCATCTGTGATTAAGGGGACCATCCATTTTCCCTACAAGATGTGGATGGTTTAAAGTAGACACATCAGAATGAGCCGCTGGCCCTGTAAGAAGAAAACTAAGGGTGCATCTCTGCTCTAGACTTTTTTATGATGGCCATGGTCATAGCACCGTGCTGTATGATGCTGCAGGCAAAGGTGTTGCCATCTCTTGGAAGATATGCTTTTGAGGGGGTGCTCTTGAGGGATAGACTGGTTGTTTTTTTAATAATGTTTAAAATGAATGAAGAAAGGTAAGACAGTTCACCGCAGCATGCAAATAATAGTAATAAAAATAGTAAGTAAAATAACAATAAAAATAGGAAGCAAAACTAACCAAGAATGAATGTAACCATAGCCTGTCTGTTGCTCAAGCCTGAACAGACAAAAACCAGTGACACTAACAAGCCAAGAGAAAAGGCACGTGTGATTTTTTTTTTTTTAAATTTATTTATATGTTTAAGTACAAGCTATTATATGTTGTTGGTAGTAGTAGAAACCAAACAAAAAAGTCAACTCTTTTTTTCTTTCATAATGAAAGGAAGCAGGAATATTGCAGTATTCTAACTCTGGAGAAAATTAAAAGATGGAACTATAATGAGATTCTTAATGTGTGACTCAGAGGTGGTCACACTTGTAACTCTCAGGGTCATTTTCAGGAGGGGAAAAGGACAGGGTAGAACTGTACTGAATATGCAGCCCTCCTTCCTCCCACCTTTATCTTCTGATGCAAAAAGAAATGTGCACATAGGCATTGTGCAAAATGTGGCTTCTGGCAGTGAAAGGGCTGAAACAGCAGCAGGTCCCTGTAGGACAGGACAGGGGGGTACTGGGCTGTGCTCCAGGCTCAGCCTTCCTCTGGGAAAGCCTCGTCTGGCTTCAGTGTTGAATGGGGCTAGCAGTGGTGGAAAGGAGGCAAATTTCTTCATCCAAAGCCCGTCCGAGCATTGCCGGCGCTCGGGAAGAGAGGACAGGATCCAGGAGGGGATGAGTGCCCGAGAGGAGGGTGTGCCAAAAAGATGTGGTTGGCAGCAGAGCAGCTGGCCTCTGCTGCTAACTCAGATTGGCTTGCCCAGGAGGATCCTAATTACAGCACAACTGCTGTCTCCATAATCACTGCGGCAGGAGCAGCGCGGGCCATAAGGCACCGAAAGGGACCTGGATGTGGCAGAGAAAGATATTAGAGTTACTGCGCTCTGTCCTGGCCATTGAGTTGCACAAAACCTACCAGATGTCAGGGAGGAAGAAATGGGTCATCCTCAGCGTAGGCTTTTGCAAATAATGTCATTGACTGCTTATATATCAACAATGTGATTGCATAGGGAGGCTGGGTTATGCCTTACTGAGAGTATTTGTGGGGAAAGCTTTGGAAATGCAACGAGTCTGCTTGGGCACTGGGGTCTGACTTGCTAAGCAGCAGCTACTTGTGTGGCTGGTGTCTGATGGGAATAACAAAAGATGCTCAGACAACTCCTGGTGAAGGACTGTAGCCATGTGGGATGATCCTTGTGTACCAGGAACGCTGGCCCTCACCCACCCGCACCATCCGCTGACAGATGAAATCATCCTTGACAAAACTGGGGCCTGGCAATTATCAAGAAAAGCAGCAATGAGCAATAAGAAAACTATGCTTTAGGATGTGAATGTTATTATTTTTTGCTTCCTGGTATGTTTCCAAGGTCAGCTTCTTCAGATATATTTTGAAATCAAAATAGTAAGCTCAGACAACAAGCATTCAGGGGAATGCATCAAAGCAGATGTGATTTTTGTAGTATGGGCAGTGTGTTGGCAATTGGAAGTTACTGCTCATGCCTGTTGCATTTAGGATCTAGGGTAGGAGTTGCTCCCACCACTTCATTTACTGGACAGAAGCATCAAAGATTTTACAATGCTCATTTTGGAAGTGCTCTTTCAGAAAAGGACTGTGAAATGTTAAACTGCATCTTTGACTTTCAGGCCAAGTGTTTCCTGAGTGGAAAATCTGGTGCTTAGTCCCTAGATGTAAATCAGAGGAGCAGGGCGCAGGTAGAGTGTTATTCCCTGCATCCTCCCACTTGCTTCCCAGCAGAGGAGGGCCCCCGCCTGCCTCCCCACAGGCTGTGCCCAAAGCACACATTTTTCTCTTGTGCCAGACTTTAATCACATGCAATCACCTTATGGATAGCCAGGGCAGTAATGGTGATCTTAAACATTGCTGGATGCCTCACATTCGCTTTATCTAAGTCTGTTCACACTGTTGCAGCTTTTCTTGCTGGTGACGATGTGGCGGAGAAGGACAGAGTGAGAGAGTGAGATAGTGTGGAAGTGGGAGGCCGTGCCAGGGTGACGAGCTATTTTGCATTGGCATCTGATGGTGCTAATCAGGAACCATGTACTTTAGAAGGTGTCTTTTGATAACGTGCTTTTATAATTTAACCCTCCTCATATTTTTGGATATATAATTTGTGTAGGGTTTACAACCTGAATCTGCTTAGGTGCCTCTGGTTTCTGACACAGCAGCAGCCTTTGAATCAGCGAGTGTCTGCTCTTGCTGCTTAATCTCTGAGGCAGCCAATTTGGGGACAGAAGGAGTTTTTACTTTATCTGCTCCAAACACACTTGTACTTTATTCCTTTGTATTGGGAAAACAGGAAAAAAAAAAAAAAGAAGCAAAAAAAAGGAAAGAAGTGCTGTGTGTGAGAGCACGTGTGTGTGTGTTTATATAGTATGGGAGACAGAGACTAAACTGAGCAAGTGTGGGAGGGTGAGAACCTTTATTGTGCAACAAACTGATGGCACCAAATATGCTGCATTTGTTGTGAGTTAAAAGGTTTATACAAAGATTTTCTTAGTAGTGTCTAAGATCTTAATAGGGTAATTAATCTTTCTAAGTGTTACTGCCAGATTATGGGATCAGCTATTACCCCTGGCTACAGAGTACTCTTTTGTGTGTTGCTATGAACAGGACTAAGTGATGAGACTACTCCGTTTGCCAAACAAAGATATGGTTGCTGCTAGCTTGTTTATGTTTGAAATGTGTTTTCTGGTGCAGTAAGAGAAGGCTGCACCATTTCTTTGGGAATATTGGTGCCCTTTAAAATGAGTCGTATTAGGAGAAGAAGGGGATGAAGTGCTGTAAAATTTCCAGAGCTTTATAGAAAAGTGCATATATACTTTAAGAGGCATAATGGTGAGTTGTTTGGTTTGACAATTTTTTTTTTTTTTTCAAGCAGGAAAATAAATAGATAGCTAATGTAATTGTAAGAGAGCAGCTGTAGGAATAGATAAAAAGTGGTCTCTACTTAAAAACTTCTGCATAGAATGCAGAAGCCAAACACTTTAGTTGAGGAATTAAAATCCAAGTTGTGTTGCAGCAGGATAGGGTGGGACATGGAGGACGTGGAAGAATTTTCTCAAGAAATAAGCTTTGCTCAATCCTGCTTATTCATAAGCGTGAGTCAAAACTAAAGGTTGTTTTATTTACTAGATAAGGGAACTTTTTTTCCCAGTGACATTGCAGCTAGGGGGGCAGGGAGAAGAGAAAGAAGCAGCGTATTACCCAGTGGTTGTCAATGTTAAAACAACTGGGTCATTCTGGAGAAATGTCTGCTTGGCCAAATTTTGACATCTCCTGTACTGCTGAATGAGCAACCTCTGATAAAGGTCAGTATAAACTACTCTGTCCACATCACTTAGCCTGGTCTAGTGAAGGCTGTCATGTTCTTAAGTGACGATAAAGGAAAACTCCAGCTCGAGGCTTTAATACATAATATAGCTGTCTTGAAACTAGGATTGCTTTTAAGCCATCCCAGAGGCATCACCTATAAGTGACTGTTCACATGTGGGTGAGTGTGTGCTTCATGTGTAGTAGCAATGGTGACACTGTCACGTGTAAAGATGAAATGCTTTGGGCTGGTTCGAGCTGCTGGCTTTTTTTCTAGGCATTGGGTGGGAGGACACACTCAGGGTGTGTGGGAGGAAACCTTTGCTTTGTGGCTAGAGAGGTGGTCAGTTTGGAGAAAGGTGAGGAAAAGGGTGGTCATGGAGGCTGGATTGGTAGGAGGAGGGGGTGTTGTCACCTTCTGCCTTGCTGGAACACGGTGATGCTGATGGCATGCTGCAAGCCTGGGGTTTACAGGGTCCTGCCCTCTATGAGGGCAGGTACCTCATACAGGGTCAGCTGGAGAGTCCACTCAGCTCTGTGGCCACCATGGGGCCATGTTCTCTCCTCTTTGTCTCCTCTACAATGGTTAACAGCTGAGCAGTGATGAAAAGGAGAAGCTGCAGAACTTTGTTCACCCTCTTCTCAGTCTCAGCAGGAAGTTTACATTTATACAAGGCTTGGAGAATCTTGAAACTGTGCCAAACCACCAGAATAAAGCCATAATGCGACAGCTTGGCATAATGTTTGCTGAAGAAGACTTCCCTAGGGCACACTGTGTGGAAGTAGGAAGTAGGATTGAAGAGGGTGGTCAACCAGGCCTTGTAGATGTTTATTCTAGATGGTGACATGCCCCTGCCTGGCATGGCCCTAAACTGAGATGGTGAATTGCCAGCACTTCTGTCCTGGTAGGACTTGTACAGTGCTGAGCTGCTCCTGGTGGGCTCATCTGGCTTCCTTTGTGGCAGCTTCTGCTGGCTGGGCACTTGTTAGGACCCAGGGAGGAGCATGACATTGGCTACCATTGCCTACCTGGTCCAGAGGCTCTGGGGAAAGGACCTACTTAGCTGATGATGGTGGGGTGGGGAAACCACCATTTCCTCCTGCAGGGCTGCCTCAGTGGGGCTGTTAATGAGAACAGAAAAGAAGGGTGATACTTAACCAACATCCCTAGAAATCATGAGGGTTGAAAGCCCACCACAGCTTTCCAACCTGCTTCAGAGTCATCATCCTTGCTTTAAGTGATTGGAGTATGCCTCCTAGGAACTGAATTTTTGCCTGAAAGCTACAGTGAGCTTCTGGCTCCATCCTGGTGTCGCAGCACATGCAGAGCCTCTCCCCTCACCACTTAGCACTGGGATTTCTCACTCTGTAGTGCTGCAGAGATGTGCTCTTTTTGTAAGTAAATGTCTTCATTGGTCAAATTACATTTACAGCTTTCTGCATTCAGTATTTGGGATGTAATTTGCTTTACAAATCTGAGTTTGATTCTAGAGGTGATATGCAACGTGAGATGCTAAAAACTCTGAAATAAAGTCTTTGAAGATAATTACAGCTACCTTACCACAAAGAAGCTCTAAGGGTTATAAGGAAAAAACCCAAACAAATCCCTATTAATGCAGAGTTAAGATGACCCAATTGTAGCAGAGACCTTTCCAAATGGAAAATTCAAATCCAGGAAGTAGAGAATCAATGTACATGCCAATAAAACATTAACTCTGGCCCCCTGGAGCTGGTACTGCTCACTGGGAATTATCTGCAACCACTCCAGCTGCAGCCACTGTATTAGCTGGAGCAGTATTGAACAGTGGGAGGATTAGCTGGAGTTTGGCAGGGCTTGGAGGATAAAAGGAAAAAATTTCATGGTGGGTGAGAAGAGAAGCTGAATGCACATACCTGTGTGTGTGTATGGGGGAACTTCAGAATTCCACTTCAGCAACGAGATGCAGTAAGAAGACCTATCTAGAAATGGGGATTTAATGGCAAAAGGCATAAGATAATATTGACTTACAGGTTTAGTGCTGGAGTGGGATGCTGCTGTAGGCTGTGTATCTGGGTGTGGGTTAGATGTGTGTAGCTTCCATCTGGCACAGCACACCTGTAGTGCAGTTAGCACTGGCACAAGGAAGGTGTTGGTTGCTGTCTCACTATGGTCATTGGTGGTCATCCTCCTCTCCTTGCATCTACAAAGTGTGTTGTCAGGGAACTGAGGTCAAGGAACAGTTGTGCACCTGAATTTTCTTATTTTCAAAGGATTGCTTATCCAGACTGATATGTATTGCTGGGCAGCCCAGCCTTTCTGATAGCAAAGATATTTGTCAGTGAATTTCCTAGGTTCATTCAATAGCAATAGAAATGGGGTTTTTTTAATCTCTTTTTTTTATTGTTGAAAATAGTGGTGACTTAAGCAGTTGAAGTTAACATATAGGTTTTTGCTCAATATATGTATCACTAAAAAGGAAATAGGGTGTCTTATGATTAAGTGGTTGTATGTAACAAAATCAATTCAGTTACTGGGTAATTGAAATTACAGTAACGTTTTGAAACGTCTGCGGGCTAGCAGAAGAGGAAAGGAATTCAAAATTATGGTCTGTCTCTCCAAGTCTTCAGTATTTTCTCCTGTGGGGGCTGCAACAGCAGGCTGATACATCTCCATCCTGACTGCCTGCATTTCATGCAAGGTGTAGTCTCAGAGATTTTGGACCTCTTTGAAGACTCAACTTTTTAACAGGACAGGTTTCCTGGCCTGCATGCGAGCCAAGCTGGCCCTCTGATATGTCAGATGCACCTGAACCTCTTCTCTTATCCCCAGTTTTTGGCAAACCCGCAATATGAGGAAAACATTGCAATGAAGTGCTAACTTTATTTCAAGAAGGAGCTAAAAAAAGCCCCTGGGAGAGAAGGGATTTATTAACAAGTCATGGGACTTTGGTATGCCTCAGGCAACATTTTCAAACTGTTGCTCTCCCAAATCAGTCGCTATAATTATACCAGTTTCCAAACAGAAAAGGACAACATGGGAAATTCATCTAATGTAATATCATAGGTCTGAGCCTAGAAGCAGAACAAAATGGGTTATTGTAACATAATAGTAAAATAGGTGTGACTGCAGAATAGTGGGTCAAAGCAAACCTTCAGATGAGTAATTATTTCTTACTATCCTTCTTGTTCTATTTCATCCTTACGTAGTTAATTACACAGTTTTCCTTTTCTCCTGTCCTAACATGCACCACCAGGCAATTTTTTTTCTTTGAGCTTTGGAAACAGTACGACTTGAGTGCTTTATTGGAGCTGCTCTCCTAAAAATAAAACTTTGAACAATCTGAGCAGTGCTAGGACCAGATTTTGTAATTACGGCTCTGTCTGGAGGGTATAAGATGGATGAGGATGTCCTTGTGCTGGGTGCTGTACCTTTTGTGTTAAGGCAGTAGAAAAGCAGTAGAGCTCTCAAGAAAGCAGTAGAGCTCTCAAGAAAACCACTATATTCTGTGCAACTTGCAGCCCTTGTTTGGAGTTAATTCCATCCTTTGAAATGGGTTAGGTGCAAGCTCCAACAGGATGTTGCCCCAACACTGTCCCTATCTGGGGATGAGAGACTAACTTCTTTGCAAGGATGTTCACTGGCTAAATGTAGTAAATGATGCCTCTGTGTTACTAGCCTGGAAAAATAGGACTCAAGTGTTTTCTTAAAAAAACCCCAAAAATCCCTGCCCGCTTAGGTGCTTACAATGTTCCTGTCATTTTAGTCCTCAAATGCCTACTATTCTAACATCTCAGCTGATAGCACAGTGAAAAGTAAATCTCTCTCAAGCATTTTCCTCCCTCTGAGTAATAGCTAATCTAATAATAGTTTGACTCCTACCACCACAATAGCTTTCTTTATAAAATGTGTAGAGGGAGGGGGCTAAAGATTTCATCTCCTCTGTGGTGATCCCAGACTCCTTGGAAGTAGTATAAGAGTACTGAACTTGGGCCCTGCACTGCTTATTTATCACCCTACAGACCTTTAACAGGCTTAAATGTTTCTCAGATTTGGCTTTAAAAAATTCAGCAAACCCAAGCAACCAACCCTCCCCAGCAATACATGTCCCTTTCACTTTTTGCTGTTTTTTTTTTCCTCTTGTGTTAATATTTCCCTTGTTAGTGTTTCTGCATGAGATCTATTTATTCATTTATTTTGTGCTTTTACATCAGCCCTAAATGATCTTCCTATTAGCACAGGAAGCTGGCAGCAGCCAGTCTGCAGCCTTTGGATAGTCAACTAATTAAGGGAAAAGCAGGTGTGGATGGGTCTATTGAGTCTATAAATAAGTGCCAAAAATTTAAGTTATTGGTCTGTGAGTGTTAACAGGTGGAGCACCGTTTTTATACCTCCAATGGAGAGAAAAAGAAGGAAAGAAGGGTTAGAGGAAATTATTTCTTCCCCCATGATTTAAAAGCTCTTCAGTAATAAAATATGTCTGTTCTCAAAAAAAAAGAAAAAAAAGAAAAAGAAGTCTTTGTCTTGTACATGTTTACTCTTGAAGACAAATGAAGGTAGTGTAGGGGTTCTTACTTTCATTGACCTGGGATGGGTGATGAAATGGATGGTCTGCAAAGAAATAATTCATATTCTCATGCTGACACCGAGAAACATAACTCACAAATGACTACAGATGTTAGTGCCTATTGTTCCTTTGCAGTTCTGTTTATAAATAAAACTTTCTCTGCCTTCAGTCAAATGCTCAAAATGTTCTAATCTGCAAAAAGCCTCTTCCCTCAGTGCTGAAGAAAAATATGATCTATTGAGCAAAGTATTATGCAAGGGATTTTGTGTCTAAGAATATATTCTCTCCTCACACTGATTTATCCTCCTCCCAGTTTCTGTACTGGCTTTCTTCCTTTGTGCTTGATTTAGTAATTTATTCAAACATTTCTAACCAGGGGGCGTTTTTCACCAGGGTGCAGTGGCAAGAGACCACAAAAGCATTTCACAACACGTACAAAATACATTAAAACACTTTCAGGGTAGCATAACATGTGATAGGATAATGTTAGAATAAAAACATGTAAACCAACCACCTACTAACTCGACTGGTTTCATTAATTTTGATCTGACTGATATAAAAGTCTTCTTCATGGATATGTATTAATCTTTTATGGGCTGTGTATAAATTTCAATGCAAGCAATAAATGAATGCTTATACTAAAGCTTGCATGTGTCAATCTGGGAAAGGCAAGGTGAGGGGAAAAACCCAGCAGTCAAAACATATGCATTGTTTATATTTTAAAAAACTCTGGGAGCATCTAACCAAGCTAACAGGTGTTGATCTGGAGAAGTAAGGAAGGGGACTTGTGGTCTGAGGCTTTTGGGAGGCACTGATGGTTTTAGGGACTTTAATTTCTGAATGTGAGTCTAGAAATCAGAATGGGACACTTGCCTTTCCCCTTCTTTTTTGCCTCTTAAGTGCTTAGAGATGGGGAGGGGAAGGGTTCATGAGGTTAGATTGGTCACTGTGGATCACCTTTTAGTGTCAAGTCTGCTTCTCAGGGCACTCAATCATGTGCACATGTGACCTCTGCCTGCCAAGCTATAGGATGCTCTGGCTTGGAAAGGGGGATGTTTATAACTTGTTTTTTGCCCCTGGTTCCTCTTTGTATGGTTAATGAGATATTCACTAGAGCAGGGATTGGGACAGGGTAACCAGCCTTCCCAGCTAAGTGTACTAATTAGTCTCTCTTTCTCTGTCTCTTAATGAATTCATACATATTCATTGAGAAGCAGAACAGCTCCAATAGGAGAGAATCAAGGAAAAACTGAATACCCTGCAGCCTACCTGATGGTTATAACTTTCTCCTGATGGTTAGAGAGCATGGCTTAATTTCTTTGAAACAGGTGGAGGAAAAAAAAAAGTGCTTTTAGCCTCTAGTGTGAATACTCTGACCACTAGACCATTGCAGGCAAGAGTCTGGTCTCTTTTTGCAGCGTGTGTATGTGTTCATCCTTACTTCTTATCTTCTTTCACTGCAAGTGCCTTAAATACAAACTTATTTCAAACTGGATCCAAAGAAAAGGTTTGGCTTGCACTTGTTCACTAGGCAAAATACATCTTAATTTTAAAAGCTGATCTAGAACAGTTAAATATTTTCCTTCCTTATACTGCCCCAGAAATATCTCTTTGGTTTGATAAAAGTACAAGGAATCAATTACTGACGTGATGTTACTGAAGAGCTTTTTAAAACACTCAATCCCTACCCTCCTTTTGTATTTAATCCTCAGGAACACTTACATCTTGCCATGCACAAAATTGTCACTAGAACAGAAATTAATAAAAAAGACTTGAAGATAGGTGAGTAAGCATAGGCAGAGAATACTGACAAAATCCATCCTGCTGATGTAAAGCTGGCTGTGAAATGGATGCTAAAAATAAACCTCAATTCTAGAAGTCAGTTCTGACAGACCTGGGTCCTGTTTCTCTCTGAAACATAATTTGCCACAATCTGTGGGCTGATGTTGCAGTAAATTAGGTTCGTGATACTTACTGTTAATGAGTCACTGAATAAATACATCTGTATAAATTAGCCCACAATTTGCCTGTTGCAAAAATAAACAGTTTTGATTTCCTGTGTGAACAGCATGGCAAGCATTGTACACATGCAGTTTTACTAAACACTGAAGATGTTAAACTCTGTGAAAAGAAAGTGGTCACAAAGAGGTACTTGAGTGGCATGTGGTGGGATGGAGAGGTTCAACCCTACTCTGCATCCCACTAAGTTGGAATGGGGATGTGTAAGACAGGGTGGGGCAGGAGGGGTCAGCCTAAAGATCTGGAGAATCAAGACCCTGAGGTCTTTAGAGCTATCATCTTGTTTTAAACTGGGTATCCTCTGTGTCAGCATGAATGAGAACAGCAGCAATAAATCACGTACCCAACAGCAGTGTTCAAGATGTTGTGTTTTGGTAGCCTGGTGGCTTGAGCCTCATTGCACTGGTGTAAGACCAAAGTAGGAAATGTTCCACTCTCAAAGTATTTTACAGTTCAAGTCTGAGAAGATGTAATAATACTTGGAAGCAAGACAACAAAACGAGTAACGAGGACTTGGGTTTATATAGGCCAGATATTTGCACAGTCACAGTAGATGCTCCTATACTTCTTGTGTGTGTTTCTAATCTCCAAGTATGGTAGTCCAAGTGTTTTACAAGTTACCAAGTCTAGAAAAACTTGGCTACCTGTTTTTTTTTTTTTCAGTGAAACCCCCCCGCCTTCTATGCAGCGACTTCAGCTGAGGATATGTGGAAAGAAAACTTAGTTCAATTCTCAGTCCTTGTGAGCTGAGTAGAGTGTTTAGCTGTGGAGCTGTGCTTCAATACAGAGGATAATCATATCATGTCAGTCTCCCTGAAATGGCTGTCTGTATTAAGCTCTGGGTCATTTCCAAGGGTTGCAAGGAGCTGCCTGTCTGCTGGCACTAGACATGTGACCTTAGTGAAATGTCTCCTTCAGTATCTACAGGCTGCGATGTGTCACACTGATACACATTTTTACCTTAACACTCACTCAACAGCAGCTCCCTGATGTGACAGTGTTTTTCTAATTCATAGATATCCAAGGAGATGGATGCCTGTGTAATGTTATGTCTCTTTGCCTGGCTGGTCTGATAAAATGAATATCCTCACACGGAGTCATTAAGCAAGTGGCTTATGATGGCATGCAGGAATAGGAACTTCAGTGCTTATTCCACCCCTGTCCTGCTGCAGGCATTTCTTCTGGACATGACTGACCATATTGTCAATGCAATAGATCTAAAGAATACTTAGAAATTTATAGGGTCATTTTGGTGCCTTCTTTGGGTTGGAGATGACTTCAAAAGCACCTGGTAAACCTTTGTGTGGTCTATATTATTCTATATGGGTGGCATTTTCTAGGCAAAGAGTTGTGGACTTTTTATGCAGCTGACTTCTGTCTCTCCTACCATCAAGCATGGTCCTTGCTTGTTGGCACACAATGCTTCACCTTCTTTATGTCTCTGTATGCTGCATGCAGGTGGTCAAGCTGGAATTTACTGGCTGGCTGCCAGCCCAGGGAATGCGTGGACCCTGATAGAGGATGCACTTGTCAGGATCCACCAGCACCAGCAACCACACACACTTCTCCAGGAGCACCTTGCATGCTGTGGCAGGAAAAAGTTGAAAGGTATATGGAAAGCCCAGGAGGAATTAATGAGCCAGCCATGCAGTGGGAAACCATAATCTGACCAGGAGGGAACAGGGAAAGAAGGGCTATTTAAGCTTAACCTCTTAACATTGAGATGCTTCTCTGAAAGTCTATTTTATGCTGAAACAATAATTATGAAGTTGTTTATTGTACACATGTGAGTACATACATATATTGCACACACACACACACACACACACATATACCTGCATATGATGTATACATACCTGACTCAAGTCAATTTGTTTCTGCAAAGTAGTGAGCAAGCTTGTCCTGGCTGGGAAATACATAAACTCTTTCATAGTGCTGAAGAGGTATTTGTAGAGTTTATCCTTTGCCCAGCAAGGTTAATGTCTCCAGGCTCCTGCTCTGGTCAAGGAGAAGAGAGAAACTCCTCCCACATGCTAAAGCAGCAAAGATAGAATTTTTTTTCTGGTAGTTTCCCTATGGGAGAGCTTTTCTCTTGACAGATAGGGTCTCTTTGGTAAGACTGAATAAATGCCCATCACAGGGAGATGTGAACAAGGAGAGGCCAATTTTTTTCTGGTTTTGAGAGAAGCGTCTTTAAAGTTAAGCTCCTACCTCGGTGTTGAAAACAGATTCATGGCTTTTAGCCAAAAAGAAGGGTTCCCAGCTCTGCCCCCAGCTGCCAGCAGCAGGACCTGGAGGGGCTGCCCCGTTTGCTGTAGGGCAACCTGGGGGCCTCAGGCTGCACTCGCTTCCCCCTCAATGCACTCTAAGCCTTGGCTCCATTTCACAGCCCTTCATGGAAATGACTCTCTGTTCTGGGAGGGACTCCATCTCTTCTCAAATGATAATGCAATCCAGACATGAATTGGCAGAAATGTCATGAGACTTCTTATTCTTGCGTATTTCCACTGCGAATGCTCTCAAAATATCCTGGGAAGGCAGCCTTGGCATTTTTTCTGATGAACTGACACTGACCTGACAGCTTATTGTGGTTTCTTCCCCCAAAGACAGCTATATAGAAAAGAAACTGAAGAATCCCTTTCCCATCCCTAGTTGTTTTCCAGCTGTACTAATATTAAAAACTATCATTTTTCTATGCTGTATTGTAAAAATTGCTGTTCTATCAACACACAATTGAACACCACCTTTAAGCATATGCCAGCATTGACTTAGAACTTACCAACCTCTGAATCACGTGTAACATGCATTTAAGGAGGCTTAGTGCACCAGGTAGAAGAGGACAAACAAAAGTTTAATATTGTCCTCTGAGCACAAATTCAGAGGGGTAACTTCCTCTCTCAATATATGGGCACCTTAGGATTACTTGTCTCCTTCAGTGTTGGCACCTAAATTTACTGCCTAGAGTTGGGCAGAGTGAGTAGCTGCTGGTTATTATGTTTGTGTCTTGAGATGACAGGATCCCTCTTTCTCTGCTTCTCTGTTTCCTCAGGTCACAGACAGGGATTCCTGATATATCCTGAATGATGGAGGGAGAAAAAGTGTTTCACAGGCTTTTTCCAATTCTGTTTTCATACGTGAAGGGGCTACTGATGTGGTACGAGAACAGTCACTGGGAAAAAGACTCTGAGGATGGACTGGGGTCAAGTATTGTTTTCAGAATCCTCTAACAGCTGGGAAATACGAGTGCCTGATTTAGTGAGCTCTGATGTTGTACGGTGATAGGGAAGGACCTCAATACAGACCTTGGCCCCTGCTGGGTGTAGTCTGCCCATTTTAGGGGAAGGTAGGCTAATTTTGATTTCTCTGCCTCATCTAGACAAAATTTCCTAAGAAAGAGATCCTCGATTGTGAAAACCAAATAGGCAATTCAGGAAAGAAAATGACATTTCTTCACGTGTCTGTCCAACATATTTATGAATGGGTACACCAAGGTAGGTGTGAGCAGTTTAGAGGAGGTGTCACAGTGGAGTTAAGGACAAACCCTGATCTTCAGCCCCATGGAACTGACCTTCCTGTGGGCTCTGTTTTCAATCCCTGAACCAGAACAGCAGCATTTCATACCATGTAAATGCATCCTTTTTCACAGGGTGGAAGATATGAGGCACTGGAGGTCTGGATCTGCTGTTTTTTCCCAGATATTGCTGGGCAGCTGAGTTTGCTGCCTGTCTCCTCTGGCCTCACCTGGCTCTTCACCAGGGCCAGGCACCCCCGTGGTTCCTGGATGTTGATCTTTACTCACCAACCACTGAGATGCCAGAGCAGATGGGATTTCTGCTCAGAGTGGAGCTTGGGAAGAAGCTTTCTTCACGTTTCTACCTCTCCCAAACACTCCTCAATGGCAAAGATGTGTCACCTATGGACAACTGAGCTGCTCCTTCCATGGATGAAAACCTGGGAGAGAAGCAGGTGATCCTCATCAAGCTGGTTTTGGGCTAGTGGCTGGATTGAGCTAATGGTTTGTATACACCTGATCTAAAGTCTAATGTGTAACCCAGCCAGGCACTTAATTTTATTTTTAAAGCAAACTCAACTTAGATGTGTTGGTAACACCTGGAAACCTGAATGCTGTTCACAGAGAACTGAACTGCTGCACACTTGTTGGCAAGGCGGAAAACACAGTCAGTACCAAAGCTGCAAAAGCACTGCACTGGTAAAATATCATAGCATGACAGGCACATCACAAATCTATAGTACAGAAGAGTTTGAAATACAGTGTGTAGAAATATTTACAGACCATGGAGATTAAGAAATACTGCTGGCATGGTTGGGGGAATCAATACATGAGGGTAATTACGAAATGCCACTGCCTTCTGAGGCAAAAAATATAGGTCCCTATCCTACCCTAATAGTACTTATTGTGGACCTTTATAACGTTTTGCTGAAAGCAATGAAAAGTTCAAGGCATTTCTGTTCCTCAGCTGAGTTATCTAACTGGAGCCAGTATTAGCCTATAGAAATGTGTCCCTTTCTTCTTGCTCTTTTAAGGAAAATAAAAAATCCTGGAAAACAGGATTAATGAAGTGATAAATGATAGGAGAGAGGAATATTCAAAATGCAGGAAATTTAAAAATTGTAAAAACAGTTCCTCAAATTTTCATGTAGCTCCAAGTTTAATTCTGGAAATGTAGGGATCAAGCTGAAGTAAGTAATTTAGCATTTCTTTTTTCTGTTGGATTTCCGTAGGTGTGATTTAGTTTTTCTTGTGCTGAAACAGTTGTAGGGAAGATAATACTCCTGACAGTGTTTCAATATAGCCTCTGTTCATAGCTGCCAAGTGGATTTAAATTTTTTTTCTTTCTTATTACTGGGGTGTGAATTAATATGTGGCCTGTCAAATATGTTGGAAATTTAACTATTTAACTCTTGTGAAGGAGAAGGCAACTCATCCCTGCAGTAAAGCTATGAGCAGGGAGGAGCTGGAGGCAGATTGGCCTCCTCTGCTTTAAATGCTAAAACTCATCCAAAATGGAGTGACATGGTCTGCAGTTGCTGCCTGGTTAGGCGCAGTTTGCAGAGGACAGGATCCATGGAAGCCATCTCTGGCCTCACAGACAACTGAGAACATAATGAACAGCAGAGCTGCTCCTCTGGCACTTGATCCATCTGTGACAGCCCAGCAAAAGCTGCAGTGAGGTCACCTACCAGCTAGTGCTTTGATGCTGCCCAGGCAAGATGGCACTGCTAGCCTGATGTAAATGGTGAGAATTTTGAATGGAAACCATCTCCAGAGAGTGGAAAACACAAAGCTGTTAGGTGGACAGCCTTAGAAGAGAGGGGGTGAGTAGCAGGCATGTGTTGCGCTAGGTCTCTTTAGATGCTAGTTGGATGAAGAGAACTTACAGCAGAACCTGAGGGTTTGGAAGCAGCCAAGGAGGAAGAGCCAAAAAATCTGGAGGCAGCAGAAGCTGAGTTTCTGCTAGCACCAGAGACCAGTCGACCCAGCCCAAGCATATTGTTACTGTTTTATTAAAAGGGTTGATTTGGAGAATGTTGTGTTTGCAATTCAGCATCATGCCTCGGAGCCTTGATTTCAAGCCTTTATTTATATGCTTAATTGTTGCTATGGAAATTCAATATTTAAAGAGGTAATTATTGCTGATCTTGTTGCATGTGTCCATTTCTGATGTCCAGCTGTTAGCTCTTTAGCTCCAGTCTAGCAGATTAATTACTACTATTGATTACTTTGAGCTTCTCTCTTCACACCTGCAGTCTGTGTAATTAGCCGGTGGCCTCCTCTGAAAATTAGGAGCAGTTTCATTTTGGCACCTTGCCATTTCTCAGCCATGTGCCTTACACTGATGAACAAAAGCAAAGCTATTTTAAATAGAGATATCTGGGCAATGAACTCTTTGTATTTTTGAACTATCTGTGGATAACCCAAATTACTCTATGTTAGCAAATATTGCACCCCGTTGGAAGACCACTGATACTAAAAAAAAAAAAAAAAATCTAAAGTACTGGTATTTGTTTTGTCTGCCCACTAGTCAGTAAGTGCTGTCCTGGCTATTTGAAGTTTATTGTCCACAGTGTTTTTTTTCACTTAATGGGACCCAATCCTCTGAGTGCAATTATTTCTCCTTTCAACCTGCTTTCCTGAAGTGGAGTTTTCCTTTCTCTGTTGTGTGTGAGAGATTTCCTGTTGTTCTGACTGGATGCTACCAGGGCACATCAGAGGAACTTTAAGTAGGAGGGCAGGAGGCATATGCCTGTACCCAAAGGGCCCTCATCCATCCTCTCTCTTCCCAAGCACTGTGTTTGTCTGTTTTTCAGTGCCCACTCAAAGCTCTTCTTGGAAAGACACGTCTGTGCCACATTCCCCTCTCTGCACATCACAAAGGCAAAGACTAAAGGTTCAAAGGCTTTATTTTAAGAAATAAGATATAATTCTTCTGCCACTGTGGTCATAGCTTTCTCTTCTCAAGAAAAGAAGCCTTTTCTTTACATTTGCTGGGTTGCTAAGCACAGGTCACGCCAACATTGTGTGATTTTGACAGAAGTAGAATGCTGGGTGGAAATGGGAGCGCAGGGAGAGCTCTATCTTTGCTCTCTCTGGGCGAGCATCCAGTCTAGATTTATAGCAGACCAAGGGCAGTCCAAAAGCACAATAGAGGTGGCCTGTGAACCGAAGTGTGCTGAAATTCAGTGTTCAGGAGCTAACTTTAGTATTAATGCTGCATGACTGGATGCTGTCCACATATCAGCAGTTTAATGTGCTGTGGTTCAGGTTTGTCAGTCTCCAGAGCCAAGGCAGCAGTGAAGGCCCTCTCTGCTTCATGGGTCAAACACCACCCTGAAAGTTGTAGTGAAGTTTGGGGGAAGAGAAAAGACTCATCCCCTTTCTGGTCGGGTGAAGTAGTTGCTGTAGACTATTTGGTACAGCACTGGCCTCCAGACCAGAAGGTCCCCAGCTGGAATCTCATCACCGCCACTGTTTCTAGATTAAATTCTAAATTGTGTACTGTCATTTGGAGGCCTTCTGTGCAGGGTCTCACTGAGTCACCAGTTATTAGGGATGCCTCCTATTATCGCAGCCCTAAAAGCTATTTGAACAGAAGCCTAATGTGACTGTGATTTCCAAGGACCATTTGCTGTTATTGCAGCTCTGCTTTGCTGTGAGTGAGAAACAAACCAAAGTTGCTTTCAGATCACATGAAAGGGAGGGACACGGAAGCAGTAGAGCTGGAGTCACATTCAAGCTGCCAACAAATGTAAATTCACCAAAAATAAACAATCTTTTTATTAACTACAGCAGGGTCATCTCTAATGCAAGGAAACAAAAAAGTTGCTTTTCTTTAAGCAGGCATATTTTGAAATTATTGCTTTTCCAAGTAGCTGAAAAATTAGCTGCTGAAGAAGTATGCAGAACCTATGCACTGCCATATCCCATGGGCCAGAAGGACCCTCTCCTCTGCAGAGGAGAAGGACACAGCAGAAAGGCAAATGCCTGCTCTCTGGGAGAGGAAGGCAGTAATGTGTGAACGGAATGGGAAACTACAAATGAAAATGTTATTCTGAAGACACACAGATGCATGTCAGAAATCTATATAATGCGGGAGAGTTTGGAGTCTGAACAATAGTTTATGGGCTGGATTTCAGAGCAGTCCTGATTCTACTTCATTGCTGACTCTTTCTAAGACTTCTTAGTCCTAAATCACCTACATAAAATGAAAGTGGAGTTCTGCCCGCAAGGGGGACCATTAAGGTAAGGAAAATAGATCTTTCATAAAGAATTCTTTAGAAATTCTGTTTTAGCTACAGCTAAACATGCTGTGAACAGCTTGCTCCTGTTTAGAAGGACTGATGTGAAATGGCATTGGTCCATTACAACTAGTGGTGCTGGGTTTGCTGGTGGTTGAATATTTGGACAAATATTTGTATTAGTCCTGTATTATACAGTTGTATACACAAATTAGCCCTGCCTATTCCTTAGCCTAGTTCTGGGGTGTTTGGCAAAGACGAGGAGTTACATCAAAGAGTCTATTTTGAGCATGAGGTGCCAGACATCATATCAGATGGACTGCAGCCAGCCATGCTCACAGAAGGACAGACGTCTGGCGAGGGAGAAGACAACTGAAAGCTGGGGCCATTAGAAGAAGGCAGTGGTACTGCCAGATATATTCCCTGTCCCAGCTGGATATGCCCCATTTAAGATGCTGCTGTGTTGCCTCTAGCAAACAGATCAGCAAATGGGGAAGGAAGGACAGTAGGATAACAGAAAGGTGGTCAAAAAGAAGAAAGAGCAAAAATGTTTCTGCATCCATATGCTCATAGAGCTAGTTTGCTGTACTTGGAAATCTTTGAAACTTAGGACAGAAGTTTCAGTGATTTCAACGTGACAAAAATCTCAACTGCAGCAGCAGACGTCACAGTTTCTGAGATGCAAAAAGGATATTCCTACCACGATTGTCCCCTGGAATCTAAAAGCAGCAACTGATCCAGTTCTGTTGAAAACTGGCAGCCTGGAAAAAGTCAGGCCTGAATGTCCAGTAGGGTCACCTGAGCACCAGCAGCCTTTGTTAGGTGTTTTAAACCACCTACAGGCATTGCTTTTGCCTAATGGGGATGGAGCCTAGGACATCTTGCTCCTACCCACACACAGAATTCGATCTCATGGCTTGGGAGTGCAGGTGAGGTGGTTGCCCCATATTGATGATGTGGCAGGCTCACCAGACTTACAGTCTGTGTCAGCTTGCTGAATCAAAGTGGTGGCAAGCTGGAATACTTCTAAGGAGACTGCTTTGCCCCTGAAGAAAGGCAAGGCTAATGGTAACACCTCTCAGGGGCTGCTGGTAAATGAAGAAATATTCTATCTGCAGGCTGTGACTAAAACTGCCATTAAGGGTCTGCTTAAACTAAAGGACTAAAGGTTTGCTACAAGTGTCTCCCACATCCTGAAGTCCGTAAAGTTAAGTTTGCTCAGAAAACCATCCATAGGCACCTACTGGCATTATCAAAAACTTCTGAGTGCCCAGTTCAGGAGGATCTGAACATGGGTGCTTTTGGAGATTGCTGCCTGTATCATTCTGTTGTCTAAATCTTTAGGTGTGTAAGCAGTAATGTGTTGCTGTGCTTAAGAGAGTGTTAAAGATGTGACTCGAGCAGCCTATCACTTAAGACGCTTTATGAGAGGTCTCATCATTTAATTTCTTATCATTGCTGCAGCTACTTTCCTCCTTTTACTAGATTGTGAGGTGCAGCCTCTGCCATCATACACTTATGTGGCTCTCAGCACAGCTGGCTGAGACTGTAAGTCCTCCCAAGATGCAAACAGTAAACAGGAATAAGAGCATGAGGTGGGTATGCAGTGACAGAAGTGAGATGCTCACAGCTGGCAAGTTGTGTGTCACTGGTTTGTAGATTTGAAATGCCATTTATATCCTGAGTGCTTGTCTCAGTGCACTGACTTTGTTCCTATGCCAGGTGTTGCATTTGGCCTTTGGCATCAGCCTGTGCAACCATCACGATCTTCATCTGAAGCTGTGCTGAAGTGCTGCACTGTGTTGCCTTTTCCTTCCCCAGAATTTGTTTGAATTGCTATGCGTGTGATCCTTCTTCCACTTAATGGCACAGGATGGTTGTACTTTGTCTTTTGTCAGCTTGGGGTTTTCCTTTAGCCTGGTACAACTGGGAGCTGCTTTTGAGCCCTGATGGTTTGGGGCTTTCCTCACCAGTCCCATGAAAATCTTTTGCTCTTACTGGAGAACACATCTGGGAGCACAGAGCATTAGTATAAGCTTCAAGCTCTGATCTGCATTTGAGGTGCTTGTTAAAGCCTGCATCCTGGCAACACCAGCTCAGGAAACCTTTCCGACCTGCTGCCTATAGGATGGAGCCACTAGCACCCTCTGTGTCAGGCTGCTCTGCAGCACTCCATCTGCCTTGCTTAGCTGGAGCATTTATTGTCCAAAGCCCCCCTGAAAGGAAACATTCTGGCTGGCGTGAAGTATCCACAGAGATTATTATGGTATTTGCTCCTAAAATGTCTCCCAAACCCACAGTACTGACTTCTGTGTCCTAATTGTCCTGCATCTGTTTCCAGCCTTGGAATATTACCTCTTAGGTGGAGGGGCTGATGTAACCACACTGTCTCTTGGTATCCATTGTGGCATCTATGTTGTTCATGAGCTAAGGAAATAACATGGTGCTACAAGGATCCAGTGGAAGCTGGGAAAATCTGGGTTTATAAATATGACTACATGTCTTCCAGAGGCATTTGAAATCCCTGATATAAAATCCCTTTCTCGAGAGTACTTATTTTATGGCTCACATTGTTTTCTCTGTGAATGTCAATACATGTACATGCATATGCATGTGTTTGTGCATGACATATATGACAGATTTTTGTCCCTACATAGGGAAAACATGGGTAGGTGTGTGTTTTCATGAGCCTGTGTGTCCCATCCACAGCATCAGCTCTCACCCTAATGAGCTGAAGCTACATTAGCAATATCCCAGGCAGATAAATTGACTTTAAACCTTGGTTTGATGATCCTACTAAGACATTCAATTAATTCTGTTTTGCTACAAGCTAATTTATGACTTTGTGTTTATTCCAAAAAAATGTTGAATGTACAAATCAGTAGCAGACAAGGTAATGAATTATTCTACCTTCCTTCATGCTCTTGTCTTCACACTTCACTACCATAAGAATGGAAGAGGAAATATGAAAGAAATGTCTTTTGATGTATGAAATGTGGGTATTTTCTCATACTGAGCTGTATCTAACTGGTGTAAACACATAATCAAGCCCTCTAGGAGATGCTAATTAGTGCAGTAAATGTTAGTTTATTAATTGCCATTACGTTTCTCTTTGTTTCATCAGTGAATGTGCCTTTTCAGGAGAACAGATTTGATATGGTGTGTCTGTAGAATTTGTTTGTGTTCATGGCAAATGAAGACAAGTAGCCCAGCAGAGCTGTGATGAATTAACAACATTCCGTGCCATCAACATTTCTGTAACAGAGTCCACAAAGTGCATGGGCTTCTGTGTGATCTGAGAAGAAAAACAACACAAAACAAAAAACCCCGGAGGATTTGATAACAATTTTCTGCTCCATCTCTCTACTTGGTGTGTTTTTAATGAGCCCTCCAAAAGCACAGGTAGTAAAACTTTTTCCTTTTTGATGTGGCAGAATACACTGCCAAGACATACTGCAGGAGAGGCACTTCAAAGGCAAACAGCCAGCGAATACAATTACGTTAGGTGAGGCTGCTGGGTATAATTGAGTTCCTCCCATCCTTGGAAAGTGATAGAAGGCAGTCCCTTCACAATTCCCTCTTCCTGCTCCTCCAGCTTGTCATTATAAATCAATACTTACCCTGTGATGTTCACATTTGTAAACTTTACCATTATCCCATGCTACATTGCCTGTGTCAGGTACCGGGAGCCAAATAAAGGATCAAGTGAGAGGTCTCCCTACAGGTAGCTGCAGCACGGAGTGTGGAGAGGGCAGAACCAGCAAAGCCTGGAAGACATCCCTTTGCCTCTGTGAAGGCTGCAAAAAATTGCTGGAAGCACTCATGCCAGGAGGTGCCAGTGCTTCCAGGAAGCACCAGAGTGGATGGTTGTCCTGCTTGCAGATAGCAGGCAGAGCTAAGGTGTAGGCGTGGCAGGCTTGTGTTCTATACTATGACATCATCCCTAGGGGCCTTGGTTTTGGGAGGAAAAGCTGGGTATCCCATCGGAAGTGTGCCACTTTTGCCTTCCCCTGTCCAGTGGGAGGGTGTTTGGGTCAGCCCCTGGGTGTTTTTGTTCCCAGTGGTGAATACCTTTTTGTGGGTAAGACACCTTCTCCCTTTGCATACTTCTGGTATTAAGATTGTTGTTATTATCAGGCATGTCTTATTCCATTGCTTTTTGCTTTCAGTAAAATGTTGTCCCAACCCATAGTCTCTGCTGTTTTCTCTCCTTTACCAGAAGAGGTGGGGGGAAGGGGAGTGACTTGTTTGGAGTTTAATTTCCTGCTGGTGTTAAACAATCACAGCTGTGTGTGTTGAAGCAACTTGGTGTCCCAGAAGGACCACTGTGGAAAGCAACTTTGCTGGGTGTGGATCTAGGTCATAGCTTGACCAAGCTCTCAGGATCTACTTTTAGACTTTGTATGGAGAGAAAGGCTTTGCATGTTTTTAATCACTTGGCTTGTGAAGCCAAAGCATAGGAGGAGGTGTTTCCCTTCTTTGTGGAACATGAGCAGTTGTTGTGTTTTCATGGATTTTGGCTAATGCAAACCAAACCCCAGATATCTTTTCATTCTCCTTTCCCTGAAGAATAGACTCTACAAAGCCTTAAACTATGAAACAAAGAATATTTTTCACCCTGACGTTTGAAAAAGCTTTTTCATAATTTTCTTCATTTATTTGCCTAGAAAAGTTTCAGTAGGCCACTGAAAATCTGAGGCTAGAATTCTTGTTTCATCTTAATCTTTGAGAGCAAGGTTGCTTTGCAATGTCTTTGAAGAGTTTGAGTCCCACCCTAATCCTGTTCAGGACATCTTCTGTTTTATATTATTGTACAAATAACAACAGTCCCATGTCAGAAACTTCTAGCTTGGACTTCTAAAGCTGTCTGTTCAAGAGGCAGAATCCTTCTTGCCCCTTTCCCTTAGGCACATATCTTGCCTCTGTGCCTCTGCAGAAGTCAAAGGCAGGCATGGATGACTCTCTGCTGGGACTCTGCATGGCAACAGTGGGTGTTGCTACTGCAGGTCTTAATTGGCATTAAGTCATTGGTTTATTTTTTGGTGATAAACAATCATAACTAGTGTATAAATATGTAGTTCTACACTGAATTCGGAGGTTCTGTCCAAATGTTTGCATAATGAGTGACAAAAAAAATATATTGGAGCACCTTTTATTTTCCAGATTGAGAGGATTTTAAAAAAATTGTAAATTTTGTGTTCAGTGTTATACTTCAGCACAGCTTGAGCAAAATTTCACGTTTTAAGTAAGGGGGCTTTGGTTTTTTTGGAATCTAGTAGTAGAAGCGTATAGAGACTGGACCTAGCTTAGAAATTTGCTGCAGAATCTGGAGATAGAAACTGGCTTATCCTCTGAGACACGCTCCATATATGCAGAATCTATCTGAATAAATGAGCCCCTTACTTAACTGGGAACGTACTGTATATTCCATCTGCAGACTGAATGATTGCTCCATTTCAAGCCTCCTGACTCCCATGGAGCCATCTGGTACACGCTAGTTTGTACGAATAGGTGAGGATTCCTGCTAACACAACAGTCTTCAACTAGGCAGAGTGCTGATATTTAGCACTCTGCTTCACATCTGCGCGCAAAGCCGTAACAAAAACCCCAACATTTTCTGTGTTTAATATTTAAATGAACCTTCCTTTTTCTCCTGGAAAACCAGTTGGGACAGGAACAATTAAAGCAATTACATCAGAAAATGAGTTGAGCTATTAATACATCCAACTAAGCAGAGATTTCTTGTTATGTGGTATTGTGAATTTTTTTTTTTTACCCATTGATTGCATAGGGTCGAGTGGGGAGGACGGTGGGAGAGGAGAAGGTATGTGTCATATAGATATTTTAATATCACTTTGAGATATTGTCAGAAAATTAAGCTAATGGACATAATTCGTGTCTGTAGGCAGCAGTGGGCTGGTCAAAGGACTTACCAATAGGTATATAAAGGTTGTATCCTCTTTGGCTGCCCTTCTCTGTCGGAGGTGTCCATATGAGATTGGTGGCCTGGCACAACACCACAGAGAAGGTGCCTTTGTGGTAGATGAGTCACTCCAAAGGGTTTCAGTGAAAGTGGACAGAACAAGGTGAATGGGGGAGAAAGGGAAGCGGGCTAAAATCCAAAGGCTGCCTGCATACTCACACTTTTATTCTCTGGTACAGAGATCCACAGATATATTTAAGACAGCTAATACGTAGCTGGAGAGACCTGTGTGCTCTTTGGCAATTTAAAAACTATTAAGAGACATTAGATCCCGTGTTCCCCCCAGACGCTGCTCAGGGTTCTGGAGGGAAGGAGGTCAAAAGGACTTTGCAGCTGCTGTGTGGAAAACGCTGCTGCCCTGGGCTGGAGAGTGGTAACCCTGATGCCTCTGGAACTTGGTAGGGGAGTCTCAGCTCAGAAAAGTCCTACTAAGTCTTGCTCTCCTCAGATGTTTTGCTGCGTGTAGGTTACTTAAGACTGTTGCTTAGTCTGGGATGACACTCGCATCAGTAGCAGACACCTATTTGATTTGGATTTGACTGTATTCATTTATTTATTTCAGCAGCAAAAATAATGAAGGATCTTTCCAATGTAAGTGTCTTTTTTTCAGCCTTTTGAGCTAGCTCTAGCTTCTGATGCATCTTGACTAAATGGGAGTCAGTGTATATGGTGCCAAGACTCAAATTCGCTCACACCATGGCAAATACACGGTTTAGCAGTGCAGGATTGGGTCTGTGCAGGTTCTTGTGATTCACGTCGCTGCCATCTCACTTTGTTTTGGTAAATGTTGCCTCTCAGACATGGGATCTCTTACAAACTGGGATCTGTGCTCACATGCCTATTGCAAAATACAGCCTGCTAAAAACAGCTGTAAGGAGCTGCCTTTGTCTGGTTGGGGTTCTTCACTTAAGTGCTTGTGGTGCCTGATTAAATTAGTAATCAGAGATATAGTCATGCTATTTTGTGACTCTGAGAGCCTTGATTGTGGATTATATTTACACACTGCAATTTCTTTCTAAATGGAGTTCTTTGTATTCAAGGACTTTAAGAGTCTTTCAGCCTGTGATAAAATCCAGTTTGCTGTATAGACTAGTTCTTGCTGTGGTGCCAAGCTCTTGGTCAGGCATGCTGTGTAAAACAGTTTTTCATTTGCACCGTAACTACGGCTATGTAAGAGTTCATGTGTGGTGCAGTGGTTTTGCTGACCCTTTACACTGAAAACCTGCATGACAGCAGGCTGGCAGATGCATTGAATGCCTTCATGTTGTGTTGCCTCAAAAAACCAGAGTTTCCTTTTTTGTCAAAACAGAGGTTGGCTTGAACCAAAGTCACATAAATGGTACCAACAAACTTCGTGGTATTTAAAATCCCTGCATACATTCAAACCCTGTGGCCTATCCCTGGTAAAAACAATAGGGCTGGAAAGTCAGGCAGCCCTTACAGAATATTTTGTTGTGTTTAAAATCCACAATGTATGCTAAGACAGCAGCTCTGTCACATGCATGTATGTAGCAGAGGTAGGCAGGAGGAGATCCGACTGCTCTGCTGATTTTGAGGCTCCAGAGCCATTCGGGTGAGTCCTGTGGTTGGAAGTCCCTGTTTAAAGTTTCTTCTAGTCCTGCTCAGAACAGGGACAGGAAGCTTGATCTTCTGCATCAGCCCAGCTGTGTTCACTTGCAAAAGTGTGCAGGGAAAATGAGGAGGACTTGGCCTGCCATGACAGGGTGCTCCAGTATGAAGGAAACTTTGGGCCAGGCTGTGGTTTGAATCATCTCAAAATGGGCTCTAGTCACTTAGGGCTTTCTCTAGGCATGGCCAGAAATTTCACCCAGGGTTTGAGGGAACTTTTGCAGGATGGGTTTTCTTGCTTGCTTTTCTTTGTTTTGCTTTTTTTTTCGTTCTGGAAACTAATGGGTTTTCATGAAAAAAATCATACTTCCTTCTTGAGGACATTTGATTCAAGCTCTGAAAAATTCCTGATCATCTTTAGTGGGCACTGTTTTATAAAAATTTTTAGGTGACTTTTACTAGCAATACAGTTTATTTGAATACCTTACATTGATACAAAAATGAAGGTCCTGTTTATAAATATGTCAGTGGGGTTAAACCAGGTAATTCTATTTCTTGCTTTACTACCCTGCTGAAGTAGTACTTAAAATCTCTGTGCCTTAATTTCCCTTCTCCCATTGCTTGCCTCCTCCATAAAAATTCTTTGGAACTAGATTTTTATTACTTGTGCTAGGAAGTGGAACTCTGATCTCACTTGGATCTTTGTGTTAGTATAATGCAAGTAGTACTCTATTTATTGGAGTATCTTTAATAATTATTTTGAGGTATCTTGCCAGCCTACAGTAGCCATTGAGCCTATTAGAGAGGTGAATGGATGAATTAACCAGATGAACAGATACAACTTACATACTTATAAAATTATAATATTTCTTTCCAGAAAATTAGAGTACCATCTTGCAGACTGTTGGAATGATGCTGCCTAATGGCCTATTGCTTCTGCCACAGTATAGTTGCAGATGACTCCCTAGTGAACTGGAGAGTCCTACAGGATAGCAAATGGATCAGGAATGCCCCTGGAGTGAACTCTTTTTGAGTTCAGGGGGTTTCTGTTCAAACAGCTGGAGCTGCACTTGCCTCGTGTGTTTCCTCTTTCGGCAGAGATGTGCCTACAGGCTGGTTGAACCAACCTGCCAGGACAAAAAACAAGTCACCCTTGCATGGTGGCAGCTGCACTCACCGTAATGTTGTGCCTCTAAGAAGGCTCCCATCCCCATTCCTGGCCAACAGCAGGTGCTTGGTGTAAGAGGGGTGACATGAGCATGGTGACATGTCTGAACACCCTCCGGTTTCTCCATGGCCCTTGACCATGGCTGGTCACAGCTCGAGCTGGCACAGGGACCTGCCACTGTGAAGGCAGACATTGGTGGGATGTGTAAGTCCAGGGCCAAGCCTGAAGGGAGGGGGAGGGCAAGGAGGCACACACAAACATGAAGAAGAAGGGTTATCCCCAGGCAGGCTGGAGCTTGCCTGAAACATTATTTAACAGGCGGCTTCATCTACCTGGAACGTGCTGTCTCCAGTACAGTCCTGCCTGATCACACCCAAACCAGCCTTTGTTCTTCAGTAGCTATTCAAATGGCTATCATATCTGGCTTTGCTACTGGCTCTTTTTGGTAAGTCATATTTAGTGATCTCACCCTTCATGGGAGAAATGGGACTGTTAGGATTTGGTCTCTGTCAGGTGTTTGATTTGGGGTTTCTCTGATCTAGGGTCAATGTTCCCTGAATTGCAGAGGCTACAGGCTACCCTCTAGCATAATTTAGGAACAGAAAAAGATGGCACATAGGTGCAATTGCACCCAGCCCTTTTATTGCTTTATACAGCC
The DNA here is from genome assembly GCA_026261815.1 of Monarcha castaneiventris obscurior. Taxonomy (NCBI): domain Eukaryota; kingdom Metazoa; phylum Chordata; class Aves; order Passeriformes; family Monarchidae; genus Monarcha; species Monarcha castaneiventris. The sequence continues at coordinate 6,115,313 of JAMPIT010000059.1, read as the reverse complement.
TAGCTGTGATCTTGAAGGAGCATGTTCCCAGAGGCTCCATGTGTTGTTTAGTGTTAATGGCAAGTCATAAAATCCTAACCCAGGCTTCCTCCTGAGCCTGAGTGCCTCTGCTGGTAGCCTGCTGCTCTTGCTCCAGGCTCTTCCACTTCACGCATTCAAATGCTTTTATTTTATGTGGTTGGATGTAATGGGACTCACCTGTTTCAACTGCCAAGCTAAGTCAGCAAAATAACCTTGAATCTCTGTGAAGATTTCTCCTAGGCTCCTGCAATCACTGGATTACTGCTCCCCTCCCCAAAATGTTAACATCCCCTTCCCTGCCACCAGAGAAAATCCAAAGCCCTCCAAACTGTCAGTGCAAGAACTAAAGCTGTCACAATCATACAGTTTCCATAGGTAGTGCCTTTCATGTTGGTTAATGAAGTTTTTGAGGGCCTTATTACTATGGCAGTAGAATTGCTTGTGTGGAACAAATAAAATGGGACTAAAATTGTGACTGCAAAAGTTTAAAGGAATACAGTTACTGTGTGTTTGTTAATTCCATTTTTTGCAGGAGGATAGCAGCTGCTTTTCTTTTCTTTTTTAACAGATGGAGTGATTTCTCATGTAGTGTTACAGTAATGACCAACGTGACACAGAAGGAAAATTCTGTGACAATATGGTGAGCAAGATCTTATTGACAGCTCCACTTGGTTGTAATTTGTAAGCTCTGTATTGTTGCTCTATTCTTTTTTTTCTCCCCCCATCTCCCAAATGCTGCCTGTCTTTTCTGCCATATAGAATTAGATTTCAAGCTGAATCAAACAGTTTAATTTGAAGGACTCTTAGCTAAAAGCTGTTCAAAACGTTCACAAGAGTTTACACCCCATGATAAGTTTAAAAAAAAAAAAAAAAAATAAAAAGCATTGCATTATGAAACGATGGTGTGAAAATTATCCTGTATTTAATGTCTCTGTTGAGACAGCTGCCTTGATTCCTTCTGTAGCAGCTGATGCCTTCTCAAGGAAGGGAATTTCCCGCTTTGCAAAAGGAAGCTTAGCCCTAGCATGAAGGAGGGCACAGCCCAAATGTGGGCCATGAATGACCAGAGAGTGGTGCTTGTAGCCTGCCCTATGACTAGACACTGTGCAGGGGCTGGAAATAAGCCCAAGGACATGATTGCCAACCAAAAGCTGTGACTTCTGCCATGCATAGAGATGCCCAGGCAAATGCCACTATCCATTTGTAGAGGAGCTGAAAATCTACCTGGAGACCCCCACCCACAGCCCCTCTTTTTCAAGACAGCATTAACTTTGTCACTATGTGCATTGCTCCCTTAGGTAAAAGGCTCTAAAAGTACCCATAAGCTTCTCAGCTGCCTTTATGTGGAATAAGCCACAAGGCAATCTGTTTATGGGATAGATAGGATGTTGTTCTACTCTTCCTTTGAATCTATTACATTTGAAACTTGAAAAAATAAACCAATATTTGTTAGCTTGATACTAGTAAAGTAAAAAGTACAGTGGAAATATTTTTTTTTTAAAGGAACATTGCAAAATAACAGAGATGCTATTTTCCTGTGGATGATAAGGACGATAGAACCATCCAGTGGATTTGGCAACAGTGTAAAGCAGAACTGCAGAGACTGTCAGGCCAGTCTGAGGACAAGTGGAGCCTGTATGTGCTGCAATCCTGACCTTCTCTGCTCCTGAGGGTTCTATAATCATCCTTGTTCCTGAGCACTGCGGACAGGCAAATTCTGCTCTTGGAAACAGTTCCCTAAAAAATAGTCCCAAGGGTTGGTTTTCATGCTTGCTACGAAATGCCAGTGGCTCTAACAATCCTATTGCACAATGTGTACAGTGCTAACGCAGCCATTTCTTTATAACAGGGAGAAATGCCCCTAAGAGAGACATTTTCCTTTACAGTTCATAAATGGGACTTAACTTTTTGTGTTTTCTACACACACAAAATGAGGCTTTTTTGATCTCTATAGCAGATTTGTCTTTAATTTCTGGAATTAGGGGAAACTTGTGATAGTGTTTTTCAGAAGGTTAGTTTGAATAGGGGGAGATTAGACTGATTCTTTATTTCGCATTAACTGCCTTTAAAATTTCTCCAAGTGAAGGGCTACCAGCCTGCTGCTCAGTGACTAATAAATTTGATTCATCCTCACTCCCCACAGGGTTATCCTCCTTCTTACTAATGTTTGACATTTTACATTTTAATTAAAATCACCCTCCAAGCAGCAAACCACTAAGGGAGTGACAGATATTCCTACTGCAACAGGATATAAGAAAAAGGGCAATTTGCTAACTGTATCTTCAGTAGTGCCTCTCACTTACTTGCTACGTGAGCACCTAATGCCTGTGTGTGTGTGAGACAAGGCAATGCCTATCTTAGCATTCAGGGTGTTTCCAGTGTCCAAAGACACTATCTTTTAATGTCTGCATTCCAGTAGGAGCAGCTGGGACTCAGGAGTAGCACTGCTTGCTTGATGCTATAGCCTTCTCTCCTCTTAGGCTACAAGTTGTGTAGCTTAAGAGAAGGGAGAAAGGGCAAAGAAGAACGAAGTAACTGCAAACTTTGAAAGCAATTGCGATAAAAATACTGCAGATTGCTTTATCTGGTTGATGGCTGCCCCAGCCACTATGGATGGGGCTGGTTTTGTGGGACTTCCCTGCAAAGAGGGGCAGAATGAGGATGACTGGTGGATAAATAAACCTGGTGGACAGGTGTAGAGAGGATGTGTGTGTGTAAAGACCTGTATTAGTCAGCACATTAAAACATCACAAGAAGCTGAAGAGCAGGCAGCAAAGCTGGTGTCAGTGGCAGCATGGAGGAATACTTGGTGGGAGATGAAGCAAGAGGCTGGAGTGCATACAAAAGGTGTGAGGTGCACGAAGCTGGAGACCAACATTACAGTGTGCTTAGAAGGAAGAGGAGCTGATGCCATTGCAAAGGATTGATATTCCCTTGCAGAGGTGAGTCTGTAGGCCTCAAGAGAGGAAGTAACAAATGCTTTGATTATTTGAACAGAAAAAAGGAAGACCTAAAAATAGAGCAATGGGGTTTTTTTTAACTGCTCTGTACATAAGTCAGAGAAAGGATAGTCCATGGAAGTTGCCCTGTAGTTGCCCAGAGCTTGATGACAAGATGATGGCAGACCCACAGAGACAAGGATGGATTCAGGCAGAGGGACAGAGCCATGCTGCAAATACATTGAGGAATTGTTGCCTGACTCTATATGGAGAGAAAGAGGAGGGTAAGATATTGATCCACTGCCTTAGGAACAAGCATGAAACCCAGAACAAACCCATCTCCTTATGAATCTTATCTACCTTTGACAGAGAGCTCTGGTGAGACGTGTCCAGGTGTTCATAACAAACCAATTTTTTTTAGATAGCAGTGGCTGGATATGTACAATGTAAAAAATTCCATGTTTCCTCGTGCAGTCTATGTGGCAAAGTTGTGAGAGGGCAGTGACACAGCCTACACCTCACCTGTTTCTAACCCAATGCAGCGTCTTGCTGATTCTCACTGGTATCTCTTCCTCCATCTCAAACCCAACAACAAAAAATATTTTTCTCATATGTACCAAGTCTGCTGATATTTAGCATTTGATTTCAAATGTTTTTTTAGAAAAGACAGTGTGCAGGAAGATCTTGCAAAATCCTGCAAGTTACAGGCTTTTCTGGGCCTTTCTGAATTATGATATGAAACCCAAAGGAACAGCGGAGAAATGACAACTCCCTTTCATGTGATATTCTGGGTGCCCTTAGGAGATGAACAGTGGAAGATGTGACTTCTAAAGAGAAATATACTGAATAAAGAAGGCAGTGGCTTAGATATAGTGGTATGAATATATAGGGAAAGAGAGAAAGCTGTAAGGCAAGGTTTTGCATTCACAGCTCGTTTCTCCTCTCTTCTGGAACAGAAAAGTCAGAGAAACATAGTAGTTCCCCTTGAACAGCTTAAATGATCTGCATTTCAGCATCTCCAAAAGCAATCAAGTGGGATGAACTTGTCTCCTATAACTCCAGGGAGAGACCCGTCTTTGGTTTGCTGGAATAGCTGCTAGGTAAAAAAACCTCTGTGTCATATCCTCTTGGAAATAAAAGCTTGATGAATAAAAGTTGCTCTAAGAAATAGTGTTTTTTTCTCCTCATGACTTGGTCCTTAGGAGGCAATTAACAAAAAGTGATAGAGGTGCCCCCTCCCATCCTGATGTCTCAATTTTCTATGCAGGAGGCTCTTGTGTTAGCCCTGGTAGAACCACCTTGACTTCCTGAGTGCCATTGCTGGGTGTCTTTGTGTGGTTATGATGGAGAGGATCCTGGATGTTTTCAGAAGCAAGTTTTTTTGGAAACTGCAGGGGCTTGTGGATGCTTTGTCAGACTTTTTCAGTGCAGACACGTATGTGAAAATAAGAAGCAGACACCATGTCTCAGGAAGATGGGTGCAATGCTGTGCAGATTCTTACTCTCCATCAGCCATTCCTCAGATATGTTGAGTCATAGGTTAGTCTACAGAGGCATGTGGAAAGAAAGAAACCCAAGCTAGCTAAACGATCTGAATTTAAAGTGGACTGATTAAATTCCATTAAATCCCTGTGTAGATGTCCTTGTTCAGAATTAAGGTAAAGTAAGATAAGTCTCATAAAGGCCAAGTTAATTCTGAAGGAGAATACGTACACAGAGATTTAATGCATTTTTAACTAATCCATTTTAGCAGTTAATTCAGATTAACTGTACTCAGTTTTCCTAGCTGGCAAAGCCCTTCAAAGGAACGAGATATGGAAAAACACCAGTCAGAGCAGTGCAATGTTTTTAAACATCCCACACGGTCGATTACAAAGCAGATAATCTGTACTGAATGACTGCATGCAGACCTACCTGTGTGGGTGCTGTCGGAGGGGACAGTGGTCTTGGGAAGGACTTGCTAAGAGCATCCTTGCTTCCAGGAAAGTGCTTTGAGAAATGCTGAAGCATGCTGGCAAGGCCTTGGCAAACCTGCTGCTACAAGGAATTTGGATCATTAATGAGATGTCTGTGCTAGCAAAGTGAATCCTCCTCACAATGACTGTGGAGTCGGCTGATACCTGTGTCTGCCCATTGTTTGTGTGCCAGAGATGCAGGATGCAGTGTGAATCTTAATGGTTTCCCTCCTACCTGGAGTGATGTATTCTTGGGCCAAATCCTGTCTTCACCCTATTGTGTAAACAAAGAATTGCTTAGCCCTGTGCAGTCTCTAGTTTAAAAAGTCAAAACCTGGAGTTCAAGCTTTACTATTGATTTTAAAAATATATTGCAAACAATAGCTTAAAAGGAAATGGGAGATTATGAATAAATAATAGGGTGCATAGGTGTACAGGGAAAATACAGCAGTCCATAAATATAGTTAAGAATTCAGTTTTACAGTAAAAAGAAAAGGCATAAAAATGTAGATGACTAAAGCAATATGTGTGCAGAAGAATAATAATATACCATGAATTAAAATATGCAAGTATTGGGGACTAAATTGCTTTTACTACTCTATACATTTTTTTAAAGTACCTAGAGGCCTCCAGGTATGAGTGCTAAAATAAAAATATTATTATTATGGATTTTGGGGGGCAGATGAGTTGGAACTCAAGGATGTCTCCTGTGCTTTCGCTCTATTGCATGTGGTTAAACACACTGGGCCAAATTTATCCCTGGCCTGCTATATTTACTGTTGAAAGCACTTTGGAAAAGTGCATATTAAAGCTATATGTAAAAAAGCACTGATTTTTGAGCAGACATTTAAGGCCAGGCAGTAAAATCAAAGATGTTCTCTCAGGTCAGTTTAGTTTTGGGTGAGGGGAGCAATTGCTCAGTCACATTGGTCCAGTGAATCTGAAACAACAGCGCGTGAAAAGATATGGTGGCAAAATAATGGCTCCATGTGGGATAAGTGCTAATGCTAATCACTGGCTAGGCTATTTCTCGGTTTTTACTCATGGATTTTATCCTAATTTTTTCACTGATTATTATTCTGCCTCAGTGACCGCCAAGGTAACTTTTCGCCCTGTTTCACAGGGAAATTTGAGGCCAACTTTTTCTGCTGCACTCTGAAGTTCATGTAGGAAAATTTTTCATAGAATTGCTTAGGTTGAAAAAGACTTCTAATACCATCAAGTCCAACCATTAACCTAACACTGCCAAGTCCATCCCTAAACTATGTCTCTCAAGGCCACAAATACATGTCTTTTAAAGACCTCCAGGGATGGTGACTCAATCATTTATGTGGGCAGCCTGTCCTGGTGCTTGACAGCTCTTTCTTAGAACTTTTTCCCCCTAAGATTCAACCTGAACCTCTCCTGGAGCAACTTGAGGCCATTTCCTCTTGTCCTATTACTGGCACTTGGGAGATGAGACCACCCTCCACCTGGCTACAACCCATGGAAAGGAGCTGGCATGTTGGGGCTCAGCGTGGCCTTTGCTCAGCACTCGTGCAAGCGTGCAAGCTGCTGCAGCGTAAACCCTCATACCTGAGTGGAAGAGGATGTGGTGCTGGGGTGAGCCTTGGCACCCAAATCAGCACTGCTGAGTACCCAGAGAGAGAAATGGTCAGGGACAGAGTTGGAAACCAGGACTGGTCATTATGGTCACCAGGGTGACCATAATGAAGCCATCACATAAAAGCCCTGGGAAGAGGCTGAGCTTGTCCATGGCAGGCAGCAGAGTTGGAAGAGGTTGTGCTCCCAGCCTTTTCACTCCCTGCTGGAGCAGGGAACCGCACAAGCCACTTTGAGGCTTTGTCCTATTTTCGTCCCCTTCATTTAAATGCTGTGGCCTGCAAAGAAGGACAAGGGAGGGTTCACTCTTGTCTGCCCCTGGTTTGCATCTGTGCTACATCAAGATTTGTGTGTGTGAGACTTAAAATCTGTGTAGTGAGTTCATGGGGTGCATATATGAAGAGGTATCTGTCTTTTCTAGATGCTCTCAGATGCGCTGACATGTAGTACTTGCCTTTTGCCTTTTATTTCTATTTCTGGTAGTTTAAAATATCCCACTATTTGCCATGCAAGCAGCTTGTACCTCATATGGCTTGGGTTTGTTATCCTGCACTTTCCTGTGGGGAGAGGCTCTTGACCTCAGTGCAGAGGCTGTGTTGTTATCGGCAAAATGGCTTCAATGCGCGAATGGTGTGAGGGGAAGCTCAACTTTCTGTTCACTCTAAAGTGTAGGGATCACCCAGGCTAAAAGGATCGAGGTGTTTCCAGAAGCACACAGACATTTCTGTGATGGCTGCTGTGCCTCCTGGGAGGTTCGAGTCCAGTGGATGATGCCCTGCTGCACTGCTTTGGCACAAGATGCCTGCCAGAAGTCAGTCCACTCCTACTGAGATCAAGGTAGAGCTGCCACTGATTTTTAAGGCTGCATGGCTGCAGACTAGACCAGGTGTGCAAATTATTCCTAAGGATCATGCTTTTTTTTTGGTTACGAGTGTGAAAATAAGGTTATCCTCTGAGAAAGACAATTTCAGCCCCTCTTATCCTTCAAGCTGAGCAAAGACCTTTCTTATCATATCCTTTTCTTAATCACTGTTTCCTGAATAGAGGTAGCTGAGTATGGGGGAGAAGGGCTGTCTGTATTTTGCCTATGTAGCAAAGCAGTTTCGTTAAAACTGTGGCTCAGGCAATTGGATCAATAGAAGAAAAAATTACCCAGAGTTTCCACGCAAAGCTCAGTGACACAAAAAGAGCAGCTCTCCATCAGCTCAGGGCCTGAGCATATTCTCTCTCCAGTGATGCAAGCAATATCATTACTTTCTCCCAGGTGAATGTGTTCCTAAAAGTGAGGAACAGCAGACAAAGCAAACTGTCCTGGTGACCCAGTTTGAGTCCTGGTGTCATCTGCACAGCGGTGCCACACTGGTGGTACGAAAAAGCAGGTTCAAATGCAACACTGCTGCCCATGCTGAGGGGTCTCAGATGCCTCTGCTCTGATGCTCCCAGTGATGGAGGAGCCAGGACTGGCAGCCTTCAGCATGGCAGGAGAAGGGCAGCTCACGCCCTCTGTACTGTGGCAGGATTCTCAAAATAAACCCTGCAAATGGCTTTTGGGGAATCCCCTGCCTGTACAGAGGGACTCCCAGCCTGGGCAAGCTCTTCCCTGCCATCCATCCTCATGGTCATCCTCCAGTGGCACAGACATCATGAGCTCACATCTGGGTTCAATAGTTCTCTCCTTTTGATTGTTCCTGGCACTGAAGTCTGTCGTTCTGCTCCCGTTTCTGTTTCACAGAAAGGCAAGTGATGTTTTGCCCATTCCATGTGTGGGTTGTGAAGATGTAAAGCCCTTTGGAGGAGATAAGTCCTGCAGGCATCCTATTTTGCAGAGCCTTGTGCCTCACCCTGGATTTGAAGCACTGAGATCTGCCAGCCACTTTTCCAAGTCAGGAGCCCAAAACATCTGTGTGGAGCAGGACTGACACATCTTGGGCATGGTGCTGGGGAGATAAATGTGACAAAGGGAGAAGAAAAAGTAATACCATCTCACTTTTCCCATCTCCTTTTTTTTCAGATGGTAGGTTTTGCTCCTTTCCCTGTTGCAGAGGTAGTGGAGGGCAGCAGCAGCATGCCCAGGCTGCCTCTGGGGTCATGGCAGCTGCTGTGATTAAAGGGGAGTGTGGTGGGTTGGCGGGATCAGGGATTGCGCTTGCAGGAGGCAGCAAAAGTTTACATTTGTGAGAGCAAAGTGAAGAAGCATGGGATTGGAGAACACTGGGTGCTGCCATACAAGCACCATAGCCCCAAGTCTAATGGGTAATAGAGTCATTAATTCTGCTGATTAACTTGGCCTTGGGGTTCATGGAAATGACATCCACCTCCTTTCTTTTTTTTCTTTTTTCTTTTTTTTTTTAAGCTCAAACTGTGGAACGAGGGAGCATAAAAAAACAAGCTAATTAGAGAGAAATCAGGAGAAAAGAAGCAGGGAGAAAAGAGAAGACAGTCTGAGCATTAATGAGACTGATTTGGGAAGAGGATGTGACAAGCTCTTCAAAAGCATTATTGTCAAATGTGTCACTGTTTCATAGACGGCTACTGCTACCTTTGAGCTTCACGCTGATAGTTAATGATTTGAAACTATAAAAAGATTGAAAAGGTAAAAGAAAATGGCAGACTCGACTGGATTTTAATGAGAGTACCCCCCTTCCCACTTTTTTTCCATATGAAGCAGCCTTGGAAAGTAGAAAAAAAAGTTCGGTTCCCCCTGCCTGCTTGCTCTCTCAAGGCAAAAAATGTTTACAGAGGAGAAGGGAGGGTGCAGAGGTCCATCCGTCTCTCTCTGACCACCATCCATCTTCCCTTCTGCAAACCCTCAGCTCTCCCATTCACTGTCAGGCGATGCTGGGGTTGAGGTTGTACAGGCAGAGGATTGACAAAAATAAGCTGAGATTGATGGAATAGACAGCTATAGCTCTTGTTTGTTTTTTTGTGACGTGCTGAGCAGAAGCAGTCTTCACACTGTGAAATGTAACAAAGAAATCTGAAGTGATTACACAGGTTCATTTGTCAGTATCACTGCTCCAGCTATTGCTGTGTGCAACGATGAGATGACAAGGCATTTATTGCTGATGGTTGGTTATTAGCTGCATTATAGGAAACATTAGCACAGTCTAGGATACATAGACCAGGGAGACAATAGCTTTCTGGGCTCCAAACTCAGCAGGGTAGCCTTGTCATTAAATTTGGTGGCACTAGTTTAATTTTTTTTTTCAATAAATTGAAAGGAAACTTTGAAAACTAAGTCTGTAACCCTGCATTTACCTTAAGACTGATCAGTGTGCTTTCTTTGGATGCTACATTTTGTATCAGAAAAACTGTGCAGCCCAGCAGGCCAGAAAATCTAAAAGATGCAGTGGAAAAGCTGTATAATATATGGCCTCTTGGCTGATCTCTTCACTACCTTCCAGCCCTGACCTCCAAAGTGCCCCTCTACCACTGGGGTGGACCAGGTTCTTCTCAACCAAATTGCAAGCAAACATACAAGGAGGAAAGTCTTGCATAGTTTACAGAAAGGCTTCTGCAAACTTTTGTTATGACTTTTGTCTTTCTTTTCTTATCTTACTTGGACCTGATAATTTTTTGCTTGTCTTGCTTCGGTCCTTTAGGGTCAGATTTTGGTGTCTCTCCCATCCTTGCAAATGGCCCTGTAGAAGTTACAGGAAGTCAGAGAATTGTGGAATGTCCTGGGTTGGAAAAGTCCTTAAAGATCATCCAGTTCCAACAGCCCCTCCAGGGCAGGGACACCTTCCATGAGACCAGATTGCTGAGAGTCCATCCTGGCTTTAAACAGCTGGCCTTAAATATTTCCAGGGATGGAGCATCCACAGCTTCTCTGGGCAACCTTTTCCAGTGCCTCACAACCCCCACAATAAAGAATTTCTTCCTAATATCTCATCTAAACCTACTCTCAGTTTGAATCCGTTCTCCCTTGTCCTGTCACTACCTGCCCTTGTAAAGTCTCTTTCCGTGTTTCATGTAGGCTCCCTGGGTGCTGGAAAACCACAATTAGTTCATCCTGAAGCCATCTCTTCTCCAGGCTGAAAAATCTGAATTCTCTCAGCCTTTCTTCATAGGAAAGGTGCTCCATCCCTCTGATCACCTTGGTGTCGCTCACCTGGACTCGCTCCAACAGGTCCTGTCCTTCCTGTGCTGGGGACCCCAGAGCTGGATGCAGCACTGCAGGTGGGGTCTCATCAGAGAAAAAAAAATCTTTGAAAGTGAGGGCTGAGTGTGGAAAGTAAAGGTTTGGCATGCATGGGACGTGACTGGATGACTGCCATGTTTATTAAGCCATAAAAGAACATGCCTGTTCTGTGGCAAAAGCTGTGTTTGCACAGTGGTGTGAAGCTAGCCCTCAGTTCTGGGGTGAAGTGCCTACTTTTTGTAGCCTTTCAGTACTGAGTTGTGCAGTAAAACTAGAAATTCTGGTGGTGGCTCGTTCTTTTCAAGGAAGGTTTTTTTATTATATAATTCATTTTCTTATTAACTCAGTCAGTGAGTAATATATTCCCTGTTCCATTTTTTCTGACACTCAGCTTCAGTTTATTTTATGCTACCATCAGATTTCCAGAATGCCCCAGATTTTGGCACTGACAGCACTTAAATAAACTGAAACAGTTGTCCTGGGAAAGTTGGAGGTTTTGACAGCTGCATGAGGGATCATGGGACTTCAGCCCATAAAATACCAGTGTAAAGGGAATTACAATGTTTTAAAAACCACTATCACTTGATAACATTGTAAATAGCAACAGGAGCTGGATTTGAACAGATTCAGGCCAAACCCAAGTATCTTTGAATATAAAAATGAAATTTTGCTGGAATCTCTTTATCACCAGATTCACGTGAATCAGATGTGGGGTTTTTTCATGTTACAAATTTTATCATATTCTGTGCCCTATATATTGTCTGCCTAGCAGTGAATTTAATCAAAACTGTTTGTTCTGGATTCATTGATCAGAGAGGTAACCTGGAAAGATTCTGCCAGACTCATACCTTTAAAATTCATAAGTCAGGTTGTAAATTTTATAACATTTTTGAGGCTAAAAAGTGGTAATTTTCTTTCTAAACTGTATTTACCAAATGTGTGTGTGAAAATGAATACTTTCAGGTCTCTTACATTTATTGAGCAAGGTGATTTTGCCCCCCACTAGACACACTTTGGGGCACATCATCTGTCTCTGCCCAGCAATTAATTTTGCCTTGAACTACCCAGACAATACTGTTTTCCTCCAGTTTCAGCATCACTGTGCCATTCTTTCATTATTTCTGCTCTTGTGTTAATTTTGTCTTTACTTCCAACTTCCTGCTGAAATCCTGTGATTTCAGTGAAATCTGAAAATATAGGGAGCTGATGGCACTGTAAATCAGTTTAATTAAAGAATGTGTGCCTGCTGAGCTAGGGTCCCTTGAAACAAATATCCTGTGTAAGATGGACAGATAGCAACACCTGTGATCCAGCTTTCAAATGAGGGTATTTTGTAAAAAAAAAAAAACCAGAGCAAATAATTTAATTCAACAATAAAAATATTAAACATCAACAATAACAACAACAATAATAATAGTAATAATAGTATCATGCCACTCCAGGCATAAGAGGGTTTGAAAGGGTAGCCAACAGGTCTAAATCTATGGTGGCAATTCAGAATCAAATAAGAATAAAATATCTTTTGAGGCCATAAAGCTTGAAACTTGTCACAGAAGAGGCATCTGAACTCTCAGAAAAGAAAGCAATCTCTATTTGAGAGCACACAGGCATTTCTGATGAGTAGGATCTGATGAGTCAGCATTTCAGCTACTGAATTAATGCAGCATTTGGCAGCTGAGCTAGAAAAAAAAGTATAAAAAAGCCCTTTGGCATGAACTTTGCTTCTGAGATATATGCAGTGAGTGTATCTCTGAGAAGTGGGAAGGTTTTTGAAGTTATAACAGAGGCTGTTTTAATTTGGGGCAGGCTCATTAAGGAACATGGTTTAAAAACATAGATTTTGTTCCCTCTGGCTGTACGCTGTGCTTCACACTAAACTTGGCAAAGACAAAATACAATCCAAGAGAAGGTATCTGTATTGTAAGATAAAATGCCTCAAAGACTGGCTGCTTTGTGGCTGGCTCAGATCAGATAAGGGCTGCATCTATCATACCCTCCTCGCGGTGTAAACCAGAGCTAGAGGTATTAAGGGGTATGCTAAGATGATGTGTCAAAATTTAATTTAAATCCTACTGCAGTCAAAAAGGCCAAATCTTTCAGAACATTAGATGTTTAGCAGCAGTTGGTGCCAATGGAGTTCTGCTGCCTAAAAGGGAAATGGTGGAAAATGACATAAAGAAGCAGTTAGCAGCCCTGCGTGTTGGTCCCACCTATTGTCAGCTGTTTCACTCAGGCAGAGGCACACCTTGGTCTTTGTGAAGGCTGAGCTGTGTTTCTGCTTGCTCTTCTCAGGGTTCCCACATGGAATGTTAAGATTGGCTTTCAATATACAACTTAAGGAGGAAGGGCAATGTCTGCTTTTCAGCTGAGAATGAAATGTTAGACTAAAACTTAGACTTCAGATCCACAAGAATTTGTACACGAGAGAGCAGCAAACAACTGATGACACACTTATAGGAAATGGATTAAAAAAAAGTAAATTGTTCTTTCCCCTGGAGGATGCTAAACTTTCAGAGTAAGGTATTGACCAGCTATCCATTACAAATGATACACAGGTATTTCAGACAAAGGATTTTATTGTTACTATTAATCATTATTTGTGTCATGACTGAGCCTCTGAAGGCCTAGTGAAAGCAGATCACTGATGAACCAGGCCCAACAAATACTAAGAATTCATTAAATGCACAAGAGAGCCATGAGAAAGAGCTGTCTGATAAAAGCAGCACAGTGAGCTGTGGAGAGAACACCCAGCCTGAAAAATGCAGCCGAGTCCTTGTGGCAGCCCCTGCCTGAGCAGCGTGATTGCTGCTCTGAGCTAAGCCTTGATGAGGCTGCAGGACTCAGGTTAGCTTCTCTGCCCAGCACTGGGCTGGAAAACATGGTTGAGTGGCTTGGAGATGGCACAGCAGCCTTTAGAATGGTGCTGTGTGTGTTTGTGCACCCATAGCACATCCAAGCCTGCAGCCAGCTGCCCGTGCAGGGGATCCCTCCTTCCCCTGGGCTGTGTTTGCCTTCCCGGGTGCATGTGCAAAAAACACCAGTGGAGGAAAATCAAAGTAATGAACAAACATTCAGGGATGACCCTGAATGTTTGTGGTTGGTAGATTAAAACAAAGCTCATTGCAGCAGAGTTGCTCAGAATGACCCTTGTAATTTCACTTTTAAAGGTCAGATGGTAAAAATCACCGCTTCGCTGCTTGTAGGAAGGAGAGTTTAGCTGTAAGGTCACTTTGTTTTCACACTCTCAGAAATGTTACCTCCACCCTTCACAGGGAATGTAAATCAAGTAAAAAACCACCCAGCAGGGTTATCAGGGTAACACTAAATCAACACCAGCTGCAGCTGCTAGGGGTGAATGTAAAATTTACAGTGAGGCATATGTCTATTGCTACTGAGCGATTACCAGTAGTCTCAATTAAAACATGCAAAGACCAAGATGATTTTTTTTTTTAGTGGTCTAAATAAAAGCAAACTTAGAGGCCAAACGAATCCAGGCTTTCAATTCAGTGATCATGGTGTCTCTAAATCAGGACCATATTGTAAGCTGGAAGAGGATAGGGAAGAGGGCAAACTTTCCTTTCAGCAATATAAAAAAAAAAACCTGCTGACTAAAATCTGTATCTATCATCTTGTTATTGAAAAGTATAAGTAAAAGGTGAGAGAAAATTGTGTCTGATATGGGATGTTTAGTTGACAGACAGCTCATTGTAACAGATGTGGCTCCTTTTAAATAGCATCGTAAATGAGATCCCAGAAAGACAAGGACAAAGGCTAGGAGAGAGCACTTAGTCTAATTAGACAGAGAAATCCATTTCCTTTTTAACTGAATGCTTCTCTGAATGTGCAGAGATTTCCAAGTTATGAAGCACAAGCAAAGGATGGAGGCTACAGCTATCAGTTCATAATCTGCAAGGCATGGAATAATAATGGTCCTCATTTTTCAAGCACTGATCTTCAGTAGTTTGTTAAACCTGCACATCAAGTCCTCACTAAAGCACCTGCAGATTAATGGCATGGCTAGAAAGCTTTTCATCTGGTGTGTATGTGGGGAGAAATTGTAAAGAAAGGCAAAGAATGGCCTTAAAATTTGTCCTGTTAAAAAAAGAAATCACAAAGGAAAGGATTGGTAGTCCAGATTTTTACTTATCCCAAACTTACAGGAGGAAAAAAAATTAAGCCACAGAAAAACCCACAGAAATGGTACTATGGTTTCTATAGCAATCTGCACTCCAGACCTGATGTGCCTTTTTGTGTGTGCTTTATGCCACAAGATATTAAAGGCAGGACCCCTCTCACCTGACTTCAGGTCTTTCACTGCCAGCCTTTCATATATTACTGCCCTTATAAATGTACATGAACCAAAGTTTTCCAGGATCCTCCTACAGTTAACTTTGGGAGAGAGAGACATCTCCAAAGTTTGTTTTATCTTGTCCAGGGCATGTATCTGAGTCTGGCACCTCTGGAGGGTTAATCTGTCAGCCTATTGCCCTGCACTGACTGCAGAGGACAGATGTTTCAGGTTAGCAGATGTGCTTCTAGACAGAGAGGTTGCTATTTTATGAGAAGTGATTTTGCACTTGTCACCAGGAAACAGAAAAATTTTCAACAGAGGTCTGCACACTTGCTTATTTTTGATCTTTCTCTGTTCTACCCAAGAAGAAAGGGGAGGAATCAAGAAAGGGAAGCTCAAGGAAATGGAGAACATGACTAAATTTTGTTGACCGTTTTTGAGCTGAGCAGGCAGCCAAAATTTAGTGCCTTGGACATTATGTGGAATAACCAGTTATCCAGTTGAGCGTTTTTGGTGCAACTTTTGTGTTTTTCTAAATAAGTAATTCTGCTTTCTTGGAAACTGGAGAATTAAATGAATGGAAAATGTTTCTCAGCTCTCACCTCTGTGCCTCTTCTGCCAGCATTTCCCTGACCTCCTTGAGAGCCTTTATTTGCAGTCCTGTTACAGTGCTTACGCAAATCATGTCTTTGCCAGGGATTTTTGATGATTTTCTGCACCCCACCAATAAGTAGCATGTGCTAACAGGGCAGTAGCAGTGAAGACGGAGCAATGTGGTTTTCAGAGAGCCACGGGAACCCAAAGTCTGTGGGTCATCTTTAGTCTGGTTGGTGTCATGTATCGAAGCCTGGGCTGCAGTGCATTTTCACTGCCCTTGCCCGTGCCAGCTGCATTGACCAGGAGGGATATGCCAACATTAGTGAAAGACTGACTAAAAAGTCTGTTGAGAGACTGAAGTGAGGAGAAATAGAAAGTTATTGTTTTCTCCAAGGGAAAAAGCCTGAACCTCCTTTTCCAGAGCCAGCTCCCCTCTAAAAGAGTAGGAGTGAGAGCAGAGAATGATGAGCCCTGCTCTTTCCTACACCTCCAAATATAGGAAGAATGTCTAGGATAGAAACATCATTTTAGGAAGGATTTGGTACTTCTGGGCTGTGCTCCTTGCATGTAAGGGAACGTTTCATAAATTTAAAGGGGAAAGCAAAACCTCTTGTCAGAATGACAACAGCAGCTTTCTAGATGGTCTGAGGAATAGTGCAGTGTCTTAGTAACATATGAGCCAAACAAATACTGGGTTTTTTTGAGCATAAGCTCTGCCAGACTCTTGCCAGCGGTGTTTAATGGGCGAATTGCTTAACAGCTACAGGATGGGTTCTGCAACTGGGATCTGTGCAGGTGCAGGCTCCTGGTTATAGGCCAGGCAGATTTTGCAATGCCACTGGCTAAAATTATTTTTAAAGGAAAACATGATGAAACTGTGTTTGCTTTTGTGTGTGTGTGTACCCATAAGTTTATGTACACACACCTTTAAGTGTGTGTGAGCATGTTAGAACACAGGTACGTGTGTGTTTGAACTGTACATTGGCACTATTTGGAGCAGCATAAAAATCTTGCCAGCATTGCTGGTGATGAAGTAACCCCAGTGGACTGAGTATAGTTTGATGACTCTGAAACAAAACAAAGTCATCCTCAGCCCCAAAGATTAACAGCACATGGAATGATTAAATGATGGATGTTAGAAACTCAGCAAAGTTGTTTTCAAATGGCATGGGATGATGTGGACACAAAAGCATGTTGTAAGCACAAGCTGGGCATGGGTCAAGACACCAATCTCAGTTGGATTTCTCCATGAATGGGAGCAGGTAGTTGAGCACACAGGGCAGTATTTTCCAGACTTAGCAGCTTGTGGACTTTCTTTGCTTACAAAGCCACAGAATAGGAAATACACAGAATTATTTATCTATGATTTTGATCAGAGACTGCCTTAAGTGAGATACTAAGAGAATTAGCTGTGGAATAGATTTTGGTGACAGATGTCCTGTGCTCTGCTGTTATGTAAAAAGCTACCTTACCTTCTCTGTCAGCTGTGATATCTGGCTATAATTAGAAGAAGTAATATCTGTCAAATAATTGGTTATGCACATTTTGATTAATTTCCTGAGACAATTCCACTCCTGTGCCACTTCTCAATCTCCCTGTGATTTTTAATTTTCTCATTTGGGGAGAACTTTCAGTTAATTAGACTCCAAAATCTTGCTAACAGCTCTGTAAACATATGCAGTAAGATTTATTTCCTTATATTTGTGAGATCCTGGTATAAGCGTTATATGAGTATATATAATATTATATAATATATAAGCAATGCACGGTGATCTTAAAATGTGTCCTGTAAGTTATACAGTGCCATTGCGCTTGAAATGGAAAAGAAAAACTATGGTACAGAATTTTTCGTGGAAGTTTAGTTATGTTATGAAGAAGGACTATAATAGTCTAGGAGTGCTGTAACTCACCTTTGCTGGCTGGTCATGCTTCAAGCAGTTAGGATTGTGAGAGACGTTTTTGGTGAAATGAAATGTTTTGAAGTGTGAGGCTTGTTCATCCCATTGTGGATTTGTTATGTACATTTAATTTTCTCAGAAAAGGAGTTAACCTGAAGACTTCTTAGAATCTTGACTTTGGTGTACCTTCAGACAGGGATGATTAACCTCTTCAAAATGTAAAATCAAAACAAGCAAGAGGAGAACACCCGCTTTAAGAAAAGGTGTTGTCCCAGGCACGGGACCAGCTGAAAGACAGGAAAAAGGTGTGGAGGAAACCAAGGGGAATCAGTTCCCAGTCTTTCCCAGGGCTACTGCTTGGATAGCATCTGTGTGCGTTGTACCGGCAGGCGAGGCGCCCGAGGGGCTGCAGTCATCTCCGGCGGATCCGCAGGTGTTGGAGCGCAGGCTGGCTCCGCATCCCTGCCAGCCCCGTGCCCTGCCTGGCTGCGCCGCCTCCGGCTCCGCTCGGGCAGGGCTGAGCGCCAGTGCCGGCCCTCCCGACAGCAGCAGGCACCGGCCTGAGCCTGAGCAGCCTCCCGGCTCAGGGTTTGGGATGGAGAGGTGGTTTTCTGCGGCTTTGTAGAGATAAGAAACCACTGAACATCCAGTACTTCTCTGGAA
Organism: Monarcha castaneiventris obscurior; assembly: GCA_026261815.1. Classification (NCBI taxonomy): domain Eukaryota; kingdom Metazoa; phylum Chordata; class Aves; order Passeriformes; family Monarchidae; genus Monarcha; species Monarcha castaneiventris. The sequence goes on along the minus strand of JAMPIT010000059.1, from coordinate 6,097,206 downwards.
TAAGAGTAACTGGAGAAAGAGCAGATGTTAAAAATCTTTTTCTTTCAGCACTGCCTTTTGGGCGCACAGTAGTAACTGCAATCTACCCCAAATGTGCTGTCATATTCAAGCAATAGTGCAGGATCTTCACGGAGCCTATACTGCTGATTACATCTGCTTATAAAAATTTTGAATGAGATCCACCTGCATTTTGGGAAAGATGCAGGTCAAACATCATAAGCATTAGATCAAGACTAATGACATATTTTCAGGCCTTTCTAAGCACTTTGGAGTCTTTTACTAATTTGAAAGGGGCCAAGATTTTTCCATAATATAGTGTAAAAATGGGCCAGACTTAACTTTGATCTCACCATTTGATATTGAGCCTCTTCTCAATCCAATCTCTACTTATTTTCTACGTGAGTTCATCCTCCTTTATGGAGAAGGCAGCTTTTACTCCAGAGCTGACCTGGGGATGGATTCACTGTGACCAAATCTTGCTGGACATAGGGATTTCCCTGCTGCCCTGCATGCAGTTCAGGAGATGGAGCCTACAGAAGAGCCCCAGGATTGACTCAGAGGGCAGGGACAGGTGAGGCTAAGCCTCCTTTGCTCTCCCTGGGGTGATGAGCAGGGTGCACACCTGTGCATAGGAGGGAACTGCACCAGGATGCTCCCTTCTGTGGATGGCCTCCCATCTGGAAGATGTGGCAGGCATTGCACTCAGCAGTGCTCTTCCTAGTCCCATGTTGTTTGGGAAGTGTAGATCTGTGGTGTTGCATTTCTTAGTCACTTTTCAGTTCTGCAGGCAGAGCACCAAGGGTGAAATACCTCCCACCTTGCTCCTCAGGACCATTTGGCAAGGTCAGTCCATGGGAGTGTGCAGAAAGTGGACTGGACAGTGCCTCCTGCTGTGCTGTGATAGATAGTGCCATGAAGTGGACGTGATGTGGTTATTAGGCTGTGATTCAGCTCATACTGAGCAGTATTGATCGGTGTTGGTTCAGCGCTTGCTACGTATTTTATCAATTGACCTTTGAGATTGTATTCCTGCTCTGCTTCTTTTACTTCTAATTCTCTTTGCCTTCAGTTTCTGTAACTCCTAATCTTCCTGTGTTTGATTTCTTATAGTATCTCTTTAGTATTCTGTTACAGAAAAGCTTTTTTAGTGAAGCTATACTCTCCTTCCTTTGCTTCCCTTCCCTTTGTTTGCTTTTTAAATTTTTTTTCCAAGAAATCCACCTGCTCTTCTTGATACATCAATTCCATTAAGAGATTCAGCTTCTAAAATATTTTGCCCTCAGCAGAAGAAAGAAGTATAAATGCAGGTGTTTTGCAATAAAGCTCAGGGGTGCAGAAACTGGTTTTATAGCAGATCTTGTCAAATAGGATTTACTGAACCCGATAACATAATACAGTTCGATAACATAATGCCTTCGTGAACAGTTCTCCTGGCCATCTGTGGAGCCGCACAGTTACACCAGCTGAAGATCTGGTAGCCTATTTCCAAGATGTTGTTTTGTAAATATGCACTGAAAACCTGAAAGAATAATTGTAGCTAAGTGCATTTAGCTGGGTGCAATTCACTGCGGGTATTAATTTTGGACTTCCACTGAAAGCAAGGAAGACAATGTTGTCTGCTGGGTTGTTTTAGCACTGGCTGGTACTAAAACAAGGTAGGGAGCTAAAATATCTGCCTAGACCTATGCAGCTGCCTATATGGCAAAATCGGGGTTGAAACTAAAGAGTTTCTGACTCACAGCAGTGCTCAAAACAAGGAGTGTGCTACCTGTGTGTCACAGACCTTTAACAAGCAGGCATGCCACATCAAATAAAGTGACTCAGGTTGGAAGAAATGCAGCACGGGAAAAAAGAGAGTTTGTGCCAGTCAAAAAAGTAAAAGATAAATAATACACTGTTAAGCCACAGTGTGCACAAAACTTACCTTCATTAAGGGGATGCAGAGCATCAGAAAGAAGGCCACAGGATTTTCAAACCTTTCTCTTAGTTGCAAGGAATATAAGACGTCCAGTAGTAAATGTGAATCCCCACAGATATCAATTAGGATAATTTAAAGATCTCAGATTTATATTCCTGGCTGAAGTTCAGAGTTATCAATTAGAAAATGCTTTCTAGGATCTTATTACAGCCTTTGTGTAGGAGGAAATTTGAAACTCACAGCCCAGAAGAGTGGTGGTTGATAGCAAAAGGGGGAAAGGAATGTCAAAATATGTATTATGGAACTGTGATAAAGTGCCATCTTTTTAGAAATCTCGCCTTGTGAATAGTGCACAAGTGCCTGTTCTCCATTCACTTTCATCCAGTGCTCTCTTTAATGACCTGGATCATGGGAGGCTTAGCAAGCCTGAAGCTAAAACAAATCTGAGAAAGACTGCAATCACAACAGGGAAAGAGTTAGAATTAAAAGCAATTCTGAAAAATTGAAGATTTTTCCTAAATATAAGATGAAATTCCACAGTGCCTGGTGCAAGGTAGGGTGCAACAAAAAGTCATTAATTAAATAAGGGGTGAGAAACTGTTGGTTTCTTCCAGGAAAGATATCAGAGCGATGTTGGGTCACAAGCCAAGAAGCTGTGAGCAACATCAGCCTGCTGTGAAAAGGAGAAAGTCCACCCTGTGACCTGTAAACAACAAAGACCTGAAATAATGCTTCCACTGCTAAAGCTATCTCATGTCCAGTGTCTGGCACTGTGCTTCACAAAAGCCATCGATCACTTGGAGAGGATGAAGGGAAGATAAAGTTATTCAGAAAAATGTGATCTAAACACATAGCCTAGGAAGAAAAAAGGCAAAGATTTGGGTTACTTACTCTAAGGGAGAGCAGATTGATGGGAGAAATGGGACTGGATAACAGTTTTCAAGTGGAAAGAGAAGGAAATAATCTGTTCTCTATATCTGCAGCAGGCAAAGCAAGAAGCATGGTCATAAGCTGCAGAGAGAAGGACCTGGGAGAGAAAGCAAGAGAAAATATGAGGATTGCGAGGAACTGGACAAGAACATCTATGGAGATGGGGAGCCATCCTCCTTGGTGAAGTGTTTTTCAGAGCAGGGGAGACAAGCAACCACCAGGAAGGGCACTGAGATACAGCTTGTCCTACCCTGGAACATCTCAGGGTGTTTTTCAGCTCTGTCTCCTGTGATTCCACAATGTCTGTATTGGTGAAAGCTGCAGGAAAGCATGGGACAGTCAGAGGATAAACTGGTCATGCAAAACCATTTCTGTGTCTGTGTTGATGCTTGTGAGAGTTTTTCCACTGACAACCAGCAAGTACAGCACCCTAACACTTACCTTAGAATTATACGAGTGCACTTTGGTGTTGTGCTTTGTGATGATTGAAAATAAAAAAAAAAAATGTGCAATCATAAGGATGCCCTTGAGCCTGCTGGGGTTTCCCCGAACATTCTTCTGAGGAGCCTTTGTCATAGTGCTGCTTTTGCCCTCAGTCTCTCTGAGTAGGTAAGAATATTTATTCTGCACATCATCCAGACCTTTCACTGGTCTTTTGGTAGATGTTGTGGTGCCAATAGAAAGAAGTGCTTTAGGTAATGGGTTATGTACTGGGAAGCAAGCATTGATAATGACACTCCTGTGGAAACAGGGAGCTTGGATGCATTTTGAAACAGTAGGAGAATTCAATTTCATGGACACAGGCTGTTCTCTGCCAGTTGATCTTACTCCCCCAGGATGGTCCTGGTCATCCTTCTTTTACTAGTATGGATGGAACCTCTCTTGTCAGCAAATTCCTCTAAAGAAGTAGCTGCCATTGAAGAGAAAATTGCCATGAGAGCAGTGATTCTCCAAGCTCAATCCAACAATCAACATGACTTCACTTAAAGGAAGGTAGTCCTGAAGAGATTCTCTCTAGTTCCAAGAACAGTACATGGTGATACTAATGCATTACTCAAGCTCCACCAGCTTCAACAGATTGTCAGCAACTTTCCAACCTGTATGGCTCTTCCCAGACTGCCTGACCTAGATGAAGCCAAAAACTAACAGACTAAAGAAGATAAAGCCCTTTCGGTCTGAGCTCTCAATGCAATGTGGAAGTGTGATGTCAGGTCTTCATCTCAGCACAGGGGGGATTCAAAATGCCTTTCCAAGCCTGTCTCTCCATCTTGTACTAATACTAGAAGGAAAAAATACGTCCATTTTAGAAATTGCCTCTCACTCAGCCTGGTAGTATTTGAGTGTGTTTGTGAAACCACTTCAGAATTACACTTAAACAAAAGGATAAAAAATTTCTCTTTCAATAGTGCCTGAACAGATTGGCCTGTCTGATAATATTACAGTATGAGGGCAGTGAGAGAAGTATTTTCACAGCCAAATCACTTACCAGGAAAAATGGTCCATTTTCTTAAAACTACCGTAATTTGTAAGTCTAATATATATCCTTTTTGTTCTTTTCCAATGCATTAGAAACAAGCTAGCCATTGCCATTAACATCTTTGAGATTTTAAAGTAAATTATAATGGTCACTCCAGGGGTTTGTTCTAACTTTTTTTTTTTTTTAATTTAATACACTTCACTCGTTAAAAAAAAATTCACACTTGTGTTATCTCATAGTGTCACATGACTACAAATGTTTGACCAGTTTTGGAATCCAACCCAAGTATTTTCTCAGTTTATATCTTTGTATGTCTCAATGATATAAAAATTAAAGTTGGAAAGATGGTGAAGACTTAGGGTGACTTCTAGCAGAGCTGATGTTATTAAATATGAAGAATGATGTTTGAATATATGTACCTTGGTGACCCTTTGGGATCCTCTATCTCCCAAATTTTGCAGCTCAGCTTTTTTACTACCCCACAAGCTGCAGGGCTTCCCTGAGGGAGCCAGAAAGATGCAATCAGTTTCAATACATCATGTAAGAGCCACAAAGTCTGGAGAGTCTCTGGAGGTGCAGGATACCTGAGGAGGGTCTGGCCAGTGAGACTGATGTCTGAGAGAGTATCTTTTAAGATTGTTGTGTGGCAGAGAGAGAAAATCTGTCAGATGATATTGAGAAGGAAATGTGTGTTCACCAGGGAGCAAAACAGCTCATGAGAGGGAAGGAAGAGTGAGAGATGCAGGAAAAGCATTTTCCAGAGCAAGGGGAAAAAAAGGATGTTGGGGTAAGAGAAGAGAAAAATAACCTCAGTGGTTTTATTTTTGGGGCAGTAATCTTGGAGCTGGAGTCTCATGATATTTTAAGTAACTTGTTTTGAAATTGTTTATCATTGCAACATTACTTACATTCAGCTTGAAAATCAGGGATGGTAGATAGCCAAAGACCATTTCTATCAACTGCCATGTTTGATCACTGGCCACCCAAGTAGTGAAAAATAAATGAGAGTAATTCTACACCTTTTTTCTTTTTAAATTTTTTTTTTATTCCCAAGAGCCACAAATGGCAGAAAAGTATGTGCCTTCAATCTTAAAAACTGAGGGAAAGTTCCCAAGGGCAAGCCGTGGAGTGACTCCAGGAATGACCACATTGCTGGATGAAGAGACAAAGCAGCCTGTAATGGTTTGTCCTCCATTTGGAGCTGTCCTCCATTCTCTGAGCCCACCACAGCATCTCCCCACACCAGCAGCTGAAAACCTCGAGTGCTTATGCAGCAAGGATTGGGTTTTGCTCTTTTTTTTAATGAACCTTTCGAGCATTGATAAATTTTATTCAGTCTTCTGCAATGTGAACAGAGTGTGAAATTCTGCATTGCTGCACAGTGGAAAGGGAACAGCACTGTCTTGTTATGTACTTATTTGTCTCCATGAGGGATTGCTGCCAAGCTTCTGTGAATACACTTTTTTTGGCTTCCCTCCCTTAAATGAGCAAGAATGCTGAAAATTTATTCCCACAACCCTCAAAACTTTTTCTGGTATTTTATGACATTAAAACACACACATACAAACATGTATACACGCGTGCAAAACTTTACCAGAATTAAAACCACTTTTTTTTTTTTTTGTGATGACAGCATGTTCTTTCTTAAAGCCTCAGAAAATACGTGGAGGTATCTAAATTACTGGTTTACTGAAGAGTTTAGGATTTTTTCTATCTCTGTAACACTAAATTTTTTGCCATTCTGACAGGCAAAAGTAAAACATGAGAAATATGATGCATATCCTCTCCAGCTTTATTAAGACTATTTCTGAGATGGAGGAAAAAAGAAGAAGGGAGAATAGCTAAGCCCGACATTTAAGAAGTAGGCAAAAGTTCACATTCCATAGCTGCAGTAGTTTTTTATTAAAAGAAAAGCAAATAAAAATGACTGATTAAATGTTCCTTGCATCTTTATAGATCTGCTGCTCTCCAAAGAAGGCCAGGCACTTGCTTGGAGCGTGTGCACATGAGTAAGTGTGTGTGTGCATGTTATATCTATTTCTATGAGTAGGACATATTTCCAGCAGTGGCAGGTAGTAGAAATGATGAGTACAAGATGGGAAAAGGCTTTGGTGATGAATGATCAAATTTTCAGAAACATCTCACTTCATTTGATTTGTTCATAAAATCCATTACAAGAATAAATAGTATTTTCCTACCTCGGGCATTCTGTGGTTTTTGGTCACAGGATGATGGTTTTCTGCTGCATCTGAAGTTGGAAGTTCGATGTTTTTTGTTAAATAGTATGTCATCAGAAAAAATGCCTGCATTTTTTTTGAGAAAACATTGTGGCATTGGGAAGGTGACAGCATCATCAAACAGTCAGCAGTAGTGTATAGGTAAGGAATTTGTATGAAGAACTTTCTAGCTAGAGCGATCTATTTAATAGCCAGGACTGGGAGAAGGAGAGTGAAAGAGCCAAAGGAATGATTATGCTGATATAAATGTTTCTCCTGTCATTTTTCTTCCTCTGAAAACAAGAGCTTCTTGAAAAACCAGCACTGTCCATTTCCATCAGCTTTGGTGGGGTCAAGGTGGAAGCTTGGACTTAAAACCAGGGAAAGTTGCTGAGGCTTGAAGAGTCAGAATCAATGTGTAGTTTCCTGCATATATTGCTTTACAGTTTAGTTCCAGAAAATACTGTCTACTGCTACTGATGTTACTGGCTACTCCTTTTCCAATAGCATTCATCCCTTTTTGAGCAATAAAGAAAATTATTTTTATTGTCTTTGCTGGCCTCCAATGAAAGGTGCTTTTGAGAGTCCACCATTCTGCATGTAGGGCATTTGAGGTTTTCTGTCCTTACATATAGCATATTATTGAATGTTGCAGCACTTCTGGGTTCCTGAGCCTGGGGACATGTTTTCTTAGGATGAAACTAGTGCACACTAGTCTCTGAAAGGAAAATCCAGGCCCAGAGAGAGCAGAGTACACCATGATCCCTTAGGGCCCCCAGACTCTGTGGTAGGTAGCTGAGCAGGTAATGTAGGTGCAACCATGGTGAGTGACATTTGCATTAACTGCAAATGTTAATGATTAGACTACAGAGACTCACAAATAATTGAGCTTATTAATGTATGTAAGGCCTTAAAAAGCTGGAAACATTTATCAGAGGCTAAAACACTTTTTTTATGATATTACAGTAGGGAAGTTTTGTGGCTCTTGCATCACTCAGGTGCTATGGCTTTTCCTTCTCAATCTTGGCAAAATTAGCAATTAGGAACCTTTCCAAAGCTCTGACATGAGAACTTTTCATGCAGCACAACTGGTGCATAAGTTCCTGCAGAATCTTCAGACAGTCATACTTGTGTGCATCTGCCCCTCCCAGGGTCAACAGGAAAAGGGGAATTCTCAGCCGTGCACCATCCCTGGATAATCAGAGAGGCTTTCTGCCACGCTATGGTTCAGAGAGTGTCCCTGCAGATGGGATCCTGTCTGACAGTGTGCCACTTGAAGTCATATTGGAGTTCAGATTGCTCTCTCCCATCTGAGATTGCACCAGGGGTGATAGGCAGGGCCAGACTCTGCCTTCCTCCCGCATGAATTTTGTGCAAATGTGGCCTCTGCAAAGATACCGTGTCCTGTGACTTGTGCCTGCTTCTAGAAACAATGCTGTGGATGCAAACCTTTCTCCCCATCTGGCTATTTATGGTGTTGTGTCCAGGACATGGTGAGAACTGCCTAGCACGCTGTCGCAGCTCTGAACTCTGTATTTCTGCTCCCTGCTAGGTACATTGAACTTTTTCCAGTGCTTACATTTCTGGAGGAGTGCGAACACTGGTCCACTTTCTTTGCATGGCAAACTCTTGTTGTGGCACCAAGAGTTTGTTCCCCCAGCAGGCTCTGACTGGATGCTTTGCTGCTGGTACTCATGACCCTCTGCTCCCTTGGCAAGGATAGGTTACCCCTCCCAACATTTGATGATCAACTCCTCTGCCTTATGTACATTACAAATTCCTCCACAATTTCACAGTCTCTTCAAATTCTCGTCTGCTTTAAAAGAAAATTATCTTCTGATTGTTTTCCAATTTGCAATCAAGCATTGTTCTAAACCTTTTCCACTTACTCACAGGTTTCCAGAGAGTTTAATCTCTATTGCAGGTTTTACTGCTTCATTATCTTCATAGGTACTTGTTTAATTTTTCTGACGGCTAGAACCATATGCTATGTGGTCGTCATTGAGACGGGGAGTCTGAGAGAGGTTAAAAGTGCACGTTAAAAATACAATTTTTCACAGGTTGCATTGGGAAAAACACTATTGATCTTCTGTCGGCCATTTGGGCTTTTTATGTGTAGTTCTGCTTAAAATGCCTTCAAGGAAGTCCTTTGAGAATGACATTTTAGGTCATGAAAAACAGAAAGGCTGAGAACTCAAAAAAACCAAAATCCTTTGTTTTTTAAGAGTGCAGCATGTCTCTTGCACCAGGCTGGTAGCAATGTACATTTCCTTCTGCCCTCCCAGCAAGGTACGGAACTGGAAGGAGCTGTGCACTGCTCAGGGGACATCGTGCCAAAGGTGGGTCAAGCCCTGTCCTCTGTGGTGAGCCTTCAGGAAGGAGCAGTGGGGAGGACTGGTCAGGCAGGACTGGGCTGCGGGATCAAGTTGCTCCATAGCCTGAACCACCCTGTTTGTTTGGAGGAGACTGCCACAAAGCCCTCAAACAAGTCCTGTCTCTACCATTTCTTAGGCTTGGCCCAGGGTAGGTCTTCTGGCTGTCCCCACATTTCCCTTATAGGTGACAGGCAAAGGTACACTCCAGGAAGGCTGAACTCTGCCACTGCCATTTGGGTGTCATGCTATTGCCGAGATTAAAGATAATCAGCTGCAGTCTCAGCTGTCTGAGTTAAATACTTTAAATTTTATTGCAAGTGGGTTGACTTGAAGTATTTAGACACCATGCTCTCCATGCTGAAGGAGCTGAACTTCCCTCTTCTCCTTTCTTAACTTACTTTTTGGCAGTAGATTGCAGAAAACACATCTGCTACCCTTGGCAACTATAGGCACCTTCGTTTTCAGATAGATTCTGTGTAAATACCAAACAAAACATATATTATAGATGCTTGGCTTGGATGTAGTATAAAATTTGCTTTCTAAGCTGCCTTCTTCTTCTCTGGTTTGTGCAGGCATAAGGGCATTTCTGCGTTTCCATTGACATAGTATTTTCATATCTAATTGAGGTCTAGTGGCCACCATCTATCTAACCCTCCTTCTGAGGGCATATAGCCTGCAAAAACACGATCTTAGGGAGCACTGCTGCTGTTCATTGCCACAGAAACAGAAGGGAATAAACCCCATTCCACCTCAACCTCAGTGGAGCTGTGTCAGGCCTCTCTTGTACTTCCTCCTTTCACCAAATGTGATAGGCACACCGAGCAGATAATTTCCGTGAGTTGATTGCTTCATAAATTTTGTCCTTCCTCTCCTTCGGGTTTTGGTCTGCTTGTAAGCAAACTGGGATTTTATCAGCCGGCCCCAGTACTCCTCTGAAGGATCCTTTGTCTGCAGAGCTGCTGGGCGCCTGTCAGGCTGGCTGGAAACAGAGGTTGTGTGGTATGTTTCTGTCCTGTGAGTGGACTTCTAGAATCCTTTTTCTGGGATAAATATTTGGGTTTGCAGTTTTGAAAATGGCTTACCACAAATATTTGCCTAAAATTTGCCAGTGCAGGGAATGTTTCTTCAGCAAACACATTTACCAGCATGTTTTCAGTCAGTAAACACCACTGAGGTGTGAATACAGTCAAAGGGAATTAATATTTAATGCAAATCATTATTAATATAAAATAATTTGGAGATGACTGGAATCAGCTTTTTGTCTTCTATTTTGGGGAACACTCATCAGTTCAAATGCAGACACACTCCATGCAAGCCTGTACCTTTGGGGGTGGGGCTGAAAAGAGAAGTGTGCTTTTGGAACTCAAGATACAGCGACACATGCCCCTTTTGGAGAGCTGAACGAGGTATCTGTGTGTGCTATGAACCAGCCCATTGAAATTGTTGGGGCATGAATGACGAATCATAGCACTGAGAAGGTCTTCACAGCTGTCCTGGTGACCAGCATTTTTTGTGGGGTGAAGGGAAGGTGGGAAATGGATGCTCTTGTTGTACTGGGCCTCTGTATAGCTGGCCTTCAGTGGGGTTGGGAACCAGAGAGCTGGTGGGACTCAACCTGATCCTGTGGTGATGTAGCCCAGGAAAAACAGGCAAGCTGAAGAAAGAGAGGCTTGGTCTTCCTTCTGCTGAGGTGGCAGCTCCTTGCTGGGCTAGTGAGTGCAACTACTTGTTTTTCAAGCTGTCTCTTTGGTGTACTTCCCTCCCCATTGAAGTTCTGTCCAATTTAGTGGTAGGGCACCTTATCCTGTGATCAGTTTTCCATTGCAGGTTCTCCTGCTTTCCTTGGTGGAGAAGTGCTGCCCTGGAGTTGGTTCTCTGAGATGCTGCAACTTTGGAAGGAGAAAACAGGATGTGGTGACATCTGCTCTCTGCCTCTGTCCCCCTAGCTGGGGTCAGCCTGTGGTGGAAGACACTGACTTGCTGTGCCCTTACTGTGCCTGGGACTGGGGAAAGGAGACTTTTCCTGAGGGACTGGTGTTGGCAGTTTGTAGCAAGTCTATGGCTTGATAATTATGGATTCCCACTCCAGTACTACAGCTAATTTGCAAGCTCTAGAGAAGTGATGGCTTGGCAGAGGGGAGATGTCATTATTCTTACTAGCACCAGTAGTTTTAGACCAAACCCTCTGTCCTCATTCTCTGTGAGAGTGCTGATTTTCCATCAAGAAATGTATGACCCAAGTTTGGGTAAAACATTTATTCTTAGGCTGTGCAAGATTCTTTTATGGCCAGGGACATGAGCAGGAAATGTTATTTTCATTCCAGAGCTCTCGGAAGGTTGTCAGGGCTTCTGAAGATAATCAAACCCCTGTCTTATTAAAGGTTCTTTTCTTCATCAGTACATTGTCCGCTAGCAAGGTGGGAGGCTCAGTCACTGATGCCAGAACAGACTGAGGGCTTCTCATAGAGAAGCCAATTATATTTTGCCTTTTTTTTTTCTTCTTTTGTTGCAGAAAGACAGAATAGTTGTGAATAAATTGGGAAAGGGGAGGGTGAGGAGAACTCACAGTTCATTAATATTCATACTTAGCCACAATACACAGAAAAGGTGACAAGGAGCTGGCTGCCCAGAAACCTATGCACCTTGGTGCTAGATAGAAAATTGAATTTCATTATAGCTACCTTTATCTCAGCACCTAATGAGCATGTTTGAAATAATGGAGGGTTGCTGTGTACTAGAAGAAGACCCAGGACTCAAACAGAAAATGCAAACCTTCCCTCCTTCTTCCCTGCTCTGCTGAATTTAAAATAATTCTGCCAAGGCCCAGGAGACCAAATAGACTTTTATTCTTGTTTTTTCAGTGATTACCACAGAAAATCATCCAGGAAAAAAAAAATCAAATAAGATGGTCAGTAGGGGAGAACAAACACATTTTAATGGGGAGTAAAAGGATGGAGACTTATTCCATTCTCACTTTGCCTAGTGAGCACTGCTAGGGTCTTGAGGTCTTTGTTTTTTCTTTTTTCTTTTCATTTCATGCTGTTTTATCCATTCTCTGATAGCTCTTAGTGGGTTTTTTTATCATTTATCTTATTTTTGGGGAGACTACTATCCATGGATTTTACTACCTTGTTGCTAGGGGAGAAAGGAGCCAAGGAGATTTCTTTCACACACGTTTCCTAGGGTTGCTTCAGAATGTTGGTTCTCACAAGCAACTTTAAAACCTCTGACCCCAATCCTTCTCTGTAGCCCACAGGCGCAGGCAGGGATGGAAGTTAGTGGAGATGCTCCATATAAATTTTTGTGAGTTAAGGCGACAGCAGAATGTGATCTGTGCTTGGCTGTTTGTCTAATACCTTTGCCTTTCTGAAATGAGAGTTGAACAAAGCATTTGAAGCTGCTTTTAGCCTTACAGCAAGGACCTGATGTTTGTATTACAAACCCAGCAGAAATTACTTCCATTTTGGAGGCTTAGGTAGGAAAGTGAGTGTCACAAATTGTCCCTTATATTTTTAACCTGTGCTGAAATCTGACTTTTCACAGTCCAGACATCAGCTGTAGTTAACGACCTAGCAAAACATGGCATTTATCTTTAAGGCAAAGCTTCCTTCAACATGACCAAACCTTAAAAGATTCGCTCAGAGGTGAAACCATGCAGGCTGGCAGGATGGAGGGCAGCTGGCATGGGTACCAAGCTATGAAATGATGATCACAACCTGGCCCTGATCTCTCAAGTTTAGCCCAGGCGTTTCTCAGCTTCTGGTTTTTTATTGAGAAAACACTGTGTTTGCTTCTTTCCCGGCTCTGTTCCCAGGGGAATTTGGTAAACCTTGGGAGAAACAGAAAATCGCATGGGTTTCCATTTGGTGTCTCTCATCTTTGGTTCTTTGTTTGGAGAAACTGTGCTAATGGTTCATGTTGCTTAAATATCCCTACATTCCTAGCAGATAGATAGCACTGGCACTTGAGAGATTCCTGAGATAAATCTCTTATGGACACATGGTAGTTTCTACACCACATGTTTTCTCCTTCCTCCTTCTTTAGCATGCTTTTGGTGATTTGTTTGTTTGCATGAATTACTCTCAGCTTCAGAACACATCCATGTCTTTTATTTCTTATTTCCTTAATTGGGGATGTTTTTTTCTGCTCCTGCTCTTTTTGGATTCATATTGCTTTATTAGCAACATTACAGTCTATTTTGGGTGATTTAGAACAGAACAGATAGAAATGCATAAATATTATTCCCTGGCAAATTAGCAAGCCTAGATATGTCTCAAACACATTTTAAAACATTTTAAACACTTATTCACAAGGAATTTGTGTAGCTGACTACTGGGCAAACATAAATCCCTAAATCCTTCTTTTCCTTTATTTCGATCAGCATTTCTTTGTCTTTCTTTTGCTTTTCTTGTCAGCTTATTTCTAATGGGTGGTAGGTGCCACCATGGTTTAAAAAAATCCTGTTATTTTGCTTGTTTAGACACCTGCATACCACAGCAAATTTTTACCTCAGTTACCACTTAATTTTTGACTGAAAACGGTCTTTAATTATGATCAAGACAGAAACCCTCTATGTGTGTCTGTCTTCAAAGGCAGGATAGGTGCCTTGGCTGGATGCTGCTGCCACTGTGCTATCTTCTGTTTATTAGAGTCCAGCCCCTCACTAGGCTGTCAGCCGAGCAGAGGAGATGCAGAGTGACAGGCATTTCTGAGTACACTTCATGGATGTGCCAGTGCCCCAAAGTGAGTCATGAGGTGTGACGGGCATCCACAATTTTTCCCCCATACATGGAGCTTGAAAAACTGCGAGACAGTTTTCTTTGGGCAAAATAGCTGCTATCCGGAGAACTGTGGTCCAGGCACTGTAGGCCCTGTCTTGTCGGTGCTGCAGGGAAGGAGATGCTGTTGTGCAGGCTGGAAATGGCACAGCCCAGTTAGGAGAGAGTTATAGGAAGATTTATTTTGGCTTCTTGGTCTCTCATGTGTAACTGTCATGGCCATTGTGATACCTTGCAATGCGTAGTGAGCATCGCTTCATTTTGCTTGGGGAATGGGAAGGGACATCCTTCGCCTGCTGTCTGGATTGCCAGTAAATGTGGTCTGAGGAAGTGTGGGGAAAGGGAAAAATACAGAGTCTGTGCAAATGTGAGTGGGTTTTTTTTCTACGCTCGCTTTGCATAGGCTCCCTTGGGAAAAAGGGAGTCAATGGACTAGCACGTCTCCTGAGGGACTGCAGCCATGTTTCCAGTCAAAAAATTTTGGTTTTCAATGAAATGCATGTCAGAAATAATTTGCTTTCAGTGAAGTATGTGGCAAAAAATATTTTTTTTAATTTTTATTTTTTTCCCAGTGAAAATACAGCAATTTTGTGGGGGAATAAGTAGGCTCAGCTCTATTGGTAATACTGTTTTCTGTCAAGAAGCTAATTCATCTTAATGGAAAAATTATAATCAAGCGTGGGAAAAGAAGCACTTTTCTAGGCAGCGATCCTGTCACCTGTAGAGAAGAGATTTGGGATCTGGAGTGGTTTGCTTCTATTTTGAGCTTTAATGCTAATATTTTCAGGCTCCTCAAGTCAGCCTCATGCTGTGCGGGCATGCACAGCTGGAGCAATATGAAAAATAAATAAAAAGATATTTCTAATAGAATATCCAGAGTTGGTAAAAGTGGCTTCACCTGCTCTGCTGAGAGGTTTGTGAAGGGATGCTCCCCTGTGGCAACAGACATGCACCCGTCCTTGCCATCATCTGTATGACTTCATGCATTTCCTTTGAAATACAATTCCTTTATGTCAGATCTATCTTTATCAATCAGGGTTGCACGATAAAGTGCAATCACTGAGATGATAAAGAGAATTTAGATTGTGGCTACCACTGATACCCACTGGCTGATCCTGAACTGCTGTGTAGGAGCCTGTGGGAGGATGCAGGGAGGTATCCCTGCAACAGCATAGATGGACTATCAGATTGCACCAGGCATGAGAATAACTGTATGTACAGAATGTATCCAACCCTCAGGCACATATCCATATGTTTGGATGCTGGTGGGTGTTTTTTAAAGTTACTGTTTTAAAGATATCCACACAGGTGGCTAGCAAGCATTTGTTAGATGGCACAGCATGAATGTTGAAGCAATCTGACTGCTCGTGGGTGAGGAATAAAAGGAGAAGCAGTGCTGGATGTCCAGACTTTTCTGGATAATGGTTATTTGCCTTAAGAAAAAAAAGACTATTTTTTTTCCAGTTAGCTCTGGGAGAATGCAGAGGGCTGACAGCAGCCTCTTGTTTCAGAGAAAACAAAAACCCATCAGGTAGAGGCACTTTAGAAAAACAAATCCTGTTTTAGTGATGTGATTTTTTTTTTAAATGATATTTCATGCCTGGGTGCAAAGTAGGTTTCTTTTAGTCCTACAAGGAAAATTAAAAAATAAAAGAGCTCCAGGTATATGTGGGGGAAGGCAGTGTTTCAGTTTTGAGGTGGGTTAGTTTTATTATTTTTGATAATGGAAGCATCTGCTAAGGCCAGAATGTGCCATTGTAGAACAACTCTGTGATGAGCCACAGGCTCACCAGAGAGGCACAGTCCTGCACCACTTCCTGAAAGGATGATGGGAGTTTTCCCCTGTGTCCAGCCAGCTTCTCTGGGTTTGCTTTCTTCCCTCCACGTCACACTCATGGGAGCGTCCTCTCCAGGAGGACTGGTTTGTTGTGCAGTCAGTCACTTAGAGGACAGCAGATGTTCCTGGGCAGGTCCAGAAGCAGCTGAAAGGCTACAGAAGCCACTTTCAATCCACAGCTGTCTCTAGGCCTAAGTTTGCTTAATGCAGAGAAAGTGATAAACACCAAATGAAGCTGGGTCACTAGCTGTAAAGGAGGTTTCCCAGGGACATATTGTTATGAGGAACCTTTTCTCCTAAAGCAGTAAAAGCAGCTACTGAACTGAAGGAGACACATCCTTGATTTCCGAACAGTCGCTGAGAATAAAAGGACTGTCAGAAAAAAGCTCAACCTAATTAATTTTCCACCTCTTATCCAGAAGCTCCTGAAGCCATGTAGAAAACAGAATTTCTTTAGACCATCCCACGACTTCTCCAACATCTCCAGCATGAATGCTCTCATCACAACTTTTTGTGGCATCTACAAGATTTGTACCAGTGCTCACTGAGGAAAACAATCCCAAAGTAGATTTGCTGGCTCATTAGCTGCAAGTCTGTAAGGACATGAGTGACGTATGAGAGAAGTTAATTAAAAGAGCTGTTGTTGCAAGGATGCAATGAATGCTGGTGGTCATACAGGGTGG
Source organism: Monarcha castaneiventris obscurior (assembly GCA_026261815.1). NCBI lineage: Eukaryota > Metazoa > Chordata > Aves > Passeriformes > Monarchidae > Monarcha > Monarcha castaneiventris. Next base: position 6,080,992 of record JAMPIT010000059.1, on the reverse strand, counting down.
GAGTAGGACTCGGGTAGTATTCATATTGAGTTATAGCTGGGTTTTATAGATGCCTGAGCCAAGCAGCAGCAGAACCACCCATATGCTGATGAAGGGTCAAAACAGAGCACCATCAAGACTGGCTCAAAACACCAACATGAATCCCTCACCAAGCTGACCTGCATCAAGCACATCTGTGTATTGTGAAGGGAGAGCTGTAGAGACCCTAATGCTTTAACCTGAAGCTCTTTGTAAGTGGGTCTGGCCAGCACTTGTCTGTAAAGACAGCAATTGTCTATCACAATTTGCCTCAAATTTAATTGAAACTCAAGGAAAATTAGAACAGCCACACTGATACTATCAAACGGACTGCAAAAAAGGTTAAAAATACAGCCAAAAAAAAAAAAAAAAATCACAAACACCTGTCTTTCTGTTGAAAAGCTGTGGCACTCCATGGGAAATCTTGGAAATGACTGAGTGATGCTCCAGGTCCTTTGTCTGTCAACTCTTCATGGCTGCTGTCCGCACCCCGTATGGACTGTGCGAGCCAAAGACAGTGCCCCTTGGGGCAAGTCTCTATTTCCTAACTTACCACCTCAGGCTATTAAACTGTAGTGTGTGTGGGTGAGCTTTAAAAATCCTTACTAAAACCATACCTTCACCTGCATCATGCGCCGTGCACCATTTTTCTGTCCTATGTTTTTGGTCATTTTGGGAATACCTTTCCTTGTGGGCTCTGGCTCATTCTATTCTTTTGCCATCTCTGAGTGATGTTTACACTGCATTATGCTGAGAAGCCCCTTAAATCTTCCCATGCCCCCTCATGTGCACATGCAGACAGTCCGGCATTATCCAACTCCGTGGTGAGGATGTTCACATCTCTTCTCATTAGCGATGTGCAATGTAAAAGGCTTGCCTTGAGTTTCTTGAAGACGGCAGTAATGAAGCTCTGAAGAAATAGTCAGGGGAACGGAGCTAATTAAAATGCAGCAGGGTGTAGAAGTAAAGGTAGCAGCAGCTCGCTATGCCATGTCTCTGGCAATCAGCAGTCCCTAGTTTACCCACACTAATTGACAGGAGACGCAGTGCTACTGAGTGTGCACACAGCCAGCGTTAATGGAGTCAGCACACGCTGCTCTTCCTGCCTGACTTGTCTCATTATCGACCTTGAACTGGTAAAGGTCAGTTGATGGTGCTGCTTTCATCAAGATGACAGGTGTCTGAAGATCTTCTCTTTGTAGTATAATAATTTGGCAGTTGTCTTATCCTGTACGTGAATTAGTGATCTGATCCCGAAGAGATGACAGATAAAAAAGACTGGCTTACTGTGGTGAGAAGCTGGGCTGTTGTGTGCTTAAAAAAATTACAGGTACCAAAAGTCCTGGAGGAAGGAAACAAAAGTATATTGCATAATTCCCCTTGGAGAAGAGAGTGCCTGAAGAAGCAAACAGGCAAATTTTCACAAGTGGAAATGCAGTCAGTCCACTGTTAAAAATCAGCAGCTTGTTTGAGCTGATGATGAGCACCAGGTGCACTGCTGGCACTCGGCAAATATCTAATAATAATAATAACAATAGCTGGGGCACCTGACACCTGCAGTAAGCCGTGAGTGACAGTGTTCTTGGGGAGATGTCTCATCTGAAAGCGACGTTTCCTCCAGGAGATGCATCATTATAACATGCTGCACCCGGGCTGCATCTCATGTGCCCTCCTTTTTTTATTTTATTACAGATGGTCTCAGCAGAGACACTGAAGACTAACAGAAATGCTTCTGCCATCTTCCCCTTCAAATCTACAAAACCAGAATTTTTGAGAATTTTTATTGAAAAACAATGCTTTGGTTTTCTGAGAGATGGTCTGCAGTCTCCTGTGCTCTGTAGCTTCTCTGGTTAGAAGGTTGCTGAAGCCTGAGCTTGCATCTCCTTTCCCACCGTCACTTGTGCAAGGTGTGTGTAAAAGTGCTGTGTGCTGCCACAGCATTTAGCCACTTGCTTGTGGGTAGAAATGGGGTAAATCAGGGCCTAGACATGGGAGGACTCTACAGCCCCCAGCAGAGCGGACAGAAAAGTGCTTCTTGCTGAAGAGCTGAGGGGAGGTCTTTGTAGCAACTGACTTGTTGGCAGCAACAGACTGCATTTTTCTTAGCTGAGATAGGGAGGATGAAAGCCAGTGTGAGCCCAGATATGCAAAGCAGCACCTGCAAAGGGACTCCTGCTCCCTGCACCTGAGGTTCCTGCTCCCTCATCTCAGTGTTGGGGCTTTAGCCCCACTTGCTGACTCATGGGCAGCTCTCGTGCCTGGTCCTGCTCTGGCTCCACTGAGGGCAGTGGGAGGTGCTGGGCCCCAACCCGCTGTGCATTTCTTGAGGAAGATCACAGAATCATAGAAAGGCCATGGGCAGGTCCACCTTCCGCTAGACCAGGTCACTCAAATCACCATTCAGCCTGGCCTTGAACACTTCCAGGGATGGGGCATCCACAGATTTTCTGGGCCACCTGTTCCAGTGCCTCATCATCCTCACAGTAAAGAATTTCTTCCTAATATCTAATCTAAACCTCCCCCCTTTCAGTTTGAAACCATTCCCCCTTTTCCTATCACTACATGCCCTTGTAAAGAGACTCTCTCCTTCTTTTTGGAGTGAGTGACAGTGGAAGCGTCCTTCAGGTACTACGAGATCACAATTAGTTCACCCTGAAGCCTTCTCTTTTCCAGGCTGAATAAACCCAGTTCTCTGAGCCTTTCCTCACAGGAGAGGTGCTTCATCCCTCTGATCATCTTGGTGTCTCTCACCTGGACTCGCTCCAACAGGTCCTGTCCTTCCTGTGCTGGGGGCCCCAGAGCTGGATGCAGCACTGCAGGTGCAGCAGCAGTAGAGGAGCAGAATCCCCTCCCTTGCCCTGATGGCCATGCTGCTTTGGATGCAGCCCAGGATATGATTGGCTTTTGGGGTTATTGCAGCCCTCACTAGAACTGGGGAGAGGAGAGCAAACCAAGCAGAGCTTCTTTTTCCTTTACCTGCAGTTTCCCAGAATAGTTTTAAAATTTCCTTCTCTGAAAGTGAATGATCTTTGCTAGTATAATTACCAGAACACTTCCTCATTTATCTGTAATTATAGGAAACCAAAGTATTATCTGGGGAACAAAATACTCTGTAACTTGAAAACAATTTATAGCAGCTCTGTTTTTAAAGATGTGTGAAAATAAAGTGCTGGGCAATGTGATGTCTGTATGGCTGCAGTCCAGCTACAGAGGCAGAAGACCAAGAGATTTTTACCAGGGCAAGCCTGAGGGCACCAATGGGATCATTCTTTAAATAGAAAAATATTTTTGTTGTTGATCCTTCCCAGTCTGACAAATTTTTTCAGCTGCCTCTGTGGTGACTGTCAAGGATATGGGATGCTGCTGGTCTCTATCTTCCCAGTACCTGCACTGGTGCTGCAACACCTCCCCATCCCCCCCTCCTGCACACACACGCTGTTCCCTGGCATTCAGAGGGGCTGTTTGCACTGTCCTCAGCACTACAGCCACTCTACCATGTCAGATTGCACTCTCCTTTGGGGACACGAGAGCAAACCTCCACCTTTGTGCCAGGTTGTGAAAGCAATTGTTAAATAAATGTTAAATGAAAAAAAAAAAAGTGTTGCCTAAGTGCACACTGAGATCAATAAAATATGCAAGAATGGGCTCCTGCTGTTCAGGGCTGCAGCAGTCTCTAACCTAGAGCAGGGAGTCCTGGAGGAGCACGTCGGGGCTGCTCTAAGTGACAGCTGATAGGAATCCTACATTAATGCAACAGGTAGGGCTCATATGTTTGCACCCAGAGGTCTCATGTTCAGGTGCCAGCTATGAGGATACTCTCAGGAGGCCTCTGTCTGAAAAGGCAGTGATAAAGGAAAGAAGTAGCAATAAAGAAAATTCTAGCAACTACGGTTTTATGCCTGGGTTAAGTCCTTCCAGCAACGGGTCATTTCTCGTTTTGCAGAAGAGGTTCTATCCCTTTTATTCCCCAGCAAGGAGAAAATCAGTTATAGACAAGGTGAAAAATAAAGGTAGTGACCATTTTTCTTCTGCTGGGGAAAGAGAGATGCTTCCATCCAAACCAAAGACAAATGAGATAGATTCATGAATCATTTCTTCTTATAATGAAAAGCTCAGCTTATGCTGCTGAAACCAATAACAACATGGTGGGACAAGAGTTTCTCTCTTCTACCAGTGGAAAGGGAGCACTAACATGCATATGGGAAATACAACATGAAAACCATGACAAATATATTGTGTTTGCCTGTTGGATCAACCTTGGTTCCTGCTATCTCCCAGGTTCTCTCTATCATTACAGAAAATAAAAAAAAATGAAATAATAATAAAAAAATAATAATAAAAAAATAAGTACAGGAAAAAGCATCACACAAGTATTATAGCTGCTTCCGTGTCATATTTATTGGGAAGAATCGACTAGGTCCCAAACCTTGATACTCTGTGAACGGCAGTTTGCATGTTCCAGAATTAAGGCAGCACCAGAAATTTCTAAGGATGAAAGTATTTGATTTAAAGCAAAGGAATCTGGGAATATTTGTGGCCACAGGAGTGTTTGTGTTAAGAATATTTGTGTCAGTGATTTGAAATCTGAACTGTTTTGTCCCTGTCCTTCCTCTGTGTATGTGCTGGGAGGGAAATCAGGACTGAAAAGCAAAGTGCCTTTTGATATGACAGCTTTCCTAAAGGGTGTTGGGAGAGATGTTCTGAGAGATCTGGTGCCGGTGAGTCTTGTTTGAAGAGGGAGGAACAGGACCCATGAACTCTAAAGCAATTCGTGCAAAAGGAACCAGAGTTTTTGGGAGACAAAAATGCAGCAGCTCTCCCACCAAGGTCAGGTGTTTTGAGGATGCCGTTTGGATGGTGCTTCATCAGCAGTTAAGGCTTTTTGTTTTACAGCCATCTCTTAGTACCAGTTTACACAATATCAATGAAGTGTTTTACTCTGAAACCTGTCACTTCTATCTCACAGCTACTCTGCTGTGGTCAGATGTGATCTGCCACTACCATGATATTAATGGCGTTAATAACTCTTAACATCCAGGAAATTACGTTTGTCCCGGTGCACTGCCTTGGGATGTGAATCAATCTCTGTCTTTAGAACCCTTCAGAAAGCTAGTTATCCCTTCTCCAGAAGTATGATTCTTTTTCCAGCTCTTTCTGAGACTCTTCCCAAGAAGATCTGGAGTGGCTTCTTTATTTTGTACTCATTTGGAGCAGCATGGAAGCCTGTCTGAATTTTCACACTGTCCTTCAAAGGAAGCAGCTGTGTCTTCACACTCTTCTGTTAGGAAAGAAATTCTCTCTTGCCTTTTAGTCAGAGCTTGAAGATTCCTGTATCTCAATAATTTGATTCATATCATTTTTGATTCCACAACTGGAAATACCTAAGTCCTGAAAAACAATTTACTTTCTAATCTGGAAAGAGCTTAGAAGAAAATGTGCTGAGAGAAGGACAATGAGTACCATTCTTATATCTTGTTTGTTTTGTGTCAAGTCTTCTATTAATCATCATCAACACAGCATAGCAGAAATGTTTACTACAGGAGAAGACTATGAATTTAGTGGAAAATGTCTTTCTAAAATTTTATGCCTCGCTTTACTCTGAGATTTTTGTCTGCTACGCACATTCTCGATGACATTGCTATGTCGTAGGAAGGCCAAGAAGTGTGTAAGGAAAAAAATATAAATAAAAGGAGACAGATGAAGCAACCTGCAATGCTCTTCAGTGGTGCTGGTGCTGTTTGGATCTGTGCATAGCTCCAGGAGCGTCGTTGCTGGTGGCCTGGTGAGCGAGTGCTCAGCAATTAGAGGGGAAATTTACAGCAGAGCCATGATGAAGACCAGGCTGCAGCAGGGCACTTGGTGAGGAAACACCACTGGCATTTTCCCTAAGTGGGTTGTTTCTTCGGTCATCCCTTACACTTAACCAGAGAGAGGGGATATGTTGATGTTAGAAGAGAATGGATTTGCCTGACTCAGTGCAAACCTGAATTCACAAGATGCCAACACAGCTTTGCAAATCCAAATACTTCAAGCATTCTTATCTTCAGATAAGAGTTAGAATGAGACTTTCTTTTTTTTTCTGTTTGTCCACTGTTGCCTAAAAGCTAATACCAAGAAAGTAATTTTAGCAATTGATTTTTTTATCATTCCTGCACATATGCTTTTTTGTGGTCTGGATTTTCTTCTGTATTTCCCATTTTTATGGATTTTGGTCTGTTATATAATGGCATAATCAAGCTAAGGGAAAAGGCAATGTTTCTTTTCTGTGTGCTGCATTTGAATAAAATTAAGGTCGTGGCAGAAAAGCAGATGAGACCTAGGGAACACATAGATCATCTGAAAATCTTGGGAGAAGTCATCACTGCAAATATTTGCAGCATGAAAAGTAATGGAATATTTTTATATGAGTGGCTTATTTGTCTTCCAGATTCCAGATTTCTGGTTCTTGTGTGTAGCCTTTGTGCTTACGTCAAAATCTTCTTTGCTTTGGGCATGTATAGTGATCCAAAGCCAAATGAAGTCAACAGGGCTATGTATTTCCATTAATTTTAATCTGTAAAAGTCTATATTTATGTCATATTCAGCAGTTTGGAATCTGATCTTCTGTATTTGCAATGCAGAAAAAGTGCTTCTGTGGCTAGATCCCATTTATTCTTCAAGAAACTCTTTTAGTCGTATTAGTATTTTGGGGAAAAAAAAATAAAAGGAGCTATCTGCCCTTTGGTGTAAGATACCTGTTATGAGATGATCACTGCTACACCTGGATGTCAAGAAAACTATGGGCATATTTTCTGTGATAAAATCTTAAAGATTTAGAAATAAACATTAAAACTGAACTGACTGGACTAGTTAATTACAAGGAGTGTCAATAATTTTCTCCAGCATACAGCTTGGCCCAATCATTCAGATCCAAAGAGGATCACTGAGTTTGAAAATAAGACAGTTTTTGGGTTTGCCCCGTTCTTCCCATGCTTGCTGCTGGAACTAAATGCAGAAGGATAGAAATAGTGGGAGGGGGAAAGACACCTCTGGGAAGCACTTTTTGGCAAAGTATGAAGTGCCAGGAAAATGTACATGTAAGATTAAATCCTGGGGGATTCGCACCCCTAATCTATTTAAATTACAGAAGAATGCTCAGACTTTAAGGGAGCTCATTGTGTCTCAGCCTATGAATTTCTCATGTTCCCACTGCTACCAATAATCACATGTACAGACAGTAGTTTTATTATGACTACAGTCTGATCCTCAGTTCGTATCTGGGCTTCATCGTTCATTTGCAAAGTAGCAGCCTGAGGCATCCTCCACACATTACTGTAAGATGCTTGAAATGAGTACCCTTTTTTCCATTCAAGAAGGAAAACAGGCAGAGAGGAGGAGAAGATATGGGATGAGATGTTCAGTTTCTCTCCATTTCCTGGTGGGAAACATTTGTAGTTAGAAGTTTGGCTCTTTCCCCTATTTCTCAGAAGGGGAGCTACCAGGAAGGGAAAGAAGAGATGCTTATTCTGTCTGGTCTATGTCCTATGAAAATACGTGACTGGATTAACTCTTCCTGATTATAGTCAAAGCAGAAATACAGGTGCTTTCCTTTCTAACCGGTCAGACTGGCCATAGCTCCTGCAGAAATGCATCTTCTGCCTTGTCATAAGGGGAATTAATCACAAAACACTGTAAAAAATATTACAGAATTAGCTCAAAGCAGCCCTTATTAAAAAGGCTACCTATTCCAAAACAGCAATTTCCTTGTCATTGTGGCAGACACCACATGGCTGCTTCTTCTAACCAAGCCAACACCATGGCTTGACCTTTTGGACCATGCTGGCCTAGCAAATATAGGTACCCCCTCACCAGCTATGGTGTGACCTTACCTCTGTGGGTTTTAGCATGTGCCTGCTTAGACTTTCATTTCTTTGTGTCCATCGGGGGTTGTCTTACAGCAGCCCAGTGGAAAACAAGTCATGTCACAAGAGTTCATTTCTTGAAGCTCTTTGTAGAATCTGTGAGAACTGAAGGTAGATTTGTGCCTCCAAAATCCAGGCATAAAGAAGCTGCTATTTAGCACCCAGTTCTGCTGTCCTGATGCCTATGTTATCTTCCTTTGCTAAGCCTTCTCATTAATTCCTGAGAGCCTAGTCTAATATGCGCTCAGTGCAAGTAATGATGGCAGAGCTAACTTTAGAGAGAAGAAGATTGCAAATGAAGGAGTAACAGAGACAGGGACAGAAAAATAGAGAAGAAATTCAGTTTTGCTTGTGGGCATTGGTGCAGTCTCTCTATTGCAGTAAAGAAAACCCATGAATCTCACTACTGAGTTTAAGCAAGACCTCAGAGATGAGAAGTAACTCTTTAGTGGGGGTGGCTGTGCGCAGAATTACCCTTTCCATTTAATCTTTATTATCCGTATGGGATGTTTTAGGCAGAGAAGCCAAAGAGAACAAGTTCTGCTGGTATTGCTTCTGTGCGCAGATGAAGGGTAACCCAGCTATTCTAGGCAGATTGGATGTGTGTGGGGCTGAACTTTGAGCTCTTTGTCTCCTGCTTGCCTGACATCCCTGGGCTCTGAAGGCTTATTGTCTCTGATCTGTCAGGATCCTTGCTGAAAGCTGTTTCTTCTGCTGCTGCTGAAGCACCACCACACAGAGGGATCATCAAGACATGTCCTGAGGTGAGTGAGATATTGCTGGGTAAGGCCTTGGATCTCAACCTCATTCCTGGGTTATGAATGCAACTTATTTTCTGCAGAAGATTTTGGAAAGTAGATCAGACTGTTCTTTAAAAAGAGCTATTACAAGGCTAAAATAATTCCAGCAAAGAAGATTGTAACATCACTCAGTGAAAAGGGATCCTTACCAGACTCTCAATTACAACCTGCAGCTTCACTAAAAGCAACAGAGCAGTGTAGGCATAAGAAATGAACAGTGCTGTCCATTTAACTTCTGAGGCTGGCAGGAGCTGAGGCAAAGATATACAGTTGTTGATATAAAGTGTCAAAGATTTGGATTAGACCCTTTGCTTTTTTTTTCCACTGGGATGCTCAGGAAGCTGGTCATGACTTTCCTATGCTCAGTGATAGTTCACCCGAAAAAGACCAAAGATCCAGCCAATGTCAGAGCAGCTGTGAGCTGCATGGAGCCAGGCAGAAATTCTGCCCCTTTATCTTAACCTTTATCCATTTGGGGAATTTCCTCTTTGAAGAGGAATATCTTGCTATTCCGCTTGCTATATGCTGATAAAGCTATGAATTGACTAGTTTGCTCTGAATTTTCAACAGTTCTGTTCTTCTAAAGATCACCTTTCTTCTTTCCCTTCTGCTTCTGCTTCCCCCAAAGTCCCCTAGCCATGATGAAATAGCATTGGGCATGACCCAGGGAGAAAGGAGCAGTGTTGAAGTGTGTGTGCTTTGTGGCTTTCCTGTCCTTTCATTTGGCATTGAACTATCCATGCAGGAAGGGAATTAAAATGATGTGGACCTTTTTTTTTTTTTCTCCTCAAAGTTTCCCTTCCTGAACTCCACATAACAACTTTAGGTTTTTGCTGGAATAATCTCCCTGAGGACAAAGCCTATGGGCCGTGTAAGACCGAGCGTTGCAGCATGCGTTGAAAATCATCCTAGCACACACTTGGGGGCAGCTGTGTTTTTCTGTGATTCAGTCAAGCAGCTCTCTAAACTACGAATCATTATCTTTGATTCTAATGGCTAGCAGGATGGCTAACATGACAATTTGGGTGATAGTTGCCTCTTGTGTCCCCCTGTGGAAACTGGGTAGTTACCATCCCTGTGTACCTGCAAGAGCAATTGCCTATGCTTTTTTCCCTGTGATGTTCACAAACTGCTGTCAGAGACAAGGAGACAAGTTCATTGTAAAAGCAAAATATATAAACAGTTTGAGTGTGATGAAAGTGCTTATGGTTTCATACAAGCTGACAACATTATCAGACCATGACTTAGAATGAATTCTAATACAAAGTATGTATGTTTGCTAGTAGCAAAACCTGAAAGCCATCAAAGGGAAAAAATAAAGGACCAAAAGAAACTCAGAAGAGGCAAAGAGAGCAAAATTTCGCTCGCTGTACTCCACTAGCCCCACTCTTGCTGCCACTAGCCTTGCTGCCTTGGCAGGGCAGTGCTGGGAGCTGCTGTCTGACAGGGTACCCCTGGCTGCCCCCTCTTCCTGGGCAGGGTGGCAGCCTGCTGGGTGCTGGTTTTCTCAGTGTTCTGCCCTCCTCAGTGGTGCTGATGGAAGGAAACTTTACGGAGAGAGGCTGGCTTTAGGCAAGAGCTGATCCAGGCTGCCTGCTTGCCTGCCACCTCATCAGCTGGTGCTTTGTGTGGAGAAGAGCTACCCCGGGTGTGGTAGGAAATATCCTGCAGGCTGTTTCTATGTTAAATCACATCTCCTCCTACTTTTTTGAATTCAGCAGAGGGGCAGGGGTTATAAACTAGCAAAAAGCATTGGCCCCTTGTGTCTGTGCCTAGTCTGCTCAAGTTAATTCATTTTTTGGCTCATTACATTTTCTGCCCCATTGCTAATTGCCTCTTGGGCTCTACTCACTGCCAGGGTTTTCTGACCATCAAAACATTACTAAACAAATGAACTAAATAAAATAAGCCTTCTTTAAGAGCCTTCCCCCAGCCCTCCCCTTGTGTTAATATTCCAACAGCGCCCAACAGGTAGGCGTCTGCACTCATGTTATCTGTATTAATTAGACTGTAATACCCTTGGCACAAGACAAGGACAGGGAGGCAAGAGAGTCTCTCCTGCAGCTCTCTGATAATTTATACCAACCGAAAGCCTGCTGCAATGTCTTTCTCTAGTGCCACATGTACCAATAGTGATGCATAAATAAGATTAATTTCTATTAGGTGTTTTCCCTTCCTTCCAACTAATTAGTCCCTTCTCCACAATATCTAAGCCCTACACAGTATTTAATGAGCATTTTGCAGCAAATTCCTGAGGCAGAAGTACTTTTATCCTCAGACAGATCGACTGGGTCACCCATGGCCGTAGAAGTTTCTGGTAGAGTGAAACATGAACTTCAACTTTCCCAAGGTCTAGATTAGTGTTCAAACCACTGAACTCTCCTGCCTAGCAACTACCTCTAGTAGTTGTTTACTGCTACCTGACTTTTCAGCTGTCAGGTTTTATACCTGAAGGATTTGAACATGTTCAGCAGAAGATACAAGTATGCAATCTGTCCTTTGTATTGGGTTTCTCATCTTTGCCGCATCAGCATTTCTTAAAATCAGAGGGACCAGGAGGGTAAACATGACTGACTCGAGGGATAAGCTTGCCATGTTTTTCATTATGGCTGATTATTAATATAATCAGTTTAGTAGCAAAAGTACTACAGTGAATTACTTAACCTTGGGCCTTGCTTGACCAGGCTCTGAAGGATCTTCATCCCGTGTTCATGTTGCTGTAGCAGTGGGACAGGTTTCATTAAGCAGCCAGTAATACTATGGTAATAAAAGAAACACCAAATGTGGGTTTGTTCATTACTGCCTGAATCCATGTTGTCTGCCGAGGGCTGCATCCTACACTGATAAGCATCTTCTCTTAGCAAGATAGCTTAGCAACAGGGGTTGTCCCGTCTGCTCACCTCTCTCCCCTCCTCTCACTCACCCCAGTGGCCTGTCTCCTGGAGCCCTTGCAGAGCTACATCCCTCTTCCTCAGCAGCAGGAGCAGCTGGTAGCCTCAGGCACCCCTTTGGCAACACCCATCTTGTGCCTCTTGTGGTGCAAAGAAGAAGGTGGCACCTACACCCTGGATCACACTTTTTGAAGCACCTGCTGCTGCACATCCAGAGGAGGCGTGAGGGATGGTGCTGGGGCCCTCTTGTCCCAAGAGCTGAGGATTGGTGGGCAGTCTTCAGCAGGAGGGCAGCTCACCAGAGCCAAGGTGCACTGGAGCCCCTGAGACTCTGCACGGGAGGCCAAGGTTTAGCCTTCGATGTGGGTTTCTTCAGAGCAGGGCTTTGTGTCCCCACTGTACTGTTAACATTGTGTTTTGAGCCACTTCGGGAACTTGCACAGTTGCCAAGGTCTTTGCTTTACCACATTCTTTTGGTTAATAGAAATATTTAGCTGAAGCATGAAGGCATTGTATTTCCAAAAGGAAAACACACAGAAAAAGGTCCGATCTTTTTTTTTTTTCTTTGGGCCTGATTGTCTCTGCTTGTTTATGGCTGCCACTAATTTGCTCGTTTGCTTGCTGGAAAATAGCTAATTAAAACCCACTTCAGCTAACAAGCTGACTGGGACCATGCAAATGTCACTCTCTGCTGTCTGCTATTTTCGTTTATACTTTACATTATTAGTGTTGTTTTTCCTCCCTCCATAGTAATAAACGCAAGGATAGATTTAGTACCCTCTTCACAGGTGTGTGCTTGTACATCAGCACATCATCCCGAGAAAAGTGCTGCTGTTTTACTGCACTTCAGTACTTTGAGTGTTATTACCCCTGACAGTTAATGGTTTCAGACTACACTGCTTGTTAGCACTAGATTCTGAACAGCTTCATCTATCTTTTTGTTTTTACACTGACTGGTCACATTAAGTATATGTGTCTGAGCTATTAGTCCCGTCTGTTCATTGCATGCATTTCATTTGCTGCGTTTTTTCGCTAAAATTAGTATGTATTGTCATCCATATACTTCAACACATCGACTTTTGTTATAATTATGCTGTCATCATTTTGCTTCCACACACTTGCTAATTTATTGTAGCTAAATTAGACCTAATATTAGCAATTTTGCAGCTGTTCCCATAGACCACGCTCAGCCATATATTTGTACATTGTTTGGTAATTGGATTTGAGGGCTCAGGAACGGACGATGGCACTCTTTAGAAACAAGGGAAAGATTTGAGGAAATGGGAGAAAAATAAAAAACACAAGCCCCAGAAGAGGCTTCAGGGGTAAATTTCCAGAGCCTAGCTTAAAAGGTTTTCACAAGGCCAAACAAATCAGAGAGTTAGTGTACCAGATCACAAAGTGTCCAAATGGCATGTGGCATTCAGGCAGGGCATTAGTCATTCCCCCCAAATATGCTTTCTATTTTAATGAAGACCGGACCATGAAAAATCCCTGGGGACTTATGGAGGGTCTTGGGAAAAAGTGGTTTTTACTGTAGCATATTAGAAATCTCCAGGAAAGGTTCTGGAGGGTAGGCTGCTCTCAGATGATTTCTTTGAATTGAACCGTGGGCAAAGAAGGAGGAGGAAAAATGGTTTTGTTTTGGAATGTGAGCTCTCCATCCCTGAGTTTTGACACCCACCTCGTGTTGCTTATCCAGGCCCACTTCAGATATCAATACAAGCAGAGAAAATTGAAAAAAACCACCACCAACAACAAAAAGAGAGGGCAATTGGGGAAAGCAGAATAGAGCTGTACAGCTCTTACATATCCTTTCTAGGCATGAGTTATTTTATCGCCAATGAGGGTACAACTCTGGCAAAAGAAGTTATGAGAGCCCAGCACTGAATCTTACATGGTCTTTTTTAAATAAGTTTCTGACATGATAGAAAACTAAACTGTGAGGGAGACTGTTCAGACTGATGCTGTAGAATCAGTTGAATTCCCAGTCCCGCAGAAGAGGTAGATGAAACTTAATCACTGAAGAGCCTACCCTTAACCAAAATGGAACTAAATCCTGTCTGATCATGATTCATCTACCTGCTTAATAAGAATATTATAGCAAGATGCAGTGCTGCTGGCAGATGCACATGCAAGTTAAAAAATAAGACAGTGAAATTAACAACAAAAAAGAGAAGGGTATCTGATCAGCTCTCATCTATAACACAGAGTTCTTTCCAACTCACTACAAGCTGTTGTAGCAGGCTGCATTCTGCTCTGCTTCTCCCTTGGCCAGAGCTTAATTTCTGTTTGGGAAGAATAGAGCAAAGTGACCTGCCAAAAAGTAAGACAGAATAGGCCAAGTCATGTAAGAATCCAGGCCCTACAAATGTCTTGTGCAGGAAGGGAAAGTGAAGGCAAAAAGCCAGGCCATTTAACACATTTTTAAATGATTTAAACTCATACAAAATATTTAAAATAACCAACTCAATTTAAAACAACTCACTCCCCCAAAAGCCCAATCATTAATAACCAAATGATTGCCAGATGATATTCTCTAGTACTGGCAAAGCCTTCATTATGCTTGCTTTCTTCCCAAATCCCAGGAAAATATATAGATAGATCTTGCAGAAGCCTGCACAGTTACTGGATGCAGTGATGGAGAAGTTGGTCTCTCGGCAGTTGTTTCCAGTAGATGCTGTGACCATGATCAGCATATCCTGTGCAGAACACGGAAGTATCTGCTTTGCTCATTTGGTCTGCTTTGGGTTTCTTTCTTTCTTTCTTTTTTTTTTATTTTATTTCATGGCAAACTTTCCTCTAGCCAGTCATCTCCTAGCCTCCTTGACTCAGACACCCAACTAGGTCAACCTGTTGTTTGTGTTTATTGTCAGCACATGTTACAGGTCTCTGGTTCTGGTGTTGTTTCTCACTGTCTTTTATTTTCACCCTCTGTGAGATCGTCTCTCAAGTGGAGGTAGACAATTGCAGTGATTCTCAGTTATGATGAATATTGCTGAGCAGAGTAGAAATATGCATGCAAAGAGCACTTGCAGCAGCAAATAGATATATTGTATCATATCATACATTTCAAGGTGAGCATAAAAAGAGGGAGCTTGCACATATTTTTATTTTTACTACTTGACTGTACCATGTTTTCTATCAAGCTGCTAAAGACCTACTAAAAGGGTACAAAATGAAGCCATTAGCAGAAACTTGTTTAAGATCTCCACTCACATATGTGCTCTTCAGGTAGCTGGCTGGGCAGTGCTGTGAGGCTCTTACTTGGACGCTGGAGCAATAAATGTCATGTCAGGGGCCAACTGTCTGTAATCACAGTTAGCAGGTTGAACAGACTTGTGAAAATATTTTCTTTATGTGAAGGGAGACGCTGCACACTTTGCCACAGTAGAAGTTGCTAAACCTAATGTAATATGACAAGTCCTTTGGCAGCAAAAGCCACATTTAATAGACATGCTGCCTGTGAAATGGGAAAGAAACAAAAGCAGTTTTTCTGCAGAAATGTAACCTCCTCTGTTTTGCAGTGTCTCTCACCTTGTCCTGCTCCCACACCTTTTTTTACCTGGGTGACACTGGCCATGCATCCTGGTCTCCTTCCACATCACTCCCAGCCGTCTTCTCCTTCAGGTGCCCCGGGACCTGGCCTTTCCTGCAGCCCAGCTAGCAATGCCCACCTTGTGTTTAGAAATCCAGCTCGTGAGGTGTGCCTTGCTCTGCTGGGAGGAACCCTGGGCTTGGAGGGGGATCTGGCACACCCCAGCAACTCCCCAGGGCTGCAGCAGAAAGGAACCCCTATCACCCCACAGAGCACCACGAGCAGGGTACATGTCCCACATGCCCCTGTCAGTGACAGACTCACGGTGCAAAGTGTCTGCAGCACCTTGTGCAGCTGGTGGTGAGATTCGAGAAGCTTTAGGGCACTGCCCTGAGGCAGTCAGGAGTCTGTCTGTCCTCTTGCTTGACCAGTGGCGTCAAGCTAAAGGCGAACCAATGCTGCTTGCCTTGTGCAAACAAGAGTGGTGTGCATATGCACCCTCTGACGATTTCCAGGCTCACCCTCCATTGCCGTGTCTGCTGGAATGCCGCTGGAGTTGGACCTCTCTGCAGATGTGTGAGAGTGTTTTGCACTCACTTTGCACTGATGTAAATGATTACATGAGGTGTGAGGCAGTGGAGAATCAGGCTCCCGAGGGCTTCTCACAAGATGGCAAATAATTAATGATGGTGTGCAATACAAATGCAATAGCAGGGACGGTGAAATCAAGGCATTTTCTTGCCAGGCATTTGTCTGTCACTTGAGTAACAAGCTGCCAGCATGAAAAGGATATTCCCATGCAAAAGCTTCCAGCATCACCCAGAGTAATTTTTGCAGTGGCTTTCCACAGAATCCAAAGTCAATCTTTTCAGCCAGCACATCTTCAATACTGAGACATGTTCAAGGAAGGGATAAAAGGAGCCAATCAAGAAATGGGGTTCTGAGACTTCTCCTTCCTAAGACTTATTGGCAAGCTTTATGACAACTGGCAGCAATTCTTGAGGGCCTACAGGGAAGTACAGTGCTTGTCCACCTGCCATCCATGTTGGGTTTTTATCTCTGCAGCACTTCTCTTCCCCTGGCCAAGATGCTTTTTCAGCTCAAAGCGGGCAGATACAGGGGCTCACAGTAATTTTCTGATTTTTTCCATTGAATGACCAAGGTTGAGATCTTAAAGAAAAACAACAAAAAAGCCATGAATAAATGAAACATTTTACAGTTACTGCACCCTTTCACGGTTCTTTTCAGCACTTTGGCTTCTTAGTAAGATGATGCCATTAGGAGAATAGCAACAAAGCATGCCTGAGGGCCTGTAAAGGGAGGGAAGTCAAGGAATACCCTGCAGCAGGATGCCAGGCCCACATTTCTTATTCTTGACTCATTCCCCAGCACGTTGGTCCACACAAAAGGATGCAGTGGCAGTGACTGGAAAAGCAAGCGTAGCATCCCTTGAATTGTAGACCATTTCCAAGTTGCCCTGAATGTAACAGGTAGACAAGCTGATTTAGTGGTGAGGGTGTACATGCTGCATTTCTTTAAAGCTGTAGCAGGGAAAAGCAAGGAACCAGTTAGAAGAGACTCCAGGCACAAGCATTATAGATGAGCAAATGAACAGATTTGTACTTGAGGTAATAGTGTTTTACTTAAGAGAATGATTTAAGCATACTAAGGAATAAAATTGTAAGAGGCGTACATGTTCCCTCAAGTTTTACCGGAGGTCAGCCTTTGCTGTCTGTTTTAAAATCAGTCTACCTTTCTGGCTTTTGCTTTATCTCCAAGAGTTCATCAGACTTTCAGGTTCATTTCATGTAGGATCACAGCATACTGGTCCCCCACAGCCCTGCACCTATGCCAACATCTACACAGTTCATTTGAAGGCTAGTGGTCTACAGAGTCTGGGACTGGCACAGGTGGGTGTCAAGGTCTTCCCAGTGCAAGCTGAAGCCAGGAAATGCTGGAAGAAATAAGTGAGTTTGAGCTGATTCATATTTAAATCACATCAGCTTGCTTCATAGCATTATTTTCACCATCATGGCCTCTTAAGCAGCATTTAAGCCTGTCCTCTTAGCCACAGCTGCATGTTGGAAATGCCATTTTCCAAGTCGCTTTGAATGTACATATAGATTTACAGCCTCTGCTGCAGAGGAAGTATTTTTTGCTGACCCTGCTTTGCTTCTTAAACCTCAAGTGGACCCTGAAAATATTTCATGTGCTGCACTGGCTAAACCACTAGCACTAATGTTGCCGTCCTATATTTTAGAGAGCTGTAACTGTACTGTTTTTACCATAGGAGTGACATTCATTTTGGATATAAATTCAGTACATAAATGTATAACAAATTGTTTAGTGATATTAGGGCAGTAACATTTTTTTTTTCCTGAACAAACTACCCAAATGACTGAACCAGTGTAGTTAATTAGAATCGATCTCACTTTTTAGCACCAGGAAGTGCATAATGGAAGATAAGATTGATTGTAACATTGGATTACTTCATTTAAAGACTGCTAATAGGCTAAAATGACAGAACCAATCTAAAATTATAATTTCAGAATCAATATAATTTTTATTACATTGTCAAATCTAAAAAATTAATCTAAATTTATGCTGTGAAACTAGCAAATCCTTCCTAGCTATTATAATGAAATGAACCAACATTTTGTTATATTACTTCTTTAAATAGAAAAAAGGCTTCTTTATTGGCATGGCATTTCAGCAAGCTAGATAACCAGCCTTTCACTTTGGGTGGTATCTGCTTATTTCCTGCTTAGGGCAAGAGTAGAAATGGATTTTAACCTTACCTCTTTCCATCGTGGACCCATTTTCCCGCATTATTAAACCACCACAAAAATGTGAAAGTAAGCTTCTTTTCAGAGGAAGAGATCAGGACTGGGAGGAGAGTAGCACTTCATGAGGGAATTCAAGTTTTCTGTAGTGGAAGCATGTGCCTGTTAGTTCACTGTTCCTATCCCTACCCCCTCAGAAGAAACGTAGTCAACTTCTCCAGAAGAAAGAAAGGGGCTGTGGTGGTGGCTTGAAGACAACTATTTTCCTTTCCATACCATTTTATTCTGTGTGTAAGGCCTGATGGGAAAACACAATGCCAATTTTGATAATACCAAGGATTTTGGTTTGTTCTGCCCCTACAGAAGCCAAAAAAATCTTCAACGTGGCTTCAGAGCACATTGATGTTTCTTTGGATGTCAAGTGCTCAGGCTGATATCTTTTTTTTTCCCCAGTAATAAATTTACTGCAGAACTTTCAATGACTCATTTGCTGTAGGTTTATAAATGCTTTTGTGTTCTGAGCCATAATGACATTGAGTGGGCAGAACTGGTCCCCAGGTGCTTCCAGCTGCAGAGCTCACCCACGGCTGTGGATCATTCCTTTCACTCGACTTCCTCTGCAGCAGCAGATGTCTCAGGAGCTTTAGCATCCACATGATAAAGCAGCCCTGGCCACCACAGACGAGGGCTATTTGTACCCTTGAGCCCCTCCTGAAGCTCTTTATGTTCCTCCTATGGAGAGCTGGAAGTACTACTTGGGAATACCAGAGCTACTGCTCTCCAATAACCTGTGACTAATGAGTCTAATCAGACTCAGGGTAGTGCCTCACTGTCTTTTATTTCTGCTTGCTTTTTGACTGATGTTGATGTGGTTGGCAATAGCCTTATATTCAGATCTTTGCACTGTGCTGCCCTAGGATGAGGCTGTTCTTTCCAGCAGTGATATCCTCATACAGCCTTCTTCCTTCTTAAAGGCCAAGCTAAGGACAGCGTTTCCTTCTGAAAGAACAAATGCTGTTGAACTTCCCCCAGCACTGGCTGTCTTCACTCAAGACTCCACAGGTGTCAGGGCCATGGTCTCACTGAAATCAGGGGAGCCGTGGCATAGATGCTGATCAGGCCAGGACTGTGATTTGACAGCTCTGCCTTTATTCCCTTTTTAGAGGGAATTAGGATGTGTACAGAGAAGTTGGTTGGAATACCACCATCCTTATTTCTCCAAAGAAGCTGCAAAAAGGGACTAAGCTTGGAAAAGTAGGGCAGGGCATCCTTGCGGACAAGGCATTTCCCTCGCTTCTGCGCACAAAAGCAGAGGCGACGTGCAGGCAAACCCCGTCCTGAATTCATTTTGCAGCGGTGGGAGGCTAGGCTGTGTGTTGGAGTGGGACCTGCACGCAGGAGCTGACCCTGGGATGGCAGTAATTATTGCAGGAAAGAGCAAGAGAACACATGTATGGAGACCCCAAAGAGCACTTTGGAGAGCTTTGTGTTTTTGGAGGTTTAATGTATTATAATCTGATTCGGCACAAGCCAGTCTGGGAATAAAAGAGAAATGCAGAAAGACTAATGATTTGAGGCGCAGGGGGAAGTGGAAAGAAAACAGCACTTTTAAGTGCATTTTTTCCCTTTTATGCAAGATCTGACTGGGGCCAGGCAGAGAGAGCAAAAAGCTTCTGTGAGTTAACACAAAAGTGGAACAGTACTTTAAAGAGAGACTTTATTTGCTCCTTAGAGTCTTCTTTTGATTTTTAATATCTCTGAGACTTGTCAGGGAGAAAACAGAAAAAGACATTAGATTCCGGGTCTTGAGCAAAGCTCAGGGACTTGAGACTTCCACAAAATGAAAGAAATTACATCCTGGAAAAGTTAATGACCTTTCCCTAAGTGCTGCGCTACGTCAAACAGAAGCAAGCTGGTCCATCCGCTGTGGAATTCTCTTGCACTGGCTGGAGAAGTGCTTTAGGCTGATCTCATCATACCCCCAAATTTCCAGATGAACAGTTTTGGCTGGATTGAGAAGGATAGGGAGTTGGGGAGAAGGCTGGCACCATACCAGAGCTGCTGCCTCCATTAACTCCAGCAGGCAGGAGCTGTCCCAGTGGTAAGAACACACAGATTACATTGGCTTTCCTAAACCCGCTTCCATACTGCCTGCTTGGGGCCACACTCTGCATTCACTGGTCTCTGTGTCCAAAATCTGTTAGGGAAAGATGAAAGTCCTGAAGCTGCTTGAGCTTGTGAGCCAAGAAACCACGCTTGCTTTTCACTCAAGGTCAACTTGATTTTGTTATTTGGGTCTGTTTTAGCTACACAAAAGAAATAATTTTAGTTTCATAGAGTATCTATCTGCTTTCTGAGAGTTTCATACATTTGTGACACTTGCCTGCCTGCCTATCATTTCAGCCAGAAGAAAATAATGCTAACAGTAAAGATGCCATAAAAAATAGAGCCTGAGGTAAATTTTGCCAAAAGCCAATTAGAGATTTGAAAAACAGTTGTGTTTTTCAGTCCAACTTGAAGCTTATCAAATTGAGCTTCTGGTGATTCCAAAAGAGTGTAGAGACTGAAGTGACTATGAAACATCCAGCAGATGCAGCCAGAGAGATGGCAGCTAGCTGGGATTGTCCTCTGGGAGAGCATCAAGGTCTGCAGGAAGCCCAGAGAGCTCAGTGGCTGCAATGGGACATAAAGCAAATGTCTGTCTCTTTGTGAAGCGGGTCCCTGACATGGAGGGATCTGTCAGTCTTGGTCAGCACCACATGTTTGTTTGAAAGCAGACAGTGACCACTGCAGAATATTTAGAGGGCATCTATTTTCTGAACTGAGTGAGTGATGGCTTCATGAAGAATAAGTTACAGTACTCCAGCCTAGGGACTGCAAAAATGTTGGCGTAGGCCTTGATTTGACTCAAGGATGGGAAAACTTGGGTTTTCATAATCATGTGTGGAATTCATTTGCGATAAAACATAAAAGCAGCTTGCATTTGTAGGTTAAAAGTCACTAGAGCAAGTTGTGAATTTGTCCATATTTATTGCCCTGTTTAGGATAAGGAAGTGACTGCCATGAAAGGAATGCACAGGGAATATGTTGGGAGGGTTAGATATTTTTAAGCCATTGGTTTCTGCTGAGTGTAAGGCCTATGGCCATTACTGAATCCACAGGACTGCCACCATTTGTCCCAACAAGGACTCCCACACATATCCTGTTTTTCACATATCTGCAAGAACATCTGTTTGTGGTTCCTCCAACAGATTTTGAAAATACAAAAATCGCTCATGATGGGACTTTCCACCATGACCTAAAGCCTCTGATTGTCCATTCTGGGAGAAGACTGAGTGGCTCGGACCATCCAGAAAACTTTGATGTATCTAGTTAAACGTACCTTTCTGAGAGTGGAAACTGAGGTAAAGATGAGGGAGAAATGGCCCCTTGCTAATAGTGAGTAGTGGTTTTGGTTTGAAAATTCATTATTTACTTATTTTTCTTTTGTGAGATAAGAATTAGGAGAAAGCAAAGCAGGCACAAAAAAGAATATAAAGAAGTTTATTAACAGAACTAAAAGAAGCAAAAACAAGTAAGAATCAGACTAAACCTTCAGAACACTTCTCTTCCCCCCACCTTTCTCCCTTCTCCCACTGACAACGTAAAAAGACAACCCTTGAGATTTTTCAGTCAGTTCACTACCTCTATAATAACCTTTTTTCAGTTCACTTAGGGATAGGATTCTCTCTTGCTCACGTTATGGAGACATCTCCACAAGAAACAGTTCTCTCATGGCTTCAATGTCACAGCAAGACAGCTGCCTGGGATGGTTCTCTGCTTGCATGTAAAAGTCCCTTCCCTCAACTTACAGCTTTCCCCACAACTGTTTTTGAGGGTTCAGTCTTGAGCTAATGGGGTACCATTTTTAAGCATGAGCTGTTCAAAAGCAAAGGTTCTCTTCACCTATCTCTGGGAGCATCTTCATCTCTAGGAACAGAGGTCTTCTTCCCCGGGAGCAAGAGTCTTCATCACTTTCATCTCTCTCTGTTCAAGCTTCTCATCAAATCACAGCTACTTCAACAATTGCTTATTTCAGCACAGGTGCTTTTGCTCATGATTGCAGTTTGAACGCTCCATCCCCCCATAGTTTCATGAAATTACAACGACTACTCTGAAGTATCATAGCTCATCACCATAGCTTCTAGGTTTGAAGCATCTCTTCTTTCTCCCCTCTCAGAGTTTCAGCTCTTTCTTCTTCACTGACTTTGGTGTCTCCATGGTGCCTTCACCTTTCCTCTTCCTCTGACTTGGGAAAGGATTGATGTTTGTAGGTTTCATCTGTTCTGGAGGAATCTTACAGCACTAAAGGAGTCAATCTCACCCAGACCTTGCAGCTGGAATTCACCTCTCACTGTTGGTCACTTTATCTTTGCCGGGCAGCGGCCTCAGATGAATTCCGGCTGCTCTAGGTGAGGGCCGGCCTGGCCAAGCCGCGCCGCAGGGCCGCCCACATGGAGCAGGGCTGTGGATGGAGCAGGGCCACGCAGCTCCAGGGTGGCTGTCTCCTGGCTGGCCCAGCCTGCACTGAGGGGGCTGTGTCGGGTGTCCAGCGAGCAGAAGCGGCTGAGATCTCAGCCAAGCCGTGCTGTGGCTGACCCGGCTGGGCCACACTGAGTAGGGCCTAGCCCGGGCCCTCTGGGCCGCACCGCGGGGCCCCCAGTTACCTGTCCAAAAACCAGAAGCAAGAGAAGCTTTCCTGGGGTTTGTTTGTTCTTAAATGTGGATCACAGAGGCGTGTCAAGCTTCTTAAGTGGCTTAAAAAGTTGCCAATATTCAACCTAGCCAGTTGATTGGTTCTGTCCCGTCTAGAGGAAGTTATAAGCACCTCTTTGCTAAAGAATCACTTCTGTGGCTGATGGAGCCCTCTTTAACTAAAAACCCAAACTATGCTAAACCATGACATAGCAAAAGAAAAATAAGGACTTTTGAGATATCAGGAAAAGTAGGCCATCTTCTCCAGCAAATCCACCAGAGGGAGAAAACATGAAAGATGATGGTCTTCTCCAGCCCACCCAACCTGCTACTAGCGGGATTTGGACTTCTTCTTGTGCCCTGTTGCTCACTCACACAAGTGTATTTTAAGAATACCAAGAAATTAAGCCAAAGTTTAAACTGCTCGTTGTTAATATTTTTCTTCCTGAAGAAATGTCCATGTTTTCCTTTTGAATATGAGTATATACGCATGGGAAGAAGAGGGTAGGTTTCTCAACTGTTGTCAGAAGACAGCAGCAGTCCTCCTTCTTTGCGCCAGCACATCAACTCTAGATAGGAATGAGGCAGGGTTAAAGAGCATCATAATCCCAAAGTTGTTATAGTGTGCAGTTGATGTAGCCAACACTTCTCTGTTGCATCTGTGGAAGATAAGGGTTTGCTCTCTAGACAGCCCACTTCAGAGGAAAAACCCCCCACACTTAAAGCTCCTGCATTCAGCAAGGAGTCCTCAAGCACTGTCTGACTGCCAGACTGAACAATACTGGCAAGGTAAGAGCTGGCCCCCAGCCCATGCATCTGAATCAGGGGTTCTCAACATCTGCTTTACAGCTGTCCTCTGCTGCAAGAGAAATGGTTTCAGGATGCCCCTAAACAAGGAAGAGTGCTCATGGCCAGAAGTTTTCTCATGTTTACATAGTGTTTAATTTGTGGGAAAAAATACTCTTAAAAACTTAAACCTCCTGCATGTGTGTATGTTTTATTTTCAACTTCTCATCCAAACTGGAAAAAGAACTTCTTTCACCCTGAATAATAGCTTGGGGTGTTCACTAGAAGTAGCGATGTAAGTCTCACTCTTACAGGTTGGAAATATGTGTCTGAAGCATCAAGTGTCTGGTTATTCTCAAGCAGATATTCCACCCCCTCCCCCCCCCCCACCCTTTTTCTTTGCATTCTAGATAACAGTCCTCCAATTTGGAATATTTTTAAATGATAGGAGAGTCTCTAGTTGTCACACATGAAAGCTTTTACAAGGCATGGGTTCTGCTGCGGAAGAAGAAGAATCTCATCTTCCTTTTTTCTGTATTTTTTTTTTTTTTAATCTTAACTTTTTTTTGGGGGGATGGCTAAGCTGTTCTCCCACAGCTCCTGTTTTGATAGTTTGAAATCTATTTGTAATCTTCAAAGTGATAACTTCTTTCCCGAGGGCCTTCATTAACCGTAAGAACACAAAAAGTGGCTGGACATGAAGGTCAAGTGTATTCCCTCTGGAAGAGAGACATATTTTTAATAGTACCAGTGACTAGTAGAGACCTTCACTGGTAGAGATGACTTTCCTAAATCTTGATATTGTCTGTCACAGGCTAAGCACCTAGCAGGAAGATATACTGTAGTCAATCTGATGTGAGCATAATAATGCAAAAACTCTCTGTTCTGTAACACCCAGAAGATGCAATCAGAGATCTCTCTACCCCCCAGCCTTGCCTTTGGGGAGGCGAGATCTGTCTGCATGCATACCTGGCCGGAAAAGGCAGGGGTGCTCTGCTGATGTCCTGCACCTATGACCTGTGGATGTGGGGTGTACCTGAGGCTGTGGGGCCATGTCTGCACGACCTCCTGTACATCAACTGGGCTCTGTGCTGGCATGAATACCGAGGAGCAGCACAGCAGCTGTGCTCTGCAGCACTAGGTCATCAAACACACACCTTAACATCTACACAACAATGCAAGCACGTGGTATGTGCTGCACAGGTAGATCTTGAACTATTATTTTTCCTCTCTGTGCTTTCTCCTCTGAATGCTACCCCAAAGAGCTTTTTATCTGGATCATAAGGAAATGGAAGTGGAAGATAAAACCAGAAGGATATTCCTGGGTTGGTAAGGTGACAGTTTGTCATCTCATCACATTCATAAATGTCCCCAGGAAAGGGTTAAGCTATCCTGAATATACTTCCAGGGAGAGGGACTTGTGGAATCTAAATGCTGTTCAAGAAGGCAGGGGGTAATTAGGGCAGTTGGTTTTTAATTATCACTGAAGTCAATCCTTGCAAGGCCCCCCAGCCATATCCACGTTAATGGTCAGCACTGTATGGTGAGTCAGCAAAATGCTTGTGCTGGCTTTCACCAGGGACTCCTGTCAGCTGAGGGCGGCTCTTTTTGCTGGATGTGCCCAACTTCACTCTGTAGCCAGGATGATTGAAAGAGAAAAGCAATCTGCAGCTTTAATCGAGCTTGCAGGAACACACCTTCCAGATTTTGTGAGACGAGGTATTTGTTACCTCCTGTCCTCTGGCATGGTAGCAGTTTAATGAAAG
Source organism: Monarcha castaneiventris obscurior (assembly GCA_026261815.1). Lineage (NCBI taxonomy): Eukaryota > Metazoa > Chordata > Aves > Passeriformes > Monarchidae > Monarcha > Monarcha castaneiventris. The sequence goes on along the minus strand of JAMPIT010000059.1, from coordinate 6,055,775 downwards.
GCTGCATATTTTTCTGTTAGCAGCTCAACCACTTAATTCTTAAGTTCCTTCAGAGCTCTCAGATGTATGCCATCTGGTCATGGTGACTTGTTGCTCTTTAATTTGTGAATTTGTTCCAGCACTTCCAGTTTTGACACCTCAATCTCTGACAGAGTCTCATCTTCATTACTTGAAAAGAATAGCTCAGAGGGCTGTCTCTCTCTCTCGCATGCATCTTCTTGTAGCTTCAATTTCATTAACACTATTTCAACTTACAGCAGAATTTATAGCTTTCCCGAATAGGCTATCTCTCCAGCTCCTACCCACACTGCAATATTTTATTGTGCTATATTTTTATTAAACAAAAGCACCTCTGAAAACTACACGGAATCCATGCACTCAGGTAACCACTAACATTGGTATCTTTTATAAAGGCCTGAAAGCGAGTTCAAAGAAATATCTATCAGATCCACCAAAGGAATGCTATTAGATCTCAGAAAACAGGGAATTGGACAGCCTTTTTAAACACATCTAGGATGCATCTTCATGGCCCAGTGTTATTTATTTATGTATCATAAATAATATCCATTATTTACGGTCTATTTGCATTTCAGGTTTTCAGGGAAGTTGAGTCCCCATTGTAACAGGCACTCAACAAGCGCATGGTTAGAGGCAGTTCCTCTTCTGAGGAATTTACAAATAGGGAAGACAAATGGCTAAGAACAGACAGCATGCAAAGAAGTTGTCAAAGATGGATGTCTTTGTATTTACATATTTAATGAATTTTCCTTTCATGTATGGTGTCCTTCACCTTCCCTCCTCTGTGTTTCTCCAGGCGCATATCCCCACCTAGCCTCACCAGGATTTCCTAATATGTTTTATTTCCATCCTTTCCCTACTGCAGGAAGATATGACAGTGAAAACCTTGGCAGCGTAGCAGGCCGGCCCATGGCAGCCATTTTTTCCTCTTCCTGGGGGACTGAAGTGGTTTTCCAGAGGTGTCTGTGCTTGTGGGGTTCGGGGCAGGAGGCCCACCTGGCTTGCCACCTCCATTTTCACCCACAAAGCACAGGTGGCACGGCACCTGCATCGTCCTAGCAGCGGAGGCCACCGCTGGAAAAAATCCTTTGCTTTCAAGCCACAGAGCAGCCCTGGCTTCTCCTCCACCCCACTCCATACTTTCAAGATGCAGGAAACTTTTCAGCAGTGCCATTTGCAAACTTCGGAAATGGGCTGTCTAGAAGAAGGGATTATGGATGGGCACGGAAAGGGCAGAAACTCAGAACTTCTATTCACTTCTTTATTAAATCCAGGAGATGACAGAAAGCACGCTCCCCTTCTGACAAAGTTGCAGGGTCTCTAGTGACATTTATGTCACTGGAAAGGCATATAATACGTACACAGTGGTTTAATTTTATCTTAATGAAACAATATACATATAAAACTATCCATTAAATATAAAACAGTGAAGTAATTTGCAAATTTTCCTACGGCATAATAAATTAAGCATGGAGAGCACTAAGGAATGCAATTTGCAGTCATTTATAATGCAGTGTTTTATGTTAATAATTCAAAATCACATGCTATTTGGAGACACTTCTAATTAATGTATTTATGAAATTGTGAACTGTGACTGTTTTGGTTCCATTTAGCTAAACATTTCAACAGAATGCGCTTGCTGTTGTTTTGTGTTTGCTTAATGGCACCAGCAAGCATCAAATGTACAACTGGGGAAAGTTGGGGGTGGTATCTGATGAGGTTTTTTTTATGGGTATGTGTTTTTGTCTGTGTACTGTATACATGCATGTGATTACACTCCTGATCTCACTGAGGAGAAGAAAGTTCCGCAGTAATTTGAGGAGGAAATAAGGAAAGTTTCATGGATGAATAATTAATTGAAAGGAAAGTTCAGTACCTTCCTAAAGAATTGCTAAAATATTCAATACTTTGTACATACCAGATCTTTATACACTGCTATTTCTCCTGACTGGTTAATTATGACTAATACGGCTTGTAAATTTGTATTCATATTTTTATTTTGATGTCTTTCAGTTTTTTTTCATCATACTAAGTATTTGTCAGGCTGCTTCTTTATTGGAACACTATGAGAAATGATTCCCCAGAAGGTTAGTCTCCTGAGAGGAGACTTGCAGGGAGTTTGGAGTACTTTTAGATTTCAAGTACATTTTAAGAAAAAAACTGCATACATATCAGAATTGTAGGGAATTATCACATGTCAAGGCCCTGATTCTGAAAGTGGCTTGAAATGAATGAGCTTCAAGGCATATGCAGAACCAGATGCTAATAGCACTCTGTTGTAGCTCTGCACGGGAAAGTGAAGGGAAAGCTCTTGAAATAATTTTCTATGAGCAATCTGTTTCACACAAGAAAAAGAGGGAAAAAAAAAGCAAGAAAGAAACCTGAAACTCCTCAAACCCATAGTAAAGATGTCCAAAGTATTGTATGTGGTCCCTTCCACTTTCCAAAATGATCGTGAAAATTCAGTGGGGTGCTGAATCAAAATCTTCACGTCTCCTGGTAATTTCAAAGCTCACTTGCAGAGCAATAACTCCTCGTTGAATGTTTTATTTCACATTTGTGCTTTCTGTATGGTTTCTGCTCTTTTTCTTTCTTGGTTACTTGCCTTTTTTTTTTTTTTTTTTTTCCTAATGCTTGGGACAATATGTGTATGGCTGGGAAAATATTTAGAAAGTTCTCATGGCCTTTAGCTGTGGTCTTGGAAATCAACCAATGTAATCATTAGACTGAGAATTAAAGCTGGATTTGACCACTTTGTGTGATGTATATTTTAAACAATGTAGGAACTGTTATGATTTAGGGGGCAATATGGGTGTCTAGGACCTAGCTCCCTATTACTTGTCATCATCCAAGTTGCTTTATTGAGTCTTTTTATTTCCTTGGTATCAAATAACAAATATTGGCAACACATTAGATTAGCTGAATGATAGTCTTAAAAAATCTCCATTTTCCTAAAATGAAAAACATTACTATATCCATTTCATGTTGTCCTTTTTGTCCATTATAAATGTGTTCTGTAAAAGCTCATGAATTTATATATTTGTCTGCTTCTGTTTTTAGTCCCAGACTAAACTGGATCATTGGGAACTGATGAACATAAAGACTGGGTTTTGGCTCATATTTTACGTGAGTCGCTGTATTTAAATATCCTTTCGTGCTGGATTTTTAAGTAGAACTTGTCTTTCACTAAGTGAGATGGATTTGTAGGAGATTCCATAAATGAGGCTCAAATTTTTAGTGAAAATTTTTATCCCAGCTATGTACTAGTTTAAAAAAAAAATACCTGTCACAGGGTCCTAAGGTGTTAGATCATCAACACAGGTGCATCAACACAGGATATAAGATGATGTAGTGTATCAGGAAATATACAGTGAGATAGGGGACTTTGCTAACTAACCAGTTATTACCTTTTTGCCAGCAACTGAGGTGGTCTGAATACATTACCCAGCTCCATTTCGAGCCACATGCTCCCAGGTTTATGTCTGAATCTGAGTTTTATGATTTGTGCCCATCTCTAAAATTAATTTACAGAAACAGAGGAGAAAATTGCCTTTCCTGTTTGTTTTTTTTTTCTTCCAATTTGAATGGAAAATTTTCACTTTATTTTGAGGCATGGTGACTGCTTTCTGCTTCTGTTTCAGCCCTGTATTTGAACATTCGAAAGATTATGGAGGGCTTGTTTTAAAAGTCCTTTCTCCAGTGGTGGGAAAATGACAAAACTTGGGAACATGTGCATTTTTCTTGTTTCTTTTAATTATTTTGGCATGGTTTATAAGGCTAGATCTACAGCTGCCTGTGGTTAAATGCTATTCTTTAAAGGTATTGTAAAACACAGCAAGCCCCAAATACAGATTCTAACTACTCTCCTTGAAGCAATATTGCCATTTTTGGCAATATTGCTTTGCCAACTTTGCCATATGGCAAGTTTGTCTGAAAGTTATGGTTTTCTTTTTTAACCTATGAAGGCATAAATCCAGAGTAACCATATCAAAATCCATTCAGTAACAAAGTCTGGGTGTGACTAGACACTTCTATCTTTCACAATTTGTAAATATCATTATGCTTTCTCTCATGTCGTATTATCAGAGGGTAGAAATCTTTGGAGTGCCTGAAGGCACTTCAGGTGCTTCAGCACATATCAAACAAGAGTTAAATTAACCAACATGTTCTGAAAAGAATAACAAACGCAAGCAAATTTGACTTGGATGTCTTGTGGAACACCACCATGTAGCATGTGAAGATTATCATTCCAATGAACATTGGGGCCCTTAAATGTAATTATTAAATTCAGCAGATAAGCTGCCATCCCTTGGCATTCTAATTATCTTACAGGATTTTTATTTGGTGATTTATGTAGAATTCATCAATCAGAGTTATTTCTGGAGAAACAGTGCTCTATTTCTGGGGAGCCCTGTTGCTTTACCTCCTTCTCAATCTGACATGGTTTTTTGAAATAGGAGACTGTTTTTAAAAGGGTCTTCAAAGATATCAAACTAATGGGTTTGAAGAGAAACAAAGGAAGGCAGGAAAACAAAGACTGGCAGAGCTCCTTATGAAGGAAGAAATACCATATTTCTATTTCTTTTTAAGCTATGTGTACTAACCTGATGTCCTGGGGATAACTGTTCCTATTTATCAAACGGTAAATGGATGCTAGCTAAGGTAAAAAGTTTTAGATTTCAAAAAAAACCTTACCTGTAAAGTCCTTGTCCCTCCTCTTCCCCGTTGGGCTGTAAGAGAACGTGTCTGTCCTTGTTTGGAGTTCTACCCAGAGCTATGATTTGGATAGGCAAGATAGTTATAATGAAGAATAAACTCAATCCGGAGATGGAGTATGTGAAAAAATGAGTGAGAAATACCGAAAATCTCCTTGATTGGCACAGAGAACACTTTTGGACAGCCTCCCACGGAGGCTGAAGCTTTGGTGCTCTGAAATGGCTAGAGACTGTAGAAGGAGCAGGTCTGGGTCTCTTCAGTTGCAGAAGCTCAGTAAAACTCTACACATGGGAAGAAATGTAGGACTCTTTGGTACATTGCAATCACAAAAGGATAAATTAACCAATCAGTAAAAGGAAATTAGGCACCTGCTGCAGTGGCAGCATGGCAAGAGGTAAAGGATTTTGCCACAGAGCTTAATCCAGCTCCCACTGAGGTCCTTAGGAACTGAATTCAGCCTTTTCAAGTTAAAGCCAAGGAAGTTTTCCAAGCTGTTCAGAATTTATTTCCTTTATTTCCATGATCAAAGCTACAGGGTAAGGTGTAAGCACACAGACAAAAAACCCAGACACAGTCATCACCAGCAGTATATGGAGTTGTCATTACCAGCAGTAAACAAGAAAAAAATCCACACGTCCTCTGCCGAATAGACAAGCATTTGTCTCAGCCATGTTTGTGTCCCCGTTGCATCTGCCCGCCACATACATTGTGTGAAGGCGCTTGACTAGACCAAATGTTTCAGGAAAACGGATTTCAAGTGTCACGTTTCTAATATTCTTGGGCAGAGAAGTTGAGAAATCTGAGAAGGAGTTTTACGGGCCAAATTTTCTGAGCTGTATCCCCATGAGCCACACCAAACATGCTGATAGCTGGCCTGCAGTTACTCCCACCAAAGAGCACAGGAGGAGCTTAGAAGGACTCACATTACGGAGGCTACACCATTTGAAGAGAAAATTTCAAGTTAAGTAGCATTTTCCATTCACTATTTAACCACCGCTGCCCTTGAGAAAATAGTAGCTTTGAAACCATTAAGCAAACTGAAATATGGGGGGAAATCACCAAATAGATAAATAGATGACCTGCTCCAGGTGATATCTCCAGCTCTTTCTCCCTAGCTTGGTTAAACAGAAGTTGGAATGCCTGTTTTTAAAAGTACCTGCTTCCCTCTCTCCCACCTGTTATTTCATGGTGTTTTGAGTCTAAATTAGGTGGGATATTCCAGGAGTCAACAGCAGTGCTTCCCAGCACTTCTGCAACCTGATTTCAAGGGGCAGGTGTTGGCACTTAAGCAATGTAGAGGGTTAACAGCCACTGGGGACCCAAGTGAGATAATGGAGTTATCTTGGGTAACCCTAAAGTTCTGGGAGAAAATATTCTGGACAGAAAAGAAAAAACTCCAAGCCCCAAACAACCAACCTTCCCCTCTCCAGTGCATTTACGCTGCCAAGTCCACCTATGATGCAAGGGTATTGTGAAATGTAGCTCACTTGCTAAATGTTGCTTTGATGTGTTGTTTGGGACACAGGGAAAGAGAAATGGACTTCATTCAATCTTTATTAAAGCAGAGGGATGTCTTCTGCAGAATTTATTTTCAAGAGCTTTGTGCTAACTTCATTTTCTTATTAGCTGAAATTGCTTGTGAGACAATTTTAGCAAAGATGCTAAATGTCTTCACGGAAAAGATGTGTTTGTCTGTGCTCAATGAATTGACTACTGTTGTGTCAGCTTGTAGAGAACAGATCTTTACTATGGGATTTGGGGATCTGGGATTAGGTCTTTGTGATAATTCGCGTGGGAAAAATGTTATATTTAATTACAGAAAGGCAATTAGATGGGAAGATAGCAAGAAAATGTTACAGGTAGTAGAGTCACAGGAAAAAGCCAGGAATTTATAATCCACCAAAAAAAAATCTGGTATTAGTATTTGTGATTCTTGAAAATTGAGGACCGAAAAAAAAAAAAAAAGGGAAGAAATTTAGTGGTTTTTTGGAATTAAAAGTCCAAAAGAATTTTCTCAGAAAAGTGCTTTTGGGGCATTTTTTGTATCATCATGAAACCATGAAACAAGCTGAGAGATAAATTAAACAGAACCAAACCACACTGGGTCACCAGAAAAACATGTTTTCTGATCATGGTATGGTGAAGCTGAAGATGGGGAGATTTATGCTCCCACTTTTCCTACAAGGGACTAGTTCCCTTTTTGGGCTAGAATTCTCACAATGATGAAGGGCATCCCTGGAGACATGGGCTCTTGGGAGGCAATGTGGCACTAAAAGGCAATTTGGTTTAAGCTGGAAGTGCTGCAGAATGAATGATCTAGGTCCTAAGTTTTATCCTAAGTGTTACCAAGCCACCATCTTGATACTCTTCAGGATGTTGAGCCATAACTTTAAGGAACTTGGCAGCGCAGCTTTAACTCTCATGGAGATAATCTTTTCTCCCCACTCATTCTTGTGTGTGTATTATGTACAGCACAGCCTAGGCGAAACTGTATCTTATTTGAAAGACTTGAGGAGCTTGTGTAGATAACCTGGAAATCCCACAGACTACACTATTGGCGCTGAAAAAAATCCAGAGTTAGGTCCTATCTTAGTCAGCAGCCTGACCTCTAACACCTTCCCCTCCTCAGAGGTGAAGCACCAACTGGAACTAGCACAGGGGAGCAAATTGTTTCTGGTAGAAATTGCAGATTTCAGGTCAGCACCACTTCAGATTGCCCTCAATCCATTTGGAGAGCCTGGGATGAGATTAATTTGGAGGGTGGGGAAGCTGTAGCCTACTGGAGAAAAACCTTCCATGTCTTGTGCTCCCTTTCCTAGGATGAGCTAGGAAGACAAGAACTGCACAGGATGCTGAGATGCCTCTAAAGGAAATGTTGGCGTCGATCAAGCTGTCCCACTGAAGTGTGTGGAAAGCTGGGCTTGGGGCTGCCCAGCTGAGCTTGTTCAACCAAGGCAGTACCTTTCAACATCTCCACAAATAACACTGGGTTTATGCATGTTTGTACATACAAGTACAGAATGTACAGGACCATGTTCCATCTGTTTACCTCTCTGTGTGTCCCTCCAATAACTTTTGCTCATTTCAAGTGGATTTGACCTAGGAGTAGGAGTTCCTAGATATTTTAGGTTTTTACCAGTTTGTTAGATGTGTATCAAACATGGAGCTACACAGAAGATGATAGCTGGACATATGATGGCTCATTTGCAAGATTGTGCTGCTGCTGTTCACTCATGTTATCCTCATTTTCCCATTCCTTACTGCTTTTAAAGGCGGCATGAAGAGCAGGAGCAGCTGCTGCCAGGAAAGGAAGCTGCAGGAGCCGGAGGGACACACGTGAGGGAGTGCAAAGACACAGGCTTTCACTGCTGATGACCTTGGCTTCTAGCACATCCCATGATTAAAGTAACTGCTTCTAGAGCTGGAAGGCATGGGAGCTGAAACTATGCATCCTATTAAGGACACAGGGAAAGGAAAAAATCTGTGCTGCTTAACAAACTCAGTGAAAAAATCAGTGAATTTCCACTTATGGTTACTGCAAACTTATGAGGGGAAAATCTCTCTCAGAAATTATTTTATTCCTTAAAACAAAGAGTTATTGCTCCACAGCTATTAGAGGGAACAGATCAGTATTTGTTCTGTCTCCCATTCTCCTGTCTGCTGTTTCCCTCACTCTTGAAAGTGTCATTACTGATGGAGCTTTGCACTTGTTCTACCAGTCTGAAAATGCAGCCCTTTACCTTAGGAGTCATCACAGAAGCATCATATTATGGTTTGGGTTGGAAAGGACCGTAAAGATCCAACCCCACTGTGATGGGATGCCCCCCACTAGATCAGGTTGCTCAGGGTGAAATAACAGAATGGTTTACCTTGGTGGCTTCCTCCCCCACAACCTCCTAGTCAAGAATAAGATCTCTTTATGTGAGTGGGGCTGTTTCCATTAGCTCTTCAGTAGCATTAGGAGCTGTGTGTAAGACTTTCAGGCTTCCTAGAAAACCTTACTCAGGTGGTGAAAGATATTGCCAAAAAATGGAGAATTAAAGTAAATTAAATTAGGTCCTCAAAAAGTCCTGTTTACCCTTCTGCAGTGATGTCCTTCACAGAGGCTTTGTTCTTTGATGCAGCTGCATACAAACTGAGTTGGAAAACTACTAAATAAAAATGACAGGTATCGACTCTTCCACTTACCACGTTATCAGGTGACTGTGGTAGCAGGGAGGTGGAGAAGAATTGTACCCCAGGAACCATCTCAGGACTTGCTTCTCTCTGAGGCCTGTATGTAAAATTCTACATGTCATTTCATGGGATGTTCCCGTGCTGTCACAATTTTTCCTTCTCTCCCCATCTACCTTTTATCTGCTCATGCCATCTTTTCATTTATTTTTTCTGTTTTTCTCCTGCCTATTTTTTGTTTCCATTTTCACCACTGGGATGAGAATCTGGTACCTGCCTATTTGAACACTTGCCCCATGATATTTGAATGCACTTGGAATTACAAAAAGTAAGTATTTCCATTTCTTGTGCTTTCAATTTGAGTTCTTTCTTCACTTCCCCAAAGACAATGAATGCTAAATGCAGTATAGCCAACCTTAAATATTTAGGTTCACTAAGAAACAATCAGAAATTACTTATAAAGCATTTTCCTGATGGAAACATCTCTGAGGGAAGGATGTTGGGGAATGATGCTTTTTTAACATGGTGTATATACAACATATGTAACATGTACAAAATAAACTACTGAATATATTTGTCCTCTTGATTTCAGAAAAGTACAATTCCTGCATGCCATTCCACAGTGCTGTGTGAATATCCATGAATACTGGATTAATTTCTAGAGGAAATATGTAAAAGCATGAAAGTGATCATCAGCTGACCCCTGCTCCAAGCTGAATTAGGAAACAATGCAGTTTAGGAAACAATGGGGAAAATAAATTTATTTCCAACTAGAATTTGATTGTGAAATAAATAGGAGGCTACTTCCTTGCAAATCTGAGCTAAAAGGAAGAGGAAAAACTTTGCATGCATCAAGAAACATCTATTTTTAAAGCTCTTAATAACCTTTTCACCAAGACTAAGACTCTGCTTCTATTTCTCTGAGCTGTATAGAATCACACTGATCACAACTGACTACACTAGGGTGTTTCAGTTTCAGTGAAAAAATTAAGGCAACGTATTTTCTTTTTGCATCCCAGATTTTTTTTCCTAATCACTCTGCATTGACTCATCATTATGAACTTTTATGTACTGTCTTGTTAGGATTTAACCAGCTAGAAAATTTTAGGTAGTAACCGTGGTAAAGAGCAACTGCATCTCTCCTTCAGGTACCCATTCTCTGCAGTGTTTGCAGGGATGCTCTCAGCACTGTGCTGCTCAGCCTCCATTCACACACTCCACCTTCCTTTGGAAGGAAGTTCAGGGCACAAGCAGGGAAAAAACTGCGATACCCTCCAAAAATGTTGGTGACCTCTTCTGGGGAACATGGTGGGGCATACTTGTCCCACAGCACAGACACAGATATTTAAGTGGAGTGTGTTCTGAGAACGTGCATTAACACCAGGTGATCCCAGTAAAGGATGCTGAAATAGCTATAGCTTTGTGTTGCTAAAAAGCTGAACCAGGAGGAGCCAAGAACAAGGCATTCTCCTAGATGGAATTCCTGCCTTCTCATCCATAATTCTCTCTGATGAAAAAAGTGAAAAAAGCCCACTAAAAATAATAAAAAACCCCAGCTTTTGCACAATGACACATAGCCTGGACTATGAGGAAGGTAACTGAATGAGAGATTGAACTGTGTTCATTATCCACAGAGTAAAACAAGCCTGGTATCTTTTGCTTTGCTTTAGTGAGGAAAGGTTAGAGCTCATTCACTCAGTCTTGTTGCACACTGTACTCTTTTCAACTGTCTCCAGCTGAGGCAAGGTATTTGAGTAATATGAATAGAGGCTCTTATCCTGTGAGCAATTATACGTGGGCTTGAAGTAGCTGTTAGGCTCTAATGGTCTTACAAAAAACTTTTCTCGGTGTTCTATGTTTATAACAGCTGTTTTATAATAAGAATATTCTGTATGAGCACAAGGTATAACCCTTTTTTGATATACACAAAACTGTTTTCAGGAGTTCTTTAAAAATAATACATAGGCTTTTTCAGAATAAAAGCTTTGACTTCTATCTGGCTATACATATTTTTGAAAGGGATAGGGGATTTTTCCCCCTACTGTTCTTTTCCTTTGGATTTAATTTAGTTTGCTTTATTCAGACCTTAGGTCAAAGATTTTTTACATTTAATATATGTATCCTGATGGGGGCTCTGAGCACATTTTTGAATCTGTGAATTTAGAAGGGCACCTCCATTTGATATGTGGAGATGTACACCTGCAAAGTCTCAGCCTGGATCTTTCAAACCCACAGGCCTTACGCTTGTGATCACACACTTTTGCTAATTTGTGCATGTACCTATTGTTCCCTTTGATTTCAGAAGCTGAGGGAATTTAATGTCTGAATACAGAGCTCAGGACTGAACTGGAGGAACCCAGGCTTTGTGAATGCTGCTTTTGGTTCACACAAACTTATCAAATGGTGAAATGCAAGTGCCCCATTCTTTTATTCCCTGATGGAGGTGTCACAGTAACACAGTGACATCCTTCCCTTTTCTTGCAGCAGCATCCCTACCATGCCTTTGAAAGAGATGAAGTCTTTCAGATCTGTGAGTTGTGTCTTTATAATGCCCAGGGAGCAATTGCTCCTGCTCTTCAACCAAAAGCAAAACAAATTCCCCCATGTAATTAAGGCTGAACACACAGCCATTGTTTCCACCCCTTCTGTGTTATAATATTATAATGCAAGATGTCACTGTGTGCTTAATAGTGTTTCCCAAGCACAAACAGTAGGGTGGCCCAGCTCGTCCTCCTCTCAGCACGGAAAGGCGAGGTTGTAGGCACCTCTCACTGGCTCGTAACTGCGTTATGCCATGTGCTGTAAAACAGCTTCTGCCAGCAACGCTGCTTTGTCTCGCAGAGAAGCAATTTTTTAAGAGGTTTGATAAATTGTCTTGTCACACTTGGATTAAACTATTGATTTACCAACACCCTTTGTATGTTGACCCAGGAAAACACAGTGGATGCTATTTAGAATATTACAAACCCTCTGCCATATGCATGTTGTCTAGCCTACACTTCAACCCTATCACCTCTCAGCAGATTGCTTCAGACAAGAGATCTCATGGGCAGGGAATCTGCAATGCATATAAGCTTACTTGCTCATTTAATACAAGAGAGTCCTAGACACTGACCTTGTCTATAGCTTCCAGCTTGGCAGGGCTGTAACACTGCAAACACCTGCAAATCCCTTTTTAACAAGGCTCCCTGAACCAAATGGCCCAGGTCCAAATAGATGAAAACATGAAGAAGTCCAGCAGATCTGTTGCTTACGCTGCTCACTAGAAAATTGTCTGAAGCTGCTGTACTGGTGTCTGCTTACATGGTTCAATATCAAATCCTGCCATAAGAGCATGTCTGTTGTCCATTCCTAAAACATTATATATATACATTGTTAATTCGTTAGTGAACCGTGGAAAGGCACGTTACATGGTAGATATGGAAGTGCAAACTTTTATCCAAGACGTCTCACAGTTTGAACCAAAACCCATATTCCATTAAAGTGGATTTGGTTTTAAATTTTTCAAAATAGACAACAATTTGGCCTTCAGTTGGAGAGTTTAGGAAAAGTCTCTAGGCAAATGGAAATGAGTCTATTTATTTGTGTGATTGTACCATGACATTAAAGGAAGAAAAGGAGTGCAAGTTAAGAAGGTGTTTGGGAAGTGTGTGGGAAAAGGAAGGTGTGTGGCTTCCTGTATTCCCCCAAGCTTGTTTATGTACCACTTTCCATGAGTCTAGCAAAGAATAGAGAGAACCTGGATATGGAAGCACACATGGTGGGGATTGTCAGCACCTGGGTGCTGTGTGGCATGCTGATGTTCTGCAGGAATTTTCTGTTTCCTAACAGAGACCTTCACTTAGCTGAGATCAATATTTCCAACATAAGCAGGGCTCATCCCATTGTAGGCGGTATTTCTGGGCTCTTTCATTGTTTCCATGACCATTGTATGAGCTGTTCCATGGAAGTGCTATCATGCGTCTAGTGTCAGAAATAAATATTAAATTGGAAAAACAATGTATAAAAGACGTGTTAGCCCCAGGAGAAAATACATAGGATAAAGCTTAAACCGCAGTTCAGCAGAACTGTATCAATTAGGTGTTACTAAAGATCATTCCCACCTCTGGATAACCCAGATTAGAGAATCTCAAGGTAGTGTCAGAAATAATTTCATGAACAAAAAGGCTTTCCCCTTGTCTTGCCTAGGAATAGCTTCTGTGTAACAAATTATATCAGGTTTTCTTTCACCTGTGATAAAGGAGGAATGACATGGCAAACTATAGAGTTGGTTTTAAAGCAATAGGTTAGTAGCAATTGGCAAAATCACGAGCCTGTTTTCTATCATATACTTATTTTAATACTTATCAGGCCAGTGACTCCTGCACTGCTCAGAATATCCCATATAATTCTTTTGTGCTGGCTCATGGATAATGCCACCCAGCTTCTATGAGGTTAGGTCAAATGATGTCACACAGTACGATGTGACATGCCCTGGTACACTGTGCAATGTAACAACCTCTCCAGCTTCTAAATAAAAGGACACAAGCACTCTTGAACCTGGATGTATTGTTGCATTGTTATTTAAAGACTTGGAGTGTCTGTTGACAGAGGAGTTAGTTGAATATGAACTTTTCAAGTAAAAAAGTGCAAAAAATCATCACATGCAATCGCTACAGCTAAATTTGCCCCCCTTTTGTTTGCTTTACATTCTGATAAAAACAAAAATATTGAAGTCCCTTCAGAATTGTGGAAATCTAAACCAAATAAACTCCTCTTGAATGGCCCTCTGAAGCTCATGGAAGATGCGCATCAATAGGCATATCAAAGGGGAGGGTTTCCAGACAGAAGTCCTTGCCTAGGGAAGCACTATCTCTGAGCCTGATAGCTCCAGGGACTGACTGAGAGAGCTACTCAGCTGCACTTATCTCGAAGGCTGGAGGGGGAAGGTGGAAGATGTATAGACAAAGGTGGTGTCCTTCCTACAGCAGACTCTGAAAAATGCTGGGTTATCACTGACGTCTTGAGCAGTGATGAGCAAGGGACAGAAAGTGAGGGTGAGAGTGGGAAATATGACACCAGTGTTCGCAGGAAGCCCCTGGCAGGCAGGGATGGTGGTCTGTGCAGTTGCTGTTATCACTGCTGACAATAATAATAATAAAAACAACACTGTGTGCATCCCAACAAAAGCATCCAGATACAAAGTAGAACAGAGGAGGTTTCATTTGCAAATCCTGTTTCTCAGCTCTTTTGTAATTTAACACATGTCCAAATTGTGGCCTCTAGGTGCAAGAAATGAAACTCAAGGGGGAAAACCACCAACCTGTGACCATGTGATATTAGAAACACTGTCCAGAACTTACACCAAACATTACCAAAAGAGAAATAAAATCAGTCAATCAAACTGTCGCTGAGCAACTAGCAGATAACTCTCACCCTGTAGAAGGGACTTACACCTCCTCCTTTGTCCACAATTGCCAATATAATGATCTCCAAGCAGGCTCCTCTCTGGCTTCAGACTTTCAAATTCTTTTCCTATACAGCTATCCTGTTCACAATGACAGATGGGGAGAGTACCAGTAATGGAAAACACTGTCTGCTAAGTTTTCTGGAAACTAATGCAGAAGGATATTCAGAAGAAAATTCTAATTAAAAGAGCCGCTTGCTGGCATGTAGATCCTGAGGTCCTTGCTGATCCTTATTTAGGCAAAAAATAAGATATTTCCCATTGTAAGGAGGCAAACTGTGTCTCATGGAGAAGGCTGCTTTTTGTCTGGATTTCATTCTCTGCTGTTAAGAACAGGGCAGGGTGAATGATTTTGTAGGCTGATTGCCAAATAAGAAAAACTACACCAAATTTTGAATACCCAGGCTATAATTCCCAGAATCACTTGTGACATTTTTGGTAGTGATAATCTCTGTCTCTGACTGACTAGATTACATAAATATTCTTTGCAATGGAGAACGTTATCTGGAAAAATAGGATTTGTCATCTCAAAATATTCTTTAGTCAGGCACTGAAGATATTTTCTGAAAGATCATAAACCCTTTCTTCAAGCTCTTCTCAAGTGCACTTTTCCACCAGCCCTGTTCTTTTCTAGTTTAAAAGTTCCTGTAGGTAATGTTGGTGATTCATGAACCTTTCCCTCCCTAAACAGTTTATAGATTCTAATTAGTATAAGTTGTTTTTTCTTCTTTTACTTCTATATAATTTCTAGTGTTATTCAAAATAATTGCTCCTTACCATTAATTTTATAGCCAGTCCCTTTGTCTCCTCATGTCAACCTTTTGTTCCTGGTTAGGTTTGAGCACTGCTTAGGTTTATGAATCCCAGTTTTATATCTCTGGGATTTTTAGTGCATGCATTTTGCACCTGTATTCTCTTTCACAACCTTCTAGAACTTGGTGTGAAAATAAGGACCAGCTAATTTCGCAGTATTTTACACACATAGTATTTTACAGTATTTACTCACATAGAGTTACTCTTGTAACTCTATGTCAGTGATGGGATCAACATCTACTATTCAAGTGCCATCAACATTATTCTGACAAATAATTGACAAATGTTATTGACAAATAATTTGACAAATGTTACTGAAAAATGGACCCTGCCACAAAGCCATTCGGGTCATCTTGCACACGAGTTGTGATTGGTTTTGAACTCAAGCCTTTGTTATTTGGGTGATTCAACACTAGTACACTTTTTACTAAAAAAGAAAGGAGGAGGATTGGGAGGGAGAGAGAGAGAGAAAGAGGGAGAGGTGCTATTTGTTCATGATCATATTAAAAATCTAAATTTTGCTGGTTCTCTTACAGTTGTTTTGGCTCAGGCAGATATAAACACCCCAAAGAAGGTGAGCAAATATCCCACACTCCAGACTCACTGCTGCTGCCTTTTATTCAGTCACCTACCACTACAGTAAACAGATCTTGAGGTACAGATTAATGAGATAATTAGCCAAACACAATCAAACTTGTACACTTCATGGAAATGGATGGTTGCTGTCTTGCAGCCACTTCTTGTATGGCACCAGGGCAAACTGCCTTTCTTTTCAATGGCCAATAAAGTAGGAAATGAAGTAGATGTAGGTTGTTCTGCCTGCTCACAGTGGCGAGGGCAGCTTCACTGGTACTGAATTTTAAAGAGCAAATAATATCAATTAGCAATTGTGTCTGGAAGAGTGTTGGCAGGGAGGTCTTCCGCTCATCGCTCTCCTGTCTCAACAGCTTCCATTCAAGGACTTTCCTAGGGAACAGTGCTGCCAAGAGAAGGACTGCCTGCTAAATTGTCCTCTTAAAGAGGACGCTGAAGACTCTTCATTTTTGGTAATTTTATAATAGAACTGAAATAGGCAGTTTCGATAGCCCATGGAGCTTGCCCACAGACTTCCTTCATCGCTCATGGCTGACATGGATCTGACCCATGACTTGTCTCCTGAGATTGAGAGGGAACAGGCATATGTTCAGACCTAAACAATTTCAGGAATCTTTTCAGAGGAAAAGACTTTGGCTTTTAATTTGGATTTTTAGGACTGTTACAAATGCTCTTCATTCAGAGATCTTTTTTTAGATCAGGCTTTAATGACACGAATGAACTAATATTCTTATAAAAGTGTTGGCAGATACTTGATTCACCCAACGCTGATTGATGAGGAAGCCCACAGTGCAATTTTTAACTAATGCCAGAAACATATTTTGTGGTAGATTTAGGAATGCCATCCCAGTCTTCAGCCTTTTATTATTGACTCAAGAGGCCATCTTCTGCAAAGTCAGTGATTCATGCAGAGTGATTTGAAAGGAATGTGTTTGAATGAGCTTCCTGTGTATTTGTCACAGTTTATGACTTTTTAATAACAAATCATTATTACTGTGAATTTTTCAAGCCCAAAATCCTCCATAATTCTTTTCAAACTCATCTCTATTTATAATCTAGGGAGGAACCTGTTCACTATTTTTGTTCATTTTGTTCATTCCACTTTTGTTGATTCATGGATTATTATTAGGTTACAAAAAGTTAAGATGGTGTAGGAGAGCAGACTTTGTTCACAAACTGGTGATTTTTACCTTTTTTTTTCAGTTGTAGAAGAGGGTCTGCTTGGTTTACACTGCAGGCTCCATAACTGAGCAGAGAGATTTACTCTGGAGAGTGCAGACTTCCACCCAGGAGAACCAAGCCTGACATGCAGCAGATACTGCAGTGCATTTGCCTGTAAATCAGGTGGAAGGGGGTAAACTCACTGCAGGGGTGAACAAGCCCTGCACTGTTGCACTCCATTTTTCCCCCATTGGCTGCATTTAGAAACAGTAGTTGTCAATTAAAACAGAAATAATATAAAGTGCATGCAGATAAACATCCTGAAGTTTAGCAAGTAATTTTGAGCTCACAACATATATATTTGGACTTTTCTTCCTTGTAAAATTTCCACAGCATGCTGTTTCGAGCTCAGTAATAACATGAATATGTGAGGATATACAGAAAGAAGGGATGAAATGAACTCTTATTTAAATTGTTGGAAAACTTATTAAAAACATATATAAAAAAATAATGGTTGTGTTTACTTCTAGACTGTGGTTTCTATTCAGTGGGCACACTGGAGACTGGAGGCTGAAAGCTCTTTTTTCTTAACTGGTTCAGCCTCTCCTATATGTGACCAGCATGGATCCTGAACCTGCAAGATACTGATAAATCTATAGGAGGCAAAGACATTTATCATCTCATAGAAAGTGCTCATTGTCTAGTAGCATGAGGCCACTATGTTTGTACAGTTTTCTAAATTGGTGAAAGCATTAATTACACTGAATAATGGTAACCCTGGTATCTTGGCAGACATCTGAAACCTTGGATAATTATAGCTTCTGCTAGACAAATTTTAGTTCTCTGAATTTTGATTTTAGGGGACAGAAATAATTTTTAGATACTCCAGTGCCTGAGAAATCAGGATGTGAAGAACTGGAGTTTTACCTGTATGGAAATGACTGATAGATGAGTAAAAGACTGTTTCTAACCAGTTCTGATGAGATCATAAATTTCTCCTAACTCAGAGGAGATGGAAAGCATTGAAAAATCAGTGCAAAAGCAAACAAAACAGACTCAGAAAACATACTTTTAGCAAAGCAACACAACATAATGAACATGAAATGAAAAGAAAAAACAGAATCCATCTTGACGAAGATTGGAAAATCTACATGTCAGCAAGAATAAACTTGTTACTTAATAAGGTTAATAACAGATAAAGTCCCCTAAAGATAAATTGTTATCACATTTGACGACCATTTTATTAAAATGTTAATGGCCTCAGGCAAAAGCAAACTGTTCCCTTAATCTGCCAGAAGAACTGCTTTCTCAGGAATTATACACACCAGAGAACTTGGGATCTGAGCTAACTGTAACAAGCATGTTTGAATATTGGAGCATCCACAGCTTGTGAAATTGTGGCTAAAAGGGAATAGATCTCACATGTCTCAAAATGGCTGTGCCCTTTTCTGCCAAACACAACTTTCACTCACATTTTTGAATGCAAAATCCATTGGATTCAATTGCTGCAGTCAAAACAGCTGAGGTGTCAGTGACTGAAGGGAGGATTTTTTCTTTGCCTTATTCCATACTAACTGTGAAAAAGGTGTAGCTTAATAAGTGCAATTGCTGTAATAGTGAACAGACACAAAATATGTTTTCATCGGCACCTCTAAGCATGGCAAAACTGTGAAGCAGCCTGGCAAGTATGCTAAGCATTCAGTGAATTGTGATAGATTGCAGTATGGTTTGTCTGGGATGAGAATACCAACAAAAAAATCCTCCACAAGATTTGATGAAAACTCAGCCTGTACAGAGAGACTTCTTGCTACAAGCACAGTATCAGCTCGCAACAAAACGGAGCTGATGAAATTGAGTTCACATCCTGTCTTTCCTTCTGACATATGAAATACATTTCCCTCGAAGCCCTTGGACACCTGAGCAATGAGAAAGAAAAGGTAAAGCTGAAAACATCTGTGATGCTGAATGCTGCATTTCTTTTCAATGTGTCCCAGTGGCAAAGGTACAAAGAAATTCATAAAAGCTGCACTAGAAATACATTAAAGCTACACTATAAATACATGCCTCGCACCCAAATCTCCTCTGCCAAAGTTTGTGTGAAATAAAAGGGAATGAGTAAGGCTAGATCAATTTAGCATAGTCAAAGCTTTTTCCACCTTGGAGGAGGGAGGTATATCCTGGTTCCAGCAGGAGTGATCCAGGAATGGGAGTTAGTCTGATGGAGCTCCACCACTGAAGCTGGATTGTTTGTGTGTGCAGCAGGCGCTCAGACCCCACAGCCTCTGGTTCGGGGAGGAATATTACCAAACCTTATTTCCTTCTTCTCTCCTTTACCTGAGGTCCTTGGCAATGATGGCTTGAGTTTTGCTGAAGAATTTAGGGGCTGAGGGCAATTGTGCTGAGAGCAGCCCTGTGTTGGGCTGCAGCCAAGAGAGACTCTGGGAAGAGGAATAAAAACCTTCACCCTGACCCAGATGGAATAGCCTGTGGGTGAAGTGTTTATGCATACCCTAGGTCCCCAATTAAGATTAGACAAGGGCTTATACCATCTTCTTTCCAGGCTTTTAACCAACCTTCATATGCATAACCTGCATGCAGTTTTTAACATGGGTTCTCCGCTTCCACTCAGGGTTCAACTCTTTAAAGCGGAGCTTTCTCCTGTCCCTTGCCTTTACAATAGAAAAGGCAAGGGTTTCATGGATGTATATCTTGTCGTCGGTCTTTTGGGGAGGTTCTTATTATGCTTTTTACGGAATTTTCTGTGCCAGTTGGATCAGAGCAGAGGCACAGATATTTTGGTGCAGAGATAGAAGAAGGGTTCTAAGGCAGTCTATTTTTTCTCTATTTCATATGTATGTACACAGATATTCTCCTTTAGTGCCTGTTTTCCAGGCCAGCTATTAACCTTCCTTTAGAGAAAGTGTCATTTTCCTGGCCCAGTTTATTTAACTACCTTGCTGCACCTGCAGTTCATTTAGTAATTTCCTTCCACAATAGACACCAGTCTACCTCTATGGTTGAGTATTAATCACTGATTACACTCCCACATTCTGTCATTCAGCCTTGGTATAGCACAAATATGAGAAGCATTCTCACATGTAACTTTTCTTTGATATAAAAATTACCAGCTCATGTGTGTAGTTAAGAACCCAACAGGGCAAAAATAGGTGGTGTGTGCCCGTATTTCTGCATAGTGAAATGAGCCATATACTCAGAACATGTTTCCACCTGTAATGATGGCACTTAATCCACCTGAGGTTTGTGCCATGCTTGGGAGAAGTGAAGTTCAGGATATCTACTCATGAACTAAGCTGTGGTATGCTCAGCTGTGCCTGGCTTTTCCATCCTGCACCAAGGTTTTTGGTCTATGCTAAAGCCCTGCTCATGCTCTCTCCCCTCTGGAAATGCACCTGAGATGAGTCCATCTCTGCAGCTGAGAACAGAAGCTTTTGCAACAGACCCACTGTGTGCTGAGGTGATAGGGTAAACATCTGTGCATCTGCCTTCTTTCACCACTGTTTTCTCTGGTTTTTCCCCTCAGAGCATCCCTGAATGCATGTTGCCTGTTGAGCATGTTCCCCTTTCAGCAGTTCATTCCAGGCTGGCCAGTGCATGGGAGGTCAGGGGACAGCAGGTGAGTGGTAGTATAGTCCTTGGCAGAAACAATATAATTTGCCAGTTTTTCAGACCCCTATAGACAAAGCCATTGCTCCAAAGCAAGAAACAAAGGTCATGACACTGAAGTAAGCAAGCATTGCACAGATTTTAACAAATAACTCCACATTTCTTGTGGGAGAAAAGTCTTTTATTATCTTTTCCTTCTTTTAAGCTCATATGTAATGTTGCGAGAAATTCAGACGTGGCACAGTTTGGTGCTAAGTGGAGAAGAGGAAATAGCTAAACGACTCCGTAATTTTATCAGACTGAAGCACTTCTGCATTGTCGTTTTGAGGAATATAGTGCAGCAACACAGTCCCCAGGTTGGTGCTTCTTTTGCAGACAGCTGGGCAGACAGAGCTGATGCCACCCACATAAAATGCACACACTGGGTCCACTTGCTTTTGCAAGAGCTGCAATTGTTCAAAAGCAGGATATGTAAAGGATGTGGGGTGGCAGATGTCCGGGGGCCTCCCCAGCGACTCTGCAATGAGGCTGATGTGTGTTGGGCTGGTCTGTCTGGGGAGCAGGGATGCAGTGAGGCAGGTGTGTGTTCTCCAGGCTGGAGTCGGCAGCCTCTAATCGCTCTCGGAGGGGTGGCAGAGAGCGCTGTCCGTGCGGCAGGGCTGGCCCGCCAGCTCTCCCTGAAGATGACAGTCTCTTGCCTGGGAGTGCCAAGTCCAGGCTGACACAGCCAGATCCCTCACTGAGCTTGGGAAGAGCGTGGCACCCACGCAGCCACACAGCTGTCGGACCAGAGAGCGCTCGAGCACGGCCAGCTGAAGCTCCAGTCAGAGCCCGGTCTGCCCGGCCCACAGTGTCCAGAAAGGCTTAGTGATGGAAATTAACAGCCTCCATTATAGCACTCTAACGACCCCATGTAGACAAGCCCTCAGAAGCCACATTAACCCGAGTTTAGGCCATAAATTGAACTCTCTGGCAAAGGTACTTCCTAACTAAATGCAGAAAATCTCTGTGACGAGCAGTAACAGTGCATATAAAATAAAATAACAGCAGGACTGGGGAATAGCAATGGCACATCTTTCCTTCCAAATTGAATTGTTCACTTCACTGTGAGAAGAAATAATTATCATGTTTATTGCGTTTGGCTCAATTAGGCTGGAATCTTAGGCCAGGAACCTTTCTTTTTACATTTCTGTAAATGTTGTCCATGTATGGCTGTGTCAGCATTGATTTTGCTGTCATGAAGGTACCACAGCTGTCTGCCTGAACTGGAACATGCAAACCTGAACTAATTCTTTGAGTGTCTATTTTTCTAGCTTTAATCAGCCAAAATTTCTAGTAAACTGAAAGAGGACCAAGCAAGCCTCCTGTATTATTTCTGTAGAGTTTTGCTCTTGAATGTGCAAGGGACAGAAGGATGGTTTGAAACTGTTTCCTTTTGTATGGTGTGTAAATTTAACTCATGGCAAGATGGATTAAGACCACATGCACTGAGAGGTTACAAAATGTGCATGACTTTCCTCAAGTGACACATGTCTGTATAAGACTGGATTGCAGCATGGCAAGACCAGAGGAGAAGACAGTGAAGCTTGTGGTAGACTCCAGCACGATGAGCAGAAGATAAATACCTGATATGGAGAGCACAGGTACAAGCAGTTTAGTCAGCAGCGAGTCTTCTCAAGACTGTGTGCAGCAGCATCCTTCTACTTTGCATGGCAGGGATGCGTGTAAGAGTTGTACATTTAAACCCTGAAAGAGGGGCACTCGATATCTGTCTTCAGTCTTCACTTGTAGAAAGTGGCTGCTACCAGTGAGCAGTAAGGGTGAGTAGAGGAGTCTAAATCTACACTTCTAGAAACTGATTTACATCCACTTCCTTTGATTATTTGAAATTTCCCTTTTTTACATGAAGAGACAAGCATAGAGAGCTACAGTTTATAAACGTGTTAACAATACAAGATGAAAAGTGAGGAACAATATATATCTTTAGCACTAGAAAAAATTCTGGTAAAAGGAAAACTCTACCTGAGTTAGAGAGATGAGCTCTTTGGTAGAGAAGTCTGTCATGGGTAGATTAAAGATAAAATGATAGATGCTGCCTTTCAAAATTTTCATTAGGATGCTTGATATCAGGAAACATTTCCATATCTCATCAAGGATTGGACCAAAATCACAGCTGAAATGTATGTAGCACAGGTTTTGGAATGGAAAAAGGGTCTAGAGAGGGATGGGTTTGTCTGTCTATTGAATGCAATAAGAAAGACACTTAAATAAAAATCTGATATGCCACTCTGAGAAGAGCGCCTTACAGAATGCATTACAGAGGAAGGGCATATAAAGAAAACTGTAATGTTTCAAATTCATTAGAGTTGTGGAATAAGATGACCATGATGCCTGCCTGTTAGCTCAGCTTGTCTTATTTCCAAATGTGTAGAAGGGAGAGAAATGTAACACAGAGAAGAGCTGTATTAGAAAGAGAGTGTTTGGAATTTCTTCCTTGCTTCATGCTAAAACCCAGAAAACTTTATGATACCACAGCACACAGGTTTCAAGTCTAGCCTGAACCATATAGGAAAAGGCCAGCCAAGATGTAGGGCATTGTGTACAGCACATAGGATGGGTTCATATGACATGCATAGGTCGGTGTCTATGCTCTTCCATCTGGCTGGTTTGCTTGAACAGCACCTTCAAGAAATTTAAATTCCCTTGAATCTGCTCTTAACATAAAATAAAATAAAATAAAATAAAATAAAATAAAATAAAATAAAATAAAATAAAATAAAATAAAATAAATAGTAATACCAAATCCCCTTTTCCCCTGCTGATGCACTAATTTCAGCGTCCAACTTCACTTTTGATGGCCCCAGGACCTGATGGTATTCCCTGCATAGTAATGTGTGATTGTACATTGAGCACAACTTGAGCCACTCCTCATTTTGCAAGAGTTTCCACTTCAAAGAAGGCCATGCTGCTTGTCTTTGTGCTGGTATGGAGCCACATGCTAATCAGGGACTGACTGCCTCGAGAAGTGAGCAGAAGACTTTCCATGGCACTGGATTGTTCTGCAGCACAGAGTTGGGTAAAGTTTTAGAGGCAGAGCAATTCCATGCCATCCTCAGTGCCGGCATGTAGGGAGTTCTTGGCAGCTCAGATGGTGGGTCATAAATTCTCCTTCACTAGTTTGGGGGCTTGATTATTCTTTTGTGCTCTGCTGGAAACATTACTTATGAGAATTGGGGCATTTTAATTTGGCTGTGCTACCACTTTATTAATATTTGAACATCTCACTGTTTTCTGTCTTGGCACAATGGGATCCACAAACAGAGGCTAAAAGAGAAAATGCTCCCCTCCCTGGCTCCGGATTCCTGCCCTTTTATTTTTAATTACTTTGCATTATTTCTGGAACTTTTTATACCATTCTGAGAATACAAATTAAGTTTTGACTGTAAGAAAGAATACTATGGAAAGCAAGCAAATGTGGCCTTACATGCTCACCCAGAGACTGCATCAAACAAGCAAGGGACAGACACTTGCCAATCTGTCCATTATATTCTGGCATAACAATGATCCATTAGCCTGAGCAAGGCCTATGTGAACTGTATGCACATTTGGCTTAACCCACTCAGTTTTTTTAGCCTCTGATGTGCTCTGGATTAAAGCAGGCAGTCATTAGAGAATAGTATTTCTTCCACAAATGCTGTTTTCCATCATCTGAGAGAAGTGACAGAGCTTTTCAAAAGCCTTTGGTATTCGAGGACAAATGCTCGCTTCTTGTAAATGTTCATCTGAGACTCAATAGGATTTAACTGTTAGTGTTTCTAAAAGCAGAAGTTGATCTTGAGGCTAAAAGACGACCAGAATCATGGAAGATTGTGCACCTTTAGCTGGGATATAGCACTTGTCTGAAATGTGTTTCTCTTCCCCAGCAGCTTGCTATAAAAGGCTGAGCCCACGAAGCTCAACCCCCTGACATTTATGAAGCATACCTTGAGACCCCAAAGTAAAACTTACCTCATGCAGCAGGGTAATTCTGTACAGCGGCTTTCCAGGAGGACTCAATCAACAAGTCAGGAGTTGGAAGGAAAATGCACCACAGAGTATTCAACAATTACCTGATTGTCAAATGGAGGGGATGTGTTTCTCAGCAGCACTGCACCATTCTTACACTGACAGTATAAAGGGCTTTAAAACAGCATTTTTAGGCCCATTTTACTCTCCTTCAGGCATTCAGGCTCCAGACAACTTTCCAGGAGAAGAGAGAATATACTTAATGTGCCAGGGCAACATAGCATTTATTTTCTTAAAATCACATTGGTGTATTTTTAGCATATTCACTGGGAAAACTATTACTCATTACAGTAAAGTAATTTAAATACAACATGTATCTTTCAGTCAACAAAAAACCCCTGTGGGTTAACCCCTGAATCTAATTAAAATCAATGCAAATCCTCATATTTTTTCTCACTAGTTCACTATCCTAAGATGGAGATGATGATTTGTTCAGATAGACTTTGCTGCCCTAGACAGCTGAATAATAATTTTATAATGTGTCAAATCCAGTCCAGATACAGTTCTGTTATCCAGAACTGCTAGTTCTGTTGCTATCCAACATGTATAAAGCTTCATAGATTAACTTAGAAGACTTCAATTTACTTTTATGTTTAATCCTGTTTTAGTCCTTTGCCATGGACCAAACCCACCCACTTTTGAAATTATGCACTTTGTGGATTCAGACATATTAATAATAACACTTAATAAAATCAGGAATTAATTCAAAACAACTGTTTCCCAGGACAAAACTGATTTCAATTTTATTTTAATCCTTCCATTTTTGGAGCACAAAGTCTACAGACTGTGTACAATATAGTTTACTTTGGGAGGACAAAGGCAAAGTAAGTGTTCCTGAAACCCATGGCTTGCCTGTACACAACATCGTCACAGTTCAGTATTATTCCTTCCCCCTTTCAGCCAGATCCTAGGGCTGTGCTTTCTGACAGTAAAGAACAGCTAGGTCCAGGCTCTGTCTCCATCCCCGAGGAATTATGTATAATGTAGCATTGTATTTAAACAGGCTGTTCAAAACTCATTGGTTCATAGTATCAGAGCTTAAATGGAAAAGGCCCAATGGATTTTATTAAGATATTATTTCATATTTATTTGGTGAAAGGCATTCATTCAATATTCTTGGCTCAAGTATGAAGATATTTATTAACATATAAAAGAGATATAAGAAATAATATATATTAACATCAAAAAAGAGATTTAACAAAAGGAGCAATTTTCAGAAGATAAAGGTTTCCCTATTTCTCCGAAATGCAGACCCAAATTAATGCATCCTAAATTCCACTGGCCATAGGATGAATCCTTTCCATAGGATTTCAGAAGCACCAAACTTACAGGAAGTGGCAGCACTTGCTGGAAAAGCAGGGGACATGTAACCTGGATGAACCTGCACAAAGACCACGTCTCTTTAACAGAGATACTTTGGGAAGGTTTGGGTTTTTGTTTGTTTTACAAAACAATTTGAAGGTGTGCAGACTGGTGACTAAAAACAGGTAGGAGATTAAGCGAGCTGCACCAGCAGCAGCCTCCCACCACAAATCGTGAGAGAGAGATGGGGCAGAGAAGGGAATGCTGCCATCAGCACCTCAGCTAGTCTCAGCTACTGCTCTCAATAAAGTCTGTGTGAGACCTCATGTGATCAATGACAATGACAACTATAACTGAATCCAGGAGCAAAGAAGTTGGTGCAGAGGACAAAATGTAGGCTTATCCTCTCAGGAACATCCTGCCTGACTTCAGCCAGTTTGTGGAGCAGAAGGCAGAGGGCACCTCTTCCTGCCCTGTGTTTGCACAGGTCATGTGGTCTGTCTGTCTCTGTTTCTCCCAAATCAGTGAAAGGGCTCAATGCTCAGGAAGTTGGGATGAAGTCAGGCTGCCATGCTCTCATTGCCTGCAGGGCTAAAAGGCACCTTGAGATGCTCTGTCTGCTGTGGTGTATCTAGGATAAATACAGAGAATGGTAAATATGTCTCCTGGCTGCTCCTGCTGTTTCCTATCAATATTCAGAAATGGATGGGAGTCTGTCTAGATAACAGATCTGCAGGAACTAACGGGTTGGTTTTGTGCACGTTCCCCAAGCCAAGAGACCTTTTGCTCCTCCTTCCCCAGGTTGCTTCCAGCTATCCACCTAACCTCACCTCTGTGTGCTCCCAGCGAGATTGCCCTACAGCATCCAAGCCTGGGATTCAGCAGCCAGTCCCAGCTGAGTAGGATTTGTAGGTGATGCTGTTGTGCTTTATTTCCTCTGCTGTGCACTGAACAGAAAGGGAACCAGACCCTTGTTACCATCAGTAGATACAACCTATCAGTCTTCTCAACCTGCTCAGTCCCCTCAGAGGGAAGGGGATGGGGCTGCTGAAAGGCAATGTCATCATTCCTGCCATGTCAGCAGCACTTCATATATCAGAGGCAGCTGACGGATCGCCAAGGAGAGTAGTAACTTTATTAACCACTTCTCTCATGTTGAGCAGCTTTAGTAGAAATCTGAATAACCGCCCTGTCCCCTGGGTTTATTGGACGTGGTTTGTTTTGCAAGTGGGAAAACAATGGTGAGTTTCATGCCTGGATGAGCTAACATGTTTACACAAACACTGCTGACACAGCAGAAACAGGATACAATATGTGTCAAATATTGCTTGGGCTGCAGGCAAAATAACTGTGGAGCTGAAAGGCAGTGCTTAGCACAGGGCTCCTCATGCCAGAGGCAGCTGCCGGATACATGTGAGGGAGAGGGAAAGGGAGCAGGTCTCTCTGTCCCAATCCCTTGTTGCTGAGCAGTTCCCAGAATAAGGAAAAGTTTTCTAAAGTTGATACTACTCTTCTGATAATGAATAATACCTATTCTCATCAATCAATCAATTTGTTTAAAGAGGAACTTGTATGGTGCAGAGACCTCAGCTTCACCCTCAGTATCTGACTCAAAGCCATTTGAAGCCCGTGGGAGACTTTTCACTGACTTTGATGTGAGGCTCATTTCTTATTTTGGATTGTGAAGAGATAGATTTTCACAGCCTAATTTCTGCATCGGGATGTCTGCACAGCAAGGAGAAAGGGAGATTTGCTTTTTCTGACACAAAATATCTCTGACCACAGAAAGATGGGCATTTAAGATGATTGGCTTAAAAGACCTATCCTATAATGGCAGCACAATTATAAGCCTGCAGGGAAAATTTCTGGGCTCTTGTATGAGAAAAGAGCAAAGAAGAACACAAAAAGGTTTTACCGAGTTACAGTGCCAGGGTTTCAGCTACCAGTTCTGCTGGAAAGCCAATAATAGGGTTTAACGAAAGATATTTCCAGCGTCAAGCCCATACACAAAAAGGATGGTTGTGCAAGAGCAGGGCACGAGGCAGAATGGAAAAGGAGAAGGGGGTGTGATACCAGGGCAACCTTCTGCAAACAAGAATTGCCACAGAAAGTCACCAGACCAATGAGAGCAGAGACTTTCTGGACAGAGCAGGGTGGTCTGATGCTCTCTAAATAAATGAAGATTTGAAAAAATTAAAAGAAAGGGAAAGAGAGATAGTGAAATCAGCTGCCAAGAAGTGCTGGGGCCAGAAAAAGCAACAAAGCCCTATTTTTAATGTAACTTTTTTATTCTGCCAGTAAAAAATCAAACTATAAAATAGGCTAGAGAAAGGAAGCAATTGGGAATGGCTGAAGAGGATTCCCAGCTGTGCTTGCAATCAGTGCAATTCATGACTCACAACATGCTGGCCACATCACTTCCCAGGAGCAACATATTCTCATGAACAAGCAAAACAAGTGGGAGACAATCTTTAAAGGCTTTTTGGCTCATTCATGGCTTAGTTATGCAGTCACCCATGAAGCAGCTCGCTGGCTTTGGGGGTCAGGGTAGTTTGAGGATTGGTCAGCTTTCCTTTTCTTTCTGCTTCAGCTGCTGCCCCATCCACCAGCCCTTGACAGCACGGCTGAGGACATCCATTCTTTTCCTTCTTCTGACCAAAATGAAGAGCTGGAAATTGAACTGCTTTACTGGCTTTTGAGCAGTCCTGGTCCTTCTAGTTTCCCACAAGGACCTTCTGATACCCAGCAAAGAGTGAAAAAAGAGTATTTGTAAGTTTATGTGAAACCAAATGTCTCAGAATTGACTGCCTACATATCGATCTTGCTAGTTCTTACCTGGCTGGTACATAAATCATCCTATTTAAGTGGTAACACTGCAGGTCCCTCCAAATCTCAGTTTCAATTCAACTGAGTCAGTCCACTGCTTTTACTAATATTTTTCTAAAATAAAATGGTATACTTGCGCTACCACACAGTGGAATTTTTAGCAATATGTATAATTAACACATAGCTATACTGCTAAAATAAAAAAAAAAAAAAGAAAAAAACATTTAGCACTGCAGTGAACTTGAGGGTTTGTTCATGGTTGGTGTTTATTTACTTATTTTCATGGTGGGTTAATTTTTTTTTCTCATTTTGGAAGTCACATTAGGTTACAGGGCTCAGTTATAATAGTTGTGGGTATCACACATCGACTGTTAGTGTTGGAGTCCAACTAAAGTTCCAACCTTCTGAGCAGTGCCACTCCTGTCACCAGCTTTCTTACCCGGCTGTGACAGCTGTCCTGTGTTGGAGTTTTCTGTGCAGAGGGCACAGCTACACCCACATGCAGCAGACAATCCCTTTTCCTCAGAGAATGGCAAACTTTTCAAATTGATCAGGTTTCTGAATCTGAATTCCAAATCAAGATTTTGAAATTTTCAGGGAACCAGTGCTGTGAAAGTAGCCAATAGGAAACATCGAAATGTTTTGTTTCTACTTGTTCGAGGCGATCTTATTTTAAAAGTATTTATGATATAAATTTTATATTTATTTATAAATATTTTATATTTATATTAGAAGTAGAAATATTTATATCTTTTAATATCAAGATGATAGAAGTCAATAGATGCTTGATATATGGATATTTTTAATGAACAAGGAAAATAACACATGCTATACAGTAACACAGAGTGAAAAATAATCTCCAAAGTGAAATATTTTTATGTTCTTGGAATAATGTGTTCTATCATAATTGAAAAAAATACACAAAAATGCCAAAATATTAATGTAATTGGATTTTGTGTGGATTTTTTAAAAACAAAATACATTTTGTGAAGGAAGAGCAGGCCCGATGTCCTTCTAACCAGTTCTCGTTTTAGTGCATCTTAGAAGAATGCAACTTTTGAGCTTTAATGTAGAGAGAGAGAACTTCTATAAGGAAAACAAAATTTCAGCTGCAAGGACATGAAGTGCAGAGGCAAGCTGTGTCTCAGTAATATCATGGTAAGCCAGGTGACAAAATGTGTTGATTATTTAATGCACTACAGCGGAACCTCAGCCTTTAAATAGATGTCATAAAAATGTTAACCCAATAGGCCTGTTCAGTTCAGGGGTCTCTGCTCCGAAATTAATTTGATGTGTGTGAATAAGGTTGCAAAACCTTCTATTTGCCTTATATTGCAGTAATTAATAAACCCTCTAGAAACAATTATGAGACCACTTTAATTCATTCAGAATCACTGTTACCATCTGCTTAAAGCTGGGGCCAAGGGGTCTCCAGTAGTCCTGCCCTTTTCTGTGACATTGTCTTTGGGACTGTCCTAGACTTCATCTCAGATTTCTATCGAGTGGAGTCTTACAGTTGAATTTTAGACAAAAACAAATGTGTGAAACGCATGTGTTTTTTTTCTCTTTTCAGTTAGTGTCTACTTTTTAAGGAGGCAGATAATTTCAAAGTCACTGGGAAATTTAGAGTTTAACACATCAGTCAACAGACCATTAGCTTCAGCATTTGATTCAAAGTGAGGTCCTAAAAAGTGGGAATCAGAGGCATACAATAGCACTGGTTTAGCCTTGCAAAGGCCGATTTCACTATAAACAAGTCACATCTTCAAGATGTTGACCTTCTCTTGACAGAATCCCTCCATCCCTCCCAGCAAGTAAAAGGCCAGAGTCTGATCAAAATAACAACAAAAAAAAAAACCCAATAGTTTTTCTGTTGCCAAGAGATTTCATTTAAAAATCCATGAAGTATTGACATATCTATTGCTTCTTCTCTTTGAAATTCTTGCTAGACAAGATTTGACTGATTTTGTTTAGTCCAGCTGGCAGAGGCTCCGGGATTGGCTACCTGAAATAACTTTCACAGCAGCATTTATCCCTGCACAGTTTGGAAATCTAGGGAAACTGCAAATTACAGTATTAAAATGCTGAGCCAGAAGAGAAACAAGGAAATAACGTTTCAATTTTCAGCATGAGAAAGGGGATGTTTCAACCTAGCAATATTTATGAGCTGGTAAAAAGCTGTTCATGCCACAGTGGTCGTATGTTCCTTAAATGTCAAGTCCCAATCAATAACCTCTCTGAAATTTGACCCTGTTGGGCACGGTGTAGGAGAATTGGATGGTCTCCAGGCTATTGGTTGAAATGCAAGAAACAGCAAGCAACTGATGAGAAGCTATCAATAAAACCTCACTATTGTTTTGAGCTCAATTTCAAGTAATTGCCAGACATCTGAGATTGAGTCTGACAGACATGAAGAGGGCTAATGTTGGTTCCTGGTAATGAAAAGTAGGTTTCTTGTTCAAAATAGCACAATGGGGCCTAATAGTGAAATGGCTTCTCCCTCGAAAAACAAGTTGCTGTGTGAGTGTAGGAACCAGTGAAGCCTGTGTCTTTATGGATTTGTGCCCTGTGTCCTTACAGCCTTCACCTGTGGAAACTCCTTTGTCCTTCCCTCTTCCCCTCTGCTACCCCAGCAGCTCCAGTTTCTCTTTCACATCCTCTGTTCCCTGCTTAAAGCCACGTGTCTTCTGTCTGTTACTGCAGCATTCACCAAAAATTCCAGGTGAGGGATGGGTTTTCCCATTTTTTTTTCTTTTCTGTCTTCTCTTGCTTAATAATAGAAATTATGCTTGAACAAAATATGCCATGTCAAATGTTTTTCAAGTGAATTCTCTGAAAAAGTGCCAGCTCTCTTCACAAAATTGGGGCTTCCTTGACACCCTAAGTTAGAGCAAAGGTCTAAATGTTACATTTTGCCTCCCCACCATAGGCAGGTTAAATGCACATGGGGAATTACAGTAGCAAGATTGAGAAAGAGTCACTTGTTAAGCTGCTCTTAACATAATTATATCTGATCATGTGTTGGAACCCCCTTTTTATATTATTCAACGCACTCTGCAAAATAATTTGTCACAAGGCTCTTCAGTGGTGCATAATTCAGGAAACAAATCCTTAAAAGAAATATCTTCCCCCCTTCTCATGCTGCTAGCTAGAAGCCTGCCAGAACACAAACTTCTGGCAGAAACTGAGCATGTAATAGCACCAAAATCACTGAAGGAAATTGCAGTCTTCTGGAGGCTTTTGCTTCCCACACATCACTCCACAACAGTTTTTGAGCTGAGTTCTCTTGTACTTTGACCCTGTAGTATTTTGGGAGGAGAACTCAGAGGCAGGCACAGGAGTTCAGTGTAAGGCTCAATCCTGAGGCTGATTCAGGATTTAGTGTTCAGGCTGCCTAAAAGAGGCACTGAAGCTGCTGAGGCAGTGCCCTTACTACAGTTACATCCTGACCACCAGGTCGATACTCAGTGACATTATTTAATATCTTTGGGAAAATCCTCCTGGAGACAGGTAATAATGTAAAATTAAAGCTGCATGTGGAATCTGTTGAGGTGGGGGTTTTTTCAGTTTTGTCCTCTTTGGGAGGATTCTTCCTAGCTTTATTCTACTGCTTGCCCTCTACCCTGGCTATGAGCTAGGGCCACACTCCTGGAGAGTGCACATATTGACTATAGTGAGGGCTTGTGATTTAAGAAGTGCACACTGACTTTCTGGCAAGAAATGGTTCATTTGCAGGTGCACTTTCCTGCCTTTTACTGAATATTCAGGAATTTTTTTCAGAAAGCTTCACTATGGAAGAGGAAACCAAGCCTAACTAGACCTACCTGATGATTAGTCCCATCTATAGGGATGTTGCTATGGCTGGTTGATACCACAGCAATGTGATTTATGTTTCCAAATCATCCCTCTAACTTTCTGCAGGTCTATGTATACGCCTTTCTTCCCACTGCCGGAATTCCTGATCTAGTTTCTCTCCCTCAATAGTACACAGGCCTCATTTTCAGTTCTTTGGAAAAAAATTATTCCTTTGTTTCCACATCTGCTATGAGACTTTTTTATACTTGCATTTTTTTTTCTTGTTATGGCCAAGACATTCTATTGCGTTAAAAGACAGAGGGCAGGAATCATACAAAGGATGAAAATGCAATCTGTACCTTCTCTCTGGCAAACTGAGCTTTACTGCTCAAATAGCTAAGCTTTCTTCTTCATCTCTCTGCTGAAGTCTTGTACGTGCTGAAGTCAAGCCCAGGTCTAAGTGTGAAGATGTGCAAATCTCAATATAAGTACGGCACAAAATTTCCTTTGAGCTTTCGGCCCAGAAGTCCTGTTAGATGTGAGTTCTTAATGAGGTATCCTAGTGATATCCTAGTGATAGCCTTGCAACTGAAGCTGCATAACTGCTTCATTGGCACTGTCATTATATTTCCTTCTGCCTGTTGGAGTTCACCTCTTCTGATGGGGTCAGGAGTGGGAGATTCTGCTATTTCTCTTGATGTGCTTTTTTCCCCCCCTTTTTTACTACTTTCATGAGCTTGACATTTGGAGATTCTAGTTCTAATCTTTCTCTTGACATGAATGTGGATAGATGTGGTTATTTGCCTGTGGAAATCACTGTGCTAAAATTCATGCTTACTTTTAAGGTCAACTGACATATCCTGAAATCACACCTGCTTCAAGTCGCTTCCTTCATGAACAAGCTGTGCTAAAACATATAAAATTGTACAGTATGAAGCCTTTTAAAATCTTTTTAATAGCAAAGAGTAGCTTGATCAAGGGAAGAATGGTGATGTGAAAATAGCTCCAAATGTGACAGAAAACCAGTTTTTCTTTGTGAAAGATTCTCAGTGCCTGTGATTTTCATAGGAGAACTGGATAGAAAAGGGGCCACTACTCAGTGCCTTCCTCATAACAACCCTGTTAGGTGCACCCTTGCCTTTTGGTTCAGGTCGCTCTCTGTGCCCTATGTAAGATCAGGAGGCTGCATTACAATGGGAATCAGCCTAATAGAAATAGAAAGCCCTATCCAGCCAGGAAGTGCCAGTTCCAGGCTGGGATGCAGCATGTTTCAGAGAGGGTCAAGACCGCCCTTGTTTCTTGGTGGTGGTATCTGCCTCCACTCTGTACCGACACCACTGATCTCAGTGGAGGAACAAGCCATGTGAATATCATTTGCACATATTTCTAATAAGGATAATCTAAGTTGGATACATTTGGGTGGTGTGAGCAGAGAGTGAATTTTTTTAACTGCATATGTGAAAGAAATTCAAGCAATTTGAACAGCATGGGTCTGAGAAAAAGGTTTTGGTGTCATTCGTTTATATTCCTAATATTCCCAATGTTGGTCACTTCAGGACGTATTCTGATTTTTAAAAAATGTTTATTTTTGGATGGAAATCAAGAGGACAAAAATGGGAACCTAGAGGTAATAAAAACTATCCTCCGCTTTTGAACTTCATTAATGATTTGATTCGCACTCAGTTAAGCTTCAGTCTGAGATCTGGAGATAAGTGTTCTTCATTCTCAGCTCCACAGGGTGTGAGGGAGCCATGATAAAATAAGTTTCTCTGTGGTATATTGCTTACTGAGGGCTGCCACTCTTCCTGTGGTTTATATGGCCTGCATAGATGTGATGGGAAAGACAGTGTCATTGGTTTGCTTTCTTTCTTCATCAAAAATACTTGAAGAGGAGTTCTGGATACACCCTCAATGCATTTTTTGTTTCTTCAGAATAGGGAAATTTCGATGTACATGGAAAGCAGAAAAGACACTGACCTTTGAGCTATAGGGAAATGTGATCCTGGCAAGGCCAACTCAGCCACTTGAGGCTCTGCTTCATGGGGTGCTTTCTAATGGGGTCCTGCAACCTCCTTACCAGCATCACACTGTGAACACTTACAGTACTTAAAAGAGTCTGCTCCCAGGTATGTGTTGGTGAGGAGTCCCATCAGCAAAGGTCAAAGCAGAATGAGTGTAAAACAATCAATCACCAAGAGAGCAGAGATGGCCTTTTTATTTATTTTTGTTCAAACTGTGTTTCTTCTCTATTACTTTTTATTTTTTCACAGAGGGATCTCAAAGTGGATGGGTATAAGTAGGACTGAGGGAAAACATCCCTCCTTTTCTCTGTTCTAGAAGCACAGTCTGTATAATATGCCAGCCTAGCTTTCTATAGGAAGAGAATGGAAAAAAAGAAAGCTGTATTAAAGTTTATCTGTATTAAAGTTTTTCTCCTTCAGGAATGCTTATCCCGAACCTTAGAGCCTTTATTTCCATGAAGCTAATCTATCCTGCTAATAGCCATGTGGAGCAACAAATTGCCTTCTTGCCCAAGTGGATAGAATGCATTCAATCTAATCACCATCCAGCTAAAGGGGTTCAGATTAATCTTGCCTGGCTGCTTTTTTTATTGCTCACTTCCCCCCAGTTCTGTGTCCCCAAGAGCACCCATTCCACCTTGATCCTCTTCTTTTTCTTGCACTTAAATGAAATGGTGGTTTTGCCCTGAAAATGGTGGGAAGATGTTTCTTTTCCTCTGGAGACATCCAAACTGGTGTTGGGAAACAACATGAATCAGCTTTCCTGAGGATGCTTTAATGCATTCACTGTGGCGTGTTTGACAGAAACTCTGGGAAGGATGACAGCCTCCAAAGTCAATTTCTTTTAATTCTCCCATATTCATAGAACTTCCCAGCAGGCTCAAAGACCTTCCCAGAGCTTCTGGAATAATAAAGAGCACTGGGATGTGTCTGCTTATGATGGAAAGTTAATTTCCTAGTATTTTCTAGTATCCCTGAAAAGAGAGATGAAGAAACCTTTGAACTTCCACTAGGGGTTGTCTCCTATGGGCAGGGCTCTCTGTTGTTTCAGGAGCAATCCTTCCCACGTGCAGCTGTCCGTGGTGGCTGGCATGAAATACACTACACCAGTCCAGCCAGATCTCTAACAATGCATTTCTCCAGCAAAAGCAGAGCCTTGCAACTATGGCAATTTTCTTTGATCAACAGTTGTTAATCTCATTACTTTAAAGACTTGCCTTCTTGGGATTGGTGAGTCAGTAATTTGAGTACACTTTATAATCCAATCTAATAGAAGTCAATTATAAAAAATAAGAAATGAGAAAGGAAGCGAGCTTGCTAGGTTCATTTCTCTTCGTATTTGTCATGAGCTGATCTTCTAAAGAAGGCAGAGAAATATTTCCTTCCAGACAGCTTTGAATACAGTTGTGAATACAACTTGGGTTTTAGAAATTTGATCTCTTTCAGCTTCCTACCATATCAGTTTGCATGTGAATCCTGATGAGGTGTCTTTTGGTCTAATTGTTTGTTTCCTTTTTTTAGATGTTACTTAAAAGCTTAGTTTATAATAAGAGCTTTAATTTGTCAGATTTACAACAAGAATATATTTAAATAATCTATTTGCTCTTTGTAAATTTTAAAAGATCTGTAGAATTTACAGCAAAAAAAGTTGCATTTTGACTACATATAAATATCTAGCTGCATAAGAAGTTGAGTACACTATAGCACTTATAACTGTCCTTGAAGCATTTGGTTTTCAGTAAATCTCCACTTTATTTACTTGTCTCCATGAGAGCACTTGCATGTAGAAATGTGAGGAGGAGTATGTACCATCCATTCCTATTACTCACAACATGGAATTAAGCAAATCTCATGAACAGGTCAGACCCTTTAAGATTTTTTTGTGGCCTTTTCTTCCCTGAGGAATTGCTGAACACAGTGCTCTGATATAAAGGTTTATGTTTAACACTGGGGCTATTTGCAAGGCTATTTGTAGAAAAACACAGTGTGGGATCAGTGACCATATATCATAGCCTCAGAATGTCATTAAAATTCAACCTTTTTGTAGTGCACTGTTGTGAACATTTATGACCAGACTGTAACAAGAGAAAGGAGATAATGTTAATGAAGCTGAAGGTATTTAGGATGGTGCCATCTACTTAGAAATGATGCAGAAGAGAATTTACTTCCAAAAGGAGACTGAACACAGAGCAGATTCAATACCTGACCTTGAGTTAAGGTGCAGGTTTGGGGTGGAGAGGAGCAAATTGTGGAAGAATATAAGCCCTAACCTGGTCTCAGTGAATTTCATTCTTGATGACAATTTAACATCACAACGTTCTAAGGATCTTACTGTAATATCACAGCAATATTCACATTTTCACCTTCCCAACTCATGTATGTGACCTGGATGTTAGTGTAGTATTGTAAACATACTGGACATACTGTAAAAATACTACATATTCGTGTAGTATTGTTAACACTGTGCACTGTTAAACTGCTGCCCTCCACATCAAGAAACATCCAGCCTTCAGCTGCAAGTGAAATCACCGCAGGACACTTTATCTTGGGAGAGAGCTACTACCCTCGGTGCTTGAATGACATGGACCTTGGACCTTGCTTGCTCCCAAGTCCTGTCGGATGAGGCAGTTTTAATGTTACTTATTATCCTAGAAGTTGTCAAGCTGCAACTCAATGCACCTCCTGAGAAAAAGTTTGAGAAACAACCCTTTTGTTAAACCACAACAGTTTTTTCCATGGCTATCACTGGTAGTTGGATTTTTTTTTTTTTAATAGCAAAGACTAGCTGCACCTGAGCTCCACCTCTTTAGTTTTACTGAATTGCAGTTTGATGTAATAGTATGAACTACTGTGAACATAAAAAACTTGGACACACAACTGAGGAAAAATTCAAATTAGATTCAGTCAGAACTTTGAATTATTACTAACACAGAAAACGATTTTATATTTGTTGCAAAAAGTTTTCATAGAATTGTGATGACTTTTATGCTAAGAGAGAGAATTTTTTTTGTCTTCACAAGAATGTAGTTGCAATGTCATTCAATTCACCTAATGACAGCTTAAAAGAAAATGCAGCAGAGGGAGGAAAGATGCCCTCTTAGCGTGCTTCTAGCACACAAACATTAGTAACTTCCCTCTCCTGGACCTCAGCCTCCATATCCTGGTGCACTGCTGAGGAACTATTAGGAATGATGGTGCACGTCACCAATGAGATGTGCTCATTGGTTTAATTCACTAAATGAATGTGTTTTCATTCAGATGAAAAGGAGGCATAGCAAGGTTAAGGACTTTCTTTTGGAATTATTTTATTAAATCCCATTGGTTGCTCTGACTTCTACCCTGCAAACTGCAGCTCATCAGCCTGTCAGTTGCCTCTGATCTAGGCTCATTCAAACTGAATTACAGAACTGTAATTCCCACCACTGTTTATGTCATATGGGCATGCTGGTCACATCTTACCCTTTCTAGGAAATATTAAATATTGCAAACAAAGAGATTATGGATGCTTTCTTTACAAGGATATCTGCTTTTCTTATGCCTTCTTCAGTGAAAAATAGGCAATTGGTCTATATTGCCCTTATAATCAAATGTAGACATTATGTCAGTCTGGCATTTATTTTGCATTACTATTTGGAGTTGTGGGGGTGTTTTTTTTGTTTGTTTGCTTGTGGTTTTGCTTGCTTGTTTGTTTTTTCTTTTTTTTTTTTTTTTAATGTTTCTAAAACTAGGTTGGGGCAGAGTTTGTTGTATTGGCCTGTGCATGCAAAGAAAGAAAAAAATGCTGCTGCTTTAGGGACTAAAACTTGATGTCATTAACTTGCCTCTGCTGAAATTAAGGCAGATTTCCAAACAGTGGTTTGTCAGCATCTGTTGAGGTTTGCTGTTGGCAATGAGCGCTGCCAGTGAGAGTGTCACCCACAGAAACCCAGTCCAAATTCTGTCAGGTACAAATATGCTGGCCCTTAAATTGAATATGGTGAATTTCCACCCTGGCTGCTCAGTCTGTCTCTCACCCCACCTTCCCAGCTCTGGAAAGCAGACACATTCCTGTGCAATTTACAGATATAGTACCTTGCATGACAGGGCCAACATTTTGAAAGCAAAGGTATACAAGCATTTTGCTTCTGGGGCCTTACGGATCTAGCACAAAGGATGTTGAAGACCGCATGTTGTGGTCATGGCAGCATGTAATCTCATGAGCATGCCCCTATCACATATAACTTCTTGATGGTGTCTAGGAAGCTTTATTTAAAAAGAAGATGAAACAGTTCAAGATCTTGCTTAAAAAAAGAAGGGAAAATAAATGACGTCTCTAAGCTAAATGAGCCATATTTTTGACTTACAAGCAATGAATTAACTGCTAAATAAATGCGTTGACACAATCAGAATGTAAATTGTAGGGAGGGTAAAGGAGAAGAAGGGAAATAATTTGGAGAACTTTAATTGTTCACAGTAGGTTGAACTCTTACCCTACTGCACACTGACAATAACCCCTTACAAAGCCTTCTTGTAGTAGTCAGTGGGGGTACCAGATTAGCATTTGAGTTTGGATCTGGCATGCATTTCTGCAATAAATCTCCTGACTGCCCCTACACACTTGATTCTTACTGTGGAGTGGTCTCGGAGTGTGCAAACTGGATGCCATTTGGATGAAACTCAGCTGTAGCATGTACTCTGTAAGTGCACTGAGTGTGATCCAACTGTCCATAGTATTCATATCCTTGGGATCAAACTGAAGCTAGTTTAAATTAAACCCCACACAAAGACATATGGTACAGATACAGAGTGCTCAGCACCATTAATTCCACTCTATAGATGCTCTTCTGGCTACAAAACTTGCTACTGAACAGCCAAGGTGCTTGTTATCACCTTTTCTCTGTGTTCACTCTTCTCAGACTGCTCCTCAGGCTTAGGAAGTTCAGCTGAACTGAGGTCTCTGAAAGGTGTCCCAGACAAGGTGAACATAGCCTGAGCTAGTCCCTACGAATGTGTTTGCAGGAGTTGTTGCATAATGCATCTGTGATAATCAGAGAGAGCTTAAAATCAGAAGGTGCCAAAATGGAGAGCTAAATTGCCATAAAAAACCACCAATGTGTGAGGGGTTAAATCTGATGACATTTTTGTGCTTAAACTTTGCAGACTGAGTTGTCCAGGTTCACAGCAACCTTGAGATATATTTTCCTGAGAAGAAAATAAGGCCAGAGCACACATCATGTCTCTGACTGCAGCAGGTAGAAGAGGAAGAATAAGGAATATACACAGTGGTTGTATCTTCAGAAAATCTGAGACTCTTCCTGACCTGTAAAATTGCATCTACATTATCAGGTTTAACCCATCATAGACCTTTCTTCCATTAATTTGTGTAATTTCTTTTTGAACTCATTTATGGTTTTGGCCTTGCAAGCATCCTGGGTAATGTGTTCCACAATTTCATTATGCAGTGTGTAAAAAAGTACTTCCTTTTGCTTTAAGCCTGTTGCCTGATAATTTCATTAGGTATCTTTACGTCTTATAATAGAAGATAGAGGGAATTGTTGCTTCTTGTTTACCTTTCCTAAGTAATCTTTAATTTTATAGAACTCTATTATAACCTTTTCCAACCACCTTTCTTCTGGTTTGAACAAGAAAATTCTATGCAATTAAAGAAAACCCAAAACCCCAAACAAACAACCAACCCAACCACTCTGAATCTACATTAGCATTTTTACTCAAAGTGAGATTTGAAGCAATTACTTTAATGTACTGTACACTGCTTGGTTGCTTCTGGCTGCTCCAGGCTAGAAGGTCTGCTCCAGGTTTGCTGTAAAGATGTTCCAAGCCCGACCAGAAACAGCAGGGTCCAACCCATGACTGATTCTGCAGTCAGCTTTGGCCCCCATGTGTGGGAACGACATTCAGCCCAGGTGACTGAACTAAATCTGGCCTGAAATGATTTCCCTTCAGGAGCAGAGCTCTCACCAGCAATTGCTTTGATCTGTCAGTCCACCCTTCAGCACCCAATTACCTTCTAATGTAGATGTGACCTTATTCTTCCTGTATGGAAGCTTTATCTAAACCCCAGTCATCCCAATTGCCTGCTCTGCACTTTGTCTCAGTCTAGTAATTCCTGTTCATGGAATTGTGGTGGGTGCAACACAAAACATTTATACAATTTATACAATACATTTATTGATGCTCTCTCCTTTTTTGCCCTTGATTTCTTTCCTACTAAGAGTTTATATGCTGTTTTAGCAGATGATAGGCACTGAATGGATGTGTTCAGAGCCCTGTCCACATGACACGACGTCTTTCCTGAGAGGCTTGAGTTCAGCCAGAACACACTCTGTGTATGTGTGCACACAGACCCTGTTTTCTTTGTGCATAGTATGTCACAACTGTCAGAATCGAATTTACTTTGACCTGTTACTTTTCAGTCACTCAGTATCATGAGATGTTTCTGAACTCTTTGCAGACAAATTGCATTTTTGCTGCCTTGAATTATTTAGTAACATCAACATACTTCATTATTTACTGAGGCTTTCATCCTATTTTATGAATATATTTTCAGTACATGTCACTGTGTGATTCCACTAAACTTCTCTCTGCTGTGAAAACTGGTCATATATTTCTCTGCTTCCTATCTTTTACCAAGTTACCATTCCTCATGAGAATCTTATCTTTTGATATAAGACTTCATAAAAAACTTTTTGGATATGCAAGTAAACTTTATCAATGACATTGTCCTTTTCTATCTATTCACCCTTTGAAGACCTTCATACATTTTGGTGGTGTGATCTCCTTCCTGAAAAGCTTTGTTGACCATACCAATGTAACTAATTTATCTATATGTAAACTGATTACTTTCTTATTCACAGTTTGTGTGGAACTCAGAAAATTTGCCTCTAGTTTTCTGGATGAGCTCCCCTGCAGAGCCTTTTTTTAAATAGTGGCATTACTTCTGTCCCTTTTTGTACCTCTGATATGGAGACCAATTTTGTATGTTTGACTCTCATCAGAATTTTGGGTAACACCACATGAATGTAGGAATTTACTATTAATTTTGATGATGTATTTTAAAACCTCTTCTACTGACATTTTGATATTAAACAGTTTCTCAGACTCATTTCTTCAGTTTTCACTGTGGAAATTCCCTAAGCTTTCCTGTAATGAAATCTGATACAGAAATTAATTTGGGTTCTTGTGATTCTGGCTAAAGTCCCCTAGCTTTTGATTTGCAAAACTGCCTTAGATTTTTATTAATAAAAAAAGCTTATATCCCCACTGAAGTGTTATGGATCATGAGGAGTTAAAGAAGTTGCAGAGAAAAGAGACCTGTTAGTTCAATTGTTTATTCTCCTTGTCTGCTCTGAGATCACTGTGGGGACTATACCAGATAAAGTTATCTGTGGAAACTGGGCATTCTCTTATCTCTCCTACGCCCATCAGTGAAATACCAAGATATCTAGGAGACATTTAAAAGTAGAGATAAGTTAATATTTTTTTCTGCCTTTTACTTCTTTTGCCATTTCCTTTATAGAAATCTTGTTGGAACTTTTCTTACTGACAGTGTATGTGAATAATTAAAAAGAAAAATCAGTATCTATTCACCCAGTCAAGAAGGCTTAATTGACTTTTCTAGTCCCTTTGCATAAGACCATGGCTATCTACTCACAGGACTCTCACGCCTTTTGTTTTCAACTTCCTTCAACGATTCTGGGCTCCAACTTCTCATGTTGTAGATCCTTAATCATGAATTACCAGCCAGCTGGAACAGCAGGAGAAGGAAAGTTCATACATACCCCGTGCTCCAGTTAGTCACTGCAAGAAGTGCACAGGAGCTCCGCTGTTTCTGTCTAATGCTGGCAGAGAAATTACCAGCAGCTTATCACCCCAGAAAGTTTTAAGGTAAGCTTAGCAGCTAAGTGTTGATACTGGAATATTTGTCATCAGCACTCAGGGGAACCATTCACACCTCGGATTTGTATAAACTTTACATCTTAATGTGAAAAACCATATGCATCCAACACATGTAAAGCTGCATTTGAATTCAAATGAGATTAAGAAGTGGTTCCCTGACAGTCTTGCTTTTAGAAGCCTGTACTAATGCCTTGCTGATGATTTTTTTTTCTGGTCCCTAGTGATACTGAATGCCATTTACTGTGAACTGCTGAACCTGCAATGACAAAAGCAAGAACAAACCTTGGTTGCAATGGTAGGGGCCACTTCTGGCTATTGTGAATTGCTATTCCCATACATTTTTGCCATCACTGTTTCTTAGGGCCAAGTCCAACAAACGGCCCTTTGTGGCACTGATATGAATCAATGGAGACACATGTAAGTGGGAGATGACAATAACTGGAGAACCTTGATGACTAAGGAGCTGCTAGTTCAGGGACTCCCAAATAACAACCCAGCCATCTGGCCAGCCATTCAGCTGCCTGCTGTGAAGGCTCTGCATTTAAAAATTGTGTTATCAACTTTACAATAAAGAAACAACCACTTGAGCATCAGCTTGCAGAGCAGACAGGACTAAGGGATCCATTATTTAAATACAACCCTTTCAGTCAGTTAGGAGCAGAAAAAACAGGAACTCTCCCTTATCACTCAACCTCCCCAGCATCAAGAAATGAACAGAGAGAGACAGTTGGAATAGTTAATTCTAGTGCTTCATGTTGCTGGAGAAAAGTCAAATTGGTGGTGGTGTGTCCTTTCCATCTGTTCCCTACTACCTTCTCCCCCTTCCAGAGGAACTTCAGAAAGCATTGTTTCATACAAAACCCAGACAAGATGAAAGGCACTGCCAAAACCTCTACCTTTAAAAAACTAGACTACTGAGTATTGTTTTCTTAGGTGATGAAATAGAAATAAATTGATGGGAAGAAAACAACCTCTGGAAGTAGTTAAATAAACAAAGGTCTGTCTTGGCCTAAAGAACAACCATATATGCTTTTGTGCTACAATGGATGCTTTCCTCCTCAGCAAGCTAATAGAGCAATTTAAGACAGCTTTTTTCTCTTGATAAGTTGGAACAGTTGACATGCAATTGCCAGAGAGAATAAATTCCTCCCAGCACCATCCTTAAAGCAAAAACTTTATTTACTCAGTAGAAAATTCACTGGACATTTGGTGAAGCTGCTGTAAGAAAGCAGCCCCTTCTGCTGTTGTAAATCCATGAT
Source organism: Monarcha castaneiventris obscurior (assembly GCA_026261815.1). Taxonomy (NCBI): domain Eukaryota; kingdom Metazoa; phylum Chordata; class Aves; order Passeriformes; family Monarchidae; genus Monarcha; species Monarcha castaneiventris. The sequence continues at coordinate 6,012,066 of JAMPIT010000059.1, read as the reverse complement.
GTGCTCAATGCAGATAATCCAAATTAGCTTCTTTCTGGCATTTAGTTTTACTAATGCTTTAGATCTTCCTGGGCACACACTGTAAATGTTGTCAGACTGAAGCAGCCCACCAAAGTAACTTTTCTTGCTATTCGGGGAGCAAGGTACAGGTTCATTAGCCGTAAGCAGAGTACTTGCAATGAAAGAATAACTAATATACAAGCATTAGAGGACTTAGCAAGTCTCAGGGAGCTGTGTGATAATATGCTATGGGGAAAAACTGGGAGGTAGGAGACATGTCCATGTGATTTCATTGATCCAGAATGTATCATTAGACACAGAAACATATATGTGCATATGCACACATCCACCATCAAATGTCATTTATAATGGCCAAACAAAATCTTAGCCATGAATGTGCCCTTCTTGTTCTTGAGGAAAAAAAAACACCATTTTTTTAGTCTCATAAATAATTTGTATGATTTATGATTAAAACATATATACATCTACTGTGTATGTATTATGCTCCAGTGGGAAAGACAGGTCCCACATCAAGACTGAAGGTGAATCTCACTTCTAATTTCATCTTCATGATCTATCAGTCACCAGTAATTGTCAGCTATGAGAAGGGGGCATATAGTTTCAAATTTGAAAAATCCACCGGAGCCCTCAGGATGACTGTGTTTTGAGCGTTATAGTTGTGACTGCTCCCTCACATTTTGTTGAACCTTGTGCCTGTTCTTCATCGGTCCTTCCTAAAAGATGAGGGCCCCATTTTTGGTGGTATGCTGGCCAATTCTGAGAAAAGAAATGAATAAATCTGGTTATCTTCCCTTCTCTCAAGGTGAGATCTCTGCTGTTCTTTTTCCTTTGGAAACCTGATTCTCATCCAGAGAAAAGTGAAGAGAGAGAGTGGGTGAACAGACACAGGGAAGTGCAGAGGCTCCACAGACATATTTTTTTTCTTTTCTCATCAAGGTATCATCTGTTCCTCAAAGTACTTTATTTTCTCTTCAGCTTGCTTGGAAACATGGTCCAGACAAGGATCAGATGGTTTTTGTCAGTTCCAGGATGGATTATTGAGTTGTGTCACGTCTGAAGCTGAATGTGAACATAACATGCAAGTTTTGGCTGTTATAGAAGTTGGCTGTGCACTTGCTAAAGAGTTCAAGCTTGTGCTCACATCTCTCCCTTACTGATTCCCAGAGAGCTTCCAGAAGAACAAAGGGTTCAAACCTTTGCTACACAGGACACACCACTTTGTTTTAGGAGCTCTCCTTCTCCTGGTCAGCAGATTTCAAAGCCCAAGGTGAGGTGTGAGAGACCCGGGAGTTGCTCACTCCATGCCATTGGGCTCCAGCTGTGTTGTGGGACACCCTCCAGAGAGATTAAGGGAATCATGAGTCTGCCTGGCTGCATGAAGCACTAAAAATCCAGCTTTGAGGAGCAGATTTCTTTTATGTTTGCAGATCAGAAAGTCCTTTTATTCCCATGAATTCCTCAACCCCAAACACAATTTTGACTTTCCAAATGCTGAAGTGCTAGATACCACCAAGACTACCACTGTTGTGATTTTATACTGATGGAGGTCTGTCGATGATGGGCGGCAAATGTAAGACTCATCTTAATGTTGAACATTGATACCAAGTCTTCATATGTAATCTTCTTGTGCTTAATTTTGGTCTCCTGTGGAAACAGGCATTGTAGAGGCTCAGAAAAAGGAGAGGGAATTGATATGCTTAAGGATGGGAAACCCTTTTCGCTTCAAAGCTTAAAGGAAAAACATAGAGAATAAAAGAGTCTTCAGAGTCTATGTTCTGGCCTAAGGCAATGGAACAACCCTATAATAGGCTCCTTTTTTTTTTTTTCTCTCTCTGGCACCCTGGTAAAATAAATTACTTCGTTTCTGTCACAAGATCACATTAGGGATGTGTCCTGTAGGATACCACAATCTCAAGGCGTGACTCCGAATGGCAACAGAAAACCACATGGTGCCTCACAGAGTGATTAATTCAGCTCGCGCCACACCCAGAAACAGCCAGATATAGAATGTGCTGTGGCAAATTACAGCCATGAGGAGCTTTGGCAAAAATGCCACTTGAAAACTCAGCTCTTTGTTACAACAATTTCCCTAAAACTACCCATCGAAGATGAACAGACTTGCTTTTTTTCACATTGCTACCAGGAGGATGCCTATGAATCTCAGTGGCTGAGTGCTTCTTGGTCTTGTGAGTCAGTAGTAGCTACTGAGGGCTGGGACACACAGCCAAAAGAGTCAAACTACTGCAGTTTACCAGGTATTTTACCAGGTGTAACAGACTGGTGCATGACCTCTTTAAATAGTGGTGCAAGCACACCCCTGATTGACACACACGCACAGGAACTGCTTTAGAGCTGCCCTTGATGGGCCCACATTGTCATGCTGACATGACAGTTCGGGTCACCAGCTCCTCTTCCTGACATGTCATGAACAACATTTGGGATGTCTGCTTTTCTTCCAGTGCTCACTTTTCCTTCAGAGATGCATACGCCCTTGAAACAAGCCGTATGTGGACGTTTGTGTGGGAGGGGGCGGGGAAGCATTTGGGATGAGTGGGACACCTTCATGGAGTACTGTATGTTAAATAACAGACTGAGAGAGGGAGTGATGAGTCTCTCAAGGAAGCATAAACACTATGTACTCATTAGAAGACTCATTATAAATAAAGTACAGGGAATGTGCTCTGAGACAAAGCTTTTTTCGTTGGTATTTATTAGGACAAAGAGCTCCTTTAATAGGGCAACTGAAAAGCACTCCGCTGCAATCATTAATAGGCATTACCACTTTTACTGACTTCTTGGGAACAGTTTTGCCCTTCTCACTTGCATCTGCATTAAAGGGACAGGCTCTTCATTCCATATTTATTCTAAAAAGTACAAACCAGGCCAAGACTAGGGGGAAGGAGTGAAACCCCCAAGAACTTCTACATGTCAGCCCAGTGGCAAAGTCTGGCTGATGGAGTGAAACACAGCAGGCTGCTGATAGACTTGGATAGGCTCTTCTGCCTGGATTTCCTCTATTTTGGGAGCTCCAACTGGGTACCTCAACCCACCAGAGGAAAAATATAGCAAAAAAGGGGAGTAGGAGAGAAAAAGAGGATCTCACTCTCTCAAGTTTCACTATGTATTTTATCACTTCTGCCAGACTGGAGCAGAGTTGCCTGCTTTAACTAAGCACCGTGCTTCTAGCTTTCAAGCCTCAAGGATGGTTGTAATTTGGCACCTGAAAATGGTAGCCATTTTCTCTATCAGGTTAAGATACCTTTCTTGAAGCTGTAGAACCTATCGGCCTGCTGGAATACAGCTGTGGTGAGTGTGATGGTTTGCTGTTTATACTTTTTAGGGTTTTTTTCTTCTCCACAGTGGAATTTTAAGGTCTGAAAACACTTTTTTCTGAGATTTCTTTCTTGCTTGTTGTTGGATTTTACCAGGCTGGGCTCGATAAATGTGCATGGAAGGCTGAGCATTGCAAAGAATTTGCAATTTTTGCATTATGTGATGTTGAGCCAACACATGTGATGAGCATGTGGAAAGGGAGATATTAAAAACAATTGTAAAGAGAAGGGAACTTTGTTATTTTCCTTTAAAAAACATACACACATGACTTTGAATTGGCTGGTTCTCCTATCTGCACAGGCACACGCACATAGCAGTCTTGCTTTTCAGAAGGAAATTAAACAGTTGACATTTTATTTTGCTGAAATCCAGTGCCTGCAATTGCAAACATTACATCCCACAGACAGTGTTGCCCCTGCAAGACTGCACAGTCACCTTAGAAAGGTGCAGTTGAGAACTGGTCTTGGGGTAATGTCTCCTCTACCCGCCAGATGAGCAGCATGGTGCTGAACCCAAGCTGACTTGAATACACTCTTTCCGGGCCAGACATACTTGCTTCAGGCTGTCCCAAAACTTGGGAGGAGTGGACACATGACAACCTCGGTCCAGAGAGGTCTGTGTCAGGCACTGCCTGAACACTGGCACACAAGCACTGCACAGAAGGGAAACTTCTGTGCACCACAGCTTTTGGTCCTTGTTATTGCACAACTTCTTTTCTCCCAAGGCAAGCACATCAGCTACCAACCAAACCCTTGAGAAGACTTTCTCTGCAGCTCATCCTCTTGATCCTCTGTGTTTCTATTTTCTCTTTCCTTACGTTCTCCTTCTCTCCTCTAGTTCTGCTTGTGCAGTTCAACACTGCAAGGTCCTCACAGACCCAGAGGTATGGCAGTGCTGGGGGAGATCAACAGTCCATCCTGCTCAGCACCTTGCTTCTGACAGGAGCCAGAATTGAAGAGTTTAAGAACAAGAAAAATGTGGACAGAAGTAACATCTTTGCCTTTTCATGTAGCATTAGGTTTACTCTGGTGTTAATTTTCTCTATAGAGAAGCTTACGTAGAATGATGAAAGTAATCTAGATTAATTGTCTGGTCCATTATTTCTCATTCTTATTGCTGTCACAAAAAATAAGTATGTCTTTCTAGGTTGTCTGAACTATATATTTACTTAGGCAAAGTATTAGCCATTCTGCCCCCCATCTGCTGTCTGTAGTGAAGGTTAATAAGAGAACTGTCAAAATCAGTATTGAGCTGTGAGTTTTGCCTTTGTGAGAAATCTGCAGCCTTTCGGTCAAAGGTTTTTCTTCTAAATTCATGAACTTAAGAAGTCCATAACACTCTTCACAGAGGCTTAGTTCATTTGAAATCAGGCTTATATCAATTTAGATTAGACAGACAAGAATCAATACAAGGTATCATCAACACCAGCCAATGTTAAACTGAACTGAGAGTGAACATATTGTGCTTTACACCAGTTTAATCGCTGGTTTAAAAATGAACTTGGATTGAACTGCTGTGACCATCTTGTAAAGAAAGGACTTTGCTTTACCCCTGTGGGCTCTAGCTGAAACAACAGGACCAACAATGAGCATTTCTTAGCTTTCTCCTTCCGCATGCACTTTTCTCAAGATCTTTCTATTTTATAGGGTAGGGACCCCAGGATGTTTTAAGAAGGGCACATGCAGGTAGTAGAACACAGCCCCGTGTAGCAGCACTTGCTTCAAGCAAAGTAGCTCAGGGACTGTATGACATGTGATGCCTCCTGCAGGGATATGCCCACCCTAAGGAAGCCAGGCTACACCTGACTTAAAAGGCACAGCTAGGTTAGGACTGTGAGATGTGTGGCATCCTAGAGGTACATGGCTGTTGTAGTACACTATGTGGTGGTAAAGAAAGAGGCCCTGAGGACCGGAGGGAGAGCCTCTTTCCTGGGCCCGGAGGTGACTCTGGGAGTGCATCCAGGTCACCAGGGATGGGCTGAGAGAGGGTTGTGTGTTTGTGGACAGTGCTGGACCTATGGGGAGTGATAATTGTGGCCTTATAGGGTATTGTTTATCTATTACCATAACAGGGAATATCTGTGTAATATCCCAGGTGATTGGGGGACACAGTGGTGAACATCTTTCCTGTTTATATATGATGTTATATCCTGTGTGTGCAGTATTCAGGGAAATTTGACTGCACAATAAACGACTTTGCACTTGGACACTTTGTGTGCGAGGTCCATGCCCTTGTGTGATCACTGCACATGGCACGAGGAAATGTGGATGAGCATTCCACCCCATTCGTGCTCACCTCCCATTTTCTGCTGCTGACTGGTGAGGTCTGGGTAGGAGCTGCAGGATACTTGCTGCCACCTGTAGCACAGGCTGAACTCAGAGCCTCCTGGAGCAGAGCCTCCTCAGAGCTTCTTCCCTAATTGAGACAGATTTCCGGAGGAGGTCTCTTTCTCTTCTGGATGGTATAGAAGGGGCTCAGTGTTCGGTTATTTTACAAAATGTCTTTGAATTTTAATTTGAAGAGCAAATCTAAAAAGCAAAATGCAGAGAGGTTTGCCTCTCCCCTCAAAAGGCCCCAAAAAATTTGCAGTCATGAAAGAACTGGGGGAGCTTTAGCTGTGTCTAGTGTGCCAATTGCCTACAACACTTTTACAATCAACATCACCCTCCCCCTAAAAAAAACCAAGTGGAAAAAATCCTCACAAAATCCAAACAAGCTTCTTTATAGCAGGCCTGTGTCGGGAATTTAACTCCCTCGGAAATTAATCTGGACAACTTCCCAGATAATGTATCTATCCCTCTAATTCCCATCTCAAGGATGAAGTTGATCAGAGAAGAACTGTAGAGGACTGGTGAGTTATTCTCAGTGTTTATCAGGGTAGCACCTGGAGGTGATCTGATCTTCCCGCCTCCTCAAAAAAATAAATCTGTCTTCCCTTGGCTAGCTCACAAATCTGCACTCAAACCCTTCTGTGCCAAACATGTGCAGGTGTACAGTATGTGTGTTACTACTGAGCCATCTGCAGCCTCCCCTGCACGGCAGTTGTTGTACTTTGGAGTTCCTTTCCCAACCAAATGGAAGACCACAGAACAGTTTCAATAGCACAAATTAAGAAGCTAATACTTTCTCACAGTGAGATCAGCTTTGCCTGAGCTCACGTTGCAGGAACAGATTTTTCTCTCATCCTGCTTGTCTCACTAAAGAAAACATATGACAAGCAAAGGAAGTGCTAGTGTAGGATCCACCTTTATCACCCACACAGGGCATTTGTTGTACAGGCAGTCCCAGTGAAGGGAAACAAATGCTAAGATTAATTTTTACCTGAGGGTTTTTGGTCAGCTGGTGAAAGCATCAAAGTATCATTTTCTAACAGCACTGAGGATGTGTCCCCCCTCAGACCTGGCCCCCTCAGCAGAACCACACCTGATCTCGAGATCACACTGAGCACCCACCATCAGATGTATGAGGTGTTACTGCTTACCACTCCTCTGCCAAAACGCACTGGCTTCTCCCCTGTCCCTTAGGCCCCTCTGATTGTGACATGCATGGAATTACTCTGAGCAAACAATGCAGCTCCTGTAAGGGAAGGAAGGTGGCAATGTGTCAATGGAACCAGAAACATCACCCTTCCAGTTCTTGTTCCAGTTGGTGCAACAGAAAACATCAACGTGCCCTCCCGTTTTCTGCAAACCTCAAGGAGCTGCCAGCCAACACGCTGAGCTGGTGAAATTGATGACTGACTAGATGAACAAAAGTGCACTTTGGGGACCTCTCCATAGTCTGTCATTCACTAATGTTGTCCTCCCCTTGACTTCTGTGGGCTTCCTGGGGAGCCAGCTGTTCCCCACACGTAGGTCTGCAGCTATGTTGTGTTTGTGAGCGTAGGCACAGCTGTGAGTGGTGAACCAGAAACAGGTGAAGAACTTGTCCTAGTGCCAGCAGGAGGTACTGAGGCTGACATGTAATCTGGAGGCTTTCTGAAGCATCTAGGCACTTCTGCCTTATGTGGCTTTGGGCCCCCAAAGCTGTGCCCAGCAGACCACAAATAACACATTCTTTAAAAAACCCCCAGAAACAGTGATAAACTTTTAGCCCTACTGAGCCCCACTTTTTCAGAAATGTCTTCCCAAGAAAAGACAAGCAGAAACTTCCCTCTGTTTATGGTTCTTTCCATTTCTCTAGCATCACTATTTAAGACAACCTCACTTCAGAAGCACATTCTGCCTGTGCACACACCTGTCCATGCCCATAAAGAGAGGTGGAAATAATCACTGGATGAAAAATCATCCAGTCTGACTGCTTCAGAAGAAGTGCTAGCTGAACATAGTGCATTTCTGCTCCTCACAATTTCAAGACGTTTTTTTTATTTGCATATTTCCCATGCCCCTGTATGGTTCCGTATTTTACAAGGAGGGACAAAAGAACTGGTCAGATCATATCATTTGATGACAAAGAAGTCTGGGATGTGGAACACTCTGTATCAGTGGGAGCAACATATCAGCTCAGACTTTTCTGGACTGAAGTACAAATATTTACAATTTTAAAGTGAGCTGCACAGGAAAGGTGTCTAAAAATTACACCCCAAAAATTGCTGAGATCTTCCTCTATGTATGTCACATAAATAATCTGGAGAGCATAATATTTAATGTAAGGAGTTGAGCTGTTTACATAAGGCTGAGTTGCATTGGAGCATATATACTGCACTGGTAGAAATACTGCCTGTGTTTGCTGAAACAATAGAGGGATTTTCAGCCAGTGCCTCTGCTGAGTGTGGAGGAATTAGGCCTTTGCTTCTCCCAATGCCTACAAAGTACCTAATGTCTGCATCTCTTATAAAGTCACCAATGTCTCAAATTCTAAGAAAGCCCTTAAAGTCTGTTCAGTTCTAGTTTGTATTCTCTTTGGTTTTTGTTTTCCTCCTACACTTCCCCTCCCAAGCTTCCTTTTGCACGTTAGTGCCAAAACAGAACAAGAAAAGGGAGAAAAGTGCCTCCAAACTGGCATTCAATTACTTCAGAAAGTTTTTGTACATGCATTTTATAAGTTTTGGTGTGTGTTCCTTCTGCTAAAAAGATTTACTAATACCTCTGGAATGAAAATGATTCAAAAAATGTCAGTTCAAAGTTATACTGAGGAGTAATTAGCAACCTTAGCCAGCTCTTAGAAATATCTGTTTAGGCCAAATCCTTCTGCACAAAACTACCTAGTGACTTATTGTGTCTGCAATTCTGACCTTGGATAGATACTCTGTGCACTGGTGGTCTCTACAGGCAAGCAGCCATTAATCTAGTGTAAACATCAATATTTTTGTAAAATATAATCTCCCCTCAAAAAAAATTTTACGATTCTGTGATTTACAAAGGTTTAAACTTAGTTAAAATCAGCACAACATTGTTTATGGCTTAATTACACAGTTATTTCCCTGAAACAATCAGGTGGTATTCACACAGAACTTCTTGGCTGTCCTTGGCTCTGCCTCGAAAGAGAACACACCCTCTATGAGGCAGAGATGCAAGAGCAAACATTTGGCAAGGGTACGTTCCTTTTCGACCTGCTCCCTCTGTGCGCAGTCAAGGATTTTATTTTATCAAAGGTATTGTATTCCTTCCAATGAACCTGAACACTCTGCTGTCTTACTGACATCAATCTGGCAGTTTCCGTGTGAATGATATCTGTGTCATTCCCACCTAGAGGAACTGTCCGTAAAAGTGATCAGCGGCATCAGTTTCCAAACAGACCGAAGACAAAGGCTCGTCTCACTTATAAGGAATTTTCCAACACGACAATTGTCGAAGTGCCTATCTCCCAGTGCCTAGCATGTGCTTTGTTTTCATTTTTGAGTGAACTCCAGTCAAAGCATTGATACACATACATACTGTATATAAAACTGCCTATGAAAAGGATCCTTTGCTTCCAGCCTCCCCGGGTTTCGTGGAAGCTGATCTCAGTTGCATGTACAGAGGAAACCAGTCTGGGATCAAACAATTTCATCCTTACTCCAGAAATTTCCAGTTTTTAAATGCTGAGGGTAGAAGATGGCCATTTTTTTTTTCAGGGCTGCATTGTAGTATTCTGCAAAAGGCAGGAATTGAGAGCTTAGCTACATCTGCGAAGGCAAAGCATTACTTTAATGGAAGAAGTGATCAAATTAGCCGAAGAAACCTAACTATGACAGATGCCATCTCGACTGAGCAGTTTACAATTTACTACCACAGAAGGAGCGCAGAGGAAGGTGAATACTGACAAAAGAGCATTCTTTTCCAAGCTAACTGCTTTTGAGATGAATGTCAGCTCCTTACTTTATAATGAGACATATCTATAAATCCTTTATGCGAGAGGTTAATAGGAGCTGGCAGTCTCTTGACTCGTGCGGTTCGTTCAGTGCTACAAGGGAAGAACCACGGTCGGCACGTCAACAGAAATGAGCCTAAGTGCCAGGAGTCAAAACTGGTATCCCCCACAGTGATTAGATGGCACATTTGATATATGCTAGAGCAGGACAACTGACAGATAGCTGTGTGGAGGTGGCAAGCTCTTATATATAGTAACTACTTCAGCTCCTTAGAACTGAGCTATCCCAATAGCTACATATGTTTTTAAAGAAGCCCTAAAAACCTACAGCCAACCACTGTAATGAATTCAGGGGGTAGTTTAATGGAAATCTCAAGAAGGAATGTAATTAGATGAAGTCAATTAGGCTGCTTGGGGATTTCTAGCTGCTGTTGTTGCTATCTGGGAACCCTAATAGGACGATTAGGATTAACTGAAATCAGCCTGATTGATTAGGGCATATAAACCTACATATGCCAAATTCCAGGGGGACAGTGTGCTTGAGCTTGAATCCATCTGGAGCTATGAGTCAGGAGCATGAGTTTACTTTGCTGGCCTTGGAGAAAGCGACAGATCAAGACTGCATACACACAACAAGCAAAGCCAGGCAGTGACACAAAAAGGCTGCTAGGGAAAGGACTGATTTTATCTGTTATGGCGCTGTATGTGAAGGCCATCCAGTCTATCCTGAGGAAGTGAGACTAATACTAAGCAAAAAAGTGTGTATAACAAAATAAATCCTTTGTACAGCTTTTAAGGCTCAAGTCCTTACTCAATATGGCTGTGAAATTTCCCAGGAAGTCAAAATCATGTTATTACTGCAGTTCTGTTAATTTCAGAGCCAAATTTGCAAATGTGAATTTAAAAGTGGAAGAAAAAACTGTCAGTGAGTAAATCCTGATGCTTGTGTGTCATGGGTCGAGCACACAAATGCTCATTTGCATACATTTAAAATCCAATCTGTGCTGTGCAGGGAAACCCCACCTGCAACCTTCTTAGAGGACAGCTGAGTTATCTTGGCTGAATTTGTTGCAGAGAAGGATCCTACGGCCACTAAAGAGTTTCAGGAATAAAGGCTGGGGGAGGGAGGGGAGTTGAGAGGGAAGAGCAGAGAAGAGGAGAGGGGACAGACCAGATCTCTGTTACTCAGAAAAGCTGCTCTAAAGCAAGGTAAAACAGTGCAGGCAGGAGCCTAAGGGATCTGATCCCAGTCATTACCACTCATGCGAGGGAGAGGATATGTCAAGGGTAGGGAATGTCTTGGGGGACTTGCAATATGGTAACTCACTTTCAGCTAAGTGGAGAACAACAGCTTTAGCTGTACAGTTTAATAACAGGCTAGGCCACTTTGTGCACCGGCAGGGCTGTTAATGCACAGTAGTCTGCCTTTCATTGTTAGGAGAGGAACCCCGCAGCTCCCATTTGACAGCCAGGAGTAAAATTATTTTGCCGCTAACATTTCTCTTTGGCATGAGGCAGTGGGGTTGCGCATTGCACTCATCCTGCCTGCAGCTCCCTGCACCTGCAGCTCCCTCCTCACAACACAGGAAGGTTCCCATGGGCTTGGAAGCAAGGGATTTTTGCTTTCCTCCTGTGGCTCTCATGCTATTCAGCTCTATTTGGGTGGCATACCCGCCTGTGTACCATGGCTGCCAGCTGTGGAGTGCTGTGCAGCATCCTGGAGTGCCTCCAATGGTATTTTGAACAATTAGTAACCAGCCCGGCATGATCATATCCTAATGAATTACTGAACTGCTTTCTTCTGGTTGAATACTGGGCTAAATGCTGAAAGAAAGTGGACACCTGCAGATTGTATTGGCCAAGACCTGTCAATGAGAATTTGCCTGAGTTAGGACCACAGGACTTGCCTCAAACCTTCCCAAATATGTCCCATATTGACCTTAATACTGTTAATTTCTCTTACTGTTTAGGAAGCATGCTTCACACAAGCATCCCACAGCAATTCAAAGAAAGAGAGGCCCCTATCATAACATCAAATGCCACAATCACTAAATGACACTTTCCTTAGGTACTTGTTGACCCGTGAAAACATTTCTCTTCCATTAACTGGGCTTTATTAGGAAATGACAGGGAGAAGAGGATTTTTCCCAGTACCACCACCTTGCCCATATTATTAATAATCCAGCTCATGTATTCACAAAGGCAGTGTAAATCTTCCAAGAGAAAAGTCATTAGAAAAAATCGATTACTCGGAGGAAAATGTCTGAATTTATCCAATATTTTTTGTATCTCTTGCTATATTTTTCAACCTCTTTATCAATACCTTAATTTGAATGGTTATAAAAATGCTACTGGACGCTCTCGAAGTAATTTTATTCATAGTGCTTGCTTCACTGAAAAATATTTTACAACATATCCAGAAAAAACCTTAACATAAAATTTGGTGAAAATTATGAAAAGAAATCTCTTTTGAATTCTGCTCAGTAGAACTATTTTGCTATTCCCTCCCCAACAAATGAGAAATCTTTTTCCTTTTCACAAATGTTTCATATCTACGGGTCTGGTTTGGCAATAGGTGTAATCACACAGGTAATTCTTTTAGTGAAACAGATCACCTCTGACAGAAGATACTACAGCAAAGCAGTAATAATTGACTGGGGCGTCTGCTAAAAGAGATTTTTGTGCTGCCTTTTTGCCTTTCATACTTCTTAATATATATACTTCTCATAATCTATTTTAAAAAAATACTGCACCTGGTTTTCTGGAAGATTTAATCTGTATCAGAAATGGTTTGACTCTTCATTTTTCATTCTAGTTTAAAAAACTAAAATCACCATATTTCGTGTAGTTAATGTCATTTTTCTTCACAATGAATCCCAGTATCTGAAAATTCTGGATAAGGAAGAGAGACTGCAGCCAGCACTTGCTTCTGCCGCTAGACCATTTCACAGCTTCTTTCCTATGCTGTAAGTTTTCACAAGATTTGATAGAAAGTCTGTGAGACTTGGGGGGAAAAATACAGGATTGTTTTTAACATGGTGGCATTTGACCAAACAGGAAGGAGGAGGGAGAATGTGAAAGTCAAAAGTGTAATAGAGGCTGGAAATTCTTGAACAGATGTAGCAGGTGTAAACATGTTTCCTTATTTTGGTTCTTGGATTTAACATCCTCCTACAAGGCTTCAGTGTGCTCAGAAAAAAGGTTATATGTGCAGATGGTAAACTGCTAAAATGCCCAGAAGGTTCAAACTCATCTCTGCTTGTGAAGACAGGGAGAATTTCCCATCGTCTGACTCACAGGTGTTTGGAGCACTCCGAGTCAGAGGCAGGTTCGGCAGTGCCGAAGCACGGCAGTGCTTTGCTTGAGCAAATGCCTTAGGTCGTGTGCTGGAAACGTGCAGGCTCTTTTTCTTGTGATGTCCAAGTGGCTAAGAACATTAGGAGAGCTCTCTGGAGCAAGGAGGTGGGGAGAGACTTTTTGGCATGTGGTCCACACAGTCATTACAAATTGAGGCTCTGGGCTGTTGCTGTCCCTGGGCTGCTGCTCTCTCTTCTTGACACATTGCACTGCCTCGGGTCACTGCCTCGCTGCTTGCCTGCCCATTGTAGTTTTGATCATACATTCCTTTTTGGCACAGGACGATTATTTTCTGCATTCTGCTAGGTCCTCTTCCCGTTTGTCCCTATTAGTCCATGGCCAGCGCAGGAGCGAAAAGAAGCAGGTGTCTTAAACGCTTGGCTGACACGCTGGAATGGGGACGCACCGGGGACAGCTCTGGCTGTGCGAGCAGCGCTCACAGCACGCTCTGACCGGCCGTGCTCAGCACTGACAAGCAGCGAGGAAGCAGGGGCCTGCCTCCCAAAGTCTTGCTTGTAATAATAAACCCAAAGTCTTGCTTGTAATAATAAACACACCTGTCAGGTTGTGGGAAGGGAGGTACGATGACACCACCAAAACGCGGGCAAAGAACGGGCACTGCCTCCGCAGGTTGGCCCTCAACCCAGCGCTGGCCCGCGGGCTGCGCTCAGGCCACCCCACCTCCATGTGAGCCGTCCCCATGCCCGTGATGCTGGCTCCCCTTCTCCAGCCGCATCCACACAAATCGGTTGTGTCAGCTGAACAGCTGGCCTTGCACACGATGGACAGCCTGCACCAGCAGCCCTCCAAACGTGCCGCAGGGTCAAAAAGAGCCTGCCAGCACCTCCCTGAGGAGCAGCTGGCTCCATCTGAATCTAGGTGAGATGCAAGCTGTGCTGATGGAAAGAGGAGAAATAGTTGCCCACTGCTTCCTCCTCCAGCACCCCTCTAATTTCACCAAGATCTTAAGTAAGTATCAAACCCATCTGCCAGACTCATACACTAGAAAGGGGTTGAACAGCAAGGTGGCAAACTTGTGGGTGACACAACGTTATTTATGGTAGTAAAAACATGGCACATGACAAAAACATCATCTCATGATACTGAGTAATCGGGTGATAAAACAGAGGAAAGGCAACAGAGATATGTGTATTGTAATGCCAGTGGGCAAAGAAGACTTTACATACAGAGCTGAGGGTGCTGGACTCACTGTTGGCTCTCAGAGAAAGAATCCTTGAGGAGCTGTGAAACCTAGACATATTTATGAAAATGCCAGATCCATTCTCAGCAGTGTTAAAAAAAGTAAATCAAATTTTAGAATTTAGTATGGAAGAAACAAAGCTAAAAACACTGCTGCATCCTGATATAAATACATCTGATGTGCCTACACCCTAAAAATGGTGTTGTTCAAGCCTGCTAGCTCAAAAATGGTAACACTGGGGCCAGAAGAAGGTCTGGGCTGTGACATGGCTTCTGTACTAGGATTTCAAAACAGATTAAGGACACATATCTATCTGAAAGATCAAAATGTGATTTTGTCCATGTGAGGGAGGACATGAGAGAAATATGTAAAGTCATGAATGGCACCAAGAAGGCAAATAGGGAATGATTGTAATTGACTCTCATACCACAAGAACTAGAAGCATCAGATGAAATTACTAGGTGGCCTGTTCAAAACAAACAAAATAAGGGCTCTTCTTTAAACCCTGCTTTGTTGGAGTGTGTCACTAATTGTCACAGGATGCTGCAATGTCAAAAATTGATACGGGTTCAAAAAGCAATTACACAAATTCATGGAAGCAAAAATCCATCAAGGGCTATTAAATTTAAAGATACCACATCTGTCTCAGGGAAGTCCCTGAGCCACAGCTTGCTGGAGTTTGGGACAGCATGCCAGGGAACTATCATTGTGTGCTTACCCCTCTCTTATGCTGTTCCCCAGGCATCAGCTGTTGTTTATGTTTGAGACAGGCTATTGGGCTGGATGGACTTGTCTCAACCAGCATGGCTGTTCTTATGTTTGGATGCCAGGAAATTAATTTTTCCACATCCAGTCTGTCGGAAATGATGTCCTTTCTTTCATACAAGGACTTGGGTAGGGTGATTTGGGAATTTGTTAATTCTAGATTATTTTAATCACCTGTAATGGGATTTGAAGGCTGAGGCAACATAGACGTTGCTCTGAGCAGGATTTGGTAGCACATCTCCAAAGCATGAGAAAAAGCAGGGGGTACAGGTTTCCCTGCTCTTAAGACTCCCTCCACATGTTAATTCCAGACCTAGTGCCTACTCTTCAAAGCCTGAGTAGCCAGGGCTTCACTAGTTACCAGAAATTCATCAATCAGAAATCTCTGACAAACGTTTTCAGGTCCCACTTCTGTGGGACAGGAGCAAACTGCAGAGGCTTATGACAGGCTAAATCCTCACCATCACCCTGTGCCAGACAACGGAAGTTTTCCTCCTTATTTATTTATAATGTAGACACTGAAGCTTAGACTATTTTTTAGCTTTTCACCACCCACCAATACATCTAGCTGTGACCTTATTCCTACGGTCAGCCACTCCATGATGCTGTTTAACACACGACCAAGGGATTGCAGATCCTTTTTCAAGTCGCGGCACACGTCTCCTTTGCAGGGTGCTGGCTGAGGGGAGGCTGGAGGGCAGTGGCAACGCTTCCAGCGCTGGAGTCACCGCGGCACACACACCACAAGGTCGGCCTTTCCCGTCCCTTATCTTCGACAGCAGCATGGCCGCGGAGCCCCGATCCTGCAATCCTGCGCTTCGCAGGCGCGCAGATCTGATTTTGCCTTCAGGAGGTCGGCATTAATCAGCTCTCCGGGGGGGAAGGCGTGTTGGGAGACAACGGCCCCCCCCCCCCCGTCTGGCTGGCAGCTATCGCTGTTCCAGAGCCTTCTGACATTTAAAGGGGGATGTCCATGCAACGATTACTGGTGAATTCAGTAAAATAACAACAACAACGACGACGACGACGACACCAACACCAGTATCATTACCAGGGAGGGCCGGAGCCCGGCCGCCCCATCCCCGGCGGCCTCCCGGCGCTGCCGCCCCCCGCCGCCTCCAGGGGGAGCCCGGCGGCCGCGCCTCCGCCGCCTGAGGGGCCGGGGGGCGGCGGGGGCCGCGCCGAGGAGGGCGGGCAGGATGCCTCCTTTTCCTTTTAAAAAATATACCTGCCTGCCTTTTAAAAAAAGCTCCTTCCTTTCCTTAAGGCCTGGGGAGAAAGCTCCGCTTCAGCCGCCTTGCCCCAAGCACCCGTCCTCGCCCGAAGCACCCCTCAGTGCTCCGAACGTCCCTCTTGCACCCAACACCCCCTCGTTGCCAGCGATTTCAAGTACGCGCCAGAGCATTTCTCACTCGGGGTATTTTGCGGGAATCTTGACGTGTTGAGGACGTGTTTCTTGTCAGGGGGAGGAAGGGGTGAGGCTGGGGAATGGGCGGAACATTTCTCCAGCTCTCTGAGGTGGTGTGCGTTATCCTCCCCCACACCCCATCCCCGAAAAGAGGTTACAGGCTCAGACATCGTATGTCTTTTTTTTTTTTTTTTTTTTTCTGTTTTCCCAGTCATTTTTTGCCGCGTCGTTGTGGGTAAATATTATAGGGAGAGTAAGTGTTAAGTATTAGTAGCTGGCAGTACTGAGAATAGCCTGAGGAAGCACATGGACCTGTTCAAAGGAGTTCAAAGGAAGGCCACCAAGATGTTCAGAGGGCTGAAGAACCTCTCCTGCAAGGAAAGGCTGAGAGAGTTGGGGTTGTCCAGCCTGGGAAAGAGAAGGCTCCAAGGAGACTTAACAGCATCTTCCTTTATAGTACCCTTATAGCACCTGTGGTACCTAAAGGGGGCCTGCAAGAAAGCTCAATAGGGACTTTTGACAATGGCATGTAGAGATAGAACAAGGGGGAATGGCTTTTAACTGAAAGATGGTGGGTTCAGATTGGCCATTAGGAAGAAGATCTGTACTGTGAGGGTGGTGAGGCAAGGGAACAGGCTGCCCAGAGAGGCTGTGGATTCCCTGTCCCTGGGGGTGTTTCAGGCCAGGTTTCATGGGGCTCTGAGCAACCTGGTCTAGTGAAAGGTATCCCTGTTCATGGCAGATTGGTTGGAATGAGATGATCTTTCAGGTCCCTTCCAACCCCAACCATTCTATGATTCTATGAAATAAGAAGTAAAACTACAGAACGAGTATTATGAGATGATTAGGTTTGCTCAGGTGTCTGACATAGGGTGTTGGGGCCTGTTTTACCACAGGGAAGCTGGGGTGGTAACAAATGAGTTTCGTGATCTCAGTGGTCTTTTCCAACCTTTACAATTCTATGCTTCTGTGATTTGCTCAAAGTCATGGAGGGAGCCCTGGCAGGTCCTTGTCTGAAGCCAGCAGTTATCTGATCCCTTTGCTCTGTGTTTGAGGGCTAAACTTTTCTCACAAATGTATTGCCTGTGTGCTTTGTTGTGGGTAGGGCCTGGGTGGGCAAAAGAGCTTGCTGCCAGCAGCTCAGAGGTTATTTAGCCAGGACAACCCCAGCACAGAAATGACAAGTGATTTAAAAGAGAGAGTGTATTTTATTCTTACATGACCGCACAGCAGTGCTTGGCTCTGGGGAGAACAGAATAAGTGGGGCTTCTTAAAAAAAAGGTAATCTGTCAATTTATGGTTTCGCAGAAGTCAGCTCTTAGTGCCAAATCTTGTGTTTGGTGCCTTCAAGGACAAGGAGGTATTCTGGAAATGGAGATGGGAGGTGAAGTTGCAGGACAGCTGCAAATAAAGGCTCTGATTCACTGTAGCACAAGTGTTTCAGTGCTCCTGCATGACTCTGGTGCCTCTGCTTATAGTCTGTACTGGGAAAGGGTTTTTTTCCCATGGATGACAGACATCCCAAAGAGTCTCAAAGGGACAAAGCATGCATACATGCTTTGTATGTATGCTGGAGTGGCATTATGAAAACTACAGGCAAAGAGTTCTCTCCTCCAGCTATTTCACTTCCCTGCAAGAAACTTTAGCATGCAGATGTGATGGCTCTGTTGATGCTTTGATCTGCTGTGCTGATTCAGCCTGCTCCTGCTTCTCACCGTTGCTCTCTTGATCTGGCAGTGCTGCCTCCCTTATCCAGGAGCACATCTCACTGGCTGGAGGGCTGTTTGCTGGGAGATGCTCAGGCCCTGGCAGGGTGTGCAGCAAGGGGTGTGTGCCATCCAGGAAGCTGTGCCCCTGCAAGGAGGCATCTTCCACTAAACATGGGAATGCCTCAAACACGTGCAACTACTGATGAAATGGCAAACCAAAAGGAGTTATCTGGGACTGCCTCTGGTGGTTTCTTGATTCAGCAGTCTGATTTATGTAACCTGGAGAGCAATATTCAGCTGAGGAGGGGCTGTGTCTTTTACCTGAAAGATGCTGTTTTCTTAAAGGTGCTGATTTGATTAAGTGTGCCCTTGCCTTAACCCCGAGGAAAAGCAGTCCCTCCCACAGTGCTGCATTCTTTCTAGCATACCTTTACTCATCTGTCACACAGCTCCAGGTACGGTGACAATGAAGAGGTATGAACGTTCCCTACCTTTGGCAGAGGGAGCCAAGGATGATTGCGTTAGTGTTCTTTCCTAACAAACTCCAATCACTGGCAGACAACTTACAATCAAGGTTTTCTTTCCATCCTCAGCCCCACTGCTGGTTTGAGTAGTGTATCATTAGGATGATTGGATAACAGATTCATGCACAGTGCTGAAATTAAACTTGACCTGTCTAATCACATCGTAAATAGCAATTGGAGGTTGGGGGATTTTTCAGCCATCAACCACAGGTCTTATAAAAAATGTGTTGGCATTGGGGAAACAGTTGTAGGTGGTGAGAGGAGGAAATATTAGCAGAAAAGGTGTGCAAAATATCAGGATACCCAAGTGAGTTATCTTGCACCCGGCTAGTGTGCTTGCTTAGGAAAATACTGTGGGGAAAAAAACTCTGGTGTACTTGGCAACTGGGAGGGTGAAGATGAGTGCTTCGCATTGGACTTCTGCAATTGCTTTGGAATAACTTTACAAAAGATTAACTGGCCAGGGCTGCCCTTGTCAGTGTTTGTCAACAGTCACAACAGAGCTGAAACAGAATTCCCCCTTCTAAACACAGAATAAGGGAAGCTGTCCCTTCTCACACCAGTCTTGAGTGACGACTATCATACATCATCAACCAACCAAGAAAAGACATGAAAGTGCAATGATTTATTAAAACATCAGGATAAATAACATAAACAACCTATATGCTGCATAAAAGTGTAATAGAAACCAAAACAAGAAACAACTTCTCAGCTTCATCCAAAACTTACCTAAATTGTCTGGCATGGAGTGTGATAGAACTGACCCATATTGGTGATTTGGAAAGGAATTCACCAGAGGTCTATGGTTAAAGTCTTTGTCCAGTAATTTAAGTGTCAAAAAGCAAGTGAGAATTCACTATATTGTGGTGTTTCTAAGGTGATACTTTTAGTGTAAGTCTTTTAAAAAAGGGAAGGTAGTATGAAATAGATAGGAGACTGTGAAATCTGTCCCAGTTTTATGATGGGTGGTATCCCCAAAATACCTGTGAACTATCATAGATGCATAATGCACAATAAACACAGAATTTGATCTGGCATGTAATTCAAATAAGAAATATTTAGAATGTAAGCTATTATTTGTGGTACCACCAAAACAACTTCCAAACACAAAATTGTTTGGTAACAAGATCAGCAACATGCTACCAAAAGTCTTTGTTATCTTTTTAGCTGGGGGAAATTCAGATATTATATTTTACTGGAAATAGTTAAGGTTATTTTTGTTTTTGTTTTTTAATTTAGGAGAAAGCAGAAATTATAACAATTTTCAAAGTCTAATTCAGAGATGAGAAGGATTTTTTTTTTTAATTTCACTTTTTTTAGTTTATATTTTTTAGAACTGTTCTTTTAAAAATTATTAAGGGTAATTAGTAACAGATTAATTAGTGACAGATAAAGATAATGATATCCATTTAGTATAACTGTCTTCTTTCTTAGTACAGGATACCTCCCGTTTGTGTTGTAATGCTCAGGCTGTCAATATTATTTCATTACAAAACAAATAGGGTATTTATGAGTGTTGCAATTGTTTTGGTACTAGATAGCAGGAGTGCTTAGTGACATGGCAATAAAGTTAAACCATTTTTCAACTGCCCTGTTACCACATAAGTAGTAATAATGCACACAGCACCAACTATTTATGGATATGTGAAGACGTAGTGTGAAAAGATCTGTATAAAACTTAGCCATTTTTACAACATTTTAAACTAGCCATCAAAATAACATTCAGATTTTTAAAATGTGTCTAGTATTTGTAATTAGAAATAGGAAACTATATTGCCAGGAATCTTTGATAAAAAGAGATCTCACTAGTTCTTGTCATGTCTGATTTTTAAAGGGATTGGGTGTTCTTCCTGACTTTTCAGGCTTCTCCCCCTGAGCAGCCCCCAGGTGAAATGTGCCTGAACAGGTGCAGTGTCTCATCAGTTGTCCCAGCAAACTGGTTTCCATTTCCATACTTGCAGGTGCCCCTGTGGAAGAAGGCTGAGGAAAAGACATACACCTAGCACAGATTTCAGACTTCTGAACTTCAGGTAACTCTCATGGAGCCCTAGGAAAGAATCACTGGATTGCTCTTAGTCGATTACCTCTTCTGTATGCCCAAGTTCAAACACTGTCATGCAGAACCAAAAAATCAGTCCCTACCTGTGCCTACTGTGTTAACTTCATGTTTTTGCTCTGGACCCTTGTTCAATGCTCTCAGTCACTTGCTGTCTTTGGTTATTTCACAGGACAAACAAAAAATATTTCAAAGTTTAAAACAATGACTTCCATAAAGACAGTGTGTCCATTCTTTAAATTAGTGGTTTACCACCTTAGGTTTTTTGTTGGTTGTTTTTTTTTTTTTTTTAAATTGTGATTGAAGCAAATATTAATCCTTGTGTGGCCAGTTTACACCCACAGGCTGACATTAAGCTTACTTGTCTGGTTACCTTTCACAGACCTCCCTTAGAAGTAAGCTATAGAGCAGGAATCTGACAACCAAAGGTAGGAAAAAAAGCCTCACTGTAATGACACATTACTGGAGACAGGAGATACGCAGGGGTTCACATCTTAGACCAAGAAAAACTGTATTGCTGGCAAGCTACATTTAGCAAAGAATTATTTCATCTGGCAATAATTATTTAGAGTACATCCTCACTTTTCATATAGATACACACAGATCTAAACTAAAAAAAGCTTCATTTGCCAGGGCCTCCAAGTAGTGCCATGATGCAAATATTAAAGAGTAGTAACAAGGCTCTAATGGCAACTGGTTTCCCATTTGCTGGATACAGATATTCAGACATTCTATTCCCAGTGAACACACTGGACACAACACAGAGCAGATGATGAGCCTGGATTTGTTAGGTGTGTAATGAAAGAGGGTAACACACTGAAGAGGATGCATTTCAATTCAACCAATAAAAACAATCTCTGTGGGAAAGTATTTTAAATAGATTTGATGCTAGCAAGATGAGAAATCACAGAAATCAAAAGCTAGCCATTGCAGAATGAAACCTGCTGCAGACAGAGGAATTGTAATTTTATAGGCAACACTGAATTCAGTTCCAGGAAAAACGTACATGAAACATAGCTGTCTTGACAACCCCATTCAACGAGCTACTCAAGATGGAAGCTGTGTGAACAAAAAGCCTCCTGAAACCATAAAAGCAGCACTCAGAAGTGAAGGTGAAAAAGCTCTAAAATTATGGGAAGGTGTCACAACCTGTCAATTTATTAGCAGATGCTTCTAAATCAGTATTAGGAACAAAATATCAAACCCTTCAAAAGTGGCATAATGGAACTGTTCTGAAAGAGGAGAGAAAACACGTGCCACAGGACTGGGGTTTCCAGGACTTTTGCTAACGGTCTTTGCAATACTGTAGACAACAAAGCAGGGCACAAGCAGCTGGTGTCAGTTTTTAAAAACAGTAATAATTTTAAGCATATGCAACTGGGAAAAGACTTTGCAGTGACTTCTTGAGCAAATTTTTTTAGTCAGGAATAATAGCTAAGCAAAAGAACAAGGAGCTGATTTTGCTCTACCTTGCTTTTTGTTTAGAAAGTGTGAAATGCGACCATCAAGTCAGAATTTTCTTTTCCCACAGGGGTTTGTTAATATTTTACTTCCAAAGATAGGCATGGTTATAGCTAGTGGTGACAGACAGTCTGTGCAGTCTAACCTAATGTTCAGGGGTCACAGCCTTTGATTGAGGAGGCTTTTGGCCTGTGGGGTTAAACAAGAGGTGGCTTTAACTAAATGTTGAGAGTACTGATTTTCATCAAAAAGCTGCTTATGATCAGCAAGAGCGAAACTGAGAATGTCACTGAATAAAAACCTGGAACTAGATCACTCCTAACAAAGCTGAGGGTAGGATCGCTTTCGTGGGATGATGGCAAGTCCCAGGTTAGTTTGCTGATAAGAGCTGCTGCAAACATTAGTGTAGCAGCAAATGGTGTTCCTGATAGAAAGGGAGGAGGGTGTGAGGATGAGGGAAGGAATAAACCACTTATCTGGCCTCTTTAAACACGGTGGAGCTTTAAACTAATCCTGACAACTTGTTTGCCGGTGGCACAAAGGAGATGCTGACCTGATACATGAATTTTGTCAGTTAAGTGCTACCAGTCAGGTTAGGATTGGGGAAACTGCCAAGGTACCTGGCAGCCTTAAGCCAGGTGCCATAAACAGAAGAAAACACTTGTGGTGGGAGGATGCAGGCAGGATGCAGGACACAGGCAGGAGGGTGCAGTGAGCTGTTTGGAGCCTCTCACTGTGGTTGCTGCACTAGCCCAGGGCCACAGAGCTCTTACAGCTTGCACTGGAAAAGAGTGGGATGCGCACATGATGGCTGGGTAGGAAAGGACAGGATGAGGCTGAACCCTTCTCCCTCATGGCCAGTGGTCTTAGCTAGAGCATGGGGATGAGGATATCAATTACCTCAAATGCCCTATCTGTCCTCCTCCAAAAATGCATGGGTAAGCAGGCCAGTGAGTATTGTGGGGCTGGAGGTGGGTAGTTGCTCCTGTTGATGCTGCTGTACTTTACTGAAGTGCCTCAGTCTGTGCTGGAACCCAGCAAGTACTCTGAGCCCTTCACTGAAGAGTTGGTCTCATGCTCTCTGACTCAGTCAATGTGAAAGCATTGTGAGCAAAGTGGAAGACATCCAAAAGGAGAGATTGAGGCAAAATGACCTCATAAGGTAATCTCCTTACTTTTAGAGCATGCTTCTGGGGCTGTGGCTCAGTGCTTTAAGTCCAGTTCCAGTGCTCCCCCTATGCCATCAAATATATTTCAGCTAGACTTGTATGGCAAGTGCTGACACTGGGTTTGCACGGGTTCCAAAAATGTTGATGGGTTATCTTCAACACCCAGCTTTATGCTGACTGAGACTGACTGTTGTCTTGTAGCCAGCAAAAGGTCAGTGCAAGGATACAGGCAACATAAAGACCAGTCACATGGCAGGTTCAAGAGAAATAAGCTTGAGTGCTCCCCTCTGGCCTGGATCAGACTGGGACATGTACCAACTTGTACAAATCTAGGACTGATCCGCAGATTCAGGGCTGAGTGACGAGTTCTCAAATCCTTGTTCTGAGAGTGTGACAGAGATTAATTATTGTAGAGTGGAGTGTTAAAGATGTTAAAGATACTTGCTTGAGAGGGGAGATCTTTTGCTAAGACTCTGACCTAGTGACAATCACTTTTTGTTGATGTAAGAAATTAATAACCTGTAAGCCTGAGAGTACCTAATGCCTCTTTGGGCAATCTTATTGTGACAATCTTACTAGAGGTTTTTGCACTGTTTCCTTCAAAGTTTTAAAGTGATCATTAACTACTCCCCCTCCCCCCGCCCTCCAAATCCATTTTCCTACTGTTTAGAATACCTGTATTGAGAAGACATGACCATCCCGAACTCCATCTTCTGCTGAGAACTCAGCAGAATCAATCACTTCAGTTTACGTACAGTATATCCATAACTGGATGCTTCATGCAAAGAGATGCTTACCCTCTACAGTGCTTGGAGAAAACTCCTTTCTCAAAGGCTAAATCAAATATATGTTTCAACGGCTAAACCAAATATATACTGTTCACTGTCTATTAATTAAGAAATAATGGTCTCAGCAAAGGGCATTTCCTAGGGATTAAGGACTGGCTGCATGCGTGAATGGCCTGAGATTTTTAATTAAAGGTGCAAGCTCCCTCTGTTCTGGCATATGAAATTCCATTTAAAGGAAGTTCTGTTGAATTAAGAGGTTTTTCATGACATGAAGTTCACCAGTGCTGACAGGTCCATGCCCACCCCAGTTTAATGGGTGGCAACACAGTCTAGAAAGACAACATTTGACTGTCTCATCAGTGCCAGAGTATTACTGCTGTGAATGTGGCCAAAGACATCCATTTGGGATGCTGGGACCTTCAGAAAATTGTAGCCGATTCATCTGTGGTAGTGAAGGAGTTGTTTCCAAAGCTGTAGGTCTGTGAGGATCTTTTCCATTCAGAGTCTACACTGGAGCCCACCACAGACCATCACCTCCATAAATATGAAAGTGGGAATTTGGTAGGACATGGGTTTATGGAAGAAATGATAAAAAGAAAGTATATGAAAAGCAGAGATGTGTCATGCCTGAGAGCAGCTAGAACCATTTTCCTTTTGTGTCGAATGGGCCATGTTAATAGCTATGGCATAAACATGAGATAAATTAAAACTGCTTGTGTCTGTTTCCTTAAAAGCAAAAGAAAATTAAACTATTATGAGTTTTTGCTGTTCAAAATCAAAGGCATTTCCCTGTCTGAGTGAAGATTATGCTATATGCAGCCTTTGTTCCAATCAAAGAGCCCCAAGGGCCAGCAGCAGAGCTACTGCCAGAAGCAGTGTCTGTGTAGCTCAGTCAGGCCTGGACAGGAGACCTGTTGGTCACAGCAGAGATGGGTCTAACCCAGAGCAGGAATGCTGAAATTACCTCTGTTGGCCATAAAAAAGTCCCAACAGCTCGGTCCCACACCTGTCTTTCGCTGCAGAGCTGGGCCATTATTGCTGTCTTTAGTTTGTCTGAAAAAGTCATGCATTATCTCCCTCTAGTACTCATTAGCAAAAGAAAATCAGGATCAGGCCCTAAATTTATGGAAATTAAATGCTGTCAAATCTGTTTAAGTCCTCTAGGACTTTTTCACAACTTTATTATAGTTGCATCAGAGGCTGTTTTGTTAGGAAATAGTAACATATTTTCTGCTCCCCCACCTTATAGCACTACTGTAGAGAAACTGATCTGACAGGGAGCAAAAATACACTGTTGGAAATAAATTCGGTGTTATGCTGAAAGTCAGCCATGAAACCACACTGAAGATGGTGGGTGAGAAAGCTTCCTTTCCCTAGGAAAAGAACTGCCTTCTTTTTGGGACATCCTCATTGAGACTCCAGGAGCTGCACCGTAACATTCCGCACCCTATGTACTGCGGCACACATGCCTACAGTGCTGAACTGTGGGGGCTGAGGCACTTCTCCAGGATCCAACTGCAAAGGCTGGGGACAAGGTGGCATATGATGAAATGGAGCAACTCAGAAAGTGACAGCAGAAACATCAGAGAAGCAGACATAGCAAGTAGCAAGGACACGCCAGAGCCAGCAAGGAAAACCCTTGTAGCCTGACCTTGAGAGAAACCTAAGAGAGAGATAACTGGAGTTGTGGCTCAAAAGAAGCTTGAAAGTATGAAAAGAGAAAACACTGACTATTGTTTTGGCTCCCGCTGTGCCCAGAGTAAGGGGACATTGTGTAAATTCTTTCTAAACAAACAGAAGCACGTTTAAAAGTTCAATTCACTCCCTCATCCATTTGTTCTCCAAATAGAAACAACCTGTAGGGACCCTGAATATTGGTCAACTACCTGGGTCAAAGAGGGGAACAAGAAGTACATTAATAAAGGGAACTTTCTCCTCAGAACTGATTTTGTGTTTTCTTGTCTCTAGTAAAAGATTTTAGTCCTTGTCTGTGGTGATATTGTCATTAGCATTGTCATAGCAACTGATAAACAAGGAGAAAGCCACGTGCAACAACTTTTTTTTTTTTTTTAAAGGCAGTCCAAATGTCTTACTAACAAGTAATTTGATGACAGAATTTAGCAAAGCGGTTGCAGAGTAAATGGATTTATCTTTAAACATAATGCTCTTTTCCATTTTAACTGAGCATAAAATCGTATCTTTAAAGGATCGGCAAAAAGCGGGGCTTTGTGCCTCTTGAGTAGTTCCATGTGACATATGGTCTTTCCAAGCAATAGTTTTATCGGCTGCGCACAGTAGCAGCAGATTTGAGCTAATGTTCCTGTGAAAACAAGTAAGGGTTTATCCAAAAACTGAAGAAGGGGAGGAGAAAGGCACCTTTGCCCTGCTGTACAGAAAAAACAAATCATATCTTACGTCAAACTTACAACATCCCTCTATAAATATAGCAGCTACTGATAGTGACTAACTTCAGCACATGCACTGGGTGGGTTGAAGAGGACTCCACGACCTGTTTGATTCCCTGCCCACCAGTTCCGAGGAGAGTTTCAGCTCTGTGCCGCCCTGAAGCCTTGGATGGAGCAGGGTGGTTCTCGGGAACAGATGGGGCATCCCTGCCCCGAGGGGCTTAGCTCCAACTTTTCCTATGTAGCCACATCTCCAGTTCCCACCATAGGTGTTTCTAAGCAGCATCAGGCACTGGCAAACAGCTCAGGTTAATTGTTGTTAGATGCATCTCATGGGGTGCTGAAGAGCACCCTGTCTCCATGCTCCCCAACATCCTGCTTCTCTCTGGGATAAGGGTTGGGGACTGTTCACTTTGCAGCTGGGCAGCGGTGCAGGGCAGGATGAGTCTCATACACAAATACACACCCCCGTGTTTGTTTTAGCACACAACTCTGCCTAAATTATTTTTGAGCTCGCTGTCACCTCAGCTGAGGACCACTGCACTAGAAATAGTCCCTGTAAGTTAATTGGTGCTGGCGTGACAAATGCGGGAAGAAGGCAAAAAATTAATGGATTGCAAAACATTTCTGCATCCGAAGAATTCTGCTATAGTAGTTGTACACACACAGAGAGGATGCAAATAAATAAACCTTATGCTCATATGGTAATACTCTTGCATACACACATGTACACAGACACATATTTATACTTACATTTATATATGTATATGTTGAATGACCTTAAATAACAGGTAACACAGTAGGGAAAATTGAAATGTAAAATTAAAAAAAAAATTTTGTAGCTCGAAAACTTACCAGACGGCATGTTTTCAGGAAAGCTTTCAGAGTGCTGGAATGGTCCTGTGGTGCTTTTGTAGTAATGGGTGATTTCTTTCTCATTCTTACAACGATTTTGAGTTCCTTAAGGCCTTCTCATCAGCAAGAATGAATTCCCTTCATTCTGAAGTCTTTCATGAGCACTTCTCTCTCCCCTGCTGTCTGTGCCACTCTCTTATCCCCAAACATACTTGTCAGTTTTGCTTCTATCTGAAGTTCAGTGAGATATTTTTCTGGTGGGTAGCTGAGATCTCTTTGTAGCAGCCACGCAAGTTTTTCAGAATTGACATGAGGTGTCACAATAGGGGCAACGTTGCATCTGTCCTGGGAGACATGGAAAAAGACATTGGCTCAGGCAAACACCTGAATCAGGACTGAGGCATTAAGAGTCCAGCCTGTGGATTGTCCCAAGTCCTAAAACTATAAGGGAAACAGAGGCATCTTTGATTTGAGACCTACCACTGCACATATAAATAGCATCTGCCTGTAGTAAAACAGCACAGTGGAGAGTAGGAAGTTACTCTTTGGCATTTTATATAGATACAGGAGGAGCAGGCTGGGGCACAAAAGGAATATCCACAATTGGTGATAGATGGATGGTGTTACAAAATAGGAGGAAAATGCAACTCCTGAAAGTGTCTTTCCATGTCTGAGTTTCTCTTGGGACAGTGGCACCCTGCTGAGTTGCTAACCTTGGGATGGGAATACCAGACCTTATGTATTGCATGCTTACAAGGGACACTGTGGTACACACACTGCAGACAAACTACTCTGCAACAGAGTAAGAAAGTAAGAAAGGCTTTGTGCTGACTCAACAGAACTAGGTAACAAATGCAGCTTTAAAAATGACTCTTTCTCAATAAAGGGTAATCGGTTCTTGCCTTTTCTCATTGTGTGAGATACTCAATAGACTTTATTCATTAGAGAGCACTCTGCAAAGTTGAAGTAAGAAATGGGAAAAATAAGGATGGCAATACAGTTGTAAATTCAGCTTGTATGTCAAGGAAATTACAATAAACTGATAAGCTTTCTGTAAAAAACACTGACTGATGGTGCATCTCTAGAATAAAAGCAACAAACATTCAGTATGCCAATACCTGCAAGATACAGAAAAAGACAGGGCTGTCACAGAATCACAGAAAGGCTGAGGTGTGAAAGGACCTCTGGAGATAATCTACTCCAACTCCCCTTCTCAAAGCTGTGTAAACTAGAGCTCAGTTCTCTGGGCTGTGTCCAGTGAGGCTTTCAGTGTCTCCAAAGATGGAAACTCCACATCCTTTCTGGGCAATTTATTCAACTGTTCAATAACCTACACAATAAAAAAGTGACTGGCCTCCAGCTGGACATGCCAGGCACATCACAAGCCTTTGAGCTCGGTAGTTCTGCCAGTTTACAGTCCACCTGTAAACTGACGGTCCACTGTCCATTTATTTACTATGTAATTCATCAGTTTGTTGAATGTTATGCAAGTGGTGTTAAGGGACACAATGCAGAAGGTCCTGCCAAAGCTGAGAGAAATCACATCCATTGTCCTCCCCTGATATGCCAAGCCTGTCACCTCATCATTGAAGTTTATCAATTTGGCCAAGCATACAATAACTGCAGTGTAGACCTTGCTGGCTTGATAGGGGAGAGCTGAATAATTTCTAAGGGATCATTTATTTAATGGTGTCTGAATTCCTGATCTCAAAATGTCCCCGAGCAGGCCATGTGGGGGTTTTCCCATGTCCCTTCGTGTGTCCCCCCAGTGTATTACACATCCTGAGATTGGAGTCCCTCTTGGTTTGCATGTCATTCACCTGGTTTATTGTAATCTTGACCTAATGTTCAAAACTTAGCCAATCTGACTGGCCATTTATTCGTGTAACATGCTTTGGTTCCCTCATTAATTGTTAGAATGAGGTTTCAAGTGCATCTTGAAAGTCAAAATTGGCTTTCAGCAAGTATTGATATGCAGTGTAAAACCATCATATTTCATGTGCATGGCTACTCTTTTTACAGGAAAATTTGGGGAAACTTAGACATGGACTGAAGACATTAAGTTAAATGGAGAGCTAACATCACCCAAAAAATGCTGGCATTTTAATGAAGGAAAATGACTCAAGAAAAATACTTGTTTTGCTGTTCTTAGAGTCAAATTTGTCAAGATATTGTGTAAATCCAAGGGACACTCTGGTAGCCTTTCATATTTATTCCTTTAGTGGGTTCTCAGCTCCTGGGTTCCTAGTGGAAGAAGACCCCTGGAAACAGAAAATAACTAATGGACCCCAGTCTCATGAGCTGTCCTGCCTTCTTCCAGTCTAGTGGGCCTTGCTGGAGTGGGCAGAAAATCTGGACTTAAAGACAGGATTTAAGCTACTGCTGTTCTTACTTTTCCAACCTTTTCTTGAACAGAATATCAAATTCTTTAGGCTGAATTAGACAGGAAGGAGTAGAAACATCTTCTGCATCTCCTTTAATTCTTGATATCTTCGCAGCAGCTGTCAGCTTTAGTTTGTTCATCGATCATTCAGTTGAGCAAGAGCAAGAAGATGAAGGACCATTCACCCCTTGATGCTGTTAACAAGCCTGTCAGGCTTTGACAACTTAAATGAGAGACATTTCACAAAATTATGAGTGAAATTTTAAATGTCTCATTGAGGCATACCACAAAATCCTTTGCTGTCAAATGAGCACTTGCAGTAAGTTGTTTTTTTTCCCTGACTCAGCACTCTGCTCACGTCAGACCCATCAGGTTTTTGGAAACATCTCCTTTTTATAGGGGGCATGCTCAGAAACATTAACACAAGCATTAACACTCAATTTACCTGCTGACATTACTGTTGCACATCAGTACTGTCATTTATGTGCACACAGCAGAAGGGCAAGATAGTTTAATGAAGACTCTTTAAAATGGACTAAGCTTCTCTGTTTCCCTATCAAATACCACTACCTGATTTAAACTGACAGTATTTCACAACCAATTCAATGTACTTTTCTCCCCTGCCACTGTCTGAGTGGTCCAGATGGTTTTAAGGTGATGCTTTAGTCCCACAACAAGAAATATGTGTGGTTTTTAATGACTTTTTACTGCAGCTGTGTCCTGACTACACACATATTGCAAAGGGTGTCTATTTGGCCCTTGGCCCCAACAAAAGCCCTGTGCAGTGGCCAGTGCCACCAGGGCTCTTAAGAATGGCTGTGGCCCAGCTCTATGGCACAATAGCTGCACAAGCCCTAAAAGCTTCCATGCTTGAGGAAGCCCATCACCCAAAGCACAGGGCCAGAAGTTTGTCTGTCTGCCTTTCACTGGGACAAATGCGTCCTAGCAGCCTCCATGAGAGCTTCCCAAATTTTGCTCTTCAAGGTACAGCAAAGTGGGGTAGTTTCTTTCAGTACAGGTTTCAGCTAAGGAGAGCATAAGCAACCTTTGCTCAGTTGACTGCAATCCCCATTTGAACAGAAATTTTTGTTTCACATTGTCCACGTGTGTGGTGCCAGAAGATTCTGTTATATTACATGAATAACAGTTGTTGTAAGCTTGCTTCAAACAGAATAGGTGTCTGGTTTTGAGCCAGTAACCAAAACCAGAAGCAACCATGCAATTTATAGCTAGCTAGGTAATCCATCATCACTTGGGCTCCAGCTTGGAAAAATATTTTGAGTACCAGCCTAGCTTGAAGTATATGGATATATACATTGATTTCAGTAGGGCAAACACATATGCCTAGACCTATGTGTGACTGGAGCTGTGTATGATTAAATGCATCCCTGAAAGAGTGTCATTAGAAAAACCCCTGAATTTTAGCTGTATGAATTTGTCTAGATATAAATATAAGACCAACTCCACCTTGGCTCTGTTTCTCTTTTGGTGTGGTACAATATAAACAAGATCCTATTACTCTGCAATATTGGTGGCATAGCTTCATGCATAGGTGATAACACATTCCCAGCATATTATAAAATTTAAAATGGATCTTTTCCACTGCTGGGATGTTTGGGTTTTTTTACCCAGTTTTAGTCTGCAGAATCTTCTAGAAACAATAATACTGATCCTGTGCGTTCAGACTATACAAAGAAGAGGAGCTTATACAATTGCCTAATTTCCTTGTTTTTCTCTGCTTCCCTTTGTTGCCTGTACGTTTTCCATGCTCAGGAGTGAATATGCTTTCTGTCAGAGTTTCAGCATATTTTCCTGTCACACATTCTCTCGCTTTGAGCTCTTTTGTTCTAATACTCTTGACATTTAAGCTGGGCACTTTAAAGGTTCTTTCTCTTTACTTTATTCTATGATTTATTGATTACTTCCAGCTTCTGTTTCCCTAAGTCTATTTCCTTTCAAGTTTTCTCACCCTTCCGACTTGTTATTTCATCCCTCGATACAAATAATGTTTCACAGTCCCAGTTTTAAAGTCACAACCACGGCACAATTTTTTCTTCCACTGTCTTGGCATAGCAGCATTTTTTTACACACAGAGGCCCAAAGACATTGTAAATGATTACAGGGGTCATTGTTACTGATGAATGTGTCATGGCCACACATTTACAAAGAGTCTGCTTAGCTGCACTGTCCTTTGCAAGTGGCCCCGAAGAAGCCATAGGCACTACTCACAGGTCAAGGGACTGCTCCGTGTGGGAAAGTGGCACTCTGCACTGGGACACAAGTCAGCATTGTGTGGGAAGAAGCCCCCTTCCCAAAGGCTGGCCAGTGCTGGCTGCATGAGTCTGACTGAAAACCAGAGCAGTGTGAGATGCTGGATGAGGGGGCTTGCCAGCAGTTAAGGATTATTGAGCCTGCCTGTTGTGGCTGTGTGTGTGCTGATTGCTACCTGGTGGGAGCCACACAGTCAGTGGCAGAGTGTGGCTGTGTGTGTGCTCCCATCCACATTTCTGCAAGCCACTGTTTTGTTCTGGTGTTGCTTCTATGCAAGGAGGCTTCCATTCACCAGAAAGAGCAGCTCTAGTATGAGAAACGCAGCAGGAGATGTATTAGGTGAGGATCTCAGTGTGAGTCTTGGACTGAAGTTACCTAATTTGGCTGCATCCTCAATTCCCTGCCATGACGTTGGCATAGTATTTGTGTCTGCCTTGGCATCTTCCAGTGACTCAAACTATACGAACAGTTTTGGAATCATCAGATGGGAAAGCCTAGAATGAAGTGAGGCATTACCACCTATGCAAGGCTTGGAACAGCCTTTCTTCTCCATCTCCTGCTCTCTTATGTCTGTGTTCCTGTCTTGGACTGAGTGACACACTGGGCCCTTTAATTTCCTCTTGGTGCCCAAAGTAGTGCTATGATTGACTGCTGTACATATGCAACAGGAAAGCACAGTGATTCAGCCAGATCCAGCTAGGAATTTGTGTATTAGGCATTAAGGGGTAGATTGCCCAAGGTGACAACCAGATCCTGTGCAGCAGAATGCTGTGTTCAGAGGGGCACTTTTGCCCACTCCCAATTCAGATACAAGGGGGCTGCGGAGCAGACTGTAACCAACACTTGCATATAAAGCACGCTCTAGTCAATTAGCTAGTGATTTTTCTGTCAGCCAGGATTCTGTGCAAATGAAGAGATATCAAAGATGTAGAAATTGATTGAACTCAGCTAAAAATGTACCTCCTGCTTGGGTTCTAAAGTAAATAAAGACCTTTTACTAGGAAAAAAACCAGGAGCATTGTTCTTTACATTTTACTGTTTCAATAGAGATGAAAAATTAAATTGCCAATAAAACTTTATGAGAAAGGAAATTCTTGTTAGAAATTTTATCTCAGAGTATTGATTTTGCTACTATGAAGAAAGTTTTCCTCTAAAAGTTAATAAATAAAAGCAAACAAGGATAGAGTTTTAATTGATTTAATTTAAAATCTTCTAGCATATACAGTATTGGCAAGATTATGTTTTAAAAGAAAGATGTAACTTGCTGGTTTTCCTAGATTTAAATGTCAGTTAGAAAATTTTAAATGGCGAAAAGTTGGTCTTAGGTATATGTATGTCTGTGAGCACAACTCATTAATCTGTGAATATAGATGACTGAATCCTTGGCCTCTGGTTTGTCTGTCAGAATATCTGATGCACATACCAGCAGGATGTTACTCGGGTTCATTTTACATGCAGCACACCAAAGGGATGTGTTGTCCTAGAGGCTTAAACTATGTTTTACTTTACGCTAAAAATTTAGCCAAAATGATACAGTGAAGAATGAGAAATTAAGAAATTGTAAAAACAGTGCTTTTATTAACACTGGAAAATTGGAAGTTATGTTTCTGGTAAGAAAACTGATTTTACCAAAACCAACTATTAGTACAAGGTACTTTTGTTGTGGCTTTATGCATTTGTACGTGTGTATCCACATAAGCACATGTATATTATGCACAAGTACTTGCCTTTCCTTTAGGCAACCACACAGTGACATTTTCTGAGGAATAAGAAGCTGAATGAGCAGCTAAGACAAAGCTGTGGTTTGTTCTTTTACAGCAGTGGCAATAATGTTAATCAACTATGTGGCTAGAAATTTTTGGAGACAGCCTTCAGCAAGTTCCCATTGATTTTCTCATTTAAGAATTTCCACAAAAGATGACAAAAAAAATAGTCAAGATATTTCAAGATAACATATTTTTGCTCTAAAAGAGGAATTTTAGCTTTTTTTATAGAAGCTGTTGGTTTATTTCTTCTGGCATGCCTGGAGAATTGCCTCAAAGCAACCAGAGGTATATTCCCCTTCCTTAGGGCTTTAATATGATCCATGGGACCCCGGTGCTCTGCCAGCTCCAGAGGCACAGGACAAGTGAGGGATTCTGCACTGGAGCCCTGTGTGTCAGAGTGATGCCCTTACATGGGTTTTAACAGTGTTATCCTCAGATGAATTGATGTGAGGCAAACTCAGGAGCTGACAAGCACAATGACCTGGTAGTTTGCGTGTCTCCTTATTTCCTATTTAATTTTATTTTGGGAGTGGCTACTGTCTTGCGCTGTTGTGGCTTTGTTTTCTAATCTCACAGATGTCTGCCAGCTGCTGGATACTCAGAAGAAGACAGTCACTTGGGCTTTTTCCTGTAAGCCATGTCCCCGAGTAAGTTCTCACACAAAGAAAAGAAATTCAGGGTGACAAAGAGATATCAGTGAAAAGGTTCTTTTAGAGTAAAAATTTGGTGGAGATTAAAATAGGGCAAAAGTTCAAATGAGAATGAGCCTCTGCCAAGCAAGCAAGAATCTTGGCAAAAAAGAAGGAAAAGAAACATTGGTTTAAAAAGCAAGTAACCATGGCGAGGCAACAGCTCAATGCTAGAATCTGGTTAAGAACTAATATCACACAGAGCTGTGATTGTTTATTCAAGGCCAGCCCATGGGAGAACAGTTGTCTCCAATGAGTGTTCTCACAGCTTGGATCCAAAATTATAACTGCATTTTTTAAGCATCCAGCACTTCAACACTACCCATTTACTGTTAGACAAAAGAAAAAGAAAGTACGAATTTTGTTTTCGTGTCCCTTGTGTGTTTAAGGCAGAGCTTTACATATGGAAAGGCATTTCATGTCAGCTGTTGAACCAGTAACATGCTATTCTGCAGCAGTTGCCAATGGAAACTGTTGATACATTTTCAGTGCCTCTCCCAAGTTTCAGAAGAAACTGGAAGCAGTGTATGGTTTAGAGATGTTTTATTTGTGTGGGTTTTTGGAGGGCGAGAGAAGAGGTCTTGCACCCCTGAGCTGCATTACTGCAGTTGTGACACAAAACAGCTAATGGAGTGTGGGGAGCTAACAGCTGTGGAATTAAGTTTAGGCATGAAATGAAAATAATGGCAGCTTTGATACAAGTAATAATTTAGTAAAGATGTTTTGTGGCTATCAGCAAACTCACAACATATGCACACATCCATACACCTGCTTAAGTTGTGCACCTGTTGTCCTACAAATAAATCAAAAGGGAAAAATTGAAGCTTCCAATGTTCTGCTATAAATAAAAGATGATTAATACTATTATAGTGACAAACAGGTATTGGCAGCACACAGAAAGAATGGAAGATTGTCATCTAATTTGTGCTTTTGTTTCAACATCTAGATGAGCTTGGAATATATATACAGAGCTAGAGGGCACAGCTGCAGCCCAGCAGATGAGAAAGAGAGAGCAGGTCAAATTCATCTCTCACTGAAAGTCAAAAGTAGCTCAACCAAAGCACGAATTATCATGGAAATGAACACCATCTGATTTTTCTACAATCTGGAGAATTTTGTCACTTTCACAAATTTATTGCTCGGAGCTTTTCAGCCTAAGCTATGACACAGTGGACTGTGCTGGGTCTGCAGGTCTCAGCACTTCTGGGAACCTGACTTTGCACCTATTCTTCAGAGACCTATAGGTCTGTGTGGAAGGTCTCTTTTTGGAATTAGTGTGCACATCCTAAAAAAGATCTTTCCGTCTAAGACCTAAATCCCTACATTTGCACTTTGTGGAATCATTTACACATCTGCAGAGGGCAGCTTTGAATATTGCTGGAGTCTTTGGTCTCTTCAAGTCAACAGGGCACATGGAAATTGTGTGTGTAAGCTGTGTAGACAACTTCAAAGCTCCCATTTACCCACAGACTAATTAAAATTTAGGCAATAGAAGCACAATTTCTTTGAACTTCCCTACTTCAGAGCTGGCTACACTGGCTGTCAAGGTGATTTAAAAATATTTTTTCTTAAAGGAGAGGGTTTTTAGAGGATAAAGCTAAATTCTTTTCCTTGCCTGTCCTACTCCTCCACCTACCCACCCCACACCCTGGGATGCATGGCATTCCCCTCCACCAAGGCAGCTAGCAGCCTGTGGAATTGCCTCTCCTGGATTCACTCTCAAGTAGGCTGAGAATGGCAGCTGGGCAAATCACTCCCTGTGAGCACCATTCCTTGTTTTAGGAGGCAAGGCACCTATTCTAAGATACAATTTATTTCAGTGTGTTAATGGCATCTGAAGTGTGTTTTGCCCATTCTTGAGTAAATATTAGGGGCAGAGAGATAGGGAGCTCTGTGTCTGATATGGCTGCATTTTCCCTATGCCTTCACAGTTCTGAGGAGCATCTCCCAAAACTCACAGCTGCCATTGTATTAAGCCAGACTGCTACAGCACATTGGAGAGATATGCACAGTCTTCTATTAATTTTTTTTCTTCACCTGTCATCTAAAGTGAAATCACTCAGAGCAGGAGCCCCTCCTCAGTCTTTCTGTATGGAAAAATCATAACCTTGTCCTTTTGTGGTGCTCTGCATCCCACCTGCACTGTGCTAATCTCCTAATGTCAGACTCTGCATCCCTGGCACATCAATGGAGCTGCACAGGAAGAGCAGAATTTGGCACCTCGGTTTTATCTATTTAAGAGCTCAGAGGTCTACAGGAGCACAGAGGCTTTACATTATTTTTATTATGTATACTTTGCTGGGAGCAGAACAGGAATGCCCACATTTGATGCCATGCTCTTGTGCAGGGCAAAATCTGCTTTCAGATTCTTTCTGCGTATTTCTGATCTCTGATGAAGATCTCTGTCGTGTCTTTCTATTCACAGCCTGATCCAAGGGGCACTGAGTCCCTCTCTGCACAGATACATCCCTGCTATAAACAGGCGCTTGCACAGCAATCAAGAGGCAATCCAAAGCATATGTGAAAGCGAACTCGGCCCACTTTTAGTGCATAATTTAAGTCTGCTAAACAGGAATATATGTTCCACTTTTGTGTTATTGTTTTTTCCTTGGTTGACAGTGAGAGCCTTTGGATTCTGCAGTATGGAGTGAGGGCACATTGTGACTCTTCCTTGATGACTTTTTCCTTCTTCACCATTGTCATGAATTCATAATCCAAATGACTCACGTTATGTGAGCAAATATTGCCTTAGTTTGAATTATTTTATTTTTGTTGCAATCACCTTTGAATGTTACTATAGTAATATCTCTGGTTTTTCCTGTCAAGGAACTGTCACAGACAATTTCATAAACCTTTTATGCAGCTACAGTGCAAAGAAAACGATGCATATATTTTACTATTATGCTTGCCTGTAAATAATAAGGATATTTTCAATGCATATAATTGCATCACAAGGAAAGAATACAAAGATTCCAGAATAAAACAAGTTAAAAATGAGAAAATATTTAAATTAAGGTTAATATTATCTCCCTTCTTGCTCAACCTTTGCCCAAAACTCTATCTCATCCCATTCATGCCTTTTTCTCTGGGAATGAACAGTTCTAGAAATTGGAACTGAAAAAGAAAATTCCCTTGCTTTGTGCTCCATTGACAGTAGCACACTATCCTTCAGCCACTGTAAGGAAGGACTAGGTTGTATTGCTGTCTGGAACATACCAAGTCACCTGATAGCAAGACTGTATAATTTGGTCTCTAGGCATGAGAGGATGAATTGTCCTCATTGGAAGGGTATGAAGGTGGAATTCTTCAGATACTTCAGCTGCTAAGCTTCAGAAAGTCTTCTCCAGACACGGACATATGGTGATTTTCATTTTATATATGTGTATATATATACAATTTGCCACATTTGAGAAAATTGTCCACTAAAATGGCAAAAAAGCATATGCACAGTAACATCCTGAAAGCAGATACTCAGTTTCAAGCAGCACAGTGTTAGGGCAACTTAATGAAGGCTGTATGCTTTTCCTTTTCCCAAATGAATAATTTTCCTTGATTTCAATCTCAACTTCGTAAAAACCACAAAAAAACTGATATTTTGATTGAATTTCTCCCAAATCCTTAGCTTTGGATGGACAACAGGGAAAGAAAAATATTCAGTTTAATGATTTAACAATTAAATATTTAAACAACTTAACCTGGCAAAGTTCTGAGAACTTAAGAGCAGAGTATTGCAATGGGAAGATATTCAGGGCAGAAACTGGGACTTGTGTTTTCTCTAAAGCACAGAGGGAAACTGGGACTGTTGTCCACTAATGTTTACATTCATCTGCCTCCTGTCACCCACGACATTCCATACTGAAGAGTTTGCCTGGCACTCCCAAATGCATGGCTTGGTTCCTCATCTTACGTTGTTTATCCGAGAGTGCCTTTTTCTGAAATGTAAGAGTTGGCTCAAAGCACCTGAGACTGGGTTGATTAGTGAGCTCTTCTCCACAGATTGACATGTGTGCAGTGAGCAGACATAGACCCAAAGAGACAATTCAACATTCCTGCAGTGTCTGGCAGGAATTCCTCTTTCTTCTCATCTCTGCCTGCCTTGAGCTTCCTGCTGCCAGTTTTCCTCATCATGGAAGCATCAATATTCAAGATGTCAGAGGGTGCAGGAGAAGCTGCTGGCTGCTGCTGTATGAGCAAAACCAGCCAAGTGTCCAAGTTTGTGTTTATGCTACAGGACCTGACAAAAAAAAAAAAAAAAAAAAGTGAACATAGGTTTTCTCTGAGCCTCACATGAACTAGAGAACCATCCAGATTCCTGGAAGAGTGGAGCTTCAGCAGAGCCTCAGTAAGGCATAATGAAGTCCAGTCCTGCCCTGGGAAAGTGACCTCTTTTTTCAGTGTGTAGGATTTGTCCACTGAAATAATTCCTGAGCAAATTATTAGCTCTTTAAAGAGGTTGAAAACACAGACCAACTAGGAGAAGACACAGTATTCTCCATGTTGGGTGAGGTTACCGTGGCAGAGTCCCACTGCTAGAGTCACAATTTTCTGCTGCTGTACCATATGCTTCCCAGAGAGGCCTGTTATTTAAGTTTCCTTATATATCTCCCAGAAAAGGGTGCTGTTAGGTAACAAAAATCTGTCAATTTCTTTATGGCTCAATCAGTGGTAGACCAAAGACGAGGATTATTGCATGGATGGATTTTTTTTCAGGGTCATGAACCAGCCCACACAGATTAATTTTATATTTTAGACTTCTTGTGGTTACCATTTTATGTCACTGTAAGCAGGCAGCAGGCTCTCACTTCAGCTGTGAAGAATGAAGCATTTTAGATGATGAAATGGCATTAGGAACTTGACATAGCTGTGGGAAAGGATCTTTAAAAAAGTATGTGCCTGTACCTTATGCAAATAAACAAACGTCCATAATTGTCTTGGGGCAAAGGGTGAAGGAAGGGCTGGTATGGAAACACTGCTGCAGGACAACTGCCAGGGGAGTTTACATGTACTAACGGGAGTCTATAAAGTAGAGGGAGGATAAGACATTGTTGGTATGTGATGGGATATTGCACAAGAGGAAAAGAAATGAGAGGAGGCAGTAATGAAGAAGAGAAGTTGGAAGAAAAGAGAACCATTGGAGAAGGGAGAAGAGAACAGCAGGCAGCAGAAGTATGGAGTTTAATAAAAAATATAGAGACTAACAAGTACAGGAAAGAAATATTTTAGCACTGTAGGAGGATAAACTTGCAGGCAAATTCTGTTTATTTCCTTGGCCTAAAGTAGGCCCTCATGCTTTATAGAACAAGCAAAGCTCTCTCTGATAGCATCTCTTATGCCAGCTCACTGAACTTTCTCCTTCAGATGCAGCCATTATTTATTTGTGTAGGCATGGCTGCCCTCCCTGTGGTGCATGAGGAGGGTGATTAGAAGCATTTTGTCAAAGTCACTTTCAATGGGACTGAATTCCAACACCTAGGGCCAAGAGTCCAATCTGAAGCACTTTGTACACTTGAACAGTTTAACCTCAACTTTCTTTTTTAACAAAAATGTGTTTGCAAAGAGGAATCCATCATTCAGTATTTCACTTAGCAGCTCTGAACTGAGGCCATATTCAAGCTATCTGCAGGGATGTATTTGCAGAGGTTTCATCACTAGCAAGCTATACTTGGTAGGTTCACATCGTAAAATAAAGACTTATTATTTCCCATCTGTTTTGCCATTCAGCATTTGTCCATCATACACTGACACTTCAAGCTGGCTTGCTGTGATTAGCTTAGTGTGGCAGAGAGATTGCTCACATCATCAGTCAGAGCTCATGCTCACGGTCCTGGGCTGAAGCTGAAAGTCAAATCCACACTAAACCCTTGAACTGTTATAACAGCCTGACGGCCATTGGAAAATTCTTTCCTTTTTTCTTTCTTTTGCTGTTAGAAAGTTTTTGGTGAATAAGACCTAGGAACAAGAATGGGGTGTGGGGGTGAGGAAACAGCTGTAGCAGGGCAAAGAGCCATAGAGGCAAGTTATTTCATATACAAATGTGTTGTGCCTATGCCATGACTCACCAGGATGTGAATCTGCAGTGGAAATTAGAGAGCAAAGGGAAAAGCCAGAGTAGGTTTTTCATTTGGAGCCACACTGACTTTTCTTATAAAGTCTTTGTGGTCATGGCTTCCCACATTGATGGGACTGGTCAAGGCATCTGTAATTAAGTAATAGCTCTACCTGAAGCTGTTTAGGAATGAGAGGGCTGACTGGCTTATGTGAGCAGTGAGCAGTGGTCAGTCATCAGGCCACCAGCTGAAACATGCTCAGCCTTGTAAAGCAGCAGTTCTGATTGGATGTTGCTTGCTGTGGCAGCTGTGAGTTGGGAGATCTTGGCTCAATTTCCCTTGGCCACAGGTCCTTGTCATAGAAAGGAAGGAAGGAAGGAAGGAAGGAAGGAAGGAAGGAAGGAAGGAAGGAAGGAAGGAAGGAAGGAAGGAAGGAAGGAAGGAAGGACAAGCTCTCATTTAAGAATTTCCATGGAAGTTTCTGCAGAGACCATGAGAGCACAGACATGTAGAAAATCCTACAAAGTGGACGATGTGCCATTCAGAAGAAGGCAAGCCCATCACAAGCCTGTCACAGACAGGAGAAAACTTCATTTGCAGGATCATTGGGCACCTTCTGGTGAAGAGGTAGAAAATGCCTGTCATTAATTTTGTATTACTGCCTGACTGCCATGGGAGTTCCTTTGAGCTGTAAGAAATCATGATAACAAAGTGATCATATCACTTTAATTTATGCAACCAGCAAGGATGTAGAATTATGAGGCAAATATGTAGAAAAAACCCACCTGCCTCCCTCAGGGAAAGTTGCATGTAGACACCTATAGCAAAATGAGGTTTCCAGAATGACAACAGCTCACCTTTATAAGAAAAAGATAATACTTAGGTGGCTGGTTCCTCCGTTTTCTTCCCTCCCCATCGCTAAATACTGTTTTTATTTAGCCTAAATCTCCTTTAATCAGGGGCGAGTCTTGGTTCCATAGATGAATATTCCCATGCAATTGATACATGCAGAATCAAGACCTGAATTTCCCTGGATCTAGGGAATTTAAGGATTTTTAATTCAGTAGTTTCCACTGAGTTAAGAATTGATGACATTTTTTCCACTGCAGTAAATGGAAGGTGCTGTTGCCAAAACATCTGCTTACTGTGTGAGTGTGGAAAACCTGATGGCTTCTTAAGGTGTGTTAAGGAGCTCTGGACCTTTGAAATGTAAGGTGCAAGAAAATGAATTAACACGTAAGGTCCATTCTATATGAAAAACAAGGGAGGCGTTATGAGGTGGATAAGAAACTTGTTCTCTTGGTCTGTGGTGCCTCAATAGGAAATCAAGGCTACTGCAGGCACTCTCATAGATCAGCTAGGGCTGCCTCTACCCTTATTTTGAGCCACAAGTGCCATCCAAAGGCCATATGATCGTCTCTGGCTTCCTGTTTAAGGGAACAGGGCTGCACGTTAAGTTGTCCTGTTAGTGCTTTTCAGCACACAACCAGACCACTGTATGCCTAGGTGCATTGCTCTGTGCCTCAGTTCCCTGTTGCAACAGGGTGTCAGAAGCTTCAGTTTATAACATCTCTGAGATCACAGAATCACAGAAAGGTGGAGGTTGGCAAGGACCTCTGGAGATCATCTTGCTCAAAGAGGGCCACAGCTCAGATGCTCAGATGCTGGACACTATACAGTAAGCTAAATTGGCTCTAGCTAAACATTATTTTCAAATAGGAAATAATTTCAGGTTTGTGGCTCATTGTTCTTGAAATGCAGATGAACACATGCCATTCCCTCCCCCTCCCGCCTCCTCTCAGACCCAAAACTGGCAACTGTCTTTGCATTTTTTTCATTCTTCATTCATGAACAACACAGCTAACAGTGAGAGAGAAAAGATGTGAAGACAGTAAGTATCACATTTCATCTGATGAACCCTCTCTACCTTCACATTTTAAAGTACTGTGGACCAGTTTCATTAGAAGGAGTTGATTCTTGAGCCCAGAAGCCAAAAGGTAGCTCACTCCTCACTCACTCTACCCCCATCCACTGAGGAAAGGCACTGCAGATGCCAAGGGTGCAGGGTGCCCAGCAGGAGCACCCCAAGCTCTGTCCCATCCCAAATGGTGCCCACCTGCCGTGGCAGCCAGTTCTCCTGGGCCATGCTCAGCTCCATCCAACTGGGGAGGAAGCTGGCATTACAGCAGCTTGGGAAGAAGTGTTCATACTTCTCATGGTACCATCCAGGACACCCAAATGCCACATACCCTGCTTTCCATGGAAGCTCAGTGAG
The DNA here is from genome assembly GCA_026261815.1 of Monarcha castaneiventris obscurior. Classification (NCBI taxonomy): domain Eukaryota; kingdom Metazoa; phylum Chordata; class Aves; order Passeriformes; family Monarchidae; genus Monarcha; species Monarcha castaneiventris. Next base: position 5,969,292 of record JAMPIT010000059.1, on the reverse strand, counting down.
GCGGGGAACCACATCATCTCCTGAAGAAACCTGCTCTAGACTCTGACAGACTGTCTTGACCCGTGAGCTGCATGGTGGAGGCCAGGCTGGCAGGACCATTCCAGCCCTGTGCCTTGTCCTCACGCTGGCAGCAGGAGTGCCTTGGCCACACTGGGCTTCTGCACAGGGTCACAGAGCATCTCAGATCACCCACATCCTAAACCATTCAAGGCTGCTTCTCTCCCTCTCACACAGTAACTAGATTGATAGATTGAGATTTAATTAAAAATGATCAGCTACTGCAAGGACAGGCTTTTTCTTTCTTTTTTTTTTTTTCTTTCCCCAGGCACTTGGTTTGCATGTTTACTGTGCTAAAAACAGTTACGAGCAATCTGGATAGCCCTCTGTTAGCTGTGATGAAAACATTCTCCAGTATATCTGACAGTGCCTGCCACTGAAGAGGCCCAAGAAATACTCCAGCTTGATGGGGAAGGATCCTAGCTTTCCACAAACGACATGCTGAAGACCTGATTCTGCCTTTTACCTGGGATCAGTGCTGTGGCATCATCCCTGCTGGGGACTCAGGCTTGTTCATGGTTCTGACAGCCAGGACATGGGGTACTGATGTCTGTGGACTGCACCCTGTGCTCATCTTCCCTCCCACCCCACACTGCTCACAGAACTGTGGTGGATGTGGATGTGGGTGGCAAGGAGCTTGCTGTCAGGGCCTGATGCTCTTGGGGGTGACTGCCACATTCAGCAGGGAAAATAAGATAACTCTTTACAATCCCTGGCCTCTGGTGAGCTTGGGCACCAAAAACCAAGCTTATACCCCAAATCTTTGCAGAAATCTTAGCCTGACAGCAGACTGGGGTAGGACACAGTAGCAGCTCAGAATTCTCAAGCCAGATGTACCCTCTGCCTTGGAAATGACTGACCATTGCATCCCCTCACGGGACGTAGCTGAGGACCACTGCCCATTCAGCAGCAAAGTGGTGCTGTGGCCATGGCCAGCTCTCCTTCATCTCACTTCGGTCTACCTTGTGGCATTTTTTGCCAGGAGCAGTTATACAAAGCCCTTTCCTTGGCTGCAAAGCTGTTTCCTGCTCCTGCATGCTACTGTTCATTCCCACACTCATCCTGCAGTTCGCCACTCTCCCTCTTGTGCCAGTCTGGGGCCATCTGTATGCTGGGGCAGTGTTAAGAAATCCTCAGTACAGAGCTGCACTGAGCTCAGTGGTCAAGTGGGGCCAGTCCTACAATAAGGGCTGTCAAAAAAAAGAGAAAATTCATCTTTTTTAGTGATAAGGAATCCCTTCATTACCAATTCAATGCTCCCAAAAGTCCTTCTGGTTTGCTTACAGACCTCTACTGATAATGCAAAAAATTGTCCTTCCTTCCTTCCTTCCTTCCTTCCTTCCTTCCTTCCTTCCTTCCTTCCTTCCTTCCTTCCTTCCTTCCTTCCTTCCTTCCTTCCTTCCTTCCTTTCTTCCTTCCTTCCTTCCTTCCTTCCTTCCTTCCTTCCTTCCTTCCTTCCTTCCTTCCTTCCTTCCTTCCTTCCTTCCTTCCTTCCTTCCTTCCTTCCTTCCTTCCTTCCTTCCTTCCTTCCTTCCTTCCTTCCTTCCTTCCTTCCTTCCTTCCTTCCTTCCTTCCTTCTTTCCTTCCTTCTTTCCCACCTCACACACAAACACAAACATTTTGTTAATCTTCTGGTTCGGATTATTATTTTTGTAGGTGCTAGTGAGTTAGAGCATTCCCAAAGCAAAGCTGCTTTATTACCAATTTTGAAAATGCCTCTGTCCATCATTATCAAATATCCTAAATACCCATGTTCAGCAGCATTCTGCTGGTACTTAGATTATGAGTCACTGGGTAATTTAGCCCTGCGAGTGAGATTGTAAACTGTTCTCCCCCTGCCTTTTCCAAGAGGAGATGCCAGTGGGGGACCTTCATTAATATTCACTGTAACATACATCTGTTTGCCCCCTCAGCCACTGTATGAAAATACACAAGGAGAGGGGGAAGGGCAGAGGGAGAGCTTCAAAATGTTTGTAGCTAAGGCAGGAGCCAGGGATGCACCCCGAGCTGTGTCTGTCAGTCTGACAAGGACAGCAAGCATTTGCCATCTCTATGAGCCATTCTTTGTGGCTGTATAAGCATTGAGGCATTTGAAGTAAGAAAGGCACTGGCTTTGGCTGAGGAATAATAGCGGAGCTCAGGTTGATAATGCTGCTCAACAGCTCAGTGTTAGGGCTGGATCATGGGTGTGGATGCAAGTGACCCACTTAAGGGTTTTTGTTGCTGTTGTTCAAAAAACCTCACCGTCTACCTTCTGTCCCATTGAGACTCAGCTATGACAGAGTCATACTTCATATTCATCTATAGGAACATCTGGCCCATGTCTAACATTTAATTTCCACACCATTAGAGTCAAACAATACGTGTACATCAGTAGATAATGTAATGCATTATCACGCAAGGCAGAGAGCAGCAATTTATTAGCCTAATTTAAAATAGCCTTCAGCAAAAAATAGTGCATCTTAATTCATGGATCTGAAAGGAATGACATATTTTCCTGTAAAATGCAAAGGTATGAACAGAGACATGCTTTTCCACAGTGGTGCATATATTATTTCTTTTTCTTGTAAATTTTTTAAGAGATGAAATATCAGTCCTCTGTCCAAAAAGAAGGAAAAAAAAAAGAAAAAAAGAGAAAAAAAGACTAAAAAGGAAAAGTTCAAAACCAAGGTATATCCATAATAATACAAAAGGAGAAATCTTACCAAGGGGACAAAAGAGAAAAAGCTGCCCCAGAATACAAGCAAAAGTGACCTTTCTTTTACAGTGAAGTTGTGATCTGAATGTGAAGATCACTCACACTTTCCAAGCTCATATTTCAACGAATCTGGGCACCTCAAGTGCACATCAAGCATTTCCCCCTCTTTTTTTACCTATTTCTTTAATCTGTCTTTTCCAATAAGAGACATTCTCTGGGTAGAACCAAAAATATCAAAACAAATTAGAAACCTTTGCCGACCTAGCAAAATGTGTCACTTTTCACAAGCCTTTGATTAAAGGCCGTAACTTCCTTCTAGGGGGAAATTAACTTCCCAAATGGCAGAGCAACACCAGGCTTAGGTGACACCCAAAGTTCACTTCAGTTCTCTGAACCGGGATAAATTTTCTCACTTTTGGTTAATAAATACATCACAGGCTTTGACAATACTGCTCAGCTCCTATCTCTAATGTACCCTAAGTTTACAGCTGTCTGAAGCTGAGATTTGTATTTGGCAGCTTTTCTGGCTATCCTTTTTTTATTTGACATCAAAATGTCATTGAAAAACTACATAGCCTTGGAGCAAAATCTAACCCAATAAATCCCGCATTGTTTTTCCCATAGTGGTGGAGCAACTTTGCTAGGAGAGCCAGGGTGTTGCCGTGCCCCACCTGGGATACAGCCTGGAGGTGGGAGAGTGCCCACTCCCTCAACAGCACTTTAAAAGAAAGCAACTCAATGCTGCTGGCATATGTCAGGTGCTTTGAGAGCTTCTTGGAAGACTTAGGTACAATAACCCATAGTTCTGGATCTGATCAGTTTGAGCCCTGCCAAAACTGAAACCGTGCAACAATCAAAGCAAAGCAGGACTTTTAGATGACTGGGAAACCTTTATGGTGAAAAAAAAAAAAAAAAAAAAAAAAAAAAAGCTTATCTCAAATATCTGTGTCAGTGCCACCATTGTTTGGCAGCACCTGAATGGGGATTACCAAAATCTCAGCTGTGGACTTTGCCCCAGACAACATATAAATGAAAATCCCAAACAAAAGAAGCCTTAAGGTTAGTTATTCTTCTGGCATTAAAGACAGTGATCTCCATTTCATCCCGATGAAGTGCTCCTTTCAGTGGGCTTGCACGGAATAGCATAGGGATGATTGGTCATGGGGAATTATAAACATAAAAACACAGAGAGGAAAGAGAGAAATGACAGCAATCCCAGGTTCTTGTGAGAGCTCTTCTGGCCAGCCAGGGGCAGGATCTGCCTGCAGACTATCTGCAATGTCAAAACTGTGCTGAGGCCAAGAGGCTGGGAGAGAAAGGGTGAGGGTGTTTGAGCACACTTCACGTGACAGGGACAATGAAACTGGACATACAGCCCCATGCAGAGAATCCCACAGCAAAACTGTGATAAGGCATGCTTATCAGCAGTGGTAAGGGGAATTCTGGAGCTGAAGCTGAAAAATTGGTATGTTTGACCAAATAAAACAAGTGTTCAACCAGAGAGACAGTTTCCCTGCTTGGAGAAGGACTGGTATGCATGAGCTTAGAAAACCACTCTGCTACTGACTTAAAACATGAATAGAGGCAAGAGCTAGGAAGGATCCAAAATCCAGGCAAGTGACCCAGCTTGGCAGCCAAATAGATCACTGATCTTCTGTAAAGTACTATAGAAGCAGAAGGTCTCAGAGATTCAGAAAGAGTCACACCGGACACATGTCCACTTGACACATGTCAACAGAAAGAGGAAACCAGTAAATCTTACACCAAACAAAAGTCCTCTCATCCAAATGGCTGGTGTACTGGAAGGCTTCATCTGGATGGGTCACTGACAGGCTGCAATACAGCACCATGCCTTGGGGTGGGGGTGAGGTGTGCAATGTGTGAAAGAAGTGAATGATGACACATTAGGAAAAGATTTTGGTTTTTCCATCTCAGCTGGAAAAGAAGGGGAGAGTCTTCTGTCTACCATACCCCATGATATATAAAGTGACCCGGAATAAAGCTGGTATATCTTACCTGACCTTCTGTTTACCATCCCCTTAATAAAAAGCATCAGAACATATTCTCCTGGCACAGTTCTTACCCTTGTAAGGATGCGGCTTGTGCCGAGGTACCTGCATCTCTCTAGGAAGGAAATAAGACAAAGAAAAGGTGCTTGCATTAATGCTGCCTCAGGGCACCAGCAAGTTACGGGTTGGTGGGTTTTACAAGACTACTTACTATGCTATTCAATTAAAAAAAAGAGCAGTTACCATAGCAACACCCACATCTAATGGCTCTTATGCTACCTCTGAGATACAAAGCACCTTCTTACAGAGATACATTGACCAATACAGCATGTCGTGGGAAGTTTAATGCTTCAAGCAATGGTTTAAGGGGGAGAATGTGCGTTCCAATAACCAGACATATTTATATCCCCAGGTTGTAATATTAATTTATAACAAATTGTTTTCATTCCTTGATATCTCTTTTCTTCTCATTACCATTTCTTTTCTAATAGCACCTCCATTTCTTTCTTTTCCTCCTCTCCCTGGATGGATGATATTTGATTAAGTACAGGATGAGATTTGCATATGGGAGCTCTGGGTTATGTCCCACAGCTAGGTGGATCATATCTGGCTGTAGATCTTGTATCTAGGAAATGCTGCCATGTTATCATCATGAGCTGAGCACTCATGGTGGCCAAAGGAAAGCCAGGGGCAAGTAGGTGTTTGTGGAATGCAGTCTGGCACTACTGGTGGTAAAACATGGGTTTGCTGTCCTGGAACGGGATGGAGGGCATCAATTTTTATTTGCTTTGCCCAGCAGGATAAAGTGGGAAGGTGAGGTGGTGGTGCATCTTCCCCAGAGGTGTAGAAGGGGTTCAGAAGTCTCTTTCTTGTCCTTTGTTACAGGCATGGTTGAGTGGGAGAGAACTTACTTGACCCCTTGAACACGGCAAGAGCCAAGTTAATGTCCTCTCAGACGTGCTGGAGCTGGAGAGCCACAGTCAGAAATGTGAGGAAGAGAGAAGGCACAACTGGGCCTCAGGATGTCCTCCTCCCTCCTTGGCCCTCTCTACAGACATTTTATTTCTCTGGAACGAGTCACAGAGGGTACATACACTGTTTAAGAAAGAGCAAGATGCTGCAGGATCCTGCATCCCCTGTCCCCAGCCGCTGCTTTCAATAAACCCCTACCAAGTGGCACATTGCTGGGCCACGGTCACTTGGGCAGGCAAGACTGGCTTCCCTGGGGACCTTGGAGGGATGAGGGGCAATGCAAGAGCTGCTTGCCTTTTCTTGGGAAAAGCCCAGCTTGGTCACTCTGGGTCACACAGCTTGTGTGCCACTTCAGCTCCCACTGTGTCTCTGAAATATGGGGTCAAAGCTGACAATTAATTTCCAGAAACAAAAAAAAAAGAAAGTGAATCTTCAATAACCTCTGATTTTGAGTCTTCTAATTATCTAGCCATCTCAGTAGGAGAGGAAAAACATGTTTGTCCTTCCTACACCAAATATTCCTTGTAAATCTAAACAAAAAAGTTCCAGAAAAAAACCCACTGATTTCAAGAAAAAGAGATACCAATTAATCACAGTAATTATTATTTAGATATAGATTATCTTCAGAAACACTGCTATTTTGTTACTGCAGCATCGCTGAAAAATGTCTTTCATTCAAATTGCAAGATTGAGCATCGGTTCCATGTTATTTTTCCGTGAACATAGGGCTCCATGTATTATTTGTGATGTTCCTAATTTTTAATTACCCCAAATTAAAACAATGGAATGATATATGATGAATGAAACCAAGCATATGTTAAAAACGTCTAAACAGTTTTACCTGGCAAAATGAACAGAAACATAAATTGCTTGTAGTGCATATTTAAAAATTCAATAGCAAGCTAAAATTATCATTTGCATTAATGTATTCTGAAATATGAATTATTAAGTGATTCACATTGGTGCAACAAAAGCCAGTTTGGAGAACCTAGCTTTAGCCTGCAGCATTCCTCAGCAGCCTTATCTTCCCAGTCCCCTCTAAATAGTGCTAAATATATAAAGGAGATTCTTCTAATTGGAAAAATGTATAGAGAACACCTGTATGAAAAAAAGAAAGCCCTTTACATTTCCAAGCAGCCTTAAAAAAAAAAAACCCTCTCAAACAAAAGAAATTCAAATATTCAGTGCTATTCAAGTCTCCCATCTCTTTTTCTCTCTTTCCTTTTTTTAACACGCTTTGTACTTTGCACTCCTGTAATTTTTTATCTTTGCCTCAATCCCAGCCATCCCATAGTTTTTTCATTTCTTTTTTTTCTTCCTTTTTTTCTTTTTTTTTTTTCTTCATCCCTGCATTCTTTGCATAAAGTTTCATTGTTTGGAGGTCAAGGCAATGACCTACCAGAGGGAAGCGTGGCAGGCGCCTCTGCCTGCGATGCCGTGGAGGAGTCAGGGGCATCTGTGGCAGCATCCCAGAGGAGCAGTGGGTGGTGGGACAAGGAGGCTTTCCCACTGGTTGGGCAGGAGGGCTGCCTTTCCTCTCTAGACAGCATCGGGGGGCACGAGGGATCGTGCAGGATGAGAAGTCGGACTGAAATATTATCTGGTGCTTTATCCAGTGAAATCTTAGTTCACTGAGTAATACTTCCTCCTCTCCATTGTATAAAAAGTGGCAAACCTGTCAGTGAGGTTCTCTGGGTCTGGGGCTTGAGCTTCATAATTCAGGATCCCTTTATAGGTCATTTTTTCCCCCCTACCTTTTTATTTTTGGCTGAGGAAATGAGATCCTGATGCATAGCACGAAAAACAAGTGCTAGTTAAAGAGGGACAGCTCATGATGGAAAAGCAGTCCCAGGTCACTCTTGGACTCCTGTCCTTCTTTGGTTGTGCTGAAGGTCAAACAACGAGTTTGTGGAAGAGCCAAAGTTAGCAGCCTGCATTCCCAGCACTCTGCTTTCACTGTACAAGCTCGATTTCCCAGAACACTTCCTTAGCTCCAGCTAACTTCAGTGAGAGGACTGTTGCAAAATATCTTTGTCTAGTCAGGGCTGAGATGCTGCTGCTTCTCAAAACAGTTTATCAGTCATGAATGCCAGATCTGTGAAGTGCGTTGTACAGCCCAAGTTTACAGACTTCCTTCTGTACTGAGACACAAAGCTCAGCATTTTGGAAATTGAATTTCTCTTCATGCCATGTGATTCCAGATATATTCTGACTCACTGTTTCCATTTCTCTTATGTATTAGTAAAGAGGAAAAAATGGTCGGAAAAAATTATCTCTGTAGCATTATTTCTATAAAAATTCATTTCATATGCAAAGTGTTACTCTGCTCTGGGAAAAGTGACACCGAAGGACTTATGTGTAATTATGTCTATGTGTTGTGCATGTATAAACACACACACACACACAGAGCGCCTGATGAGCTGTGCTAATAAAGAAACAAAAAGCGGATGTGATATTTACCCAATACAATAAACACAGGTCAAAAATTAAATTGCCACAGGATCATTAGGAGCGCAGTTATGCATGAATAGCTTTACATGGCCAGAAGCCTTGCCACTCCAGCATTTTGTCACTACACAAGCATCCTTAGGAACCCTTGTTCCCAGTAATATTTTAGTCCTGGTCTCCCCTCATTAGAAATGGGTATAAGCCTTGAAGTTGCTTTCTTCTGCTTTTGTCAAATTTATTAAACTGGCTGGATATTTTTGTTATATCATTAGGTATCAGGTCCTTGAAAAAAAAAATCTGCTATGTTCTTGGCCCCTGAGATTTCCTGGAGCAGAGAAGAGATAAATTACATGCATGCAGGCAGAAGAAATAATCTGTCTTTCATTAGATTTGAATTTTCCAGTTTTCTATGTCTTTGAATTTCCCCATGTTCTGGTACTAGAGTCTGTCATGCTCACTTGGAGAGGAGCAGGGAGGGCACAACCTGCAGAACAAGCTGCTGCTCTTACAAAGCTCCCATATTTCTGCCTGAGAAATCCCAGTCCAAAGTGCATCTCTCAAGCTTGCCCAGTGAGTCCATGCTCTGTGCCGGCCCTGTGTTGGTTGACCCATGAAGACTGAGCATCACTCAGATTTTGTGGAGTTGAAAGTATGTGGAGATATGCTCCGCATGAATTTCCAGGTGGCCAGGACATGCTGACAGATGAACTGCAAGAGGAGTGTCTACTCTGGTCCACTTTGCCCACACTTACTTCAGACATCCTGCAGTCCCACACTTTGCTGCTTTTCATGGGATATGGTCCTTAGTCTGAAGCAAACATAGGTAAAGTGACTGGGCTCCACCTACCCCTGAAGATGCATTTCCAGGTAAACCCCTGGCTCCTGAAGGGATGCTTCCAGCCACTGGTGGTCTGGAGCAGCTAGATCCCTCCCAGTTTTCCACATGGGACAGAACCGAGGCCAACAGTTCCCCCAAGTCATCCCATTGTTACCCAGATCAAACCGTGTTTGGGGAAGGGGGTACTTCTCCAGCCTGCTTCACATTCCTTTTTGGCAAGATTTCTAATCTCTTATTGGCCCAGTGAGCGCGGGGCAGAAAGAGTTCCTTTTGGGCATCTCATAGCTGGGTTCCAGGAACTCTCCCCTTGTGTCTATCTGCTGAACCTCATGAACTGGGGCAGCAATTACTGCTCAGGCCCCTTCTTGGAGACAGCTTGCTCCCACCTGCCGAGCGTAGCCGGGCAGTGGTGAGTCAGGGGCCATGCTTGCCCATTTCTGCACATTGTTTCACGTTCAGTTAAAAACAAAGCTGTCAGTAATTAACAAAACATGAGATATTTGAGAAACAAGATTTGCCAAGCTGCTATTTTAGCAAATCATAACGGTGTCGCTGCCAAAATCATCACTTCTCTTCTCCCCTCTGCCCCCCCTCCTCCAGAATCAGTTGTGCGCTGTGAAATTGAAAAACTCTGTGTGAAGGAAGAAAGTGAGGTTCAAAGAGAGCTGTGGTTTTTCAGTTTGTTACACCACCAATGAAAAACATGCCATAAACAAAATTAATGGCACTGTCTAAAAAATTCTCGCTTCTTTGAATTTTTCTTGCTGTCTGAGTAATAATAAGCGAGCTGGTCCTAATCAAACAAAACAATCACCTACCATAGAGCTTTGTAAAAAAATTGGCATTCTCTTCCTTTAAACAGAGGGAAATTCAGGCTGGCAGAGTTGTGATAATTCATACAGTGTGGTTTATAGGCCAGGAGTGAAGTATGCAGCTCTAAGGACCCAGTCCAGCACTTTGACTGCTGAACTGCAGTGTTGTCCTCTCCTGTTGCAGGATGGGCTCCCAGCGTCAGAAGTTATTACAGACCCCTTTCTGCACCACACTTACTTAGTATTTTAAGATGTGCATGACTCCTATATCTCACAAACTTTCGCTGGAACAGAAAGCTCTCACTCTCTCACCAGAGTTGCTTAGTATTAGCCAAAACCAAATGTGTGGCATAATCTACAAAACTTTATTGTTTAGATGTGTATTTGTTTAAAGAAGCTCAGTATTCACCAGCCTTTAAGCTTTGTTCTGAGTTCAACCATGCTAGCAAACCACCTTGACATTTCTAAGAAATCAGGCAGAAGTCAGGTACCAGACAGAATGAGATTCTCTAGGATTTTTGTTACAGGAACAAAGCTCTATGAGGTCAGGCATTAAATAGGGTGGAAAAAGCCATATTAAAAGCCTGAGACAAGATCTGCATGAGTCATCCGAAATTTTCTGTCTGACTTCTGTGGACCCTGGATGAGGCTGTGAAAGAACATTATGATTTCACATGTCAGTGTTCAAACTTCAGGATGTCAAAGTTAGGATATTTACACTGCCCTAGGCATTTGGATTTGGTAGCACTATTTTTCATATAACCCAGTCTAATAGGAGAAAACTTCTTTTAGAAACTATATAATAAATGTTGAAGGATAATTTAATACTGGGATGCTAATGTTAAACTCACTGATGTAATTGATTAGCACATCTTTGTTGACTCATGGTGACATTTTCTGAAGTGCTTAAACGGCTGAAGAATACAAACTAATTAAAATGAATTTACGTTCCTTTGAAAAAAAGGAGGCATTTTCAAAGGTGTCCAATTAGGATACCCTTTTCCCACTAGAAATGAGAAAGAATTGAGTGCCAACTTTCTAAAAGTAGTTTTGAAAATCTCACCTTTAATTCTTTCTCTGAGCCATATTTTAGTATTTTTCCATCCCAATACATTTATGCAAGCACTGTCACTCCATCTTGCTCTTCTAACAGGTACTCTCACCAAAGACAGCAATACTGAAATACTCATGTAACCAAGATAACTCCTCCAGTACTGCAGCATCACACTTCTCAACATGTGAGACAACGTCTATCCAGGGATTTGATGGAATTTCCTGGAGTGGTTTAGCTCCTATCTAGTTTCCCACTCTCCTCTTGCTGGTTGCCTCCTATCACAGGCAGTCCCTTAAAGCTAAAATAGTCTGCTGCCGGCTGTGAGTGCATATGTAGACACAAAGTTGCCTTATTATCCCTAGCAGTGACCCATCTTGGCTGAGAACTTTGCTGAGGGTTTCTATTCTGTTGTGCTCCTGTGTGGGAGCTGCATGCACTCAGTGTACCTGATGCACTGTTAATATGGGCACTGGCTTTTACGATTACCCTGACCTCTTCCTAGAGGCATTTGCATAATTATTTCATGCTAAGTGGAACAGCTTCATGTCTCGAGGAAGCTTCTTTGCACCATTTCCAACAGTGCACATGGGAGCACTAGGTTCTGGTGTTCCTTCAAAACTGGGTCTCTCATACCTGAAGATACTGGGTACATAGTCTCTTCTCCCCTTCCCTCTTCCCGGCACTAGCCCTCAAGTGGAATTTAGGTGTGCTCTGGGAACCCCTGTTTGGCTGGGCTTTAATAACAGCTATTAAACACAGGGGAAACCCGGGGCTTGAGAAACCCACCAAACTTCTGATGTGAGGTGGGTTTCTGATAAACAGCTCAACAGTTACCTGGCTTAAAGAGTTTTGTAGGTCAGCACAAGCAGAAGAGAGGCCACTGGTGGGCTGTAGGTACCTCCACAGTCAGCAGGCAATTAGGGGCTGTAAGGAGAAAGTCCATGGTGTTCCAACACTGAAGTAAGACTGCTCAGAGATGCCGTTTAGGCTGCTGCTGATCCACGCCAAGATACAGCCTCTTCTAGCCCAGTCCAAGGCATGATTGTTGGCTACCATGCCCATAGTACACATCCAGGATTATACTCTGATCCAGTTAAGGCAAACTGTGCTTGTTTATCCTTAACACTTTTGATAGGTTTGGTTTTTTTTTTTGTAATTTGACCATTTTGGCCAGGCAGAGAGTGATGATGATACTGGCAGCAGATCTGAACTCAAGAGGAGAGGGAGGTAAGTGCCTATAAGAAAGATAACTGATGAAAATGGGCTGTTTGATAATCTCTTAGTTCATATCAGCTGTAGCCAAAAGAGCTGGTTTACATCTGATTATAACCTTTGTTTTCTAGAGAGCTCTGAGTCCCTTGGTGGATCTTAGCAGTTTCAAGAAATTATCTGCTATCTGCATATCCTACATTGCTTAGGTATACAAGCAAGATATTCCTTACAGCCCCTCCCTCAGACACTCTGGAGACACGAGACAGATGATTCCAGTTTGGATCCATTCCACTACAATTATCCACTGTTTTTTTGTAACATATTTTTTATTTAAATAAATCAAGAGGTTCCATTTAGCACATTGCGTTTGTCTTGGCATACACTTCACACACACAGAAACTCTATATTAAGGCTTTCATACAGCCGTTAGCAAAAGAATCAGCCAAATGCATCCCTGGTGTGTAACTGTACTGACTTCAGTGAAGTTTCACCGGGGTATCCCTGTTCTGTTGATTTGTCCCCCCTCATTCTCATTCCAAAAGACAAAACAGAGGAAAATGTATGTTTGTATTTAGTTAATGCAACATATTCCCCGTATGAGACACATGTAATCCCCTGCGCTTCAGTGTCTTCTACAGTTTTTCTACACTACTTGCTGCTTTATAGGACTGATTTTTACATTTATATATAATTTTGGTTTTATGACAGATGCCATAACAACATAGAGGTTGCAAGAACAAGCACTAGGAAGTCAGGAAACATTAAAGTCACCATTTGCCCATGAACGTAAGCTAGCAACCTTGAAGTAAGCCTGTTGGCACCAGCAAACATAAGAGCAGCAGGAGTCACTTAGTTTTGAGTGCCAGTCTCCAAGGATCAGTGCTTGGCCCTATTGCAGTCTCAGAGTTTGAGGAGCAACATCAAAAAGGTGAGAAGAACCAGATCCACATGTGTTGGTCTGGTCTGAGAGGTGGACAGGACTTCACCTGGCTTGTAATGCAGTCATTGCACTGCCTGCGTGTCGTGGTTCCAGGTTTGCTTCAACAGGTGTCAAGGTAAGCAGAGTTCTGCCTGCTATGAGAGTCAGTTCAGAAAAGTTAAAGCAGAATGACACCAGTCGAGGAGGTCAGACTTGAGTGAGCTACCCTAAAAATTAATTTTTGCCACTTTGCTATCAAACACTTTTATCAACAATATGGATTGAAACATAACCGCGTTCTGGACTGTCATAGAATCACAGCCATTACACTTGGAAAAGAACTCAACGATGATCAAACACTACAGGCTGGGGACAGAGTCGCTGGAAAGCTGCCCAGCAGAACAGGACCTGAGGTTGCTGGTCAGCAGTGCCCAGGTGGCCAAAAGGCCAGTGGCATGCTGGCCTGTATCAGCAACAGTGTGGCCAGCAGGACCAGGGCAGTGATTGTCCCCTGTACTTGGCATTGGTGAAGCCACACCTCAAATCTTGTGTTCAGTTTTGGGCCCCTCACCACAAGAAGGATCTTAAGGAGCTGGTGAAGTGTCTGGGGCACAAGTCTGATGAGGAGCAGCTGAGGGAGCTGGGGGTGTTTAGGCTGGAGAAAAGGAGGCTCAGTGGGACTCTATTGCTCTCCACAACTGCCTGAAAGGAGGCTGTAGCCAGGTGGGGGTCAGTCTCTTCTCACAGGTAACAAATGACAGGATGAAATGGCCTTATGTTGTGCTAGGGCAGGTTCAGTTTAGATATTAGGAATTTTTTTTTTTTTTTTTTGGTGGAAAAATTTGTCCAGCGTTGGAACAAGCTGCCCGTGGAAGTGGTTGCAGTCACCACCCCTGGAAGTGTTAAAAACCCAAGCATAATAGGGCATTTGAGGACATGATTTAATGATGAACATGGTGGTGTTGCTGGGTTGACATTTGGACTTGATGATCTTAAGGTCTTTTCCAGCCTTAATGATTCTATGACTCTATGGATATGAAACACTGTTTCTCCTGCCACTCATGTGTCTTCCCTGTGTTTTGTAGTGGCATGATCTCTGCAATATTGAGTTTCTGGGAGCTGAAGCACTGATAAGCATTCAGAAAGTATCCATTCAGGGTAATGATGGGCTTGGGGCACATGGCTAGGGTACGGACTGAAAGGCACAGTGTGGTTAGCATGTCAAGGACAAGGCGAAAGACTTATTTAATCACCATTCAAACAGGGTGCAGAAACCTGATAATATGTGGTCTTTTCAATTTAGCAGATATGTAACAACATTCTGTGGCTGGAAGTTGAAACCAGTCAAAATCAGAATAAAATTGACATGCATATTTTTAACATTCAGGATAATGAAAGTGGAATTATTTCCCAAGGGCTACAATAGAGTATACATCACTGGAAAACTTTTCAATCAAAAGAGAATGAGGCTGGATTTTTGTTTTCCAAACAGATATGCTCTAATTCAATGAGGAATTAATTGAGGCCGGTACTGCAGTCTGCACAATAAAGCAGATCACATTAAATGTAACCCTTGATGTTTTGAGCATCTTTTACTGGCATAGAGGCCCAAAAGCAGGACTGTCCATATATAAAAATAGTCTTATTTATTGCTAACACACACAGCAGTGGGCCAGAACTAACATTATTAGGCTAAGCATTCATATGCTCAGTATCCATGGGGCAGCCACCTTGGAGTCTCTGCTGGCCAAGGTGCTGTCAATCAAGCAGAGAAGTGTCAACCTTTGTTTCTCCTTAGAACATGCAGATGCTCAGTCCTGTTGATGCACTGCCTGCCTCTTCTCTCATAAGGTTTTTAGATCTTGACAAGTCAGTGATGGTTTTTTGCTTTTTTCCCCTGCTGAATCGCTGACGATTTCACTTTTCTGCTTCCAACCATTACTAACTGTTATTGACCTAACAAGCTCACCTCTGTGGTCCCTCTTTGTTTCTGCCTTCTTCCTATCAAAATCTCTCACCTCCATCTTAAAGTGGGAGTGACAGCAGCAGCTCATCTCCGTTAAAACTGAACCCTGAGTCACATAAATGGTTCCAGTGGTACTGGTTTTTTGTACAGTCAACAAACACACAAGGACTCATATTTGCTCCAAGGCTTCCACTCACGGATTGCATCCCATGTGGACATACTCTAAATGAAAAGTATCTGCTCAGCCTTATTATGCGTGAGGGCTGCAAGCACATCCAAAGAGACAGAAGGAATGGTTCCCATCTTCCTTACCCCCACATAATATGAGCAATGGCTTTGGAAAGCTGGAAAATCAGTAATTAAAAAGAAATTCTGCCACTGTACACAAATACTGAGGGTTGTGTATGAGGTCATGTGATTAGGATCTCATAGAGATAGGTGAAACTATTGAATAATTAGTACTAGGTACTGCTGTGCTCATATTTCACATTTCACATCTCTCTTGATAACTTTAACCACGCAGAAAACCCAAAGTCGTGTCTGTGGTTGGGGATAATGTATGTGCCAAAGTTCAAAGAGCTACACCAATTCTCTAAGGTTCTAAAACTGCCTAAAAATCATAAGAGAAAGAGTGCAGTTCCACCTCCTCCCACCCCTCATCCCCCCATTTTCTAAATTCAAACCTTAATTACAAAACAAAATCCAGCCACTTCACTCTGTGTCCTTCAAAGAATATGTGGTATTTTGGGCAAAATGTCGACAGAATTATGAACATTCTGCAAATGCCCAGTAGAATTAAAGTATTTTAATTATGGGAATCTCCAGAATGGAAAGCATTTTCTAGCAGTGATAGCAAGTGGTATCAGTCAGTCCTTAGTATCCTGCTTCACAAGCCTCTGAAGCGTGCCGGTGTCCTGTGAGCTACCCAGAACCTGTGCATGAGTCCCTCTCAGCATTTCTGTGGCAAGCAGAGGGAAAAAAAATCTTCCTTCAGCTTTAGTGCAAGACTTCCTCGGTGGATAGGCAAGTAATGTTTGTTCTGGCTGTAGCATCTCTTTTAAAGGTTACGTGTTGCTGTGCCTGGAAAATCTACTAATGGCTCTCTCTGTGTGCGTGTGTGTGTGTGTGTGAAACTGTGACAGATGGATTACAGAGATAGATAACGCTGGACATTTTTATGTCCTTGTAACCCAATCAAAAATATTTCATTTTTATATCCATGGATACTTTGGGGAGTAAACAGCAAAAAAACCCCAAACAACCCCCCAAACCCACAACACCCTAGCCCCAACCAACAAAAGCAAAACACTAGCAGAGATGGGAAATGAGAGGACAGTGACATGATTTATACAAGCACCTACCTCACCTCAAAATAAGATTCAAGTGAGTTACACCACTAAGAGCTCTCCAAAACTTCCCCATGTGAAGCTTCTGCAGGAGGATGTGACATGCTTTCAGTCTGGCTCAGAAGGAAAAGCCCATCTGATGAATTTGGCTAAAGGTAAAACTCACTAACTGAATGCCACTTCACATCTCTGTGCTTATGAGTACCTCTTTTTCCTCCAGCTTGTGGGAAAGAAATGCAGCTCAGATCCTCTTACCTGTTTCCTCACCCAAGGAAAATCAGCATCAGAAAGGTTCTCAGAAATTAGTACACGTTGTTTTTCTTCCTTTTTCAAAGAGTCAGGAAGATTACAGGGTAACTGTTCTCCAAGCATTAAGCTGCTTCTGCTCCTAACAGAAAAAACCAGGGCAGATCCCTGCAAACAATTCTTTGCTTTTGTTTTAAATTAAAGCACTTCCATTCTCGGAGAGACTGTTTTGATCTGGATGTTGAGGCAACATTTTTGTTGTTTCTTATTTAAAAGTGCTCATCCATACTCAGTCACGGCAGACACTGAGCACAGCATTACTTAGGTGTCTGCCTGGGGTGTATACGTGTGCATGGATGTGTCCTATTTTTGAGCTATTTTAACTTATGCTTCATATTCTAGTGCTTTCTGATAAGTGGAGTTTATGTCAGAATAATTGGCCTGAGGATTTTTCTTTCCAGTCCAGTACATTTCTGAGGTACAGCTACATGGGAGATAATGGAAATGCCTCTGGAGTATCTGTCTGACAAGGGAAATAGCAAGAGTAAGGAGTGAGCACAAAACAGGGACCTTGTCAAAGAGTGTGCAAGTGAATCAGTCCAATCACTCACTGTGGGTGACGTATCTGAACAAATTGAAGCAGACACAATGGTCAATTTGACTGAGGAAAGTATAATTTTGGATTAGGGTGAACACCTTTAATCTGTCAATTGTGGCAGTCTTAAACCTGTAATTGAAAGAGCACAGCACTGCTTTACTCCAGATGTCAGTCAAACCTATTCACCCGCCTCTGATCACTGATCAGTTTGCAGTCTCTTCTGCATTTACTGATTAGGCTCCTAAATATGTCCTGTTTTAGACAAGACTCTTTGCTCCACCTAAAGAAAGTATCAATCTAGTAAGTGCAGCCCTTCAGAATAACACTTTGATTCACCCGATTTTCAAGCAGATGGTATTCAGGGCACAGGAAACAACAAAACAGAGCATTGCCATGTGTTTAATTTTAGCTCTTGCTCCTGAATTGCCGTTCGAGCTATAAAACACTGTCTTACTTTTAGTGTGCCTGTGTGCCCTGCCAATCCAGAATTGAAGTCATGTCTCTCTAGTGTAATTCAGAATAGGGTGATTTCTGCCCTGGGAGCACCACTCCCAGAAGATGGTTGAGTTTCCAGCCCACATGACTTGTCCCACCTGTCCCAGACTGGGACAGGTAAGTGAATTATTTCCATAGGCATCTTAGCCTCAAACCTATCTGTGAAATTACAGACCAAGGATACTGACTCATGGGAAGTAGGATATCTTAACAGCTTCAGGAGAAGAATTACTCCATCCCTGCCCACTTGCATGCAGATGGTTCTATGATTTATCAAGAGGAATGGTCCATATGCTGCTCACAGTCTCCTGAGACTTTTACCCTAACATCACTTCTTCCAATGTTTAGATTAAGGCAACATGAAATGGAGAATAAAATTAGCCTGACCTTGCAGGAAGCAAAGAGGTATCAGAATGATTTGCTGCATGAGAGGCTCTCCACTGCTTTGCAGCATCTCAGGGAAATCACAGAATTTTCTGAGTTGGAAGAGACCCACAAGGATCATCGAATCTGGAGTTTCCTTTTCTTAGATCATGCTACAGGTGGGCCATGCCCCACACTAATATCCTTCTCTGAATACTGAACCTGACATTTTCCACAGCAGTTTGAATTCTAGCCTCTTTAAATTTATGGTCATCACTGATACCATTGTTTTAAATGTTTGCTGATGTTGCAGCTCTAGAGACAAAAGGAGAGAGGAACCTCTTGTCATTCTTAACAGCACCCTTCCCTTTGTGAGGCAGGCCACAGGGAAGAACTGACGAGAGAAGCAGATTCCCATTCCCTGGCAGGAGAAAATGCAGCAAAGTATTAAAGTAGCTAAGCAAACTCATTTCTTCAGCATGTGACGTTGAAATAAATAGGCAAAGAATCATCCCACCCTCCAGAGCTTCTCAAGAGTAAATCATCCAAACTGTTAGTTATCCATCCTCTACTCTGTCATTATTCTCTGCCTGTCAGCTCCTTATAAGGGCTGCCTGTTCCACCCCTCTTGTGTTATTATGGTTGCCATGCCCTCCTCTCACCAGCTCCTATCTGTTATAATGACACAGTGAGGGGAAAAACCCCACACCCAGGCTCCCAAATTACCAGGAATTAGAGGAAAAACAATAAAATAGCTTTTAAAAAACCCCCAAAAACAAACAAACAAAAAAAACCAAACCAAACAAACAAAAAAGAAAAAAAAAACAAAATCCAAATCCCAACAAACAGAATAAAATAACCAAAATGAGAGAGTGAGAGAATTTTGCAATCTGTAGATGATTTCTGCTTCTGGGATTGCATACGTCATTAAGATTTATAGGTCAGTTCAGAGCTTAAAGAGCAGATGTTTTCTCATTATTTATCTTCCTAGCTAAGGCAGAAGATTCCTTTTTAAGGAAATCTGCGTAACACATGCAGTGAAAATAGATCAGGTCCTACGATCAGCCTTTTTTAACCAGCTCGTAAAGGGTGAGCTGAGACACCCATCAAAGAGAAGTTTCATTTTACCCTCCACAACAGAAAGAAATGTGCTCACTAGTGTCTGATACTGAAAATGTCAAATAAAAGTACTGAATTTTACCTCTTATCTGGCTGTCCTCTGACTAAAGCTATGAACACTCGAAGAGTTTCTTGTATGAACAGTCAACTGGCTAGCAGGCTTCAGCTTCTGCACTTCATCCCAAGACCTGGATTTTTGAGCTTTAATCAAAAGATTACTTTAATCAAAGTACTATTCTATCAGTGCTGTACATGCTCTTTGTAAAGCACAACCTGTTGGTGCTATGCTGAAGTCCTCCAAACTGATCAGAACAATGTAACTTCTACAGGCACCTGTCCTCATCAGAGCCCTTTCTGAGCTTTTTACTTATGTAGCCACAGAAATTAAGTGGCTTTCAAGGACCCACTTTTCCAATCATTGCAGCCCTTTGTGGGCCAATCACTGGGCACTTTGGAGACTGTTTGCACTGGTCATCTTCTGTTGTGAAGATGGAAAGGAAAAATCAAATTACAAAATATTCAAACAAAATATTCCAAGAACTTGAATTCTGAATTTTCTCCTTGCATTCCTTACATCAGAAATACCTGATTCAGAGCTACAGAATATCCTTTCCATCTTGTAATATTCTTCCAAAATATATGAGTTCTACATATTTATAACCTCCATAAATTTTTGCATATACCCTTTGGTCTTTTTTGCCAGTGTAATTGGTCTGAATAGGGGTCTCACATATTCCCAAGGCAGCTGGGACTGTTTCTGACCTTTCAAGTGTTTCTAACTCCAGGGCCATGGAATAGCTTGTATGTGAAGATCCTCTTTCTGACTGCTCTTCCCTTGAAGAGATGCCTTTGCAATCCTCCTGCTCCAGGCCTTAAAAGCACTGCTGGGACAGCTCATGCCTGAAGAACCTACTCAAGGCCACACACCTCCAGGGTGATAGATTCACTTTAGAATCAAAAGTAATTAGGAGGAAAAGGAACACAGGCTTGCACAGCAGCCTCACTATCAAACAACACAAGCAGTAAAGCTCTTAAAGTAAATCATCAAAAGCCTTCATAATCCTCTGCAGAGCCAATACCCTCTTCTTGGGACTCTATAATATCTCCTTTCCTCTGCAGATGTTAAGGCATAGAATGAAAGAAACCTTGTCCCTTTTCCTGAGATCCCAGTTTCTTACAGCAGCCACCCTGCTTCTCAGCATCTTCAGGCAATTCAAGCTCAAAACCCATTGCTGATGAGCTGGAACGACCAGTTCCCTGGAGCCTGCCTGCCCCCTTTAGCAAATCTTTTCTCTGAGAAATACCACCACTGACCCCCACAGCAGCTTGATGGTGAGGTGCGGTGTGAGATTTTAACTCTAAGCAGGGATCTGGACAAGCTGGATCAACAGGCCAAGGCCAATTTTGTGTGGTTCAACAAGGAGAAGTGTTGGGGCCCTGCACTTTGGCTGTAACAACCCATCAGGTTCTAAGTAGACAGGACCAAAGACACGAGTGAAAAAAAACCCCAAATCATACATCTGAGAGAGCCATCCAGAAAAGAAGCCACCTACAAGGTTAGTCTGAGGTCCACTAGGGAGAAAGCTCCAGGGTCAGCATTAGACACACCTGTTTCCTACTGCATTTAGCATTGGTGCAGCCTCACCTTGAGCACTGCATGCAGTTCTGAGCCCCACAATTTAAGACAAACGTGAAGGTCTTTGAATGTGCCCAGAGGAGGGCACCAAAGCTGGAGAAGGGGCTGAAAGACATATCCTGTGAGGAGCAGCTGAGAACTTTGTGCTTGTCTAGTTTTGAGATGAGTTTGAGGGGCAACCTCACTATTCCCTACAGCTTCCTGAGGAGGGGAAATGTAAAGGGAGGTGCTGAGCTCTTCTCCCTGGGATCTGGGGACAGGACATGTGGGAATGTTATAAAGCTGCCTCAGGGCAAGTCTGGACTTGACATTATGAGAGAGTTATTTACCAAGAGGATGGTCAAACCCTGGAACAGGCTTCCTAGAGAGTTGGTTGATGCTCTGAGCCTGTCACTGTTTAAGAGGCATTTAGACTATGCCCTTAATAGGATGCTTTAACTTTTGATCAGCCCTGAAGTGGTCAGGCAGTTGGAATTAGTGATCATTGTGTGTCCCTTCCAATGCTACTTTTCCATTCCCCTCTACCCACAACACAGGTCAAACATGGATAGAGGCCCAGGCCTGAGCTGAGATGGGTCTATGGGAAGGGGTGTGAGTGGAGGCCACAAGTTAGGCTAGTCTTGAGCATAAAGGACCACTAGTGCCCTCAGGGCTCTGATGCCCATCATGGGGCATTGATCTGTCTGCCTTTAGGTAGCTCAATGAGGTAGCTCAAGCAGCCCGACCTCTCAGTATCACCCATGGAAGACATTTGGATTCACTTTTACAATACATAGTTGGAATTTGATTAGTTTAGCTGGATGGTGTGACTGTCCCACTGCAGATCTCACTACCTGTCTCTCTCTGGGGAAGTATGATAATAGTTCTGTACTTGGGACCTTCATGCTCTGCTGGATTTTCCTCTAGGTAGATTTCACTCTCTCTTTAGTCCCACAAATTCCAAAGTTTTCCGCAGTCATTCTCAGAGCAAATTACCCTCTGATTCTTGTCTTTAACCTTTTTCCTATGTATTTGCATAGCAGCTCAATGAGCCATCTGTAGTGCCAGTCTATCCATGCTCTGTTCTACTATGTCATGAGGAGGTAAAGAAAATGCATTAAAAAGCTGTAGTCAGTGCTGTGTGCCAGCTGCTAGTGTCCCTTGGAAAATATTTGCACTGTTTGTTATTGACATGAAAGTTCTCTTGGTAATTGGTGTGCTGCTTATAGTTCTTCAGGATTCCTTCCCTCTTTGGCTACCCCAGAGAAATGTGCTGTACGGGCCAATATGAGCATTCAGCTGAGCTGATCCAGTCCAGTACTTTTCTGTATTAGGTGAAAATGTTGTTTTCATTACCAATCTTTAACTCTTAAAAAAAATATAAATCCCTGCAACTGTAGCTGTTTCTCATAAAGTCCACATTGCATAAACAGTTGCCCCAGGTCCTGGGAAAAACAGCCCGTTCACACATGGACTGCACCACAAAAGCAATAGCTCACAGTGGTCAGGCCAGGGCAGAACAAGGACGTGCTCTCTGAAAGGGACAGATGGTATCTATTTAGCTAAACATTCTTCCACTAAGGCTGTTTTAACGCCCAGATAATTTTTATCAGCTTCTTATCACATTTGGGAGCCCAGCATGCTTCTGATAGAGGCTGTGTAAGTGCTTCCCAGAGAGTGCTGTAGTTTCAGGGTTCAAGGCAGCATATCAGCATGAAGAGGAGGTGTGTGGATATGGAGGGGTGGAATAAAAACAACCCCATGCCATGTTTGCTGATTTTGAAATGTTCTTGGATGAATTTCCAGGTAGAATATAGATGCAAGAACGTGGGAGGCCTCTTTCATCCATACTCAGTTTTGCTATACATTCCGGGCCAGACTGTGAGCCTTTAACTCATCTGTGTCTGTGTGCTGTTTTTTAGGCTGACATGAAGGAGGTCTGCCAGTGCTCTGAGCAACTCAGAGATGCTTCACTGGCATCTGTAGCATGGTATTAAGCCCAAGCTATCCTGGCTCACATCTGACTGCAAAATTCAGTGTAGACATGCAACTTAGCCTGGCACTCACTCCTAGGAATGCTTCTCTTCCCAGATACTTCTGTTGTGAGGACAAGGTGTTACTCATCCTCACTACGCATATCACAGGGTGCCTTGCTGTTAGACTGTCAGGCAGAGCTGTCATCTGAAACCCCCAGTGCAGTGAGGCGACGCAGCCCTGTGTCAGCCCTCTTGAACTGTGACAGTACCACATGCGACACGAGCAGCCTGACATCTGCACAGTGTAGCATGCACCAAAGCACCTCGGTGTAAAGAGCGCCTGGGTGTTCAGAGAGAGAGCAGAGAGGAGAGTATGGGACACTTATGAAAGGCAAAGAAAAGTCTGTCTCCCTCTCTTTCTCTCTCTCTCTCCTTTTCTTTCTTCACCAGGGAACTGGCTCACACAGTACTACAATAACAAGAACTGGCAGGCTGCCCAGCATCGCTGTACTTTGGTTGTAAGTGAACTATGAGGCTCAAGCAATCTTCTGGGAAAAGTTCACACCAAATGTATTGTATGTTATGTTTTCCCCTCATTGTACTTTTTTCCAAAACAGTCTATTATATTCCTTCCCTGCTGCATTGTGGATTTCTTTAAGATCCCCAGGAGCTGCCCTTTTTAAAACCAAACATTTGGGTAATCGAACAGATCTGTTTTTTGAAGTAACAGAGATAAACTAGTAATCCTCCTCTTAGAGCCAGCCTTCAGAATAAAACCAGAGCACAATTCATTGAACAGTGGGGGTTTCTGTTGTTGGAAATTGGTTTGCTTGGGGTTTTTTTCTCAGTTAAAACCAAAAAGTTAAATAAGAGAAAGAAGTGTGCTATTGAAACACTGTCATTATCTATACGATGTACATCTTCCATGGAATGGAAGCCAAAGCAGAGAGGACTTTACAATAGTAGTGCAGTAAAAGAAAAAATGTTCCAAAAAGTGTGTTGTTTCACTTGAAGCTTTCAAAAAAGTCTGATGTGGTTTTCCATGATAGTCCTGGACATATCAGAGATGACAGCTGTAACTTCCACTGTAAGATGCCTTAATTTATTTCTTCCTGTTTCTCAATATGGCTTTGCAGGGACATAAAAAATACATTTTTTAAGTTCAGAGAAATTATGAACACATTAAATAAAATTTATCTGACAAATCAGACTACGGACAGTCAGTTGGAAACTGGATAACAGAAGTATGCCATAAGCAGCCCAAGTACATATTCTCCATTGCCCTGCAAATACAGATGATGTGAATTTATAATTTACTGTTGTTTTTACTAATTAATTTTATTGTATTATTGCCTAGAGGCCTTTGCTAAGCTCTGCATTGCATTGTGTGAGGTGTTGCACCTATGCATAGGAAGTTTCTTCCTCAGAAGATTTAGGAGGTTAGCTTGGGGTCTTTTTGCAGATGTGTTGGCATGCTACACAAAGCAAACTCACAGCAAACATGAAACAGTTAATTCAGCTTAAATTAGCAGTGGTATCAAGTACCTGTAATTCCAGGAGACCTTGGTAGGAGTTTTGGGTGTTCAGCACTTTAGAAAGCCAGGCTGAAGTTCCTTGCCATGCTTCTGACAAAAAGTCCTTAGAAATTAAAGACAGAAAAGAATTATTAGGTTATCAGTCCAAATTCATCCCAGAAGAAAACCCATTGAAGTCAATGAAATTTCACTGGGGATGGATTTACCATAGCAAGATTGATCCCTATAGTATATTTAGAAGTGCTTTGTCCTATACAGTTTTAATTAGCTCTACATTAGTCAAGGTACTGTACCATTGTTTTAATCAGCTACCCTAGCAGAGAACTGTCTCCAGCTACCCTTGTCCACATTTCCCCTCCCACCCCCATCCCTTTCTGCCTCCTTCTCACCCCCTCATTATTTTATGTCTAATTTGGCTAATGAATTTCTCAGACAGAGCCTTCTTTCATGTTTGAGAAGGACCTTGCCCGTATTGAGGCTAAAGAAAAAAAAAACCAAACTACACTGAAAAAAAAAAAAATAGAAAGAGCAAATTCTTCTACTGAGAAAAGCAAAGGTGTTTATGAAGCTTTAAGCTGCTTTTTGTCACTCCATCAATCCATATATAGCTAGGTAACAGTTCTTCACCCCATATTCTGCATTAAGGTGGGCATGAGTACTTTAGTCTTGGCTTTCCAGTTTCAACGCTGACTCACTGCATTGTCAGAGCAAGTGGTTCTTGTTTCAAACCTCTGCTTTGCCACTGTTACAATAACCATAGTCATGCATGTGTACGTGTAAACGATTTCTCAAGTTGCTTCACAGAAATCAGGAAAGCATTTTAAGTTCACTAGTGGAAAAGCACATGTGATACAAGGCAAAGTACTGTTGCCATCAGTACTACTGTCTTTTTTTATTTGTAATCATTCTAACATGAACATTAATCTGTTCTCTGTGTTTGCCAATTATTTTTTACCTTCTCTGATGAAAGTTCTAACAAGATTATAAGGAATTTGTAGTCTCTCTATGCTTTCAGTCATATAATTACGACTAAAACAACTGTGTCGAGAATAACTGCAGAAACTGTGGGTGCAGTGCTGCCTTCTGCCAAAGAAAAAAAATGTCCACAACTAAGGAAAAAAACCTCTAAAACCACATTGGACAAGTTACTAAATCCCATCTACGTAAACACGTGTGTGTTCATTTCTGAGTCACTCTATCATTTGACCATGCAAGAAACAAGACAGTTTGCTTGAAGAATGTCAGGAAGACCAGAATATAATTTTTAAAAATGCCATGTTTTCAGTTTTCTCAATGCTCTTCTAAAACAGGCACACACTCACTTTAAAATTAACCACAGAGCTTAATTAAGCTTCTTCTGATTGTGCTGGGAGGGTTCCATGTTGTCTTCCTGTGGTCATTTCATCAGCCAGGGCTTTTCATGTAAGAATGTGCTGCATCCATGTCACAGCATGGGGTCTCATCACAGACACCTGCTCTCAGCCTGTGAACACAGATTTTAATCCCCTTCCCTGCAAAAATGGTGACAGAAGGACATGTTATTTAATTACTCATGCATGCTCTCCAAGACAGGGTCCACAACTCCACTTGTTTCATATGGCTTGTGCTATTTTTGGGGGGTGATCAAATAGGATGGTTGTTAAAAAAGCAGAAAGCTTCACAATAGACTTCTCTTTGCTATTTGATGAGAACAATATATGAAAAGATTGGCAAGATAAGAACAGAGTGGGAACTGAAGAAAATCTAGGTATGGTAAATATAGCCATAAAATTATTTCTGACTTCTGCTCTCACTGTGAAGATATGTAAGCTAAGATGTACTGTGTAACTTCACTCTCCTCCACTACAAGATCATGGATCCAGCAAAAATTAACTCTGATAGTCACCTCTAACATACTGAAGAAGATGAAACCAACTTAAATTTACTAAAGCCTTCATCTAAGTAAGATCTGCAATAGGAGTTATATTTCCCTCAGGTGCTAGAAGAGTAAAAAAAAGGAGGAAGATGAAAGAAGAAGTATAAGTTTTTAGTTCTGCTTAAACAATGCATTTGCTAAATCACTCCAGTCAAAATCATTCAGCAATTCCTACAAAATCCTATCATGGACCAAAGCAAAGCACAGCTGAATGAAACGTTATATATTGTATCCGGCAAGCAATCACTGTACTTGCATTCTCATTGCCCTCAGCAGCACCTGCATTCTTTGATCACAGTCCTTTTATGTGCTGCACTGTATACAAAAGACTGAACCAGCAATTAGCCATTCTAGCACTGGGTCCTGAAATCTCTGCAAATGCTTCAGCTCTTTAATGAATTCCTAAATAGAAGGAAGTTGCAAACAAAGTTCAGCTTGTGTATTTTATGCCAGGTTCCCACAGCACTGTAGGTTTTTAGAGCTTAATTAATGACACTTGCATCCTGTATGCCTTCCAGAGTTTTAGTGGAACTTTTACTGGTCACTTCAAACTTTGACATCTTTTGGACAATTGTCCTCAGAATATTGGGCAACCTCCCCAGGCTTTGGAAGGAAAAAAACAAGATATTGCTGCCAATCATGACTCATCTGTATTAACGGGATGAACAAAAACTGGAGGGACAAAACGTGCATCATTTCAAGTAAACTACTCATCAGAAATCCTATGCATTGTGTATGAACCAAAACGGGTGATGAAAATTAAAACCACAGCCTAATATACCAGCATTTGGGAACTCTGCCAATGCCCCTAATTAAAATTTTGAACTAATCTCTTCAGGGAATCCAAGAAATTCTTTCAGAAAATGGAACATTCTTCTATGCACATCCAACTACTTATCCTGTAAGAGGGAATGTAAAGGAGATTGTATACGATCAGACAGAGGTCAGTCGAGTGGAAAGGACAGTGTGAAAGCTACAGGAAATGAGCCATCTATGAATGAAAATACTGGAATTCCTTCTTGACCTCTGACTCACATAATGTAAGATTTTGCTGGTCCTCATCAAAGGACCATTACATCAATGGAAAGTCTTCATTAATTTTAGTATGATTTTAATCAGTTCCCAAAACAGGAGAATACAAAAATAGGATTTTACAATATCAAGGTGTACCAATATGTCCTTTCTCTTCTTTTCTACCATCGTTAGAGAGGTTGGTGAGAGTGATTTGAGATAAATGAAAAGCATAGAGGCTGGACTGGAGAGGGTCTAAGACAGCCCCTGATACTGGCTTATAGACAATAAACAACAGATCCAGTACTGTTAGAGATGCAATTAGACATGAAAGAATGGAAAGGGTTGGTAATTGGCTGGTAAGTGGAGAGGGAAAGGATGTTGGTAAGTATTTCATAGAAGGGAAAGCCCTAATCTTCTGTATTGTCAATTAAAAAAAAAAAAAGCCAGAGTAAGATTTTAGGAAGAAAAATATGATGATAGGCAGGTGTGAAGAAGAGGGGAATAAAGTAACTGGAGCGAGTGTACAAGGCTAGGTTAGACTCTCACACATAGCAAAAGAGACAAGATAGGTAGGAGTTACAAGAAAAGAAGTTACAAGCAGGGAAACTGCATCGTACTAAGTAAGTTTTGTCTTTGGAGAAACCAGCAGGGTCCTATAAAGAAAAATAAGTGAAGGCAGTAGGAGAGAATTACCAAAGATTAATCTAGGCTCGCTCTGCAATGAGTAAATCTGTTTAGGTATGCAACTGAGCCTCATAAATCAAGCAATCCTATCCTGAGCCCAAATTATTCAAATCTATGGCTATTGTTTGGCCAATGTGGAACTACAGGGTTTAACATTGTATTACACTTCCCATAGCCCCTGACACTCAGGCAGACTGGCTGAATTTAGGGAAATGGAGGCACAAGCCTCCCTTTGCATGGCTGTAGATGACTACATGCAAAGCAAGGCTGTGAGGATTCAGTTCTCTCAGCAAATTCTCCCAAGTTAACCCAAACATGACTTCAGCTCTGGTATTCTTGTCATTTGCAGAGCTGTCCCTCTTCTCTCTGGCGTAGAAACAAACAAAACTTCCTCTCTGCTATCATTTTGTAAAGGATCTTTCTGTGACTAAGCCATTTATGTGTCTATATTACATGTAATTCTCTGATGCCAGATGAGATAAACGAGATAATCCTCATAAAGGATTTGTGGCATTATAGATTACAGCTTCCTTTCGTATGTTGTATGCATTGCCTTCAAGAGGCCTTGAGTGATGCTATAGGATCTCTGTATTCAGATTACAAGATACTTGCATTGAGCACTGACTTATTATAGGTTTAGAAATACCAAGAACCCAACTAAGTGGCCAGCTGTTCAGATCCTGCTGTTCTCTTAATCCACGCAAAGGTAAAGTACTATTGTGGTCAGTGGGATCCTTGCCAGGGTAACAAGATTGGAACCATTTTCCTTGTATTTATTCAACTGCCACTTCACTATAAAGTGGTAAAATAAATAATACTAAAGTGATTGTTCAGCAGACAGAACAAATTATTCCAGGAAGAAGTCATCTTTGCTTTAATCATAGTGTGTCCAAGCCAGAAACGTACTTAGTTACTCTGCCTTTTTGTTTTTTTATTATTATTAATATCCCAAGGCCTGTTGACACAACCAGCTGGAATCTTGAAATTGGATTTTACTAATTTAAGGGTCTACCTAGGGTTTAAAGACTTTTGTGGATCTACCTGAAGGCGCCCTCACTGGCCATCTCTCAGAAAAAAAAAACAAACGCTGAATAAGAGCTAAACTGCTACTCTGGAACTCAGTTTCTCCATCAGAATGAATATGGCATTAGTTCTTCCAGGAGGCAATAATCACTAGGAAGATCTTTAGTTGTGTTTCCTGCTGTGCAACATGCTCTTTGGATGAAGGAACTGAATAATTTTGGGAAACACAGAGGAGCTATGTTCAGCAACTTCACAATATGACTGTTCTGATACAGGGCCAACTCTGGCTTCTAAGCCTGGCAAACAATATAGCCAATCTCTGATACTGCATGGTGTGAACTATTCACACAATGGTATACCCTGCTTAGCACATGTGAGGTATCTCTAAGAGGAACATGGCTGATGATAAATTTACATGACATTAACACAAATGTCATTTACAGTGCTCATTTGCCTAATTAATAGTGTATTTATGTTTCTTGAACATTGCAGTGATCATTTTTTAATTTCCTCTCCGGTGAGAGCCTTTAGTAGAGTGGGGGAATTTATGTTTGCTCTCCAATGATGGTACGTTAATCTCTACGGCAAAAATTCTGCATTTTCTATTCTCACCTACGCTGACATTTTGCCTGCTCCTGAATAGATCAGCAACATTCCACTAACAATAACCTTTTTCAGTGTGGAGCAGTGATCTACATCTTAGAAGAAGTCTTCACACCTCTTGATTTCTATTGCTCAGGAAGAGAAAGTGAAGTATGTAGCATAATTCTGCTACATCGGAGCAGGCAAACATCTAATGGAAGTACACCTTTAGCACCTTGTGTCTGCGTAATTTAGGATGTCAGAGATCTCAGCTGTTTGCTGTCTTTCTGACTCCCCTGGCTGTGTTGAAATCACCACAGTGACAGCCAAGATGAAGTAGCTGACTATGTGAGCATTCCTTGTCCTTTCCAATACACAGCAAAGCTACTTAGCTTAAATCACCACTGACGGGAACTAACTTCTTAAACAGGTTTGAACTTGATCCTTGTTGAGCACATCTGACTGTGCCCCAGATTGCCTAGTTCAGCTCCACGCCAGCACATGTACCCTATTATCAGCAGCAGCAGCTCTACATCAGTCAGCAGCTGGCAGATGGGCCCTTGGGGATTTTTCTAGCTGAGGCTAGTGCAGCCCTATGGCTGCTTCAATATATTCTCCGTGCACAAAAGGGGACATATCTCTGTGCAAATGTTGTTATTGCACAATGGGTGTCATTGATAGCAGGAAAGAGACAATGCTTGGGAGCTGGACATGTTGTTCAAACATCATTCCAGTCTTTTTATATACTCTGATTAAGGCCCTTTACTTAGAACTGCCATCACGCTGTTTCTGGCTGCTTTGGGTGCAGAGAAAATATCTGAAAGCCCTTTGCACCCTCTTTTAAAGAGTCAATTGAACTGTATTTCAGTGCCTGAAATTCTACAGTTTGTGACTTTCTTTTAATGTAGATTCTGGCTTATCTATGTAAGATACACAAACAGGTACACCCGTAGTACCCATCTTTCCAAGCACTATAGATATATTCTCTATTAGTCAATTCCTTTTCTCCACCGCATTTCCAGGTCATAACCCCACTGTTGTCAGCATTACTTAGCCCTTGACACCCTAGCAGTATTTCTTCAGTAGTGGCAGACAGGGCTCTTAGGCAACCAGGAAATCTAAAACAAAGAAAAACTGTTACAAGGAGAATATGGGACAGACAGAGGAGCAAGTGGAACTAACAGACTAAAGGCCCAAGGGAAAGAAGTTAGGTTGAGGCTGGGAATAAGGGCAGCAACATTTCCGAGGATTTGCTCCCAAGGCAGACAGCAGCTGCTGACTCTGCCAGGGAGAGCGTCAGTCAGAGCAGCCAGGAATTCACCTGTTTTCAAAGTACAGCACCAGCACAGGGTGAAGGTATTAACATCCTGTGTTCAAAGTGATGCACAACTAAGCACAGAGACAGAACTCATGACTAACTAAAGGGATTAATTTTCTAAACCTAGATGTCTCTTTTAGATTCCTAAGTCTCTCCCAGGGGACCTGTGATGCATCAACCGTCCCTTGTGCCAATGTCTCAGATAGATCATTATGTTTAGCCTACTGAACACTAACCACCATGTCCTTTCCAGGCTCGAGAAAATGAAGGGGGACCAACTTCAACCAACTTGAGATAGAATACCTCTGATGGCCAAGGTGGTACCTGAAGCTCCCTGATGATCTAACCCAGGGTAGTGGGCCTGGCTCAACCACTTGGTCACCTCTAAAATCTTACAGAAGCCCCTGCGCCCTGTCATGTGCTGAATGCAAACTCTGCTGCTGAGCACTGTCATTTCCCACAGCACAGCTGTAGAACTCCGAAGAAACAGCGTAATCAAGTTCCAGGCATCCCCCACCACCGTACCCACGAGATCGAAGCCTTGCCACAACACAGCCTTTTCCCCCTGCCCATCCCGCCTGCTTTTACCTGGTCTCTGTCAGTCACTGCCATGCCTCCCTGAAGCTCTCAAGTGGCTGTGACAGGAATGGCTAAGGAGATGAGATAGAAGCACCTATAGCAAATAAATAAATGAATAAAGCACTAAAAAGACCAAGCTGGAGAACAAGGGGGACATGAGCTGTTCAGAGGCTCGAAGGCCAGCCCATAGAGTCACTCAGTCTAGACTCCAGATGTGAACGCAGAGCCTCAGTGAGTGCAATACGGGACTGCGTAAATATCTCAGCCAGATGTCTCAGGGCCCAAACTACAAATCCTCACAAATGGTGACAGAGTTGGCTGTTGCTGTTTGTATAGCTCTGCTTCCAAGAGAATCAGTGGTCATTCAGTCAGCAGCACTTCATTTTTGCTGCCAGATGGGAGGGAAAACCAGGCTCAGAGTTGCAGTTAGTCTCATAGCAAACTCAGCAGTCGGTGGATGGGTCATGGAGCCCTCTGTGGGTACTGAGGTTAGCTCAAAATAGCAATCTGGGGAAAGAGCTGAAAAGATTATAGTAAACATAAAAGCACATGATACTAAACTCACAAATAGGCTGAAGTGACAGGCTGCCATGTTAGGCACTTGAATTAAAATTTAGGTGTTCCAGACCCCTCCTATTTGGTCAACTAAGCTTACAGATGCTTAACATTACGCGATGGAATTACGTTTCAGTTGCTGGAGACGTGATACACTGGCTCTAAGGAGCTTGATGCTTGTATCTGTGCTTTCAAACTAAGCATTCCTCTGCCCCACATTCATGTTCCCAGAAATTGTATCCTAGGTGGGTGCCTCACAGAAAGCACCTGGAGGAAACCTGACCACCTTCCTGTCTTATTTGCGGTTGGATCTGTCCCTGGGGAGGCTGGAGATTAGTTCCAGCTCCCTCTTCTGTGTGAGTTAGACCAGGGAATTGAGCCTGTCTGTCCTGGGAAATGTTACCACTGGTCTACAGTGTGTTTCAAACCAAAGCTTTCCCAATCTCTTGGATTTCTCTCACACTCCATAAAAAAATTAAGTATTTATTGCAGCAGGGTATAGCACCTAGGGATCTACAGTAAAAGTCCTTTTGTAATCTACCCTGTCACTGGCCCAATTTAGGATATATCAATTTATGACCTAGATTCTCTTCAGCAAGTCAGCAAAACTGGAACTGGCTGAATAATTTATGAGAAGATTTATAAGCAAAAGTCCAGAGTTGGGATACTCTGATTCACAGGGATAATATTATTTATGATTTCTTGTTCAAGCATGAACATGTTTTAGGATGGCAAATAATTGTCCCAAGATTTGCAAGAGGATGGTTTTCATTCTCCTATTTTAGAGTACCAATAGAAAATGACTCATACAGTATAAAAGATGAGCTTTTGAATCAGCTCAGAAAAACTTGACAAAGAGACATGTGCCAGTCAAACAAATCAAACAGCTCAGAAAAACTTGACAAAGAGATGTGTGCTACTATATCAGCGTCCTGTTTCTTTTGGTCCAGTTACAGCCTAAAGTTGTACCTCCTAGAGAAGTATTTAAAAAGGCCACTGTCCCTGTCTTCAGACCTACACTCACAGAGATAACTTGGAGTCAGAAAAGGTTAGGATATATTGCAATACTTCATACTCACTGCAGGCTAAGAACTCACATATGAGCAGTAGCTGATGCAGGGTGACTCCTTTATCTTCCATGGCAAATGCTTGGGGACAGTGAGCCCCAACTCACAGACACTTTTTTCTCATTCCCAAGGTCCTAATGGCGGTCAGAACTGCCAAAAGATGTTCTGAACAACACTGGGTACCCATAGTGGTACATTTCCCATAAAGGTTGCAAGGGTTTACTCTGTTTTATACCTCTGTCACTTCTGACCCTCAAACCATTGCTGGGATCCACTTCCTTCCAATAAAAATGTTTCCTGAGCTGCCACATTCAACCCTGGGTCTAAATCAGATTTATCTGAACTGACAGGTGTATGCTTTTGAGGTTTAATTAATTTCCCTCCCTATCCTGAACAACTTAACCCCAAAAAACATAGTATAGAGAGGCCTGTGCTGGACACAGACATCCTTTTCCTTATTATTCTGCACTTTCTAAAGAGAAAAGGCATTGAGTGCAATAACCCTAAATAACAGTTAACTCCATGATCTAAAACAAGTACACTGAACAATTTATTCAAGCACATCGTGCTGTTCTTCCACCTCCTTGGTAATGAATGCACAGCATCACCATGGCTGAAAGTTAAAGGGGATATTTCTTCTGGCAGTGCCCTCTGGGTCCGTTAGGCTGGCTTATCCAGCAATTGTGTTGGCAGTTTGGAGCTTTTCCCAGGATCTTCTATGGCCAAGGATGCTACAGGCCATTTTATTAAATGTCAATGCCCATTGCGGATTAATTTTTGGGGGGAGAATCAACCTTAGAATGTTTTCCTTCTGCTTCATATCAAAACCTCATCTATTTAAAAGTCTTTTTGGAGAGGGTCCTTTCTTTTGGAATGAAAGAGTCTTACTTGTAATCCTACTGTGCACCATTGACTTTTCCCTATCAGGAGATAGAAAATTTTCCCTGTCTTGCCCTTGAATCTGCAGTTGCAACCCCTCTTCCAGCACAGGCTCAGAACACACCTCTGACTCATAAATGCCAGTTCCAGTGGATAAACAGCAAGTAGACAAAAACATGAGATAAGTGAAACCTTTCCTCTTGCAGTACAGAGGGAGGTGGAACTCATGTGGACCAGTAAAAAAGTAGGTGTTGAAATACAGTGTTGGAGGAGGATGCAGAAACTCCATAATCCTTATCTCTGTCCCTGAAAAAATCAGTCTGTCCAACCACAGACCACAGCAAGTTTCTATCTGTGGAAAATCAGATTTATTTTGCCATTCATGCAAGTGCAGTTGCCATCTGAGAGCCTCAAAGCTGCATTCCTCAATGCCTGTGGCCATATCAAATTTTTTGGGAAGCCATGAAGAACCATTATCAGGAAAATGGTGCTTCATTTACTCTTTGACTCTCAAAGAATGTTTTGTCTCCCTCTCTGTTTTGTGAAGTGCTGTCAACACTTACAGTGAAGTTTATTGTAAATACACAATAATAACAACTGTGCACATTCATCTCTGATTCAATTCCTATGTAAATTTATGTTAATGTGCATGCAGATTAGGTCTGCCCCCCTCGGTCCTGGAAAGCTGTCAGAATGACACATGGGTTCTGAAGAGGTTGTGTACTACTGATCTGCAGTTTTTGTATGGTATTCAATAACTGGCGAGCCAGCAACGAGAGACTGTGGATATTTGTCTTCACTTTTTCTGGATAAATCAGTGGAGTCTTCTAGAGTCTGATTAGCCTAACAAGGACTCTTCTAGAGTCTAGCTAGAATTAAAAAGAAGTCTCTAAAACCCATCTCCAAAGCCATTATCTGCTATTTTTATTTCTGTTCCTCAATAGAACAAGTACATGTTGGATCTTTTGAGAAATGGGGTAGTACAAGGGAGCCTAGTAAGCTTTCTAGGTTTGATATGCCACTTATGAGACAGAAAAACATTTTTTCTCTCTAATATTTAGTAACCACTAAACCAATGCCGGGAGTTTATGGGTAGTCCTCCTCACTTTTTGTTGACTAAACCAGTACACGTTTTAAGAGAGCTCCAATAGGTAATTTATTTTATTCTTTCCTTCTCAACCTCCCTTTTCTCTGTTTCAACATGAAAAAATGCTGATCTTCCACCTGTTTGTGCAGCCAGAGCCATTTTGAGCACTCAGGTCAGACCACCAGGGAGGCAGCTGGAGGGCCACAGTTGGCTGTTCTCTGCTTTCCTGACACGAGTCTGCTTTCTATGACACTTTCTAGTCCTTTGCAGTAAATAGAAACTAATCTTTAGCTCATCCCATGACTGCGTCCCTACAAGGCTCCCAGGCACTTCTTAAATAATCACAACAGGACATAAATTGGGACTACAAGAGATACATGTGCTCTTTGCACAGGGATGAATTTCTGGTAATCCAAAAGGGGTTGGGGAAATTGCTGTCAGAAACAGCAGGCGCCACAATTGTTGGCTAGGAAGATATACCAGACAACAAAAGTCCAATTGCCAGAAAGTATTTATATTCCTGCAGTTCACAGCTGTGGACTTGGTCCTGACCTTTGATAGACAAAAAAAAAAAAAATGTTCTTCAGTTGGAAACTCGGTTGCGCTTGGAGGGAATGATTGTGGCCAGAGATGATAAACGTGGGAGCTGAGTCATCAGTTCAGAATAAGGCAGCAGTCTCCTGACCAAAATCACCTACAGTCCTAATAATACTTCATGGACTTGGGTGGCCAGTGATTTTTGGGGAGAAAACTGAATAAACCAGGAAATAACAAACCAACAAATTAGGACAGAACTGCACCTCACAGATTGATGAGAAACTTCAGTCACCCTTTATTTACCGCCTTTCAGCTGATTTTAAGACTGATGCTGAGAAAATATCTTTTTCCTCCAAGTCCTTCTCTCTTGAATTGGGTTCAGAGTGTTATTTCACTCTACTTTTTTAATCTCATTTTATTGAAGGCAATGTTAACCCCAAGAGCAAAACAAGCAAAATAAAAACAATTAGAGTTTGGAAGGAATCAGTATTTTTTATTTGAAATAGAGCCCCATGTCAGACAGCTCTCCACATACCTTGTTCAGTGTAGGTTACATTATGGCATCCCATCAGGCCCATTCAAGCTAGGTTGCAAAGGTATTGTGGCTGAGATCCAACGCTGCCTTCCCTGCCCGTGATAGCTGTTGGTGGTGATTTCATCTTAATCATTTTCTCTCTTTCCACCTCTCATGCAGCTGCCTTCCTGTCTTGATAGGACCAAAGTGCAGCCCATGGAATCTATATGATAATCACAAAAATAGTTATATCTGTTGAAAAATGGATTTAATTCCCCCTCTAAACCTTTGTGGATTGCCAACTGGGGGTGTGAAACCAGCTGGCAAAAGATGCGCTCATTTTGATTTCATGACTTTCGTATACTGCAGCTTCCCGACTTCAAATGGTTCCTCCCCTCTCTAATGAGAGCACCAAGGCCTTGACTAACAGCCCTCACTTTAAACAAAGTTTTGAAGTTTCTTTTCATGGTAACTTCTCTGGGGATGTCTGACAGCCTGCTCGACCCAGGGCGGCTGAATGCCTCTTCTTTCACAGCATAAGCATTTGTCAGAGGCACTAGGAGTCAGGCTTGGTGAGGATTTGTATCCCTGAGTAGTCTGCAAGTAACTTGCACAACAGCGTGGGAAGCAAGCTTAAAAGTAGTGCTGGTAAAAGTGTGAAAAACTAATCTCATCAGTTTTCAAAGTGTAAAAGCTTGGAATGGACAATGTTTTACTTTTTTTAACTCTTTTGTCCCTATTCTTGTAAAATACATTTTTATTTACAGAAAATCTTGTCTGCAGTACATTGTTTGTAATTTTTTTTTAGTCTAAATAGGATTTTAGAGAGATGACTAGGCAGTGTGAGAGAAAAGCCTGGCATGTTTTTTCACAGTTGATCACAGAGAAGAGAAAGGCTGTTTCTTGGTAAAGATTCCTTCA
Source organism: Monarcha castaneiventris obscurior (assembly GCA_026261815.1). Classification (NCBI taxonomy): domain Eukaryota; kingdom Metazoa; phylum Chordata; class Aves; order Passeriformes; family Monarchidae; genus Monarcha; species Monarcha castaneiventris. The sequence continues at coordinate 5,932,339 of JAMPIT010000059.1, read as the reverse complement.
AGATAGGTAGAACCATCCAGATAAGAGCTTTGAATGTGGACTTTGGGGGCATGACTGAGCCCTCTTAGATTTTTGTTTAACATTTAGATGAAGTTTTGTTTTGGTTATGCTTGACAGTCAGAAAGTTCCACTTACTTTCAGCCAAAGCATGAAAGGGAATACCGGGATCTTGGGGGATGGAGGGAAATGGAGAACGGGGGAAAACTCAACCCTAAGTAAAAAGCTTCCATGAAGCTGGTAGCATAACCAGACAACCAAAGCAAGAAAAAGAGAGTGAAAAATTTCAGTCACAGAAGTCAAAAGCTGCAGCTCTCTTCCAGGGAAGGAATACATTGCATCTTATTTCTGCCGTGCCTACTGATACCATCTACAGAAAATCTATCACCATTTGAAAGACGGTTACATTCCTTGTCAATGCATTCCACCACGTTGGTGTCTCAACTTTCAAGAGTTTATTAGATGCACAGTCATGGAATTTTCTTTGAAATAGAAAGCCAATACAAGCTCCTTTATTTTGGCCTTATAGAACCATTAATAACTCTATTTCTTTATATATTAATTTCCCTCCATTTATTGCTTCAGCTATCACCAACACAATAAATTTACCTTAAAACAAATTGTGGCATACCTTTCCCTATATATGCCCCCCATCCATGTATATATACAACCCCCCCACAAATACGCATGTATATACACATAAAACCTGACAGTGAATAGCAGAATTTACTGAAAGGCAAGAAAAAAACCCTAGCATATTCACAAACAGGAGAAAATGAATACTGAATTATAAATAATACAGCTTAGATATTAGACATGTTTTACATTTCATTCTTCTGCCATAATTCTGTTTCTATGATTATGACATTTTCTTCTTGCATACCTATCTTTCAGGAAGACAGCCCCTCTGGAAGATCCCATTCAACTGGAATACCTACAGAGGAAGATCTGACTAGTTTGTTTAGAGGGAAAGGACAAAACTGGAATCAAGAGACTGAAAAGAGCACGCTAAGAATACAGCACAGTGGAGAGTGGTAACAGCTGTGGAGCCTTTGTCTTTGAGCAGGAGCTGAAAGGCACAAATAGATTCAAGCTAACAGTGCCAGACTGGCAACTCAGTGAAGTCATTGTACATGTCCCCACAAAATACAGAGAGCTTTGGTCCAACATTAGGACTTGCTCCTGTGCTGTACTTTCTTGCCATGCAATACCTGCTGCCATAAATATTTGTTTCTAATAGTAATATGGATGCAAACTTCACTGGAGGAAGACACAGGACTGGGAAAGCACAGCGTGCTAGAAATGTGATTTCACAGGAGTCTACCAGACTTGGTGTCAGTGCTTCTGTCCCTAAGACTTAAGAAAACAGTAGGTTTCTGATCATCTTAGAAAAATATTCTCTCCTAATTTGAATTTAGAAATATCTACAAGAGTCGTAACAGTACATTCTGATATTTACCCATTGAGTTACAAGTACAATGAACAAAAAATGAAGGAAGTCACATGCAAGTAAGTGCTGTACCTCATAAGTAGAGCACAGAATTGTTGGTCTCATTAAACATGATAAAAGCAGGACCCTTCATCTGGAGAACCTGTGAAATCCCTGCTTGTGATGCATCATTTAGTCCTTATCCTCAGCCAGAAATGATGGGAAGCAAAGCTGCCCTGCTCTACCTCTTCACTGAATATGGAGCTTTCAGCCACTAATAAAACACATGACCAGAGTCAGCACTGCACTAATGGACTTTGCTACTGGCAGGAATGGCATGAACTCCGTGTGTGGATCAATACTAGAGAGTTTGTGCTGTAGAACACTGTTGGTGCACTGTTAGTGGGAATACTATAATCTCAAGCTCCAGACCCATGGCTGTACATATTTAGCACTTCATTATGTACAAGAGACAACTGTTATATAGACCAGTAAAGATGTACATATCCCAACACAGACAACAAGGAAGACATTCAAGTCCCACACGTAATTCAGATTTAAACCTTACTCAATGTAGCAGGCATCTGAGTGTCCTAAGCAATAAAATGAGCATTTTCAGAGCTTTCACCAGGAAACAAAAAGGGAAAAAAGGAAATTAATTACTACCTTAACATCCTTAAAGGAGGAAGTCACCTCTGCAGGATTTCTTCCTCAATTAGGCAGAGCTCCTTGCCTTGGTTGGATAAGAAATGCACATTCATAAGTCCACATGTGCTCAGACATCTGTAACACAACACCATTTATTCCATAGCCAAAATACATTCTTACTTTCCCTGACTAGTGAGGGAACAGCTCAAGCTGGTGTAACTCACCTTTTGTCCCTCAGTAGACAATTCTAATATAAAAATGGAGGCAACATATAACTGGTGGGAGAGAAGTAAGTTTACATTTGTCACTTCTGTAACCCTTCAGAGAATCTCACTAAAACAGTGTTTTATTCATGTGTTGATGCTACCGTCTCCCCAAAAAATCAGTGTCTTTTGCATTGAAAATAGACTGGTTTTGATTGCCGTGTCCTAAGTAGAATACCATAAAAGAGATACAACATAGGATCTTCCTCAGAAACATCATTTTGTGCCAGAGGATCTCTGAGCCTAAACATTTCCTATCAGACACTTTATTCCCAGAAGAGCCTGGCTTTCTGCAAGAGCCCTTTGTAGTCCAGCTGGATGTCATTACATAATTAAGCCTGTGAGCCAGGAGGTAGTCTTGAGCATGGCAATTTTACAATGTAAGATCAAAATGTTATTCTTTCTTTCAAAAGACCTAATGCCATTTGTTGTAGTGCCTTTATGCAAGAGATCAAATATAGTATTGATTATTCATTATTACCTTTAAAGAGGTCAGGAAGCTTCTGGAATTCAGAAGATTTCTGGGGATCTGAAGTGATATCAGGCCTCAGGGCTTAATGACTCTTCTTGACCTGAAGCTTTGAAATATCACCTGCTGTCTGGATTGTTCCTACTTGCTGCCTGGGATTTCAAAGTCTCTCTCTCTCCCTTTTTTCCCCCCAAGGCATCAGTCTTACAGACATTGCCAGATCAAGAGAAGCAAAGAATGCAAAAGAAAGTGAAAGTGAGAAGACCAGGAGCTGGAAGCCCAGCTGGCATACATCTGCTTTGCTAAGCTTGAATTGAAAATGGGTATCATTATTCTTGTTCTGCTGCATCCTACTGTGTTTAGTTACTGCATCACACAGAAGAGGCAATGGGCATATCCTGTGGCCAGATCCATTGCCTTCAACATGGGTTAACCAACTGTCCAATATCCCAACACAAGGAGTTTTTAAACCTTTCTGTGCCGATTTGATCTTCAGGCACCTTCAAATGGAGAAATGTTTAGAGGAGACTGGGAGTGTCATTATGTGGAGACCCTGGAAAAATTTAAAACACTAACTTTATCAGCGACAAAAAAAAATCAACATCATATTAATCTAAACACTATATTAAAAGTTTCCATTTTCAACAACAGTGCCTTTATGTTGTAGAATAAACCTCCAAGAGTGCTTTTTGGCAGATGGTTAAATATTTAAGTAGTTGGCCACAGATTTTAAAAAATTGAGATAATTAGAATACTTGATGCAGTTAATATTTATTAGTCATGAAGAGCTTGACAGATTAGATGTTTTCCTACCCACACATTCTCTGGCAGAAAAAAAAAAAACAACCCCCCTTATCTTTCATTCTATGGGCAGCAAACTTTGATATGAGGCAGGAGTAGAAGGCATGAACTTCCCAGTTCACTCAGCATGAGACACTGAGAGTAGTTGCTGTTACTTAACTCAAGAAAAGGCCAGAAAAAAGCTGATGGGAGCAACAAGATCTCTGTGGAAATGCACAGTTCACCCTGGAAAGTGCCCAAGATTAAAACCTGAAGACTGAATCTTCTGCACCAATTCAGCTTTCACTATAAATAATAGTGTCCCTAGCAGGGTTTCAGGGCTACCCCAGTCACTGGGGGTTATGAGATGACCCATTTCCTGTTAACCTTGTTCCTTCTGTTGGCCTTTCTTGCAGGAGAGGAGATGCATGGAACAAGGGCAGACCAGTTCTGGGGTGCTCCAGAACTGCATCAGAGAAGACACCAAGACACAGTGGAGTCTTAGCCTCCTGTCCTTAAAATGGGAGACAGGAGGCCAAGAGCTGACAAATTACTGAGGCTGCTCTAGGGGCCAGTTTCACCAAGCATGTCCTCTTTTACCTGTCCAGAAATCTGGATGAAATTAAGGATTGCTGGTTGTCCCACAGACTGTCAGTACTTGTAAATGTTCAAACAGTATCTGGGCATAGACAAACGACACAGACATAGACAATTCCTTTTGCAAGGAATGCATATGTTATTAATGTATAATAGAGCAGCCACATGAAACTCCTAGTCAGCAATTCATGCAAAACATGGAAGTACCACCAGTGTTATACTACGTAGCTGGCTGGCTGGAAAGACACCCACCTGCGCTATATCTTACCTCTCCTTTTCTAATAGCAACACTGAATGGTCACTACTTGCCCCTGTATGAAGTCCCTTGGGCTCCTTCACACTCAAAGGCAATAAGGCACCTGAGTAATGACATTTGCACGTATCCACATGCAGTGTTAAAAGGCACAAATGCATAGGATTAAGTGTGGCAGGCAGGGGGATGAGTGGAAAGGATCATCATCTGTGCCTACACAGCAAGGCCAAGGGCAGACAGTGGTAGATTATACACCTGCTCTTACCTGGTACAAACCAGTAGGACAGGACCAGCTGCCCTGGCAGGCTCAACACAGCCCTGATCTGGAGTCACCCCAGCACTGCCCTCGAGGAAATCAAGAGACAGATTGGAAAGTAACCTTGGATACCACCCTGTGCTGGTGCCAGTTTGCTCTCTTAAGGGGATGGTGGCTGGAGCAGAGTGATCTCTCAGCTACACCCTCCCTTCCTGTGATCAGCAGAAATGAACTGCTGAAATCACTGAGGAGATTTTTCTTTATCCTACAAAAATCTTTAAGGGCCATCCCTGTCATAGACAAAATGATAGGGTATTTTTTTCAAGTTTTTTATTTTCATTAATATGATTTTAGAGATTTTTTTTCCGGTGTCACCTTGTCTGACAATAGCAATTCATGCTTTAATTATCTCATTGGCATACTGAGACTGTAGGAAAACTGGTAGGATTATGAGCTACAACGAAAGAAAAATGTGGTTTAGATGAGCAAACACTCAGAAGTTTCCAGCTTTCATAGGTTTTCTTTGATTGCTAAAAAAGCATGTTGGAGAAAATCTGTTAAAGTTTCAGTACCCTTCTTCTTCAAAGGGAATCCACAATCCTTAACCCTTAAGAGCACCATCAAGGCTCACTGCAAACCAGAGGACAAGACAAGACAAGACAAGAATAGAACCCAGCAAAAAGAAGGCACAACCTTTTAAAAAACAAATATCACAGGATTCCATTACTCACCATAAAGAAACAAAACGGAAATGAACCCACATTGTTTCCTCTTGAAGTACCCAGAAGAAAAATCTGCACCTTAAAATGGTTTGACCTCAATATAGGCCATAATGTAAAAATGTGAGGATCTTGGAAACTTGTGCTTTTCCTGGATTGAGGCCCAGATTTTGTAATATATCTTGCCTGTTACTATTTTTCTTGCTTCTTCCAAAGTAGAAAAGGTTCTTTTGAAGAAATGTGTTTTCTAGACACTTTGATACACCAGAATTGGGGTCTGTTTAAATACTTCAAATTTGACATATATATGCATATAGTTATAACTTTTTGTGAATGTGAGCCAACATTGCCTTCTCTGCATCCAGTCCCTCCTATCAATATGTTGTAAGACACCAGACAGAGCAGTGTCTACCCTAACATGCAGAGCATGCACTAGGCCAGACAAATAACAGTGAAACACTCAACTTGCTGTGCCTTTACCTTCTTCCCCACAGTTTTAATGAACAGTACGTGGAAGAATTCATGCCCATATTGAAATTGGAGTGCCAGGACACAGTGGTAGCCCATCACATCTGCTCGGAAAAGGAACCTTTTCTTCCCCTCAACCTTGCTCCACACAACAAATGTATCAATAGTTTGATCCAGTGACTATCAATGGCAGGAGTACTCCCTCAGAGGCCATTTTCCTTCCCCCACCACAATGTGCTTTTGCATGTTGACCTGCTATTGGGTTCCCGATGCTTTCCACGCTGAGTTGAAACTGTGGCTACAGGACACTGATCCTACCCTAAGATGCTTGTGGACTGGCACATGCATCCCTCTGCTTACTCGTTTTTGGTATCCAGAGAGTAAATATGCAAATTCTTTCCTGTGTGTTATCTCATAACGGTTGACTGAGGGCACCAGAGCAACTGAGAGACAAAGTCTGATCAATGCTTTTCCTTCAGATACAACTCTAAATCCAGCTAGAAGGGGGCCAGCCATACAATAATTCGTGATTACTAGCCCCACTAAAATTAATTCCTGCCATATCTTATCAAACAATCAGCCATGAGAGAAAGTTTTCCCAACTGGAACATGCATAAGTCACTCCAAGTTTTGTGGCTGTGAACTGAAAGCAATTCTTTCTCCACTTTCCAGTGTTTGCTCAGGTGCAGTTTGGTTTCCACGTGGACTGATTGAGGAGAACCTGCCTCAACCAGCTAACAGGAGCCACCAACCAACTCACACCAACTGCAAACAAAGTCCTCGTCCCAAAAGTGTCTGTTACATAAAAGCGCACAACATAAAACCATCTTTGTATTTGTGACTTACTGTAAGTCCTTAGGAGGTTTGCCTTTAAGGATGACTACATTTTTAATCAATCAGCAAGGCATGCAGTATGTAAAGTTCATGCTAGCTTGAGCGGCAGCGCACTGTTTTTCCCCTGGTGAGCAGCCCCCTCTCAGCCCCTGAGCTTTAGCTGGTGAGGTTATGCAGCCTTGCCTATTAGGACTGCTCTCAGCCACATGCCTGACTGCACTCTTAAGTCTCAGGGCCAAGAGTAAACTTTGAAGGAACCCTGCCAATTAAATGTAAGCAGAAAACAAAGTCTTTATTTTTCAGCAAAGCTAATGTGGTCAGAAATGTTCTCATGCTGCTGCTACTGATAATTATTATTTTGCATTCAGTAACGATGGCTTTTAACTCAATTTGAATATTAAATTCTGTCATGAAAATGAAGGTATCTAAAAATGAGAGTTGATCAAATTGTCCACTGGCCATTGTAAATAGAATAAATACATTTTACTACTGGTGAAAAGTGAGTCCTTCCGTGACAAATGTTTTACAGTCTTGTTTTGGGGATCTTACAGGGAAAAAAAAAGCCTAGATGGCGCACATTATCTACATCAGGCAAAGACAAAACTTTGCAGAAAGGTTAGCCCAGATGAATTCCAGTAAACCCTTTATATCATTTCATAGTCCAAATAGACTACAGCAGGTTGCAGAAAACATATTTGAGGAATGACAAAGAATTTAATAGAATATACTTGGATTAGTTCTTGTACTTTCTCCACTTAAATATAATTGATTCAGTACTCAGTTCAGATGCAATAATGTTCCAATTTCAGTGTTTTACTGTTTGGCTGGATTGTGACCCTGCCTACAATGAATCTAACAGCACAGACAGACTCCAAAGAGGTCTTAGAAATGACAACATTTTCAATCCCTTTATCTTCTTTTTCTTTTCAACATGAGAAGCAAGTGGCATGTATGCAACTAGAAAACTCCTTTCCAGTGCTCGAAGGGCCTTGGTTGTAATCTTGCCACCCTATGAGACAGCTAAAAGCTATGGCAGGGGAGATGGTCATCTGTTTGTCAGAGCTTGCCCAGAGCTTCTAGTCTGGTCTGGGCACCAGGAAAAGCAAGAAGCATATAAAAAATGTCAGACTGTCCCAGGCAGATGCTTGGTTGCCTGCTGCACTGCATCAATGGATCCCTTGGAAACAGACCTTGTGGGAATATACTGGATTCATTTCTCTTGGGGCCTCCTAGCACCCTCATGAATGTCTCAGGTAGGTGCCAAACAAAATGGAGAACAAAAAAAAGGGGCCTTAAAAAGTCCTTAAAAAGATCAGATGAACTTCTGCTTAAAAGAGAAGTAAGAATGTGACCATTCCAAAGGGATGCCTGTAATTTCTACCATGATTTCCATAATTCAATACCTTATAATTATGCATTTCAAAGTCATCTGAAAGTACCAATAAAGACAGATTGATTACTTTATTTGTATACCTAGCTATGAGACATTATCATTCAATGCTGCCAAAGCCAGTTCCATGCCAGCCCTTGATCTAAAATTAGAGTAAGGACAAGGAAGTGTTCTTTCCTCTACAATGATCACCTAAACCCAAATGAGCTAACAGAGGCTGAGAGACCACAAAGCAGTCGGTACCAATGGGTGATTGCTGATGGAAAATCACAGGACTTCCAAACAGGCCCCTCGGGACTTTCTTGAGAAAATATACAAATTTCAGCACCCAGTCAACAAAGTGCTCAAAATATTCACTCGGGATAGGGCTTGAAATTTACCCAGAGATGGTAACTGAGCAGGGGAGACAGACTGTGCAGCAGCATGAAGGACTCAGAGTGGTTTTGGTTTCCCAAAAAGCATAACTGGTCATAACAGAAGTAGAAAGTATTCTGCATTGACTTCTTCTCCCTGCTGCTGCTCCTCTGAGAATAACAGAGAGCCCACAGCCTCCATCCGTGCAGCTCTTCCCTGCCCGGGCAGTGAAGAAAATCTCATCCTCGTGCCCGGGCAGTGCTATTTCACAGGTACTGAGCAGAGGTCAAGGAAATGTCTTTTGGCTCTGAATTCCAAAGGCACACCAACCTGACTGCTCTTGAATTCAAGCACTTGATTAATGTAGGGGATCTGTTTGTTCTTCTCTGGAAGACAGTGCCTTCCACATAACGCTGACCCAGCGTAGATAAAAGGTACTGCACCACAGCTGCTCCATCAAGGGCCACCTGTAAGGAGAGCTCACACTACACAAAGGATTGTCCTCATCTCCCTCCACAGGTGCCCAGCCTGCTTTCACCAAGATGGTTTTGTATGTGTGTATGTTGGGGGACACACCTCAAGTTATTTCTGTGCACACTTCATGTGCTCATTGGCCCCAATCCACGGGTGTGTGTGCATGCAGATAGATAAACTGATAATCTGGAATTATTTCAAAGCAAGGGAAACATTTCTGTTTCCTTCTTTCTTTCTAGTCGTTTTGCAACAACTTGGCCTTGGGATCTTCCAGGGAGCTGTGTGTATATATGAGTGACACACTTGCCTGTTTTCACAGCTCCTGCCTTATGTCAATTTAAGCATCTTTCCTACACCTGGAGGAGTTCAACAAACATCAGCTCACAGGTGTCACCCTCCACTGGCTGAAGGCTGGCTCCAGAGAGTCTAGCCAATATCTGCTTTGGCTATTAAGAGCCTTGGAGAGGCCAAGCTCAGTGTGTGTGGGGAAGCAGGGGGAGGAAAAGGTGAAAGGAAAAGGAAGGGGGGGTACATGTATGTGCATGTGCATTTGCTGCTGCTTTAACTTTCCATCCATTTAAGAGTTTAAATACTAGTCAAGCACTTAAAAAAACATTAGGACACATTCCAGCTTTCTCTGCCAGTCAGAGGGAAAAAATGTTTGAAACCCTGCATCTCAGCACCCCAAGGGCTTTATGATTTGTTAGGTTTAGTAGTTCAGAGGATTAAAAAGACAGAAATATTAGTAGAAAAAGAAGAGAAAAAAGTCAATGTATTCACTGAAGCAAATCTAATGGGTTGCTGGGCCAGAGAAGAAAAGGTCCTACTACCTGACTGAATCTTATTTATATTTCTTGCTCCACAATAAAAAAAATAATTTTCTAGACATCCCCCCCCCCTTTTTTTTTGCTATGCTAGTCACATTTCCTAAATCCTTTATCAACGACTGCTCTGCATATGAATGGGCTGTAATTGAACTGTCACATTCATGAAGGTCAGTAACCTTTCATTAGGAAGAATGTGTCTTTCTTGATAAATTGGAAAGTCCCTGGGGATTTGAAAGCATTTTTTTTATTTCATTCTTTCAAATATACCTTAAAAATCTAACACAGATCTTTCTTTCTTTTCATAGCACTCTGACAAACCCCTCATCTTTGTCTTTGTCATAGGCAGTTCCATGCAAAATATTCAGTCACAAGCTTTCACTGTGACCTTCTTAAAAACAAAATGGGAAGCATAAGCCCCCCACCCTCAACCCATCACTTTGAATTGCAGATAGCTAATACTTCTGCTTAAAAATCCCCAAAAGTCAAAACCTTGAGATTAGAAGCTGTGCCATGTTCTTGCTTCTTCAGATTGATTTGAGTTTCTACTGCAATGCGACCTAAGTCCCGGTGTGTTGGTGCCAGTATATCAGTCCATTTTCTTGGTGTGTCCATTCATGTGCAGAGACAGACAGACAAATACACCAAGTAGTGACAGGCTGTGTGAGAAAAACAAAGTGAGGGAGAGAATGGTGCTCAAAAAAACATATTTAGTACTGCAGACAGTTTTTAATCCCTGCCACAGGTTAGCTGCATACAACTCGTTCTTCCCTATCTAGGGAAAATAAGATTTTCACAGCATTGGTTTTGCACCTTGATCTGCACCCTGACACAGCAGGGTCCTTAAAAGAAACTGACTGGCAGCCAAGTTCATAACTGCTGCCAGAAGTTCAATTCCTCCTCCAGATTCCGATCAGAAAGCGTGCAGCAGGATGCATGGCAATGTGTTGAGCTTCCCACCCTTACCAGTGCAAAGGTGCCTTCAGAGGTGTTAAAGTACTACCAAGGCTGCTGGGGCAGAAGCCATCTGTTCCTGTGCCATGTTCTAGCTAGCTAAACCTAGGGCCCATCTTCAGCCAGTTGACTGCCTGGGGATTGGCTGTCAGGGGGTCAGAAAAAAGGCAACTCTGTGAAAAGTCAGTGATGATCAAGATAGAAACACCACAACATGAAGAAAGTGAGACTTGATAAGTGGAGGCAAGCATCTGGCCTTCTGTGTTAGCTATTGAAATGCTTCAAAAAGTAACAAGAATTACAGGTTCTTGAGAGCTGGCAGAAGACTGTCCTTTTATTGTCAGCACCCACAAAACTGTGGTGATTTAAGGTTCACCACCATAAGATGGAATGCAGAGGTAAGAGGAACAAGGTATAATTGTTAAGCAGCTGAAATACTGTGATGGTACAGGCCGCCCTGGAAGCTTTTTAGCTGGAAGGAAAAAAGAAGCAAACATTTCTTTTGATTTTTTTCAGGAATGATTGAAGAATGAGTACTTTAATTAGGCTTAACTCACTTTTCTCGAGACTTTTCACAACTAGTGGACTTCTGTTGGGTTCATATGCCCAGCTTTGAACGGGAATCCTTTACAGCAGTGCCACAGAATTGATCTTTTTACACTAGTAACAGAAGCCATAAAAAAAAGGCTCTCACAAAGCAAAAAAATATAGGTTCTGCCTGACTTCCATATTAACTTCCTCCTTCGGCAGCAAGAGTATGTTTGAATTCACATGGAGAGGGTATTTATTCAAAAGCTAGATGTTCTCTTATGCTCCAGTTCTGCAGTCATTCTCTAGACACATAGTTCATGGTGAAGGGCAGCCAGGGGTGCCCAGAAGCATAAATCAGCCTAGACAATCCATCATCTGAATTCTCTCTGCCACTGGTGAAGTAAGGTACTTGTGGTAACACTGCAGAGGAAAAGATCAGACTTAATCAGTGGCCAAAGGTAGGTGGCAAACACTACCTAGGACTTTACAACAACAGAAAGGCCTTCACAGACCACCACTTTCAGTGCCACCACATTCAGGCTGCTCCATGTAAGAGTCTAATTTAGAAACCCCCACTACAGTGGCATCTAAGGTCAATAAGCAAAGAGTGATTCAGACTTCTAGTGAGCAGGAGCCACGATGCATCAAGCAGGCAGGACTGACTTCTCTACATGCCTAACTTGGGTACCAAGATGATTTTTCATTCCACTGACTGCACAGCAAACCAAGGTCTAGCAACCTGGTGAGGTGTGCAGAATTGCTCAGCAGTCTCTTGACCTGACACACTGTCCTTGCTCCTGTTTCATACTGGGCAACAGGAATACAGCTCCCAGTTTCTAGCTCCCAGCATCATTGCTGCCCTGTGGAATATATAAATATGTTCTTGTGTGGTGCTTTTCAACTGTACATCAGGAGATATCTTTGTTGTGAACCCCATTTTGGAGGCAAGATGCTGACTACTTTACTAGAGAAAGTAAGCAAAGAAGAAAAAACAAGTTATATTTTAATGTAAAGCACATTAAGTGTTTTGGACCAGTTAATGTGGTCCAAGTTATGGACCAGTATTCCCACCTGTTAATTTGGAGATCATTAATGATTTAATCTCCTGCAATGTGTTTGGGTGTGCCAGTGATCTGGAGAATGTTTTCACGCAAGCGCCAAATCATCCAGATACTTTCAGTTGACAAAAAAACAGAATTAAATGATAGTCAAATTAACTTAAGTGGAAGACCACAATCTTGGGAAAGAAATTACATCAAAATAAATATTTTTGCAGATATTTTCTAGCATGCCTGCCTTAAAATGCCCCTGAGGCAACAATTCCTAAGGTGTATTGTTATTTTTCTTCTCAGATAAAACATTAATAGCCAAATGGATGTGAGGTTACTGCTTACAAATCTCTGGAGAGATGCTGTTTTGATTCATGCACTTTAGTCCTCTGTCCAGAGTATACGAATTTCTTTCCTCACTTGAAATTGGAGGTAGTTTTCCACATCACAATTCTTGGATTCATATACAACTAAACCTTTCCATGTATTAGGAAATTCAGATTCCAAGATTTCAGTTGATATCTGCATATGGAAAAACAACAGAGCAGTATATCACCTTATTTTATATATGCAGACCAAAACAATGAGACTTCTCAAGCACTCCACACTGTGTCTAAAATAAAAGTCATTAAAGAATTTGTTTAGAAGTGTGTTAAGCATTTTCCAGGCAGGCAGTGAATAAATCCACTTTACCACTTCTTGGCTTTACAAAGAAGCCCATCCATTAACATGGGAACCCTCTTGTTTGCATTTCTTAACAGCTGACATTTGTACCTTTCGAAGGAAAGTGAAGGGCATCTCATTGCCTCATTGTTTAAATCAGTGTGAAAATAATGGGGATGATAGGGAATTGGAGCTAATTTCCTTTGTCTCCTATTCAGCAGATAATGGTGGTATGTGTGGGATGCTAAAGGCCAGGCAGAGGAGGTGACCTGAAGATGACTTCATTCTTATGAGGTTTATCAAAGGCTCCTGTCAGTCAAATGCATGCTGAGAGATTGGGGACTGGCCATCTGGTCCAAAGTTAATCAAAGAGGAAAAAGGAAAGTGAGGAGGTGAAAAATCCCCCTGTCAGCTTTGTGGAAGGTGGAGGGAGAGGCAGACAGAAGAGGGAACTCCTGTCCTCCAGCAGCCCAGCACCCAGACTTGATGGCCGCAGAGGAGACGTGTAGCAGAGTGGGGTGGAGGAGCAGGAGGGGAAGGGAAAGATACCATTGTTTTGAAATTTTCCTGGGATGATCCCACACCAGGTTTAAGTGGCAAGCCTGAAGGTCACTGCTGCTGTTAGCCATGCAGAGCAGAGGCAGAATTGTTTCACTTGTCCTCAGAAAAAAAAGGCAGAGTGACTGACTCGCAGTAGGGAACTGGTGTAATATAAAGCACAAGGTTTTCTGTCACAGAGCCAGACTTCCTTCCTCTGAGTTTTGCTTCTTGCAAGCAGGAACAAGAGGTACAGCCATGCCACCTTCATGTCCTGCAGACTCAACCATACCCAACTCCTCACCTTCTACCCCCTCCACCCACTGGGCTCAAAAACAGGTGTCCTGCAAGCTCTACCCGTATCAACAGACTGGCACAGTTTTCCCATAATGGCTTTGCTGTCAATACTGACCCACATTTCTGCACTGTGTGTAAGCTAAGAGGGGTATAGAGCTGGTATTTATCAGCAAACAATTTGGTTTATGCTGGGCATCACACAATGCTTGTAAGTAGAAGCAAAGGCACCAATCAGATAACTAAAGTACTGTTTAAATGTGTGTGCGTGTGTCATGCAAAAATACATTTCTTCACCAAAGATGCTTTCTGAAGTAAAACACCAGAGTGTGACAGCCTGATTTCCATAACTAGCCCTGTTCAGCTGCTCAAATCGCTAAATAGAGACATATTTTTAAAACTACAAAAGTCCAGATTGTGAATCCCTCCTTCATGCTGGCAAGTAGTCATGCTAATGAGTAGTCTCCTTGACTCCAGGGGAAAAACTCCTGCCAGCAAAGGTTTCACAATCCCAGCCCTAAACATTTCTAAAATGATTAACAAAATTGAACTAACTTAAAACAAAACAGAAAAAAAAATGTAAAAAGAAGAGGAAATACGGGAAGGTTTTTATGAAGGGCTGCAGATTGAGGCTGAGCATTAGATGTGTTCATGGAATTAGCAGAGCACGGGATGAATGTGCTGCCTCTTGTACACACACACACACACTCACACACACACTCCTCCCCCCAGGATAGAAACATCCTAAACCAGAGAGAATGAGAACAAAAGAGTTTGGCTGCTTAATATACCTGGGGGCGGGACTCACTTCTCCATTAAGTTTCCATTCTGCATCTTCCTCAGGTCGAGGTCCAGTCAGGCCCCCATAGAGAGGAACATATGGAAAACAGTGGCAACGAGTTCTGCTCTGCCTGCAGCTTTGCTGAGCTGAGTCTCCTCCAATGCCCTGTTTGGGAGCATCACTTTGCATGGCCAAATGCTGCAAAATAGAGCTGAAATGGTGAGAGTAGAATCAGACAGGACTTTAAAACTAAGCCTTTACAGAACATCTAACCCAAGAAACCTCTGCTGAACAGAGGATTTCAGTCGAGGATATACAGCTCTGTCTGTACATCCACAGTATACACACAGCTATACACTCACTACTTGCTGCCCTCCTATTTTCAGTGAATTTTTAAAATAGTGAGCAACCTGCTGCACAGTAGGCAGCCCAGAACAGGCACAGCCAAAAATGAACAGGGGTGGAGAGATATTGGGACATGTAGCATTTTCTTGCTGCTAATGTCTGATGTGACCTTTATGCATGGCAATAAAAGTCAGTGAACAATCTCATGGGCACCAAACACTAGCTCTCTTTTTACATACCCAGACTTGCATTTACTCTCTACTGAACTCACCTGAGCTGTGATGACTTCAGAAGGAAGGAAGTTAATAGCACTGAGGGTTCTTTTTTGGCTTTGTTTTTATCTGTACAGCTCTAGATCTCAGAGAAATATGACGAAGAAAATGAACTTTGCCAACCCCTGGAAACCAAATGCAGCCATTTGGATCCCAACATGAATACAAGCATCGGCATGTCTGAAATCCTCTGCCTGCTATAATTAAAACTCACGAGCAACTACAACACAACTGTTTCTGTCTTGATGACAAGAAACATGCAGACATTTAGAAGTGGGCTGACAGAAAATTCAGCAAGGAAATTTCACCAGAAACCTTCTATCCCCTGGAAAAATTAGGTATTTTTATCAGGCAGCAAGCCATTATCATAATATTTATCATTCCCCTTGCCCATTTCCTGCTGGATCTCGCAGAAGGAAAAAGCTTTAGGCTTACCTGTGTCTGGCACAGATCCCTAGTCTAACACATTGGTTGAATACACAGGCATGAACATGCTGTCATCAGCATGTCCTCCTCCTTCTTGTGGGCTTGAAATAATTTGATATGCCAAATTAGACAATGCCTTAAATCAATCAGTAGCTCCATTTTCTCCAGTGGCTGAGACTATTTCCAAAAGTAGGTAGGAGATTTAGCTACCTAACCCTAACATGATGGAAGATAAATGACCACATCCCCTTGAAGACACTGAGAACATCCAACTGTGCTCTTTCCCCCACACTTCCCACAACTCCCTTATTTCTAGATAGAAATCACATAACTGCAAATTTCATATTAAATAATTTCTGAAGGACCTTTTAAACTTCTCTGTTATACTTCATGGTCAACAGCAAGCATGCTGAACACATACTTTAATGATAGCCACCGCAGTAATTCACACAGAAACAGTTTTCTTTCAAACACTTCAGAATAGTAAGGAGTTGGGGGAGGGAAGTTATCAGCACTAATACAATTTATTAGACAAACCCTGTGTGGATGCCATGGCAGGTCTGCTATCAAAGGCAAAAACCTTCAGGCTTTTTACATCCCATAATCCCAATGAAAGCCTGTTTTTGCAGATACCCTGCAGTTCATGAATCACTGGCTGTAGCATACAAAATCCCCTATTTAAGTAATTACTGTACAATAGACAAATCTGCACAGTGGCTGATGTTATATAAAATATTCCAAGGCAGTCTCAAAACCACAACATATAAAAAAAAATCTCAACTGGAAAAAGTGTCTTACAGTAATTATAAATCATGAAATAGGGAATGCTGTGATCTAATAATATTAGATCTGTCCTGAGGACTGGAAAAGGTCTGGCAATTGAGGAACCCAAGCCAGTCATGGACAGTGAATGGCTCCTATTTCTAGACACTGTCTTCTATTTGTTTTCACGTGGGCTTCAATATACCCTCAAGCTCCTGACTTTTACATAGTTGGATGGTTCTATTATTGCCAGCTTAGTTTTCAAACATCAAAGAACACACGAACATCTCAAATCCATGCATTGCCTGAATAACAGGCCTGGCTTCCTGGCTTCCATTTATTCAGCAGAATGAACCAAAAGCCCAGTATTTTTAGGAAGATACCAAACCTAAACCCTGGTCTCAGCCATGCATTGCCTCAGTAATGGAACTGGCTTCCACATTTTCAACAGAATGAACCAAAAGCCTGGTATTTTAGAAAGACAATAAAATTTCACCTGCAGTATGAAGTCTCCTTTCTGTACTTGGTTCTGGTTTATCCCCACATCTGGGAAGTTCAGCTTCTACATTGAGCAACAAGGAAGATAGGTTTTCTTCCATGAAGAGCCCTTATTTGCCTAACTTTGGTTTCATCTGTGGATGAATTACTTCACCAGAGCTTGTACCCTTCAGCTAGTCTGTAAATCAGACTTGGAGTGACAAGCAGGTGGCGTTTTGCCAAGTCACTTCCAGAGCAGACCAGCAACGCTCAGTCATACCCATGTAATCAGAAAACAAACAAAAAAGGATAGAGAAGGGCAGAACTGTGTTACAATTTACAGAGCACGATGAATATGTTCAATTTGGATTAATTATAAAACATGTTCTATTCATCTACTTACAATTTAAGATCTGGCGAAGGTCATAGCTGAAAAAAAACTGAAATGGAAAATTTGCACTACTTTAATTGCAAGACTACCGACTTTCCTCTTCCTTTCAAAGGAAGTACACAGTCCTTCTTCGGTCAAAGCCACGGCTTTAGAAATGTTGATCTGAATCAGACTTAGCATTTTCAGAAATCTCCTGTACCTCCCACAATGTCCAAGGTTCAGTACAAACTTTATTTTCTTGTTCTTGGTGCAAGAAATCTGCAGGACAATTGGAACCTGGTTTGCGAAAAGAAAAATTGTAATGGTCCACAAAACAGAAGGTCAATCAACGTTTTGGAAGTGCTTTATGAACTGGAAATCTTTCTCTGAAGTATTTCACTACTGCCCAATAAAACATTATACACTGGCGGAATTTTATCCTTTTAAAGTTGGCAAAGCTTTCTTCGCCAAAGAGTAAGTTTTGTTCAGGTCTAATTTGGTTTCTATACCCCTCCCAAAATCAATGTAATCACTCCTGTGCAGTTTGACAGAATCCTCAGACAGTGTAAATTAAGTGACCCGCAGCAACCAAGGCACAAACACCAACTACACAGCAAAAGCTTGGAGGGAACCGCAATTACCAGCAAAAAAGCAAAATCTGGCAAAGGCTGCCTGTATTAGGTTTGTGTGGAGCTCCCAGGCAGGCTGTTAAATCAGGCATAAGTTTTTGTTTGAAGGAGAGCAGAGCTATGATGCAGAAGATGTTTCTGGGTTAGGTCTGCCTTTTTCTACAAGCATCAATCACAAAGAGTGCAAGCAGTTTGAGTTTAAGACACAGTGAAGAGTTTGGCAGAAATTTGGACTGCTCTGTATGGGGGATGTTGTGATTCCTCCAGCTGCAATTCCCTAGGATGCATTTCACCTAGCCAACACCTGACAGGAAATATTTAGGAGGTTATAAGTCTTCTTTAGAAGAAAATTACAGCAGAAAGAGGTCCAATATAAAAACTAAAACATGAAAAAAAGCTTTCTCACAGTTTGTGTTCTAGGTGCCTGGCTGAAATCCTGGCTCCATAAAAAGTCTTTTGCTGTACACTTCCAGGAGGCCAGGTTTGTCAACGTCTAGCAAGCTTTCATATATATTTGACCTACTATGTTGCCTAGCGTCATACGGAAAGAATAGTAGATTCAATCTCAGTGTGAAGAAGAAACACAGTGCACACTGAGATGGTTTGCACAGCCCAGTGCATCTCAGGAGGCAGCCATTTTATACACAAAGAAGGTGTCCCCATCCTTGTCATTTATTGGATTTATTTGACAGAGGCAGGGAGGGAGAACTTTCAGAGCATTTTTTTGACACAGTTGATGTGTTGATGATGATCTTCTTTTTCTCTAAAGAGTTTTATCGACTCGAAAGATTACCAAGATTTTAGATTCAGGGCTCACATTGCTACAGCATGACAACCTATTTGTTTGCTCTAACAGAGAAAAGGTTGTACCATAACTGCTCCACAGCATCTAATCATCCCTTTTCATACATATATAGCTTATTCGGTGGCTTTAATTTAAAGAACAGAACAAAATATCCAGCTTTATGAAAAAGGGTAGTTGTGGCTGTCATACAGATGTTTTGCTGAAAAAGACACGCATTCACAAAGAAAATTTGGGAGGTGGGAAAGAATTGGTAGAGCCTATTCACTCCTACCATTTCAGGTCAGTTTAACAAACCCATTGTGGTCAAAACTGCAGGAGTATCATCAGACAAAATAGTCAGTATCGTCTTCTCACTTTCTCAGCATCTAAGCCCAAGAAACAGAAACAAAAGTTTTCTTTTTTTTTTCCCGAGGCATGTCCATTGCCTAATATCAGCCTTTTTCCTGTGTTCTTGATCAAACTATCAATGTATATGAACACTGGAGTGAGTGTCCATCCTAGCAGGGTATATGACCTCATAGAACCACAACTGAGATTAGAACATAGCTTCCAGAAAAAAACAGGCATTAATATATGCCTTTTTTCTTGTACTTTCTGTTAGCCCCCACCCTTCCAAAATACAGAGAATGAAAAGATCATCAGAAGAAAGTAGCATTAAGTGAAAGAAAGAAATCCCCATGGTTCTGGTAATCATCTGGAATATTCTGTATAGCCACCAAACTCAAGCAGGGATCTTTGGTCTATTGTGCTGTATTATGTGACTTCAAGAAAATGAAATGGGAAGGTAAATATACAAAGTAGAATTTAGCAAGATGCTGGGTGAGGAGGGACAAAA
The DNA here is from genome assembly GCA_026261815.1 of Monarcha castaneiventris obscurior. Taxonomy (NCBI): domain Eukaryota; kingdom Metazoa; phylum Chordata; class Aves; order Passeriformes; family Monarchidae; genus Monarcha; species Monarcha castaneiventris. Next base: position 5,912,854 of record JAMPIT010000059.1, on the reverse strand, counting down.
CCCCTTCTTATGGTTGTCAGGAAAAAGGAGGGTGACATTCTTAAGGAGTTAGAAGGAGGTCAATAAATCATCATCCTTATCTTGCAAACAGAGCCTGTGACTTCAAAAATTAGCTCATTTATTCTGCACAATTAAATTTATTGAAGTGTGACAGAAAAGTTTAGCAGTCGCTGATGCAGAAAGGCAGCAACAACAGAGGCAGGCAACTGACTGAATGACACAATTAGTTGATTTTCATTTTATTTATCAATATAATTATTGAATTGTATTCATCTTATTTCACAGATTTTTACCATTATTAGAGCCTGGGTCTCAAGGGAAAGAATTAGTTCAAATTTTCAGTCTAACTTAATGTGATTATAGTGCTGGTAATAAAAGAAAAGTTCTATAAAGTGCTACACAATCTTGTATTCAATGTCACCCCACCATCCAGCTCTGATATCCAGAAACCTTTCACGTAAAAGCAGTAAATTGAATGTGAATTGAGAATGTCCTACATTCCCCAGATGTAGGACCAACCGAACCTATGTTTGTGGGATTCCACCTTGATATGACCTTAAATGAGCCAAGATTCTATCTGAGTTTTAAACTCAGGTATTTGTTTCTTTCTTAAAAAAAACTCCAAACAAACAAAACCCCCAACTAAACCAAAACCAACCAACCAGAAAAACCCCCCTCAACTCATTGCATCATCTTTGACCTCACCCCTATAACGCAGTTCAGTAAACTTATTTGTAAATGATGTGAAGACTGTGCAGGAATATTAGATAAAGGGTGTCATGCCAGAGGAACAGTGGATGAGTATGGCTTATATGCAAAATTTACACAATGGACATTTTGGTACACACTGGAAAAATATCACCCCAAAACATCTGAGAAGATTTTTTTAAAACAAAATACACTAAAAACTATTTACAAATTAGAGAGGTTAGCAAAAGTTGTTTTTCCTTCTTGTCCAGTCCAGTTTAGAAGCACCTAGACTGCTCTGAGGTTCTCTGGCTCACTTCTTGGCATACCTTCCTGTCAATCACAATGTCTGCTTTGGTTTTAAACTTGTAAGAGACAGAATGAGACAGGCTGGACCTGACTCATGCACGTATTCCACACTTGCTTTCTACATACATAAGGAATCAGGCATATGTTCAGCAGTCAACTATATAATAATTCATGTCCTTTCTCACAGGTTCAGGAAATTAGACCACATGCTATTGCAAGTGTCTAACTTTTCCAATGTTTTGAAAGACTATTTCCATTGCAACTAGCTTATTCAGTTCTACCCTCCACTTACCGTTCCATAAAAATTAATTTATTTGCTCCGAGAAAAAGACATCCAGGCCATTTTTTCTAAATGTCGGTCAAAGTGTCATGGAGCATTGCCTAAAACATTAAAAAATGGAAAGGGACCAACATAATTCTATAGTCATAATTAATAAGAATGAATATTATTACTTATGATCAATGACTGATTTTGAGTGTTAAGAGACTTCCAGAATTCCCACTGATTAAACAATATGTTCCAGTTACTAGGATCTTGATGTCTGTTTAGGGTCAGACTATATTTTGGGAATTTAGTACTGACTTCTTCAGAAATGAACAGGAAGAGAGGTTTATGTCTGTAAAACATGTAAATTATTAGTGCTAACAAACTGGATCTCACTGGGACTATTTGAGTTAAATTTGACATGCATTATCTACAGAAAAAGGGATCAAAAGAAAGAAAACTGTATATTGCACGTTTTCCTTTGTGTGTCTCTTCGGGGCAAAGCCTGGGAAGTTGCCTTTCCATTTATGAAGAATTATATGCCCCACTGGGACCTGGAGTGGATGGAAACAATTCCATAGCAGCACCTTGCAGTGGGCTGCCCACCTCTTGAGATGCAGGAGCAGCAGAGGTGGCCCTGTCTCCAATGAGCCTTCTCTTCAGCATTAGAAAAGATATAACAAAAGGACAGGTGTGTACAAATAGGGATCAAAGAACAAAAGATCATTTTAATGGTTTAATTGACTGAAGATATTTCCACTGCAGTCAAGAGAAGCAGAATCTTCACTACTTTTGCTTGTACTCATCTTAAACAGAGGAGAAGAGAATACCTTCAAGGAATAATTTCCTACAATCTTCGCAGAATTCAGCAAGGCTCTCATCATCCAGGAGGAGCAGCATGTGAGAGCAAGAAATGGACTTCTAGACCTGAGGGAGTATTCAGCAGTTCAGCAACTACTATACCAGACTTCTGTGGTACTTTTCATTCCAAGAACCTCAAATCATCTTACAATGAAAGAGCTTTCTTGTGTTATGAGATCCCAATTCAGCAGGTAAACCTCCTTTATTCAGACCCCCTCAAAAGAAAGGCTTTTGAACAAAAAACAGGTGGATTTTACTAGAATATAAATGAGAATTCTTACTTTCTCACAGAATTATCAAGGCTGAAAGAGACCTGGAATGTCATTTAGTTCAACTGTCAACCCAGCACCACCACAGTCACCCCTAAACCCTATCCCCACCTGCCCCAAGTCTCTCAAACACTTCCAGAGATGTGACTCCCTCACATCCCTGGGCAACTTTATTCAATGCTTAGCCACTCTTTCAATGATTTTATTTTCTAACATCTAGTCTGAGCCTCCCCTGCTGCAACTTAAGGCCATCTCCTCTTGTCCTTTCACTTAATACATGGCAGAAGAGATGATCCCCACCTCACTACAACCTCCCTTCAGGCAGTTGTAGAGAGCAATGTTGTCCCCCCGAGCCTCCTTTTCTCCAGGCTCCCTCCCCTGCTCCTCAAAACACAGGTTTTCTAAACCCTTCACCAGCTTTGTTGCCCTGCTTTGGACATGCTCCAGACCCTCAATAACCTTTTTGAAGTGAGGGGCCCTAAAATGAACGTAGATTTTGAGACATGGCCTCACCAGTGCCAAGTACAGAGGGACAATCGCTGTCCTGGTCCTGCTGGCCACACTATTGCTGATAGGACCCAGGATGCCATTGGCTTTCTTGGCTACCCGGGCTCACCCTGGCTCATGTTCAGCAGCTGTCACCCTCAAACCCCTTTCTGCTCTCTCATAGTGGCAGCTCTCAAACCACCCTGCCCAAACCCCTAGTGCTGACTTGGGTTCTTTTGAGTCGAGTGCAGGACCCAACATTTTACCTTATTGAAGGTCACACAAATGGCCCCATCCCATTGATCCAGTCTGTCAAGACCTCTCTGGAGAGCCTTCCTGCCCTCCAGCAAACCAACAGTCCCACCTAACTTGATGTTGTCTGCAAACTAACTGAGGATGCACTTGACCCCCTTTTCCAAACCATCAATAAAGATGTTAAACAGGACCAGCCCCAACACTGAGTGCTGTGGAGCACCCCTGGTGACCTGCTGCCAAATGGATTTAGTTCCATTCAGCACCACTCTCTGGGCCAGATCATTCAGCCAGTTTTTCACAAATTGAGCTGACTAGGACAAACACAATCACTATAAAATGGATGACATAAATCCATTTTCCCCTGCCCACTGCATCCTTACAGGGATGCCTTCTATCTGGTTTCATTCAACTCAGCCAATCTTTGGACCAGAGCAGGCCATGCATAGCAAGTCCTGGTCCTCATGAAGCTGCTTCTTCCCATCCCAAAGACATTTAATTATGAATCTACTTCTTGCTTTTATTCATTATGTCCCAGCCTGCCCACTGGAGGCCTCTTTTACTGAGTGGTTGCTCCTCCCTGTCTGTCATACTCTACCTCTTCTATGAAGTCATCTACTCATTGACACTTCATGGATAAAAAGTGTAGAAGGAACCATCTTCCTCTCACAAGGGCTGCAGTTGAGTCAACCACATGTTATTACAAAGAAATCTAAACTCTAAACTGAGGCTTAATAAAGCAGACACTGTCAATTGAACCTTGGCATTATCCTAATTTTTCAGCTGGGGAACAGAAGCCAGGAAAAGGAGACATCAAGATAATAAAGATTACTGTGAGACCTCTGACTTTCCAGGTGCCTTGCCCAATTCTCCAACTTGGCTGACTTATACAGCATGCCATAAAAATGTAGATGAGTCCATTTTAAAGGCTTTCATGTCCTGGAAATGCTCAACGAATTTACCCACTCACCACTTACAAGAATGCTGTTCCTATGCATATATAGAGCATTGGCCTTAATTAATCTGATGTACAAGATTGCATCTTAAAAATGTCTCAAGCTTGAAGGTTGCTTTTCTCCACTCACAGCAATCAACAATGCTATGTTTTTCTCTCTATTTCTCAAAATAAAAACTTCACCAGGCCAGTTTTGTTTTGTTCAGGGATTAATTTGATTTTTGACTGATTTCACAACCTTCCCAGATTAACCCTGTGGACTGCTGTATAACCATCAGGCCTCTGAACTGACTTTTCATTCCAAATCAATGTTTTCTAAATAATTATTTACCCATGAACAGGTCATAGAGGCCCTATGGCAATGTTTTCCTTCCCCTTCCATATGCACAATCATTACTTAAAAGGGCAATGTGCCTCAGGTTTCCAGACTGCTCACCAATTCATCTTTTCTTTAAGCCACATTATGCATAAGCATTAATGTGCAGCACCAAATCTGGAGAAAGCCTGTCCGACCCTTCAGAGAAAACAAATTAATTGAATACCATCAGTGAGAACAAAGTTCAGAGGCACCCTGAGTGTGTGAAGTTCCTGAACCCCTCCTAAGCTTTTCAACTAACAGGGGCCCAGGCAACAATAAACAGCAGTTCTGAAAAGCACACAGAGCAGTATCATGTAATTTCATTTTTCTATATACAAGTTTTCTTATCCAAAAAGTGAAGATTTACCAGCCAGCCTGAAACACTCAGCATTCCAGTGCTACAGGAGACTGCCAACAGGAATTGTTCCAGGCCTGAAACTGGACAAGGAGGAGGAAAGGGAGAGGATCACAGAAGTGAGTACATGGCATGAAGAAGTGTAGTCAAAGTGTTGGAATTGCACGGTGTTTAAGGGTGAAGGAACCCATTCCTCCATATAGTTTCTGCTGGATTGAGTAATACCTACACTTGGACCTGTCCTGAATTCAAACACAAAGCAAAATTCCCTTACAAGAAAGTTCAAGTGCTACAAAAGATGGCTCAGTTCTGTCGACTACATCTTCCTCACCAGCATTCTGCCCACCAGTTCCTTTGCAGCATCTCTCTAATCATAAATAGCTCAGCATGACAGATCTGACCTTCAGCTAGGTTGAGTTTAGTTGGCATAGGGGCAGGCTACTGCTCCTTCAAAGCTGGTAACCTGGACATGGCAGTGGGCTGTATGTGAAAGGGACAATAATTGGAGCTGATGCATGTTAGACTGAACAGGTAGCAGGGCTGAGATCTGAGTTCATGACTCTTCTCCTTGGCTCTGATGAGACTATGCAGAGTAGGACATGCTCAGGGCTTGTGCCACCACTCACTCAAAGTTTCACAACGAATAAGACAGATGATTATGGCTAAAAGTCAGATCCTGAAGGAAATGGGGGATAAAGTGTGGAAAATGGAACACTGAAATTCTCTGGGGGGAGTGGTGTTTTGTCCTGTGCCTAACTGCAAACAACATAAATCAACAGAGATCAAAGAAAATGTTACTTTTCCCTAGCTCTCAAACCCTTTGAACAGTAGGAGACCCTCCAGTCTGAGGTTAAATAAAAAAAATGAGAGGACTGATTAAAGTGAGGGACTTTAGAAGAGGAAATGCTGCATTTAACAGCCATTACTTGCCTTTATATCATGTAAGATGTCAGAACATCTGGGCTTCCTCTTTGCATCTCAGTCACCAGAAATGGATGATCAACAGAGCACCCCATTGCTGAGTGAAGAGATCACCAAGAAGACAAGAGTCAAGCTCTCCACAGCAGTGTGTGGTGGGAAGGCAAGGCATAAGTGGAAAGCAGTTCAGTTATAAGTGGTTATAAGGATATTTATTTTTCCCTTGGGGATAACCAGAGTTGCCCAGAGGTTTTCCTTGGAGGTTTTCAAGGCCCATTTAGATAAAGCCTTGAGCAGCCTGGTCTCATCTTATGGCAGATCATGTTTAGAACAGGATGTTGGACTAGAGACCTCCTGAGATGTTTTCCACCCTAATTATCCTGTGATCATACTTGCCCTGATATTATTTGCATATTAGCTGATCCAGTTTTAGAAAAGAAAGCAGCTCTATAATTGGTAGCGAGGACTCTGTCTCAGTGTTGGAATACTTGGATTCTTCTGCCTTTTGTAATGGCCAATGAAGTACCACCACAATTACATTACAGTTGAGATTACACCTAGATGTCCAATACCTCTATATTAATATCCAAATTTGACTTCAGCATGCTAACAAGCCAGTAATTTTCAGCACAGAAAGTTTGCATGCTGTACATACTACTTATAGTCTGGCGTTTTGATATAGTGACCCATAATAGGAAAAAATATACATACACAGGAAATTAATCTTCATCTCCTGGAGCTGTTCAAACATCCAAGGTTCCATCAGACTCTTCCAGCTTAGCGCCATCTTCCTTTGCATTTCTAGGGGATGAGAACATAAGGAAATGCCATTCCTTTTACAGCTAAATCGTGCTATTACTCCAGCTACTTCTGAGATATTGGTACTGTTTGTTCTCCTAGCAGCAACTTTGAGATACTCAAACAGTCACATATTGCTCAGAGAAAATACAGAAGAAAAACAAGTTGAAATTTTGGTGGAGACCTTAATTATGAACACATAAGGATAAGTACATTTTTCTTCATTAAGTCCAGAATGTCCAGACTGTACAGCACAGCAAGAATTTCTAACCCTTCTCAAGTAATATCATTGATGCCAGATATTTAGTGCAATGATTTCAGCAGTGAATGTCAAATATCTCTCAAATATTTGCATGCTTCTTAGCTCCTAAACTGACAAGCTTTAATTTAAGCAGATATAAGTGAAATCTGCCACGGCACATGTTGGTTAGGATATTTAAATTATACAGGCCACAACGAGAAAGACACAGAGCACATGCAATCCTCATTAGAATCAGTGTGGCAGGGGCTCTTCTCATTGCAGTTATTTAAACAATAAATTAATTAAAAACTCCTCAAAAAGCCCAAGCACAAAACTATTCAAGATGTGTGGGAAAAATGCCACAGTCTTGCAATCTGCTCTTCTTGGAAAAAAATGGCAGTCCTCTCTTTTCATCTTTATTTCTCTTTTCCCTACAGGTCTCATGTGGAGTATATAAAATACATAGCCAAGCAAATGGGGCAACAGAAAGTGTGAGGCTATAAATTCCTGCATCATACCTTTGTGCAAGCTCAATAGACCCCACCAGTGTAGATAGTGGCAAGCCGAGCTGAGAGCTCCTCAAGTTGCTAAAAGAATTACCTGCTCTTTCCAACATTAGTCCTTAACATGTCATACCTCCCTCAGTCCATTCTCTTGTCTTTAGTCCATCCTTTAGGGGTACAGGAAGCTTCACAGAACAGACATTACACCCTTCTAATTTTACTTTTCTCAGGAAAGCACTACATGCCAGCCTATCTATCTTCTCTCCCCCACCCCAGCCTTTTGAGCCTGTTGGCTCATTTCAAGCCAGCTACTAGAGGACTAGAAGGTAAAAGACGAAATTCCATGAACTGTGTGAAAGTAAGAAGGTGGGAAATAATTGTAGTGCTTTTAACAAAAGAGACTTCTAAGAACTCTTTCACCATATCTTTAGTCACCAGAGAACCCCCAGAGGCAAGCACTTTGAGGAGTTTCCCAGCTGCAGGCAAACCTTGGAATAGAGCTCATACCTTCTTAGACACAAGATAATCCAGTCACAAGATCCAAAGCCATAGAAAACCAGGCTTCTCATGTGCCACTCATTAATTCCAGCTATCACACCCTAATTCTAGACCTGCTTTTGGGTAGAACTAATTTTTATCTCCACTTGTCTGTTCAAGTCCATGGAGGGACTAAGGACTGGATCTAAACCCGCATTTAGGTGCCCACAGTGCCACTTGGGTAAGTGGAGAGGCCTGGTAGCAAGAGATACTCTTGTCTCTCCTCTAAGCACTCAGTTCTCCTCCAGCACACTTACTGAGGCACCTTTTCTTCTGCTGAGCATGTCCAGAAATATAACTGTTTTGGCTATGTTGGGCCAGACATCTTGGAGCCATCCTACCCCAGAAGGCATTTGGTACTTACGAACTGGGTTGTCTGGTGCTGACATTGACTCAGCACACGGCTGGTGGAGAGGAGAAAGTCCTATTGAATCTGTCCTGTTAGACAACCAGCAGCAGCTCAGTTCCCAGCTTGAGCAAGTGCACAGAGGGGGCTCTCCTTTTGGGATCTGGTCACTTTCTGCCCGAGGTGCCTCCATCCCAGGTAGCATTTGGAATCATTCTCTTGGTCTGAAGCCAAGGGAACTGGAAATAACAGATGATGATAATGACTAACTACAGACATCCTGTTAATGCCCTGCTGAGATGATCAGCCAATAAATTTCCATCCAAAGATAAGTGCCTAAGAAAATGGAACATGCCAACCTCTCTCCACTGACAGAAGAGGCAGCCCAGACCATTAAACTTCTCTCTGTTACACAGGTACCTTTACAATCTGTCCTTCAGACTCCAAAATATACAATTCATTTCTGAAATCCTTTAAAATTGTAATGATTTTATTTTAATAAATAATACAGACAAGCTTTTTAGATTCAGTTGGGATACATTTCAGACTCTGCAAATAATGTTCACATATTTACATCATAAATTTAGTGCAGAATTTCAAGTCTTACTTTTTAGATGCCAAATGCTTTTAGTAGAAATCTTTTTAGATAATATGATCTTTCTTGTATTATGCATTCATAAATTTCTTTCAGTGATAGGGGTGAGTTTAAAGATCAGTTCAGCATTGCTGATTAGTTTCTTAATGAAGTTATTGTGTTCAAAAAGGGATAAATAGATACTGGTCACAACCTAAAGGGAAGCAAAAGTGGGTCACAGAACTTGAAAAGGCTGCCCAATGAAATAAAAACAACAAAATATTGCATTTTTCTCTCTGGAGAAGTGCTTTTGCAAGTGGCTAGTGAGATTTTTCTCCCTCTCAAGAAGTGGACTGGAAATGCTGCACTGAGCTATCATGAAAAAGGGGTCAATCAGGGGTGTTTTGTAAGGTGGGGAACAAGATTTACAGCAACATAATCAGTTGGCCAGTTCATCATGACACACTGCACATGTCCTAAATTAGGAGAGCATGAAGCGGGTGGATACTTTATGCTGTTTCACGGGAAGCAATTTGAGCGAGTTGTTCTTGTTCCAGTTCTTTGAGACTCAACAACGCATCTCCCAGGAATCTGTAAATCATCAGCAGGTGATACTGTTGGCTGTCATAGCACAGACAGGCAGAGCCAGTTACAACATTTACCAGGCTTTTTTTCCTGTTCTTGTTCTTAAAACTCTCCTTTCCAGGAAGCTGCAAAATAAACCACAAACCAATAAGTAAAGTAGGACAGCACAAAACAAAATTCCAGAGATAAGAGACATGCTGATAATATAGTCTTTGACTTCTGTTTGGGAGCATTGCTGAGTTAAATATCAGTCCTTTACCAGATTTATAAACGTATGCATGCTCTCTCTCTCTCTGTACACCTCCATAGCCTCTGTCAGTGCAGTATCTGAATGCCTCTGGAAACACCAACGAATGCACCCTCACAGCACCCCCTTGGGGTATCAAAATATAGAGATTAACAGATTTCTCTGAGCACAGATGTAAAATAAATGGCAGAGAAAGGCCCCCAGAATTCTGATTCCACATAACCACAGCAGAGGCATCTGTGTTACACGGTCCCTCATCTATCTGGTACATAAAAGGTTGTTACTGATTGCCTCTGTGGCCACTGAGGAGGGAAAAAGATTTACATCAAAGACAACTGCGTTGGACATGAGGGGAAATCTTCTAACTGCAGAGCAATGAGATACTGGGACAGGATATTCACAGCAACACTGTGACTTGTCCTTCAAATAGGTTTTTGAAAAAGGGCTGATAAATAATCCTCAGGAATGGGTCTTTTGAAAGATGGAATTGCCCTGTTGCGTTGTATGCTGTGGACATGATGGCCTAGGGTATTACCTAGTTTGTTTTGCTGTCTTTAGCTTTGCAGTGCATATCAGGACTTGAGTGGTAGACAAGTAGTGGTGACATTTATTACCACCATGGTAAAATAGAAGTGGCTTTAAGTCTACTGTGTCAGAAGATGTACAAAATTATATGGCTCATGAAGTTATTAGAATAAACCAAGAAGCTATGAAGGACTAGGGACAGGCCCTCTCAGCAATGTTGAAGCACAGTCAGTGGGGCCTGAGGGAACATCTCCATATAAACAGACTAGGACTCTAACATGAACTGTAGGGAGTATGTAAGGTGTGCTGAAAACTAAAGTAACTTTCAGGAATTCTCGCAGCAGCCGATCAGTCAAGATTCCATGAGATGGAAAAGAAAATGAAATGGCCACATCTGCATGGAAGATGCAGATGTGTCTTATGGGTCCAACCCAACTCCCTTTTTAATTCAACAGAGCACTTCCATCTGACTTCAGGAGCTTGGACTTGGCTTCTCCCTTACAAAAAGTGACCCAAATTTCGTATTTTATAAGGGGCTGAATTCTTCAGGAATGCCAAGAAATTTAGCACCCTCCAATGGAGTCTCTTGTTACAGCATACTTGCGTGGGATTTCTGAACATCTGGAAGCCTGTCCTGACCCAAAGTCACGGACAAATAGTGACTGCACAGATGCAGTCAGAGTGCTCTCAACTTTCTTTGTGCACACTCAGCAGCTCAAAGTACCCAAGCATTAAAACGCAGGTATCACATTTCTGAGCTGGGCTTACCAGTCAAAAATGCATCTGTGCATAACCCGAGCCATCATTTTGCAATGCATCTTCCTCCCCTTGCTTGTTTGAATGGGGTTTGTCTCTTCCCTCTCTACAGAGATAAAATAATTGAAACAGTTCACATAAAATATGTGTTCTGAATTATTTATGTGTTTTCTAGGAGATTGTTTTTAAAAAATGGGGGGGAAAAAGAAAAAAAGAAAAGAACAGAAATACCAAGCATACCTGCCTATCTATGCAGCAGAAATGGAGAGGATCTGGGAAAAAATACAGCCCATTTCAAAACCATGGTTTGCATTCTGTGAGGAAAATACATGTCACATCATGTATGGGTATGTGAGTTTTCTATGGATTAAGCAAACACCACCATATGCTGCAGGTCAAAAAAAAAAAAAGATAAAATCCCCTGCATGTGTAGAGATACAGATATCTGTCTCCTTCTGCCATTTCTAACAGCATGCAGAGCTAGAGCTCATAGCAGGATCTGGCACTGAGGAACCAACATGTGCATCTGAATGTGGCCCTGCAGAGATAGATTCATTTGTTTATATGCTTATACTGTATCAGGGGTGGAATATGCAGCTCGTTTCTTCTCTTTTGGATAATGTGGGGAATGCTCAAGTCATGAAGCCGTGGCAGCACACCACCCATCAAGGCATTCCTGACACAAGCCTCAAAATCCTCTGAGTAGCCAAGCTGCAGATATACACCTGAGAGTTTCCACAGCCCGGCTCACCGTGTTACAGGATCATAGCTGTGATAACTCGATCTTCACTACTCTCTAGGGAGAAATCTAAATCAACAACTTTTTGGAGCTATAGGCCTCACTTTTCTGTTCATGAGAGAGACCATTTTTATGTGGCCTTGGCATGTTGCATTTATCTGAAGATTATATTCAGCTGTTGCCTTTCCAAACCTTTTGATACAGTGCCTGTAGATGTTCACTATCCTGTCAAGGATAAAATGAATACAGGGGAATCTTGGAAAGACATCAAGCAGAGAGGAACCTAGATCACAATAACATGATATCAAGTGTAGATAAAGATCCAAACTTATCAAGAGCCTGGGGTTTAGTTGGGCCCTTTCTGTCCACAACATCGATGCTTAACAAAAAGTTCTAAAAATTTACACATGCAATTTCTGTGACATTGGCCATTGAGGAACTCATCCTGGTTTTGGTAAGTGCTGGGAAAACTGGCCTTTATGGCATAGAGCTATTACTTTTGCCTCTGGGAAGCAAAGAAAGTAAAAACAGATCAGTGACTACAGCTCAAGAGACAGATTTACATGGCCCATGTAAATAAAAAATTTGGCCAGGCTTTTTTTACTTCCAACTGTTTCATCTTTATATCTTTTCAGCTTTACATTAAAGATGGTTCTTTTCACAGAAATCAGCCTCAAATCCAAGGCTAGAATATCTTTTACCTAGACCAACCCTTTTTAACCCCATGTATGCCCTTTACAGAGCTTAAACTCTGGTTCAGAACCAGACCCAATTTCCAAGCTGCCCTCTTTTAATAAAAATTTAAATCTTTTTCTAAGCTTGCTGGCCATAAAGCATTTTTCAGTTTCAATATAGCATCTTCCCACATCCATCCTATGGTCACTTCTAGAGAACCTGTCCTAAGTTGGTTCAGGAAACAAAAGGAAACATTAGTTTTCTAGTGTGACATAACCTTATAAGCCTCTTTCAAGCTCACCTCCTCCCTTTCTCCCTCTAAGGCCAGAAACCTGTTGCTGCAGGTTTTTGGTACTCGAGGCTGGAATCAGCCATCAGAGTGATGAGGGGAACAACATGTGACAACACAACTGCTCTCTGCTCGCATGGTGAGTGCTACAGGGGAGTCTGCCAGCATCTCTGTCCCTACCTTGACAGACATTGCTCTCTGGATATTGAAACCACTTGCAGATCTCCCCTCTACCCCCATGATGACTACATCCAGACCGCTGACTCAAAGTCTCTATTCTTTAGGATCACATTCCTTCCTGTTTTAACAAAGACAATTTCAAAATCTGGTAGCTTGAAAACTCCCAGCACTCAGCACAAATTGCTTTAAATCCCAGTGGAAAACAGATTCTTCCGTTTCAATAACATAGAGTTTGCTTAGAGAGCTGGCAATTCAGAGGAGACTGAACCACGGCTCCTGCCAAGCCTGGGCTGCACACCACAGCAGCTGTGGCAATGAGTAAGTATTTATTTTTTCCCACAGTGGTGGAATTGAGACATCACTCGTGTAAATACATTTCCCCATGTTTTAAATGATGGCTGCTAAAGGGTGGCTGCCACGCTTCAGGAAGCTGAGTGCACCTCTTTGTCTAGTCACCTGCTCTGGAAAACCTGGATCAGGTCATGTACCTCCAACAAAGTCTTACACTGGATACACCTGCTGGCCTTTCAAACACAAAACATTCTCCTAAGGTGGTGGAAAGGAGAACCCCATCAAAACATTAGAGATGGGAGAAAACTTATTCTCCTTCAGTTAGCGCCTGGAATCCTCCTCACTAGTTTCAGCCATCCTCACACATAACCCCACACTTACAACCCTCCATTGCTGTCTCAAAGACCTTCTCCACTGCCTGCTAGGGGCTTGTGCTAAATACTGATCTAGCCTCAGTGCCATCCAACCAGCAACACTTTTAACACTCTGCTGACTAGCTAGCTGCAGAAAAAGGGGGATTATTCTTTGTTATCCTCAGCCCAGCAAGCATTATCCTTCTTAGTCATTCAAATCCAATACCATACAATGTCTCGGGTCTTCCTTGCAGGCCGTGGTTGCTGTTGCAGCCCTGCAGGAACCAAACGTATTCCCTTTCTTCTCAGGGGAAAATGCCAGCACCACGAAGAGCCTGCCTTCCCAAAATACTCAGGGGTCAGCACAGCAAGAGCCAAAAGCTTTCTACAGAGCCTCAGATCCAGGACTGCAACAAAAATTTAGTAGTGTCCAACACGAGCAGATGTGGCCAAAGAAATCCAGCTGCTGGTTTGCTGGTTGCATTTGCAACTGCGTCTTAAGCTGGCCAGCACTCTGAAGTGGTCTTCTCATACCTTTTCCTTAATGTGAGCAGCCCAAGCATGCCAAAGGGATTAGGATCTGCACAGATGTGAGTTCTGGGAACTGCAAACAAAGAGAACACAAATCTTGGAACAGAAAAAAAGCCCAACAGTGCTCACCACTCCTTCCCCACCTCATCTTCCCAGCTGTTGTGTATTCACATGCTGAGGAGCTCTCAAACCTTCCCTAAGTCCAACAGTTTTCAATGCTCAACTAGGAGTCCTGAACCATTCCTTCAGGCTCCCAGGAAAAGCTCTATGAGGGCCACGTGGAGATGTCATGGCCCAGTGCCGTGCTCGGGAGTTTCCCAAGAGCTCTGCTCCAGTTTTGAGGGTATGTGTTGGGTAGAACAGGGTGCCCTACACTGCCCTCTGTAAAAGCTTTCCTCCCCTCCCCATGGCCTTCTGAGAAGGGGTAGTTTTCCCCTCTCTTCATAACTGAAGCAGGCAGGATAAAACACCTTGCTATTCACCCACAGCTTTCCTAACAAAACAGAACATGCACTAGCAGAAAAACAAAACAGCTACCTCCCTTCACAGCAGATTACACAGCTTTGTCTGGCATATTTTTCTACTCTAAAACCATCCCAAGAATGAAAGCAGTAAGTGGGCACCACCAGGGGGCTGGGAACAAGTATCAGAACAAGTTCCACCATAAAGCACTTGTGTAGCCACAGATACACATGCAGTTATGAGGACACAGAAAAGCTCATGAGACAATTAGCCATTTTGTCATCAGAGAAGGACTCGAATGTTGTCCCATAAATAAGGGTAGGGGTCACACACTAAACAGTAAGGAGAAAACTAAATATTGAGTTCCTGCTCAGTAACTGAGCACAGCCCATTCTGTGCACGAAACAAGGCAGGGATGAAAGGGGGGAAAATAGCAGAAGCATAGGTAATTAAATGCTATGACAGAAAAACATTCCCCCAGGGACTAACAGAAGATACTGGGGTAGCTGGAGTTCTGGCATTTGCTGACTTGAAAGTGTCGTGCATGTGCAAGTATGAGTGTGTGCGTATGTGTGTATTCCTGCTGTTCATGTGGGATTGCTCCATGCACAGGTCATCTGCATAAAATCAATAGCCAAGTCCCTTGAGACAATGCTAGAAGGATGGCAACTGAGGCTAGAAGGACAAGTGTCAGAAGTCCATCAACAAAAAGCTACGCAGAATAACAGAGTGTTTCCTTATACTGTTCATGTACCTACATAATTCCCACTACTGAGAAATTTGTGTGAGTAGCAGGGCAATTCCAGTCAAGTTGCAGGTTACCTACTAGAAAACAACAGCCTTGCCTTTGCAACTCTGAGGCCATCCTTTAATTAATTTCTTTTTTAATGTGCATGCTCTCAGCTTCAGCATGAGCAATGGTTGGAGTAGGAGAAATTCATTATACTTCTCTTCTAGTGATAACCTTTAGTAGGAAGCTGGGGCACCTACCCATCATTTACACCTCTCTCCAGAATGCTGTTTGCCTGCAGATCATTGATCAAAATGATCTTAGATCAAAAAGCAGTTTTTCCAATTCTGGGATAGGCTAGGGAGTGAGGCAAGGCCTGGGTGGAGCTGGAAAAAATGAGGGCAGGCAGCAGATGGGAAGGGAAGGTAGCCCAGGGAGGAGAGGCGGTGGAAGCCTACCAGTAGGTAGCAGCTGGGATGAGAGGGGAAGTGGTCAGTTTAGGGGGAGAGGAAAAGACAGAGCTGTAATGCTGTTCACTCTGGTTGCTTTACAGCAAATTACAAAAAGGAGCATGGAAAAGGAAAATCAGAAGACAGTCTTTAACTCCTCCGATTTCTGGCAACCTGGGAAGCCTTGTTCTGATCATTAAAGTAACGACCAGTCTACAGTACAGCAAGAGGAGGGTGCCAGCCACTTCTCTTCCAAAACTGACCAAAGCTGCCAGAAATTTTCCCACTGGTTTGGGCCTAAGGGTGCCAGTAAGCCGATTGCTAATCTCTAACACATGCCTTGTCTCAGCAGTCGCAGTGGGGTGAGGCACAAGTGTTTTAATTTTTGCTTTACATCCTTCCCGCTAACGCCCAGCATGCCTCTCCCTGCACCACATGGCTTTGCAACCTCTGTTTCTACTATTTTCCACCTTCTTTTTCCAAAAGTCAACCTCAGGGCCAGGGAAGGTGGTGAAACACTGTGTGGGAGCAAAACCCAAACATGGCTACTTAAAGCAAATATTATTTTTCAACTGAAAGAATTAAATTTCCCCCCCCATCCCCCAGTTTATTTTTAGAACAATGGTAAAACATACAAATCCTGGAGGCCTCAAGCACTTTCCTGCTGTGCTATTGACTTAATTTACTTCTTTAATTTGTTAAAACCTCACCAAAAAAAATGTTATTCTTTGGAGACTTTGCTAGCCCAAGTTTTGCATATATTATTTGCTGCAAAAGATTAATGAGGTAGCAGAGGCATTTTTAAATGGATTCCCTTGGTTTTCTCTCACTCTCCATCACTTCTTCTTTTTTTTCAACTCACATGGCAGTGCAGGTCCACGAGTCTGCTAAGCGCCCTCCACAGACAGGAGACAGGGTATGGGAAGAAAGCAACGAAATTAAAAAGCCTCTTTCACAACTCTTGCCCTTCTCTTTCCTCACTCAGAGACACCGTGCTGGCCAGAGCGCAGCACCAGGCTCCGGCGGATCCAACGCCTCCACAGCCCCGTCCTCTGCGAGGCTCCGAGGGAGTGGACGGAGCTGAACACCCCGGGTTTACAGGAAGGCTGCGCGTGTGACAGCAGCTAATCCTACGCATAGTTCAGAGGTGCTGTCAGCGAGCCCGGCGATGCACAGAGGCCCTGCTCTTGGCTCGCTGAGGAATCTGCTGACACTCCCAGAGACTCTTGGGGAGCACTTTGGATCCTGGCCCCAGAAACCTTTCCATCGACCTGCTCCTCTTACGGGAACTGAGCACTGCCTGGAGTGTGGCAGCAGCACAGACTTCCGTGGTGATGGCTAAGGATCAGATCTGTTTCTCTTTCTTCACCCAGAATAACTAGGCTATTTGTCAAGAAGACACACTGTGCTTAGAGGTGTCTAAATACTTTCTCTCCTCTCAGCCCACGCGCAGACTCTATTCCACAGAGCACAGATTTTGCCTAACAGGAGGTGAAATGGAGAGAGAAGAGGAAAACAAGAAGTGAAGGAGCACAGGAAGAGTGGGTTAAGATATGGGGGTCAGGGCAGAGGGATGTGACAAGTTCTTTGTGATATCTTTAGAGACAGGGTAGGGCAAGGGTAATAGGGTAATAGGGCAAGGGTATGTGAAAAGGAAAAGAAGTCACAACACCCTGCTGCAGAAGGGAGAAGAAAGGTGCAAGTCTCTTGAAAAGCAGCCAGCAGAGACCTCCTCTCTTTCTTCACATGCAAAGCTGATTTTGAATGGACCAAAAAGAAATGGCAAGCAGCCACTCTTCTAGCTTTCCTCCCTGCCTTTGGGGAAGTCTGCCCATTGCTTTAGGGCTGGAGACTCTTATATGCTGAAGAACTGGAGACGAATGCCCTTCAGCATGGCTGAGGCCAGGCCACTCAGCACATCACTGCACTCAAACCATTTGGAACAGTTTGGAATTCTGTCCAACTTGACCGATCAGAGAGAATACATAACAGGAACTGAGTCAGGGATACCCTAACCATGGTGTAATTTCATTTAGGGGATCAGCTGGTGATCCAAGGGCCACGTAAAGTCTATGGGGCAAAAACATGCAGCTCGGTATCTTTTTTTCTCATAGTCTTAACACTAACACTGTTAGGACCATTGCCAAACATTTCTGTGTGCCACTGGTGCAGCACTGAGCCTGGTAATCTGCACTTGCTCCTGAATCAGTGTGTTAGCCGTGATCAGACAGATTTCCATAGGCTCTGTTCTGCACACTCAGCTGCCCTGCTTCAAGTGCTGGTGCCACACAGGCAAAAATGTCCTGTGAGAAATCCAGCTCCTGTACTGTGCCACTCAGGCAAATACCACCAGCACATTTTTCTCACCCTGTCTTCTTTTTCCACACAGAAAGAGCCAGGCAGAGCAACAATGCAGGAATAAGGAAATGACATGAAAGTACCTGTCTGGAACAGCCAACTCAAAGACAATGACACACAATAAATAACCCTGAATACTGAAAAATGGAACTGCCATTCTCTGTCATGCCAGAAATGTCATAAACCGCAAAAGAGACATGCCAATCATTTGAGGACCACCGCCCAGAAGAATTTTAATAGCACCATATTTCATAACTTCTTTTGCTGTCTAGAGGGCCCAATTTCCTAATCTACGTCTGCCTCTGCCTCCCCAGCTCAGTCTGCACTGCTGCAGGTGCATTCAAGTTGCTGGCTACCCACCCCCAGAGGCACCTAGGGCCCTCCAATGCATGTAAAACACAGCTTTGTGCAACATGCTTAATGCTGGGATCCAACGGAAGGACTGCTGAGGGAAGCAAAACAAAACACTAGTTCAGTCTGGTTCAGACTAAGGAATAAGATCAGCTGAGAGGAAGTGTGTTTTCTTGTGTATTTATCAAGTGTCAGAGGGAAGACTTATGTCCACATTGAACTCAGGACTATCAGACAAGGTAGCTTAGAGCAACTTTGGGCATTTCTAGATGACACAGCCCTACACCCTCTTGTGCAACTCTGAAAAAAATGCAAATGTTTAGTTCAAACAACAGAATTTTAAGTGTGCAGAGGTAGCCCTAATACCTCTGAATATCACTGACTGGATTCCTCACGATATCATGTTGATCAAAAACTCGACAGGATTCCCCTTCTGCATTTTCTTTGGTTGTTTTTGTGGGGTTTTTTTTGGAATGGTATGACACATGGTAAACAATACCACACAGATACGGTAATGGTACTTAAATAATCCCATACATAGCAAAGATTCTTGCATACATTCATTTAAAGTAGGCCTGAGGCAAGCCAAATATACAAACAATTAGAGATCTGTAGGCATGCCAAGAAATATTCATGCACCATATAGGCCCAAGAGAAAATATAGTGAAGATTAAGAATATTATTAACACATATTTGGAGATAATAGTATATGATGAATTTGTCTATGAGTATCTCTGTGATCTTGGCAAATCCCATAAAAAGGACTGGACTGACATCTTCCACATTTACCTACAACAGTCAAATCTATAGCACTGCAGTAGGGCTAAGTATCTGCAATTTAAACGGCTGCTGAGCCATCTTACTTTGTTTTGTCACACAGTAATTAGAGCCACCTCATTCACTCAGTTCATGACCAATGTTTCTGTTTCACTCACATCCCAAGATAACTTCTGGTGCCCTTTTCTCTAATTTTTTTCCACAAAAAGGCTTTTTTTCCCCTCCTGGACATGGTAAGATTTTTGTTCCCATTACAATCTTTGGCACACAATGCAGGTGGTATCAGAAAGTGCAAATGCTTCCATAGTCTTTGAATTACTATAAACTGCTGTATGGTTTTGTTCGTCTTAAGTACCCAGTCTTTTGATATCTCAGCCAGTCCATTCCACGCTCACAAGTTAATAAGACTAGAGGCAGGGAGAGATGTGAGAAAGGCTACCCAATTAAAGTGAGAAAATGAAGATCAAAACAGGCTACTGTGCTGTCGTATGGTCAGGTACTGAACTGTGCCTGGTGCAGTCACTGATAGCAGGCTAGATAATGCTGCACTTGTCACTTTGCTGTGACCTTCACCAGTCACCTGGCCCGAGCCTTATGAGAGATGACTAACTTTTAAGTTAAAAAGGCTTAGATTAAAATTATTAGTAGCCCTGGAAATCCTCAAACAGCTTCACTGAAACAAGAGGAATGACTTTGAAATTACAAGCCCTGTGGAAAGGACTCTACATAAATGGACAGAGATCATTTTCTTCTCCATTTAACTAGCAGGAACTGAGCACTGAAAGTCCATGTCTACTTGAGGGATAGGGGACTAACCCATGTGGCATATAAGCATGAGGTTACCCAGTGTCCAGGTCAGTCCTTGGAGCTGTTCAGGTACAAGCTGCTCCATACAGCATGTACTGTTCTCCTGATCATGCATCCAGAAACCACAGCATAAGCGTTGCTCTAGGCATCAATACTATGGAGTAAATGTTCCTAAACTCGGTGTTCCTGTTCCTGTATGCACTGAGAGGGAAGTGCGAGGCTGGAAACTCACTGTTAAGCAGAGACATAAGCCTTTGTTAAAACACCATGATGAATATGATCTACATTTCAGAGAACTCTTACACTGAAGATTGCTAGGAAATATAGGACACATTTAATTTACAAAATAATTAAAAAATACTTCAAGGGATTCTTCCTTAGGAGTATTCAAATAAGAGTTGCCTCTTCCTGCAAATGGAGGGAGCTGAGAATGGTTCACCACACTGTCCCAAATAAAACTCTTATTAGAAACAGAACACACACCACAGGAATTATTTGTTGGTGTGTTCTACTGCTTTTCACCAAAATTTTTGTGAGTTCAGCTGCCATCAGAGTATTCAATGAAAAAGAAGAAGAGGAAGCCTAAAAGACTAGAAGTCTGCCAGCGCTACTGGACATCCCAGTTTGCAAAGAAGGCTGACCAGTTTACCTCCTGGGGAACTTGGTATTTTACACAATGACCCATAAGGAGTCCACCTTAAATAAAATTACTAGGAAAACCCAAATAACTGGAAGGAGAGTACAGGTATGATTTTTTTACCTAAGACATCAAATAGTTTCACAACTGGTCTCTCAAAAACAAAGGAAAAAACCCATCAAAATGCTGAATTTGGCTTCCACAGTGCAAAGAACAGCTGGAGCATTTCTGCATGACTTAGTTTAATGCAGCAAGATTGGAATTTGTAAGTTCCCAAGGAAAAAAAAAAAGCAGCACAGTTGTTTTTCACTTTCTGCTATCTGTACCAGTTACCACCTGGATCCAAGTATTTGCCACTTAGGATCCAACTATTCAAAAACCCACATAATTAATTAGTATCAAACCAAAGGTTTCTGAAACATCTGTACTCGAGGAGTGACCTTTTGATGAGAGAAGACCATTCCTTGACTCCCGAAGTTCTACAGCTCACACTTGCTGCTTGAAAAACTATTTCCCAGCTCTAAGTCCCACCAGTCTGGCAGTGAAGTGCAGGTGAGATATAAACAAACACAGGAGAAAAGGAGAGATTTCTTAGGCATTATTGTAGGCTCAGCAGGTCTTATTATCTTGCCTGTTCTGGGGAAATTCAGACCCCTTTTCCATTTCTTTTCTGATACTTTCCTGAAACCTACACAATACAGCTTTTTTGCCACCAGAGCCTCAAGGGTGGGCACAGATCTCATCCCAGCAAGGAACCCATACAGTCACAAGGCAATGGCTAGATAATGGCTTGGGAGTTATGCACCACATCTGCTGGAAGTCTCTATGGGGTCAGAAGACCAAGGGAACTAGAGACCTATTTGCCCCAGATTTGCCCCCAAAATCCACATTTCTTCCTGGTGAGTTTTTTGGCACACCCAGAAATGGGTATGGGCACAATGCATGTTCCTGGATGCTGTTCTTTCAGACATAAAATCATACTGTTGCTCGTGCCAGGCACTGGCACTTGTTCTTAATCTTACAGGGCTGTTTCACCTAATGGCTCCAAACCTGGCTTCCTGAAAGCAGCAGGGGACAGCTGCTGAAACACCATCAATCCAGACAAAGTCAACATGACCTGTGGACGTGGTCCAGCTCTGCCAGGAAGGGCCCAACAGTGAGGGTGGCTGAGGAAATATTATTGCAGCCTGGAGGCTTTCTCATGCAGAATTCTATTTTGGTGCACCATTTTTTGTTGCTTGAGCATTCCCCAGACATTTTGGAAGCTCCAGATGCAGTAATACTTAGTTCTAGGTCACAGTGTTTTTATTGATAAAGGTTTCCCCATCCTGCTGCGGGTGTGAACGCTTGTGAACGCTGCAGGATTATATAGGGAATAATCACTCGCCATAGCCCACAACATAAAATGTGCCCACCAAAAAGCACAGTAAATTAAATAACAGTGTTTCCTGCCAGTTCAAACAAATGTTTTTCCCTTGCTAGCAGAGCAAAGGACTACTAACCCACAGAAAGGCAGTGTTTTGGAACTTCGTGTAATAGTAGCAAGAAAAAAGTCATACTGCTATGAAGTGACACAGAAACATCCATAACACATTTTTGTCATCAACACAGCACCAGTGGTTAGACACAAGGAAATGTTTATTTGATCCATTTGCTAACATATAAATCAACTCATTTTAAAACTATTTCATAATACGCGTTCTCAAGCAATGACCCGGTTTGAGGTGAGCTATTTGAGGTGATCACTGCATGTTTTGAGGCAAGACAGCCATCTGAGGAACAACTATATCTTCTTTGTCCACAGACTGCAGAGTTTGCACCAGGAAGAGAGCTGCAACGAAATTAAATTAACCCATTTTACTTGAGCCATGTTAATTGTTTTCACTTGAAAAAAAAGAATGAAACTGTGACCTAGTCAATGGGAAATCCTCAAGGACATGGATAAAGTTGTCACGTGTATCCACTTGCCCTAACCTTTGGCCTTTTGTCTAAGTGCAAGGGGCATATCAGTTAAGTATATGATGTCTTCTCTCTGGGAAACTCAGAGAGTTAATAAGTAATTTCAAACTATTATAATTTTGATGCATGGAAAAAAAAACCCCTTGGCTTTCCTCAGACAGTACAGCTGGGTAAGTACAGAATTTCCCGGCACTGTTTAAGGCTGGGCGGGGTGGGAAAAAGGAGAAGGAAAAAGAGAAAAAAATGAAGTTACTAAAGAAGGAGAAAAAAAAAAATAAAAAGGAGGCAGAAATCCTGCCAGAAGTTCAGGAAACCTTTTCTTCCTTGTTATGCTTATGGAGATCAAAAAATCCAAATTAAATGTGAATCCTCCTGCAAAATGCTGATGACTTTGCTCAAACTAGGGCAGCTAAGGTGCTGAGAAGCCATGAAGCTCAGCTGTAGTCCTTCAGATAATTCATATAAGCAAGTAGCTTAAGTGATAGGTCTCGTGTCTGCAGGATCAGCACAACAGTTCTAATCCTTAAGGAGGAACTGACTCTTGGGCATGCCTATAGCCCAAACCAGTTATATCCAAGCCCTCCTGGCACCCCTACAGTACAGGCAGAAAATAGCAACTGCAGAGGAGATCATGTAATCTCTGCAAAACCCCTGCCATGTTTCAGGGAGATCTCACCCCACAACAGAGGAGCACACAGGGGATTGCAAGCACCTTTTCCAACCTGTTGCACAACAGAGTGAAATGCCATTAGCCATCACGTAAATGGGATGACTCATTTTTCCCAGGGCCAGTGGATGGGACTGTGCTCACAGCTATGCCTGCCCTTCAGCTGGGAGGACAGAATCCCAGTCTCAAGAAAGGGCCTTCTTAATGCTTGTCAACTTGGTCTTTTGTCAGCCTATAGCCATACCCTGAAATCAAATCTACAATTTCATTGCACTAAATCACCTATTTTTCACCTGGGCACCTCAAAAACAAACCCTGAACAGTCTACATGTCACCTTGCATGTCCCCACTTCAAAAAAGACAAGCTGTGCACAAACTAATTAATCAACAGAGGGTGCATGGTGGAAGTCAAACCTACCTTATGAATCCCATTCATTAAATGATCATTCTTCTCTCCTCTCACTTTTCCCATGGCTTCCCTAAGTGACTAGACTTTTCTCTCCAGGGTTTTCAAAAGACAAAAGTATCCTTTAATATGTGCAGGAACAAATTCAGGACCACGCCTACACAAAATATATGTTTATCAATATTTCATCTACATGTTGATCTTGCCAATGTTAGTGACTCCCCTGACTGGCTTCCTGTGGCCAAGCAAGAGCAAATAAATTTTTAAGAGACATCTGAAGTTAGGAAATACAACATGCAGATGTATGCAAGCCAGTACTCCCTCTGACCCCCAAGTTTGGCAGGCAGATCTTTCAGAACCAGCTTGCAGGAGGTGGGTCTGCAAGCAGGAAGGCTTTTTAAAGCAGTGCATGGGTACAGGGATGATTTTCATTTCAAGAAAGTAATGTGAAGTCCGTTAAAAAAAAGGGCATATTGCAGTGATTCAGGGACCTGTGAAGTCAGGAGAGACCACTGGAATCCCACCCAATGCAAAACACAGGGGATTTCATCCATTCATTTCTGCAGCTGTCCTGCACGTCCCACTTTATTAAGCCTCTAACTTCTGACTAACCTCAAACTTGTATTCCAGAATTAAAATTAATTCAAAAGTCACAAATTAACTTCAAGGCCATGTCAACACTGCCTTGTGTAACACAGACCTGGGGGCAGGCCACTAAAATATGACCGTGCAACTGCATTGTTAACAACCTGCTGCTCAACCTCCTCTGTATCTCATGGAGCTTCCTTGTTATCCAGCAGGAACCTTTCCAGGAAAGAACTTGGCCAACTCACCTGTCAGGGAATATTTCCTCGTGTTTGCCAGGCATTGGTGGATTCAAGTCAGCATGGGTATATCTCAAGAAATGCCCTATCCTGAACCCAGCCCGTCCACAGTGCAAGGATAAGTTTCTTTCCTACCATGTCATAAAGCTGATCCAAAGCTATTGCTCAGTTTGGATGCAAGATGAACTGGAGAACGACCCCAAACTTGGAACTGTGCTCAAAAGGCAGCCCAGCCATAGCCTACATGCCAGAAAAGCCATGATCCCTGCTTTGATCATGCTCCCTTCATCTGAAGCACTCTCATCAAAAAGCAAATGCTTGAAATCCCTCCTCACTCAGAGCATAATTCTGCAGGTTCAAGAAACAATCAGTATTATGCTGTTTGGGAGGAATGGGTGCAATAATGCAGGGCAGCACTATTAAAATCATCCATATAAACTGATTGCTCACCTGATCCATTGCACTGTTTGGCCCATTTGCTCTTTTGAGTTTCTGCTTTGTACTCCACTCTGCATCTGCCTTGCACCTCCCACTCTTTCTTCTTTACTGTCCTCATGTAAATCAAAAATCCATCAAACCTCACTTCTTCAGTAATAAATCAATTCTTTGGATTACTCAACTAAAAACCATGACCTTGTGGCTGCAAAGGTAGAGTATGTTTGAGCACCTGGATGACAGCAAGCAAAAGAGAAAAAGTATTTTAATAATACTTAAAGTTCACAGAGGGCATTTTCTTCTGGGCACACTTGAGCCTGCCAGAAGGGTTGTACTATTCTAATAAAAACCCTCATTTCTTGCTTGCCAGTCACCACCCCCCCCACCCCAAAAAAAAGAGCGCATTCCTATCCTTTTCTGTGCTCTTTTCTCAGTTTGTATGCTGTATTTGTAGCTTTCTTTCCTGAATACAGGCAAGTACAAATGTCAGAGGCAGACCAGAAATATTGGGGCACAGGCAATTCATTCTTGCTTTCTTCTAAACAAAAGACCATATCACCAATTAAAAAAGAAAGAAAAAAAAAAAAAAAAGAGCACTCAGGCTCCATCTACCTGCTTCCAAGCCAAGATAAGGAAATATCTCAAACTTTCCACAAAGCCTCATATTAGCTCCCATCAAAGCCAGGAGAATCCATCCTATTGTTTGCCTTGCTAGTGCTGCATCGCTGCATTCCTACAGAGCTTCTGAATTTGTTCAGAGCTTGTTGATGTTGTTGTTGTTATTGTAAAAGCTGAGTGTTACACAAGACAGAGAGCTTGACAGCTTTCCCACAATCCTCAGCATGTGGGAATAGCGAGTAACAAAGTGTTAACACCTGCCAACTGGTGGTTAGGTGTACATGTCTCTGTTAACAACAAACACTGCTGCTAGCAGTCATCAGAGCAAAGCAGCAAATCTGTTCCCTTCTCCTGCTTGGAAAACACCAAACAATAATAATAAAAAAAGGCACCTAATTGCTTGATTAAGATGTATCAGTGTTGGAAACTGCTGATCTAGAACATTGAATCTCTGACATTTACTTCACTCTTGATTAAACAGAAATGTTTAAAACCAGTTATTGTGCAGGCAGAAGCTCAGAGCACTGTGTACCATCCAAGGAATTGTGACAGTGTAACTTTTTACAAAGAAACAGAATCAGAACCACCTCCTCTCTGTTTCATAAAAGCATCAGATGCTGAGACTCTCTGGTTATTAGGAAAAAGGGATGGAAGAACACTAATTAAGGATTAGGAGTCAGGTAATTCCTTGGAACTTCCAGGGGAACCTTGTGGAAAAGTCTAGCTTCTGCTCTGAAAAATGCTGCTAGACACGGAAGTTGGGACTGTTTCCTTATGGTGAGAGGGATTAATTGTGTACTTTTAAAAATCATGTTTTCATTTGGTGATTTCCTAGGCAGCTTAGTGAGCCAGGTGGCACTGATTTATCATCACCGATTTGCATGTGACTAATGTCCTAGACCTGAGGCTAAAAGACTGCTTGCTCTAGATTTGCCCTCAGTAGCCAGCTTTCTTGTTTTATTGCTCTTTCCTCATGACAAAAAGGTAAGGGAGAAGTGAGTCAACTCACTCGACTCAAGTAAACTAGAGACTGCTAAGTCAAAAGAAGGGAAACGTCATTAATCTAACAATACTCACAAAAGCTCACTGCTGCCCAAATCTCCCTAACTGTGCACAGAAACTTCAGCTCAGCTGGGGAGGGACATTAATCCTGGTTTCCATCAGACTGTATTTCTTCAGT
Source organism: Monarcha castaneiventris obscurior (assembly GCA_026261815.1). Taxonomy (NCBI): domain Eukaryota; kingdom Metazoa; phylum Chordata; class Aves; order Passeriformes; family Monarchidae; genus Monarcha; species Monarcha castaneiventris. The sequence goes on along the minus strand of JAMPIT010000059.1, from coordinate 5,886,309 downwards.
AATTGCTATCAAGAAAATAAATTATCCTATTCTTTAGCAGTGTGTGTGTGTAGGAGTGGGGGGAGGTGGGGGGTGAATTTCACATTTGTGTCTTTCCTCTAAACATATTATCTGAAATAGTTCAGACAACTATGATTGTACCTGGTTAATCAGATGATGGCCAGGACAACAGATAATTTTAACCTGCATCAGTTCCTGAATCTAAGCCACATGGGAGGAGGAGGGTGAGTGGAAGGCATAAAGAACTTCTTTTGATGGTTCTACCAATGTTGGCCAGCGTTAATGTTACATGAAACAAAGGCTTCCAGTAGTCAGCACCTTGAAACAGAGGACGCACATTATCCTTATTTCATGAAACATCAAGTATTTGAAAATCCTACAAGTAGTAGACAGTTAGTGGTAATAAATTGTCTTACAAAGGCTGGCAGAACACTGTTCTGACTAAGCAACATAATTTACCAAATTGCTATGGTGAAGACTCAAACAACCTTCCATTTTAAGCTCCCTGCAGAAGGTTCTATGGATAAAAGTGGACCATTTTTTAGTTGGCCAAAAGTGGCTTTCTGCACCAGGAGTGGAGGAATAAGGTAATATTCTTGCCTGCCAACATGAATATTGACCAATTTACTGAGACAGATATTTCCAAATAGCAGTTGGAAAGTTTTTTTGGTATAGGAAGTTTAGGATCACCTGCACCAATAGTATTAGAGGAAAATTTCTAAGCTTTGTGTGAATATTCAAGCCCCTTAGCAGATGAATTTAGAATCTCAGTCACATGGTTTCTGTGACTCAGCCATTTGTTAGTCATCCTCTGCCCATTATATCTCAGGAAAGTTACAGATACCCGTAATTAGAAAGGCAATCCCCCTCCTTCTGTCTCTTTTCTGCCTGTTCTCTAGATATCATGTCCTCTCACCCCCTTACTTACCAGAGGTCCTGTGCTATTTATTCCCATTCCCCTCCCAGCTAGATTTAGTTCCTTACAGTCTCACCCATTTTATGCATTCCCCACAGTCCCTAGATCCTACCCCACGTTCAGAATGTTCCAAATTAACAGCTGCCCTTGCACCTCTCTTCAATCCTCCCTTTGCTGAACCCAGCAGCTCTGCCTGGGTCCTCGTCTCTCTCTCTCGCACAGGTTTTTATCAACAGTTGCCTTCTGTGCTCCCACGGGCCTTATTCAACTCAGTGCCATTCTTGCACACTCTGGGAGCATAATGCAAGAACACCAGGTTGCTTCAGTCTAAACCTCTCCCAGGGCAAGTTTCTTTAATTTGTCTGAGTGTGGATCTGTGGAGCTGGCACTTCTGTTCTTCCTCAAAGTAACATTGCTACCTGATGTGTTATTTCTACTCTTGCACACTACTCCCTCCACGCGTCATTCCACCAGTTCTCTCTCCTTTGCTGCATCAAACAGCTTTCTTGGGTTTGTCTTGCAACCCACTATCTTCTCTTCTTGCTGTTCAATCAACTCCCACCATCCCTCTGCCAGGGATAGCTGTGTTGATCAGAAACAAGTTTAGTTTTCCAAGTACTCCATGACAAGTTTTTTTCATATTTTCCATTTGGTGAAGGACAGAGATCTCTGAACTACCAAAGCCAGAAGGGCCAACTGTCAATCAGCCTGAGACTGGGCAGCTCCTGTTCACAAGGACAAACATACAGAAAATGCTGCAGTGAATTATCAGTGTCTGATCTGCAGTAGGCAAAGGGGCATGTGGCACTTGAATCTCAGATTTATGGCCCAGGTACTGGGAAGCAAGAGAAGACTGGGAAGGACAGGTACATACATGCCCTTATCACACTGAGAACACTCTGGATATGAGGGTGAGAGTCTCTCAAACAAAACTCTATTCCTTTAAAAACTACTGCGTAATCTTCCCTTAAGAAAAAACACCTTGGTGGAAAATTTCAGACCAGTGCTAAACTCTCACACCCTTGATGCCATAAACATCTCACACTGACATCTGTAATGCCTCTGCCAATTTACAAATTCTTCCTGAGTTACTTTTTCTCGGGTGACAGAAGACATTAGGTTTATTATTGGCTCATTATCCCACACTTTTCCCAAACACATGGCATGTGTATTTTACCTGAGGATAACCCTGCCTTCTTCATGACAAGCCATCCCATGACAGCACTGCTACCCCTTGGGGTGATTGCTGGGCACTGCCAGGCTGCCAGGCAGACAGGTGCACACCACAGCAGTAAGGCTAGCTTAGGTTCTCTTGGTCTGAACTTTGTCCACTGTGTTTGTTTCTGAAGCAGCCATATTCAAGAGTTGGTGTCTCTTTGTTCAGGCACCTTGTAGTGCCTGAGACCACAATACCAGAATGTTCCAGCAGCAGAAGAGCTAAATCTAAATGAAGAAATATTAGACTGCAGCACAGTCTAATATTTAAAGCACAAAGCACATGATCTTGATTGAGCACACAAAGTCTGATCCCATCCATGACTATACTGGGTGGTGAGGGCTCTGGCAAGCTCTGATTTGGCATAGTGAGGTCTCATGCTTTCCCTGCTGACACATGCACATTCCTGTCTTTAGTCTTAACATGAACAGGTTAAAGTATCTTCCTCCTCTGCCATATTCAGATGACGACAGGAAGCTACATCTGCATAGTGTTTTCCCACTAGGTCAATAGCAACCAACAAAGGAACATTTGCTTCTGGTTCTTTAGCTGAATAGGAGAAAACAATTGGTACAATATTAGCCCAAAGAGGGAGGACCTGAAATGCACTGCCAACAAAGCAATTAGCAGCAGGATCAGGGGGTGGGCGCTGCCTGCCTGCCCTGTTCATCAACCTCACTGAGGAACTCAGTTCCCAGGTATTTACTAGAACTAGTCAGAGCTAACATGCAAATTTTTGCATACAACTATCTTGGAAATAAATTACTCTTCCTGCATTTCAGGAAAGAGATCTGTTTCTTGGTAGTCTTTGAACAAAGGAATGAGTTGTCCATTCTGTTCCATGCTAATCTTAACAGTTTACACTACAGGCTCCACCACATTACTTACAACTGGTCTATTTGAAGATGTTATGATCCAGTTTTAAGGTTCTTAGAAATGCCTCTGCCCAAATTAAGGTGCAAATGAGACCATATGCCAGTGACAATAGTAAGGGCTTTATTAGATGGTAAATATGAGAGAGAGAGGGAGAGAGAGAGAGAGAGAAGGAAAGAAGGAAAGAAGGAAGGAAAGAAGGAAGGAAGGAAAGAAGGAAAGAAGGAAGGAAGGAAAGAAGGAAAGAAAAAGAAAAAGAAAGAAAGAAAGAAAGGAAGAAAGAAAGAAAGAAGGAGGAAGGAAGGAAGGAAGGAAAAAGAAAGAAAGAAAGGAAAGAAAGAAAGAAGAAAGAAAAGAAAGAAAGAAAGAAAGAAAGAAAAAAGAAAGAAAGAAAGAAGAAAGAAAAGAAAGAAAGAAAGAAAGAAAGAAAGAAAGAAAGAAAGAAAGAAAGAAAGAAAGAAAGAAAGAAAGAAAGAAAGAAAGAAAGAAAGAAAGAAAGAAAGAAAGAAAGAAAGAAAGAAAGAAGAAAGAAAGAAAGAAAGAAAGAAAGAAAGAAAGAAAGAAAGAAAGAAAGAAAGAAAGAAAGAAAGAAAGAAAGAAAGAAGTAGAAAATAGGTGGGGGGGGACAGAAAGAGTGACAGGGACAGAATAAGGAAAATATCACCACTCCGTGGATCCCAACGGTGTTTGTTGAAGGAAATAGTTCTGGTGGTGGTGATGTGGAGGACTCAAATGAACAAGTTCAAACAATGTGAGGACAATACAGGCATGTGAAAAACACTTCAACACCTACCTCCCAGTAAATTTCAGGGTGTTGGTCAGTGTAGATGGTTTCTTGGAGGATATGATGTCTCAGTGCCAGGCAAGGCTTGGTTCTGTTCCTGGAGATCAAGGTTCCAGCATTGCACTTTTGATATACAGTTATGCATCCTGCTTGTCTTTCATCCTTCACCAGTGATGTGCAGCCTTTTCACCATTGAAAATCAGACAACCAGAGCCTTAGTAAAAATGAATATTTTGGTGTGATTCTAAAAATCCCTCAAGTGAAAGGCAGATAGGCTTACTCTTGGACTATACAGCATAGAACAATCAAAGTAATCTTGCTAGTGCTTGTCAGGGCCTGAGCATTGGAGTTGTCCTGATCATAGGCACTATAATCCCATCAAGAGGCAAATATACAATCATGTATCACCAGTTCTTTGGGCTATACAGTTAGGTAAAGGCCCTGCATCTGTGTGATCAGATCCTTCACTAGTAAAGAATAGCATGGAAACAGTAACCTCTTATTTCCAGTTCCTATTTTGGTTTCTACTCGTCAGCACACAAAAGGATGCCTGTCTTATCCAAGGCTGCCTCGGCATTAGACAGGCTATGTTTCCAGGTCACTTTCTGTCCTTTTGTCCCATGTTTTAGTTTTCTTCCTGCAAGAACAGAGCCAAGGGTCTTGGGGCTATTTGCATCTTTGGGGGATTTGGATGCACTGCAGGGCGAGGCTGGGCCTCATTTTAAGAGAAGGTTCCAGCCCACACCAGTGCCAAGAGGCTGACTAATGCAATTATTTCCTTGCGGAGCAGCATTTTTCAAAGTGCTGATTCTTATTAAGAAAAAGGAGAGGATTTGGAGCTCATATTTTGATCTGGTGCCCAGGATTATTTGGAAATTCTTTTTCCTGGAATGAGACTTTTTATTCCAAATTTCTCCATGGTGGGGAGAGAGGGTTTCCTGGGCAGAATTAGGATAATGATTACAGCCTGTATACAATCAGTTCTAACCGCTGTGGAACTCCAAAAATGAATGTTATTGCTCAGTGGCTTCATTGAAAACAGAAGTATTATTTAACCAGAAGGATGGCAACACATGGAAATAGCTCATTATCATATTTTCTCCCTATTTGAAATGTCACATCGAGTATGTATCTTTCACGTCCACTACACTTTAATTAATTTGGACTGTGTTTAAATATATTACACAGCATGCTTTATTACAAAATTCTGACACATTCCCATTGATGAAGCAGGGTTTCCCTTCACACACATGCAAAGGCAACAGGAGCTACACTGCTGAATATTGTTTTAAATACAATAAGGATACCACATCATCTCTGCGTCTGCCTGTGCTTTTCTGCGGTGTGGAACATATAGAGCAAAAACAACATTACATCCAAAGCTTGCTTGCTGTTTATTGAAGGGACAATGATGTTAACATTATTATTCTAGATCTAAATCTTAACCACTTACCTTATTTACATAATTGCAAGACAAACATATATTTTACTCAATGGCTGGAAAAGATTCCAGCAGTGTGATTGCCTAGAAATTAAAAAGTAGAATTGCAGGGTGTATGTGTGAGATGAAAATGGCTTGTTTTAACACAGCTGGTGTATCTTATCTTCTGTGCACTTTCAAGCACAGCACTTATGAGGATGGCTGTCCTCCTCCACCCAGGTCTCCAACAAAGTAGAGGATTTATTTCATTTGTGAACCTTCCTCTGGAATGCAATCACTCCAGAAGTTATTTCTGATTTATACTTGTTTAAGTAACTGGGAGAATCAAACTAGTTTTTAAAATCATGTAAAAATGAGAGTTCATTCAACTTTTAGTGTTTCTTGGGCTGAAATCTTCTATTACTTAGAATTCTATGCTGAGTGGGATCAGGGATTTTTTAGAAGGTGCAACTAATATCTGACTGATAAGATGTCATCTCTTCACTATTGCTTCTGTTGAGGCACTGATGTCCTAGCTAATGAACTACTGTAAAACCATTTTAGTTTGAGCCATCTTGGGTACAGCAAACAGAAGATGACCTGCCTCCTCAGGGCAGTTCTATCCCCCTCTATTATCCCACCCTGCCACCAAGCACCAATTGTATCAGGAAGGAATCTCCCTCCCTACTACTCACACCCCATTCAGGAACCACTTGGAGCCAAAGCTGGTGAAGGAGACCTGATTCATTCCCTGGGAGCCAACTGAGTGGCGTACCTCACACAACAAGCCTCTGCATGACATTACAGTCAATCCCAACAGCTTGTTCTAAAACATGTTCCAGGGACAGCTCCTTGGACCGTTGCTTCCTCATCCATCCTCCTAAGAGAGCAGTAATCAAAGTTTTATTATCTGAATCATGGATTCATTTTTTTTTATTATTATTATTCTTTTCCCTAGCAGATGGCCTTTTTCCAAAAGAATTTCACAAGCAAAGATTCTTATCATGGGGAAGGTAATACTGTTCTGAAACAAACTCCCAGATGGGGCCACGTGGAATAAACGTGTTGTTCCTTAGATAAAGGGAAGGCGTTAGGCTGCTGATCACTGCGTGGATGCTGCCACGGAGGAGCAGCACGGCCTTGCTCTGTGCTCTTAAATACTCCACTACTTCTTCTTCCGCCCCGAGTGCTCTCTCCTCACCCCACATAACCCTTTCCTCAGAAAACATTTACACTGAAAAGAAAAATGTTTTCCAGCATTTGAACAACAACAAAAAAAGTTGCATTTAGTTACAACACGTCTGTCTTTAAAAATCTGGATTGGTTTTATATTTAATTCATTCACTGAATTGTAATAAATGAATAAACATAATTTGGAGGATAATAAAAAATATGAACTGTGTTGCTGAAGCCAAAAGCAATAACTACAACTTGGTTTTTCCTGATTCTTTGCTCCTTCGGACCCAAACATTACTGTTGCAAATTTTTTCCTGTATTTTAAGTGTTTTGTTTATTTGATTTCTGTGTTAAAGGAGCACTCCAGTGTAATATAAAAGGATACTATAATCACAATGTCTAATTACCAAGAAAAGCTAAGTGTCTAATATAAAAAAATGCAATAAAAAAAGAGTTACTACCAGATCAAAAGCCACCAACACAACAATCTGATGCAGCAGGCTAGGAAGCACTGCTCAGCTCTCCCCCTTAAGGAGTATGGAGAACCAAAAAACTCTCCTGTGCGAGAAGATTGAACAGGGTACTACATAACCTCTTCTAGGCTCCCTCTTCCATGAAAGGCTGGACAAAAGGACCTTCCAAGCCCCCTTCCAGCCTGGGCTGCTCTCTGATTCTGTAAGATTGGAAGATCTCTCTGATGCATGGCTCTCACATTAACCACAGCTTTTCCTCCTTGGTTTCTTTCTAATTCTAAAGCCTGTTCTTACTGTTTTGTTGGGTTTGGGGTTTGCTTGTTTGTTTGTTTGGGGTTTTTTGGTTTGTTTGTTTTTTCCCCTGATTCCCAAGAGTAACAAATGTGAAATGGTATCCTTTTGGCTGATAGTGGGCAGGATTTTGTGTTCTTCACACATTTAGATTTTCCATCAAAATCATCAGGAATGTATTAAAACAAGCAGGCTAGTTTCCATCTCTTGGCACGAGTCAATGAAGCATTTAGATGTACATGAAACACAAGACTGACTATGCAACTGGCAGCTTCCAAATAGGAGTAGATCATTTAAATATGCTCCTGAAGGAGCAATGTTTCTTTACCTGGCCTCAACCGGCTCTACTAAAAGAAACAGTAAAACTGCAGACAGCCTTACCATCCACAGCTTCTCTCGAATTAACAAGCAATTTAGGTTTGTTTTGTAGACCTTAAAAAGTCTGAAGACCACCTTGTATTCAAGGCAGCTCATTACTCGTCCATATGCAAGTGGACAGGAGTCTAATGTGCCAAATTCCAGGCCTGAGAGACTGTTTAACCATAAATCCCCTCACAAAAGGCATGAGTGACTTAGCTGGATTTGAAGGTAGAAAGGACAAAGAAAAGAAGCAGAGCCATTGGAAGGATTTTTTAGAGATTCGCAATACCATCAACCCAGAGCAACAACCTTATTGAATCAGCAGAAATTATCCTGCAGAAAAAAATAACAAAAAAAATCCCCAACCCACAAAAACAACCCAAATTCCAAAAAAAACCCTAAACATTTTTTTGCATCTCATGTGTAGGACTTCATGTTTCTGTGTAACTTGGCAGTGGAGCAATTTTTAGCGAAGATACGAACAGAAGATTCATCAGCAGCCATACTGACATCTGAAGAGGCATATGCTCACAAGAAGTACTTTGCCTATTCACTTAACCTGATATTTAAACCCACAAAGTATAGATATACCCTGGATAATGTCATTTACCTTGTGCATAGGTGTTCATTTGTGTTTTTAACATTATTCCAGCACTGCAAAAACATTTAATAAAATCCAGATCATGATGCTATAATTGTGAGACTGACAAACAGGAACATTCCAGAGAGCATTGGTTGTTTTTGTTATTTCTATTCCACTTTTGAAAGAAATTTTAAGTAGGCTGTTTTGGTGGGGTTTTTTTGTTTGGTTTTGGGGTTTTTTTTGTTTTTGTTGGTTTTTTTTTTTGTTTTTGTTTTTTTTTTAGTAGAGGACAACAGAAAAGAGACAAATAATACTTCTTAGAAAAGTGTTCTCTACAAATCAGTTCCTGCTAATTCATTCTTCCATTGGCAGACCTCATTCATTTTTCCATGTTGATTTTGCTAAAATGATTAAATAGCTTTAAGAACAATAGAATTACAAGTGTTTTGAGGAAGGGATAGATAAAGATACTTTAGACAGATAAAGTATTTTTTTCAGAGGGAAGTCTGTTACAATCAATTGGCTACAAAGATGATGTAAACAGTCAAATCCTCCTGCAATTTCAAAATGTGTTGATTTAACTAAGATTTAAGCAACTTAAGTACATTGTTCAGGACAGATTCTAGTCCAGAAGAATTCTGGCTACATTTGCCAGGCAATGATTGCCTCCATTATTTGCAATAGTGTTTATTCCTTTGCTCTAGTGTTCCCATTCTGCATGCAACTTCCTTTGATTTTATCACTGCTGCAATTAATTGTCCTAAATCTAAAACAGTACTGGAAACAGAATTTAACTTGGTCAAATAGGACTTAATTTGCAAGAGATTCACTGCAATGTAATCTCTGCTGAAATGTTTACAAGTTGTCTGTGGAGGAGAACTAAAAGCCAAGAGGGATTTCAGAAAGAAGCTTGTGGAAAGGCCAATTGTACCTAACTACATGTATCATGCCACACCACAATCATGCTCTTCTCTCTCCAGGGTCTTCATTCCTACCAAGAAGTACAGCATTTCTGTTCAGTTCTATATGCTACACCTACCACTCAAAAGACAAAAAAAAGTGAATTAATCTGCTGAAAAATGGTAGGGATGCAAAATCTAATTGCTATCAGCATCCTGATGTAAACGGCTGTGTAAGCCTAAAATCTTTATCATTTCTTTCAGTGAGCTTTATCACTAAGATTTGTTTGCACTTTGGGTTTTACCTTCATGCCCCCACAACTGCATGCTCCACCTGCGTGCCTCTGAGACAACACAAGTCTCCCCATGACTTTCTGTAGCACCACCTAACCCAAAGAGGAAGAAATACAGATTTAGCTTCAATTTAGTCAGTGGGCATGTTCCCTACAGTGTAACTTTCAGAAGCAGAAATCCTACCTGCTAGCAAATGAAATGATAAATCTTGCTGTTTCTAGAAACATCAGAAAACAACCCACATTTTCCTGCCTCATCTTTGCCAAAAAGGACAAGAAGCAAAAAGTATGTCAAAGGCTTACACATTATTACCTTGACAGAACAAGTTGCTTTTAGGGTCCAAGTAAAGGATTGAGCTATTACAATTTTTATTTCTAGATGGCTCTAGAAAATTCATGGCAAAGGGAGTCTGTGATGATGGGCTCCTGTTGTAGAGGGAAGCTACTCATCAGCTTGGAGAACATTCCAAGGGATTCAGTAGGCTCACAAAATAGAGACAATACTTCTAGGCACAATGTCCCATCCAATACTAATAAAACATTTAAAAGCATGAAAATGTGAACATATTCTCTTAGAGAAGGATATGTCTTAAAGCCATCAGTATACACACACGTTTACAAACATAACGAGGTCTTTCTCCCCAAAAACTTGTGCATTTTCTTTTTTTCTTTTTTTTTTTAATTAATATTATTTTAACACCAACACTAAACTTCAGAGAATTAGGAGGACATGGACAGGTTATTTTTCAGTAGAATTCATAATCTATTTATAAATTAAATTATTTTCTTTCTTAATGGCCTCTGTGCCACCAAGAAACAGTGAAACTGCCAAGTGATGCTACTAATAGTTGGTCAGACTCTGTGTATGAGAAGGTACCTGTTTGTACAGAGAATCAGCCTGATTGCTTGCAGGCACAAATGGGTCGTCCAATTAAAGACTTCATTTGGCATCCTAAAAGCTGTGTCTGGCTTTCTGAAATTCTGAGGGTCCGTTCTGGAGAAAAAAACAAATTATAAAGCATTTTAAAGAGATTACCAAATATAAACTGCATCATTATATTAAATACATGTATAAACCATAAATGAAAATATATGACAGATGCATCCAGAGTTAGAAAGACTGGAAAAGGAGAGGAGGGATAGACTGGGAGAACAGAGAATATATCCAAGTTAGGCAGATACAATCTAGGTTACTCTTCACATTATAGATGAAACATGACATTTCTGAGTACAAAAAGATGACAAACAACCTTAATGTGAGGGACCACATGAAGGTCAATAAACCTCTTAGAGACCCATTTACTGATTTAATCTAGCATCTTGAATCCACTAAAGCTTGCAAACAGAGGTGCTGGAAGCCATTAAAGAAGAATGTTGTGAAAACCAATGTATGAAGCAATTTGAGATGTTCACTGATGACAGCATATGAGCAACACAGACCTCCACCCAAATAATATGTTCCATTTTTACATCTTGAGTCTGGATGGAATAAGGAGGTGGTTAAGAGCTGAGCAGTAGTCTATAGGCAGAAAGATCTGTAATTCTGACAAACTCTGGGAAATAATAAAGTGGTAATTAGATTACGGCATCCTAGAGAACACAGGGAATTTGGGGCTAAGTAGTCTTGAAAATGGAAGGAGAAAAGAAAGAAGCTAAGGTCTGAATAAGAAGACAGAACTTGGTGCCTAAAGATACCCAATTTCTCAGCATCTCAGGAATGTAACAAGGTTGTGAGAAAATCCTATTGAAAACTTGGTCATTGCTTTTGCCACTGAGCTCATGTCCCAGTAGAGCTTTCTACTGGAATCAGACTCTAATGTGGGACATTTTAATTGTGATTGCTGGCCCAGCAGAAAATGGTGAGCCTAATGGGCTGGTTATATTTAACATTGCAGAGAGAGAATACACAGAGCAGGGTGGAACATCAAAAAGGAGAAGTGACAAAGTAATGAGTTACCTGGAGTCGAAGAGGAAGGAAGTAGATGGTAGAAGTAGGGCAAACATGCCTTGGATGACATTCTACTTGGGTGACTTCCTATTTTTGGATTGCTGCATTTCTTTACATATATTTTCCCCCCAGTCTATAGGTGGTGTTGTTATCTCAGTTTAGGTTCAGACTGATTTTTTTGTTGTTGTTTCATTTTAGTTTCTCTATAGAAGTGTGTATTTACCAGAGTCTACAATCAAACTTACATTAAGCAGACAACAGTGCAAAAATGATGGATTCATAGAACTGATGAGGTGTGAAGGGACCTCTGGAGATTGTCTAATACAACATCTGCGCTCAAAGCAGGGACAACTAGAGAGGTTGGTCCAGTAAGGTTTTGAGTAACTCAAAGGATGGAGGGTCCTCGATCTCTCTAAGCAACTTGTTCCAGTATTCAACCAGTTTTATACTACAAACATTGTCTTTTATATTTACAGAGTTTCACATGTTTCAGTTTGTGCTCATTACCCCTTGTTCTTACACTGAGCATTATCGGGAAGAGTTTGGTTCTGTCTTCTTTACCACTGCCTCATCGAGTATTTTAACACATCGGAAAGACCTGCCCCAAGTTCTCTCTTGTCTGCGGTGAATAGTCCCAGCTCTGTCATCCTCTTCAAATGTCAGATGCTCCAGTCCTTTACTCATCTTCACAACCCTTTGCTGGACACTGGGGAGCCCAGAAGTGGATCCAGAACTCCAGATGGCTGTCACCAGGACTGAGGGAAGGGAAGGATCCTCTCCTTTGACCCATCTTTTCTGCAGTATGGTAAATATGACAGAACTATTGCAGGAGACTAGCAAAGGAAGACTCAGCTTGTTACATTTGCAGAGAAGACTATGAGAAAAGCAGGGAGACTGCTTGTGTCAACAGTCCAACCTGGTTACACCAAAATATCTCACAGGGTTTCTCCAGTATAGACCTTTCACCTTGTACCTTTCCCTCGGATTATGGCAAAGACTCAACACCAAAAAGCCAACATCCCAAGTAAATTTCAAGAAATCGTTCTTATTTTTCAGGATTGTTTATCAGAGTTGCTCACAACTTGTTACAAGACCTACAGAAGTCATACAGAAACAGCAGAAGAGCAGCTAGCATTATGTAACGCAACTACAATGAAGAAACCTTTTTCCACATTAATTATCCCAGCTGATGAGAAGTAAACACACTACTTGTCAGAAGCTAGAAGAAATGACCACCAACATATTAAAATTTATTGTAAATTCTAGAAAAATCTTCACATTTTTCGAGGAGCAAACTTAATAGCATGTGTAAGTTGAGATGTACATTTATAGCCCTCTTTTCCTCTCTCATTACACTGCACACTCTTCTGCCTGGGAACAAAAAATCTCTGTAAGGTAGGAGTCACAACAGGTGGTAAACACTCCAACATTTAAGGGCTTGTTTAGATGGTAAATGAAACCAACCCAATTAAATCAGTTGTAAATCACACCCTTAACATTTCATCAGTAGTTAGTATGAGACAGAGATTTCAGAGCCATTTCAGTACAGCTAAATGTGATTTCTTTTATCAGCTTAAATTACATCAAAACTAGGGTTTACAAATAGAGCTTAATCAAAATATTATTAATTAGAATGCAGTTATTTCCTTTGGTTCTAGTTACCACATAGATGAATCCTAAGACTTTGTAAACATATGCATACGCACACAGAACACTCACTGGTTCAGTGGGAAGACAGATTACAAATTACTCAGTTCTGCCAATTAGTGAACAAGCAGGGCAAAAAAATCTGCAAATAGAGGCAAAGCAGGATGCTTCACAAAATGTATGCTGTTTCTTGTATTTGAAAAATGTCATAACTGATACTGTGAAACACCTTACCAAGAGAACCAGGGAATATCCTGTAACACCAGATATCAGAAACTATATGAGAATATGTAGCGCATAGGAAAGAAATTCTCATTACAGCCCTGGGTTAAATATTTAGCAAATATTATCAGAAGAGACACGTGTCAGCTTGAGATACATATCAGCAAATGGCAAGGGGAGTTTTTATGCTGATACACTGACATGATTGTTCAGGAGTACTGCAAGTAATTTTCTGTAGGATGCCCTAAAACAAATTAGTGCTACACAGCCCCCTGTTAAGCTTTCTACCAGCATTTCTGTGGTCATGTTATACCAGTGCAAATATGCAAGAGCCAGCAAATCTTTAACTCTGCATATTCTGCAGAAAGTTTTCAAATAACTTCCTGTGAGGATTCAACAGAAAATTTTGACCTGCTAAGCTCATTCAGTCAGGGAAGAAAAACTGTGCTACATGACCAATAACAAACAGGCAGTACAGCTTAAATTACCAATATTGAACACCTCCACAAACCACAGAGTAATTTACAACATGTCAGTCAGCTGCAAAGGCTTCTGAGGAAACGGCAGCCAACTGGGAGATGTTGCATAAAGAGGCGAGATTCAAAAAGGCAAATGAGGCAGCTTCAATTCTTACATAAGCTAATGCAGCATGTACATGACTTTCCCTCTCTTGTCGGCAAGTGGGACTGTTTTCCATGGAACATGTAGAGCCTGTGCTCTTACATGGAGCTGGTTTCTGTATCAGGGAATCCCATGCAATGATCTACAGGATGGGTATGGCCAATAAATAATTAGAACTTTGCAAAATTAGCATCACTGGCCTCCAGTTGGGATCCAGTCCCTAAGGGACAAAATGCTGCAGTCAGAGTCAGGATGACTCCAGGCAGATGCCATACCCACTGTGTGGATTAAACATGAATATCTGGTTTAAACATGAATGTCTGGGTGAGTTTTTGCCACCCCATAATGACCTTATATTTTCAGATGCTGGCTCAGCATCAGAAGACATGGAAAGGGATGTGATTACTCTCTGCAAACGTATCAAGGAGCAAGTATATGATAGGAGGAAAGAAGAATGTAAAAACAATGTTGGCACAGCAATAGGGAGAAGTCAGCCAGAAATATGTTTAGATATTAGAGAAAAAGGTCATAAGCTTGAGGGGAAAAAGTGAATGTGGGGCAGATATTGCATAAATATAACAAGGAAAGAAATCCTTTCCTCATTTTTAACATGATTGATGCTAAGCATAATACAATGCAGTTACTTGTTGCAAGAAGGGACAGACTTGGGAAGGTCCCTCTACTCCTGTCAATATTTATATACATAGATGGAGAGACAGACATGGAAAAAGGTTGGTTATATATAGCAAGGTGAGCCTAAAAAGAGTACGAACAGAAGCAAATTTATTTCCTCAAGGGAAAAAAAAAAACCCCAAAAAACAAAAACCCAGCAGTGAGTAGCTAACATAAGCAACTGTGTTATAACTTAGGACATTGTATTTTCAAAATACTGGCATACTGTTTTCATGCAGCTATTATTAAGAAATCATACTGTGAAGCAAGAAGTCTTCCTGCAAACCAGGATGGGAAGCACAGAATCAGCTGCAGTTTTTTCACTGCAGGGGTTTCTCTAAAGGAAAAAAATAATAATCTGATCATTGGTTTTGCACACACACTAAGAAAAATTCAGTTTGCAAACAATGAACATCCTTTGTGTTCAGCGTTGGCAAAGCAATTGATTCTGGTTTGAGATTGGACTTGTGCCACTGCAAAAGCAGTTCGTCTTTTCTGTTCTGAAAAGTACTGTAATGAAGAGCTTCAACAGAGAGGATTTTTATCATTAAACTCCAGCTATATTTTCATTCAATTTCTCTCACTTCACAAAAAAAAGTATGGAATTCATCATTCTAGCATATTTAGAAATAAAGTAACTCTGAAAATACTGCAGAAAATGTCAGAATTTATTATATAACAAAAAAACCCCCACAAAACCCAAACACAACAAAACAAAACAAACAACCCCCCCAACATTAAACTTCCATTATACTATTATCTTCCTCCTTCACAGAGTTTTCTCTGCTTTCTCAACCAACATTCAGGAACACATGAGGATGTGACTTCCCATAGGTCCAACAGGTCTTAGTATGCATGGTGGAATACCAGAGAAGACCCCACATAATTATCAGGTGAGAAATAGGGTCAC
Source organism: Monarcha castaneiventris obscurior (assembly GCA_026261815.1). Classification (NCBI taxonomy): domain Eukaryota; kingdom Metazoa; phylum Chordata; class Aves; order Passeriformes; family Monarchidae; genus Monarcha; species Monarcha castaneiventris. The sequence goes on along the minus strand of JAMPIT010000059.1, from coordinate 5,871,005 downwards.
ATAAATAGAAAAGTCTCCTAGAGGGCCAGAGACCTTTTTTTCGTACTCTTGTGTGTTCAAGGACTCACATTTCCTCTCAAAGCAGATACCTTTGCATATCCAAGCAGCAGAATGAGTCCACTTGAAAAAAAATCTGTCCTTCCAATGGCACCTTTATGATAAAATATGAGTAATCCGCTATAAAAATTGGGACCTTACTACTGGTTTCTGAGCCCAAAAGCTTCTTTATTCCTCACTGTGTCAGTGTGTCTAATAAAAGATTTCACTTCTCCCTGTGAGCATTGTACGTCTCATATCCTCAGACCATCTTGGCTAGAACAACCCTGCTGCATTAAAAAAGACTCACAGCCTTAAAACTTGACAGACGTTTCTTTTTAACACCTTTTTATACAAAAGCAATAACAGCAGGTAGTAAACTAACACTGCTGCACAGCGTGGTATAGGAAGGAAGTGCTATAAACCCTATCACAATTATTTCAGTGAAAGACAAGGCCATCATTAGTGCTGTATTGATCAACCTCCCCCTCCCATCTCCACTGTTTGAAAATTCATTCAACATTATTATTGCTGCCTGAGACAGTATTATTATAACAGACCTGCATTATACAATAAGAGGCTTTGGTATAATTGACATCTGAAGCACCAGGGAGCTTGAATGTTTGCTACTGGTTAGAATGTGGTCTCCAGAGGGACACTTTCTTCCTGACAAAAGGGGCTATCACGTAGTCATTGCAGTGTGTAAATCAAATCCTCAGTGACTGCTGTTTTTTCATTACTTGTCTGTGACCTGGAACCAGATCCTTACAACACTGTGCTGCTGATTATGCACCTCTGGAACCCACAACAATACAATGAAATGATGAACCAATACTTGGAAATCGGGTGAAGCAAATGACCTACCTGGGTTAAAACAACAGGAACTTGTTTATTTTTTAGCGTAGTTAAATAGGAACTCGGAAATATAATCGCACTGTTTGGTGCTGTGGAAAATCTCTCGCTCCCATGCATAGCTGGGCACAGGCCAGACACAGGAAGCACAGGTAGATTTAAAGCATCCATTCCTCCCACCCCGAACCAAATTAAGCTCTTGCCAGAGGTGGTCATTAAAAGACGCACATGTTGCGCATTAAAGGCCATGTGGAAATCAAAGCCAGCAATTTACATAGGGTTTCTGCTAGTGTGAAAGCCCAGGCACGCCTGGGACCTCCATCTGGCAGGAGGCTGAACACGGGAGCTGATGCAGGCAAGCACACACTGAGTCCTACCGAGCCCCGTCCCCCACCAGCAGCAGCCAACGAGCAAAGCACACGAGCAGCATCGGCCCCCCCACAACACATTAGAAAGGCCGATTCTTAGTGTCTGACCAGAGCCAGCTCCAGCTAGTGGTAATTATTTATAAGGCGGATTTGAGCCCACAGAAAGTACTCTACATTTGCCACGGCATGGGGAAATTCTCCTGCATACCCCAAAGTCAACATAACTCACGAAGTTCATACCCTGTGTGAGCTGGCCTCAGGAGGAATTCCACCCACACATTATTTGCAAGGATTCACAAGCCCAAAGGCCTCCAGATCACTCATTTAAATTGTGACTCCCTGGGTAATTGTCAGCTTCCCACTCTGCCCATACCAGCTATGTGGGGCACAGCCAAAGAACGATACATAGCTTCATTCCCTGTTGCCATCATGGCTTCAGGAAACAATACAAGCTGGCACAGGTCACAACCACTTCTTCTTAAGCCAGGACCTGAAACGGTTCTGCCAATACCAGAACCAAGGAAGAAGTGGGCAATGGGGAAGGCTGAGAAAACAACTATGGTTTTCTTAGGGCAGTGAACCCTCAAATCTGATAGGATTGCTAAGGACACATGAGGGAATGCCAGGTCTGCCACCCTCAGCTGAGCCACTTCCAGCAAGGTGGCATTCATGAGTTCGGAGAAAGATAACACTACTGTGTCCACAGCCTGTTCCCCTCACCAAAAAGACTACTATCACCCTTTCCTCAGGTAGGCAGAAATTAAACAATTTTGCAGTATGGACCAGTGCCTGTTCCTCAAGCCAATCTGGATTCAAAGCCTGACACCATGTTAGTGGCTGTTGCTATTTGCCTTTGAATTACTGGGCTGGTGTGGGTGGGGAAGCAGGAGGAGAAACTGCTTGACGTGGTATAGAATACATATCCTTACAGTCAAATGAAACCCTGGTGCTTTGTGAGTAATGAGTCAGGAAAAGGAAAGAGGAGGCTGCTCGCCATCCTGTTAGGGATGGATGTGTCTGGTTAAACAAGCAGGGAAGCAAGAGGTGCTGGAATAGAGGCCAAAGCCAGGAGAAACAGGGTAAATTTGCTGCTTGCATGGAAGAAGAGCACATGGATCTAATTCTACCCAGAATCCAACAGTGACACCACTAGTCCTGTGATGCCATGATGATTTTTTGCCTTTTCTTTTATACCCCTGTTATACCTTTTTACAACTTCTGTATTCTTAGTGCTTTTTGCCTACATTCTTGGACTTGTTTGTTAAGCTAGGAGACTAAACATTTTAGAGGTTTCGTAGTTAGGGAGCAATATGCCCCAGGCTCCAAGGTCCTCTCCAGAACACATTTTGTAAACTAAGATGGAATCATCCAGGGGAAGGTTCCTTGGGGAGGGGGGGCTCATTCGAGCTTCTCATTGGAGAATTTATGATAGTTATGTTAATTAGTAACACCTATAATATTATACCAGATCTTCTGAGGGTGTGCATTGCAGTGTGCACTGAGGTGCATTCGACCTGGACATGGTGCACCTAAGGATCCTTAAAATAAATACTGAGGTAAAATCCCTTTTTCCCTTCTAACCGTGTTTGACTCTTGGTTTTAAGACCAGGAAAAGGCATCACCTGCATTTAAGGAACAGAGAAAAGGTGACTAATGGAGTTTGCTTAGGAGGAGGTGAGAGGCCCAGAGCCCTGTCTGCCACAAGGAAGCTGCTGGGCTCTTTTGCTGGTCACTGCCAATCCCCTTGGCTCCCTCTGGCAACAGTAGAAGACACAGGCATACACTGAACTGAGTAGATGCTCCAGCAGCACCCCCCACACCAAGGCAACAGGGCCAACATTTGTTTTCAATATTCGGGAAAGCCAAGCAAGTAAGTCTTAGTACTGAGAGAAAACAACAGAAGTCATGGCCCTGAAACCTCAGTGGTGCTCTCCTGCAATTACTTCAAAGAAGACCCATCTTATTCTCCTGTATTTCTACTCAGCAGGGGGAGGTGAACTTATCTGCTGCCTGTGATGTTGGCTTAAAAGCTCTGCTTAGGACACCATCATAATTCTTGTCTTTCTTTTTTGCTAATGGTTGCATACCTTTGATTAAAACCTGCATGGTGCATTAAAGGCTAAAACAGATGATGAATGCCATGTAGTACTTTGCATTAGATCAGAGTTGATTAGAATTTTTGATGATCTAGCAGTCAGAAGAGGAAACTGCATGAGCAGTGAAAATATTCAGCTGTTACTGTTGTAGGAGGCAGTGTCTTTTGTTTGACACAAGATACAAAACAGTAACTAAATGGGCAATGTACTCTGTTGATCAATGAATGGCTTTGTAGCACAATAGAGTTCTGTAAAGAAAAGCTGGTGAATTAATCAGTCCAAATATTTGTAAGACTTCTTGCTTGTTTTCAAGTGGGTAACCCTCCCCCCACAACAGTTTTGGAGCCCGATGCTAGTTAGCTTATTTTTCATCACTGCAAATATAACAGTCAAATATTTTAAAGAAACAAGCTAACAACAAAGCCATCTAGTAAAAGTTAAAGCTGCTGACCCAAGTGCATATCACATCAGCATCCAGACAGATATCTTTAGTAATCTCTGCCAACACACCAGTTAAGCAAAACACTATTGCTGCTCTGGGTGAAAAGATTTAGTTAAACAGGACAGACCAGTCGCAGAGGAGGAAGCTGCCTGATTAAACATAATGCTGGCAGAAAACTGACAGTATGAGAAAACCCAATGTGCCATGGAGGGAGGTTCACTTTCTAAGGTCATCCAAAATATGAAAGAAGAGTGCACAGAGCAAGTGTATTGAATAGGAACAGAAGGAAAGAGCCAGAGATGAGTAAGGAGAGATAGAAGAGAGAAAAGAAATGATAAAAAAAGGCCAAACAGTTTTTTATGGTACTGACTCCAAACAAGGAAACTCTTCCTTCATCAGAAAATTTTTCAAGACAGACACTTGATGCAGCATCTTGCAAGGCAGGGCACAAATTATTAGCTCACTATTTATAAAAATGTTACTAAATACCATCAATTACCTTTCGAGTCAAACTGAGTTTCAGTCTCAGTTAACTGTCTTAACCTTTCCAGATTGGTACACTGATGTTGGAATGGTTTCTTTGTCAGTCAATGCCCCACATATGCACTTATAAACTAGATCATGGCACTCTGATCAATGGATGCCTAAGGTTACAGAGCTGAAGGGAATTTAGATCCAAGACCTCCCTACTTCTAAAGCTACAGTTTTAAAGCTGAGTCAGAGTAGGAACACATACTTCGAACAAGTATTGATATCTTCAGGTTCACAGGCCATTCTAGTGTTCAAGTTAGAGCTGCTTTTCAAATCAGTTGTATAAATACGTACACACAAATCTGGAATAAACTGCCAAATCGCCTCTTAGATTTAAGAAGGGAGAACTGAGTAGTAGGCGTACTTTGAGAAGCCCAGAAGTAGTAAAGGAAAGCCACAAAGCCCACAGAAATGAAAACACTTCTGCTGGTATCACACACGAAACCACTTCCACAACTGCAAGGAAGCTGTATCCTGCTCTTGCTCCAGGCTTCTCCAGGATGTGGGGTTCAGGGACCTGGATCCTGGATCTTCCTGGACAAATGCTCTGTTCACCATGCAGACAGCTACAAGTCCTTTTTCAGGCAAGCTCTTGTATGAATCCTGTACAGAGGATACTGAGCAGTTCTTCTCTCCTGCATATACTTTACCATCCTTGCTTGGATTATTTTCTCTGAGAAATTTCCTTGTGCTTTCTGTCCATGGAGATGTGAGTGCCCAAGGTAGAAGGAAGCCATCTCAAGGCCTACTTATATAATCATTCAGCAGATTACAGAATATCCTGCTCTGTCTAGGCCAGAGTGAGCTTTTGTCCCATCAAAGTGCACCATTGCTGCTATCCAGACATTCTTTTCCTAAAGTAGGCTGCTGTAATCAGAGGAAAAACAAACCTCAACAAATGAGAGCAGTATTTCTAACTGCAAAGCACAGCTAGTGCCTTTTTCCAATTTTTGCTACCCACAACTCTGTTGCAGCAGATTATGCGTTTAAGATGCATAAATGAAAAAGAATCATCCTGGAAAGAGCGTGAGACAAAAGCGAAGTACTTTACAGACAGCTTCAAACAAAACCAGCACAACAAGACAGAGAAGCAACTAAATAATCTCTTCTCTTATGGAGATAATGGGTTTTGATACAAAAACTGTATCAAATTTTGTATGTATTTGCACTCTGCTATGGTTACGTGCTCTTTCTCCTCAGTGTTTGAAAGGGAACATACTCCAAAGGCACACCAGCTAGATTACATGGACACATTATAAGTTTCACAATCTTGAGAGCATCCTACTTTGATCTCAGAAGCTGATTGTTGGAATCCCACAGAGCAAAGAGATAGCACAGGAGGGTCTTTTCACTGATATACACATAAGGAGAAATTTACGAGATCTCTGTGAAATTGCTTTGGTTTAGAATTTTCTCAAGTGTTTCATTTCAACTATAAATAGAAAACAGAATCTCATGACAAAGATGTAGTTGACATAGTGTGCAATTTATCATCTGTGAGCACATTTCAGAATGCTTGTCTCAAAGCTGACATGCTGTGTGGACTCTGCAATATGACTACTTTAATATATTCCATGACAAATGCAAGTAAAAGTAGCTGATATACAAACAATCCACAAAGAAAATTCTCCATTGCCTCTCCTGATCTGGACTTCTTTCTGATAACAGATAACCTTGGGGAGAGAGAAAACTTCCAGCATAAATGGAAAAAGCATTGTTTCTCTGGATTGCTTCCTACCATGCTTTTGCCACGGGTTGTAAAGACCTATTCTTGGGAGCACACTTAAATAGATTTAACTTCTTCCCCACCTATAAAAATACCACAGACATGCAAATGATCCATAATACATATGTAGACAGGCATTGAAGTCAATGAACCAACATAAACAAAAGTTGCAGTATCTGGCTCCATGACGGTCACTCCTTTTCAGAGTATTTTTCTCCTCAGAACCATTTCTAGCAAGAATGAAAAAGTAATATTTTACAGTATAACGCTATTATTCTCCCACTTCTCAGACAGCAGATCCACAGGCGTAAATACAGGCTGACTGTACTAGTGCCAGCACAACTGAAAGAGGCAGATGACCTTTTCTGCTAAAATTTGGTGTAAGGTGTCAAGGGCTGTAAGTGATTTAAGGCTGTGGCACCTTGGAGGTGAGCTGCCCAGCCTCAGAGTCCCGATGGTGACTATTACAGAAGAGTTTCTAGATTCAGCCCACTTGAATATTGGCTTCAGTGACCATAGCATACTGAATGCACTTGGATTGCCACTGAGAATTTTCTTTTCTTCCTTGTGCTCTAAGAGGCTACCTACGTTCTGCAAAGGCAAACTCACAACTTTGCTATAGTAATAGTCAAGCAGTTTAAAGGTTTCCCTGTCTTTTCAAGCCAGTTTCCAACTCTTTTTGCACAGGTATAAATCCAGACTGCTGAGTCTGGCTGCAGCAGAAGTCTGGATTTGCACAGGAATAACTGGTAGCAGACTCTAGCCCACTGTTTTTCTTTTACAACCCTCACAATAAACTAAAGCAACAGCAGACAACAATTCCAAGAAAATAAGGCCCTGACTGATTACTTGCTGGATTTTTCTTGGCTTCCTGTAGCACCTGCTTCTCTTACACAACCAGCACAGACTCCTGCAACTGGGAGCAGCAAGAGCCTCCTGCTCTGGTGGACACACCACCAGAGGGCAATGAAACATAGACTGCGTCAGCATCTTACAGATGGAGCTTTTTGGCCCCAAGTCTGGCAGGTGAAAGCTCCTGTGACAGCCATAAACACACTTAGCAGCTACTGCAAAGAAACCCGGATCCACTTAAAAACCAAATCCAGTCTGCGCTTCTACCCAACATTACACAAGGATCAGGATGCAACTTCTCTTGTTGTCCTGGTCAAACCTCGGAAAGCCAACAACTTCCATAGTCCTAACAGACAAAAATTTACTGGTGACCTTAGTGCCTGAGGCAAGTACTTCCATTGGAGAAACCTTACCCAGAGTTGTCAACATGCCATTGGCTTCATGCTCATTCACACTCCTGCACCTCCATCCAGCTCAGGAGAGAAGGAAATCCAAGTTCTCAGTAATGGCTCATTCAGGTGAATTTGATATTTCTTGGGCAGAAATTATGATGTTCTTTGTCACTTGGTAAGATGCCATTGAGTAGCTTCCACTCTTCTGGGGTGGTTTTTACTCTTTCAGGTTCATTATTTGCAAATGCTGTTTTTGAAATCCAGAGGATAACAACTGGTTATGCATTTTTTTTTTAGTGCTAGGTTATGTATAGAAATATGTGTAATATACCTCTGGTTTCAAGTCACTTTCCAGCACTTCATTATTTTGCAGAGCAATAAATGGCCATTAAGTACAGAATCAAAACTGAATCTTGCATTTGGTGGTTGACTAATTTTCTAATGTCACCATTTAATCATCTTGTTTTGGCACCAGAAACTACTGCCTGCTATTTTAAGCACCAGGTACAGAATTTGGGTGTCCCAGCTAAATTCAAATTGGCCTAATAGAGAAGCTGGTTACTACCATTTATATGATGAGAGCCCTCTGAATCAGCTGCCTATTTTGACAACCTATGTATTCAGAAGGTGCTTGGGTAGAATAACTGGCTGATATCTTCTCAGCTCTGCTGGTCTCAGCTCTGGATTACTCCTGAACAAGTTCAGATGGGTACTCAAAGCAGGGTTCCTATATCTAGATATCAACAAAGTCTTCCCTGTTTTCCTTGTCCTTGATCTGGGGTCTGATCAGGAAAGCTGTTGAAGTCCATGAGAACCAAAGCGATTTCATGACTTTAGAGAATCAGCATCTTAATCACATTAAAAAATATTTAATTTATACAAAGCCAAGGAACGAAAGCAAGCCTTTACCGTAAGTAATTAGAGCTTTACAAAGCTGTCTGCTAGACAGCACCAACCAGAGTAATTTTTGTCTTCCAGGCATGAGTCGGAATGTTAGATTAACTGTCAACACAATAACACTGGCATTAGTTATTGATATCTCAAAGACTGATACCGTGGTGGGATTTGCATACTCATCAATGAAGGATCTCAACTCCAACAGGTACAAATATAGAGCTCAAAAAGTCTAAGAAAATAAAGAGTTTGATAAGTCTGAGACTGATTTGTTCTTAATAGAGGGTTTAGGATAATTCTTCTGTAAAAGGAAGGAAAGTAGGCGTTGCATGTAAAAGATGAAGAGATTTAAAATGTAGGATGGGAGGGGAAGGAAAGAAGAAATGAGACTGGGATTTGGAACAAGATTCTGTAAATGTTGCTTTAACTATTAATTGAAGAGTAAACATCCTATTAAATTCTTATGGAATATGTGCATGAAAAGTGGTAGCACAAGTCAGATCTGCCCCATGTGGATGTTGTTTATGAAGCAGCCTCCTTGGAAGTGTTCCTTAGACTTTTGACAAATGAACTTTCTGTAGGTTGTACGTTTGAACACGGAATGCCTATTGTTTCCATCTGCCTTTGGCTTGTACAGTTCCTTGGGGGCTTAGTAGAGAGACAGACATTTGGTAGAAAGAAGGCTTTATGGAGTGGCAAAAGCACATTCTGGGAGAATGCACTAGGAAGAAAAAAAGAAAACACAACAAAAACAGCTCACAACCAACCACTGGTTTCTACAGAAATTAAAACATTGCAGAAGAAAAATGCTTTTCAAAAAGCACATACATTTTTCATGGGGTGGGCCTAAAGCACTTATTTATATTTCATCTCTGTATGACACGGTTTTGCTCATCTAATTCCATTTAGAACATTACAATTTTTGTTTCAAATGTCTCTCTGCTGAAACATACTCTCTAAAGTGCCCTGGAGCTGCTGGTATTGTGAATGTTATCTAAATGACTCATTCGAATTTTTAAGGACAACTCAGCTTAGAAATACAGTATTCTCTTTTTCAGTTATTTTTATTTGAAAGTTTTTATTTTGAGGTGCAAAGAAGAAAGATGCAGAACAACAGATAGCACTTGAATGGAGTCACACAATTGCTGCTGTTTTCTACTTTACAGGATGAAGCCAGACACAGGCAAGTGGCGCAGTTTCTCCTGATATGCACAGAGTGAATCTTGATTACTTACGGTGCTCCTGCAAAGGCCCCTTCACAAAAACACCCCCTGAAATATCTCTGGTTTTGATCAGAAAGTGAAAGAAAACTATCAAACACTGCTGCTTAGATGATGTCTGTTTCTGTGGTGCTGCGTCATATTTCACAAATTGCATAACTTCGACTTAACATTTCACGCACACATTGACTTTGCACACCTGTATATACCTGTAGGGTGAAATTCTAGCTCCAGTGAAGCAAAAGCTTTCTTAAAATACATATTATATATAATCCTGTGCACATAAACATTCACAAATACTTCCTTGCATATAGGTCAGGTCAGGTTCTGTGTCATGTATATCACAGGGCCCCTGAGGCTGCAAAGTCTTTATTTTGAAGGCATAATTTGTTGTTTTGCTGAAGTAGACAGACTTAAGGGCTAAATTGTATGGTGTCTGAAAAAAGAATTCAGACTCAGGAATACCTCGTTGACTTCACTGACATGGAAAAAGTCACTGTAGAAAGGATGCTCCTCTGGTACCACCACACAGCAAGACAGGAATCCATTGGCTGTTGGGCTACTTTAACTACCAGAACACCACTTAAGGTGAGTTACCTGTAGTTTTGCACTGGTAGTTTCCAGAAAGCTCACTGAAGAGGATATTCTTTCAAACAGTACAGACATTCAGTTGAGATCAGTCTACAGAATTGCATGGTTTTTACACATGGAAATGCACAATTTGAACTGTATATGCTGACTGTTGTTGGAAATTAAACTAAAGCAAGCTGGCCTTCCGCTGCATAGAGAGTAACATTTTCTCAGGCTGTCAGAACAAGACCTCTAAGGGAATCAGGCCATTTTTCAGAACACAAAAGAGTGCATTCCTAAATAACCACCCCAGCCTTAACCAATGAGACAGCATATATACATATCATTTCCTAAAAGTTAAGGCCAAAAAGGATACCAGATGCACCTACTGTGTATTCACAGACCATTAATTTAAACCAAAACATCTAGTTGATGCTCAAAGACTTTAGTGAGGGAAAAGCATTTCTCTGCTTAGAAAACTATCTGCTACATGCACAGGATTGGCAAGACCTGAGGAAGCCATGCAATGGCAAGGGATTAATCGTCTGAGAGGTACACAAATGATCCTAGCAGACGAACCACACCTCATGCTATATGAGGTGAAAGATCCACAGAGCCTGCCAACCTGACCAAAGGAAAATTCCCTCCCAAACCAACTAAGGCAATCCGTAATCACTCCCGGTGCCACCTACAAGGAGATCTCCTGCTCTGGCCAATCTCTTGTGCTGCAGGGGAAAGCAGTTAATAACAATGAAAAGAAGCCGCATGCAGAAACCTTCGTTCCTTGCGCAAGGGAGGAGATGAAAAGAAATCTGCCCTGATCATCTTCAGAGAAATTCGGGTCTGATAATTGTCTTAATGTAAAGTTGCTGGCTAGAAGCTTTTGAGTTGAATGCTTTCCCATAAAGGAGAGGGATGAGAAAGGCAAGCTGTCCAGGCTGCGCTTGATCTCTCATGATCAACAGACCTCGCAGCCAGAAAGCAGCTTCTTATTTCCAGACTGAATTAGCTGAACTTCAGCTTCTGTCAGCCAGGTGGAAAAGCCTGTGCTGTCAGGTGTCTTCTTCAGACTGACCTCTCGCCCTGCTCTCAAATTATGTGAATACTCTGAATTCTTGACACCCCTCATCCTGATGTTTGTTTTCTAGTCTTTAACCCACATTACAGCCCAGCTTAGACAGAAAAGGACACATCACCTGATGAGGAAGCCTACAAACAGTACTAAATATTTCTGTTTTTCATGGATCACAGTATCCCTTTTTTGCCACAACACAGCAGGAAAAATTAAAATTAAAGAAATTATCCGTGATGCCACATAAGTCCATCCATAAACCACTGTTTTCCAAAATGTGATTTACTGCATTCTCCATGCCAATATATACCAGCTCAGGCTTGACTGTATTAAAAATACCTCTTCTGTTGCAACAGAAATTTTAAACTAGGTAATTATTCTTTACTTGGCCTTATTGTTTTTTGCTAACCTTTTCATCAAACTTGATGGTATACATCAGCAAATGCTACACATTACCGACTTTATCACTGATTAAGGTTTGCCCACTCCCTCAGTGTATGGAGTAAAGCCACCGTAAAAGTACCTGAACCAGATGAATGACTTGTGGGGAGAGGATGCTTCCTATAGAGTCTGTCACAACTGGAAGCAGAGGAAGATTATTGAATATTTTAGGCAGTGGGTAAGCTATAAAGCTGAAGAATATTTCTTTGCTTCTACAGAAAAAAAAAAAAGGATGTAGACGAGAGATTTTGCTCAGGGGACAACAACTGCATTGCTGATTGAGGTGGAAAATCTGTGAAGGAGCCCCTTGTTAGAGCTGCTGGCAGTGTATCATCCAGAGCTGTACATGCTTTCTCTTCAACAGACAGGGATTTTTCATTTCATCTATCATTCAGAGCTTGTTGTAACGCTTCCAAAAGTCACATTACATTGTCATACACTCCCATTAACACAAAGACTTTCACTTCATGAAGAAACTGGCTGCTGTGGAAGACGGGCATAGGGAGCAGGTGCTAACGGTGGCCTTTGCACATTGAGATGCTCCACCAAGACACTCAGACAGAGAAGCTGTGTTTCTTCTGAAGATGAGTTGTATCTCCCCAGCTTCCTGCACAACACCTTGTACCCGGGTGTTCTGAATATTTCTAGCATCCTTCTCCATCACCATGCCAATTATACTACTTACAACACTCCCAGACAAATTAAATTCAAGAGTTTCTTCCACCAAATAACAAAATTTCTGAGACCTAAGCCCAGCAACACATCTTAAACTATTGGCTACAGTCTTCTTCCCGGAAGAGAGGAAGGCCAGGCAATATAATATATTCTTCATAAGAAGATCACTTTTTCCCTCAATGAAAACATTACAGATTAAGCCATGTGAGAAGTAGCAGCTAAAGTAGTACTTTCGGTGGTCAGGAATGACAATCACGTCCTGATTCTTCCGCTTTACTCAGACTTGTTGCCTTTTACTTTGGTAAAAAATTTTCTTGAAAAATACCAGGATTTGTACCTCTACAAAGTCATGTATGCCTTTGTTTATTCTTTCAGGATAAACAACTTCTCTTGATATTATTAATCACAACTAACAAAAAAAAAAAGGGGGGGGGGAGGGTTTGCAGATTATCTAAAGATCATGTACTATATAGAGCAACAATGGTTTGCATGTGCTTTCACTCCCAGTTTTAGAAAGACTCCACTGTGAAATGGAGTTAAATTTGCACAAGGAGCTCAGAAATACTAACTTAATTCAAGACATAACCAACAACTTCTGTTTGATGCACTTCTTACCCCTCAGTTGCTGTGGGTGTTTGCTTCAGGTATTTTGTGTTGGAATACGTGCTGTTACCAGCAGCTGAGAGGAGCAACTATGATTGCAGAAGCAGTTGGTAGCATTCAATGCCCCCAAATTTCTTACGTAGTACTGTCCATGCTCTGGATGTTCACAGGTTACAAGAAAGGTCTTAGGGGAAAACAAGTAAAATAAACATTTTTATAGGCACAAAGAGAAATTCAGGAGAAAAATGTTACATCATTATAAGAAAACCTCCACCTTCATAATGGACAGATTTTTAAAAATTTCTTTTCAAAAAGGCTTGTTCTATATACTCTTTGATAACATATTAAAAATGTCTTAAAGCCACAGACCTATTCAGAAACTTCAAGAGCCGAGAGTTGATGGCATGCTGCACTTGCTGTTTTGATGAGTTTACACTCCATGAAGAGGAAGGAAACATCCCCCTGCACAGCATATGGCAGCACTACAGGAGATAGCAACAAGAAACGACCTTCAAGGGACCATCTGCCAGTTCTGCTCCAGTCACACATCCTCCTTGCCCACAACATGACCCTTATACCAAGGAGACCAGCAAAGGATGCACATGGGAAACATCCTAAACAGTTAAAGCTCATGCTAGGCTTGCATCATTCACTTCACCTTTGCTAGAGTTTTTCCAATCAAATGCCAAGAGCACTTGACCTTTAACACTGTTGTCCAGAAGCATCTGAACACACCACTGAAATCATGGCCCAGAGGTGGTTATCCATTCCTCACTGCTTCCACATCTTCAAATATTCTTTCAAAGAATAACAAAGGAGAAAACTCCTAAGATAAAAATGTGATCTTTATGGCAGATGGTACCACAGGATAAATGGCTGTCGGTCTGCTGTAAATAATTCATCATTGTCAAGTGTGGTGCTCCAGTCATCTCAACAGAAGTATGCGATACTAAGAAAAATGTAACATTTGTCACAGAAGTACCAAAGACATCATGGGGCTTTCTTTTTAACCCAAGTTAGGCGCAAGAATATGATTGGCAGAGCCAAGCAAGACTTTAAAGATGCACAAGAGCAACCTTCCTTACACACACACACACACACAACCCCCTCTGCAAGTTGTGTGACCCCCATAAGCAGAGACAAGTAAGCTGAGTGCCACTGACTTTCCATTCACTTGTGAGAAGGTGATCAGAGAATGAGAGGAATGGGCAGGAGCTTTGTTCTGTTTCTCTCCTAAGCCCCCAGCATGGCAGCCTGTGCACATCACATTCCCTGCACATTTAGGCCACCAGCATTTCATAACATGTGCTAGAAAAAGAATGAAGGGGTCAACTGGGGCTCACAAGATACCACTCAGCCTCACAATTCCTAGCAAAAAACCTGGGACAGTCCAGCTCATGCCACACTGCTTGACAACAGGGTTCAACCTCCTGTTTCAGGGATCACATGGGAACAAGTGGGCAAATAGGCAATCACCAAGTGGAAGACATTTCTAAATACTGCCCTTACAATGTAGCATTTCCCTTAGATGGCTCCGAAGAGTCCAGAGCTACAAGAATTATTCTTCCCAAATTACAGGGAAGACCAGCAAAACAAGGAACAGCATTAGTTGATTCAGTAGAGAAAATCCAGGTAAAGAACTGTAAACACAGAGTTACTTGTTCCCCACGCTGGTCTCTCCAGTAACCGCACAGAGATTATATGCTTGACCTCAAAGGGTGGCTTGAGTCACCTATTAATCTCCTTCCAGAAGAGGTCCACATATCCATGTTAGGTGATCAACAGCAGCACTGAATGCATCCTTAGGGTTCTCCCTCATCTACACCTCTTATAAAATATACAATGTTGTTAGAGGTCCCAGCTTGAGCATGCAGTTATTTAGCTCAAGATATTTTTTTTTTAATCCCCTGCGCTTCTGGCTGATGCTTGTGCATTCCAAGCAACAGTGAGAAATGCTTCTCTAACAGCCATAATGGATGGGGCACAGGACCAGCCCAAAGGGTCTCCAATGCCTGCCCTGGACAGACACATTCCCCAAACAGCAGGCAAGGATGGGCTGTCAATGCTGTTCCAATCCACAGAAATAGCAGGTAGACCTGAGATGTAGGATGAATATAGTCTTCATTGAAATAAAATATGCTTGTGCAAAATAGTGTCAACACCTCCCCTCTTCTTTTTTTCTCCCCTCTTGTCACTTCTCTCTAATTTCTGCTCATTTTACCCACATTACAGCTGTAGCTGTATAAATGACAGGCTGTGGCCTAGCATCATGTGACAGATCATCCTGCATCAGCTCTGAAAAATGGAGATGCTGTCAACTGTCTGGTTCTCCTCACATTCACTGTCAGCATCAGCGCATTCAGGCAGCATGTCACAGCCATCTGAACAAGATGAATACAGCACTGTGAACATCAGCTTGGGAACCAAGTCAATCAAACATGTGACCACAACCACAGAGAATCATTTGTGCTGAGAAACTGCCACAGAGAAACGGTTCCTAGTGCCCTACTATGTACTGCCACTGGTAGTTTTTAATTAAAATATCTGCTTGATCTAGCTGAAAAACAAAGAGGGATTTTTGTGATGAAGCTTTCCATACAGTAGCTCGTAAAGAAAATCTCAGCAGCCCCTGGTGTTGAAGACAACCTTGGCATGAACTACAGCTGTCAGGGACCAGACTTGCTGTTCCTAATCTCACTGGATTAATCTCACTGACAAGCTCCCACTGTGAAGCAAGGGGATTGATTCTCCTGTGCTACCCAGGTGCCTCTAATAGAGGGTCAGAGGAGATAATGCTGCCTCCTTTCCTCTACCTGGTTTAATAGAAGTTGTCACTGCCTATGGCAGGGGGGTTGGAACTAGATGATCTTTAAGGTTCCTTCCAACCCAAATCATTCTGTGATTCTATGACTGTTCAGTAGAGCTAATCTGGAAAAGAGGTGAAATTAAAGGGACCAAAGACAAGACTGCTTCCATTTCGTGCTAATTTGTAAAAGCAGAAATAGCAATGAGCCATGCAATGGTTCAGTGCTACTCTGTTCACAGTACAACATGGGTATGCACTGCCCCCTTTCCTACCACCCCCTCCTCCAGGCTCCTGTATCCCAGCTGAGTGCATTAAAGGTTGTGCACCTCTTGTCAAGGCACCTTGAAACAGAGGCCTTTCCCATATAACAAGAAGCTGCACAGTGAAAAATTGTGGAGGGCATGAAATGGCAAAATGAATGTTAGTCCTGTTCCATTGTATTTCATCAGACAATATCCATAGTTTTTCTCTCTTTGTCTCTCTTTCTTCTCTCTGTCCCTAGAATGCTCCTCTCATAAATGTGTGCAGGTCTTTATGTGTCTCTCTTATGAAATGTCTGTATTCTGTTGCCTGCTGCAGGTTGGTCTCACAACATGGACAAACAATCAATCACTACACAAACAAGCAGGAAAATGTTAACCCGTTGTGCCTGTGCTCAAACTGGTTTCAGCATCAACAAACTAAAGCAGTGGTCTGGAAAAACACCAGAAATGCCTTTAGCAATTCGGTGATAAAAAGCAGCATTCACTCAGTTGAAGTGGCATTTATGGGCAAATTTTTGAGCACTGTCCCAGAATGAAAAACGGGCAGTATGTTAAAATAAAGTATCATAAAAACACCAGGAAAAATGCCAAAACAGCAAGGACTTTGCAAGAGTCAGAGCAGTCATATTCAAAGAGAATAGGATTTCAGCTCAGATAAAGGATGACTGTTTCAGCTGTGTTGGGAGGTTCTCCAACAAGAAGATCCATTTGAACTGTCATTGGAAGCCTGGACTCTTTCTGGCTGCTAACACAAACATTGAATCTCTTTCTGGGGTGGTAGAACCTCTGCTACATGGCCATATATGAATGACACAGCTCAGATGACAGAGCAGAGGATATCCATTGCAGTTACAGAAGCACTTCTGGCTTTACCAGAAGGAGATGAGCTAAACTGTGAAAGAAAACCTGCGTACCATACTGTGGAGGGCTGTGAGCCTTTGACTCAGGAGTCCCCCGCCCTCCTTTGGACGAAAGAACCCTGAGGGCAAAAGGATTTAGAGATAAGAAACTTCCCTTAGGTTAAGGTGAGAGACTGAACCACCCCCAGCATGCCTTGTTTCTCTATGGTGATACCTTGTACCCAGTTGGTAAATTGGGTTCTACCCCACCCCCTGCTTTTCCCATAAAAAGGCCCTGGATCTGCCCTGAATCAGGGAGTTGCTGTCCCTGGCCTCCCCTTCCCAGGGACTGCTGGACAATAAAGCTGCCTCTGTGGCACTGCCACACACGGCTCCTGTCTCTCTGTCCCTGAGTTTGCCTCGGGTGATCTCACACAGAGCTGAATCACAAGAGCTGGAATCACTTGTAGCTGAGAAATGGCTACACTTGCTGGGATCACCGCTGTGCAGGGAGGCTGCCTTGGCCCCTAGAAGAGCTGCTCTTTGCTGGACACTCTTGCTAGGCAGGTCCTGGCTTCTGGTGCTTAACCAGCACCCTACCCCCTGCAACACCATTAAAAGTAAAGTGACCTCCTGCTTTTTGGACTGCATCTCTCAGCCTTGCTTGGATTGCCATCTCACTTGGTACCTGAATGAGAGCACTGTCTCATTCAGTGCTTTATCTGAAAATGAAAATTTAGAGTAATTTAGAAAATTTAGAGTAGTTACATGAGGATCTCTCCATGACTCTTCTGCCTCTCGTGTGGCTCTTGACAAAAGGAAAATGTTCCTTGCCTTCTTGATGTAGAATGCACATGCAGTTGAGATAGGCAATTTATGATACCCATTATTAAAACCAGCAAAAATTAAGACAGTTTACTTAAATTAGTAAAAATATTCCCTGAATTCCAAAAGACAACCACTATAGTTCTTGTGGATTCTGTACCATACCATTCTCCATTCATATGGAGATGCTCATGTGCAACTGTGGGTATGAATCAAATGAAGACCCTACTTCTGAAATATATACCAAACTGTACAAGCTACTTCTGTCCTATGATTTCCCTAAACAAAGAGATGCATTTATTTAAATAGGTCCCTGCACTGACAAGGGCCTTAAAACAGCTCAGTATTGGTGGATAAGATCTAGAAAGTGAAATTAGTCCACAGCCAGGGGATCATATAAATTGTGGAAAGTTTCTTCAGTTTTATATCACAGCCTGTGCTCCTGCCATACACACATGAAAAAATAAGCAGTGAGGCCTGAGACCATATTTGATTCTGCTAGTATTCAGCCCTAGTCCATTTTGGAGATTAAAAGAAATTCTACTATAGTTCACGAAAGATAGAACAAAACTGAATTTTTCCTTTCTACCAGTAGAATTTTGAAGAGTAATGCAGGAAAACTGCAAGAGATTTTACTTTGTGTTTAAAAAAACACTATAGAAATTACAGAACAATCTGTGTTAAAATAATTAATTCTTCATGACCTAGCAAATTGGACTTTTATTTGCCATGAGGTACAGTTACCTGACACATTGTCGAGTTGATGGATATTTTTAAAGTTAGATCTCATTCTAAAATGCAGGCTCTCTGCTGCCAACATTTGAGTAATGTGCTGGCTCATTAACAGATCTCTTTGTACGAGAAGAGGTAGAGGATTATCCCCAAGCTCATGTCTTCTAGCCAAACAGACACATTATTCTTGCTGTGCTCAAAGTTCTGAATGGTCATTTACAGTAAAGGCAACAGCTTTCACTGGAAAACAAGTGACTTGCCAAGAAATGATGAATTTAAAAAAAAAAAAAAAAAAAGAATAAAGAGAAGCAGATCTATTGCAAATCTCCAAAAGATGAAGCTTTGACAGGGAACAAACTTGAGAAATGCTGTAACTTGATCATCTATCTCATACCTCAACAGCTCTGCTATTCCTTTGGATTCTACCAAGAGGAATACAGAAATGTGACAGAAATGTAGGTGTCAGAAGACAACCTGACTGGGGGGAGGGATTGGAGAGGCAAAGAAAGCTATGAAATGTGATATAGGTATAGTGCCAAGTAATGCAGTATTAAGACAAGCTGACATTACTAGAACAGACATAATTCCTGGCCTTATTTGATGGAGCTCATTCACTGTGTTCATCACTTCCTATCCAAGCTGTCAGGAACATTGTAGCACTTATCATACACAGTATTAACAAAAAACACACCTTTGAAAACTGTGTTAAACAAACTGAGATAATTCATGACAGAGTTGCTAAACTCACAGGAAATGGGTTTGTTTTCTGACCATCGAGCCAAAATCTTGAAGACTTTTCATGACAGGCACTTCTCATATAACCATTGCTTACGTTTTTCTCACCAAGAAGCTTTCTAAAATCTCTGTCTTGTGGAGTAGCTGCCAAGAAAGTAGACAACTTCAAATTCTTCAAATCTCAAGTGTTAACTGGTGGGTCAGATAGAATCTAGTGGGTCACCTGCGTGCCATGTCAGCACTTCAGTCAATAAGAACTGATACCTAACAGACCAAACCCCTTTGGGGTATTTGTTCGTGTTCTTTTAAATTAACATTGCATGTAAACTAGTCTACATAATTGAGCTCTGGGATAACATTGTGATATTAGGGCAAGATTTGAGCCAGTCTCACCTGTCATTGCTGCACTAGAAGAGCATAAACACAGATCCAGTATGGAGTGTGGTCACACTTGTTTGGCAGTTGCATGCAGAGAACATGCCTCTCATCATTTACATCTCAGATCAGGGAATTAGACTTCTGTCAGCGTCAGTGGAGTCAGTGAGGGAGAAAAGAGAATCAATCTGCATTCCATACTAGTTGGATAAAGTAAGTAGATCTGGTCAAACAGTGAACTAATTCAGAGCTAGGTCATTAAACAAGTTAGCTCTGATATTATTCACCGAGTTGCATTATTCATTGTGTGCAGATAATTGCCAGGTCATTTGCAAAGTATTTCTGGCTCATGATTATTTCACAAATACTCATTTCTTCAAAAAAAGTTTCAGTCACCCAATGAGGATACAGGGAAAGAACGAATATGAACTGGATAATCTATTATATATCACAAGCATTGTCTTGCTGAAGTGAACCTGTCATGAATAATCCATAGACCAAAAGAGATGCACCTATCGCTTACAACCAACACAGAGATAACAGGCTTGGTCTGCAAACAATAGAAAGTAGGTTGTTTATTGTATAATTTATTTGCAACAAATAATTCAGGGTGCTGATTTCTTTCCCAGAACAAATTTAAGATAATGTATATTTTGAAAGCAATAAAATCATATAAAGTTAAATCACAAAAATTAATTAAATTAATTCTAAGAACTTGAAGGTTGACTTCAGAGCCAACAAGGAAAAAAGAGTAAGATAAGCAAAAACAAAAAAAATCTATTCAGGTTCTATATTGCTCCTCCTTCTGGATGATAGAGAAGTGATATGTACTGACAGTGCCAGTAAACTCATAAATTTGCTGAGATCACCATCACCATTGCTGAAAAAAGTAGCCCACTATTCTCAATCAGCCTCTAGACATGATTGGGTACTTTGCGACATGCACGAGAACACCTCAGTACCACCTTCAGCAAGGTTGTTTCAGTAGTCAATGTATTATTGAGAGGCAGTGTCAGGGAAAAGTCAGTAGTGAAAAATCTAAATTACTTCACCCAATAATGCTTCACCACTATGAATAAAATAGGTCCTTACTGTTTTAAGGACATCATTTTGCTGCCTCCAGTTGTAACCTTCCCAAATGCCAAAGATTAATAAGAATGAAGTGTTATTTGGCCTTGAATGGGAGACTCCTTGTGAGAAGTAAGAGCTTGAAGGACACAAGGAAAATTATTCAGACATTAGACTTTTTTTTTCCCATGGAATTCTTATTATCCTTTGAAATTTTCCTCTTGATCTTCCAAATCTGGATATTCCTTTAATGAATTAGATGTCTAGGAAATTGCCACAGTTTGCTTATTTTCATCTGTTTTATCATTAAGTACCTCCTTAAAAAGCTTTCCTAATTTTTTGTAGAATTAGGATTAATAGGATTGCTGGAGATAGAATCTCCAGATTTGCCATCACAGAGATGGCAAAAAAAAAAAAACCAAAAAAGCCCACTTTAAAACCCATAATGTGGCCTTGCCTTCAGGTTCCACTATGACACTTTTCCTTAATAAAGAAGTAAAAAAATGTGGTGAAAATATGTTCTAAATCAGACACTCTAATCTGCCTCTTTCTGGTTTTATTAGTATCTCGATTTACACATTTTGTAGACTTCATGCCTGAAACTCACAGGCAGTTGGGGATAACCACTAAAGGGAGTTGTACAAAACTAAAAACAAAGCAGCTGCAAATGTTAGGAGTGGACTAAAGACTTAATCCTGCAACATCCTACCCAGGTAAGTGGGTCTTAATAATGAGAGTATCTTAACTTTGTGTAAAATTGGACACAAGGAACAGCTTGAAGACTTTGTGCATATTTTGCAGTACTCTGAAATGTTTCCTGATGAAAACCAGGTTTTCAAGTTGTCTTTTGGCTGTTACCATGGTAGTTGATATAAGGAAATAATTTTCAAGGGCAGAAATGTCAAGTGCCTGATGCCCAACAATCATCTTCAAAATACTTGAGGGAGGAAGGCAGGGCTATTCACCCACTGTTAGTACAAGCAGGAAAGAGTGTAATCACTTTGCATAGTTTCTCTCAGGAGGCTGAGGACAAACAGGAACAAATCTGAGGTCACTGCAGGCTAACACGGCAATTACCTTACCCTCCTTTTTCCCAAGAGGTGTCCCTTGTGCTTTTACGAGTTTCAGAAAAGTACTCAGCAGATGCTGAACTTCCAAAACAAAGGATTATGTGAAGGGTTTGCTCACATGCCACCCTCACAGTTTAGGGGACAAGGACATGCTAAAGCATTTCCCTGATTCAGGGGCCAGATGAATAGACAAATCTTCAGACTTTTTTCAAGTAGCTTATTACTCTGTTCAATTTTATATTCTCTGTTCATAAATAAACTTTTGTCCTAGCTTTTTCTGTTAATTTTTTTTACAGTTTCATAAAAATTCTGGAAAATATGCTCATCTCCTATATTTCTTTTAATTATTTATTTAAGATCCAGTTTTTCATATTTACCTCCATTTTATGACCCCTTGGAATACATGAGTCATATCCAAATGGTTGTAAATAACGCAATGTCATGTATCAATATGAAATACAAAAGCCAGACGTTAGAAAACCAGACTGGTGAACATCCAGTTTGTAGTCCAGCACTCTCAATATTCTCAAATATCTACCTAATTCAAATTGGTAGTTTTACAAGGAATATGAAATTTTGGTCTAAATCTCCTTCAATGCATTTTGGACCTAAGCATAATAGTCTCTTCTTAGACATTGTTTTGGTTTCAGACTCATATAAAGTGATTTTTATATACAGGGAGAAATAAAACACAAAGGGAGAGAAGAAGAGAACAATTAATATGATTTATTAATATGAAATATGCATTAATCATTAGCCAGCCACTCTACATTCATCACTTACAGGAAGGCTCATCATTCAAACCATTTTTGGTGTCAATGTTAATTGCCTGATCTTGGGTATGATCTTCCTTCCCACTGAAATCAACAAGACAACAACTTTCAGTAACTTTTACAGGTACACATTTTGTCCCTTCATGACAGCCAAAGAGCTACCTCCCAGTGGTTCCTCTGTTTCCAAATAAAATGCCTCCTAGGCCTCTTCTTTTGTCTTAGTTTTTTTCAAGATGACATCTATACATTCATAATTTTAGCAACTGTTTTAACCTACAACGATTGCTTCATCATTGAAGCTGCTGAGAACATCACAAGGCTTTCTCTGTAAATCACTTTGCTCTTTGCTCTTGTGTTTTACAAGCACAGCCACTACAAATACAACATCTGACCTGAGCACAGGCCTTTAATGCTTACCTGCCACTGAAACTGCTACCTTGCATATCACCACAGAATAAAAATAACACACACTCCTACCAGGAGGGCTGCTTGGTAGGAGGATGGTACATCATGCACAACACATTAAGTACATCACCTGTCGTAGATGACATCTGCTATGTCATATCTTTATGTAAGAGAATGTCCTGTTTTGCTTTACCCATCAGACTGCTGATGGCAGAGGCTGAAAATCTTCTGGTGCTCATACCTTAATTCTGGAACAAAGGTTAACCCACTTTTACCTCCTCCAACAGATACCAGCACATACAGGAAAGCTCTCGTGGGAGATCGCAAATCCACAAGGATGTTTGCCTAGGCCAAACCTAGAAGTTCACAAAAGTCTGGGATTCTTTGCGATCCAGAGCTTGCACATGAGCTACTCATTCAGTATAGTGGCAAGAAAACCACTGTACAACACACAGCTAGATCCATTTAACTCAGACATATAAAAATATATCTCTAAAGGTATTATGCTACATGCAACAGCCAGCAAAGCAATCACAGGACTCAACTCTGCGTCACAGAGAAGGTTTCCCCCCCCACACACACACCCAGTACACATTTGTCTTTAAAATAGTTCCCACACCATTTTTTGTCACTGAAACAGCATTACTGGAAAATTGTCACTAATTCTTTTTTCATCTTTCACAAGAAATGTTTCCCCATTATTTTATTTTAAATGTTCACGTCGTTTTGAAGCAATTTTCAAAATCTGACATTTTTATTTCATGAGAAGCAGTCTATTCTTAGCCTTCACTAAAAAAGAATGTAACCCCTGCTGTCTTCTGTGAATTGGCATTTTCAAAAGTTGTTTTGAAAATTATTCAAAAATTGTTTGGAGTCTAGTCTTTAGTGTAACACAGCACAGAAAAGTTCATTGGAGATATATCTATTTCAAATGGTGTGTATTATGTTATTTTAAAAAAAAAAAGTACTTTCTGATTGTCTAGATAAGCCTACAATAACTTCTATCAAGAGCCCTGAATGTGCTAATGGACTCCAATTCCCATGAATTCAATGGAAGCAACACACTTTAGCATCTCACAAGGAGGTAACTGCCACCACATGACTGGATTTTCAAAGGACAGTTTCTCAAACTACCTTTGTCTTTAAAGAATTCAGTTTAGTCAGCCCCAAAGCCTGTCTCAGTCATACAATACATGTTTACAGTCCAGCTATTTCTCTCCCATTGTTCAGCACATAACTTTCAAAAACAGCTATTAAATGGCTGCCTCCTCAGTCCCCAATCTCTTTAATTTGCAAAACTGCTCACCTCTTCATTGGAATGTCACCAGAGGACTTGACCATCATCTGTTAGGGAGCCTATCTAAAGCCATAAGAGCAAAAAACAAAAATTCAGGTTTCTGAAAAAAAACTCTGAAGCTGGTTATTGGTTGCACAATATAAGAGGTTTGAAGAATTCAAGCCAAGTTAGAAGGTTCTGGATTTGAAGCAATGACAACAATAATAAAAATCACAGAAACTGAATTGACTAAATTAATTTTCTTGTAAAAGTGTCACAGTTACAGATGGTAGCAATCTGGAAATAGCTGCAAAGAGAAAATCATTACAAAGGGATGAAAATGTATTAATGCACAACCATAGTGGATGTGTGGGAAAGTATACCCTGATGTATTCCGGCTGTCCTTAATTCATCACCCCACTGTACTAAGCGCCCACTTTTACAAACAAAAACATTGTCTCACTTGTTGAAATCCTTTATTTAGTAATCTGTGTAGGCTGAAATGTTGAAAATGGTTTCTAAATTCCTGGCTTCTGAATCCATCTTCAAAGTTGTTTTCGCCTGTATTATCATACAGCTGCAGGCTTTAATCAAAGGTCGTTAGATTTACTGATTTCTGTCAAATGTCCTAACATCATTCCTTCAAAGGAAATACCTAGTGTTTTAGAACTTGCAAGGAAATGCCACTTAATCTGAAATTGTTCCAAAATAAAATCTCACACCGAGAGTGAGAGGCAAGAAGAGAAACTTTGGAGCATTCTTCAAAGCGGGCATTAGTATGTCTTGAGAAACTGCAAAATTGCAGAGAAGATTTAGCCAAAAACCCAAAGTCAACAGACCCTCGGCACCCATGATACCCGTGTCATTTTTTAGCACCCACAATCAAGCACTGCTCCATGAAGCACTGCACCTGTCAAAAATCACCCAGGTTTTCAGTACCCTCTGCCTCAGGTGCTCACAATTGCCCACAGGGCCTAGAAATTGACCCCGAGCCGTTTGAGAAGCCCAGTCCAGCAGGTGTGCTAAAGCTTCCATTGTGGCTCAGGCATGCTGCAAGTGGAGCACCATGCCTCGGAAATGTGTACCCTTGCCAGGAGGCAGACAGCAGTGCTGCATGCAGGTACTTGTGTAGGCAGCCTCCAGGTAATTCCATGTCGTTCTCTTGGAAAAGATACTGTATCATATTCACGCTCTCGAGACAGATCTGCGATTCTATAGAGAATTAAATGCAGCCTTGGAAAAAGTATGACAAATTATGTATTTTCCCTCATTTATAAACCACAAATGGCTATTATGATACATAGAGAGGTGCCCCTAAGTGCAGGGAGGGCATGCACAATACTCTGTCTTTTGCAATCCCGTCAAGGGAGTAGGCTCAAATAAAGTCCCTGATGTTTAGGACATTTGAGAGCTGCCAGTGTAAGTAGAACAGGAAGAAGGGGGACACACTGGATGCACCACTTGGCAGCAATAAACAACTGCAGCTTCTCAAAAGGTGACACAGCTACATAATGTCACTTGCCAAGACAATGACTTTAACCTCCAGCAAATTTTGAACAAGGATAGAAAAAAGGTTTCCAGAAATGGAATCATACTAATGATATTGGGGCTATTTAATATCAGTTTCTAGAGATGACTGCTAAGTGGCCAGAGCACAGTGCATAAAGTAACATCCTACTGCCTGGACTGGCAAAAGCAAACGATACCCCTGTATAGATCTGTCTCTCTACACATGAAAACAGAACACATTTTATCAGGTTTTTATTATTTTTTATCTACTTTGGACAGTAACCCAAATAGGCTAAATGTTTTATGGACCCATCAAGAATCGCCTGCTCCGTTAAGCTTAGACATAAAAAGGAGAATGACAGTAGACATGTTCCTCGCCATTCTCGGTGCTGTTTACAGCTCCCAACATCATCAAAAACAGAAACAATGGAACAAAACTGAGTACAAGATCCAAGTGGCATGGTCAAAGAAAAGCAATTCCACCCTTCATAAGTGGTACAATTCAAGTTTTGTGAAGAGGTGCATTAATGCATGAAGCTTGAACACACTCACAACTGTCCAGGCATCACAGGACTAAGACAGATGTTTATACATGAAGAAGCTCAGCTTTCTTTCCAAGCAATGTACATTCAGAAGACCTGCTAAACACTGGATGCCTTTATGTCACTGCCAAGCAGTCGTAATGAATGAAGCACTTCTCAATCCCAGCTAAGATCAAAACATTATTGGTGAAAAAGAAGAAAGATCCTTCTGTATTAAATAAACCAAAGCTTCTGTACTGCCAAGCAGTCCTTTGGGGAGTTCAAGTGGAGCCTGAGAAGGACATGATAGAGAACACAATAATCCCTCTTCTGCAGAAGCAAAAGAAGAGTGCTTTCCTTCTTTCCAGGCCTGAAAAAGCAGTGTTACCCTCAGCTCCCACATTGTCTCAGCTGGTGTGGTAAAAGGTTCCATCTGCTCTGGCCACAGAGTCAGTTATCTGTGATGCTTACTCTGTGCAGGCACTCAAAGTTACTGAAGATTAGTGTTCATGTCTGAAACTCATGTTCAAAGCAAAAAGTAATGGATGTTTTATTCTAAAAAGGATCCCAGCGGATACATATCCCCACCCTCGCCATTACTTAAGTTTCTCCTCCATATTATTTTGAGAAGATGAGATCATGCAGATATCTCATCCTGATAGTCTAACTGAACTGAGATTTAGCTTTCTGAAAATCAGCAAACTGGGTTACAAGCACAATACTGTTTGCAGCTATGCAATGGCATTGGTAGGATAATGTTTGTTAATACTCTGTAGGGTTTATGATCAAGTGTATGCACTACTGTAGAGAATACATACAACTGCGGTTACA
Organism: Monarcha castaneiventris obscurior; assembly: GCA_026261815.1. Taxonomy (NCBI): domain Eukaryota; kingdom Metazoa; phylum Chordata; class Aves; order Passeriformes; family Monarchidae; genus Monarcha; species Monarcha castaneiventris. Next base: position 5,844,207 of record JAMPIT010000059.1, on the reverse strand, counting down.
CACAGTTTATCTATAAAACTGTTTGTTTTATTTGCATTAAACAAAAGAATTTCATTGTCAGAAGAAAGTTTAAGTTTCTGTTATTGTTACTTGGGCAGTAATAGTGTGTGGGTTAGTGGATCTGCCCACAAAAGCTAAATAGCATTAACCACTTCAAACACAAACTGTGAAGAGTTGTTATATCCTAAACTGCAGCCACAAAAGGTCCTTAGCATAGTTGGCCTAAACTAGGAAGCGTCTTAGCTATGTAAACACTCCTTCTGAAGAAGATTAACACAGGGATAACAAGTTCCTGTTCTGATGAGCTCATAAATGGGGTAGGGTTTTGGTTTTGTTTTGGAGGTCTTTGTGTGGTTTTGTTGTTGTTTTGTTTTGGGGGGGGTTTTGTTTGTTTGTTTTTTAAAGGGCATCAGAACATTAGTTTCAGCAGAACTAACTGTAGCTTAGGTTCCTGCTGATATTTCCCAACTGGCTTCTCAGAGCAGCAATCCATCATAACTCTCTTGATATATTTTTACTCTATTTATGTATTTCCATTCATTTCAGTTTGATCAGGAAATAATTGAAAAGTTCAGTCTTTTGCTACTAATGAAAAAAGGATGTTAATTTAAAAAAAAAGTCAGCAATTGACACAATTATGTAAGGGATTTAATTGTTAACGTAAAAGGAACATTAAGTTTACCCTCTCCTTAAGGAAAGCTTAGATTGGACATTTATGCTAGGCTTTATAATACCTGTGAAGCATACTCCTGGCATCAACAGCAATAAACATGCCAAAGTTCTACAGACCAAGTCCTGTGGTCTCTGAATTGGATGAACTGAGTAAGTCCTTTTTCAAGTAGCATCCACCTGCAAGGTTACACCGCAAACATTGCTCACTTCTGGGTCTAAAAAATGCAAATGTGAAATTTTCTGGTTATTTTTTCCAAGTGCTCTTCCCCAGTCATTAAGATTCAGAAGAGACATTTCAAATATGGAAGGGTTTTTGATCTGAAGTAAAAAAAGTTATTAAGAGAAAAGTAAATGACAACATGAGATACTACTTTCTCATTTAAGCATCATGATGGGTGTCTAAAGCTATGGAACAACAAGGTCAGTTCTTTTTAAAAATTGCAGTGATGCCACACTAGGGAAGCAATTTCAGCAACCATAGAAAAATGTACAGTGAAACCAAGTCCAATGAAAAACCTAATCTCTTACATATACAGAATAATTCACCAGAGCAGGCATTCCCCTGCTGCCGCTGCTCAGAATCAGTGCTTGCCTCGCCCAGAAGCTGCCTCTCCAGCACAAGGCCTCATGACCAGCAGAAACACTCCTCCTACCTGTCTCACCTTGTTTTCCCAAACCCTTATGAACACAAACACATTAACTGTTAATTCAGGCTATCCAGCATTCTGCTGAGCATCCCTTTTATGATTTAAGTGAAAGAAGGTGTTACCTTTCCCTAAAATCAGAGGACAGAGAAAGGTTATGCAACACAACATTCACCACTCCATAGGCCAAACTCAAATATGATGGTGCTTCCTATGCATGCTGACTATAAATAATACTGTATGTGTATACTGTATGAAAATGAAGATTGCCTGTAGTTAGTTAGCTTTTGCCCTTTCTTCTTCAGGGCACGCAGAGAGCTTTCTTGACATCGATCTTTTCTTACTCAGAGCTTGTGCATGAAAGAATGGGAAGTGTCCTGTTCAGAAGATCCTTTTTCTTACAGTAACCCATTTCCCCAGGCCAGCTACTGGCAAAAGGTTTGTCCCATGAGCAGTCTTGCTTTTAGTACACTTGAAGAGTCAAATGCAGCTAATGACAATACAGAATCCTTGAGCACAGCTCAAAATTCTTGCTTAATTTTCAGTGAATTTTCCAGAGTTATGACTACTGCTATTTGGAAGGAGGCTAGCTGGCACAGGATCAAGCAATACACCAACAGTTTCAAATATGGAGTAAGGTATTAGCTTTTTCAAGAGTTTACAGCTCAGCAGTAGCTGTCTTTTAAGAGATACATTTGAAAAAGAAGAATATAAAAGCACTTTTACAAGTACTGCTACTTTTAACTACTTCTACTGCTACTTTTAACTACTTCTACTGCTTTTAAACACTTTAAAAGAAGACCTAAAAGTACAACTAAGGTTATAACTGGACTTTGTTTTAAACAAACAGAGAAATATAATTTGCATGCTAAAAAAAAATAAAACAAAAACAAAAGTAGCTCTGTCTGCTGAATGGGCAAAGTCAATTTAGCCAGGCAAGATCTAGGCAGCTTTCTCTCTCCATTAACAATATAACCACCATACTTGTAACAGTCATTAAAATAAATGTAGACATTAAAATCCCTGAGTTCCAGGTGCTACAAAGTTAACTTTTACTGTCATGCAAGAAGTCATGCTCATACGATCAAGTGCTGCCTACTGAGTTGTCTTCCACTTGAGAATGAAAGTTTGGCTTGAACTTTCATCATCCTCAAGACCTATTATTCTTTTTAAAGATTACTGTCAATCAACATTTGTGCTAAGAAAACCCCCAACTTTCCTTTGCTCGTGGTTCTTTAATTGCTTACATATTACCTTAAGATAATCTTAAAACATTCATAATCTTCTTTAAAGCAAACCCCTTTGGGTATAGGATCACAGAGAGATTCAGAGCAAGTTTTTCTTCTCAATCTATTTGTACCTGTCTTGCTAAGTACAATGCGTCAACCAAGCCCACATCCTGGATTTAAATTTATAATGCTCAGTTCACCAGAGGGATTTACCTTTGCAGGCAGGAAAGAGGCCTGTTCAGATGCATCTTAATGCCTGAATCATTTTCAGAAAAACTGATTATGCAAATGAACATGAATAGCATTAAAAAACATATCTTGGAGTTCTGAGTTGCAGTAGGAAAAAGTTGGTTTAGTACACTTCCCTTTATCCATGGCTGATCAGTACCAGATACCATGGGCTGGTCTGCACTGGCCATTGAACACAACAACGGGGCAGTCCCTGCTGTAGATATGAGAGCAATTCTATAGTTCCTTCCAATTCCCTTCCTCTTATCCATCCTCTAAAACACCCTAACAAAGGTTAGCATTTGTTGGATTTGGATTATACCCATAGTCTAACATTTTAATCTTCTGTGAAACACCATTCACAGGAAAACGTGTAATGTCCTCCAGAAGCTGTTTACCGAGCACAGCCTCATTGAGGCAGCATAATTATTGAATATTAATCCAGACAATAACTCAGCAGACAGACAGGAATGCAGTGTCAGCACCCAGCAAGACGAAAATGGGATGCCTTTCTGTGTGCAAAGAAGGCAAACACTTTAATAATGAAGAAATTTCAGGAAATGAAAACAGAAAAGGCTGGGGAGTTCAGCTGGAGGTAGATTTGTGCACTGTCAGATTTCTATTTCTGGAACAAGTTTTTACCTTTTCGCTTTTAAAATGAGGAATTATGAGAAACTCATTGGTGTCCCAGTAAGTCTTAAAAGGTAGTAAAATGCATCTTTCTAGATTTTTTGGTCAGGCAGCAAGAAGTGATTAAACTCTCTGTTGCCCAAACTAGCAGTAGGTGACTCTGTAATTTCAGTTACAACACTGGAAGGAATACTGGGAGAACAATCTATGTTATGTCCCTGTGCTGGCTACACCAAATCACAGGAAGGAACTGGAGGCTGGATTGTCTGCCATACAGCCTCTCCAATCCTTGCAATCTTATCCCTGGTCTCAGGGTATCTGTTCCTATTCAAAAATCTGCTCTTCGGACCTACATGGATGTGACACTTGGTTTTATTTGAGGAGTTGCAGTTGATTCTTACCCAGGAAGGGAAGAAGCAAGTCCCCAGGTCATGGACACCTACTGTGAAGGTCCATATGTATCTCTTTCTGCTCAATATGGAATTGAACTGTGATGATTAAAACAAATCCAGATTTTTTTCATTATACTCCTTTTCCAGAGGAAAAATAAATTATATTTTTCATAAAAATTATTTGGGTTTTTTTTTAGCTAAACTGACTTTCTTTAGGGTGCAATTAGTCTGGAAAGTCATATATATTGTGTTTTCACATAGGGAGCTATATAGTGCTTTTGAGGACAAACATAAAAGACTTCATCAGAGAACACGAGCTAAAGATATAAACATGTTTTAAATACAGTGCAATTTTTCCAGAGCTATGCAGACATAAAAACATTAATTTGCTGAATAAATGGTTATGGGATCTGTTGACATATTGTTACTACTAACTCTCAGCAGTACAAAAGTTCCTTGAGAAGCAAAACTAATGAAAACTGGTTGGTTTCCTATCAATCAGGATTCCACAGACACTCTGTCTAACACATTATATGCTCAAGGCACAGATTTCTCTCCACTTTCAGGACATTCATAACATCACTCTCCTTTGCTGATCTCTGCTGCCCAGTAACACATTTATGTTGCTGCCTTTATGTCAATGTGGACATGAACAATATATCTCCTCTACTTACTTCCACGAGTCATGCAGTTTTGCAGGCTCAGAAGAACTAATTATCTTTAGAACTTCTGTCAAATTTGGTTAAAAATAGTAAAAGCACTGAGAAAAGGAGATGTGTGCAGATGTGCACACAAGCATAGAGCATGATCTCTTAAGCCATGTTTCCTGAGGAAAACAAGCTAAAAAAGGAGTATGGCAGTAGTTTTTTCAAAGCTCGTTCAAATAAGGAGTTACATTGTATATCCTGTCCAGCATGCCTTTTTTTATACTATTGGAATGCAGTTGCATTCATAAACAGCTATAAATACATTCCGTAGAAACAACATATAGTTGCTGTTTCTCCTTGCTCCCAGCCAAACCTCATCTCTCCAAATCTAAGACAAGAGCCTATTTTGGAATTCTGCAATATGTGTATTTGTGCTATTTGGAAAAGGACAAGTTTTTTTGAGAAACCAAACCAACATAAAATGCCCTTGTATCATTAGTTGTACAGTTTTCCTTCACAGCTAAAAAGAGCAGTAATTTTAACCTTGAAGACATTAGGATGCAGAAGTTATCCCCCATATAAAAAACTTGTCAAAAAGGTGCTTTTTTGTCACCCTAAAATAAAGCAAATCCAACATCTCATACCTACTTTGTAAATACACCTCACAGACAAAGGAGAGCAGCTGGCTTTCATAGTGTTGGTATCTTGGAAAAGTTGATACCTGCCTCTGGCATATCAAAAATATATTTCTATAACATCAGGGAAAGCTTTGGGAATCGGGGCATGTGACAAGCACAGCACAAATTCATAAGGGTGCTCAATCCACATTCTCAAGAGATTATTGATTTGAGAGGACTTTTGTCCCTAAATGGCAAGCTTAGCAACATGACTGCATGTTTTCTGTACAAGCAGCAACAGTAGTCCAGGATCTACTCCAGCAGCACCACTCCTTAGGATAAGGCCAGCAGTATGGAGCAATGGCTTTCAGCTTTATGTTCACACAGAAGCTCGGAGCACGATGCCAAGTACTTGTAAAATCACTTAGTTCTTTTCCAGCACTCCCTGATCTCCAATTCCAAGTTTGGAAGGCTGATGTTTAATTGAATGTGTTAAGTTTAGCTGCAGACATTTGAGGGATGGACAACCAAACTCTATCCATGGCTCCTGCAAGCTCTTAGATGTGCCTCAAGACCACGGGCTGGAGCTATCACTGTAAGCAAAATAAGCCACAGGCAATGCCTGCCCAACAGCCTTAGGCAGGGAGAGGAACCCCTCATCACTAACTGGGAGAAACCCAGTTGAAGACTACAAGTGGTACAACCCTGCTGACAAAGCCCCTGACTTCCTGCACTTCCACAGCTGGCAAGAGAAGCTGAAAATCCCTCTAAAAAGTGAAGGGAGCACAGCTCTGCCCACAAGCTAATTCCTATGACTAAAAAGTCTTGATCAGAGTTTCTGACTATTGCCGCTCTTCCGTACAGCAGAGCATTTGGTTTTAAAGCAATTTGTGCTGGATCAAATCCATATGCAAAATGCTGAGCTATGGCAAACTCATTCCACACAAGCATGTTCTAAAAGAAAAAAAAAATTAAAAACTGAAGGGGCATCTCATTTCTAACATACTTTATGCCGGATTAGGTATTGTCTTTCCTCCCACAGCTGGCACAATCCCAACATAAATTCCACTCTCTGTTCTGCTTAATTTGACACTTGATCCAGATCGTATTTGTGCTGCTTAGTGAGTTGGTATTAATGAATAAGAATCAGATTTAGGAAGATCTTTTCCATCCTAAGGTCAGTCAGGGTAATTATGATAACTTAGTTTTTTATTCCTGCATTACAGAGATAATTTCTGCTAAAACAATGCAGATCTACAAATTTAAAAATGCTTAACAGCCATAGATCATCCTTCTAGTAATCTTCAGAGATTATTGAATTCCACAAGTTACAAAAACCATAGCATCAGAACTGAGTGTTTTGTAAGCTATTTTCTCTTTAGTTCATCTCTTCACCTAAGGGGGATACCCAAGCAAACACGACTGAGGGAAAATAACAGCTCTATAAAAATAATGACTGTAACCAAGTCCAGAGTACTTATTCATTAATATGCCACTGATAACTTGCAGCAGCGCTGTGTGGAAAAGGCTTATGCTCATTTTCCTCTAACAAGGTCTCCTGTCACTGCTACCCTCTCCTCTGGGAGTTGTGCATATGTGCTTAGACTGGCAGGTTACTCTTCCCCAGTCAGGGTCATTCCCAGAAATCCATGCATCCCAAATGAAGGGTAACTTGTTCCAGCTCATTGCCTGCTCTTCTGATCTATCCTTGGCCAAGCCCTACACTGGGTGGTGCCTTCCCCTGCAACAATTTCCTCTGACAACAAATCCCAGACTTGCAGAATCACAAGACATGAGGAATTATCCTTTTGAGACGCACAATAGGTCAGGAGTTTGATACATACATACATACACATCTATTCCCGTGCAAGAGTTCAATCAAATGGTTTAATCAAAGCAGTTCAACCAAATACAAAGATTTTAAAATTAGGCATTTATTCTTTAATTTAGCAAGAACACCATCACTAGGTTTGAAGTTCACACGCTGGCTTCATTAGCACTGACTTCTACTCAATAGGCCTGACGTGTCATTAGTGCATCAAATTAATATATGGTAACAAATACAGGACTGAACTGTATTATTATAGTCTTGGATCTCAACTTGTAAGGTGGACTTGGATGTAAGTTATTAATCCAGTGATCTGCAAGAGCTAGCAATCATCCATAACCTTTTCACTATGGCAACTAGAAGATTTATATAACCAAGAGTAGTACATCAAGTCTGATGGGTTTATGATTGTATTGAGCTATTCATCAAGACAGTTTCTCAGAGATCTAGACTTGTTCTATTTTTGTTTAGAGTTGATTTCAGATATGGTAAGGCAGAAACAAGCAACATTTTAGCCTGTCTTCATGGCAGATAAATAATTGAAATATTCATTTCTCATGTGCCATCTCAGTATCTGTAAAAAAGAATTTTAAAAGCAGCTTACACCAAAACCAAAAGAGCTGAACACAGCACAGATGAACACACTGTTCTTACTAAACCAATGAGCCACAACGACCACAACCAACTTATTTACACATATGTCTCCAGGATGGCCATTGAACTTATTTATTACTGTAAATCCCTGCCATTGCAGGTCAGATTTTTGCGATGAGATGGTCACTTAGCAAGTTGATATCCAGTGAGTATAGCACGGGGTGAGGTTATTTATTTACATGAGCAGAGGTATCAGTGATGTACTTAAATATGTACATAAAACAAACACACACAAAAAAACCCAAACACCCCTGTGCCCCCCAGCCAATTTATTCTATTTTTTTTCTTCCAAAAATCTTTGTTCACTTCTGGCAATGTTCTCAGCTACTGCGTGGCACTGCCTCCGAACAGGCAGGGTTTTCAGCACAGAACTGGCTGAGTTTTCATGCACCATGCTCTAGTGCAGGCATCTGAGGATTATGGTAAAAAACTTCAGTCATGCTCCCACCACTTCAACACAGTCTAAGGAACAGGACTCTTTTTTGACAGGCAGTGCCACCATCAAACTTGAGAATGAAATCATGAAGTTGACTGCAAAGTACCCAGAGCAATCCAGCTAGTTCCCTTGATCCTGTATTTCCTAAAGGAAGATGCATTCGATAGTAAGAGAGAGCTGAATTGCCAGACAGTGAATTTCTCAGCTTTCCTGTGGATCCCAGAACAGCAGTGTTCATGGTCTCCACCCCACAACACGTGGCAGTGATAGAAGTTGGCAGAAAATCTTGGTACTATTTCACTCCTTGGGACCAGACTACTTACCAAAGGGAAGTGCTACAACCACCAAAGGCTGGTGGTGCCTGGTTCAGGCATATTGAAAAGCAAGTAAACCTACGTGAGGAAGATTAATTAGGTGCTGTTTACTTAGTACTTTTTATTTCTCTTTAACTCCTATCTTCAGTTTCACTCCCCACATTGTGGTTAAAAAACTTTATGTAAAAAGACACTGCACACAAGATAATTGCCCTCAGGTGGCTGGTTTATTTCAGAAATAATGTACCTAAACCATCCGTCGAGCTGAAGTCCTGTAAGGCAGCAGCAGCCAAAATTCTACTGAAGGCTAACATTTTACACAAAAAAACCACATTAAACCATCACATAAACTTGTCAGATTTCCAGCCATTACTTACCACTGAACAAAAGTAAGTAATACCTTTTATTCAATGCACTACTCACATTGTAACAGGAAATAATGCCTCTTCATTCTGGGTACACTCTCTGTATTAAACACCCAAGATATATGTACCTACAAATGCGTATGTAAGAACAAAAAGATGTAAACATGGCTTCCAAGTACACATCAAGACTGGAGAAATTCCTCACTTAGAAGGCCAGAGGGGCATCTGGGTGCTTCTAACCTCACAGCCTCCATAACACACAATGGTGGTCTTCACCCACATGCATCATATCCCTAACTGTAAAGTGCTGTACCCTGTCATATGTCACCGATCCATTCCAGGTCCACTTAGTGTTGCCTAAGTGCCAGAGAGAGGTGTGAGTCTTTTGACACCATGCCAAAGATGTATGTGCAGTGTGGCATGGCTCCATGGTGCTCCTTGCTGGTATCCTATCATCAGACGTGACAATGATGCTGCTGCAGGAAAAAAAAGAAAGCAGCAAGACGGGCACATCAGCACAGCTATGACATCTTCTAAGAGAGAACCTAATGATGGGTACCTGGGGTTCTCCTCCAAGAACAGTTTGCTTCTGGGTCCCTTCCTCTTCTCCATACTCTTTTCAGGTTTACAGGATATTATAATAATGTTTAGGAACTGCAGGCAAAGAGAAAGAGCCTTCTGTTTCAAGCACTGCACAGCCTCACGACTTAAATTGCCCCAAGCAGTTTATCCACACCAACCTTCCCATCATTTGCAGAACAAATAGAAAAATCCTTTTCTACAGACCTGGCAGCCACAGCTCTCTTCTTTTAAACTCCCTGTGCCTCAGCCTCAACTCCTTCCCTTGCTCCCTCTGTTTGTTCTGAGCAAGCAATCCTGTGCTCTGAGCTGGCATCTCTTTGGCAGTTTTGGACACAGGAGCCAAACTGAAAGAGAGACACCCATGAGGAAACTGCTATCCAGTTCATGAATCTCAGCATAGCTCTGCCCTCAGATTTCCCATGCACAAATAAAGCCCTTCTGACAGTATTCCGGATTGACTTCATTTGATGGAGAATTCTCCTAATGCCAAAAGAGAGTATCTCCCCAGCTTTCCCAGGGAACCATATTTGCCTTCAAAAACACAAATCTTATTAAGGATTTCAAATCCTGGAGAACGAAAGAATTCTCATTATATTTAATGAGGGAGTCAAACAGAATAGTAGCCCCAAGGAGTACAGGTCTCAGAAAACGGACGAGGACCAGGCTTTCAAAGCTGCAACAGAGCAGAAATTCCCAGAAGGCTCTTCTGCTGGTAAAAGGATTCTGCACACTTAAAATTAATGTAAAACTTAATTAGAACCTCTGTGAAAAAAAAAAAAAATCCATTTAGAGGTGATTATAAAAAGGAGGCAGTTATAACAATTATTTATCATCTCTATTTTTGGAAGAGAAATCAGGGGCTTCATTCTTGGAGGCATTCAACAAATGTAACAAGCAGTCAGGTCCTGCTGGCCAGCACAGAGAGGCTCTGAAGGGTTTGCACCTGCTCTGATCACCTCCACTCAGCCAGCATTATTGATGTATAACCAGCTGCGTTATTCTCCAACACAACTGTTATTTCAGGATCCCAACCTATTGCCTCACTTGTGGGCCACTCTTCCTCACCACCATCCCCATGTCCAGGAATTTGGACTTCTTCCCATACAGCACGTGGTATCTGTGTTGCCTTGTGGCCACAGGACGACGCCACCAGCCTGGCGACAGATGTCCTGATGCTGTGCAAATTTCAGCTGATATGTCATGGAGCACAGGAGGTTGGTTATCCGTGCACCAAAATCCTGCTTTGTGTGCATTGAAAACATATCCTATAGAGAATGCTCTTGGGAGCCATCTACTGGCATTTAGGAATTAACCACTTGCATGTCCACAGAGCAATTAAAGAGCCACTTGTAACTCCACCATCTCAGGGCGCCTCCTAAACTCCTGCATTCATGACTGGAATCTTTTGAGGGATCACCTGGAAGCTGGTTATTTAACCATAGCTAAGCATTATAGCACTATTTATTAATTATTCTGAGCCCCTCACGTGCTCAATGTGCTACCTAAACATTACCATCTTTCCTAATATGCCTGGACCCCAAAAGATGGAAAGCGCTTTAGAAACCATGTTATTTTGATGCTAAATGCAAAGCCCTAGTAGGCACTCTTGGGTAAAGTAGGAGGAAATTCCAGGCCACACAGCAAACTCAAATGCCATGATTTGAAGATTCAATTCCATGACTGGAAACACTAGGTAAATAAGCCGAATAAATTCCCAGGAACTAGGTGGGAAGAGGGTAGCTTCGGGTTGCAGTGGAACATCACCACTGGGACAAGAACATGAGATGCATGTGGACAAGTACTCAGTGAAGAGCTGGTCTTCCCCCACCACAGCATGACAGTGTGAACACAGCCCCTTGGGCTACTGCAGATACATTGCAGGTGTCAAACTGGGAGAGAGCAGATGCTGATTATGCTACATCTCATGCTTGGATGGTTTAAATTGCTTCCCTACTAAGTGCAGGTCCAAAGGCAAGGGAAGACTCCCAGCAGTATTGTTGTAAGGGCTGAGGGTAATTAGAGGGGAAAAAAGTACATGCTCAGAAAAAGGGGTTACCTTTCCAGAAGAGAAGAATTTTCTGGCACAGGGATGTGCTCACAACACACATCAGTTCCCAAGCCTGAGGGCATGACCCAGTTACATTCATGTTATACAGAGGGCAGACCTGCAGCAAGCATCATTCACCCGAAATGCAGGGAAGAGTGTGGCCGGCACATGCAGGTCCCCTGCCCTCAATGCCCAGGATTTCAGCTGGAGGTAGCAAACGTGCTTCAAATGGGAGCCCTGGCACCTACCAGCTCATGCACTTTGTGGTTAACCAGCAGATTAAGAAAAAAGTCTGGGGCAGTCTCCCAGGACACAGAGTACAGCCAGACCAAAAGTGATTCAGAAATAACAATGTCTTCCAGGAAGGTCCCAAAACTAGTGCCTGGGGACTCACAGCAAAGTACCAGGAAACAAGCAAAGAGGAAGTGATTCATGTTTATCCTACTAGACTTGGCATGGCAGAAGGTTTCCAGGGCATTCCAAGAGCCTAGCAGACACAACACAGGTGGGTACCAAAGTAGAAAAAGAGATAACCCCATATTTATCCTGTGGGGATATTGTGCTGTAAATACACAGACCAAAGCACAGAGGTAAGAGCCCAGGAAGTAATGTCATTGCAACACACATGCAATATTTATTAGCCGAAAACACATGAAGTTTGTTTACATATACTCAGATTAAAAGGATCTCACTTGTCACACCACCTGATAGTTGCAAAGGAGAAGATGGCAGCTTAAATATATATATATCCAACTCCCATTGTGTTTTGTACTTGGGTTTAGATTTAAAGCTATGTTATTTTAAAATTAAAAGTAAACCCAAAAAAGCCCTGCTCATATGTCACCTCTACATCAATGCTCAGTTTTCAGTCAGCCATCATTAAAGCACCAACTCTGCATTAAGACCTAAAACGCTGCCAATTTTCTGTGTCCTCTGTCAAGGTCCAGTTAATTTCTTAGTGTGAAGTAGTGCTGTTTCTCAGTCCAGTAGTAGTAATGCTCCACGTATTTGGGTTTTTTGCCCCTCCTCTCTCTTCATGTCGTTTTCTGTGCCAACTTGTTTTAGTGAGTCTGTCTGGCATAGTTTCCATTCCTTTTAATGGTTTAAAAGAAAACATTTTTCATCAAATGAAAGCACTTTGAACATAAACTATTATGAAGAATAGAAAAATATTGTTTTTCTCCTCGAGTGTCAGTTTTGTAGGGCACTAAACTAATTTTTTGAGGTGCTTAATGTCGTTAAATTTAGAAAGTCAAGTAATAGCAGTCCTACACGGGCCAAAGGATGATCTAAGGATGAGGAAAGCAATATATCTTTTTAATAATTGAAAGAGTTGGGAACATTCCCACAGTGAGAACAGACTTAGCAAATTTCTCTGCAAGCAGGACACTTAGATGCATGGAATATTTCAGCTTCAGTAGTAATCCTGCAATGTTCTGTGCTGGAAGTGGAGGTCAGCCTTAAGGGAATTATATTAGACATACAGTCAGACAAGGCAGGCACCTCGGGGAATAGCTACTTGCAGAAATAGAAACACACCACCTGCATGAGTGTCATTGCTTCCAAGATGCCACAGCTCTTCTCTTCTCTTCTCTTCTCTTCTCTTCTCTTCTCTTCTCTTCTCTTCTCTTCTCTTCTCTTCTCTTCTCTTCTCTTCTCTTCTCTTCTCTTCTCTTCTCTTCTCTTCTCTTCTCTTCTCTTCTCCTCTCCTCTCCTCTCTTCCTCTTCCTGCCTTTTACAAAACCAGAATTTGACACCATGCTATTTTGAAATATCCACAGCTTTCCTTCATGTGCAAACATCATTCTGCATGCAAGTAAACATGGAGCAGACAGGGTAACCATTCTCGAAGCAATCCACAGTGGGCACATCCAGGCTGTTAACACTCAGGCCTGCATTGAGGACTGCACTGTCTAGCCCTGTCACACAGGGAACTCCATATCAGATATTCTTCAAGAATATAAAATACTTTAGGTTGACAAGAGAGAGAGGGCATTTCCTCCAACAGGTGATTTGATGTCAAAGCCTGATTTACTGCTTCTCACCACTACCCACAGAGACACCCACCACCCAAGTACGATCACCTGTCTTGGATGACTGAAGTTCAACACTGTAAGTCCCTCCCCTACCCAGCAGCAAGTGATTCACCCCCAGAGCTCTGAACAGACCAGCTCAGGACTTAAGATGGAAAATTCTTCGTGCAGGGCCCAGATGTTTTGGTACAACAACCACAGCTTTTAAAAATCCACAAACAGAACCTGCCGCAGCTTTTTGGAGAGTCCAGCCAAAGCTGTAAGTCTCCACCCTCAAGACACGTGCAGGGCCAGCTGAGTTCCTGAGGGAGAGAAACGCCATGGCCAAGTCCAGACTGGAGCACATTCTGGGTTTTTTTCCATTCACAGCAGAGTGGCAACATATTTGAAAAAGCAGCTTGAACCAGACGTTGTTCTGGGATCCAGGGAGCACCACACACACATACCTCGCTTTGGTTCCCCTCCCAACACAAGCTCTTATATTATGAAATCTAACCACAATTACTCTTTTATAAAATAGTGCAGTGTCAAGATCCTGCTGAGACCCAAGTCTGAAATTTTAAAAAAAGAACATTTACAACTAGTCTTGCTCATTTGGAGCTCAACCACAGAGCAGGAGTAAGACCTGATTTATAGCAACCAAGGAGTTGATACAGCTAGAATAATTCCAGACTGATGAAGGACCTCAGCTGCAAATTACTACTGTTTTGTCCACTCTGTTTTAAAAACTGCTAGTTTCCAAAAATGTAGCTCTTGCAAAGACAGCTTGGGCAAGGAAAACAGGATTTCTTTTTCTTATGTATATTCTTAGCATGATTTAATACACATAAACAAACTGAGCTTGGTTTTCAAACCATAACCCAACAAGTTGCCTTTTATATTTTATGGTGGTGCTGGACAATGAACACCAGAAATTCAGCAACAGCTCATGGCATGTATGCTTCCTATTTTTTAATTATTTTTTGTCTAAGTTACAACACACTTGTTGTATATATTACAATAACAATGAGTACAGTAGCAGAAGTTGGAGCCTGGACACTTGTGGCCTATTCTTGGCTGTGTGCAGACATGCTTTTCTCATCCTGGGTGAGGTACCCTATTGCCCCTGAGCTGAGCTACATCTGTAGTAGATGCACCAGCTACCTATTTCAGAGGATGCTGTGAATTAAGGTCCCCAAATGCTTTGAGGTCCTGCAAAGGATGACAATGTACCAAGTATAAATTATTTAATAACTGGGAACGAGAAACAGAAGGGCAAACTAATTGCAAGGGTTGCACAGATATTTTTTGAGTGAGGAGAGCAGGAAATACAAAAAAAGAGCTTGGGCTTAGCAAGCTCAGTGCTGCTTGGTACCAGGATTTGTACCTCTGAACATCTAAGCCAGCAGTTTCAGTTCCAGGCTGAGCACCAGTTTGCCTGCAAACTGCAATGAGGTACAGCTGTTCATCAGGCCAAGAAATCCAAAGGAGGATTCTTGCCAGGGATCTTGGGGTTTTATGAGGCATTGAGTGGTGACAGCTTCTTTGGGCGCTGGAAACACATGGAAACCTGCAGGCACGTGACTGCACTGAACAAAAGAAAGATGGTTTCACTTCTGAACTCCTCGAGCCTCCAGACAAAAGGCTCTGCAAATGTTCCAGCAAGATATCCCGGACCAAACACATTCAATTCACTGGAACAGACAGTAACATTTTAAGTTACTTTCACAGAATGTACCTAATTATGTCATCACAAACTATAAAGGCTGTAAGAACACATGCTAGAGCCAATATCTTGACATCATGCACACATGCTTAATGTCTTACTAAATCTTACAAGAGCGAGAATAACATCTTTGTTTAACAACAAAGAAGCAATGCTGGGTTTACTTGTCTTAATCACCTTATGTATAAGATTATTTTTTCTAGAAATCCCTACTCATACGAATGAATGTTTGCTGCAGTGTTGCTACAGAAGTGCTGTCTTCCATTTGGTGTTTAATTTTACTTCTTCTGGAAGAAGATTCTCAATGTGCTTCGCAGGCACCAGATCAGGTATAATTTCTGTTTTCTTTTTTGTAATTATTCGTGTAAAAATAGGACTATGATTAAATGAAATAGTGTAATATACCCAAAATAACTACACTAGTAACAACTAGCCAATACTTTCAGCCGTTTCTGTGAGGAGTTAAGCAAGCAAAGCCATTAAGCAGGAACAATCTGAATGTTAGGAAATGTTTGTGGAAATCAAATTTGGGACTTGAAATTTTAAGTATCTGCACCCAAATCCTGATCCCAAGCACTGGTTTAATGCAATCAAGGCTACCAACACAGCTCAAATTTTTTATCCCATGTAGTCATAACAAGCTGCTTGAGAACAATCTACAGATCAAGACAATTTCAATGATGAATAAATTCATGAAAACACTACACTGTTCAGAAATCATTTAAACACAGGAAAATTAGGCTTAAAAGCATCAAATATACTATATTTTAAACTATCTCTGAAGAAAACACATACTAAAAATGCTAAAATTTTGATAAAATACTTGAAAAATATGCACACGAGAAACATAGTCAATATAAACAATGTTCCAGTATGCACATTCACCTCCTACATCAACATCTCTGTGTCTTAACAGATCTCTAATTCTTTGCTGGAAGCATTCACCCATTTCCATATTTTTACGTATCTGGCTTTTAGACAAACTCCAGATATTCAGTCCTTAGTTAAATGATAATATCTGCTGGGTACATAGTTCAAACAGCAAAGAAAACTTAATTATCGGGGCAAACCCTTAGTATTTAAACCCATCATCCCTGCAAAGCCCCCTATATTTATCAGCATCACGACTAATGGATGGGTGGTACAAATAGGAGGGACCAGAGGTAAATCCCCCACTTAGATATGTCCCTTGGGAACTAAAAAGTAATAAATAAGGTAGTGATGTGAAGAAATACTTGGAGAGCAATGTTTTAGGGCTACATCTGGAAAATGATCCCGAGAAGTGAGGAAGAATGGTCAAGAGGAGTATTTATGGCAAATGTGAGCTAGAGCCAAAACACAGGGTATCCCTCAGAGTACAGGGCCCCAAAAAAAAGAACAAATTTTCAGCCTCCATCTTGTCTCGGCTCACCAAGCTATCACTTAAGACATACTATAAAGTGGCATGTCTCTGCTGCAGACTTCTCTAAGGCAGATAAAGCCAAAAGATAAGGCCTCATGTCTGAGGCACAGACCTGCACAATGAGACATGCCCCAAGGGCAGCAGCAACACCAAAGTTCTCTCTTCTTGAATCCCCAGCTGTCCAGCCTCCGGGCACTCACCTCTGCAACCTTTAGGCACACCAACAAATGGAAGGTGACAGCTACAGTCTTCCTATTCATTCCCTTCCTTTAACACTGGGAGCACAGGCAAGAGAGTTGGGCCAAAGCAGCAGTCGCTCTGGATGAACACTGCTGTTCTCTTGGATCTCATGAGGGCAAGTTTATGTGTCTGTGGCTGTGCACTTCCCAAGATTCCTCTCTGCATCTTACCCTGCTCAATTTGCCCCCACTCTTCACTGCCTGTTCTGCCTGGCAGTCAGGTTGCAGGATTTTATCCCTTTTTTCCATACCTACCTGACACAGTGTACGGACCTCAGCCCAGGCAACAACTCTGCCTTGGCCAAGAAGCTCAGAAGAGAAGTCGCCACAGCAATTAGGTTGTCAGCTTTCTTAACCACCTCAAGCAATGAGTTCTGATGACTTTCTGGCTAAACACATCCTCCCTCCTATTCCTTTTTCACCCTCTAGATTAGAGATTATGGTAACATAGGGATGTTGGAAAGCACATTATGCCCCTAGCAGGCCCACAAGAAAGCTTGACAGCAGCAAGTTCCCAATTTCCCTGGTTATGCTCAGATGAATCTGCATGCTAACGGAAGAAGAATCAATTACAAATTTCTGTTTATCCTAATAAACTTCACAGGACAGATCATGAAAAGAAGGTTTTTGGAAGCCTTCAATTTTTAATTTGAAGCCTTAAACAAAAAAAATCTGTTCTGAACTGGCTTAACATACCAGAAGATTTAATATATCACAAGCTAAAGACGTATGCATGCATTGTTTTTGTTGCAAATAATTAAATATTAGTCTGGTTATAATTACTACTTCTAATCCTTCACAGGCTTAATTAAGTTTTCATATGTCTTAGTCCCACCCTAATTTAACTAAGATACTTTGAATTGGAAGACACCACAACAACCAAGGGTCCAGCTCTCAGAGTTCCTGCTCTATCACTGGTGGTATCCCACAAAAGTATGTGAGGAAATCTCCTTCTGCCTCACTTAGCAAGAGTGGTGAAATATGTCATAGCTGTGCATATATTTTCCGAATTTCAGCAAAGAAAACACTTGGTACCAGTTCTTATACCTTGAAATAACGTATTTACCTGTTACAGTGTTCTGTCTGAACTACAGTGTTATTCAGAGAACTCTGATACTGTACACAAGGCTCATGAAATTGGCTGGCAATTTTAGCATCATAAAGTACAAGAGAACATATCTGCCTAAACATTCAATCGAGCAGGAACATTTATGACTTATTATATATCTGAAGAGTGGTTGCAAATACATAAAACTAGCCAACGGAATGTATAGAAAAAGAGATGCTGGTCTTTTGGCTACACTGCACAGGAAAGAGCAGGAAAGAGATCCTTGTGGATAAATGAGTTCTGAAACTGGAATAGTGACAGCCAGGTCTCACTGAAACATGCCTGCACTAGACAGGCCAATTCATGCAAGAGAAAGGCCTAAGGAGCTGTTGGTCTGACTCTTAGCTGACTGCATCACCTCACTGGAGGTGTTCTCCTGGACATCATGTCACATCAGTGTGACCTGGATCCAGCAAATGAAGCCCTTGGCAGAGCTCTCATGGACACTCGGGACAAGAGGATGAAAGAGGTTTTCAGGAAGCTACGGCCTGTGAAATCTGAAATGAATGTGAAAGTGGGGATGGCACTGGACAATAGCAACAGGGACAAAAGATGACTCATGCATTGGAGTCCAACTGTCCAATTAGGAAACTGTTTGTACCCTTTTATTGGCTAACATCCCTCCACCAACTACACAGACAACTAGAAAATGTGCACAAAATGTGCTCTAGCTAGAATCCTCCTAGCCGTGTTTGCGTATGAAAGAAAATCAACTCCTGATTTCCTACTTCAGAAGTAGTTCAACTGGACTGAAGAAACTGCCCACTTGGGAGTAATCTTTCAACCACTAATTCCAGCATCATTTTGCAAGTGGCATACTTCCCTTTCTTCCAGCAATGCTGTTAGCTGGGAGGCCTGGGTCCATTAATGCTTGTGCACAAAAGAAAAATGTTTCCATTATTTGCCTTTTTTACTAGAATAAGCATCTTCTAGGAAAAAAAAAGGCAGAAATCAAGGCAAAATAGCTTTTCATGTGAAGAACAGAACAAAGTCATTAGCCATCCCAGAGGGTGCATTTGTGTGCTGTCCCACAGGGTTTAAAATTCCTGACCTGTAATAGGAGGGAAGTCTGGATTCCCTTCTCATTCCTGTCATCTTTATCTTCTCTCTCTGCATAAGTAGGGATGCTTACGAAGAGCCACCTTAAAGGAAATATGCTTAGATGCCAATGGATGTCCCTTTTGGCACTGAAGATATATTTTAATGTATAGTAGCACACAGTGTAGCAAAATAAAAAAAATTTTAAAAAATAGAAACCTTGCTCGAGTTCCCCAAGCCTTTGCTGTGAGCCAGAATAGATTAAGGAATTACAATAAAGAGAAGGTTTTGCTTTGAAGTTTTTTATCTGAGTGTCGCTCAACTATGTGACTGTCATGGACACCTAGCCACACATCTCAGTGGACAAAAGGCAAAGAAAGGAGCATGACATTTGCAGTTGTGATGTAGCAGAACAAGCTGCAGCCTAAATCATCTCCCTGATCTTGCAGGCAGGTAGAAATCTTGCATATGCATTTAAACACTCTGCAACATCCTTGCTCATTCACAAGGACAGAAGAGGAAGAAAAAATATGTCTGTCTTCTGTCTTTACAGAAAATGCTTGGTCCCAAGCCTGCTTCTTAGCAGGAATTACAGCATTTCACTTGCTGAGCAATCTCCTAACCCCAAAGCATCCTTCATTAAATGGAGAAATGCAGCAACTTATACCAGGCAAAATAAAGTTGCAAACTGCACTGATAATGCCTCTGTAACTCATGCCACTTAAATCATTAGTTATGTAGGAACTGGCAAGTCAATGACCCTTGCTCAAATTACAGAATCCTATTAATTCAGCCTTTTATGAGTATTTTTCTACTCAGTTTGAGGATATTTGGCCCATGTTCACAGTTCAGGTGTTAGAAGAACCACCTCCCAAAGGGCTAAATGTTTAACTGATTAGAAGCACAAAATCTCTCTGGTAACCTTATGGGTTTTGTGGTATTTTTAGCACTTCCACAATGAACCCTAGCTCAGAAGAAGATCATTAGAAACAAACAAGACATGAAGAAATACAACTGGGAGCTCATGTGCACGTATGAAGTCCTGAAGAACATGGTTTGGTTTTTTTGAGAGCAGCAGGCCATAACAGGCACAGCCCTAATAGCAGCTCCACTTCTAGACTACTCAGAATGTGGTGCTGCTCTCCAGCATTTCATTTCCCTGTGTGTATTCAGTTTCCCACCTATAAAGTGGGAAAGGGAAGATGGAAATTTTTCAGTTGGACCAAAGATACAAGAACCAGGCACCACTGACAAAAGCCCATTTGCTTTCAAAATCTGTGGATTCTCTTGTTAAGCTCTTTAGGTCACAGCTACTGACCTTTATTTTATGTACTGCAAGGCTATTCCAAGCAAAGCAACAGCTCTGTATGACGCTCTTTTACTAACAGGGCTGGACAGAAAAATGCCCAAGGTAACAACACTAGATGTTATTCAGGCATGGAGAACAAGTGCCTTTCCAGGGTTTCCCTCAAGAATTAGCCTCTGGAGCCTTCATGCACCTGGCTTTGCCAGGGAGGTGTGGTACTGTGGGTGTTTTTCATGCTTGAAAGATGAGTCATAACTTCAGCCCACAGAAGCAAACCTAATGAAAGGTGAGATTTTTCTTTTCCTTGCCACTCTTTGACATGTTTCTGTGAAGATGCCCAGTTACTGGAACTAGTACAGCCAGGGAGCATCTGCTATTGCTGTCCAACTATCAAGAGGAGCTCATGCCAGCATACACTTTACTTACAGGCACTTCTCCTTAGTAATGCTGGATAATGCTTTGTAAATAAATAAATGTAACAAAATCACTTAGTCTTCCCGGTGAGTAAGAGTAGAGGAAGCCACTGGAGACATAAACATTGGCACATGGAATCTTACTTGTGACCCGTCTATTCTAACATCCTGCTTCTGGCCTGAGCCACACACCAAGTGTCCTAGAAAAAGAAATAAGAAAACCTGTTAGAGGTAAGGTTTCAGATATGCCACTCCTTAGAAGGTTTTTCAGGGTTTTTTATGTGGTGATCACTAGATGTTAAACCCTAAAGCTTGAGGTAGTATTTCCACCTGACATGTTTGTCAGCATTAACAGCTATAATTCTGGATATTCTGGTTATTTATACAAAAGCGTTCAATCCCTTGCTTAATCCTGCTAAATCCTCTGGCCTCAGCAACGCCTTATGGCAACCATTTTCACAGTCAAATCACATCCATAGTCAGGGACTTCAGAGCTTGCAGGCTTGCTGCCATGGAGTTGGTTAGCACAGCAGCTCTGCGGGCCTGAGGAGGCCCAGCGCTAGCTGGGACTCTGCCTGCAGGACACAAGGAAATACCAAGAGCAGTGCCATTCCACCAGCCCTGCTGGGAGGCAAGGTGCAAAAACCAAGGCAGAGGTGGGCTTCTGGCCCCCAAATTTACTCAGAGTAATTTTTCTGTCTGCATCAGATGTCTACATCAGTATAGTCCTGTCCCTATTCCTGACACTAGAGTAGAACCCAAAGCTCTGTGACATCTCTCAACACTCATAGATGATCCAGGGCTTCTGGGTTCCAAAATCCCCTTTAGTTACGATGGTTGGCAAGCAACCTGTACTTAAGAAATAGAGCTAAGCTGCAACCTATACTTAAGAAATAGAGCTAGTGCTGAAGCAGTACGCTTACAGCTTGGGCTCTAAGGCTTTATTTTAAAGTGAAATCAAAATAGACCAAGAGAAAGGTACTTCATTTTTGACTTAACATAGAAAACTTAATCTTTCTTGTTTTTTCTCTCCCTCTATTTTAAATAGAGCCAAGGTTTTAACTTCTTTTCAAAATCAAAACTTTTGCACCTGTGCCAAACATACATTTGGAACTCATGCAGTCATTCCTGTAGTCACTGCAGGACCCGTGAAAGGAGCACACAGCTTGCCCTAAAAAAGTGCAACTACAGCCAGGATTTTGTGTGTGGACTTTGGGAGGCTTTCTATCAAAACAGGAGGTCAAAATGGGAAACTGGGGACCACAGACATGATGTGACACACACAAAAGTTTATCCGCATTATGATTTGTTATCACTGCTGTCCACTGTTCAGAGACAATTAGAAGCAGTGAGTTGGCTTTGATGTGCTAGTTAAAAACTTGCTGCAAAGAGCCTGATGCACTGCACTGACACAGCTCTGCGGAAAAAATGTCAGAATTACGCTGCATTTGAATCTCCCCAGGTGGGGAACCCTATAACCACATGCCAGTACCATTTATAAAAAGACTCACTACCTGGACAGCTTGTGAGAGGTTCTATATTCTGTCAGTATGCTGGCTGCACTAACATTATAAAAAAATAAACCAAGTATAGAACATCATTATTTATGATAGCATAGGAACTGTCAGGCCTCTGCACACTGCCAGAGTCTCACTTGGAATCTGGAGAGGCTGACTTTGAAAAGTAGTCCATGAACAAATTCAGGTTGTAGATGATTCTCTCAATATATTTTTAAAAAAAAACCAAATCAAAAAAATTTGCCTTCATCAAGGAGACATTCTTGTATAAATTGAAGAGAGAAACAAAAGTAATACTTTTGGCAAATAATTTGTGACATGACATATTTAGAAAGTCTTCAGTGTAATATCGGAGGTGAATCTGCCAGAGAGAATTAAGACACCTTAGATTATGCCAACATAAATATTTCTGGTGGTTTTGGTGCTCTGCAAGGTCTCAGAGAAAGCTGAAAATTGCTAAATCTGGATTAAAAGAATGACATTCAAAAAAAGGAAATAAAACCTCTTTGGATCAATTTTGAAAGTCTTGTGACATTTAGACCAATTTCAAGATATTTTGAAAGAACAGGGAGGGAAAACTCATGAGCTTTGAATACTTGGATTTGGCCACCATGGGCAATTCCACTGGCTTTCACATCATTATGGGATTCAGACCAAAATCAATCTCCTTGTTGCAAAAATCTTTCACGGGCTTAATCTGGCCAACCTGTGAACTGTGCCCCCTGTATTCAACAAGTACTGGCTTTCTTTCTGTCCTTTCACTCATTCTTGCCTTTCTCTCCCACAACTCCCTGCATCTGCTTTGTGAGTCACCAATCCACCCACACAAACAAAACTCAGCAACAGCAACAAAAAGCAAACGCCTGCTCCCACAAAGTCTCTTTTTGCCACCTTATTTTCCCCTTGATTTCTCTCCCCTTCCACTATTATTCACTATTTGCTTTGGTACCTCTGCTGACATCCTGACTGCAAAAGGCTTCTCAGACAAAAAATTTGAGGCACCTCACTTCCACATTCCATATCCTACTCAATATAGTTTCCTCTACACCTACACCAGACTGCGTATGCTATCCTATTTATCCCTGGAGTGATGGTGGCTACTATGTGAGGGATGCTTTATAAAATAAAATGTATCATGCAGGTTTAATAATAGGATTGTAAAAAAAAACAAATTCCCAGAAAAAACAAACCAAAACCCACAAAAAACTCCAGACAAACATGATGCTAAGACTAGAGACTGCTAAGGTGGGAAGAAGTAGTTATAAAAGAAATAGATTTTAGTGCTTCCCAGAAACAACGTGGCAATATCTTCTCCCATTGACAAAACATCACCTACAGCAACATTTCTGTGCGGGAATAGTAAACCCTTGGTGACTTTGCTTCAGAAAGAGCATTAGACTTTAAATCCTCCCTGACCACATTTATGTTTAGCAGTTTAACACAGCCCTGGAACAGCACAACAAGGATTACATGCATATCTACACATATATAACTTGGAAATAACTTATAAACTTTATTGATTTTGGAAGACAAGGCCAGGTATCTCACAGGTTTCCCAATTTAAAACATTCCATGCAAACGTTCAATTATGACAGCACTAGGGGAATTATATATGTTTATATTTGAGCTGGCAGATTTTGACTCCTGCACCAACATCACCTCTGTAGCCACCTGAAGGATAGATAAACAACCATACAGGTAAAAAGCTGTAACTTTTCCTTGGGTTGCTTACAGTGGGAAGCCAAAAGACAGTAACTCCAGGTGCCTGTTCATCACATATCAGATATTTACATCAGGTGGAGAGGAAGAATATCTCTTCAAAAGATGCAGGACATAGTAGGCAGTGTTAAGAATCCTACCCATATGTATCCAGATCCAGATCCTAAAGGAATTGAGCAGAAAAACTGCATTCCATGGAATTATTCTCCTGGTAAGGAAGAGAAAGAGGAGTGCCAAAACACAGGTTGCAGCAAAGGACACTGATTTCTTTTTCTTGCTCCCTGAAGTTTTACTCTTTTTCTCTGCCTGCTTGTAAATCCAACAGCTGAAAAATCAGACCTTTCAATGGCCCATTCTCCCCTCTGACTTCACCTTTTTATGGTGTGCTTTTCTGACCTTTCACTGTAAAACCTTCTCCAGTTTGTGCCACTACTCAGAGGTCTTGTCCTTCAGACCACACTTATCAAAATAAATTCTCAGCCTCACGGAGGTAAAACCTTTGATTTGATCATCTGTTTTATTGTATGACTTATATGTTCATGCAAACCATTTCAGGGTAAGCATAATAAAATATAAATATTCAATAAATAGAACTAAAGGGGTTGTTTTATTGCATGGAAGCACATATTGATCAAGTACCAATTATCATAAGCCTGAAAAGGATCTTCCACACCTATCCAGCTTCTCAAGAAGGAAAAAATTAAGTCTGTGGTTAAGTACAGCTCTTCCTTGGGTTTGGTCTACCCAAAATATCTTCTTGTAATTCCAAAGTTGTGACACTACTCTGTGCATGTACAATTACTAAAGAGACAGAAGAAACTAGACATTAGGAAACAGGAGCCCTGTCAAAAACCAAGGAAGACCAGCACTTAGTTAAGAAATGAAAGCAGCAGTCAGTCACAGAGCAAGGAAGGATAGATGGCATTTTGTCCTGCCAGGAAAGTGGAGCTAAGAGGAAAACAAATAGCACCTGGTAGCTGAGACACTGCGCACAGGAGTACATTCAGGTCCATATTTGACAAAGGAACTCCATATGAGGAGCTTGGCTACTATCCCTAGTCGAGTCATAGCAAATGTCAGCGAGTCTCAAAGAAGCATCCCTGTACTGCCCCAACCTAGGACACAGTGAAAAGTGAGGATGCTTAGACAGCATTGTGCCCTGCATTATTTCAGGGGTGGTGTTGTCATACATAATCATGTAAGTCTAGAAGTCTAGAAACAGCAAAGAGATTGTTCCTTACAAAGTGAAACTTCATCAACAGGCACAATATGAGAATGGGGAATCAGTTCTCTTTCTGTTCCCTATATTCCCCTTTACTGCTTTGGTTTACTCCATCTTCTGCTTAGAGATCATCCCACAGACCAAACCCAGCTAGCACCTTAGATTACTGAAAACAGCCCAGAAGTAACTCACAAATTTCCTTAAACACTGGAGATGAGGTATCAAGAAAAGAAAAAGTCCCTTTCGTCCTTTGCATCTCTCCAAGAAAAGCACATCATCATTAACTACCAAACACCATGCAATCTTTTAGCCAAAAACAGATTGATTGATATATTATGTGTTGGCTCATCTTATCTAAGCCTCATGAAACAAACTCCTTGCTGGTTTATTTTTTTCTGCTATTGGAATTATTTATATTATTTGCCATTCTAAAGAAACAAAAAAGCTAGTACCAATACAAACAACCCAGATACACTCCCTTAAACCACCAACAAATCATTAACTGAGCACCAAGTTAATAGCTTAAGAATATAAAGTATAATGTATTGTAACAGCAGTGATAGAAAGAAAAAGATTTAAAGGGCATGGAACTATTAAAACTAGTTTTGAGAGAGCTCAGTGTGAAATCAACCAGAAAATGATCATTCCACAACTATAAATACAAGTACTAAAACCAAAACAAAGTCTCTAGCTTTGTGAAAAAAAAATCCATAAATTTAAAAAAACCCCACACCCTAAACCATTTCAGGGGAAAGTATTTAATGCAGCTATAAAATACAGACTCTGTTTTCTTTATATTAAGTGTAGCTTTGATTGAGTTTGTGGAATTAAACACTAATGTTATTGTAAGTAAAACACAAGGAACTGGAATTTGTGTTTGGCATATAATGAAGTGAGTCACAAAGCCAAAGGATGTGATATGACTTTATATGGCTTAGTTAGGGTTACTTTTGATACACTGTAAAATAAAAGTATTCCTCATGCAAAGATACAAAAATCTTTGCAAATATAGAGAGCTCACAATATATAATATAATATAATATAATATATAATATTATAATATTATAATATATATTATATAATATATATTATATAATAATATATAATATTATAATATTATAATATTATAATATTATAATATATAGAGAGCTCACAATCTAATATTCTGTATACATGCGCTGTGATCTGAAAGTACAAATCCACATGTATAACACGTTTGGACTTTGGATGGACATGTTTGATGTTCTCAATTACTTTGTAACAGACTGAAGGAATACATCATTTAAGTTTCTGGGTTTTTTTACAGCATTTTAGATGACCTACTGCAATTGATCATGGCCATAAAATAAACTGGCAAACAGAAAGCCCAGTTTAGCCAGCTCCTACAATTTCAACCAAAAGTGTTACAATATTTGATGTTCTGGTCAAAGTTCTAGCTCCCAAAAAGTTAGCAGTTATGTGAGACCTAAAATTTCTCTGTAAAACTAACAGTTGTGAAAAACACCCCAAAACCAACAGAATACAAACAAAAACTCAAATGAACAAACAAACAACACGAAATGCAAAACAAGACCATCATTTCAAATCATGACCCAACTGGCGTCTCGAAACTCAAATGGGAAAATACTTTAAAAGAAAGTATAAAGCTGCTTTATCACTTAATAATTTGCTTTGGTGTCCTGCATTTCACAACATAAACCCTCTGGAGAATAATCTGAAGACCTTTTAAATACCTGGGACTGGTGGCACCAGAGCACAGACAAGATATTAAATGACTCCACCTAGAGACCTCACCTTGCACAATTTCCTTTTCTCCCCTCCCCCTGTCAAAGCCAAGAGAGCCCAAGGTCTTTGTGAACTGAGCCACCAGTTATACAGATTTTTCTAATGCAATAGGACAGCAGTAGCACCCAAATTTGAGTTTCCAGAGCCTCTGGGATAGGACTAGATTAAGCTTCCAATATATCATGGCTCTAGGCACATACTAACAATTCTGCCATTTGTTCAACTGTAGTGGTAAACTGAGAGACTACAGTTACTCTGAAAGCATTATTCTGAGTCACTCTGTAATCTCAATCCTCTCAAAACCCTCTGCCTAGACTTCCCTGCTGTATTTCCCATCAGGAACCAATCAAGCAGACAGGACATGTGTAAGGAATCTATGTGACAGAAAACTAATTGTAGCAAATTTCAGACTTAATGATAAAAATTCTTTAAAAGGGTAGTAAAGCATATTTACTGGTGCCCAACAGTCTAAACACGTATATTAGGCAGCGGCAAGTAGAGGAAAGTTCTCTAAATTATGAAACAGCCAGCCAGTGTATCAAAGCTACTGCAATGCACCCACATTGCAATTAATATAACTAAATGTCTGATTCCAGAGTCACTGAGGGTTGGGTGCTTGAAAAGCCAAACATAAAATGACTAGGGTTAAAATAAGGACAGCATTCACTATCAGCTGCATCAACATGACAGTGAAGACAGCAAAGAGAGAAAAGCCAAGAATCATTAAGTAACAAAGATGAAAGGAGAGCTGCAAGAGTAAACAAGCATCGTAGGTTTGTTTGGAAATGGAACATTTCTTATGGAGACATCTTTGAACTTGATACAAATAGCAGACAAGCTGTGATGGCTCAGAAGAGCCACAGCCAATCCAGCATACAATTGTACTGTAGCTGCTCCATGTACCATTCTGAAATCTGCATTTCTTCTCCTTGCTAGCTATCCAATTGCATTTTACTTTTCTGCAGGGAGAATCTAGTCTGCACCTGTTGTTACTAGTTATAATTTCAAATATAAAGTGAAAAGGACAAGGATATATTGGTAGGAAGCCTACTGTGAAGATTTAATATCTAGTGTAGATGTATTTGTGCAAACTGACATGCACTAGGATTCCACTGCATGTTAGGTCACACTGTATGTGGGACTTCATGAATCTAAGTGGTCCTGGAATGACTCTGTGAAATCAAATTGGTTACCAACAGGTTTGTAGAGGAGATTATACTTAGGTGGTTTCTCTTTTTGGTTTAAGGATATACAAGCGATCATATTATCCCTGCAAGTAATGATGTAGAGTATTCTGTAGGCAAAGAGTATTCCTACCTAGTTCATCAGCATGCCATGGTGAAAGACTGGAACAGAGGCCATTATCACATAAAGATCCGAA
Organism: Monarcha castaneiventris obscurior; assembly: GCA_026261815.1. Lineage (NCBI taxonomy): Eukaryota > Metazoa > Chordata > Aves > Passeriformes > Monarchidae > Monarcha > Monarcha castaneiventris. The sequence continues at coordinate 5,816,054 of JAMPIT010000059.1, read as the reverse complement.
CCTCTCACTGGGATACACCCAAATAGCCCCATACTGGGAGCTGTAACACTTGGAAACAGTGATCAGAGAGATCACAGGAACAGCTTTCTCCTGTGCCTTCACATAAGGACCGGCTTTACAAAAAAATCGCTAACAGCACTAATAGAGAATCAAGGACCTGCTGAGTACATTTCAACTGCTCTTCAGAGCTTTGATGCTGAGCACTTCCTGCAGAAAAAAGGAGGAAGTATGCTGATAAGATGAATACATCTCACTACCCTCTGCACGTAACCAAGTGGCACTAAAAAAAAAGGAAAAAAAAAAAGGAAAAAAAAAAGGAAAAGTAAAAAAAAAGAGAACTAAATTCCCTTTAGCTGAGAGGTCTGGCATATATGATCTGAACTCAATCTCAACAGCAATTAGTTTCCAGGCAGAGGTTGGAAGGGACCTCTGGATATCATCTTGTCCAAACCCCCACTCAAGCAGGGTCACTTAGAGCCGACTGCTCAGGACCGCATCCAGATAGCTTCTAAATATCTCTGAGGAGAGAGACCCTCAGGGAAACCTGTGTGACCACCCAATCACCCTCACAGTAAGAAAAGTGTTTCCAAGTGTTCAGAGGGAACCTCCTGTGTTTCAGTTTGTGCCCATTGCCTCTGGCCCTGTCACTGAGCACCACAGAAAATACTCTGGATCTATCCTCATCCCTCCCTCCCTCCCTTCAGGTGTTTTTATACTTTGATGTGATCCCCAAGCCTTCCCTTTTTCAATCTAACAGACATCTCAAAAATCTTTCTTAAAGCTGGGTGTAAGCCAACACTTATTTCTGCTACCTACACACATATACCTATTTGGAAGTAAACTGGGACCAATTCATTTAATATTTCATCCAACAAACATGATCATGACTTATACTGGGGATTTTGCTAGCTTATCTGCAAGACCCTTTGCAATTAAGACAGGGTAGATACTGGGTTTTACGTTTAAATATGCTTAAAGGGAACTAATTCATTTGTTAGATTTCTTATGTGCAAATGTGAATATTGCCATTTCAACTAGTTCCACTTGCTAAAATTAGCAGAATATAAATACATGTCTTTCACGCAAAGTTATCCTAAAATGTGTGTTAGTACATGGTATGAAGAGGTATCGCAGGATAAAGTACCAAAGATCTTGACCCCATCACCACAATGTCTATCTAGATACCTATGGCAAGACAGAGTTTTCCAATTGAAAATATTTCAGCTAATAGCTGAATCTAGTATTTTGTTGGTGGAAGAGAAAATATGAGTATACAGGCTTTAAGTTGCAAAGATAATTTTCCAAATAATGGTTTCATGAATCATTGCTAATATTGCTGCCTGCCTTTGCTCACAATTGTGCAGGCCTCTGAAACACAGATCCCAACTCCTTGTATGCTGCCTCATAGCATTCTACCAGTGTCTTCTATAAGGTTTTAAAAATACCCTACAACTCTTCTGAAATGGTTTCCAGTTCTTTAAATGAAGTAAACTCAAGCAGTAGCCTGGAAAGACTCTGTATTTGGAGTCTGATTACAGTTTAACCCTGGTAAATTTAAACCAATTTAGTTAGCAAGACAGTTACAAATTAGCACTAATTCACTTATGAACTGGGATTTTTTTCTGTGCACTCTACAACACCTTGAAGCAAATTTGAACTAATACAGAAGTGGCCATTCCCAAACTAAAAATCCACTATCTGAATCCCAAATTTAAAGCTGATTAGAGTTCAACTAATGTCACAGTCTTATGGAAGCATAGCTTTCCTTCCACCCCTTAAACTACACATTAGATTAATCCATTCTTCTTTATCTTTGATTCCATAAATTCAGGCAAGTTACTACTTGAATTTACAAAAGCACTTAATCTTAACAGATGTAGTTTTGTATGTCTCACTAGGAAAACGCTGCCCCTTGAAGCAAAGACAAACAGCATGAAAGATGTCCAGGGAAGTCCAACAACAAATTTCCGTGGCAATCTACAGACAAGCTCTCTCCACTCTCCAAGCTTTGCAGGTGTACCAAACTGGCCAGGATTGGACTCAGTCATTTGCACCTCTGGCTTCATCACCATTGATGGAGCTCTGTTTGTACTCTGAGACTGAGTATGACCTATTGAAGATATGACTTTAAAAGCTGGCCTCACCACACTTTGAACTATATGCTATGTAGAAAGCACTACTGTTTTTCAGGAAGCCCCAGACTTCCCACAGGAATACCAACCCGAATTCTGCATGAGCAGCTCCTGCCTGGGAGGTGAAGGATTAGCTTATACCAGTGCAGCTGATTCCACTCAGGGCAGGTACATCATCTTACTTAGCCACAAGCGCAGAAACACAGAACAGACAAGCATTTCAACTCTTCTGGCTAGGGGATCTTGCCCTCAACACACATACTGATGCTTGTACATGGTCTCCTGGCTGTCTATACTCCTGTCCATCTGTTGGGATGGCATGACGCCAGTTAACAAGGTAGCACGCCAGCCTCACTTGCACAAAGGTGCCAAATAAAGATAGGTTCTTTTGAATGCACTGCTTTCAGAAGGCAGCAAGAGCCACGTCGCCACTAAAGAAAAACAGAAAGAAGCTTCTACACAGCCCCAGCACTACTACAGTTATTTTAGGTTTGATCTCCCCTTTATTTTCAATATTCAAGCACCTTTCTAAACGTGGAAGTCTGAACAAAATCATTAAATATCAGAGATTGCCAGGCAAAGCAGACAGTATTTTAACAGACTCTCTGGTAAGACCATTGCATGCCTGCAGGAGGTCCTATCCCTCCATCTATTCACCCACTAGAATCCTTAGGAAAGAGCATTCCCACCTAAATCTGCACATTTCTTCACTGTTTTCCTTCTAATTGACTCTACTCCTCCATATTTTAAGGGCAGCTCTTCTCATAGAACAAAACTCTGATTTTTCAAACACTGATTAGCCTCTTAAACAGAACCAGAGTTCTTGCTGTTGGTAAGTATAGAAGAAATCCTTCACATCCAGTAGTACTCATTTAACTTCAATTTTAATGTGAGCTTGAAAATTACAGAAACAGCTCAAGAATCTGTTATATCACTGTATTCATAAAAGTAGAAATTTCCCTATAAGTATTGATTTAGAGGTCTGGAGCAATGAAGACTCCCTTTCTTTGGAAGTTCACATGTGCTCGCAAACCACACGGCCTCAGTTCCCCGACACCAACAAGTCTGAAGAGAGCCACAATAGACAGGGTTTAAGGAGCCAGACAGTTTGCCAGCTCTAGGCATTACTAAGCATTCTGGAAATACTTGAAATTCTCTCCTGTAAAGTTTTGTGCCTGAGGTGTTTATTTGCCAAAAAGAGTTGGCCAAAATTAGAGTTGGGTAGATGGGCAGAAAAGGAATTTATGTAATAAATGTTGTCGAAAAGAAACAGGGAAATGGAAAAGACAGTAAAGGCCTAAACAAAGCAAACAGAAACAACATGAACTGATATTCCCTGGGTTAATATTCAAACCATCATAAAGATGCTCCAGCAGCCACAGAAAACTACAGAAAAGTTTGTTTTCCTTTAAGAAGCAAAGCTCAGACAAAGCTACCTGTACACCTCCAAAGGTCTTTCCACAGGAATTACTTCTCTGAGCATCACATGCTGAGTTTACTGGTGAGTAGAGATTTAATGAGCATGGGCACCCTTCATGTCCTTACACAGGCCCTGAGTCCATGCTCCCCAGCCACCTCACAAATGGCACCGTGAAGGGACAGAAAGAGAGGAAGGTGTGTCTCACAAAACAGTTGACTGACAAACCAAGGGTTCTGTCTGCCTCTATCTGTATCAAGTCCCTAGAAACATTACATGAACAGGATGGAGTCATTCATCCTTTTCTGAAGTCAGCACAATATTGGAGCAGTTTCTTCTCAGGCCAGTTTAGCCCAGTTACTCAGCTGCTCTGTCACTCACACCCCACTGCTTTTGAAGCTGGCACATTGCTGGACTGGGCTCAGATAGAGACCATGGTATATGCTTCATGACTCCAAAGCCAAAGAACAAGTTCCACCCTACCCTTTCCTTCCTCTCACAGAGATTCTGCCCTAAGAGCGAAAACAAAAGATCTGGCTCTTAGCCTTCAGTGCAGTTTGCCACTAGCAGCCCCAGACAGGTGTCATACTCAGAAGCATAATTTTTGACAGCAATAGAGTATGTGCTGGTGGGGAGAAACACAGGGCGTGGAGACAGGCAGATCTGAGAGAGGTGTGTGATAGTAAACACAGCCAGCATGAAGGTAACCATCTGCTGGCAGGCTATTCTGACATGTAAAATATTGAGCAAGCGTGAATGAAACACAGCAAACCCCACCCGAGCACCAGACCCAATCAAATCTGACCCCCTTGAAATTTTTATTTGAGTTAATGTTACCTTTTAATAACCTTTCACTGCTCTCTGCAAAGATAACAGGTGTCATTAAAACAGCTGTCACCGTGCCAATCTTCCCTGAGACACCTATTTATTTGGATCTTTCAAGAGAAACATAAATGAAATCAGTCATTCCATATTAGAGGGTTCCCAGGGACAGTCAGTTGATTGGCATCTCATACTAGTGGGCAAGTCACCACAAGACACTTGTAGAAGACAGCGTTTTCCCTGAAGTCTTGATGCTTTAACATCTGACAGGAATGTGTATATATGTATGGATTGATTTTTTTTCTTTTTTTTTTCTTTTTTTTTCTTTTTTTTTTTTTTTTTGATGAATGATATTCTGTGAAATATCAGAGAGAAAAATGTCAGACATACATTGCATAGCAATCGAGGGCTAATGAAGATCCAGGTATTAAATCAATTAAGAAGTATCAAAAGCTACCTAATCATCAAGGAACAAAATTGGCACCACAATATGTAGTGAGTATGGGAAAGCCTAATTTACTAAACATACCCTGCAGTCACATAATTGCATGTAATTTTACCAGCATAATTAACTAATTTAATTACCACTTCTCAAGTGCATCAATTATTGACATTACAGAGTTTTCAGACAGCAGAATTACTGTGTGGTACATTCAGAGAATGCAAAATGCTTTGTATGCCTATTTTCCAGTCACAGTCAACAACTGAGGGAACACAAGCAGCAAAAGGAGAAGGAATTACAAGTGCACCACACAGAGCACATTTTAGCTGTCAGGTTTAAGAGGTGAACTAGACAAAACCATGTTTATGTGGGTCTGAAAAGTCAACAGCTAATAATTGGAGAGACCAAGAAGACAAAATCTAAGCATGGTACTAAACCAGACAACTCTTACTTCTGAACAGTAAGGTCTAGTTTAAATTAAATCTACCCAGGAGGGAATACGTTCTTTGAGATCTACCAGCCACCCTTATCTCTTAACCAAGGGCTTGATCTTACAGTAATATCTGCAAGGATGTACAGGTGCACCAAGCTCCATTGGCCTCACTAAAAAGCCATAAAGGTGTTAGGTCTGTCTGCACAAGTCTCAAAGCAGAATCAGAGCCCACAGAGACTCAGACTAGGATGTGATAAGAAACAGTATGTGCTTGAAAAAAACCCAAGATGGGCCGGGGCGGGGGGAGCTGTGTGTTGTGTGTGAAACTACAAAGATAAAGTATGGATGCATTCTTATTAATTAAAATGTAGCTTTGCCATGTGGGATCATTACTCAGACTTGAAGAACTATTGATCCCCTGCTTAATGTTTAGACACTTTATGTAAATCTTTGCATAAAACCCTTTTGTTTCAGCAATGAGCTTTTCAAAGTCAAGAGAGATGTCAGCATCTGCTCCCTATGGAGTCTTAAGAGTCGGTGTCAGTAAAAAATGGGCAGCGTCAGTGAAAATTATGCCCTGTGTCAGTAAATTTGTTAACAGGGTGGTTGGAAGCCCTGGGAGCTGTGGTGTCATTTTCTTCTCCCATTGCCCTCTTGTACTTGACCTTTGCACAGCTGTTTCACAGTATCTGGAGATGGCTGAACTGTGAAATAGCGATTACAGGAAAGGGGGCATTTTAATGAGAAAATACAACCTAGAACAAGAAGAGGGCATTCTTTCAAATGCCAGTTGAGATCTGTAAAGTCTTTTTTGTCTTTCAGATTCAATTAAGAACAATCACAACAACTCCCCTTTTAAAATCTAATGCCAATATTAAGTTACCCTTCTTAAGGTCATGAAAGCTTACTGGATTCATTGTGGTGATTATAACAAGCAAGCAGAGGCACTTTGTTAAAACAAAAGCCCAAATAAATCATCAATAGCCAGAAGAACCAAGTGAAGACTGTTCCTCCCACAAGTAGCTCTGCAAGGATGGTGCTATAAACCTGTTGCAGTCTGTCCCTGTGAGGGCCTTTTGTGGATCCAGCTCAGGAAAAAACTTATGTATGTGTTTAAATTTAAGCAATGGTTTAAGCTGAACCACTCACTTGAAGTATTCTACTAGATAATCAAACTGGTCTGGTGCATGTGGCAGTAATGAACTTTCCTGCATCCTCCAAAAGCACAAGAGATTCCTTGAATCTTCTTCAAAGGTTTCTATGCAACAGCAAGACACAACTTAATCCTCTTTGGACTCCTCACTTGAAACCAAAACACAAAAAATCAAGACAGTGAGAAAAAGCACACGTTGTGGTCACAGGCAGAAGGAAAAGAATGGAGGAGGAAGGGGACCACAACTTTTTCGTGCTAAGAGACAAGTTTTTGTAAGCAAACCTGATGAATGATGCTCTTCATGCTGCTCGTTCTGCAGGCTGCTCTCTGTACACCTGCCACGTGGCTGCTATCAGTAAAAGCAATTTCAGTAATGGCATTGATGTGTGAGGGGCCTGCACTCGTGAGACACCAGGCCTAAAACATTATTCTCTGAAGTTGTAAGTGGGTGGTGGAACTTAACCAGTCAGCTGAATTAGTGCATATAAATGAACATAAACAGACAGCAAAAAGAGTGGATGAGTCAATAGCAACAGGAAGGAAAAAAAAGATAAAATATAAAAATCCTCTTCATACACTGTCAGCCCTAGCAGGGATTGCCACACTACTCCAGCCTTCAAATGTCCTCTCAAAGGACTGCAAAAACTTGAAAAAGTTTTGGGTCTTTTTTTAAGAAGTAAAAGGGCTGTGTTTTTGTCAAACACCAACAAGAGTTGCCCATCTGGGGTGTATGCATGCTACTGTACATACTTAGCAGCCTAATACAAATTATTAATGAGGTAAGTTATGCATTACGCAGACATCCTTATTTCTGATTGAAAAGACATATATCAAACTACTAAAAATCATCATCCCACACACATGCCATACACCCTGCAAATGGTGTGGCCTGTCATATATTATTTGTGCAGTCACTGATCTCAGACTCTGTCAAGACGGGAAAATTTGGGGTTGATCACAAATAGGTGATTTTCCTCACAGCTTGAAAACAGAGCTGCCTACTCTCCTATTTCGCAGAAACTAAGGAGTGAAAGTGGAATCAGATATTCATGCTCATCAGTGCTGTAGCATCCCTCTACCTGAACTGGAGATCAGACAGATGATTTGGAGAGAATAAGATGTTTCCTAAGTTGTTCTTCCCAAGACTTTTCTTGAAAAGCTTTTGTCAGCCAGTCTTCTCAAACAAATTAGTTTGGATGAATACTTCTTACATGTTCCATTACTCTTTGACAGAGCCTGGAAATTTGGTGACCTCTCTAGGACACCTTACTGCCATTGGTAATGGAAATCCCTAACTCACCCAGATGCTATCACCTCCAATAATGCCATGATGATTTTTTACCTTTTTTTATACGTACTTTTATAAACCTTTTTATATAGCTTTTATGTCTCCTCAGTGCTTTTAGCATGCATACTTGTAATTCCTTAAGTCTGATAACGTATCTTAGACCCAATATTCTGTTAATCCAGGAGACCAAACATCCTGGAGGCCTTGCAGTTGGAGGCCAGAGAGCCCTATGCTATCCTGAGAAACCAAGGTCTTCCCTAGAACATCCTGCAAACTGAGATAGGCCCATCCAGGGGGGGATTCTTCAGGATGGGGGGTTGATTCAAGCCTCTCATTGGGGAATCTTCGATACATATGCTAATTTGCAAGGTCTACAAATTGTATACACGATCTATTGTTGGGGTGCATTTCAGGGTGCATTTTGGGGTGCATTTGAGTGTGCATTTTGGTGCATTCCACCTGGACGAAGTGGTGCACCTTAAGGATCCTTAAATAAATACCGAGGTAAAAACCCCTTTTCCCTTAAACTGTGTTTGGTTCTTAATTTTAAGAGCAGGGAAAGGCAACACCAAGATATCACCAAGGTTAAATAATCTTCAGCCTTAATTCTGAGTCTGGTAATTTGGACAAAACAGTTTTTCTGCTCTGCTGCATTCCCATGATTTCAAGATGCTTCAGTACCACTTCAACATGGAATGCAGCACTGCAGATACAGATGGGAGCAAAGCAAGGAGGGCAGCACAACATTGTGAAAGGTACATGACCAAGAATAGCTAACCATCTGGTTCTCCTCACTGGCATTCACAGGATACTGGTTTTCCCTTGCTATTGTAAGAGGAAGGAAAAGAAGTTGAATCTCCTCTATTACCACATATTTGTGAACCAGTCTGCAAAAGCTGCCCCCAAGGGTAGCACATCTGGCCAATGCCTCAGTACTGCCCTAATTGTTAAACACAGAAAATCTGTTGTGAGCTGCTCTGGATCTCTTACATAGCTGGACTTCAGTGTACTTGCCATCCATTCACCACGCCAGGTAGCTGAGAGAGCAGCAGCCTGCACACCCAGTCTGTTACCAACACACAGTAGAAGGCAAGGAGGGGCAGAACTGAGACTGAAAGCTCTGTCAGAGCCCTTCAACTAAGCCAAATCAACATGGAAGTCCCAGCAAGATAAGCATCAATTATTAACTAATTCTGTCAGTTCTACATTAGGGAGATGGAAAGGAAAATCATCAAAGTCAATATAATCCAGTAAAAGTAAGGAGGGGGAGAAGTTCTCTGTGTCCCACAGAGTACCTTCCTCCCATACAACGTGTTGTTTTGGCAGACGAGAAAGAATAGAAAGAGAATTAAGAACCAGTGTTCCTTACATATGAGTGAGCAGGGCTCCATCACATCTACTACATTTGCACAGCACATGAAACCACTTAGCTTTCCACTTGGTGCTCTTCTAGGGTCAGCTTAAAAAAAGGTGAATACAATTAGGCCTGAATTCACCCCATAGGAAAAACCAAAATATGAAGGAAAGATGATAACGACTGAGAAGAGTTCAAGAATACCTTGTATTAGATACTCTGAAAGCCACGATGTAATGATTCAAATAGAATCACACTGGTTACTGAAATGCAGCCAGGCTTTCAATGGAAATGAAAGCATCTGCAAATTTTCAAATACCTATAACAAATGGAAGAAAGAGGGAGGTGAAAATGGTAAGCAGTAAACAGAAGTTAGGCACTGTAGAAAATGGAGAAGGGAAACAAAAAGACAGTACCAATAGCCAACAGAGCCAAAGGACTAGAACAACTATTTTGAAGTTCATTAGGAATGGAAGGACCTTTCACAATGACAGTAATCTATTACTGGATGAAAAACTTGTCTTGTGAGCAATAATACAAAAAGACAGAAATCCTAAAAAAAAAAACCAGATGATCTAACACTGCTAAACAAACCAAAACCAAAATTCCCAAATATCCCCTGCATGCCAGAGAAAGATCATGGTCCTTCCACTGTCTAGTTAGAATCAAAGAATAAAGCAAGATTTAGCTTGCAGTATTGTAAATGGGAGCTGAAATGGAAGACTTAGTAACTAAGTAACTTAGTAACTAAATCCAAGAAAGGCAAAATATGATTGAAAGGCAAATTAAAGCTTGAAAGATGCAGAAAATAAACCTCAAATAAACCTGAGATTCTTAGTTTGAATTTTGCAAGTATCTAACCCACTGGCTAGTTCACTGTTTAACAAATGCTTCACCATTCACGTCCCCTGCTCTCATGGACTAGCATGACCCAGGGAGAGATTACAGTGCACATGCTGATTTATACTGGCAGGAAATTTGGCCCTCCGGGTTTTGGGAAGAACTGTGTTTTATTCCTATTTTTGTTCCCTTACAAAGATGAAAGAGCAGAAGAATTCAGAAGCTGTTCCAAAGGTGCAGGTGCTCTGTGCAGTTCTGCTGGGGGGTGGGCAATATTGGCAGAACCTCCTCACCACTGCTACATCAATACCACACCTTGGCTCATCAACCAGTGAGACCAGCTGCAGGAGAGACAGTTAGGAAGCTTCCTTTTACACTAGTCCAGACATTTCCTTTCCACTACCAATTAACTACCCACAACACAGGAAAGCTTATCAGCAACATCAAAGAATGCATTCCTTACTAACACACACGGTATGGCAGATAACGTCTCTGGCTGCATCAGATTTTCTAATTAAGCATGTGGGAGTGGGGAAAAAAGCGGGGGGGGGGGGGTGGCGCTAAAGAAAAAAATCAAGCAGAGCTCACCGTGTGTGTTGTTAGCAGTCAGTGCTGTAAACTGAAATACAGGTGCCATTAGCAATCTGCTGTCTGCTGAGCTGCACTGCTCTGGGGCCTCGCTTCCCAGCGCGTCTTTTTTGTCTCTGTCTCAGAGAGCAATGTAGAGAAGACACCTTCAGTGCAGCAAGGTGAAGAAACAGCACAGTGATTGTACGTTTGCCTTCTACAGCTACCGTCTCACAGCAAAAAAAAAAAAGATAACAGATACTGATTTCATTAAAAGACCATGTTGCTTTAAAAAACAAAAGCCATGGAAGAAGCAAATAACTCAAATGTAATAGGTTGAATTGCCTATTAAAACAGTTGAACAAATAATTCACTATAAGAATTTATTAGCTTAATTCAGCTCTCCAAGCCCCTGTTCTAAAATTCACTTGAAAGTATTCAATTGAGTTGAGAGCAAATCTATTTCAACACTCCGGAAGGGCAAGCACAGACAGTTCAATATTTTCTTTTTAGGCTCCATCAGAGTTAATTGAGACCATTTACACTCTTTTTTGTTTCCTGAATGAAAGAACACACATGCACTTTCAGCACAAATAATTGTCCATATGGTTCAAAAAATTGGTGTCTTTACATATTTGTGCTGGCAAAACTTGACAGCAGGAATATTTGCAGGAAGCAAACACAAAGAAGACATCTCTACAGATGTAGCAAATTAATTTTCACATTGAACATTCCCAAAAACATTGTCCAGCCACAGACAGATCATTATGCTGAAGTATGAACTGTGAAAATTTAATGACAGAAAATATGCAGTGCCTACTTTGCAAACCTCAAATCGGGTAAATCACCTTAGGTCTCGTGGTTGTAGTAGCTGCATTAATTGCTCAAGATCTGGTTCCTAGATAAACTTCTCTGCATGGAAAACAAATCTTTGTTTCATTATTAAATCCTAATGCGAACTGATGGTGCTATGCAAAACAATATTCTCTTGAAATTCCAGCAGCAGCTCAGCTGAGTTCAGCTTGGAACTGGAAACCTGCATTATTCTGGTTTAGATACAGGAACCTGTCACATGCTGCTTTTCGTTGCCTTTAAAAAAGAGTTAATATTTGGCTAATATGTTTATCTTTGCATAACATTACTGTCTATGTGCAGGAAAGAAAGAAACAGCTGTTGCAAGCCTAACCCTTACTCATTAATCTTTCATCATCTTGGGACTTCCACCATTGTATTTTGTATTACAGCATCAGCTTTCTATTCAGCAGTGGTATCTGAGAGCAAATTCCTGACAAAATTGCCATTTTGTCTTGCCAGGTCCACTTGTACTTAACCTGGACGCTGAGGGCCCACACACCCCATCACCCACCAGAGGCTGGGGCATGAGGTAGGTGGTACTTGTACCTTACCAAGGCTTGCAGAATGTGCTTGTTGGCAGCTGCTTGTTCCAAGGGGAACAGGAGGCCTCCCAGTGCAATATTTCCTTCTGGTAGCACAAGGAGCAATTTCAGCTCCCTTGCTTCAAACTGATGCTCTGAGTTCTACTCTGACTTAACCACTTGGCAAAAATTCTGAACCTTGGAGTGCCCAGGTTACACCCAGAAACTTACAGATTCAGCAGCAGAGGACTGTCTCCTCCTCCTGTTGCAATGGTCTCATAGTTGGCTGATTTTCTTCCCAGCCTCCTTTTGGATGTATGCCCAAATCCACAGATGTGCACAGGAGGTAGATGGCACTAGAGGTGCCCTTAAGCACCTCAGCTGTTACTTCACACTGCCTCCCAGGTGTTATTAGCAGAAAACATGCATTGTAGAAACCACAGTAGGATTGTCTTTATACCATCCTTGTTTTAAATCTTTATGAATTCTCAGGAAACAGAGCCAATGGGTATTAGGGAGTCAGAGCTCTATGGCTTCCTCCTCCCCCCTCCTCATTAGACTGTATTTCTATAATCATGCAATAAAGCAAATCTTGGTCTTAGAAAGCTGTTTGTAGTGTGGCAACTTTATCTGCTGCAGTAAAGTCACCACTCTGGCCAGTAAACACAGTTCTGCCCAGCTGACCAGGTAGCATGATGCACATCTTGGCTCTGCCTTCTGCCACCTGTCTTTGGGCACTCAGGCCACAGGCACCAGATGGGAACGACTGCCCTATCTAGCCACACCTATGCTGCAAACAAACTCCATCCAACACCTCAAGGACTGTCTTTAAGCAATTCTGGATGGGTCTGTGCCCGACCCATCACTGTTGCACTGACCTACATATGAAATAAATACAGTGAGAGAATTTAATTCCTCACACCATGTGCTTATGCTAGGGAAGGAGTTGTGGTATTACTGATGAGGCTCCTCACCACCATTACACGTGCACACACTAGTACAAGTATAGCCTGGACCATATTTAAGAATAGTGCAAGCTAGTCAGGACAAGAATAATTCAGCATGTCTTCTTCTTGCAGAAGAAGGTAGCCAGTAGAAATTTTGATCATTTCATAGTACGCTTCACAAATTATTTGTGTAAGCATACATGCAGAACACACACCAGCACTGCGTGTTGTGGAATTGCTAATTCACATAGCACTTGTATTGGCAGAACTGAGAATAAGACTGAACTCATAAAATAGATAACATGGTACCCTCCAGAGGTTAATATCTGTACTAACTTCTATTTGGTTTACTCGTGTCCTCCATGCCATTTTTCCTTCTGGTCATCTGCTTCACAAGAATCAAAGGGCATTCTTACCTAGCACAGTAAAGGCAAACAAATTTTCACACTAAAAACCTAATAGGAAAAAAAAAGCTCAAATATCTTGTTATTATTTGTACAAGGTGTGTTACTCATGCTTACCTCATCTGACTTTAATAGGTTGCCTTCATACTCTCTTCACGGAGTTACAAATTCTCATGTTGAACACGGAAACTCCTGACAGCTCTCTCTTTCCTAGGGCAAGATTGCTCAACTAACAATAACTAAGATACCTTTTGACAAGTGCAGCTAAGAGCCAGCAAAGCTTAGTCAATCTGCATCAGTCTGTCTTGGCACCTTTCTTTCAGTTTCATATCTAAACACTGGATGCCAAGGTCTCTAGCAATGATTATAGAAAACTATAAAAAGGGAAATGAATGCAAAAGCAGAAATCATATTAATCAGTTGAAGGAAAATACTTTTCCAACTACAATTGTGGCTGAAACCCATAAATTAGATGACTGGAGTAATAAGACATGTGAAATGGCTTTTAAGTCCACTACCAGCTCCATGCAATAAATTTCAAATGACATCCAGGCTTTTAGTGGAGGGGATGATTTATTGCAGTCTGCAGGAAGAGAGCTTTCATGGATTATCTCTAAAGTGGCAAAACTCTATTCTGAATTTTTCAAAATTAGTGCAGCTCAGTGAATGTCACTGACAAGCAAGTCCAAAAGCACTTTAACAGAAAATTGTAAGAAAAATAGCAAACACACTTTAGAACATCCACAGATTTTTCTAAGGGAACTACATCTCATCTTTTCCTAAGCCAAAAAAACCCCAAACATAACAGGAGTATAACACTTGCTGCATGTGTTGTTCACGTGGGCTTCATATAAACAGGGATATTTGACAAGTGAACTTTCTAAGGTTTTTGATGCTAAAAGCCTCCAAAACAATTTGGCAAATAGCACAAGTTTCCTCCTGAACCTATAAACCTAGTTACACTCTTTCATCTCTGTTTAGTCATTGGGCAATGTGGGTGAAATACTGACCACAGAAATGCTCTCCAAAGGCAGCACAGAGACTAAAGGGTTCTGTTTCCTTCACGCACGCAGAAAAAGACTTATTTCCTCTTCTCTGGTAAATGGAATCAGAGAAAATGTGTCTCCACCGGAATCATGGAGTGCCACAACATCAGTGTACCAAAGTTGTGATGCTCACTGCAGGGCTCCTGAATTGCACCTGACTAGCAGAGTGTTGCACAGTGTGCTGGCTCTGCTGTCCCTGGGGTGAACGTGGCTGGTAGGTGCCCTGGGACGTTGTCACAACTCATCCCCTGGTACACTCTCACTCAGCACTAAAAGTGGTGGTGTCTAAGCAGAGGGTGTTACAGGAGACAGGCACAATCCTCTTCAAAAGGCAGAGATGTACCTTGGCTAAAAGCTGTTAGACACAGTCCCCTAATTTTGATTAGCTTTGCAGGCTAGTGATAGTAAATAATTCTGGTAATTCTCAATACACGGAACACTGAATTTGCATTCCAATGGCAGTTAAAACTAGGCTATGTATGTGTTAAGTAATGGAAATGTTACATACGGAAAACATCTTACACTTCCCTGACACCTTTCACCCAGAGTAGTTCTAAAATATTTTATGAACTAAGCAGAGATCTAATTTCACTGGCATTCAAAGTAGAAAGTGAGGATGTATGCTTTATTCAATTTGTTTATATAGAAAACGTACAGTGGTGTGGTTTAGTCTCCCAGGAGAGAACGCAGGACAATACACCAAGACTAACAGCTCTGCTATTACATGACTGTTAATGATGTTTTGGTTTTCATTAGATTCTTTCCTTCTGAAGACTAACCATTAGCTTTTTAAAGCATGAATTCAGCAGTGACCTGGATTAAGAGTGGTATTTCAATGTACTCCACACTAACAGCTCTGACATTTCTCCTGCAAGTCACCTATCCAAAGTCTGATACTTAGTTTATGGGAATTTCTGGAAGCAATAAAGGATTCATGTGAACATTTTTTAAAATTAAGTCCATCCTAACTTGAGACATAACCTACACTGTAACACAGCTGCACAAAATTTATTCACAAGTTTACTACCCAACCCATTTTCATATGCTGGTGGCATTTTTGTGGTTTGAGCATCATTCATTTTGTCTTGTTTGGGTTTTTGGTTTGTTTGGTTTTTATTTTTGGCAGGAGATGGAGTATGAGTTGAAGAGAGCATCTTTCAGGAAGCTAGTCACAGACATTATCTTAGTTTTCTAGACAGAGACACTGAAGCATAACCCAGTGAAAGTACTGACTTAAGAGTTGCTGGCAGGCCAATGACAAAGACAAAAACAGAACACAGGTTTTCACCCAAGCGCTTTAAACAATCAGATGCACTGCAGATAGCACTGATTATAAAGTATGGGATGTTTTTGAATTTAGTGTTATTTTTTAAATCCTATCCCTACCTGTGCTCAAGCAAAGCCCGACACCTACTTTTCTTCATCTTTGGCTTAGGATATCCAGACGCATACTAAACATAAGTCTTACTCTGCACTCCGTGTAACACAAGCCACAAAAATACACTGAAATCTTTTAGTGATGCTAACTACTCTTCATCATCAAGTATAGACAAAATTCAGAAGAAATCTTTTTTGCTGTCGTTACTTAATAACCATGTAATTTCCCAAATGTTCACAGTCAGAATTATGGGACTTAGAGCATCAAAAACCAGCTTCTACCTACTTTGTTGTTGACACAGGATGGAAGACATTTGCTCTGACTAAGCAAGTCTCATTCTGTGACGAGCCCAGCTGAACATCCAATACAAAACATCCCTTACAGGTTTTTAAGTATTGCAAATATTCACAAGAGGACAAAACAGACTCCATTATCAATGAATACATAAGCACACTGCTACTGTTCACTTCAAATATTTTAGGCAAATTACAGGCTGGGTGTCCAGCACTTTCCAGATCTGATCACGCGTATACCCTACATTTTAGGCGTTGTAGAGAAACCATGTTTCACATAGTGGCAAAGTGATGATAAATGACAGAGCACTTAGCGGTATTGCAGCACAAACAAGCTTGTCCTATTTTATGGAAAATAAATGGAGAAAAATAACTTTGATATCCTTTCCCCATGTCTTTAAAAAAAAACCTGTGAATTTCAAGAAGAAATGGCACAGAGAAAACAAACTTACATCAATTATTTATATATTCACGTGGAAATGCATGCAGGAGTCTTTCCTTCTGACCTGTGTACGGAGCTTCATTTGCAGCTATTACTTCTGTAGAGCCCTACACCAATTTAATCCTCCAAACCAAAATCCCCTACCTATAGACTGACTCTATAGATGGGGCCCTGTCTAGAGAAGCATTACAGTAAGCAGATAACAGAAGGCTCTCGCCTTACATGTCTAACTCCCTTTCTCATTAGTGGGCAATATGCCTGCACAGACAGGAAAATTTATCTCAAAGTCTGTGATAAATCAGTCAGATTTGATCTGCTCTATGTAAAATACACAGCCAACACTGATTAAATGAGCAGTGGAGTGCTCTTTCAATAGTGCATCAATGCTTTTCAGCACACAGGCATGGACAGACAGCTCAGACTTATAAATGAAGCAGAATCATGACTTATGCTTTCAGTCACTGGAAGAATTCAATGTAAAATATGAATAAAATTATGTGGCTTCCTTTCCCATTCCTTTTCCACATGTCCATTAACATATTTCACCGATCATTCATATTATGTGAAACAATTTGGGGTGAAAGACTTTTATGCACACTGCTGTGCCATTTTGAAATACTTTGTAAATGAGCTTGGACAGCAGTTCTGTACCATAACACATTTTTAAGAAAATACTTTTTAAAAGCACAGTTCTAATCCTCAGTCATTATCTCTCCCTCCTTCATCCCCTCTACCCTTCCCTCCTCACTAAGGAAAGCAAAAAGTTGCCAATAATGGTGGACCAAATACCTTTTCCTAAAAGACAAATCACAAAAATCAAGAATTGTCCAGTTTGAGCCTATAGTAGTGATCCAAAACAACCCCTATTCATATATCTGACAACCCAAACATCAGAAGCAACCCACTGCCTTTTCTCTAAAAGCAAATATACAGAGAACTTTACCTACAAGGGCTCTCACAGATCCAATTCAGACAAACAATTTTTCTAGCTGTTTTCTAAATTCCCTCTCAGGCTGCCAGTCCCGTCACAGTAATAAGTGACACACATATATATAAGCAAGCTCCCGTGAGCCCCCATCAGCACGAGACCTCTGTTCAGGAAGCCAAGGAAAGTCCAAAAGCCTCAGCCACAGTTCGAGGCTCTGAGATTCAGGGGACTGCTCTTTCCTTGTGTTGTTGAAACTCAGGATCAGAGGAAAAGGAATCAAAGACGGAAAATTTCAAGCAAATTTGGAAAAGGAATTGAAGAGGGAAAGTGTCAAGCAAATTTGACAGAAAAATGATGCTTCCAGAATGATTTCTAAAGCTGCACATAACAGATTAGCTCCTACATAACAGCAAACTGTAGCAGAGAGGTTTGATGCTGGTCAGGCACCAAAAGCCAGGACCTTCATAGGAGTGTCCAGCAAAGAACCACTCTTCCAGGGGCCAAGGCAGCCTCCCCGCACAGCGGGGATCTCAGCAAGTGTAGCCATTTCTCAGCTACAAGTGATTTCAGCTCTGTGTGAGATCACCCGAGACAAACTCGGGGACAGAGAGACAGGAGCCGTGTGTGGCAGTGCCACAGAGGCAGCTTTATTGTCCAGCAGCCCCTGTAAAAGGGAGGCCAGGGACATCAGCTCCCTCATTCAGGGCAGATCCAGGGCCTTTTTATGGGAAAGGCAGGGGGTGGGGTAGAAGCCAATTTACCAACTGGGTACAAGGTATCACCATAGAGAAACAAGGCATGCTGGGGGTGGTTCAGTCTCTCACCGTAACCTCAGAGAAGTTTCTTATCTCTGAGTCCTTTTGCCCTCAGGCTGCTTTCCTCCAATGGAGGGCAGAGGACTCCTGAGTCAAAGGCTCACAGCCCCCCACAGTCCTACATAATTTAAGGGGTCTCCTCAGTAAGGTATCCCAAGACAAGGTAATGCAGAAAAGGGTCTTAATTCCTCAGACTTTGTCTCTTCTTTGAGGTGATTCCCCTTTCACAACAGGGTCGCAGTTGAGTGCTTCCAGAGAATCTGTGTATTGATCATTCATTCAAGGCACTGTCTCCTGTCTTAAGCTCCTGAGATCCTGCCTGTCACAGTACCAGTATTGTGGGAACCTCTCTGAAACACCACTGCGGGGGTCCCAACCAGACCTAATCCTCTGTGGACTGTACTCAGACAAAATCTCCTCCCAGAAGAGAGAGATTAGTACAATTTACAGACTGATTATGTATATTATGGAAAGTTTTATTCCAGAAATAGTCATTATAGAATTCCAAAGGAACAAACTGTAGATGATGCATGTTACTAGTGCTAAAGAAAAGCAAAAGTCAGCCTGAGACAAAAGTTTGGATTGGAATGGCTGGATACTATTCCAAGACTACTCAAAACACAGATACTTCCCTTCTCAGCAGCAATGGAGAAACCATAGGAGAGTCAGGATACTGCAAAAGAAAGGAGGGGAAAAAAAAGTAAGCATAAGAAAAATGAACCATTTTGCAAAGTAAGGCTGGAAGGAAAGGTGTGAAATTGAGAGGGAGAAGACTAGAATCGGACCAAATAAACTAATGTCCTGACGCTCTGGTCTATTCATTGTGGAATAATCTCTCTGAGGAACTGAAGCAAAACCTCATTACCTGTAATGCTTTTGCTCAGATACCACTGTAATGAGTTCATTAACACTAGAACATCAAAACCTAAACTGAACCAAATGCTTGATAATGTAATGTAAGGGGAAAACATTGCACAGACAGAACAATACTTCCATTTCTATCACTGTAACAAGCCCTGAATGACTGTGTTCATGTCCTAGTTCAGTTTACAATGCTCTGTGAGGAAGGTAAAGAAAAAGAGGGGGATGAAAATGGAAAGAAAAAGGTTCAGGTAGAAGAAATCATGTCACAGAAAGAATGAATAACCTTATTTTCCATTTGTAAATTAAAAACCTTTTTTAAACTGAAAATCTTTTGAAGCTAGCCATTTATGTGATCACCAAGTACTACTCAGCAAAGGGAGATTTGGCTTGCATTTGTTAAGTATCTGATTTTTTACAGAGAATATCCAATTTCCACTGAAAACAAAGGGATGTTCATACATTAATTCCAATGGAAATTTGGACAAGGCCCTTGAATAAACTAGGAATAAACAGTTATTTTGACAATCTTGAGAAATTGGAGGGCATTATTTTTAAAAAACACACAAAAAACCCACAATAAACCAGATTTCTTTTATTTCCTTGCCCAACACTCTGCAGTCCAGCAAAAAAGATGCGGAGTTGCACAAAGTTTGGTTCCATTCTCCTTATTCTGCCTAAAGACACTATGACCTCTAAAACTCTGAACAAAAGGGATGAATCCCACAGAAAGAAAATCCTATAGAATCATGCATGACATTTTTCTTCACACAAATAAAACTATGTGGATACAAATAGCACTAAATTAAAGGGATAGCAAGTTCTTTTACATTCATATATTACACTTAGTGATACGTGCCAGAAGATCCTATACATTGATTTATTACATGAAGAATACACAGGCTTCAGGGTAAACTGCCCTCTTTCAGTTTAAAACCATTTTTCTTGTTCTGTTACTAGACCTTGGTTAAGAATCCCTCCAGCTCCATTCTAAGCACTTGTAGGCACCAATACTGTAAAGCTGCTTTAAGGTCTCCCTGGAAGTTCCTCTTCTCCATGCTGAACAATCCCAACTCCCCTGGCCTGTCCTCACAGGAGAGGTGCTCCAGCCCAACCTTCAGAGAAGAAACAGCCACAGAGTAAGAGAGCTGTTTTACACTAACAGGACACAGAATCCTCCAGCACACAGCTGAATTGGAAGCCAGAACAAAATTGAATCCTGACTACAGATAGACACATGAATAGTAGTGTTCATACCAGAATACACCTCAGTAGATGATCCTGCCTTCTCCTTTAGTTCTCCTTGCAACCCCTAGTCACCTGCCATTGCCTGCTTGTGGCACATACTCAAGCTCTTTCACTGTCAGGCAGCTGCAATCACCAATGGTCACCTCCTAAAGCTGAATGAACACCAGGACAAACACCCACAATACAAAATCTCAGACATTATTTTAGCTATCAAACTGCAAAGGTAATAACGATGTAAAGCAACTGCAAGGACTTCCTAAGTCTTTGGGAGTCTTATTTCTCTGAAGTGCCTTGTTCAGCTGGAATACTATAGAAACATACAGGGGAAAAGGGAATGGAGTTCGTCCCAAAGAAGTTTCATTTTAAAGAAGCGAAAGAAACAAAACTCAAGTGACACAGTGAAAGAGGAACCTGGAAGTATGAGAGGAGAGTACAGGACACCAGCATACTAGCAGCTGACAAGTTGGCTAGCTCAATTTTAATGCTTTTGTTTCTTTGGTTGGTATCAATGGGCATAATGAAAAAGGAAAGTATGAAGCAATGGATATGGATACGAAGAACTCTTACCAAATGGCATAGTGTGGAAGGAAACACAGACTGTTATTCAATCTTTAATGTGAAGGATGCAGAAAGTGACACTATGGGCCACAGAAAAGCAAAACTGTTATTTTAGTAGCAAATAAGAGATGGTTAAAAAATTGGCAGAAGCCCAAAACACCTTGGGAATGAAGACTTAACTTACATTCAATAGGAAAAGGAGAAACAGATGAAGATGCAGAGAAAGGAATAACTTGGACAAAAATACAGGGTAGCAAAGTGATTTTTAATCAACATTATATATGAACTTAAGTGCATTATTTCTGAGATTGTCTTCTTGCCTATTACATTTTATATATATATATACTACATTATTTATTATCTTATAATTACTGAATCAGAAAATTTTAATTCAACAAGTACACTGAAAAAAAGAATGCACATAGTTGCATGTATTTATGCTCACTTTATTATTAAAAATTCTACAACTTAGTTTTTGTAATGTGTGATTTTCTATGCTGAACATTTTCCATGACTGACAGAGAAATGGGAGCTGAAGGAGTACAGGTGTTTCTGTTTCCAGCATCCCCCCAAAATTTTCACCTATTTGCATATTATAGCAAATGTGTTCCCATTTCCACAGGAACAAATGTCCTTTAAGAGCTCCTCTTGGAAATTCATGCCTGAATTTTTCTTTGTTTAAGCAACACGAGGAATGAGCAGAAGTAGCTCCGGTTTCTTTCATGAATAAGGTCCTTCATTCATGCTTTTCATGGTACAATATATGGAACTTTAAAAGTTTCAGTCAATAGCTTGGTCAAGCAACCAAATCTGAACTCTGATATTAACAATTCAACCTTCTGAAACAAATGAGTCATATTATACCTTGTAGTAGTGGTGGGTCACTTCCCCTGAAAATGTAATCTGAGGTTGGTTAAGTCATTTGAAATCAAAAAGCAGAAATAAATGTATATGAGTTTTTAGAAAATAGACACTGCACAACATAACAGGCTTTGCATATTTTAGATAATTGAGCTGCTCCATGGCTACTATTGTGCCCTCACACCACACTGCTGCCTGTAAACACAGATTTGGCATCTAAAAGGAGGAACATGTGGGACAAAAGTATAGAAAAGTTAGATCGAATCATCTGTGGTCAAGTTAGAGCTATTGTAACAGGAAAATTTGTCCAGCACATTTTGGTGCAAGTTGGAACAATTTTCTCACTTTTATACTTTTCAAGTGTGATTACACACAAGTGAGTACCAGTATTTTCATTAAAAGTACTCCAAATTAGGCAACAACAAGAATTTTTACAAGCCTGTTCAAAGTTCAGCAGGATGCTTCACATTTTAAATCTGAAAAAAATGCAATAAAAGTTAAAAACAATCAAGTGAATTATTTTTCATCAGTTTTTAGTCTTTTACAAACACTTAAAATTTCCTGAAAAATAAATGGAATGTTTAATTTCCTGTCAAATAACTATACTCAAAACATTGTAGCTCCAGCCATTTTAAAGTTCAGCTGATAAACATAAAACCTGTTCAATCCAGTCTAAATTCCCTCTCCAAATCTGGTAACAGCAAACAAACAAACAAAAACAGTTATTCAAATAGCCATGTAAATCCAAAACATCCTGAATGAACAACAGCCTTCTCCAGCTTTGCAGAGATCATCCCATTTACAGTATTTTTCCTTTGTTTCTGAATCTGATTATCTCCATATACTTGTATCAGATTAAAAATGGTGTAACAAACAACAGTCAGTAATGCTGCTGACTCTTCCTCTGGTCTGAATGGTTTCAATGGTCTTTCTAAAATAAAGGATGAGATCATATTGTCCTTTACACTACTCACATTGGACACTCTACAAGAGACAAACTGTTTTATACCAATGAAAAAAGAGCTAAAATTATATTTTGATAAAAATTTTAGTGAAATTCATATCAACTGGTATATGTCGAAAAAGAGAGGGTAAGAATGGTAAGCTAACATTTATCTTGTTCAGTTTGGCCACTGTATGAGCATATTTCCTTTCTACAGGCGGGTTCTGTGTCTTATGTCCTCTTGCTTAAGAATTTT
Source organism: Monarcha castaneiventris obscurior (assembly GCA_026261815.1). Lineage (NCBI taxonomy): Eukaryota > Metazoa > Chordata > Aves > Passeriformes > Monarchidae > Monarcha > Monarcha castaneiventris. The sequence continues at coordinate 5,793,250 of JAMPIT010000059.1, read as the reverse complement.
AACATTTAGGTGGCCAAATACTGCTGTCCTTAAGAAAGTATTTGGGGCCATACATCACCTCAAGTACCGTTTTTAGAAGCCAAATGTCCATGCCACAGAAAGGGACTCCATGATGCCATGGCTACTCTCGGCAGTAAAAAGAAGTTACCAAACTGGGAATATGCCGTGGGTTGTGACCCACAGCGTTTCTGGCTACACTGTTAAATGCAGCCAGTGCCAAGTCAGATTCCCTCTCCATGCACAGGACCATACACAGGTATAGGCATCAAATCCTCTCACCAGGTAAAAAGGAGGCACCATGCTACGAGTCCTCATTTTCTGCTTTGAGCCCCTGAGAAGTGCTGTGGGCATGTCCAATATCCTAATGGCTTCTGATGTCAAACATATGGGAATAATGCAGTCAAAGCCACATCAAAAACTGAGAGGACCCAGATGTTCTGGGGTCTCCCAGGGAGCCTCAAAGTTCAGCCATTTATAAATTTCCCATACCAAGATACTTTTCACAAGAGAAATCTGTTCAGATGAAGATGCCTGAATGATTGTTTGTGAAAGGCCAGAACTACAACTGCCACACACAGGGATAAGCACACCGAATGCAAATAATAAAAGGGATATCTGACCCAGCAAGTGTGGTAACAGCAGATATTTAAGGTCATCAGCACTCAGCAGCAGCATTCACACACAAAGCAGCTGACTTATGACATCCAAATCAATATATTCACAACTCATAACAACACACCATTCATTCTTCTGAACTAGAGAATGATATTCAAAAAAGCTCAGATCCTTCTCCCATACTCAGTTGGAGACCATGAATTATTTAATTTCTTGGTTGCCTTTGTGTGTGTAGCAAGGGGACCTAGTTTTCTTTTGGCTTGACAGTTATATCATGTTGTATTTTTCTCTCCCAAAGCCTTCATGCAGCTTTTGATGTGAAAGCTTAGCTTTCTGTAGACAACTGCTATTTCAAATTAAAAGCTGCATGAGTTGTTGACAATATAAGACTTTATATTTAATTCTCCCTTCATAGTTCACAGAACGTCTATTTCTATCGTTCATTCCATGTTACTTCATAGAGAAGATAACTATTGCAGCATACACCCATCAAAGACATCTTTCTCATCAACAAAACGTTGTTTGTAGCAGCCACACATCAATGAAATTTCTTCAAGCCTGTGACTGTTGCTTTTTCATAATTATATTTTCTAATCCCCCTTTACACACAAGAGCTCAATTCACTTCCTGGTACAATGCATTAGCATCCTCTTCAAATCCATTAGCAGTACCACAAGAATCACAGCATCTCTCCCTCTTCAAAATAGTATGTTATTAAGTTACCATATAGCAGGCTGAAGACTATGAATATTTTAAGTCCTCTGTATGTACCAAAGCAAAGAAATCAATCCTAGTCTTTTACCATACTGGCAATATTCTAAGACACAATTATGGGCTTCGTTAAACCTGAGTTGCTGGCACAAAAATACATGGTATATTTAATGAAGAGATTTAATACATATTATGCTGACAACAGCATAACCTCTCTGGTCATTTTCAGCCCATAACACTCAACAGTGGGTGACCACAGTCAACCACCAAGCTAAGACAGGCCAAATATCCCAAACATGTTCAGTAAAACAAAACGAATCAATTTAATGAGTTGCTGTTAGGCATATTAGGTGTCAATGATATTATCAAAACAACTAGTAGGATGTTTCAAAATGCTTCATAGAGTCTATAAATGGGCTGACATATTACAGACTTTTTGGGTTTTGTTTTATCCCATCCCCCCCCAAAAAAACATTTGTTTTGAAGCATTTCAGGCATTTTCCTGAATCTATTCTCACATGTTCCTGCTAAAACTCATTTAGCCTTTTTGAGTTGATGGATGTTTTTGAGTTCAGTCACAATGAATAGAGCAAAAAATGCAGATTACACTGATTTGCACCCTTTGCAAGCACAGGTCCAAAACAAGGTTGACAACCCAATGTCCAGTACAAGGGCAGCAGACGCAGTTAATTAATTCCCAGGTCTCACAGGCTCCACCAGCAACAAATTCCAGAACTTTTTCAAAGGCATCAGCAAAAAAGAGCCCTCTTCTAGAGATTTTTCCATGCCAGAAATCCAGGTGGGTTTACATATGGGTTTAGAAAGTTCTTGGGTGGCATATGGAGCCTCTGTGTTTCAATCTAGGAGCTCTGATTCAACAAAAAACAAATGCAACAGCAGCCAGCTCTTAATGCTATTCTAGTGCATACCCCTGCAGTGATTTTTAGGCATTTTGCTCGCAAGTAACCAATCTCCCAATGCAGAGAGTGCTGGTGGAGCCAGAATAGGGCATGTGCACAGAAAGCAGCACAGGAACTCATGTCACAGCATATAACTTGTCCTTTAATTTTATCCTCTCCACTTCAAACCCAAGGCTTATTTCATTTGACCAGCTTTTCCAGCATGAACTAGCCTTTATTTTTATTCATTCTTCTACTATTTTCACTATTTCAGATGCCACATTTTGTCATCTTCCTGCTACACCCAGGAAATGCTTCTAAAAAAGCTTGAAACAATGGCCAAGAAAATCCCCAACCAGTAAGTAGTTCTACACAAAATGTTTATGCAAGATAACTCCCACTCTCATACACAGAAATATTTTTTCAGAGTGGTGGTCTTCCCTTCTCAGGTTTACAGCTGACAAGCTTCAAGCAAATTAAGGGTGAGGAATTTGCCATCATTAGACCATTTGCCTCCAATTGAATTTGAACCCTTCAGGTTTCCAGCAGTTTGCAATGCCCCTTAAGCTAGTTATGGGTTTGGCATGCCTTAGGTTCCTACAAAACCATGATGCTCCTGCTGCACAAGATGACTGTTACCAAAACAGATGCTGACATACCAAAATCAGCAAGAATTCCTCAACTAAGAATAGCCAAATGCTCTCTCACAGGAAAACTGCCTTTCTTGAGCTGTCTGTATCCTTCTTCGGACTACAACTATGTAGAGAGCCCATAAAATAAATAGGATCAGTTATTTATTCATTCATTTTATTTAGATAGTAAAGTCATCTACATAATATTTGAAATTATATCAGTATCTGTATCTGATACAAAAGTAAGGACTTTCGTAGCATTGTGTGAAAATCCTGTCCTATCATCAACAAATTTGCAGACTTCCAGTCAGGAAAATTAACCATGGGCCAAAGACATAAACCACTGAACAAATAACTGGAATAGAAATATGATGTCAGGGTTTAGGGGATTGAGTCACTGTTTCATTACATTTGAATTCATTTTCCCAGATTGTGAGAGTACTGGATGCAAAGGGTTTCTATTTATCACCTCTAATTTACTATTACAAATTGCACATGATTCAGTTGCGTCCGCTGAGAAAAAGAGAGCGTGCAAGCAAGTAATCAGCAGTGCAGTTCCCAATAATCAGCCAGATCAGCCCCCATCAAAGTGCAGAAACTAGAGCTCCTCATCAAATTCCACGCTTTCCTCCCATTTCTTTTTGCAGGGCCTGGGTGAGACAGCAGCCACAGCATGAGACAGTAATGTCACTAGTTAGCATTAACAATAATAAATATGCAAAAAAACCCTCTTTCCACACTCGTCGGTATAAGGCATATAGGATTCAAATATATTCCTGTTATTAAAGTCATAACATACTATAAATGAATGAGACAGGAAAAGAGTTGGAAGCAGCATGGAACAATCCAGTGGTGACTTGCAGTAGGAGTTATCAAAGCTACTTAGTAGGTGAATCAGTCACCTGAATTGGGTAACTGAGTTTGGTCAGAAAAAACACCCTCTTTATATCCAGGTACTGCAAGGATTCATAAATAATTTGGTAAAGCACAAGAGCTCGACAGTGTACACACATCCTTTACAGCCTTTGTGGGTTTACTCAGCAGGCATATTTGCTTTCACATGTAGGTATGTTTTGATCTCAGAAGAGCAGTTGCTACCTTTGCAGCTTTAAAACATTTTGTGACTCTTACCGACAAACACAAAGTGTGTTGTGTAAAAAATATTCACTTCATGGGGTTGATAATCTATGGACCAGCTCTGTCATAATTCATAACTTGCAGGGGTTTGGTAAGAATCAAGACAATCACCCTAGAACTGAGTTTGGTCTGTAGAACTTCATGACAGTCTGTCTTTCACAATGTTGCAGTATCATGAATACTGGAGCCCTTTCCTCTGAGAACACAACCCTCTCTATAAACATTGGCTAACGAAGCATTTCTTCATTGCAATAAGACTGAGAAATAGGTCACCATTATACAAAGAGGGAAAAATGAGGCCTGAAAGGGTCTGTCAGCATTTTAGGCATAAAAGAACAAATACTTTACAGAGAAGGTCAATAGAGTGACTCTCATTTACTGAGTTTACTGAACCACCCCATTATCCCTAGACACATTTTTCACACCTAGTTGACCAGATGACTCTGACAGACTACCACCACGCATTCACTTTTCAGCTGCACAGTACCTGTACAACAAATCTCACTTGTGGACCAACTGTTCGCATGCTTCACATGCCCAAAAAATCTGACACATTCAGGGCATATCATGTGCACTATGTGTGTCTAGTGCTACTTCAGATCCAGATGCATCATTGGCACACCAGGCAGCATAATTTTTAAAGTGTTCAGCACAACATCTTCAGAATTTTCAATCTTGTATGTAGAGCAGCAGATTCAAAATGCAGATACTTAAATTCTGCCCTGGTTTAATTGTTCTGGCCACTGTCTGGCCACTTTCACGTCTTTTCCACTCGCTCCTCTTCTGGCCTTTTTTTTCCACCATGAGCTTCATGAAGCAGGAGCCATTCATTTGTTTGGGTTCCTGGCATGCAGGACAAGGAGCTATGGGTCATCTCAGCATTTACTGAGCTACCTTCTGATACAAATCAATAGTACGAAGTATAAAGCCAACAGAAATCACTTTGCCTTGTGATCGCCTAATGGGGCTCCGGTGTCTGCCTCATTCTCAGCATGAGTTACACAAGACACTCAACTGCCTACGTGTAGGAGTCATGGGCTATTTCAGATGTCAAACAAAGTGATGTTTATAGGTGTCACACAGTATCTTACACTGCTTTTACCTACCTCTCCCAGGTAGCATGCCCATCCCATGCATCCAGTGTTGCATTTCACAGACCCATGCAGGTGGCTTAGATACCCCTGGGCATCACCATTCACGGTTAGGCAATAGAGACTGCTGTAATAATGCCATTCAGGTACATCAGAAAAACATGAGAGAGACCCTACAGAATCCTTTCTAGAAATGTGCTAATAACTTATTTTCTCTTGTTTTCCCTATTTGGGATGCAATTGAAATAGCATTTAATTAGCACTATATTGTAAATCATTATTGAAACCTTACTTGTTAAGTCCTTTGAAGGAGAAATGAACCAGGTAAACATTACTGGCACTATTTCCTCCAGGTCTTATTTTCAGTAGACCATGGCTTGGTAAACAGGAACTTTTGTACCTATTCTCAATCTTTCAAAACACAAAGGCAGACGTTAAGGTACAGATCTTTTGAAAGTATTTAGACATCCAACCACTCTGTTCCACGCTCTGAAAGTCTCAGGCCCCCTTGAAGTTGTGGTTATTGATCACCCATTGTGCTGACAAATGATTTGTAGACATGTGCTGCAAGTTGGATCAGGGTTAAAAATAAACACTTCCTTTCAGAGGACAACTTAAACCAGCTCACTGAACAGATTAACAGTCCATGGCCCGATAAATAGTTGTATCAGCACAACTGACAGGGCAGGAGGCTGTGGTTTCAGGGTGGGACTGAGCAACTGCAGCTGGTATGCCTCAAGTTTGAACCTCCTCTTCAACGTATGTAAGCTTCGAGCATACCTGAAAAGGTCTGGCTCCTGGTTCTTTTAAAAATATGCAGGTTTTTCCCAAGTAAAATAGCAAATTATGAAACCAAAGAAAACTTCTCAGAGAGTGATTGCAGCAAATAGTGTGAATGCATTAACATGGTATTTCCAATGAAAAGGAACACTGTGATTAACAGCATTCTGCATGAATCATATGAGCCTGGTAAAGGGAAATTAATAAAATTAAGTCTTGTGTTCTTTTCCCTCTCTCCCTCTTATTTCTGTATAATTCTCTCACATATAGTGAAAAACCAAGAAGGCAGGAAATACTCAAAATGAAAAAGGTTAATCTTACAAAATAGGTGAAGTTTCTGGAAGTTTATCATCCTTTTGCACATACTAAAGAACATAAACTTTCAAGGAAATACAAACCGCCTTCCTGTGCCCTTTGAACTTAATTGAACTTAAATGAGTGTAACTATGAAGATACAATACAGGAGGATTAGTTTTCCACAGGTTCATTTATTAGCAGCATGCTGCAATTATCAACAAGGTGAATCAGTAAGCATGAAGTACACAGGGCTGCCTCTGTCTGGCTAACACAGAACAAGTTCTCTTGCACTCCGAGCCAAGGAATGCCATGCTGTTGCACAGGTCTTCAACTCAATGTCCTACATCAGTGCCAAAAACATCCACTCCTTGCAAAATGGATGACTTATTCAAAACCAGTTTGTTAACAGGCAAATTCCTGTGTTAGAGGGGGGAGTTTTCAAAGCAGAGCTAAGGATTCCACGCCTTTGCCAACAAACACTGTAGCAAGTGGGATTTTATCTCATTAATTTCAATGGCTTTGTTTCAAGTCCTTAATGATGAGAGGACTTATTCTATCCTCAGTTAAGATACACGTCACTTTAGTCATCATGATCTGGCTAAATGGTAAGAGCAATAATGCTTTAATAATGTAGTAGCTCACCCACTCTTTTCACACCAGCAACAAGAAACATTTTTACTTTTCCAGAAAGCCACCACAAAATATTCTCCAGAAACTAACAAACTATTCTCTGCCATGCACGTGTGATTTGATCTTAGAAGTGGTCCTAAAGGAGCAATGACAGTGACATTCAATAATTACTTTGTACTTCAGTCACACACCCCAATAACGCTTAAAATGAAATGTCTAGCCCAGCACCCATGTCAATATTTGTACAACTATGTACAGTGTCCTAATTTTCCCTCAGCTCTAGTCTTGCACATGGTATTGTAGTAAGGGATTCATCCTTGCAGTGCTTCCATTTACAGGTTTTCCACAACCTGGAAGGCCACACCAAGACAGAAACACCACCCACAGCTTGTGTGGGATTTTCCTTGCAGTCCAGCTACAGTGAGGGAAGGTGGGACAGGAGCACTCCTTCAGGCTCTAGGGAGACAGACTAAGCAGAAGCATAGTGATTTTTCTCTAGAGACCACCAGCAGGACAGGAGGAACTGGAATGAAGCAGCACCAGGGAAAGTTTGGATTAGGCACTAGGAGAAGGATGAGAAGGTTCCTTACTGAGAGGCAGTTGGTCACTGGAACAGGACCCTCAGCAAATGGGTCATGGCATCACACCTGCCAGAGTTCAAAGGACATCTGAATTATACTCTTAGCCATAGGATTAGTCCTGTAAGGAGCAGGGGGTTGAACTCAGTGATCCTTATGGGTCCCTTCCAACTCGATATATCCTATATTCAATGATTAACTCAGGTGTCCTGATGTAACCTGTAAGTTTGTTCATTCACTGCAGAAGAAGACAAGCTTCTCTAGGCTAAGGTTAAACACTGACAATAGACTTAAAGTATTTTATTTTCTCATTAGGCTTTGGTATATGTTAAAATAAAGGAAATAATTATTTAGTCCAAGAATATAGTGAAAGGAGGCTAAATGTGTAATAAAATTAGTCCTTTGTTGGTTGCAGCTCCTCCATCCTACTGGAAATATATACCACAGTTGCTACATGACACAGTTTTATACATTCTCCTGGTCCTAGATGTGAGCACTGTTCATTGCATTCACAAACCGTAACAAGTTACAAACATCCCCAACTTGTAAGAGACCTTTCTAAATAATGTTAGCTTCCTTCTTCCCAAGAGCAAGTCACGTTCTGTAGTCTTCTCTACAATTTCATAGGCAGCAGTAGCCAAACATAACCAAGAGTTGACACCACATTCTTGAAGAGCTTTAGTACCGAATTTAGAAGTCAGTCAGTCCGCCCCCCTCTCTCAGCTTTTATGTTGTGATGTCCTTACATACATTTGCTGAGGCAAAATTCTCACACATGAAGGGATATATATACACATTCTTGAACCAAACCAAATCAACAGTACCCCCAGCCTACCAATAAGCTAACTAAAACCAAACCTCTGAGACTCCTTATTCCTCCTCCTCCTCATTTTTTTAAATTATATCAGAAAATATGTTAGATGTTTTGAGAAGTGCTTGGGGCATTTTATGAGAGATACAAATCACTGAATTTGTACCTAATGTTATTTTACAGCGGATTTCCACAGAAGCCTAGCAAATGTTAAGTTTAACATCAGCCACTTACGATATGTGAGTTACCCTGCTCCCAGAGGATACACTAAAGTAGGCATTGAGGCTAATTAAATATTCATTTGTTTGCAGCATTTTGTCCTTTAAGTTCAAAAGCAGAAAGAGTTTTCTGGTAACATTGCCAGTGGACTATGTTGGAGAACTGAATGGATTTTAAACTGCTGTTCCAATACCTTTGCACTGTAGTTGCCTTACAATAATCAATACACGCACAAAACACCCAAAATACAACCAGGATATCTGCATCAGGACTTCAGAGAAGAATACTCGGGATACTTACACAAAGCCCATTCAAGGTGCTTGACCATTCTGGTGTCTTTGTAGGCCGTCTTGTCTCATTGTAATTTATCCCTTATTATTATTTTTTGTTGTATCGCATAACTTTCCAATTTGCTCTGAAAAAAACCAATAAAATCCATACATTTTCAGTGTATATATTTTCATAATTCTAACTTTGACCTTTATTATACATCTAGCGAGTCACAACAAAAAAAACCCCTGTGCTAAGAAAATTTGACAATTAACAAATGGTCCTGACAGATAAAAGTCAAAATTAAAAAAAAAAAAGTCAAAATCCTGAAAAATCCCAACTGATAACCAAAAAAAAATTTTTTTTCCCCCCATTTTAACTCTCTTTCAACCTCTGCTGAGATAATGTTTCTATAAGTAAAGCTGGAGCTTTATGGTATGAAAATGTCATTGTAAGATATTTTGACAGTTCAAATCCTTCCCCACACACACACTGAAAAATTTTCATTTTGGAGTGGCTATCCAATAAGCCTGTTCACACAGCAATGCATAAGTTTGTGAGAACAGCCATTTCTAAACGATAAATTTAATTTTCTTAATCAATGTGAGACCAAAAGGTCATATGTGCCAGACTGTCAAACAGAAGGGCATATAAAATGCCCTTCACTGACAGAGGAAGACAGGTCCATAATACCTCACCAAATCTAGCAGGTATCAATATCTTAAACAAATATAATCTGGGATGGAGTGTCTATTACCAACTGCCTGGAAAGAAAGGCTTCTCACTCAGAAGCCAGTTACTCCCCATGCAATATTCGTCTCGAATTTCTGGCAGTGCAAAGCTTTTTAAATACCCACAGCATCACATATTCTAGACACAGACCTCTCCGGTTTCACTCCTTACAGATGAGACTCCTATTGTGTCCATCACACACCTCACTGCTTTATCTCCCCCAGCTCCAGGGCTGGCAGCACAATGCCGCGCTCCTGAATCAGGTGGATGCAGCTGTGTCTGGCACAGGGCTTCCAGGGAGAGCCAGACCCTGTACCAGGGAACACCAGCCTCCCAACAGCATTCTGCACATGCAGGAAGCCCTGACAAAAAGCAGACTCCTCCTAGCTGCAGCCCGTTTGTGTCACATAATCCGGTGTGGGAGAACAGGATAAAAAAGGATGGGACAGGGCAAGACCACTTATAGTCATGTGAGCTGGCACACAGAGCTTTATGTGCCAGGCCAGGAAAAAGCTGAGAGGCCTCTGTATGGCTCCATTAGCCACACATAAATGTGCAGGGTAGGTGAGGAATCCTACACCTCCCTGCTGCAGATACCTGAGCAGCCAGTGTGAAACACTCCTGCAGCGTTCCGCACGTTCCATTTTTCCCTCTTCTTAGAGTATCTGTGCCCACCAACTTTTAAATGCTGCTTATTTGCTATTTTCTTAAAAACAATACACCGATTCTGACTGCAAAACTTACAAGTTTGGGGTTTTTTTAAAAAGATTTTTTAAAAAGGTATGAATTTCTATAGAGAAGCTACTGCTTTGACTTAATTGTCATGGCTCAGGCCACTTCACAGACCTGACAAGAAAGCAGAGTCACTTTTTTGATGAATGCATTGAAATTCTGTCACTGCAGTGAGCTCATAAATTGTTTCAAAACCAGGCACACAGAAGAGGACAGAACCTTTCAGAAGATCATGATCTCCTTAATAGATAGAACAAAATACAGCGATTCAAGCAGCCACAAAGCCAAGTACATGCTCCTTACAATTTTGCTTATATATCAGGCTTGCAAAAAGTTGACATATAGATGCAAATATAAGGTTATTCCCAAACAAGACTTTACACATCATGCTTTAATCTAGTTGAGGATTTTGCACCTATCTCCATCTACATAAACTAGGTGCATGCAACATCCATTTATAACTTAGACTGTTCCAGACTTGCAACTACCTAAAAAATTCCAGCAAGCAGCACTGTAAACTATAGTTCAGCATGATCAGAAAACAACGTGAAAGGACAAATTAAGGAAAGACATTATTTCTGCTCTACCTGTTTAAATGTTAATAAAGGCTTGTAGTAATGACACTTTCCTGTGTGCTGTGATCATGCTTTAAAGAAACTGGAAGCACACATTCTGGTATTGGAAACCTTATCAACAGCATTGATTCTGAAAATGGAGGATAATGCAGTCTTTTCCATGTAGTCAATGTTAAAAATCATAAGTACCTTAAAATGTCTGATAAACAGTATACAGCTCACACATGCTCAGACAGTAGGCTGGTTAATATTTTATGGTTTATCTGATAAAGTTAACAAAAGAATTTAAGTCGGAGTGGAGGCATACACTGAATATTTCATCACCATCTTAATTGCAGAATACAGACAAGACTTTTTTTTTCCCTTTGGGACAAATAAATGTTAAGTTATTTCTGATGGGAATCAGTTTGGCAATTAGGTTAAATCCAACTGAAACCAACCAGAATTTGAGTGCTGAAAACATCACAGAGCTAAAACATATTCAGCTGACTCTATTAATTTACATGATGAAGCAGAAATGTTGATAGCAAAGCTTGTGTAACTCAGCAAGCTGAGGTTACATTAACGCACAAGAAAACACTGCTTTGTGCTTTTTTCTTATAGTTAATTTGCAGTTTTCAGAAGCTGCTATTCTTTTGCACAGCAGACAATATGATATACCTAAGGCTTTTCATTCCGACTTCTGATTTAAAGGTCTTCAGCTTGTGCTACAGACCTTAGCCTTGAAGCCAAGTGCAAATTAGCTTTAAATCAATGAAGCTGATTAAAGCTTCATTGTGACTGAGCCCTTTAATAGAAGGAGAAGCGGGGGATGGTAAAGACCCACTTGAACATGGCAAAAGAGCTGCCTCTCAACTTGGAACATATGTAATGCTTTTCAGCTCCACTTTACCCTGACAAAACCATGAAGGGTTTAAGGCCATTTACCTGCTGACAGGGTAAAACCAAAGTCCCAATTCAGTGGGAAAGGCCAAGAATCAGATGTTGCTAGGCAAGCCAAAAATAAAAGGTTGCTTTCAAAAATAGTGGGGGGGGGGGGGAGGGGTAGGGGGTGGAAGAGGGCAAAGCCTGGAGATAGACATCAAAATATCTCTCCACAATGGCACCAAGGAATAAACTTCTCACCTTCCCTTCTGCTGTAGCAGAATTTTTCTGTTTCCTTGGTTTTATTTTGGTGTGGGTTTTTTAAATTTCCCTTTTATTTTTAATACACGAGTCGCTATTTAGAGAACTAAGTTGGAGGCAAGATGTAGTGCTATGAAGGGAACTAGTTCTTTCATGGAGTTCCACACTCAAAACAAGCCACTTGTTTCCAGGGGCTGTCTCTCTTGGAATGCAGACGACCTGCCAGATTCACCTTTAAAAAACAGCAACAGTACCAAATGAGAGCAGAGGAAGAACCTTACACTGCTTTGAATACCTCTGTGGGAATCCACATTACACAAGTGCTGGGATTGCTTTACTTTCTCTCCTTGTCCTTTAGTACAGCACAAAAATATGTAACTTTATCAAAAAGGTTTCTTTCTATGTACATGTTTGAGAATCTTCAAAAAATGTTAAAATAGAGAAATAATATCATATTCCAAAGTACCCAAATTTACTTCTCCCACCAGAGTAGATACTGCTCAGTATATTGCTAAATTACACACAGAGCACCAAGATAGATTTCATCCCACTATCCTGTTTGAAATCTTAGCCTCGAAGGTGAATTCCTCCTCTGATAGCAACTCAGTCATCCCAAGTCCCTTAAGTTCTTAATTTTCACCTCCAGACATAAAATAAGAGACAACAATACTGAAATTCCTAAGACTATAAGGTGCTGCAAAGGTGAAATGAAGTTGCAATGCATTGAAAAATTAAAAATTACAATACAAGTAGCAACAATCCTACTTAAAATAAAAGAGCCTTAATATTAGAGAAGAGGATTAACAATACAGCCCAGTGTTTGAAAAATTATTATCTGAGAAAATGAAGAAGTTGTGCAAAGAAAGTGATCCTGGATAGCTTGCTTGGTATGAAAAGTTAATGTCTTAAGTTAGCTCTACTTCACTTATTCTTCCCTGATCTATTATACAATCACTCAGAGCAGATGCCAATTTAGCTCTAGCACCACACTCTACAAACTTCAAGTCAGTCACAATAAATGATAGTGTGTGGTAATAAAATATTAAAAACCTGTTACAAAGATTCACTCACACAGAACTCATTTTTTGGAAGATAAAACAAATCTCACAGGTAAACTTAGACTTCGGGATTAAAAGCTGAAATTCACTCAGAGCAGAGCTCAACACATGGATGGTCTACCAGTTGCAGTGTCCAATTCCCTGATGTTATCACCTGTATTTTGTGTACAGAAGTCCTTAAATTATATTATTGTCCATTTTCCTGAGTTATGAAAAATATTTGGAAGCACATAAATATTTCATTTGGCTATCACTCATGAACTAGCTCTGTTGATTACTCTGGAGCGTAAGCATTCAGCAGCTTTGATGGGAGACCATTTGTTAGGGGACTTCAGTATGAAGGCTGAATTCTCACACTGCCTCACTTCAGGCAAATCCACGAAGCCAGTACTCAGGCTCTCATAACTTGAATCAGAGCAGCATATTTCTCTGGATCTGCACAGGTATATTGTCAAGTTGACTGTTTAAAGCAAGGATTTAAATCTGTACAAAGCCATGCCATGGTGGATTATCTTCTTAGAAACATAGAATGGCTTGGTTTGGAAGGGACCTTCAAGATAATGTAGTTACAGCCTCCCTGATGTGGACAGGGACACTGTCCACTAGATCAGGTTGTTCAAAGCTCCATCCAGCCTGGCCTTGAACACTTCCAGGGATGGGGCATCCACAACTTCCCTGGGCAACATGTTCCAGTCCCTCACCACCCTCATAGTACAGAATTTCTTCCTAATATCTCATTTAGACCTGCTCTCCTCCACTTTGAATCCATTCACCCTTGTCCTGTCACTACATGCTCTTGTATAAAATCCCTCTTGTCTTTCTTGCAGCCTCCCTTCAGGTACTGGAAGGTGACAATTAGGCCACCCCAAAGCCTTCTCTTTTCCAGGATGAACAAACCCAATTCTCTCAGCCTTTCCTCATAGGAGAGGTGCTCCATCCCTCTGATCATCTTGGTGGCTTCCTCTGCACTCACTCCAACAGCTCCATGTCCTTTCTGTGCTGGAGATCCCAAAGCTGGGTGCAGCACTGCAGGTGGGGTCTCACCAGAGCAGAACAGAGCAGAGGGGCAGAATCCCCTCCCTGGCCCTGCTGCCCACGCTGCTTTGGATGCAGCCCAGGACACATTTGGCTCTCTGGGCTGAGAGCCCACATTGCTGGGTCATGCCCAGCCTCTCACCCACCAGCACCCTCAATGCCCCCACCCAAAACTTCCTTCTTGGATTTTAGTAATAAGAGATCTACACTGCATATGGAGAAAGAAATGTTTGAACTTCTCTGCACAGTGCTTTTCTTTGGCCAATCTACACATCATCCAGGATGAGAAGCAACTTTTCATCATCAATTGGCCAAAATAAAATATACTTTAAATGACAGCAGTGCACCTCTGACTGAATAAACAGCGTTACAGATGACAGCAATGACAGTAGTCACCTGCCTCATACCTTAAGGTCCAACAACAATGGAGCCAGGGCAGAAGCATTCACACTACAGGTTTACAATTTTCAGTTCTGGTCAGCAAGTAGACAATTTCCTTTAAGAGGCTTATGCATTTTTGGTTTGGTTTGGTTTTTTTTATTATATATGGTAAAACATCAAGGGGTTTATTTGTTGCTCCAATATTAATGCTTGTTATCTCATTTCCATATTTTGTTAGTGGACATCTCAAATATTGCAAGTTTCACATCACCACAGATTTAACCAGATCAGCAATAAAATCTCACTATAAGAGAAATCCTCCTCAGTAGTAAATGTTTCCCCTTTGACACATTCCACATTTTGGATTTTTTTCTTCTAACACAGTATCAACTGGTGATCTGTGAGCTAACATTTCCCATACCCTTTGAAAACTTTTAACATAGAATTTGTCACCCAAATATTTCCTAATTGGAATTCACTCTGCTACTCACTGAATATATTTTGGCATTTGAGTGAACTGAATAACAGCACTAGGATTTGGGGGAAATGGGCAACTGTTCTGTGTGTGGGAAGCCAATGAGGGATTAATATTTTCTGTAGCATTAACTAACTGGCAGAATATAAAGGTTTTTTGTGTAGTCACTATTCACAGCTCTCTGAAAACACATTAGTTTGGAAACACACAAAAACCCAAAAGTTTACCATAGAACAGCACTGATATTTACCTACCAAAATTGCAACAGACATCTCTCAAAGCCTTCACCACTATGGAGCAAAAGCGACTCTTCTACTTAATGCTGATATCAGTACATTAGGTGCCATAAATTGACAATTTGCTCTCAGTGCTTCCTGTAATAGGAAACAGACAAATTTATGGGAGTCAGTTTTCTGATCTGTCCATAGCTGCTCTTGGCGTAGGATTCGGAGTCCTCGTTTCACTTCTAGCTGCACTCCACACAAGCCTCAAAAGTCAGCACCTTTATTCCCCTACTTACAGTCTTGGAACAGCCTCTGCCACGAGGCAGTAGAGCAGACAGGAGGACTGGTACAACCACAGTAGTCCAGACACAGTTTGTTGAGCTATCTCTACTAAGACAAACCTGTTATGCCACTCAGGGGCTCAGATCCAGCAACTTCCGATCCCTCTGTCCCAAGAAATGTGGAATACTGCAGAACACGGCTTTCAATGACTGCATCAGAGCTGCTACAGAAAAGACCTGTAGACCACTGGTTCAAGGTGTTTTAGCACTAGATGTCCTAAATTAAAATAAATATCAGGTGCCCATAATTAAAGACTCCCAGATAATTCCAGAAATATATTAAAGTCCAAGAAAGATCAAACATTACTAGATGTCACTTCATACTTCACTAAACAAGCAGAAAAAATAGAGTTTTAGAGAGCCTTCAATACAGACAGCTAAACACTCCTAAACAGTGTTTATCTGCTACCAAGACAGGCACTGCCTATCACTATATCCCAACAGTAGCTGCTGCTATCACAGAAAATGTGATCCAAAGACTGCAGTGTGCCAGAGAGGTCTATAAGTTTTTCATCCATTAATTAGGGAGCACACCACAATTTCCCACTATTCTGAGGTTAGAAAAGATACAAAACCAAAACTGACTTTAATTTCTATTGTCACAAATCAAACCCCAATTTTCCATGATTCCAGATAGGATTTGTCTCCAATAGCAGTTATTTTGTGAAATGCTTCCCTGCTTTAGGAGAACATCTGAAAGGTCAGTTTGAGAAAACCCACCTATTGCAAGACAAGTAGTACACCATAAGCTTGTCTTTCCCCTCCCAGTTTACAGTTTGGCTTAAGCTCATTAAAATTATTTTGCATTGCTCAAACTTGCTCTAAAACCAGAACCACCACTTATAAACTTAAACATACATTATCTGGCTTTCGAAGTCTAGCAAGCTCACCTCTTTGGCAAATTCAAAAATCTGACATGAAATTTCTAGATGGAGCCAAAACATGTACCTGAACCTGCTGTTTCTTTTTTCCCCCCTCTTTTGTTTGGTGACTTAGTAGTGAGCATGAAGAGAAAAGAAGAAAAGGATCTGAGCAGGCCAAGCACGTTTACCTTTGTTTAATTTTACTTAATAAACCAGGATGAGCTTAGAATTTGGCTCATAATCTGATCTCAGGCAAATGGTAAAGTATACAAGCTCACATTACTATTGTTTTAGACTCTAGAAAATAGAGCCCAAGTGATATTCTCACTACTAAACCAATACCAGGAACTGAAAGTAGTTGATATGTTAAAATCAGGGAAATGGATATAAATCTAACATGTACAGAAGTGGATTTGCATACAATGCACACAGCATCAGTTATTTCCCAGGTAGCTTGGAAATATGACAACAGCTTCATTTTGCTTTGAAAAGCACAAAATATCAGTTTTAAAATTAACCAAGTCAATTGGGGTTATCATGTTTGAAGACAATAAAGGAAACGAAAGGAAAATGATCTTTCAGTTGATAGCGAAATTCACCCTCCTCCCTGCAAGATCTCAAAAGAAGGAAAAACCCTGAAGAGTTCAGAGCAGGTATTACTACTGAGACACCAAAGGGGTGATAGATAACATGAATTGCAAGAAACATGCAACAGGCTGTCTATTTGAAATTTGTTTTTCACACAGTTACTACAATAACAACTGCTCCTGCAAGAGAGGTCAATCTACCCATGCATTAACCCCCAATCAAGCAGCACTCTGAAAATCAAAATGTGATTGCAAATTTCTTGCATGCCAAGATGAAGGAGTTTTTCATTTCAATCTATTACTACCATCATTTTACATTCATTATGGTCAGGGGGTGAAGTGAGACCTAGGTACTTGCTGGTTCTGAATGCCAGCACTTTCTTGATTGCATTACCAGAGAATTAACATACAGAACCTGTATTAAAGCAGTAGAAATGGGCTTACTTACAGCCATTTTCATAGCTGAGGATTTCATAGCAGTTTTACATTCCAACTCAGAAGGTTAAGAGGTTAAGAGGTTAAAAAATAGCTGTATAACCTATCCATTGCTGCAAAGAAAGGTCTAAAAGATCCAGGCTTTCAGCATCACAATGACAGGAAGGCTATCTGTTTTTGTAAGCATTTCTTTAAATCACACTCAGTGGGCTAGCAACCCCTGGCTTTGAGGGGGGGAGGGTTTTTTTGTTTTGTTTTTTTGAAGCTGTCACTGCTGTGGTCAAAATAAAACTTACAAAACTTTATATAACCTCCAAATCTACAGCAGGCTAGCCTATGTCCTAACTCTTCACACTAGAAATTGCCAAAATGACTAGTTACAATGACTCCTATAAGGTCATTACAATCTGCAAACCTTGGAGAAGATCCACTGAACACATCTTAAAAGGAAAGAGGATCTTGCCTACAGCAACAAGTGGGATAAGCAGTCTTAAGAGAGCTTAAGACCTTAATACACTTCTTGCAGATCTTCTCTTGCCATTTGCAACATAAATGTACCCCAAGCACCCCAACCAGGTACCTAAGTAGCAAATATTTCAATAGTGGATTTATGCATTAACTCACCTGCATTAGGAGCTAGGATTTCCAATAAATGCAATAAAAGAAATGAAAAGCAAGGGAAAAGACAGTGACTCTTTTACAAATGAGTCAGTGTCACATATATTATTAGCTGTTGTTAGTTGCATGACAGATTGTTTTGTTAATCCAATCATTCTTTGAGTGCAAGTTACAAGCAGTGTATTACATAGCATTCATATAAAATAACTTGAGTCACATATCTTTTCTAAAAATAGTTTATGTATTCTTTTCCCAGTGAACTTTAATCACTTCAAAGAAAATCCTTTAGAAAAAAAGCTTCAGAATGGCACTGCATTAACGAAGATTTATTATTTTCAAATTCTGGTTCACTCGCATATGGCCATTTCACACAGTGGGCAGAGCGAACTTCAGGGGCTTCCAGGTGCAAGAACCAAGGAATGACTGTCAGAGCTATAAGTTCTGGAGCCAGCAGCTGAGCAGGCTCCATTCTTTGCTCTACAGGATCAACCAAAACAATTTACTCACTAAAAAAGGAAATAGCACCAACAGTGTCCTACTCAATATTGCATGATGTGTCTTGTGAGCCATCAAATGGATATCACACACCGCTTCTGCTGCTAAAACAACAGGGATATAGCTGGACTACTTGTAGAGCTAGATCTTTACTCCTGTAGAGTCAAGGTACTCCTTGCACATACTAATATGGCATTTCTATTTCCACAGAAGCAGACAAGTTGGGTGATCATTTAGGAACCAGATTCGACAGCTGTAAAATATTCCATGGCTTCAGACAATCAGTTAGACAAGCATTTGTCAGGAAAGCCATTGCTACAGGTGATCTTGCCAGAGAATAGGGAGATGGACTAGAGAGATATTGAGGGTCCCACCAGCTATGATTTCTAAGGTTGTCTGTTTTCTCTCCTCTTCAAAACTCAGGGGGAATAAACCAACAAGTGCTTGCTTCTCAATATATAGCTCATGGCAGTAAGAACAGCATTGCAGGATTTTGTGGCATTTGTACAATGGTTCTTGTGAGAGAAAACAGCCTCCTTGTTCAGTAAAAAGCTGCATTCAACCCACCTAATTGACAGAGGAAACCCAGATGGTGTAATCAGCAAAGCTTTTGATACTGCCTCTTACGGTATCCTTCTGGACAAGATGCTCAGCACACAGCTGAGCAACTGGGTTAGGGGATGGGTGAGCAACTGGCTCATAGATTGGGCACAGAGGATGATAGAGAACGGGGTAACATCAGGCTGGCAACTGGTCACTAGTGGGGTTTTGCAGGGCTCCAACCTTGGCCCAGTTCTCTTCAGCATCTTGATAAATGACTTGGACACAGGACTCAGAGGAATACCAGGCAAGTTTGCCAACAACATCAAACTACAAGTAAGTTGTCAGCTCCCTCAAGGGCAGAGAGGTCTGGCATAGAGACCTCAACAAATCAGAGGACTGGACAATCACCAACCAGGTGAAGTTTAACAAGGGCAAGTGCCAGATTCTGCATCTGGGATGGGGCAATCCTGGTTGTGTGTATAGACCAGGGAATAAGAGGATGGAGAGCAGTGCTGTGGAAAGGGATCTGGTGGTCCTGGTCGATGGCAAGTTGAACACAAATCAGTGCCCTGGCAGTCAGGAGGGCCAACCATGTCCTGGGGGTCATCAGGAACACCATCACCAGCCAGGCAAGGGAGGGGATCATCCCACTCTGCACTCGGGCAGCCTCACCTCGAGGTAGGAGTAGTTTTGGGTGCCACAGTATAAAAAAATATAAAGCTACCAGAGGGCCACAAGGGTGGTGAAGGGCCTCACATTACTCTTACACCAGCCTTATAAGGAAGAGATTCAGCAAAATATTCTAGGGATTTACAGCTACTTTGATGCTACTGAAAGTCAGTGTGAACAGTGACAAAAGAGGCATTTTTGGAGGAAGGTTCTAATCAATGAAAGAAATGGAAACACCAGTTGTCAAGTAGTGTTATATGGCATTAATATTTTTTCAGAGTTGTGGCATACTAGAAGCATAGCAATGGAGAAATATAAATCTGCTCACAATAGAAGTGTTTTGCAGCATCCGTGGAATCACTCTATCCAAGGTGTTGTCACTCCAGAGCATTTTACCAATAAAGACTTTGCTAAGAACCTGCACTCAGACAGTGAGCGACCAGCAAAGCAAATCAGACACCAGGATAGGAAAATACATATTTAAGAGACATTCTGACCACCTGAAATTCACTCCTGAGCATCAGTAAGTTTTTGGACAACCACACACCTGGGTATTTCTGAAACTGACTCCTCAGATCCTACATGTCCCTTCTTCTGAGGGCAAGGGGAACGGTCATTAACATCCAAGACATCTGGGGGCTCATTAAACAGCAAGATGCAAAAGGTTGGGGGAGGAGAAAATCAGCAGTTTATTTCAGTAACAGTCACTTAAAAAAAAACAACCAAAAAACCCCACCATCGTTTATAATGTAGAACTCCCTCCAAAATTAGCTTACACACTGATATAAATTGGTTTTCTTTGTGGTCTAAAATTGACTTGCAGTTCACTACTTAGTCAGAAAATAGCTACTGAAAAGCCCTGGCCTCAGAGCTTTTGGACTGTGGACTCCTTTCATCGTGTAAACAAATGCTTCAGATTTAAAGCTTTCCCATAATTGTTATGCTAACCTTGGAGCGAAACCTCTCCATTTGCATTTGAAGGAGCTAAATATTAGGCAGGGAAGAAAGTGGTCTTTTTAAAAGCATGAGAAAATGTTCCTTCTTTTTGGTCCTCAACCATCTGGGCAGGCCCTGCTCCTCTCTCTCTCTCTGGCAAAGGCAGAGGGAAGGAAAAGGGGCACGGATGGTGGTAATCTTGCTGAAAGAGAATTAAGAAATTCCTTCAAAACATGAATGAATGAGACTTCCTATAGGGGAGGGGAGTCTGTGTTCCAAAGAGATGTGAGAGGTTGTAGGCAGGGGGGAGGGAACAGGGACACAAATACATCAGTGAGCTAGTGAGTGATGTAAGAAGCACCTATGTTTTATTATGGTTTTCTCTCAACATGTTCTGGAACCCAGAGCCAGATTTCTTTATAGACCGGGCGTGTGAACCCTGCAGCTAATGGGATGTTAATGTTTCCTCTTTCACCCCTCTGAAGCTAAGAGGAGTCTTTGACTGCATGTGCATGCATACTCCTATGTGCATATGTATTCAGGTGAGAGAATAACTATGTGGGGAAAAAAAAAAAAAAAGAGAGAGAGCAGCCACAGGTTTCAGTCCCAGTTTTGTGAGATGGGAATTTCATTAAGTATTTCAGCAAGGGCAAAATGGATAACACTTGAATGAAAATCCCACAGTTCTGAGATTTCTAGTAATACAGTTTAAATAAAGATATTTTCACAAGAGGAATCATTCTCCTTTTCAAATAGCTCTGTGTGAGGGGTTGTCTCTGTCACTGCACAGGTCAAGAGATTACTCCACTAACTGTTTAGAGTTAAAGCTGTAATCAGTAGAATAAATATTTGATATTACCACAGTAAGCATATAATAGTGAAAAACAAGACTGACAACCTTCTTAAAAATAATCTAGGCCAAATTATCTGCTGGCACAACTGTGCTCTTGAAGTCATGCCAGCAGGGAGTTTGGTGTTACATTTTGAGCTGCTAAAGGAAGTTATCACAACACATTTTCTCATGACAAAAAAAAATAATTAATAGTACTGAAAGGAAATTGAGCAAGGATTAGTAGATTATCACACGCCAGAATGACCAAGTTTCTGCTAGCTGAGTTACTGGTTTCTGTCTATTTTCCATCCATTTCCTTGCAGAGCAATGGATCCACATTCTCATTCTCATAGAAGCAAACCAATGGTTGAACCAGCAAGTGAGATTTGCTGCATCTTGGTCATATATAACATGAGAAGTAGAATTCCCTTGATACTTTCCATTACACTGACACTCAGGACTGAATTTCAGTAAAGGTTCCAGTTTCTAAAGGGAGGACAGACAATCCTTAAAGATTACTTGCACATTTTACTCTTCAGATAAAATAATTGTTGTGTTTCATTCTGGAGCTGTACAGTGCCAAGCAAGGGATGTAGCTACCAGGAGGATTCCACAGCAATTTCCTGAAACTAGCAGGAATCCTTGTAAATGTGATTATGAGCATGGGTTAGGCCCAGGAGGAACTCGAGAGTCACCAAAACAGTAGCCCTGCAGTCATAAGCATCATCTCTGTGCTTGTGCACACAAAGCGTATGGGACACTCATCTCATAAAGGCCAAGGTATGCAGCGGGATTTAAACCCACTGCAGTAACTAGAGAGGTCAAACAAGAGACAAAAAGCAGGCAAGACCAAGCCTTGTCTTCACCTGTACAAGCACTAGTTGTGTACTTCAAGAATCCCAAAATTTCACTCAGCAAGAAAGTGGACAAATGTGAGGAAAACTAAGTATCACATATCCTAAACAAAAATGCAGACATAATTGTCACCAGGCCTTAGGAACAGTTCTTCTTTTTGTTAACCAAAAAGTAAATTATGCCTTGCCTCACTCCCAATGAAGAGAACAACAAAATGGAAATAAAGCGATATTGGATTAGATTTCATTGCCATGTATGTTTTCCCTACCAACACATTGAAGAGTGTCTTACAAGCTCCAGACTCTTCTTTACTGTGGGTTGGAATATAACACTTTTTACTGAACACGTTAGACTCCAGCAGCAAATTTCACAATTTATGAGAAAAAGATCCAAAACATCTAAACATCATTTTTGTGCTTATTTTATTCTGAGACTAATAGTAGAATGAAGAACCATAGTTTGCATCTATGTAGATTGATTGTTGTCTGTACTAAGCAGTATAAATCCACTCAAGCTACCATTTTTTCAGTTGTGCTATCAGCTGCAGATATTCCATTTTCTTGGACATGGCAGGGATGTAAAGTCAGCTCTGTCTCATTCATGTTTCACCAATTTATTGTCAGGAGAAGCAAGGGAGGAAGGCAATAAATGCATACCATAACTGTTGGGATCTACCACACACCAATACCTAATTATGATACATCTGAGCTTCAGAGTTTATAGGGATGATGTGAGTTTCCCTTTCCATGCAAAGGGCTCCTTTTCTCTCAGACTGACACAAATCCTGTCAATGCCTCCAAAAAGATAAACCTTCTAAAACAAGCTAACAAGTATTACCCATTTTTCAGAATGGCTGAGAAACTAGTTGAAATTAATTCAATAGTTATCATCTGAATGACTGAGGTTTTGGTTCCCAAATTGTTAAACCATCACGAGCCCAAGAAGGAGGAAGCTAATAACTCAGCTGTCATTTCTTCTTAGTTCCCATTTCTTCCCAATGCTGGTTCTGATGGTTCTTGTTAGTTTTAGATCAGGGTGCTGGCAGTTCACTGCCCACGTGGTCATTGATAAAGCCTTTGCTCTATTTGTTAATCTACAGTTCCAGGCAAAAAGGAAATTCTTTATTCCTTGCACCAATACAGCAGTACTCTTCCGCTGGATGTACTGTCATGCACCCATGGCTACACATGCACAGAAACCATGGTCACTGGCCCAAAGGCAGGCCATTGCCTCCTAAAACATGTTTCTGCAATAACTGTGGTAGGCAGCATCACTTCACACTGTCCTCTGTAGCCCACCAGGCTTCTCACCAGACCCACCATGGAACAGCTTTAGGCACAGACCAGCCCCTCCAGTGGCAGCGAGCTGATCCTCAGGCAATTAACTATTCCATCCTCCACCTCTCTTCACATCCAGGGATAGTTTTTCCCAGATGCATTAGCCAGCTGCTCACAAACATAACAGATGCTCAGTTTGACTGGTTTTAACCCAAAAGATATAATTAGTGGCAGTTTAACATAAAGACCAAAGAGTAAAAATTTTAACAAGATAGTTGAACATAATTACACTTAGATAAACACTGATGATCAACACAGGGCTATGTTTGGTTGAAACCAGAATTTGCAACAGGCTTAAAGTTGTCTTTATTCCCAAACTGTTTCACCCTCTTTCTCCCACTAGCAAGAGAAGGATCATCTCCCCCAAAGAAAAAAAATACTGTCCTCATCAGGAAAGAAAGATTATCAGTATAGTTCTTTCATAGAGATAGTTGATTTTTACTGCATGACTTTACCCTTCATATAGTACCTAGTTGCTAACAAAGAGTCAAAGAACATTACTCCATTTCTGGGACTGATTTATTTTCAAAGCTTCAGTGATGCATCCAACACATGCATCTGTCTGGACAAATTCTGAACTCTACCATCATGTTCATTCCCATGTAATTATTTCCTTTCTCATTATGTTGTACAGTTGCAACCTGACATCCTACAGGATTTCATTAGTGTATAGAGTTTATATAGAGTTAGGTTGTGCTACGAAACATATGATGGAAGAAGGAAACTCCAGTCAAAGCTGTCAAACATTGCTGCTCCAAGATAGGCTCCAAGCTCTTTATCTTGACAACTAAAGCAGGCATTCCCTTCCCAGAGAGTGACCCTACCATACACTTCTTTTGCAGTCCCAGCTTTAAGCATACCAGAGCATGCTAGTTTTGCATAGATCCTAATTAAGAATGAATTTAACAACAGACTTTGGAATGTATTTAGAGTTCTCACATGAATTTTTTAGACATGCTTGATGCCAAATGCTCAGTGTGGCACAACACACCCAGTAGGACTTATATGTTTAAACTCATGCATTTCTGAAAACAACATGGGTGTATTTTTTAATTTAAGCCTGACACCTATCATCTTTT
Organism: Monarcha castaneiventris obscurior; assembly: GCA_026261815.1. Classification (NCBI taxonomy): domain Eukaryota; kingdom Metazoa; phylum Chordata; class Aves; order Passeriformes; family Monarchidae; genus Monarcha; species Monarcha castaneiventris. The sequence goes on along the minus strand of JAMPIT010000059.1, from coordinate 5,768,653 downwards.
ACAGAAAAGGTTCCTGCAGGGTTTTTAATACACAGAGTAAATGGCAGACAACAATCAAAACCCCTGTTGCTATTACAGGTGACGGACTCTTGTTGTCTAGCACTTGGCAGCTATCATAGAAGGAAAGGGACATAATTATACACACTTGAGGCTTCATTTCCTTCACAAGCACCCTTCATTAGTACTCTGGTAAATATACTTGCACATCTTCAGGAAGACAAACACTGCTTTTTGCAGGATGCCTCATCAATGCACTAATTTGTGGTGGCAAAACACATAGCAAATCATTTATCAGCTTTTTCTGTGGTCTTTCCACACACTGGGGAAGCCATGAGCCAGCTATTACCACGTTATGTATTGATAGCAAGGGCCAATATTATTTCATACAGCCTGGGGTTTTTTGTTTGCTACTTTAAAACATCAAGACCCAAACTCTGCTACTGACCTTCCTTTTTTTCCTAGGGTAACACTTTTCATCCCGTTCTCCTCACGTCTAGTTTGTATGTTCTTTGGAGCAGGAATGTTTCTCCATGGCACTTGTCAAAAGGGATTTTGTTGTGTCTCAGGGAGTCAGCTCTGAACTTTGGACAAAATTTCCTTTCCTGTCTGCTGCAGACTTCCTGTGTGACAACAGGCAGGTCAGTAAAGCCATCCACACCTCCTTTAGACTCTATGTCTAAAAGGGACAGAGAGAAACATGGTGCATATGGTCCCATCAGTTATACAATTCTCAAAGATTACTTGTTTGCTGAGGTTTCTTGGAGACTGATAAAACTCTGGTGCTAAGATCCCATTCTTATTAACAATTCGCTCAGTAGTTCCTCCCCGACCCTTCCTAGAGCTTTAAAACAGATTTTTATGATGCTGCTAACGTACAGATTTTTTCTTTATAGACTATTGCCAAGCTGTAACAGAGTAAGATTTCAGGGAGACATCCTACCATACCATGCATTCTCTGATTTTCCAGAGGGCAGATACCTCTCAAAAATCCCGCTCACATGTAAAATGTAGGTACTACCCCTCTCCCTCTCACACACAGACAGCATTGACATTTTCAGACAGTAATATTATTTCCTCTTTTTGCCATTTTATTTTCCTGCTAAAGCCTCTGTAAAGTTTTGGGACATCACGAGGCTCACAGAAGCAGCTGCTCTCCCCCACTCTCTGTTCCTGCTCTCTGTTCATTCATAAATTCAGAAGTACCCTGCACAACACAAAATCCTTTTGTGGGTAATGTGATGTACATATCATTGCATTAGCCATATTTACTAAGCTATAAGCAAATTATGTTTTGCATCATAGCCGTGAAGACAAATATAGTAATAGAATCAGGTACCTTTCCAACCAGATGGAAATTTGCTAATGCAATAGGAAGTTGCTTATTAAATACAATGAACTTCTGGTGTCAGGAAATACAAACTGCAAGCATCATCAGGTGGAAGGAAAATGGCTCCTTTAACGATCCGACACACAGATACATAAATTTATCCTGATTAGAAAAAAGAAAACAGTCAATACTTAGACTCTCCTAAATGGGGTTGTTAGTTATTAATTTTTATTTTAAATACACATCACAATAAACTGCTAAAGAAAAGACTATTGTCATATTTTCACAAGTGGAAAAAGAAGCTATTATGTAAGTCCTGACTTTAGACCAACATTGGAATGAAGAACAAATCCTTTAAAGCACTCTGACATTAGCATTTTATGCAGATGTTCTAGACCTTTCAAGCAGTGATATGATCTGAGACAGGCTGTAGCAATATTTTTAAGAAGCAACACCTAGACCAAGAGAATGATGCTTTTACATAATTAGTGAGAAATGACATTAAGAATGTGCGAGCTGCAAACAAACAGAGGAAGACAATTAGCAATGCATTTACTGATATCAGGTGGAAAGTTCTTTCAATCAAATCCAGGATGGCAATTAAGGAACAGCCTATCTTACTGATTACTCTGTGCAAACTGGTCACTGAGCAGTTACTGAGTAGTTCCAGTTCACCATGCCTTGCAAGGACGGGTCAGGACACAGCCTCAAAAACCCAAAATTTCACCTACCCCTATAAGGCACATCATCCTCAAAACAGACTCATCACAACAAGGCTGCATAAATGTTTACATTCAAAATACAGAACCATGCCGAAGCTCCAGAAGAGCAAGCTACTTTAATTTAGGTGTACAAAACCAATTCACTGGAAAATGCTTGGATGAGAGCATCTGGGATTGAACGATCTGAAGAAGTGCTCTGCCACAGAGAAGCACCACAAAGGGTTAAGTAACTCCTGTTACAATAGTCCTCCTGGGTGCCTGGATAAAGGGCAGAGTGAGGTACAAACTAGGACAGCGGTGTTCCATTATTAAGGCTCCAGCAGTATTTCTTCTTAATGGGTACTTAGCAATTTTTTAGTTCTCTTCTTCAATATTTTGTTTCAGCAGTGCTCCAAACAGCAAATATTTGCAGTGTGGATTTTCTAAGGGTTGTTCTGGCTTTTAGAGGTTAAACTAAGCAAGAGTTTTTTTGTTCTTGGTTGCAAACAGCAGCATACAGTCCATTCAGCATTTCTGCACAATAACCCACCTACTTTCTTCATAAAACAAATTAACATCACAAATCAATATTCAGAGGGGGTTTTGTTTTGTGCTGGTTTTAAGTGACAGAACTGCTTGCTTTTCCTGTCAGAAGAATTCTACCAGAAACGTGCATTTTCAGTCCAAGAAGCTGTCACATCAGCATATTTCGGGGAGACGATAGATGTTAGCTCGTACGCCTTCTCATCCTTCTCTGAGAACTCAACACAACAGCCTGCCACCCACCACAGTAACCTAAGAGATAAAACACAGAACAGCACTTGTAGAATGAGAGGGCTGTGGAAGCACAGCCAAATTAAAAAGACACACACAATGAGACTAGAGCTGAGCATCGAAGTGCAACATCATAGCAGGTAATAATGCTGAAAACAACATCCTGGTAACACAACTTTCCTGCTCCTACAGCCAGCTTAACCTAACCTAGGTAGCACAGTACTTGTCAAGCTTGCTGCAGGAGACTCAGGCCCCAAGACCCACTTCCTCAAATCAAAACTAGCATTAATAAGTATTCAGCGTTTTCCAACTTAACTGCCTAGGAACTGTAGCTTAACAAATGCATAAGGCACAAGGTTCCAAAAACACCGCATGCAGTACTCTCATGGGAAGCAAGAGGTGTCTGTTGCATTTGCTTGTTGGGCTGGACTAACTGGGATCCACTGAGGATTAAAAGGACCAAATAGCTGTGAACCTCAATACTATGAAATCCAAGGCCATACGGTTCAGGGCTAATGCCGTTCTTAAGACTACAAGTTTATCATTAGCAAAGGACAAGGAAGAGAACCTGGGAAAACCAGGTGATCCCTGGCTGAAAATGAGCAACCAGTATCACAGGGCAAGAGTAAGGAAAGGAAATCCTAAGGGGTTTTAATGAAAAACAAATCAGTGAGATCTCTCTCAAACGCCAATCTCCAATTTCACCTGCTCAAGAAAGGATCATTAAAACACCTGTGGTAATATGTTGTAAAAATTCCCCCTGTAGAAACAGGCTGCTAGAGGATAAGAATACTTTGGAGAAGAGGCCAGAATGCATTGGTAACCACTGCAGCAACCTTGAAGAGACATATCCAGATGGAGTCCAGCTATGAGACCACCAGTACACTGTCCTGCACTGTGTAGACAAGCCTTGCCTTTTAAAGGCTTCACTTTCAAGAAACACCAGCACAGGCACATGGTCGCTAAAACAAGCATTCTTTGCATGTACATTAGCACCAGATTGACTACTCGCATCACTGGGTTGGTGTACAAGACAGAGTTTCCCTCTGGGCACAAGATTCAGGCATTGGAAGCATGTAGGCACCACCAAGGCTTCAACCCTCCAAAACATTGCAACATGCCTCCATTTCCTCTTGGCAATTCTTTTCCTAAAGCAGGCATAATACATTTCTTTGTTTTAGCTTATGCCCACTCTTACCTATGGAGGTATGTTTGTGCAGAGAGAGAAAAGACTTCATGGCAGCTTGTGTGGAAAAACACATTTAGCTTTTCCTTGTTAAACAGGTCCATTAAAATTATCCCAAAGGTGAACATTCTGTACTATTACTGAAAGATTGTTGCACCAGGATTTCAAATCCAGTGTTATCATTCTGAAAAAAAATTTCCAGACAGCTAGCAAAAGCATAGCTTCACCAAACAGGGTTTCTTTTACTCATGGCTGCAAAAGCAATAATGGAGAAAATGAAAATCATCCCAAAGTCACTTTTCTGTATGTTATGCTATTCTCTTTTTTCTTTTTCAAAGCTAGCAAAAGATTCAATAATTAAAAAAAAATGAGTTGCTTATAATTACTATAATATTAAAGAAATATATTTCACATTGTATGGCTTGAAATTTTGACATCATTCTTGGCTTCAGTATCATACCCAATTAGAAACCCCTAGAAGAGTGAGAACAACAAGAGCCATTAAATGTGTCACAACACCGGGTGAAGGGAAGAAGTGCTGGAAGTGGAGGCTTTTCAAAGTAAGCATAGGAGATTGTGTGGCACAATGAGTGCAGAATATGTTTTTTTCTCTTCCCCCCAGCCTCCACCTCCTGCCCTGCTCCTCATGACATACACACACATTTTACAGCCTAAGAGCCAACGCAAAAGGGTGTGTTCTTTCAGGTTTATAGCCTTGACTAATGGAATTGCTCTAAATAACATTTTGATCTTGTAAGGTCATGCAGAGTGCTATACCTTTCCTTTAATGATTCAGGTCTGGACCAAGCATTTCCCAGAATTGAGATGGTAATGAAGTCATTAGTTTCTTCCTACTTGAAGCTCTGGCTAGGAAAGGGAATTCTATGGGTAAAGTCTGAGAGGGTCTTTTTCATAAAGCTCATACCCAGCTGAGCTGTAACACCTGTTACATTTTCCCAGGAGCCTGAGCTGCAGAGCATTTCCAATCTATTTGCTCTTCTTCTCCTACAGCACATTGACAAAAGCTGGGGGAATGGGTTTTCTAAGGGAGTGCTAATTGAAAAAAAAAAAAAAAAATCTATGCCTGGTGCAAATGTTAACTTACATCCTAGCTAAGATACTGATTATTATTTCCTTGTCCTTGAAAATACAAGCCATTCCAGACTGCATTTAAATTAAAAATACACATTTGAAATGGTTCTTTAATAATTCCTCACCTTTTATGTATGGTATAAAGAATGAAGAATTACTCCAAAAAAAAAAAAAAAAAATTGAAAACAGGCCTTTATGCTAAGTTTTTGATACTAAAATACAGTCACCACTCAGCAGAGAAACACAGCACTAAGCACATGCCAAAAAATATAGAACTGACAATTATATATACATTCTTACAAATAATAGTCCTTGGAGAAACATTTTTAAAATATGGTTTCTCAAGCAAAGAGAACAATAAGCCTGGATGATCAAGTTCCATGACCGAGTATCTGTGGGGAGAGGTGTGTTGCTTGTTCATTTGGAGCAGCAATATGTTTGATTTAAGGAAATCCAAATCACTCAAGAACAACACATCCACAAGTTGGACTGATATACACTTAGCAGCCAGCAAATGTATCTTGTTTTGCCACTGGTACCCTCTCAGACCTCCCTCCAAAGTAAGCCCATTTATAAATTATATTTTATAGAGCAGACCCAGGTGTTCAAAGGCATTTTGGTCTTGCCAGCTAATTAGCACACATGCATACACACAGAGTAATAGAGAGCATTAGAAAGGAAACTGGTAAGAGACATTCTTTCACTAAGGAATCTGTTCCTCCTACCAGATCAAGATAATGCAGCCTTCCTGAGCACCTGAACATGCCCCAAAAATCAGCCTTTCTCAGTTGTGAAGGTATTGTCTAGTGGTAGGACACACTTCTCTTTTTGCTGCAGAGCTAGGTGCTGTTGCTTTGGCTTTATAGTCAGATATATAAAGCTAAGGCTTTATAGTCAGAGACAGAATGAGATTCTGAAGAAATGTCTGAGAGTATCCCCAGCATCCTAAACATAACACTGAGGCTTCAGTGCACTTATTATTGCAGTCAGAATATTCTGTTGCATTGCATCTTTTCTCCTCACTTTTATCTCTGAAAAGCAGTTCTGAAAAGCCTTTAAAAATTACTGGGTTTTTTCAGCTGGGTTATTTTATTGTTTGGGGGTTTTTGGGGATGGATTTTTTTTTTTTTTGGTCAGTTTTGTTTGATGTTTTTTTTAGCTCTACAACATACTGCTCAAATGTAAAAACAAATGGAAACAATGTAAAAACAATGGTATGGAAATTCTTTAGCATCTTCCCAACATTCAGGAAGTTCATATGCAAGAAAGAAAAAGCATACTACTAAAGTATAAAATTAGTCTTGTATTTTTAATAAAACAGAGGGTGTAGTCAAGAAAGAACACTACCCATCCCCATTTTTATGACTGATAAGCTAAAATATCACACTAGAAACAAGTAAAGCATTTATTATGAAAAGCTAAAGTAGGGACATCAAGCCAAGTTATTATTGTTATTATTGTTTTTCTTTTAGAATTAAAAATCTTAATGAAGTATCTGGTAAGCAGGGAATTAATATAGACTAACTTCTGATCATTTTGCTGGCAGACCACAGCATGCTTACCTTTGTGATTTGCTGAGTCTTTTCTACACAGCCAAGAGAAGTAACTTTGCTGCCAGGTTTTATCACAAGGCTCTGTTATTTCCTGAGTAAAATAAAGTAGAAACACCTTCTGTCGATGTTTACATGCCCAAAATCATTGGATATAATCACACTATGTAACAAACCTACTTTTACTTTCTTTTGCCTTTGCTTTTGGTCTGCCCCAGCCAGGCAGTGGATTGTGACATGTCAGAGAGTCATAGAATCTCTAAGGCTGGAAAGACCTCTAAGATGATCAAGTCCAAATGTTAACCTCACATTGCCACGTTCCCCACTAAACCTCCAGTGCCACATTTACACTCTTTTGTACACTTCCAGGGATGCTGATTCCACCACTTTCCTGGGCAGTCTGTTCCAAAGCCTGAATACGCTTTCACTGAACAATTTTTTCTTACTTTCCAGTCAAAAACATCACCCCAGTGAAGGAAGAGTCTGTAGGCAAGCAGGAGACAGCATCACACACTCAGGCCCAATTTTGAGCAGCTCAAGACAGCAGCTTAAAATTTTCCCATGTAAATTCAGCTGTAGTTTTTCATTTTAATGTGAAAGTTTGGTATTTGATGCACCTAAAACATACCAACTCCCCCATTGTAGCCATTTCCCAGCAGCTACATCCCTCTTGTCCACTGCTTTCATAATTATTTTCTCACTTCCTTCCAAACTGCCCCTTCATTCAGCAGTTGGTGTCCTCCCCACACAGAATTATTCCTCTTCTTTAGCCTATTCAACCAAGAGAGCTGCAAAAAGTCCAGTTCAGACCTTTCTAAACTTCACAAGCATCTTTATATATTCCTGCTTTACACTAGTGGCATCCCCATATTAAAACCCTCTTTTGAAAAAAAGTAACAACATCTACTGGTACTCCATGCAAGGCAAAGTATCCCAGCTGGGTGAGCACATTCTCTATCCAGTGCTAAGCCTTCCCAGAATGAAGTGGTTTCTGAACCACCCACAATCAAAATCTGCTGATGGTAAATTTATAGAGCTCCTATCACCTTTCCTTTTGGAGAACAAAGGCAGACTCTGGCAAACAACCATCTGAAAATGACTGTGCCCTAAAGACTCCAGAATCTTTGAGCTTCTTGTTGAAACTTTCTCCATATTTACAGATGAGCTGGCCATGGCCTGCCACAAAGGCAAGTCTGGGAACGTGGAATTCTTTATCCATACCCTGGAATTTGAAGATAAGTAGAAAACTGATTCATTTCAGCTTCACACTTGGCATGAATTGCTTTCTACCCTGTGTCAAACTGTCAAGTAAGAGTGAACTGTTGAAAACAAAAATTCTCCTTCAGTGTTTCTTCCCTGCCTAGAGAGGGTGAGCAGTAGCAGTCCAGCAAAGGCTGGTGTCCCACGTGCTCTGCTACTCAAGCAGGAGCATGAAATGAAAGGTGTCATTCAATGGAGCTGGGTCTGTCTGTGACACAAACAGGCTGTAAATCTGACTATATGTTTGAATAATGTCAAGAACTACCACAACAAAAACTATGTATAAGAAAGGACATGAAATGGAAGTTAAATAACTTGAATTATAATTAACCACAACCAACTTGCCAATTATCTCCACAAACAAATGCTTTCTAATAACCTTCCATATTTTTGCCGTATAGAATGACTCACTTCATTGCACTTTTCCCAAAAATAAGAGGACCAACAGCAGCACATGACTTCAGGTCACCTGTGGAAGAAAGCTTTGGTAACGCTGATTAAACAGAAAGATATCACTTGTAGCTCAGGACTACCTGAGAGCAGGAAAACAGAAGACTGAGGGAATATTCTGGGAAAGTGTGGCTGCATGCCTGCCCTGTTCTCACACTGGAGAACTGGAGAGCTGCTGTGGGTCACTCTTGGAGAGCAAGCAAGGTGGGTGTTTAGACACTCACATCAGATCTCTGCAGCAGGGAAACCACCACTCAAATGCTTATAGAACATATTTGAATTACAGAGCACAGCCACATCCAAGTTTCCTGCACTCATGTAAGTTGAAGAAATGTGATGTGGTTTTACGAGTGGGGAACTGAGACACAGACCAATTTTGCAAGTTCTCCAAAACACAACAGGAGATTTGAGGGCACCATTTGAGCCATAGTTCTGAGGTTAGAGCATGGTCAAAATTCTTCCAACACACAAATACAATCAAGAACTCTGTATCAAATAGAGGTCATGAGGGACATGATTTTGTAAGCTTTTCATTTGTCAGAAATCATACTAAAACTTTGACCCTTCAAGCTGAATTTAGGTGGATTCAATGCAGATGCAAGACCAGAGAAAACATTTCCTCCCAACTGCAAGCAAAATCAGGTGAGCTGCTTTTGAATGTGAATAAAATGGAATAAAATTAATGACTTATTGTCTTGAAAACATTCTTTAAATGAATATATCTAAATAAAATAAATGCAAGATTACAGAATTTATTTACATTTGTATGTTTTACACTTCATTTCCACAACAATATTATACACAAGTTTATGAAGTCATTCCCTGCCACAAATTGAGTTTGAGAAAAAAAACCCAAACATTTTACAATCTTGTTTCATTACTCTGTTTTCTTATAGAACAATTCAGCCTATAGCGTCTCTTTTCCCAAATAATAATTCTGACTTTGAACTAACCTAACGAACTGCTTCAATTATCAACTTATCATAAACACCTCAATGCTTTCACAAATTTATTGATGCCTGCCAATCAAAAGCTGTATTTCAGATTAAAGCAATACTGGTCACTTGCTGTATACATACAGAATAATAAACACATGCAAAATACACCCTCAGACATCAAGATCCATGGAAACTAATGTAAAGAATTCAAAAGTTTTTATTAGAAATACATTTTTATTACGACAAGTTTTCCTACATTTAAAGATTTCAATTTAATACATAAAATTTTCTTTTTTATTTAAAAGCAAAGAGCTTATGCTCCGTCACCCAAGTGTTGACACTTCAAGAGCAAGGGAAAGAGAGGAAAGGTACCAGTTGTTCTCATATTCATCATTAAGATCAAAATATAATGAGAACCACAGAACATGGCAGAGATTTAACGTTGAAATTAAATATCTTTTGTACATTCCAAAATAAATTTGTTTTGATACCTTCTGAATATCAAATACAGAGCTGCACATTTTCATCATTTCCCCACCTTCTCTCTGCCATCCAAAGTGCACAGCTGAGGACGAAGAGAAGAATGGAAAGGAACTCAAGCCTCACTGCTGTTCACACTTTAATTTGTATGTTATGTACACAGCATTTTACTGTGAACTGACTTGGAACAGAGCTTGTGTGAAATTTTCTTACTAAACTCACATGTTTCATTCAACAAAATGCAGTTGCTCAGAAGGTATCACAAGTCCAGATGCCATTCCTCACTGATCTTTCTGCCCACCCCAATCTTACTGCAGCCTAATAATTAGGAAACTCAGTTGGGGTACATATCCAGATCCAAGCCCCCAGCCTAGCTGGCTATTTGACAGCAACAAGACCATCTAACCACTAAGTATCTCCCCTTTCAAGTGCTCTTGTTGGGGCTGTTACAGCTTGTACTAGTAACAGAGAATATACAACAACAACAACAACAAAACAAAACAACAACAAAAAAAAAAAGGTAAGCAAAACAAGTGGTCATCTTGGTCACTTCTTTGGGGTTATGGAAGGCAATAAACACAAGTCACATATCTTAAGCCAATATCCTGACCACGGACTCCTCTGCAGTGTTGTACTCCCTCCATCCTACCCCAGGTGAAAGAATTTGATACAAAAGTTCAGCACATTCAGGGCAGAGAGGTGGAGGCCCACAGATGCTGGTTTTACAAGAGAGAGTACGAAGTCAAAGGGAATTCAACAACACTTCATCCACTTCAGTGTCCTTGAAAAATCCACAGAAGTGCTGATCCTTATGTGTCTTTCTACACTTGAGAACTGTGCCCAAGTGCCTTGTATTGGTTCTATAAACAAGAGACAGGGAAACGCCTCACAGGCAAAGTAGGGAAGACAGCAAGCAGATTCTCCAAGGCAACCTGTACAGTGTTTACCGACAGCAAAGCATCACCACATGGCATTTCCTCAAAGTGGTAGGTGTCTCAGATTCTGGGAATGACATTCCTGGGAATTCTTCCCATGTCAGCTCCTTTGAACAGTATTATAAAACTCCATACATAAGATTTTTCAGCTCCTTTGAAGAGTATTATGAAACTCCATACATAAGATTTTATGTTAAAGCAGCTGTATGGCACATTTACTTCTCAAATTTTTTGTCACAATCACAGGATTATTCTGCCTCCTAAGTGAAGTGTTTACTATGAAAAAATAGTTAAAGGCAGGATGAGATTATATTTATGCCCTAAAGAAAAATCTACCTCATTCAAAAGCCTCCTCAAGTTTATTACCAATGCACTAGTTGAAAGACAGACAGGGAGACAGAAAGAAAGACAGAAAGACAGACAGAAAGAAAGACAGAGAGAAAGGGAGAGAGAGAGAGAGAGAAAGAGAGAAAGAGAGAAAGAGAGAGAGAGAAAGAGAGAAAGAGAGAAAGAGAGAAAGAGAAAATTGAAAACAACAAAACTAAAACAAACCACAAACATATAAGCTGAAACTTAAGTTACCAGACCCAACAGCATATGCCCCTACCTTTCATAGCAGATGCATGATCTTTAGCTGTGACTGCACATTACTATTCCACCAATGATAGATCTGATTCATGTCTTTATATCATTTATTTTTGAGGTTTGTACTCCTACTGTGGGCCATTATCCTTCAATTGTGCTGATTCAAGTGTTTACCTAGCTATATACTTGATGGGATTCTCTCAATATTATTATTATTATTGTTATTATTATTATTTAAAAAACCCCAAAAATAATTTCAAAAACACACAAATTTGCAAAATATGAAAAAAAACCCCAAAACCGTACAGATGATTTTAACAGATCTTCCTTAAGGTATTCCAGTGCAAACATTTGAACTGTGCAACAGACAGAAAGCACATTCTGGGAGTGAATAAAGCTGAGCAGTACCATGTTGTGCAATCTCTACATTGTATCCACTCCTCAAAAGTCATGAGCACAGAATCATAGCCTTGATATTATAAGTCCCTTGTTTTCTCCTCCCCATCTGTGATCATCATGCACTCTTGGCTGCCAAATTCCTCCCTACAGGAACTGTGGATCCCTCTCCTAGCTTTAGCACTAGTGCTTGAACATGCCAGTTCTCACAGCACTCTTTAATATACCACTTTTCAAACATTAATTCATGCACAGTTTTATACTATCTCAACATCAGATAACTGAAGTAGTAAATAATTTTTTTTTTTTGTGAATTTGACATATTTTGGGAGGCTCAAGCTGGATATTATGAAAGATTTCCCCACCAAAAGACTGGTTCTACATTGGAACAGGCTGCCAAGAGAAGTGGAGTAGTCACCATCCCTTCAAATGTACACAAAACAAGTCTACATGGCACTTCATGATACGGTATAGATGGTTTGGTGGGACTTGGTTAAAGGTTGGACTTGATGATCTTGGAGGCCTTTTCCAACCTTAATGATTCTGTTTCCCAAGATCACTTTGAACAGTCTCCCTAAGGGTGATCATACCTCCTCCAGATGCTGATCATCTGCCTTGTTGACTATAAGGTCTGTTGGGTAGCTCTATTTACACACAGCATTCACACATTTTGTAAACTGCTGGAAGCTCTCATTTTTCATTGGCCTTGAAGGCTGGGGTTTGGGCATTTTGTTTGTTTGTTTCAAAGTGGATTGTTAAATGCGACTTGCAACATAACCTCCCAACACCACAAGGCAAGCCAGGGTCAGGTGCTGCCCGACTGTTTCCAGAAATCACAATGCAAAGAGTGACTCTGGTTATGGTGAGAAGAATGCTTCTGATGAATATACATCTGCAATGACACTGAACACACAGAGAGAAGACACATAAACAACATCTTTGATGATGATACCCAGGAAGAGCTGGAGCAGACATTAAAAGTAGATAATAGAGATGCATCACATTATCATGAAATTACAAGACAAGCATTTTTGTCTGCTGGGACATTGCTTCTCAGTTTTTTGGTGAGGGCTGCCTACTTCTTCAGCAATTTCTGGGTAAGAAGAAAACCTGAACATTGCTTACCAGTCCTCCCAGACTGCTGAATAAACAAAAGAGAAATAGCGATCAGAGGCAGCTGGCTCCACCTCTAAGATTTCCAAAAGGGAAATTGGGGTGGACAGAACAACACCCCAGAGGGAAAGTTTATAACCACTTTGAATTGAAAGAAAAATCAAAAAGATGCTGTACACCATCACTCTCTTCAACAAATGATACAGTAAGAGGGAAAAATGAAGGAGAGGGCTAAGTCATAAGGTAAGAGACTCCTGGAATAGGGAAGGCAGGTCTGTGTCACATCCAAAACTACACAGATAGTTTTGGTGGGAGGTAAGTGACTATTTCCTGACAGCAAATACATGTACCATCAGACACACTGCGTGGCTTACTTCTTGCTATCAGGCATCAAATATGTCCAACCCCAGTAGTCACAAAGGACAGGACAAGACTTGAAATGGGTACCCTAAACTGCAAATAGGACACAGATAAATACCTATGCAGTTTCCCAATGGATCAGTCTCCTGGAAGTTATTGAACTGAAATTGGATATTTCTGAAACATACTCAGTAGTCAGTCTACAACTACAGGCTCTGAACCGGAATTGCCAGGAGTAATTCAAGAACCTTTGTTGAAGAGGTAGTAGGATGAAGAGTTGTCAAAACTCTCCATTCTTGCCTTAAGAAGGCAAGGTCCTCCTAATCTTCCTTACCTCTGGCTACATGATCAATATCAGAGGAAAAAGACCTCTCTCATTGTAGCAATAAGCATAAATCCACCCCACATATTGCGAGGCCCTGTGCAAAAGCACAGAATTGGGAAGCACATGTAGTGTGTCTGAGGAACGAGGAAGGATTCAGCACTATCTCACATTCAGAGAAGGTAAAAGATGAAGAAAGTGGGGGAGGGGAAGAAGACAAAAATCCCTCCTGTGATATGGTAAATCCTCAGATTACAAGTTGTGGGGGCAGGGAAGAGTTTAGGCAGCAAACTGACAGAATAGCCCTTCCACCCCCTCACTAGACTAATTCTCCATGAGGATATTCAGCTTCAGTTTACATTTGTTATCAGGTCAGCTTTCTATGCAACCTAAACAATAAAATACATGCAGGAGAGGTGGGCAAACTGAATGCATTCTAATTTATCACATAAAGCAGGGACAGCCTAATTCATGTACTATTCCTACCCTCATTTACACAGGTAAGAAAGAGAAAAAGGAAGGAAAAATTCTTGGGGGGTGGGGGGGTGCTACGGGGGGGCGGTGGAAAAAGCCTTTTTATTTTGCTAAAGGACCCCAGGGAAGGGCCCCTGAAGCAGAGGCCCTGCTTTTACAAATGCTTCCCTTTCCTTACACGGTTCCTTTAATACAAGTAAAAATTTCAAATTCCTCATTTGTTTAGCCTGAAATCCCTTGCACATTTCCCACAAACTACTTCCTTTTCTCTCTATTTAGCTGGACTCCCTCTCTTTTTAATGAAGAGAAGTTCAGAGAGTTTTTCCCATGAATAGATGGCGGGCACCTGGGAGTTATGAATTTTAAAGTGATCATTTTCTTTCAGCCCTGCTGGACAATAGGGATCTCCTTTTGACTCACTTTCACAGCTTTGAGAGGCTCTCAGATCAGCCACATTCCAATCAGACTGGAGTCAGATCAGAGCCAGGCTGGACTGCATCAAGGTCTCTCGCACAGAAAGACAAGGAGCAGATGGCCAACACTGAGCTCTCCTCCCCTTTTCAGAGTGCAATGGAAGGCAATGTGGGAAAGCGTTCCCCCAGCATTGCCTATTGATTTCTGAATAGGACCACCACATGCCACCAGCCTGTAGGTATGAACCTCTGTTAACAGATGGTGAGATCATTATGAGCAATTAATTCCTTTAATGTATCAGTGGGAACATGTTGGAAAGGGTGATGCAAGCACAGAGTGAATAGTGAACTTCTCATTCCTCGGGGAGAGCTGCAGCTACATCACTGAGGGATGGGAACAGTCTTTCAAGACCCTGTGCATACTGAGAACCAGAGTTAGCCATTTGGTCCACAGACACAAGGCATGGTTTTTATTAACTAATCATCCCTCCCTCGTTGATATGTGATTAACAACAGATTTCTTTCTAGGTCATTTTTGGAGAGACAAACAAATCAAAACAATGGGAAAAAAAATCCCAAACTATCAACACGGCAGGAACACAGGGAATTCAGTCGTAAAGACGAGGAGGGAATATTGCTACCAAACTTTTTGTTACATAAAATTTGATTTAGACTGGCTATAAATTAAAAAGGAGACAGACTATTTTGAACACAACTATGTGTATATAAATAAATGTGAAGAATTCATAATAGGTCTTAGCACTGAAAATAGAAGCACACAAAATAAGCCCTTAGCAGGCTTGTCAGAAAGTAACTATGAAAGGAGCTTACAAGTAAGTTATAGATTGTACAATTTGAATATAGATATCATATTGAAATGCAGAGAAATCCACAGAAAATGCTGCATATTTACTGCTATTCATTGTGATCTCAGTAAATTAAAATTCACTGTGCTAATAACAACTCTAAGAGTAGGACATTCCCGCATCATCTGCTTTACATGCATTTATATGACAGGCTTTGTTGTGGTGGTTCTTTTTTTTTTTTTCCCCTTCATTTTAGAGACAGAAGAAAAACTGAAAGCACAATATAGATGGCTAGTTAGCTCTTGGTCGTAAAGATGACAGCAGAATGTGAACAGGAAATACAGGCAACTATTCACTTATTCATATTTAAATGACACTTTTTGCTTGTAATTAAGACACTCAAGTCGTGTCTCTGTTCACGAAATTTACATAACTGTACAATAGCTTGCCTAAGTGAACAGCAAATGGTAGTTAACCTTGAAGTGTATTATCTTAATTGAATAAATCTGGCTATAGTTCAATAAATTTAAACAGAAATATATCTTTAAAATACTAAAATAATTTTTTAAAATGCATTTGCTTTTACATCTTTGAGATGGCTTGCTGCTTTTCTTCTAGATTTTTATTTCTCTATAACATTGGTCCTTTAAAAAAGAAACCATTGCAGAACAACAAAGACATTGATATATGTTTCCTGTTTTCTCCTTATTGTTTGCAGTTTGAGTCAGTGTCACATTCTGGAAAGCCTTGATAAGAATATCAGAATATTGAATCAAAATGTATAACTTGCCTGTTTGAGATAGTCCCTTACCTACTTTCCCTGTCCTTATTGGACTTGCGTTCTTCCCCTCCCCCACCACGTACCAGCTGAGTATCCCATCACACAGTGAGAAACCTAGGTGGGAGAATATAGATTTTTGCATAGGTTAAATAGGAAAGCCACATTCCACCACTCTCCCATTTAAATCAGATTTACATGGGGTGTAAATCCCCTCAGAATAGAGCCATTCACAAAGAGCTCAGAATGATCCCCTCACAACACTGATTACATTAAATCAGTAGCAATCATGTTTCCTGGATTATGTAGTTACAGCAAGAGAAACTGTGCAGCATATTTATATTTGTGTGAAATAAGTTAATGAGAAGCCACCTGTGTCTTGTATCAGTTTACAAGGAAAAGCAGAGGAACGCAGGTGTTTCAGCAATATTGCTGTGTATTTTTACATGAATTTGCAAACACTAAAAATGAACATATTGTTACTCAATTCAGTGACACACACATTTCGAGGGACAATATTTTGGATTTTGTTTGGGCTGTTCTTTGTCTCAAAGAATTACAAAAGGCTGGTATCTTGGCCATCAGCAAGAGCTATAATTTGGGCTTTTCTCTCTCCCACAATGTTCACCATTGTACCTTATGCAACATAGACTGTACATGCTCAGTTCTTACCCACGTTGCTGGTGAGAAGCATTCACACTGTGAATTACCATTTTTCCCAGCATCTAGCGCTACTCAAAAGACAGCACAATAATACACTAGAAATGCCTTTGTCTGTTAAAACATTATTCTTCATTACTACATGAAAAGCAAATTGTCTTTTTATAGAGGAAGAGTGGCACACAGCAGCTTTGGGAGCAGGGAGAAGGAATTTGTATCAGCAGCTGACCACTTCCATAGATAGACATGCCAGATTCTTCCTCAGTAAGCAGACACATTGATGTTTTGAATAAAATTTTGGCTGTACCTTTTTATGTCATTAATTGTACTAGAATGACTCCAAGAGGATCATTTGCTTTTGCCCTTAAGAAGAACATCCAAGGTTTTGGTTTTTTGCTTGAGGTTTGGAGGGGAAGAGAGCACATTAACAAGAAGTGCTTAATCTCTTGACTTGACACACCACATCTAAAATGAAAGCAAATCAAAAAACCTCATCCTTTCTTTGGGATCAATTCAGGAAGACAATAATCAAATGATGAATCATGCAAATTCAAGAACAACATTCATTTCTGCAACACAATTGAACAACTGTACTCAAAACTGATGTGTTCTAACCAGGGTTTTGCAAATTGGTCTTGAAATCAGGCAAGTTATGGGACAAATGTCCTTCAAAGGTTATTCTCAATATCCCTATGTTTTCTTTTGCCTTCAAATAGAGAAGTAAAACTCAGTACGCACAAAAAGATTGCGTTAAAAGTCTTAAAGCAAATACTTACAGGACTAGAGAGGGGTGCAACCTACTACAATAGTTCCAGATGTTGATGGATTGCAAGAGGAAAAAGAAACCTGGCCAGCAATTCAAAAACTACTCATTCTAGGACAGGAATCTAGTGACTTCCTTTCTCTCTCTCTCCAAAAATGCAGGTAATAAAATTTGCTCATTTTGCTCCTGACAAAGATTATAATTGTAGTTTGCAACCAAGACAGCTGAAATCATTAGTCCTCCCCTAGCGAACTGCAGTGGCTCAGCCTGTCTTGGCACAGTCACATGTATTTAGTCTAGATAAATCATACTTTAGAGGCTTATGAAATCCAGCTATTTGAGAATACTCCTAGCAATTCTACACACTCACCGGGCTGGTTTGCCAGCACAAGGAGAACTGTACTTCATAACCTTTGAGCAGAGGCTGAGTAGGAGAACTCCACTGGGCATGTGCCCATAGAACCTGCATTCTTCTGCCTTCAAAGATGGATTTGGATCTGATTTCTCAGGTTGGAGGTGTTTTTTCCCAAATGTTGGTGGCTTACTGTTCAGTACTTATCTACATGGACAGCTTTCCAAAATTAACACATTGTCTAGGAGCTCCCCATAAAGTTACAACACCACCTGCTGAACTTCAAGCTGCTCTTTAGTGAGGACGTTCTTGCCCATGCATTTCTCATATTATCAATTTATGAATATTTTATTAATTTTTAGGGAAGCAGAATGTATATCCTGGATAACTTAAAAATAAATATTTAATATATATTAAAATTTTCCAAAGGGTTTTAATTACCTTCCTTAATAGACAGTTTGTCTTCTCTCTTTACTATTATGTAGGTTCTTTTTAATTATCATGTCTGTAACAGCACTTTTCTATTACATGGGCACAGACATGACACAAAATTAGAAATATGAATTACTTTCAATCAAGGAAAGTGAATCAGTTTGAATCTGAAAGCAGAGGACATTCTGGCAGTGGCAGTTGTGCAGATGGGGAGGCACTTCAGTAAGCTCCAGGATGTCTGAACACTTGATTCTGGAGACAAACCACTTCTATTGCCAAGAGCTAACCCTGGTCAAGGCACAACGTGGTGTCTACAGAACCAAAAACTGACCCAGGACAACTTACCAATATGCCTCCTCACAATTTCACTCCTTTTAGAAGTGCTGGACACTGTCTGGCACAACAGAGAAAATGTAAATTGAGTTTTGCTGCAAGCACACCAGCCCCAGTTTGCTGTTTGATTAGAGTAACTGACTTCAGTCAGATTACACACAGGTCCTTCCAGGAGAACACTGCATTACCACTTTCACCAATAATTCCAAATGTAAAATAAGTAGGACAGCGAAGTCATGCTTCAAATTCATATAACTTGAATTTTTTTCTTTTAAATTAGCTTGCAAGATTGGATAGCTACTTCAACTTAAACAGTCGCATATAAATCAAGTCGCAGCAGCATTCAGCACCAAAAGCTTTGGCAACAGAATGATCTGTTGGTTGCATACCACACACATTAAGTACTTGCAAGTGCTCTAAGTTTTTATTCATTTTTAACAGCATGTAAAAATCTTGTCTATAGCCACTATCATCAGCCAGTTCTCAGCAGTTCAGTTTGATTGGAACCAGTCTGTAGAAGATGAGGAGGCAAAGAAATAGTAGGTATGAGCAAAATTCAAATTCCTCAGGCTCTGAACACAATACAGCTCTTTGCAGCTTAATCTCTTCTCCAGAACCAGTTGAAACATACCAATTATAAACTATAGGAAAGATGAAACTACCATCTGGAACATCTAGCGTTCAGGAGTACTTGCACAGGTATACATGTAAGAGCAAAAACTTCAAATGCCTAAGTTCTCCATAAAACACAAGCAGAAGCCAAATGATACACATCTAAGTGAGATTAAGCGGTAGGGCTTCTGGGGAGAAAAGAAGGTTTGTAGGTTTGTTTCTGGGTTTGGGGGGTTGAGTTAGGGGGGTTTTGTTTGGGTTTTTTTGTGGGGTTTTTTGGTTTTGGGGATTTTTTTTTGTTTGTTCGTTTTTAATTCTGAAAGTTTGCTTGGTCAGGACACTGACAAACCTGACCTCTTAAAATTAGCTTCTATAACCAACAGGAATATCTATGCACACACACCTGGCTGAGTTCCCTACTTAAAAATGCAGAATTCTTCCACTCAATAATGCAGGTAATTTGGAAGCTTTCCTATGTCCCACTATGTTCCAAGTCTATGAAGCACTACTTGCTGGATTCAGACTCTCTTCATCCCATAGGACAAGACCCAAGGAAACAGGGCTTCAGGACTTCATCACTGACCTGTTTTACCTGAGAGGTAAACTTCCAACCTTTCTATCAGTAAGGTAGATTCACAGCCTGGTTAGCAACCCATTACAGAAAACCAGTTTAGTCACTTACTTCAGTGCATGTGTCTGAACTGTAAGCATATTTTTAGGTCAAGGGTCTTGATAGCTATCCTTCATCCCAGCATTTTTTTAACCATACACTAGTCATTTAACTGCCTATTTCCAACTCCCAGAAAGCATCCCTGCAAAGCAGCTGGGGTTTGCTCATGCCACTGGAATAGCTCCTTCAACAGAAAACAGCTCCCAGGAAGAGAGGAAGAAAAGGAAACTAAAAGCCAAATTATAGCATGCTGCAACCTGCCACCATGGTCTCATCAAACAGAGTAGCGTTAACAATTCCAAAGTATTTTTTTTCCTTTCCAAGCTTGTCCTGCATGGATGGCAAATAGCATGCAAACTTTGTTTTACCTGTCTCACAGAAGCAGCACCCGACAAGCAGCACACCTGAGCATACTTTATTCACTACTCATTTTCAGAACACCTAAAGATGTTAATTTCATTTTTATCATGGGGTGCTGTGCATATATTTATATATTGAGGGGTTATTACTCTCCAGTCCGTTTGATATTGCCTGTCTGTGCATTTGTGTTTGAAGATACCAATTCTTTGGAAAAAATGTATTGGAAGGCTACCCTGTTGTCTAGAAATCAAAAATATACAAACACATTTCTCAAAGAGACCCATTAAGGTTCCTGTTAGACCCAATGAGAGCATTAGTGATGAAAATAAAGTTTAAGCTGACTTCAGGGACCTAAAAAAAAACCCCCCAAAACATAAAGCATGTTTCTGCACGTCTTTGTAGTCTACAGTTGCCATTCTGATACTGTGTCATGTTAGAAACACAGATAGCTATGAAACCAGCTATGCTACGCTGGCAAAGTGCCCCATGAGCTCAGTGCCCAGGTTTCATCAGAGCATTATCTGTCATCCTCTGAAAGGCAATAAAAGTTTAGAGATGCTTAGTAGCATCTTCCCTGACTTGCATGAAAAGATGCCAAGCAAATACTGATGATAAAAGGTGTACTCTTACAGAAGTTAAATCATAGCAGAAACTTAAAATAAGGCTCTAATTACCTGAGCCTGTTGCAACTTTTGTTGTTTGGTAAGTCATGGAGAAATCATAGCATCACTCAAAGCAAGAGACGTTTTAATAGCAACTTCAGAGTTCAAAATTCCCTTAAGATATAGCTGGTTTAATTTTAAAGAAAGCTACGGAATATGATTCCCCATAAGCTGCAGGGCATTTAGAGTCACAGGTGTATACAAGTTCTTGGAACAGACATTTATGGGCAGTAGTTTCATGCCTCAAACCCAATACAGGTGCAGTACAAAAGGTATAAACCATATTATTGTGTGAGAATTAACCTAATAGCATTGATACTAGGAGGAGTTTAACCCTCCTGGAAAACATTGGCTTTGATGAAAGCAGCCCTCATCAGAGCTCTTCAATAACATTTTGGTCATCTGTCAACTGTTCTTCAGAACAGTCAGTTTCATCCAATTCTACTTCAGCAAAGGTATGGATGGTTGAAATAATAAATAAATAAAGAGATTTTGTCTGCCCTCTTCAGATTGTCAGCACTCACACAACATTGTTTCCAATTATGGCAAAGGAAAACATTGCAGAGGAGCATCTCTCTGCAAACGCATATTACAAATCCCCACAGTTTCAGCCCAGCCTGCACTGAACCAACCTGCCAAGACCCCCACAAGATGCTTCTGCTTTGTGACATGGACAAAGTTCAAAGTCAGGAAGCAATAGAGTTGACTCCTGACTGAGTTGGGAGGCAAGTGAATGTGAGCTGCTGACACAACAGGCAGCACAGGGTAAGAATTTCACCTCATGGATGAGGATTCAACACTCTGTTGTCTTTATTTTCTTCCTACCCCCACCTATAGTATCCAAACACCCACCCCCCTCTGTAGGAGTATTGGTTGTCCTTCCAAATTCTAAATTCAGTGCAGAAAGTAAAAAAAAAAAAAAAAGACATGTCATATACTCTGTAAGGGTCAAAAAATTCTCTACCTCTGAAATAAAATTTTCCAACTGTAAGTGTCAGATAGCAAAGGATTCTTTATCTTCATTGGCCACACAAGTACTTTTGCACATCTGAATTTGTCTAGTGTCAGCTGTTAGCTACTTGCTAGTTACGTTTCACACCATTATTCCATAATCCATTTAATCTGTCATTGCTCAGTGTTGCTGATTAAAGGGGCCAATCCCATATTTCTCCTCCATATTTTGGCCATTCATTCCCACTATCTCCATTGCATCAGTATTAACCAAACTAAATAACTGAGTAAGCTGAAAGCCAAATAATTGTTTGGTTTATGCAGGTTAGGAAATCCATCTGGCAAGAAACTACCTCAGTTTCACCCTGGAAGCACTAAAACCAGAGCTGGCACAAGGGAGAGGCAGAAATAAGCAAATAGATGACAGTGGGAATGCCCTTTTCAGCAGACACATTGAGTTATGCCAGATAAAACAGATCAAGGAACTACAGTACTAATCTGTGACATTTATCAGTGTAACACCTCAGTTTGGGAAGGATGTAGAGAATTCTCGGTTAATAGAAGACTAAATCGAGACAAGGCCTCCTAAACAATGTGCTTAGCATCTTGGAAAGACTCTGAGAAAACACCTGGGTAAAATACTGCAGTTTGTTACAATCCAGTGATAGCATTCTAATGATCTCTTCTGGCTTTAAAACCTATGCAACTTATGTGAGAATAGTCTTACCCTTTTTCAAATACACTAGTGCATTGGAAATTTATCAACCCCCTAACAAATTATTTACATTTCTTAAGAAAGAATTTGCACCTTTTATCCATTAGTTTAATCCCTGCTATGAATTCCTTTAAGAACAGTTACTAGCCTTCTGCATTAATTGGCAGCCAATCGTCTTCCTTCCTCAGTAAGGGGAAAATAAAAAACAAAAAGGGGAAAAAAGGGAGTATCTACAATTATAGCATTGCTCTTTCATTTCCCAGCGCATAGAAAATCCTAACTGAAGCCACAAGTCCATTTTATCCCATCTTTAGCACAGGATGAACTTTTCATTAAATCAAAAGTCTCTCAATACATGATGTATGGGGTCTGCATAAATACAGATAAGGCTTCCATGTTTCTGCACCCAGTTTGATGGTAAGTGTGAGGGATGCTTTGTTACAAACCCACAGATCTTCAGTCAAAACTGGTACTTATATGTCTTTAGAATCCAATTGGTTTTCATATGGAACTTCACACCTCTTTCTGTACTGAGCTTTACTAAGATTATTAAATATATTATAATGAAAAGCTGATTAAAACAACAAGATTTACTGACATCTTGCCACCGGGAAGGGAAAAATACCTGAATTAAAAAAAAAAAAATCAAGACTAAAGAAGAATGTTCTACAGGTTTTCACTGCCTCCTGCTGGCCTCAAAGCCAGTGTTTTTGCAGGCATATGGTGCCAGGGTACCTGCCATTATTTTGCTCAGGTTGCCACCAAGACAGAGTCTCCCAACTGAGCCCAGAGAGAAAGGGTAACGCAGTGGGCTTACACCTCCCAGGCTCAGTGCTGAGCAATAAGCACCAAGGTGCAGCGCTCTTGATCTCATCTCCCAGGCACATGGCTGGATGATCAAACAGGCCTTTGATCCAGCTGCTTTTGGCACGTCGAGTTTGAAAGCAGGATAAAGGCTGAAGAGCTACTCCCACGGCTCAGGACCATGGGGTTTCAGAACTCCTGCTTCTGCTCGGACGCAGCCTCACGGTCTGACATCCCTTGCCAGCCATGGTCCCTCTCCCAGCGCGGGGCTTGGAGCGCCACCGAGCCCCTGACACAGTGGTGGCATAACAAGCAGGCTGCTCTGGGCTGGGCCAGTTGGCCCAAGCACAGCCCAGCATTGATGATTGCAATGCACAAACTCTGCTGAATTTAGCTCAGAACTTTGCTCAACTCCGTGCACTATCCTGTGGCAGCATACAGCAAAAATTTGGGGAAAGAAAGTTTTTATCACTCTCTCTTACACACAAACACCCTTCAACAGGTATCCCACCAGCACAGTGGCTGTACAAGCAGATTCAGGTTCCTAAATTCCAAAGAATTCACAGCCAGTGTTTAGCTCACATCATCACAAGTGTTGGCTCTCAATGCTTCGTTTCGAAGGTCTTGAATGTTAAATTCTGCTATAAATCATCCCCTCTGGCAAACTTCAAACATCAATAGACTCCTCAAAAGCATCTGGTTAAGTTGTGGGTAGAGCATAAAGTTTTATTCAAACCACAAAGGCCTATAGGAAAAGGAGAATTAAAAATAAATAAATAAAACCCAAGCAAACCCTTAAAATAATTGGCTTTGCCACCTGCACATAAATCCTAAGGAGTTCAGCAGGAATACCCAGTACTTCTTCATAAAATATATTCAGGACTGCAGTTCCAGTTTGAAAGTTCATGATGTCAATGCCATTTGACAGCTGTGTTTAAGTTATTCAGCTCATTTATTTTTAAACCCTACAATTAAGTTTGATGCTCAAAACACCCCTAAAAACCCCTTAACAGTCTGACTGCGAGAAGATATCTCCTGGTCTATTACACACCCTAGGAAACACGTGGGGTGCCTCATGAGGAAATCTACAAAATAGAGTTTCTTCCTCACTATGCAGCTTCCCACTTGAACTCAGCCGTCCAGACAACAACTTTCCCTTTCACATTTCCAAACACCTTCCAGATTCTCCAAGAAATGCCAAGTTCAGTCTCTGGATTCCTGCAAAGTCATTAGGAGCAGGGCAGGCCTAGTATTTCCCTTCTTCGTTCTGTGAAGTAAATTAAAGAACCCTGATGATTTAAATATTTCTAACAAAAAGTGAAACTGCTGCCTTCTGCAGCCAGATTTCTGCCACCCCTCTTCCCAGGATGGTCACCCAGGACTTTTATGAACAGTATCACAGCCAGATGACCATTTGATCATTTCTTTTATCTTCTTCTCCAGATCCTGCTTTCTCCAGTTGCAATACCACAAAGCACCACCGAATTTCTGGTTTGAGTGTTATGGTTTTTGGTTGTGGGGTTTTTTAAAATGAAGGCTCAAGCCCTAGAGGAATGCCAACAGTTTTGCTAAAGCAGTTGTTGCTGTAAGTACAATTTGCAGTACATAGGCTTCATTCTATGACCACTCCTGAGTTAGAGTGAAATACAAAACAACATGTTACTTTCTCACCTGAGGCTGGTGGGATGTATTTTATATATAAGGATATAGATGCATGATTTTAATATGTAAGTCTGTGTATTACATAATTAGGTCTAGGGGTATAAGTCTTCTTCAGTTAGGAAGTGCAAGACATCATTTAATACATCTCCCTGGCACCACAGTCAGGAATTACTCCAAAACATTGAATACAACACGTTGCTTTGGACCAGGACAGTAGACTGAAGATACACAAAACAAGCACACCAAAACATACTTAAGTCCTGCAGTGGTCACACATTATTATATATACACAGAAAATGGAGCTTCAAAAGCTGCACTTGGCAAAAACAACTTTGCTGCCTGAATTTGTAGAGCTTCTCATATTTAATGTTTGATTATTGTGCATTCTATTTCTAAGCTCCAGTATCCTAAATAGATGATTTGTTTTCAAACCACTGAGATGAATTAAATTCTGCTCTACTTACACTCCCTCCATCCTCCCTACACTTGAGAAAAATCAATGCAGTCCTTCAAATTAATTTTCCTATAATTTCTGATTGATCATAAGGTAAATGTTACTATTTACAAAAGATCAAGCAGATCTCCAAGTTATGTTTGAGACTACAGCAAGTGCTTGTTCTTTCCAAGAGCATCCCAGCAAACAGGGCTTATGAGGTATATTCCCACTAGTTCTAAGTGTACAGGGGCTTCTTCTAAATCTTAATACCTCACTTTTTCCTAAACATTTAGGAAAAAAAAAATCTTTAAGTACTTGGGAAAACTCAGAAACTTTACCTCAAAAGATAATTCAATCAGGCTTGCTACACAGAAGATACTATGCAATCTATTTGCAGTATCTCTGTAACTATGCAGCTGCAAGCATATGATCCCTTCCCAACACAAAGGCAAAGATTGGGAAACTAAAAATGGAAGTCTGCTGTGAAATAAAGGGTTATATATACAGGATTTTTTTTTTCATCTTGATTCTGGGCTTTATCCAAAAGAGAAAGATCAGTCCCTTATTTCTTATTTATCACAATCCTGCAGGAACAATATCCCCTGTGGCATGTGGGTATATTCTCCAAGCACAAAGAGGAAATGGTCCAGAGAATTTCATTCATCTCAGTATCTTTAGCCGTCCAAAAGTCAGCATCTAATCTAAACTAGACATCTAGGCTGCCTCAACAGAGAGAGAAGCATCTCCAGACAGTGATTCATCTCACCAGAAAAATATTTCAGCTGGGGAGGGGGGAACAACCTGCAGAGGTACCTGGAGAGCATGATCACTCTTCCCTGACCAGAAAGGGGCCTTCCTGATGGGCATTCCCAAACACTTAAACAGCATCATGGAATCCACAGCCATATCTCCACGTGGCTCTACATCACAGCACAAGGTGTTTACATCCAAGCAAGCTTAAACTAGGTAGCTGAGGAGCTGACAACACCCCTATCACAACAAAACACCATGCACAGGCACTATAAAGCCGCCCTAAGAGCTCATCCTGTCAGACCACATGGTGTTCTAGCCATAGGTGGATGGTTGCTTCTTTGTAAGGTAGTTTAGGACTGTTTGTCTAGATCACAATCATCACTGCAATTTCTAACACAGAGGTTAGAAAACCTTGTTCACGGAGCCTTGTAAAGCAGCAGAGTTCTCTGGTTGCTCAGTTGTTTGGCTTCCCAGCTGCAGAAGGGCATGAACACCATGGATCGCTGTTGGCTAATAAACAAGCCTCTCACCAGACTTTAGAGTCAGTAAGAACCTGCAGCTACCAGCACAGCTCTCTCCATCATCCTCCAGCAATCCAGCTGCAAAGGGACCTCCTGTTTAAGGTGCACTCTTCTGGCGGGTTCCTTGTCCACACCACATTCAGTAACCTGTGGCCTGAACTGATGGTTTTTCCTCCAATGAGCTCATTCCATATAAAGATCAGGATTTTTTATTTCCTATTGCAAAGAGCTATCAAGCAAAGTATTTGACGTTCTGATCCATTTAGCAAAAGATACATTATCCCCAAATATCTCCTTCCCATCCTGAAGTCTTACTACTGAAACTGATGCTATAATCTGTAATTAGCAAATGCCTGTATCTGCTGAGGAATTGCTTACACAAACTGTCCCAAACACACAGGAGTGCAAACAGGAGTGCTCTTAAGGATATTAAAATAAACTTGGCCTCTCAGAAGGAAAGCAATAAAATATAAACCACAGATCATGGTTCAAAATTGGCATAGCTCAATAGCACCTGGAAGGCACTGCCAAACCGAAGCTTTCATTTTCACCTACAGAAGCATGCAGATTCCAAAGTGTGGAATTAGTCTTTTACAACAGCCTTTGATAGCTGCTAGATAGTCTAGTCTCTCAAATGTCAAGAATCTCCACCATCTAGGAGGAATTGATGCAACAAAGACTCTGACATCCCCCAAGGAGGATGTGATGGAGTTTGAGATGCATCTGAGGGGAAAAATGGGACTTTCAGCAGGTTTTTTGCTATTGCTAAAAATTTTGTCTTTCCACATTATGCAGGTGATGTGTTGCACAAGTTCAGTTTTCAAATTGAACAAAATATGGAAAAAGAAACAAAAAACCCATTTTTTAAAACATTTAGATCATGTTTCCAAGTGATCCTTGAAGATCAAAGGCAGAAGTCAGATGCACCATTTGTACAGCAAGATCAGTACAGGCTTCAAAGCTCAGAAAGCCAGAAGTTGCCCAACTGGAAGTTAAATTTGATTTATTCAGCAGCATTGCACTGGGAGGGGCACAGCAGCTTCTCTGTATTTCACAATGGAAACTCTTCTTTATTCATTCTGCCTAATTATATACTGACACTGGGAAATTACATTATGAGGGCAGCAACTTCTCTAAATAATTGTCACTCAAAGACATTCTGTAATGGTTTGTGATGTCTCCCGAAGCAGGCTATTCGAAGACTGGAGACAGTTTTATGCCAGAACAATTGGTTAATATATGATTGAGGCATTTTGTTTTCTACAGCTTCACATTATAAAATCAGCTGCAACACCTGTTGGCCTAAGACATCTCATGTGTGTTTCATTTATCTGTTGGATCAGCCACTGGAAAACCTGGCCCCAACACTAAAACTGAGATTATGAAAACTGGCCAGACTTAAGAGCATTTGTCTTTGGCTTGATTGGGGTTAACAGAATGTTTGTCTAAGAAACCAGACAAAAGTTGCATTTTAGGTCTCAAGAGCTTGGGTCTTATCTTGCAGTTTAACCATTGAACAGAACTAATGCAGAGTCACTAGACTGCTTGGAACACTGGGGATGGACCTTCAAGAGCTGGCTGCATGATGTTCATGATTCACCAGTCAGATAGGAGAAAAGCAGGAGGTTGGGTGGGTTCATCTGAGAAATGGGATTGAGGAATGGACACAGCCAGCCACTAAGGTCTCAAAGACTATTAGTAATACAGCAATTAAATGAATTAACAAAGATGTTTTAAGCTTTACATGCAAGAGAAACTCTGACCTAGTCACATTTTCAAGGTTATCCATAATTGGATATTCTGATCTCTACTCTGAATGGAGGAATGAACACAGAGCAAAGACCCTGAAATATCATCTGTGTTTGAACACTCAGATTATTCAAGATCAACCTTTAACATCGGAAAGCATCAAGCAAGAATTTAAAGAGTAGAAGAGTCAACCACTCTCAGTCTTTCAAATCAACAAGAAACTTTTCATAAAATTGCATCTAATAAGTCTTAATAGGCCTAGTTCTAGTTGGTCACTCACTTAAATGTTTCTGTGGTAGCATGCAGTAGATTTTCTGACATGCACTAGTATATATAGCAACTACTCTGTCAAGGCTGCCTTGAAATGTGTTTTCAAAGGAAAGGAGAAGTAAAAATCCTGCACTTGCTCTTGCTTGTAACACTATCCTTCTGAGATGCTGCTGTTCCAGATTTGAAGGTGAAGAGAGAGTGTATCTGAAAGGTATTGTGGCAAAACAAAAGCATAGCCATTTAAAAGCAAATGAAGAAGTTACCTGTTTTTACTAATGCTCATTATTCAGATTTAGACTCCTCCAAAGAAACACTGCACAGGTGAACACTGCGAGCCTCACTGACAGAGACAAGAGAATTTGTGTCTATACATACACAAAGTTTGTGTATAGGCATACACATGCGTTCTTTTAGTAAACCTCAACTTCTTTTAGAGTAAGATTTCCAGATCCTAATTATCACCTCAAATATTTTTTTAAAATGTGCATATAATGTTCTTGCCCAAGTTGATATTCTTATCTTTCCCTCAAGAAATTATCCTTTAAATAAAGCCTCTTTATCCCATGCTTCACATCACAGTTCTCCTTGGTCCCCATGACACACAATGATGCTCCAGCAATACTCTGGGCATGGTGTGATAATATATTGGCACAGGCCCTTGAAAGAATAAACAAAGCAGAGTAAGCATACTTTCTGTTTACTTGCACGGGAAGATTAGTTCAGTACTAGATCTTCTGGCTGTGGTGACTAATTGTGGTTTGCTCATCTGTGCAGATTTGCTAAGGAAGTTCCTGGTATGCACTATGCATTGGAGCTGCTTAACACCAAACATGAACTGAGATTATTCCAGTGTGCTGTTTGATCCCATACAGACTAAACTCCTAGTGACTTCAAATGAAAGTTTACCTCAATTGCACATTTCTGGCCAACGCTTGTCCTCAAGCACAATTGTAAAACATGGTAAAAGTGAAATTGCAAAAGACATAGGCTAAAGATGAAGCCAATTCTATCAACCTTTATTTGGTGACTTTTTTTTCTTGCAGATGATAAAAGTCGTTTCACACATATGAGACAGAAAGAATAATCAAACCCACAGATTAAAATATTTTACGTGCCCACACCTTTTTGCAGATAACTTACTGATACTAATTTAAGGCACTGCCCTCTTTGTGTAATATTCCCTGGTTTAATTACTGAGAATAGAAAACTTCTGATTACCCTGCATTAGGGGAATCACAGCAAAATGCAGCTGCTTTATGGTCATTTCTATCATCTCTCTGAGCATCTGTGCACAATGTTAGTGATTATGAGTTGTACCACTCATTCCCCAGAAGGAGAAACAGTGCCAGAAATTCTGCTGTGTGTTTTGCTTGGCAAAAAATAGAAGTCCCTCTGGAAAAGGAAAAGAGAATGGAATCAGGGAAAAAAAAGCAGGTACCCAAGTCTGTTACTTTTTTTTTTTTTTTTGGTTTTGTTCAGAACAAGTTTCCAAGTGTCTGCAGGTGAAAACAAGTCCTGCACAGTTCCAACATTATGACAGAACAATAGCAGGATCTAAGTGTGGCCATACACTGTGATATGGCACAACTCTCACAAGCTGACAGACATTTCTGGTTAATTTTACTCTTTTCCTCAATCTTCAAAATAATTGAATATTGGAGTAAAAATCAGAGAACATATGTTTTTCCATCAGACTTACAGTTTTGAAAAGATGTGAGGATTCATTTTGAATTTATGTCAGAGAACTTCAAACAAAGAAAATATTTTTGGACCATAGTGCCTAGCAATGAAACTACCTAGCGACGGATAATGGAAAAAATATTTTCTTTTTTAAATCAGAGTAAGACAGTGGTCATGTAACAGTTACTTATGCTACTTTTTATAATAATTGTAAAGATATTTCTGTAAAAATGGTGTAGTTCTTTTTTCCTGTTTTAGTAGAGTCCAAATTTTCAGAAGACTTAGGGGAAAGAAAATTTTCAGAGACACTATCTTGTCATTTATGAATTTACAAGTACTCTCCAATGCCTCCCTAAAGCCAATCACCCTTCTTCAATTTAGAAATGTAATAAGATCCCTAAGGTGACAGGGGTAGCATACAGCAATAGACCCAAGTCTTCCTTTTGTTCATATAAAAGAATTTTCAACAGAAGTTAAAGCTCCCTGTGTATAGCGGTCTGATTAAAGACCCCACCAATGAACATTCTTCTTCAAGCCAGCAGCAATTTTAGATTTCCTTGTAGTGTATTATCACTCTTCAAGATTCTGGTATGCTTGCTTTTATGCTTCCATTCAAACGCATGGCAGCAATGGGACAACAGATTTCAGACCTGCACACCCTGACATCCTATGAGTCTGCCCTCATAGGATCAGTGCGGTAAAACAACTGAACTGTTAAAAATTCTGCTCAATGGAGTCCACCTCTGGTGCTGTAGAAGGACAATAAAGTCTCCAGGGAGAGGCAGGTCAGCATGGCCAGGCAGCAAACCCCGTGGATATGAGGGTGCATAGCGAACCATGGTGCCCTGATTTGTACCTGGATTTAGAGGAGCATTCACACAGGTTCAGAGCAGGGCAACTGAAATGACAGCATAAAGACACAATTGACTTCTGGCCTCCCCACAGGAAAAGCCTGGCTGGCCTCAAGGATAAGAGGACTCAGTGTTTAGTCTTTTTAATTAGCTCTTTTTCCTCAGTACCCTTTTAATTATTTTTACATGGTACTCGCTAGGGAGGCTGCATGGAATTCATTTTTCTTTAGGGAGGAGAGATCTTGAGGCCCCTGGCAGCATCCTTCTAGTTTGCTTTCCCTGAGACTGGTCTCTTTACCAGTGGAATCAGGCAGGACCATGGGAGTTAATAAGCAGCTGGCCAGATGGTGCCTGTCCAAAGGTGTTGGCTTTGTAGACAACTGGAACTTCTCTTTGGGAATAAAATCAGTGATACAGGAGAGCCAGCCTGCATTTCAATCAAGTACAAGCAGGCAGACTATTAGTGGAGATAATTACCTTGCCTTTTTTTTCCCTCCTCCTTCTCCTTCCCCCTCCACCTCCCCCTCCCTTTCCCAAAACCAGTAGATACAGACCTGAGGAGTGAGAAACAAAGGATTCCCAGGGTTAGAAAGAACATTCTTCCAAACACCTTAAGCAGAAAGCTAAGTGTTATTTATTCAGATGCAGAATTCAACAATTGCACCCCCACTGCTGAGTTAATACCCATGAAATAATGGAAAGCCATGCAACAATAAAAGCTTTTGGTATCAGTAACTTAAAATCAAGTTAAAGACATACTCTATTGGTTTTTTCTAATCAGGCCACTCTTGTGGCCTTGTGACCATTATCACAAGGTACTTCAAGTGCTGATGATGCAGCCCTGACCATATCACCAACTATGCTACTACTGCCTCAACTAACATCATGTTCACATTCCAGTATGGAAAATGTTTCAGTGCAGCTCAGACCTGAAGGAAGGATCTACTGACACATCGAAACACACAGAGTCACTGAGTTTAACTGCACACCAGAAAAGCATCTACACGGTTACAAAAGAACATTTCTGCCAGACTATTACATAAATAGCATAAGACTGTTGATTTTTTTTCCTCAGAGAAAAATGAGAGTTAAGATAGTAAATAGGAGTCTGAGCTTGTTTTCCTTTTTCACCACACACACTGCACCACCACAAAATGCTCACTTCTTCTGTAGCCCCTGCTCTACCTCTCTAAAAGGCAGAACACAGATTATCTTAGTGTCATGCCTTTGGGATACAGACCCTAATGATCCTCAGAAACTGGAGTTCAGATACAGAATCAAAATAGGGACTTGCATGAACTCTCTTTACTCATTCCTTGAGACAAAGTGGAACTAATTTCCTATTCCAGAAAGTTCCCTCTGCCTGTAAACACATGCTTTCTTTCAGAAAGCTTCTTTAGGCAACATTAGGATCTCTTCCAGCTATCCCATTGACACCACTCCACAAAAGGTGTGTGAATTTGGAGAGATGACAGGCGAGTTCCCTCAGAGCTGCAGCCATCAAATCCTACAGCGCATAAGCCCCTTCTTTCCATCCCATAGCACAGCTTGCTATATTTGTGCTGTTGTTAAGAAAACACATCAATGAAATAGTTAGAATGTTTGTTCCTCTCAAGTAGTGAGAAGCAATTAACTGCTCTTCACCACCTGAAAGAACTTCTGGAGTTGGAAGCTTCTGGGCAGGAGCAAGTTCTCTGAAAACAAACTGTTCTTACAGTATTGAGGCCACCAGGGAAACGCAACTCTTTCCAAATTCACATTGTTTCCTGCTCCATCATGTATTTAAGTGCCCACGTGCACCCTTCTAGGAGGAAAAGAAAACAGATGAAGAAAAAAAAAGGCTCTCTCCTCAAGTATCTTGGTGAATAGCTCCACTGCACAGAAATCCAGATTATTCATAAATCCTAATTTAAAAGGATTCTTTTTTTTGCACATTTCTAGGCCAATATGAATATCCTTTTCAGAATCCTCACTGACAAGTGCAAACTGAAAGCTGCTTTGTAGTCCCCATGTTTCTCATGCAAGATTCATACTAGGTAAACAATCAAATTATCAACATTGCATTGTGTCCAAAACTGCCACCAGCTAGAACAGACTTACAGAGAATGCTCCTACACTGAATGCGGAAAATATTTTCTGCAATGTTAAGTAAATCCTCCATTCAGATGACCTATGAATAGCAACATTTGTGAGAAGCACAAAACCAGAAAAACCACTAGCACATTTTTCTGTGCTTTCATGCCCTGACACTTCTCTCACCATATTATCCTCCTTTCCCATCTGTGTAATGCCAATCACAGTACAAAAATTCAACTGTAGATAGATCCTCAGAGTCCACATAACAGAAGTTTTGCATGACTGCATTAATTTCTAAGTTACAAAT
Organism: Monarcha castaneiventris obscurior; assembly: GCA_026261815.1. Taxonomy (NCBI): domain Eukaryota; kingdom Metazoa; phylum Chordata; class Aves; order Passeriformes; family Monarchidae; genus Monarcha; species Monarcha castaneiventris. Next base: position 5,735,094 of record JAMPIT010000059.1, on the reverse strand, counting down.
CTGTGATTTGTCTTCCTCCTTCCCAACTCTCACAAATGGACATCATATGTTCACTAATGCCATTCTCTCCATTTAAAAATCCCGTACAGATTTATCTACTATCTTTCTGTTTGCAACTACATCCCTAACATAATGGGTCTTGGCCTTTAACAAAATTAACACTCTAGGAAAAAAAAAAATCACACAGAGAAAAGTATTAGATAAAATGACCCTATAGTAAGATTTATTCATCAGCTCCTCATCACCTGCAGTTCTCTTTTCCCAACACTTGAGTTACTCCCCTACTTAGAACAGCAACATGGATGCAGACCAACAGGCTTGCATCTTCATGTAATTCAGGAGATGTCTCTGCTTTGTTGATGCACTCTGCCATAACATACAAATAAGCACAACGGGATTCATCTGCCACCTCTGACATCTTGTCCATTACAGAATCATTGACTCAGACTCATTCAGGTGAGAAGGGCCTCAGGAATCCTGTCACCCAACCAATCACTCAAAAAGGTCAGCTAGAATCAAACCAGCTTACTTAGGGTTTTATCCAGTTGAGTCTTGAAAGCCTCCAGGGAGGGAGGGCCTCCAAGCAATCTATTCCATTTCCTGACTGTTTTCCCAGGGAAGGTGATTTTCCTCCAAGGCAGTCCATGACATTGGTTCTCACTCACTTCCTACATCTATGCAGAGATTTGCTCCAAGAGGACTGCCTCCACAGAGTGAAGATAGGCTGAGGAGCCTGGAGTTCACTGTTGACCTTTCCTGAAGATAGGTACAACATTTGGCTTTGTCCAGGAATTAGGGCACTTCCCCAGTCTCCATGACTATTCAAAGACAACAGCTTTGTACAGACATGAACCAGCTCTCTCAGCAGTCTTGAATCCAGCCTGTTTTGTCCCACTGACTTGCACTGGTCAAGTTCTCCCAAGTATTCCCTGACATGGTCCTTGTGCCCTGATGGGGCTCAATGTCCTTCTTGAACTCTTTCATTAAGAACAGAGGCCTGTGAGACCTCACTAGTGAGAACTGAGGCACAAGAGACACAAGTACCTCAGGCTTACCTGTGCCCTTTACCATTAATTCACACATCCCACTCAGCAACAAGCCCTATCCTTGTCCCAGAACCCTGTGGCTATTTGTGCACACTCCATCCTTACCTCAAACCTTGTGGCCAATCTTGGTACACTCAGCATACCGTGGCAGCACCACTGGTGCTCAGATGGATATGCAGCAGGAGGTGACAGTCAAAAAGATAGACGAGCTTCAGCAGACTCTCCACAACATCTCAAATCTGAGCACCTGGTAAGCAGCAAACCCACTAAGACTTCAGGTCAGCATGACAGATAGGTGCCACCAACCCACACATGAGAGATTCTCCAGTAACTATCACCCTCCTCTTTCCCTTTTTGCAGAAACATAGATAAAGTAAGCTGTGTCTGACACCTCCCCTGAAGGCCATATTTTCAGGGCACAACACCTGTTCTGTATCTACAGCGTAAGCCTGCTGCAGGTGCAGAATTTCAGGGCTTTGGGAGAGCATTCCAGGATAGTACAGAAGATAAGCAACTGATTAAATGAAAGAACTATTTGTCTTAATACAATTGTTGTTTAAAAAGAACCTGAAACAACAACTTCCTATATGCATATAAAGAGCTCAAAGGATAAAAGTATTTGCTCAACTGAAAGACAAAACACTTGCACAATTCTCACCCAATGAGTGACTCTGCTAGAACAGCAATATAAGATTCCCCCACCTGAACAAGTTTCAGTATCAATCACTCTTCATGTTCCAAGCTTTGTACATCCGTTCAGGAAAAGCATTCCCCTCCCTCTTTCACCAAGTCATACACAATTGGTTTGTTACATCTCAACAGCCCCCTTCAAAGTAACACTGGTATAATCATTTTGTTTGTAATGAATTTCTATGGGTAAAACATTCTGGAACAATGCAAATACCCTGCAGATGTAAACGGGAATTCAACCCCACAGCTCACTCCACCACGGTCACATTTAGTATTGAAGCCTTTGCTAGAACAGCAGTGATACCTCACATTGCCACTACTACCATTAACCATGACCAAAACTACATAGAAACAAATGATTAAAAATATGCTATTTTATACCAGACCACAGGCACCGGAATTTTACACCAGATCCAGTTGTACTATAGACCAGAACTAGTTTTCAGAATTCTAGGAATGAAACTTAACTATACTTTCACAGTCTTTACCTCATACAATAACGACAACTGCGTTACCTCCCAACGACATTGAAGCATTCCTTATGCTTTCTAACTAGCCATAATGATCTGTGAAGACCAGATTACATTGCAAGTTCTCCCATTAAACTGTGGACTTGCTACATGCTCACCTAGATAAGCAGTGGAATTTTAGCTACCTGTTTTGCAAGGTAAAGGTGACATTTTAAGTGCAAAATAATTACGTACAGTTGTTTCATGCCTATTCATAGAACCATTTAGTAGGCAGGGTGTACTGGGTCTGGCTGAGATGGAGTTAATTCCCCCCACAGCAGCCCTCACAGTGCTGTGCTTTGCATTGGTCACTGGAAAGGTGCTGATAACCCTCCTGTGTTTTGGCTCTGCTGGGCAGGGCTGGCACAGCACCAGCGCTGTCTCCCCAACATTCACCACCAGTAGGCTGGGGGTGGGCAATATCTCGGCAGGGGACACAGCCAGGACAGCTTACCCAAACTGACCAAAGGCATATTCCACACCATATGAGGTCAGCTCAGATATGAAAGCTAAATAGAAAAGGGAAGGAAATGGCAGGGGAGCATTTGTTATTCACAGCATTTGCCTTCCAGAGCAACCACTTCCTGGGAAGCAACAGGACATCACTTGCTGATGGGAAGTAGAGAATCAAATATTTTTGGTGGGGTTTTTTTTACCTTTGCTTGCACATGCACAATCTTCACCGTTCTTTATTATACTGCCTTTATCTTGACCTGTGTAGTTTTTTTCTTTCTATTTTCTCCCCGCTGTTCTACTGAGTAGGGGAGAGATGGAGCAGCTTGGCAAGTACCTGGTGTCAAGCCAAGGTCAACCCACTGCACGACATTAACTTAGCATCACTTTAGTAGTTTTGTGTTCTACTTATGCAGCTAAAATTACAGAGGCCCAAGGCATCTGAAAGGCCAGAGTAAACCAGCAGAAAGGTCCAAAAGGTCAAAGGTCTGGTCTGAAACTGGAGGCCATGTAAGACAACCATTGGTATGGCACTTTCAGCTCAAGCACAGACTAGAAGGATTCTGTTTATCTGTTTGTATATCAGTTTCAACCTGTACAGGAATATCAATTACTTTTCAAGGATAGCCCTCACCTTGTTATTTCAAAAGTGAGGAGTGATAACAGCATATGTTGATTTTCTTATCTTTCTCACAAAAAGTCACAATTTAAAATAAACACTAACCTTGCATCTCACAAAGGACATTTATTTACCAGAATTTTTAAAGGTGTGAAATTCAATTTAATAATAACAACAGGTATATTAAATAACAAAGATTTAGAAAATATATGTAATTAGGTGAGAACATGGTCATTTAAGCAGATATTTCTATTGAATCTTTGCTAGACTCCATGCTTGTCACCAAATTAGATGCTGTCCCATGGTATGCATTATAAATGAGGCAATTCATTTCATGAGGTTTATAACCAGTGACTGGAATTATAATCAACAATATATATTAGTGCCTTCTAATATCTAGAATATTTTGGAGCTTATTATGAGTTCACGCTAGTTGCATGTGACAGTAACTCCCCTGTCTTTGTACAGACTCCTGATTTATACTGGACTACACAAGAATAAAGTCTTCAAATTTATATGAAATATTTTGGTACTTAAATATGTTTATAAGGTAACACAGTATTGTCAGACCATTTGCATACTACAAGGCATTTGCCAAAAAACAGAAAAGTGGGATTACTTTCGTTTTTAAATGGCTATCATCATTTACAAACTGCAGTCCTTCCATTTACATAAAGCTGAAGGTCATTTACTCCCTTAGCCCCCAGAAACAGCAAAGGAATGAGACTATTCTTTTTTTCCTTTCTGAAGCTACACGATGTAATACATGCAGCAACCCTGCCTCTCCTCTGTAAGTTTGATTTTAAAAAAATAAGAAAATACATCTTTTCCTACACCTACAATTGAATCATACCAAGAAGTTTTTCCATTTCTCTCAGTGGGAAATGCCCCCACCTCCAACAGCTGTAACCATTTAAAATGCATCACAGTAATCTTATCCCACAGGTATCTACAGAAATTTTCTACCATACATATCAGATGCATTCTCTATTCACATGTCAAAGAAATAGTAAAATTATATCTTAAGTGCCACAAAAGCAGCAAGAAAGAATTTCTGCAAAGTCAGCATCCCTACAGAAACTTGGGGGGGTGGGAATTGTCTTATGTGCAACACATTCAGATGTGGGGTTGCATCTATAGTTACCAAAAGGCAGGGTTTCTCACTGACAGGAAATTCCAGACTCCAGGACAAGCAAGACTAAAATATGGAAGTATTAACCTCTACACAAACCAGAAATGTAAAGAGAGACTCGGTCATGCTGCCCAGGGAAGACTTCCTGCACTCTCCAGAATCTCAGTGAAATTAAGCCTTGCTAATTTTCCTTCTCCTCCTTAAATATCTGCTACTACTTTAAGTGATATTCTCAGTTTTCTTGATCAGGTACATAAGCTCCCTATATCTACAGCTTTCAATAAACCCCACCAGGCATACTTCTCATGTTTGCCCTTCCTTAAATCCTGCCTCTGAGATCTCCAAGGTCCCTTCTATAGAGACAAGGCCAAACCCATGTGAAACCCAATCTCATCTGGTTCCTGGCACAGGAGTACAAAGCATGGAAATTCTAGTTGAGCTTTCCAATCCTACAGCTCTGCAAAATCTGCCATTCCCAAGAGAGCCTGCTTAGCAGGTTTGCTGCACAGCGACACGATCTGGAATCCTGACAAGCAGAGTGCCACAAGACTGATGATGCAAGGCTTTCAAGTTACTCGGCTCAAAGGCAGAACTGAGAATTGGACAATTCTGACCTTAACACCACAAGAGTTCACGTCAATCCTATCTCAGATCCTGCTGAACGGAAGTCCCACTGCTCTAAAAATGTTGCAAAGAAAACATTCCAGGCTTAAGAAGGTGACATTCTTCTGAGCACGTCCAGTTTTTTCTGTTTATCTCTAAATATGTGTCCACACTCAGCAGCATCTTCCCTCAGCATGTCATTTTCTGCACATTGATCCACAAGGCTGATTAGAAGAGAGACAGAAATCAGCTTTTACTAACAGGAAAAAGTTTTCCAACAAATAACCAAGAATTGAACTGAGCTTCAAATGCTGTGTTCAACTAAGTTCCAGCCAAAGCTTTCAGGTATAAGACTGGTTATTTCACACAGCTGTGAAACAAGGAACAAGAACAACATTCAGCTGTTACTTGGGGATTATAAGAAATCCAGTGTTTCAACCATTAATCATATTCTTACTAAGATTGTCAATACAACACATTATTGTGAAAGCTGGAAGCACAGGGAATCATTCTAACCTCTGAAGAATATTTTTACTTGATGGGATATAAAAACAGTTTTATAACTATGTAAAGTATAGCAGAACCACGTACACTCAAAAAGAGGTGAAATATCTCTACTATTACAAGCAATTATATTGTCTAGGCCACTGAAATATCACATTGACACACTTAGCTAGAAAAAGACATTGATTTGGTTTCTTGTTACAATAAGCATAAATCTAGAGTACTGCCACTGAAGTCAGAGTTCCTGCACAGCAGTGCCAAAGCAGCACAAGTGTACCACTATCCTATCAAAATTCTTTAACTTCTCCTGTACTGAAAGCTACAGTTGAGAAATAAAAATAAACCACTCCACAATCACAGAGTAGAAATCCATAAGGATGTCAACATTTTATACTGAGAATTTGAAGGGCAAGATTTACTCAGCATGAAGACAAAGGCAGAAAAACCTATACTATAAAGGAGGAGATACACAAAACAGAAGAAAGACTCAACACATTCATTCCATACGTGGAGGCAAAGGTGTAGAAAGACTAAACATTTCTGGTTTTTTTAAAAGTTTTGCAGCAAGCCCATGATCAATCTGAAACAAGATGAATATAAAAACACTGAAACTTCATGCTTAAAATAAACGTGGGAGGTCAGCTGATCAGGAAAACAGTGAAGGTGTTAAGCCATGAGCCAAGAAAAACACTCTCTCTTTCAAGCCAGAGATTTAGGAGGAAAGAGAGAAAAAATATGAGTTGGTGAGTAGCCATTGTAAAAATTGAACAGCAACACAAAAACAAACAACTTGGCCTTAAAAAGATTTTACAGCACCGCAGAATGCACGCTTGCATTCATCAAAAGGAAAAAAAACCAAAACCATAACACTGTAGAGTCATAAATAAATTGCTGAGACATCAACTGAGGTGAAGGCCTTTTTGAAGAATACAAAAAAGGCCAAAGGCTATAGACTTGTCACATCAAACCAGGGAAAGTTAGTTTCCTAGACCATGAACTAGTAAATGGTAAGTGAAGAAAAGGCATGAGGTAGAGTCTTTCACATGACTTTCCAACTTGGACAGGGATGCCAGAGGACTTAGAGAAAAGGGACTTAATTCCTTGTAGACCACTATGATTGGACTACTCTGATGTCTCCTTGTTTGCTTCCCCCTTGAAACCTTCCATCTCCAACTTGCATTATTTACCCTTACCCACACTGACATCTGACAGCTGGGCTCTCAGAGGAATTTAACTGGTATATCCTCAACTGGCCAGCCATGCTCAAAAGGACACTACTGTTCCCCAGGTTCCTCAGCTATTCCCTGTGCACAAACACAGCTATTCACTTACCACATTCATATGTGGCTTCTGCTGCACTGTGCTCGATTCTCCTCTACAGATTTCCAGGAAGCAATCTCACAGCTGAGCAATCATGACTCCCAGCGCAATAAAGTGCCACACTTGGCTCCCTTCAACAGACAGTGCCTTCTCTACAGCATCTAGAGAACAAGCAAGGATGTTCTTTGTAGGAAACTTGCACAGAGGAAAGGACCACCAATGCACACCCTAGAGCCTGTATTTTTTAAGCTTTATTCATTGTTCCTTAAAACACAAAACAAGCAAAAGAGCATTTAATAGCATTTCAAACATGAAAAGCAGAAGATTTTATAAGGTGTGCAGAAGTCACAGAAATGCAGACATTTTGCCTTACACAGCAAACTGGCTTGTGCTAAAAGAGCTACAGAGTAAGTTAGTCTCAAAAAGCACACTTAAGGAAAGTTTGCTGGTTTCAGTACTGGCATACCCTATAAATAAGATTCTATTCTTGATATCTGTAATTGAAAATACAAGCCACTCTAAGACTTACAGCCATAAGAGCACAGTATAGCAGAGGGGACTGGTGTTCTGGCAGAGGTATCTGATATGAAAGCTCCAAGTTAGTAAGGTAGTCCAAATCATCCCATACAGTAAAATAGCATTCAGAAGCCTCCCATAAGCAAAACTGTACAGAGTGAACTACTTTTGACTGAACAAGATAAGAGCTTCGCTTTAAACTTCTTTTACAAAGCATCTTTTTCTTCTGAAACTTCTTGGACTGGTTAAGAATCCTCCTCAAGTCCCAGATGCAGAGAGTTAATGTAGAAGACCTTCACTTCAGCTATTATTATGCAGAATATAATGGCCCAAGTAAGGTTTTCAACATTTCCACGGAACAGGAGTCTCTATCAGTCTGTATCAATTTCAAGAGAATGATTCTGTGAATAAGCCTGTGAATGCCTCTCTTCACTGAGATGAATAGTGACAGTGAAGTCCTGCAACACATGAAGGTATGTCTTTCTAAACCAGGAAGGGGAAATAGGCTTACTGCAGTCACCATACATACTTGCTTTGAGTCCTTTGAATAAAAGACAAGGCTGTATTGAGACATACCTTCTATAACTACATCCTAAGAACTGCTGCCTTGATCCAAGGCTCTCCTGTACAGTTCCCACTACTCGCATATCCAAGTTCCTGGTGATACATGGAAACAGCTCATATCCCTTTCCCTGTGTCAGACTCAGATGAGCTTTGTGAGGTGGTGGAACCCAGCAGCACTCTTCACCAGTTGCCCACTCTCTGCAAAGGGGACTGTTTTGTTTTCTACAGCGTCAGGAGAGGATGTAACAGAAACAGCACTTCCTCAGCTGGAGTGCCCTGTGCTTTCCCCCTTTCAAACATTCAAGTCACCTACCTCGTGGGTATTTGTGTAGACCCAGAAGAAGAGGGCTTCTGATTTTGTAAGCCCGTGCACAGGGTGCAGAGTTCATCAGCAGCTGTTGGGCAAAATCCTACACTTTTAAATCAAGGCCAAACACTAATTCCGCTCTCGCTATGATCAAAGAAAAAAAAATCTTCATTGATTTCACAGTCTTGCTGCCAGATTATACCCTTTCATTTCACTATCTGCCTCCTGTCCCCAAAAGTCTACCAAACACATTTGGTAGTATCTCTATAAAGTTGTAAGTGCTGCAGAGAACCTTCTGGTGATTTTCAGATAAACATCTGCAAGAAACACAGACAATCATCTCCCCTGCATTAGGCCAACTGAGCTCTCCAATATTACCCAGGTATTGTACTGCTACTGCTGCAAGAAGTCAGGGCTAAGGCCTGGTAAAGAGGCTTCAGGATTTTATCTGTTTCCAAAAATACTCTCAGAACTTTTGTCATAGCTTCATACTTTGTTACCACAATCTGAATTTGGAATAACCAAGAGCAATAGCATAACTACAAAATCACTATATCCTAAATACCATGCTGACAACAGGCCTCCCTTACTAGAGGATTAACTTTCTAGAAATATCTGGCAAAACACTAAACTGTATGCATTTCAAAACCTAAGGAAACCCCAAATCTGTTACAAAAGACACGTATTCCAATGCTTATTATCTAATGTGAAATATATTTGCAGTACTTGGCTTTTTTCAGAATTAGGAGGTGGTTTATGTATCAAATACTACCAAACACAAAGAATAATTTTTTGAAACACAGTGAAAGAAAGTTTAACAGCTTCAAAAGTGAAAGAACCATGGGCCCTTCCCTTACAAATTCCTTTCGTTGCAACAGAAAAGGTTGTACTGCATTATTAAAAAACAAATTTGGATTTCACAAACCATTCTTTTATGAAATTTATTACTTACTTCCTTTTTCATGTAATTAAATGCTGAATTTCTAAAACACCCTTTATTCTGCTGCTGTAGTAGTGAGGACTCCCACTTGCACATAAAGGTCTGAACTCTGCAATTTTCACACAACTACTGGTGAGATAAACCCATAGCTGACTAGAACTTCTGCTGTAGTAAGAAAAAGCACCATCTTCCCGAGGAAGAAACAGAAATTAAATCAGAACTAATTTAAGGACACAACAGAGAAGGGAATCACAAAGGTGCTTAAAACATTGGTTTGCCCTTCACCGTGTTTGGTGAACTGCGTTGCAGAGGTTTTTAATGAGGATTGATGACCAGCTGGGGTTAATGGCCCTCAGCTGCACCTCAGGCCATTAACTCCTCCCTATCAGTTATTAATCCCCAGGAAATACCCTGTACCTCTCTCCTTATTGCTTAATCATAAGTAGCAAGAGATGATCAACCAGTCAAGATCCTGGTGTGGTGTGAATACTCCTGTTCCTGCCTCTTCACACAGCATGTCTTGTGCTTTAGAAAAAACTATTAAGATATTACCACACTGAGGTCACAAAAGGATGAAAAAACACATGGGACAGTGAGAAAATAAATATTTTATCTGCTGACTGCATTTCACATTTCTTCTTTAGAATAAACATTATATTTATAGCTTGTATACTTTGTGAAATTACACAAATCTGTTTGCAATCCCACTGCTATTAGACTACTGGGGGCTCTTTTCTTTGCAGCTCTAGAGCATATGATGGGGCCAGTGCTCTTATTACTGCTGTTTTTAAAGCAAGAAAGTATCAAGCAGATGTTATTAAATTATAGCCTGAGAAGTAAAAGCCCCATGGTCAAACCAAGACACGCACCCAAGAGGCCTGTGGAAGTACAGAATCACAAGGCTGGAACACTGTGCTTTCCTTTGGAAAATGCACAGCTCAAAGGAGAGTCAGTCCATCCCTAGCCCTGCTTTTCCCCACCCATTGAAACAGTGGTTTGGCTCAGTCTCAAATCCATACGTTAGCAGAGGATGATCAGAGAGTTTGTGCTTGGAGCTAATATAAAAGTAAGAATACAACCTTTATGTTTTAATTCTGTTGCAGAGAAAGACTGTAGTGAAAATGGATTTAGCTGAAGAAGAGAAGTGGAATTTGTAAGATGTGACATCCTATGGACAAAAATTATTTACTCTTTCTTTACTATTTGCACTCCAGACCTAAAATTTCTGAGAACGTGGCTATCAATAAGAACACATATAAGTAACGTCCTTTAATTCATACCTGATGAGCTCCCCCACTCTGAAAAATGACCCACAAATACACTAATGAGTGATCTGAAGATCACCTATCTCAACTGCATCTTCAGTGAGAAACCCTACATGCTCTCGCAGTGTCATTTTCTACCAACCTCACAGAAAGAGCAGAAAAAGTTTACTTTTCCATTTCATTCTTTCCAGTTCATTTGGACTGCCCGTGTTGTGAGGCTTGTGGGGCACTGACATTTTTTGAGTGGATCAACAAATTATGTCCTCATGTCTGAGGAAAGTCTTACAGGTAAAAGAAATTGTACCTTTCATCCTATGAACACTGAGAAGATCATTGTCAATAAATGCTTAAATACTTTTAGGGAAAAGACAGTACCTCAAACCTCAAAGGCTACAAGCTATTGATGTCTATTATGCTTTTTAAAGGGAATAAGATCACACTGAGCTTCAGATCGAAATATAGATCTTTCTAGGTCACATTTACTAATGATCCATGGTGATATAAATTAAATCAATTACATATTTTATTTGTACACAAATCATAAATTAAATGAATGTTCTGTTACCCTACTTAAATGTAATTATCTACAAACATATACAACACTTTTTGTGCTCCTTCTGGCAATGTCATATTCTTCATAGTTACAGACAGGACCCATTTTGAACATTTGGTAGAATAACGCCCATTTAGAGAGTTAGATCTGAAAGTCAGCACTTGTACAATAAAAGTTCTCCCAAGACCTGGGTGCTATCAAAATTAACAGATGAATAAAAAAAAAAGTTGTTCAAAGAGGGAGTACAGCTTGTTTAGGTCCTTATAGCACCTCAGCTGTAACAACTTTTTCATCAACTTCAGTAGTTGGATCAGGCTTTGATCCTTTGGATCACACTCCAAGTTGGAATGGAAGTTGATGATAAAAGTAGGAGTGCACTGGCTGATGCCAACAGGCTTTGAATCAGTCCATTGTCATGAAAGCTGTTTACCACGTATAAATAAGTAATCCATGCTGTGCTATATACGCTACCTCTTTGCTAAGAATAATTAGTGTAGCTTACTGACTCACTGTTTTTACCATTTGCATAGCCAACTGATGTATTACTGAACATGTTCTAAAACAAATCTTTAAATATTTTTTAAATTGAAAATCCAAAGATTTTCATGGGGTTTACAAAAAAAAAAAAATACAATAGAAGCTCTCTTCCTCCTACATTAGTTTCTTTTAACCTAAGAGTCAAGCTAATCCTGATGAAACATCTTTACATCAACTGCTCATGTTTCACAGAATGTTTTTCCCTAATTAAATGAATCAGATATATAATAGTCACATTTATTAAATTTTGTTAATTATTAGGTACATTCTCGCACAAAGAAAAATTTAAAGATTTGTTTAATGTCATATCTATATTTGGTAGATAATGAAATTATATTCATTAAAGTCACTGATTTAATTCCTTTGCCTGGAGGTAGGTGAGGGAACTATGAATACATATGTCAGTTCACTTTAATACTAAAAAACCACATTGTAAGTGGCAACAAGTGTACATATTTAAAGATCATTTGTGAAATGTGCTTCACTTACAATGTCACATTGTGAACCCTTCTGTTCCTATAAAGGATTTACAGAATATAAGGGACTCCTATACAGCTATTGTGCTTGACTCTTAGAATGGGGATTAAATAAGCAGTTACATCCATCTTAAGCTTTTGCACTATTTTTTTGTAAAATACATACTTAAACTCAACTAATCACCAGAATGGGCTTCTGCAGAGACTAATGACTAAAATTTCTTGGTTTATGTTATGGAACAGTGGTTCACAATGGTCTCTCCTGTCCTTAAAGGGTATAAATATATTATGAAAACAGTGCTACTGAGTAACAACTATAACATAAAGAAGTTTGTTTTCATGTCATTGTAATGATAATTCACACTCATAAACTAATAGCTCAAGCAGTTATCTATCAAACATATAATAAAGAAACACTGGATATGGTCTTTCAGAAACATCTATTGAAGGGGTTTTGGTCACTGGCATTTGTAATTCACAAACCAGCCAACCTAGGAATTCAAGTTAGCAGCTTGAACGCTGAGACAGAGAATAAGGTCTAGAAAATAAGTCTGCCTGTAGCACATGGGAGAAGATAGACACAGAGGCAGTTCAGCCCACTGAAGATCTTTGGACAATGGTCTGTGTACCTGGGAAAGATTCCTAACTGCCACTTTCAGATGCTGCCTTATCCCATGTTCCAACTCTGTACCAGGTCAAAATCAGGCACATATGATCTCTTCTTGAATTCTGCCCTGACTACTGCAAGACAGAAATCTGGTCTTCTTGGTCAGGAGGCAACACAGTATGCTCCAACTAGACCTCTGATTTAGACAAATCAGTCTTATGGCTTGCACATATGCCCCACCACATACTCACAGGTCAGTTAAATACAGCCTTTCTCCTTAGGAGCACAGTCTACAGATAACATGCACCTAAACTGGATCCTTTGGGTAAATGCTTGTAACTGGTTGGGATTAATCCAGTCTTAACAGGTACTTCACACCTGAAGGATGGGATGTCATCCAGAGGGATCCAGACAAGCTCAAGAAGTGGGCCCAGAGGAATCTCATTAAATTTAACAAGATCAAGTGGAAGGTGCTGCACCTGGGTTGGGGCAATCCCCCTTATCAGCACAGGCTGGGGGATGAACGGATTGAAAGCAGCTCTGCCAAGAAGGACTTGGGGGTGCTGGTGGGTGAGAGGCTGGGCATGACCCAGCAATGTGGGCTCTCAGCCCAGAGAGCCAAACGTGTCCTGGGCTGCATCCAAAGCAGCGTGGGCAGCAGGGCCAGGGAGGGGATTCTGCCCCTCTGCTCTGCTCTGCTCTGGTGAGACCCCACCTGCAGTGCTGCACCCAGCTTTGGGATCTCCAGCACAGAAAGGACATGGAGCTGTTGGAGCAAGTGCAGAGGAAGCCACCAAGATGATCAGAGGGATGGAGCACCTCTCCTATGAGGAAAGGCTGAGAGAATTGGGTTTGTTCAGCCTGGAGAAGAGAAGCCTTTGGGGTGACCTAAGTGCAGCATTCCAGTACCTGAAGGGAGCCTATAGGAAAGATGGAGAGAGACCTTTTATAAGAGAATGTAGTGACAGAACAATGGGGGATTGATTCAAACTGAGAGTAGGTTTAGATTAGGTATTAGGAAAAAATTCTTTACACTGAGGTTGGTGAGGCACAGGAATAGGTTGCCCAGGGAAGTCATGGATGTCCCATCCCTGGAAGTGTTCAAGGCCAGGTTGGATGGAGCTTTGAGCAACCTGGTCTAGTGGAAGGTGTCCCTGCCCATGGCAGCTGGGTTGTCAACAGATGATCTTTAAGGTCTCTTCCAACCTGAGCCATTCTATGATTCTATTAATATAATTGTTTACTAGTAGCAAAGATAAGGATATATTCATCTCTAATTCTCTGAAATACAAATCTTTACTTTGGTATTGCCTAATATTTTTCTATCATTCTACAGATAGTGACAGAACAAAATGCAACAGTAATATAAAGCAGCACTATAAACAAGATCTATTTTCCACTACAAAACTCGCCTGCATTTTTAACACTACAAATACAGATCTATACTCAATTCTTCAGAACCCAGCTTGCATTTTGAACATAAATTTGCTTCGCCTTACTCATGGGGAGAAGGAAGAAATCTAATCAAATTCTACTGAGTGTTTTCTCTACTATAATTTAGTGGTAAAACTGGCAGGCTGCCTAACCACGTCAAAAAAAGATACATTTGAAATGCTGTAACTATAAAATAACAAGGAAGCTTTTAGCCACATTCATGTAGTCGAGAGTATGAAAATGTTTACTTGTAATGTGGTTAGCATATGAAAAGATTAATCTAACAGGAAAATACATTTTAAAGTTGTGAAATTGTCTTGCTTGGTGTATAAATATTTTATGTAAATAAAAGCGGATTTGAGATTCATATAACATTTATATATTTTTAAAACTAAAGGCATAGCAACTGACTCTGCAAGGCATTTTTCAGTAATCCCCTCACTCTGCTATCTCCACTAACGCCTTTATTTGTTTATATTAGCTTTTCCCCTAATGAAGATGGCGCCGGTGGTTCTGTCTGGCTGAGCTGCTGACAGGACACCATCAACTTCCAGGGAAGGCATCACTGAGGGAGAGCAGGCTGGTTTTCAGCTCAGTGATTCTCATTGCAGGCTACAGAGAAAGAAAATTGATGCCAAAGACATGAATAAGGAAAGGTGGCTTTTCCTCAAGATTATGACTGGAGAATCCTGAGAAAATTGGGGTGACATATAAGGACGCTGATCTAAGTACTTCAAATGTCTGAGCTCATTTCCTCAAGTTGGGGGTTTTTTGCTACTTTTTTCATCAAGTTGTCGCTGGAACACAAAAGTCATTTTAGAGTGTTGAAGAATCGGAGACAGCTTCTCAATTGCTTGACAGAGAGGGGTAAAGGGGTCTAAACGTAAATGAAAAAACAGACATGCTTTTTTAATTCCAGTCCAACTTAATCGGAGCTTACTTTTATTAATTTTTGTTATTTGGGACAATTAAAAAAGTGTCCTCCATTCAAGAAACAGAGCAGAATGGCCTGGCAGACTAATGATCAACTAACAAATAGCAAGTAATTTTTATAAGATGCAGGCAGTTGCTATCACAACCATCACTCCTGCAATCTAAGTGGGATTACTTTGTGGAAGAACCACCACTTTCTACCAAATTTCAAAGCTTTTTCAAATGTTATGGCAGACAATGAATGTCTGAGTCAAGACTCAAAGCAAAGACCAACAATTTTACTGCTTTGGAGGCTCAAATTTACAATTTTCCACAGAACAGAAATGTGTCCATTAGAGAATCTACAAAATGACACATTTTCTTTGTAAACTAGATAGCATTAAAACCCAACTAAAGAACAAAACAGTCTATATCTGGCTATTGAGGAATGTGGTGGGTTAATGCCTCCCAAACCATAATTATGGCACTAGAATTTTTTTTATTAACTATTGTTAAAAAAGGAAAACTTCCATGATCCATGTAGCTGTTTGATATGGTTTTAAAAAACTCATTCTAATTTATGATTATAGTATAAAGTATTTCTCTATTGTTAAATCTAAATAAAACTGAAAGTGATGTTTATACAGTGATAAATATAATGAAGTCTGTGGATTTGTGTCACAAAGTTAATCAAATCAAAGGCATTAAATTCAAATCTAAATACAATTTCCTGGATGGAAGCATAGCCAAGTTCACATGGTGCAAATTTGTGGATCATTCTGCCATTGTAAATGCTTGTGAAATTTTGGGGCTGGGGAGAGGGGTGGTGGGATGCTAATATACATGAAGAACTGAATGAGTCAAGCATTTTGACACACCTAAACTTGGACCGTCGGCTTCACTTCTCTCCTAATACACAATCAGAAGCATTCTGCATCAGGCTCCCAGTTTTTTTTAAAGTCATCTATATGGGCCAGTATTGAACTCCTAGGGGTTTCCTCTGAAATGGAAAATTACTCTTAAGTAGTAAAAAAGCATGGGTTTCAACTGGAATAGAGAAGCTGTATCCTGAGAGAGATCCAGCAAACAGCATCAAACAGAAAAGTTAAAAATCTCTTGAAGATTCCTAGAAAAAATTTACCAAAAGGCACATTGTACACAGAATTGGTACTTATGGAGGGGATCTTAACACTCGGAGCAGCAAGAAACAAACAGCAATGATTTCACCCATTACACACGGGGGAAGACAACAACCTAAACAACCCAATTCCCAAGTATAGATCTGCATCACTCAAACCAAAGATTGTTTTGTTATTAATCAAAATAAGAGAATCAACAATTAAGTAATATCTTTCTTTCAAATATCAAATGCATTGAAGCGGTAGTAATTTGTTTTTGTGTCATTATTTCTCTTGAAACTATGCAAAATACCATTTCTAAATGCTGGTTTTCTAAGAACATAACCATTAGGGTAGTTGTTACATATTTAATTTCATGCTCCACTCAGCATAAAGCAGTTGAGAGACTGCCAGCTAGAGCAAATTAAGTAACCGGTTAGATAATTTCCTGCTTAATTGAAAGCAGGTAGTTTTTAAAAGTAATAATTGATTTTGTTTCTAATAAGCGTGTAGCTATTTCTTCCTTTTTCTATTCCTGTTTTTAAGGGAGATTGCACTAAACCTTTGTATCCTGTTAATGGCAGGCACGGGAGGAAAAGAACTGGAGAACACCGTTTATTTAATATTTTAGATGCTAAATGCAGCAAAAATAACAGCAGAATGGCACCCCAGTATTGGTCCTGTACTTCATTACCTCAAAATCTAATCCAGGTCAAAAGTTCTCATGTTTATGCTCTTCAAGGACAAGAAGTGAGCCAGCAATCTCAGCAGAGTTCAAGGTGAAGAAGCATCAACTATCCTAGAAGACAATAACCAACCTCAGGAAAAAAAAAAAAAAGAAGAAAAAAGGGATTTTGGTATTACTACTTTCCTTTACTTTTAGGAATGGTCACTCCAAAAGAAAGCTGTGATGCCTAAAGATGACAGATAAAGAAATCTTTGACTGATGCTGTTATAAGATGTAGTAGAAAAGGAATTAATTCTCTGCAACTGTTAAAAACGCACCTGTCACAAGCAGTTAATTCACTTGAAAATTTTATTTAAAAACAAAAGAGTAATTGTTCTATTAAAATGTTTGAACAAAATATTACATTTTCTGATCTAAAGAAAAAATTAAGATGACTCTGTCCACATTTTTTAATTCTACTTCTTTGAAAATTAACAAAAGGAAAAGCACATTCTACATGTGCAGAAAGTATTCCTGCAAGCTTTGTATTACAATCCAATGTTTTGACAAGTTATTATAAGAAATAGTCAAATTCCAGTGTGACTCATTTTAGACTCTATCCTCATAACTGTTGAGCACCTGACTGCTTCTCTTCCACAGTTGCATATATATAAGCAATAATTCCCTGAACTGAGTGACAGAAAACAACCTGGAGTCTAAAATCAGTAATACGTCCATATAAAAAGCAGAAGCCATAGCATTATATACACACTTAAATGTAGTAGATTTATAACCACCACAAAATGCCACGATGATTCTCTCAATGAAAAATCACTGCTGATTCCAGGCTGTCAGGCATTTCCCATATTGCTATTACTGATTAGCACGCTGAGACAATTAAGACCTGCACCAGGTAGAGCAAGCAAGAGTTCTGCAGCCTGTCAGTGGGTTGATCCATGCATTACTGAAATCATTTTGTGCAGCTTTAAGTATTTAAATCTGGTGTTTATTATACAAATCCTTCTTCTGAATTTACAGTCTTACATGCAAAGATTTAAAGAAAAACATTCTATCCTCACAGAACATAATGCAGAGGCATGCAGGGGTATCATAAGATTTGAGGTTATCTTCTTTCGTTTCTGCTAAGTGCAGTCACTGGCATTTGCTAGTATGCCAAATGACATGAGGTTTTTTGGTTTATCCACACTGACAAGTCTCTAAAGAAGCTAATAATCTTAACAGCAGCACTATGATGCTTTTTCTGAAAATCATGGCTGCTGACCCTAATGAATTCTCATTTTGCTTAAAGGTAATCCATACAGTACTTACAGTTTGCCTATTCATATACAATGACACTAAATCCTGCCTGTATCCCTGATATCACCTCCCCCTTTTTCACCTGGGAGTACAAATGTACAATTAGAACTTAAACTTGCTTACACATATGTGTGAACTTCAATCTGTAATTCTGTGGTCTAGAATGGTTGGTGAGGGAGATTAATAAGTGCAAAATGGGTCTTTTATTCAAAGAATTAAAAAGCATGTGCCTGAAGTACACGGTGTCATCATGCACTGCTATTGTAACATAATCATTCAATGGCAAAACAGTTCTAAAACTCCCAGTTTCCCTACTTCAAATCAGGAGTACTTCTCATATCTCACCACTTATGAAACTAAATGCTGGGTTTCCCACCAATTTAAGTTTTCAGTTCTTAAAATAAAATAAATTAAGCCCAACACACACACAAATACTGCAAAACCTGACATTATGTCTCACCTAAGTGACACATTTCATGTTTACTGTTACAGTGATACTCAGTTCAGCAACAGGATTGGGACTGATTTACAATATCTGCTTTTGATACATATAGGATTTCATAGTCCTCCTTTTGTCTCCTTAGACATCAAAGAAAATGACATTAAGTCTGCAAATTGCTAGGCTGTCCATCACAGACCTTAGGCCAGAACCCTTTAGAGATCAAACTTACACAAAAAGAAGCTGTAGGAAAGGAAGACAGAAAAAGAGGAAGAGGTAGAAATACGCTGTGGATGTGTGAAAACTGAAGGTAGGGGAGGAGGATATGCTTTACTTCATGATATCCAAATGAATGCTTCATTAATGGTCACTCCAGTAAAAAGCTGGAATATCTAAGGGCAGTAGAAAAATTTCTGGCAGACATGCCTCTTCATATACCATCTAGCCCTCCACTCCAACCCCTGCACCACCACCCCCCAGAAATTCGACCAACCAACCACCCAATCAAAAAGAATTAAAGGCTTCATTCTTTCTACTTAATCAAATGACAGATATCCAAATTCTGCCTGAAGTTATTAAGAATTTCTCTCAAATGACTTGGTCTTGTTGAACCAATGGACTAAAGGTGGCTGATGCTTAGAAGGAACAAAGATACAGGATAAATACTTGCAGAGTGTGACTGCACATTTACTGTACTATATATACACACGTACAGTGTAAGCACACATACATGTAACTCACATAAATACACTCCACTTATGTTTAGATTCTGTGGTCCAAAAAATTGCAGAGTACTAAATGTGTGCTTTATTCCTGATATATTCACCAGTCCTTCCATTGTTGAAGACAATGGATGTTTTGCTAGTAGGACAGACTTTAGGGCACTGAATTGAATAATACCCACAGGACAATACTAAGTGAGCTGTAGTTGGCCAAAACAACTAAATAAGCTATTTTCAAAATCACCCCAAATTGACCTCAACTTACAGGTTCTCAGTTTTACATTAAATTTGTGCCAAGAGCTCATGGACAATTAATATAATTTTATGAGTAAATCTAATTTCTGAATTACTTTCTGTAAGTATTTAAGTGCAGCTATTTTCCCCCACAAGCTTTAGAAAGAAAATGAGTCATTAAAGATTGCTAATGCATAACTATAGATTAATATCTAATAAATCATAATTATATGAGTAGGAGTCCATGTTCGAAACATTCATTAGAACAGGTTTACTTATCTAAAATACATGGATGACCACTGTGAAATCTGGTTTTTGGAACAGAGGCAATGCTGCATAACCAAACAAGTGAAAAGTTTTGGGGGAAATTAGGAGAAAAATAGCATAAAGTGGTGTCCTTCAGACATTATTTATGTATCTGCCAACAAATACAAATTCCAATTTCTTTCTTCTTTGCAGTTTCAGACTGCAATTAATTGGCTCCTAAGAAGGCTGGACTGTAAGAGCAGGAGTTTCTACACAAAAGCAGATTTCTAAGCTTGTCTTATCTTAAGGACCTCAACCAGAATTCTGCCATCTACTGAAATAAAAATTTTGTCAAGTTTTTAGAAAATACAAAGTCACGCAGCAAGGAAGGATCAAATAAGGTATTTGAAGAGGGTAGCCTGGCCAATGGAAATTCTTTAATCTATCAAAAATAATTACAACTCCAAGGAAAAAGAATAATTCTCTGTTCTTGTCCAGTCTTAAGAGCAAACTATCTTGGAGAAACCTATACAAAAGCTACATTAAAGGTTGAGCTGCCTCTTGTAACACACCATACTTAGTCTTCTCTTCTTCTGAGTTTATAGTTCTGATCAGATGATTCTGCATCATCTACATTTATCTGCCACTCAACCTGGAATCACAGCTGCCACATCTGAAAGGAAGCTAACAAAATTCTTTAAAATGTTAAATGTAGGTTTTCCTTTAATAGGTAGAAAAATAACACTTAACTTCAGACAGCTAAAATCTTCATGAAAATCTGGAGCTCTACATGAAGGTTCTGATTTTCCAAGTTGACCTGTGTGCAAGGATAGATAATTAAGGATAAATCTATTCAAAATTAAGCACTATGGGTAGACCTACTTTCTCAACTGTTATTAACCTCAAATCATCTGCCATAACCACCCTTCTGAATTGTCCTCTGGAGGAAAAGAGAAATGGGGGGAAGGGGGAAAGGAGAAGGGTCCACTAGAGAAAATGCGCAGCATTTATCATATATTAACATAACCAGCTACACACTTTTAACTTCAGTATTTTAAATCTGCACTGGAAATGGTGACTCCTAGGAAAAAAAGAGTGCAGCATGGGTTGGCTAAACAAAAACAAAGTCTGTATATATGCTACTAGATCCCTGAGGGTTGAAAGAAAATTCTCTGTTATTCCCTGAAGGGAGAAGAGAAAACAAACAAAACCCCTAGTAAATAAAATAAGCTGTACTGTGAAAAAAAATTATTTATTCTTCCTCTTCTCTCAAATAGGAAAACTGTTAATAGCCTCAGCATTTAACTGAGGAGCCAATTACCTCATCCACAGGAGTAGCTATGGTTCTGTTAAGACATGACCCTAGTTATTAGCTGGGCTCACTGCTGAGGCTGCACTTCCTCATGGCCCTGCAGGATGTTATTCAGGATAACCAAGTTAGCCTCTGCCCCAAAGTTATAGAGAGTTCCTCCCTATCTGCTGGCTTTACCAACCACTTAATAGTTTTTTCTCTTAGGATTTGATCTAAGCGAAATCCTTAGAGGAATTTTGGCAATCTAACATGCAGATCAGTGTCCAGAGTCTGCGCCCACTGGTACTGTTGGGTAGACCAGCAGGTGTCTGGGGGGTTCAGCTTGCCTTGCTTTGGTCTGTCCCTGCTTCCTGTACAGCAGTGATGGGGTTTATTGGCTTAGAATCACAGAATTGTTTAGGTTGGAAAAGACCTATAAGGTGACTGAGTTCAACTGTTAACCCAGCACTGCCATATTCACCACTAAACCATGTCCCTAAGCGCCACATTCACAGTTTTTTGAACGTTTCTAGGGATGGTGATGTCCATTCCATGGACCGCTCGTTCCAATGCCTGACCACACTTTCGGCAAAGAAATTTTTCCTAATATCCAGTCTAAATCTCCACTGATGCAACTTGAGGCCACTTCTCATCCCGTCTCTTGCTACTTGGGAGATTAGACCAAATCCCACCTTGCCACACCCTCCTTACAGGGAGCTGAAGAGAGTGATAATGTCTCCCCTGAGCCTCATTTTTTCCAGGCTCAACAACCACAGCTCCCTCAGTTGCTCCTCATCAGACTTGTGCTCCAGACCTTTTCCCATCTCCATTGCCCTTCTCTGGACACACTCCAGCCTATCAGTGGCTTCCTTGTGGAGGGGCCCGGAACT
Organism: Monarcha castaneiventris obscurior; assembly: GCA_026261815.1. Classification (NCBI taxonomy): domain Eukaryota; kingdom Metazoa; phylum Chordata; class Aves; order Passeriformes; family Monarchidae; genus Monarcha; species Monarcha castaneiventris. The sequence continues at coordinate 5,713,183 of JAMPIT010000059.1, read as the reverse complement.
GAACACAGAACTCGAGGTGTGGCCTCACCAGTGCTGAGTACTGAGGGACAATCACTGCCCTGGTCCTGCTGGCCACACTGTTCCTGATACAGGCCACGGTGCCATTGGCCTTCTTGGCCACCTGGGCACTGCTGGCTCATTTTCAGCCACTGTAAACCAGCATCCCCAGGTTCCTTTCCGCTGGGCAGCTTTCCAGCCACTCATCCCCCAGCCTGTAGCGCTGCCTGGGGTTGTTGTGACCCAAGTGCAGCACCTGGCCCTGAGTCTTGTTGAACCTCATGAAATTGTGCTGAAACACAACATTCAAAGGTATCATATGCCGTGACAGACCAGAGAAAGTGGAAACTGATCTTGCAGGGCTGAGTTTCTAACTCTGAATATTTTGAACTGGATGGTGTCACCCTTTCTCTAGGACTGTTTGGTTGCATTACTGGGGGCAGTCTCCTCTCTCCCCAATCTTGGGCAGTACTTTCATATTGCCATCAACCCCTACCTTGGCCACCAAGGTGGTGACTTCCAGACAATAGAGTTCCAGTTGTTGACAGACTTGGACAGAAATGTAACACCAGAGGGAACCTCCAGCTGCTAGTGCTTCCACACTTCCACTGTGAACACCCTAGATGGAATTCTGTTGCTAGGGGAACCTCCAGCTGGTTGTGCTCCACAGGTGAAGAGCCCAGACAGATGTCCAGTGGTGTCCTAACTGGATGGGTTGAATGTCAGGAGAGGTGAAACATACAAAGACACAGCAGAAAAAACTTGGCTCTTCCTCTGAAGAGCCCTATGAACATCAGTAGCCATTTTCCATAATTTGTGAGCCACATGAACTATTACTAGCTTTGACTATATTAGCAGGATTGTTCATGAAGTGGGGAAAAGAAGGCCTGTGTGAACCCCATAGGAAGTACAGTAGGAAGGACATGAAAAGGGAACTCCATAGCCATGATGTATCATTCCAACCTGCTGCAATTAACATATCAGCTTTAGTTAGGGGGACAGGTCACTATTGAAAAGGAACATGAAAATTTTGTTCAATAAGTAGACTGGAATTTCAAGGTTAGAACTGAAATCTTAGTTTCCTGTTGCTATTCCTTCCAGAGACATGTAGTTGATTTAGTAACTGGATTTTTTTCCACAAATTAATCTTAGTTTCATTGTAATTAATAAGAGTAATTAATTAATTAATTAATTAAGTAGTTATAGTATTCAAATTTGAGGGTGTTGGATACTTTATGTATCCATAGATGCCCACACCACACAAAAAACATCTTTTAATTCAGTTAACACAGTTCATAAAGTTAATATGAGCCCTCTCATGGCCAGGCCCACTTATTGGGCATGTTGAGGGATGCAATACACATAATGAAAATGTGCTATTTTTCATTTCTTATCCCAGTTTAAAACCTCATTCAACAATGAAGAGAAATCTAAAATTGTTCCTATTTCACAGATTCTCTCCAGCATATCTTTTCTCTAAGACCAACTCACAAAACTTCACACGGACCATGTGAAGTCAAACCTGACAGTTCTGTGCTTGTTGCACTGCGCACAACTGTCCCAAATCACCAACAGCACATCTGACAAACTTCTGAATCCCGAAAAATCTGAAGCAAATCTACTTTTAACAAACCACAGTAAGAGACTCTGAACTGACAAACTATTGTGTCTTCTATGAAAAAGACAAATCCCACACTATTTTATAGGTGAGCTGCGTCTGAAAAACTGAAAACTGTTCCCAAGATATGCTAGGCTCCTAGAGGGTTCTTGTAATTTATCAGTAGGTCTGCCATGGGAAGCACAGACAAGTCCTCAACTCATCCTCCTTTGTGGAGTTATGTTCTCTCTGTGAACACTCCACTGAAACTTCTTCCTCTATGCTATAGCTCATAGCATAGGCTGCCTGAAAACACCTTCTTTAGCCCTCTGCCTTCTTGAATGGGCAGAGAGGTTCATGATAATCTAAACCCACAAAAAACAATAATAACTTTTGACTTATTGTCACCCTAGCACCCTTTGGCTTCTAAGCAAAAATGAAGAGAAAAAACTGTTTCAGAATAAGACATGTTTGAATACACTGCAGTAATCAGAAGCAAGAGCCATGAGTTCCCACTAATGCAAACAAACTCCAAAGATGAAGAGAAATTTCTAACTTAGATATCAGTCACTGATCTACCAAGGTAAGCATTTTGCAGCACTGACAAGGAAAGGGCGTCAAAGACTGTTTACGAATCAATAAGCAGTTCCTAGCACATGAAAAAAAATCAATATAATGATTTCTTTTATTTTTACACCAAGGGATTCTTTCCTTCTTGGATAAAGCACATTCTATACAGTCAACTGAAGACTATGCTTCCCATATTTCCTTATTGAGTCACTGCCACCATCACAATATATGTCTAGCCCTGTTTTGGAAACTGGGAATTGTCTGTTTGTATTCCAAATGGATGAGGAAGGATAAAAGGCTTTGAACATGTCTCAGGCATGCTGGCCCACACTATTTCACCAAAAGAAGTCCTCCAAGTTCAAAATTGCCTGCCAAGGCTGCATACATGACATTTGCTATTTCAGTTCCTATGGGAGAGTGGAGATAAGATCCTTACGGGTAAGGAATAATATTAGACAATCTCTAGCCAAAGATTTCAGAGAATGTTTTAGGCTTTACTTTTTGGAAGTACTGAAAATGGCCCTGATCCAGCAAAGCTCTAAAGAACATAATTTAAGCACTTTGCTAGATTAGAACTGTAGCATGCAATGGAGGAGAACACAAATATCTGACTATTACAAACACTGAAAAAGGGAACATACAAGCACAGTTGAAGTTTAGTACTACAGTCAGTTTTTCCTATAGCAAATTCCATGTTCCTATGGATCTGCTCCCTTTCCCATAAGAAAAAATGAATGGTAAAGTGTCAGCATATGGACCTAGTCTTAAACATAATTCCCTTCTGATATGAAGTCTCCCTCTAAAAACGTTCCTCTTAATGCTTTTAGGGATATTTTGTGTCAAATCACATTTTACCTGATGCATCTACACATACAACACCAGATAAAATCAATGTGCAGATATGCCACAGGTGATGAGTCGTAGATAGGAATGCTGAAGCAACAGAGACAATAGCATGAGCTCTGTGCAGAGCCAATTCAGGTCTGATTGAGTTCATTAGCTAAGGCTGCATCCCAGACCACGGCAAGACTCACATCCATACAAGTACTTTCATGTAGCACAGAATATGAATGCATCTTGTAGAGCTTGCCCAATTATCTCTGTGCTGCGCTCCCAGGAGAGCTAGGTAGCAAAGTCCAGATGGATTTGAGAGGCTTTGGGATGGAGTTAGGGCTATTAACCCCAGACTGAACTCAGTCTGGGCTTTGGTAGGGCACGGCACAAATCCAGCCCGGATACAGGACTGTTGCTGAGTTATCTCTGTGCTCTGTGGAGCAGAGCATGCAGGCTCTGTGCTCAGGCTGAATCAGCACCTCCTGCTCCGCGCCATGCAGCATCCGGCCTCTGCGTGGACACCGGCTGCGCTGGGCTCCTCAGCACTCCTGATAACAGGAACGCAGCATAGACACACCCAAACAGGCATGGATCTGGTTCAGCAAGGCTTAACGCTTCGGTGCCATAGGGGAGGAATGCCGCTGGAGTGTGTCCATGCGCATACACGGTGCTAGGTGTTCCGAGTCCCTGTGGCTCCTGAGGAACAGCTGATCAGACACCACTGCATCGCACTCCTTAGCTCGCACCGGAGCTTCCACAGGGATCCCCTCCCCAGCATCCCTTAGGTGAGTTTGCTGTGCCTCCGTTGTACAACACCCAGCTCTTCCAGCTGTCCTGAATCTAAGTGCAGCTCCCCAGGAAAACACATTATAGAAAGGTAAGATGTGAAGATACGAAAGACTGAGCCTGAGACATAACAGCATCAAAATACCGATGCAAAAAAAACCCCCAAATCAGCATAAGTTACTCCACACAAATCAGAATGGAAACGCTATGATTGCATTACAGAGAGACCATCTTTATAACAAGATGCCAGCATACCAGCCTGGCTTTTTCACATCTAAACCATTTGGTTACAATGAGTTATAATTCGTTATAACAATGGTAATAAATTAAAAGCACAAAGGGGCAATTACAATCACATTAAAACATTCCGTAATTTTGGAAAATTAATGTTTCACTAAGCCTTCATTTTTACGAATAAATTGAATCAGAACTGTGCTGCTCCTACACTGCGCTAACTAGTATCAGTGTTAAGCTTTTTGGAACCATATGGAAAGCTATCAATTTTTTTCTTAAGTAGGATTCTCATCACTTTGTTTAATATCACTACAAATTACACAAGCTAATATTTACAGATGGTTTCCTGTAGGAACTGTGAATCAACAAACTGCAAGGCAATAGGTAGTAACTATTCATTCTCAAAGGAAGTGTTGTGAGCTACCTGCCAGAGGGCTGTACAGAAAACCTGGGAACTCTCTCACTTCTAATCCTTCATTTGACTCAGGGTCCCTTTGGGACGTCACACAGGGTAAATCTGCAGCAGTATCAAACTGCAGTATGAGAAATTCCTGAATCACATTTAAAAAAAAAAAGGTATATATATACAAAATCACAATATTGACTTCAAAAGTCACAAAATGTTTTAATGCTCCACTGTAGATTTGTTTTATTTGTCTCCTGGTGCTTCTGCTGCAAGTTTCAGTCAACTCAGACTTCAAAAGTTTTCTTAGTGAACACAAAGCATAGAAGCGTATCTCTTAGGTCAATAAAACAGGGTATCTGCAAAGTTTTACATCAGCCCTAGCTCTTTCAGAAAGACATCGAGCATTTTAAGTTTTTTGGATGAGCTTAGAAAGATTATAGCCTTTAAGCTTTCAAAACACTCTGTATCAAGATTTTCGTGAACTGGACAATACTGGGGTAAAAAATGTTTCACGCTTGGGCAGCTAGAGAAAAAAGTTTCCAGAATACCCAGCACACGGCAGCCCCGTACGCCGTTTCCATGCAATCCTTCTCCCACCCTCTCAAAAAGGGCATCACACAGTTACAGGCGTGCGGAGAGGAGCATGAGAACGAAAAGTCAGAACAGAAGTCCGCAGGGGAGGGGTTATAGGAATCTCTTTTCTTCAGCTGCGGGGGGGAAAAAGAAAGCACCTAGGGAGAATACGGTAGAGATCAGCAAAATCAGTAATCGTCTGTGTGTATATGTATATATATATAAAGGTGAATGTGGAATTTTTTAGACAACACAAGCTCCGCGAGACCCCCACCCCCGGGGCGGCTCTGGTCCCCCAGCACTCCCCATCGCGTCGGGCACGGGTGAAATACCTGCAGGGGGATGGGAGGGGGTGTAAAGGCTCGCAGGAGAAGGGGGCGGGAGGCGCGGGGGTGCGCGGCGAGGCGGGGCCGCGCCGGGCGCGCTCCCGCGGGCGGGCAGCTGGAAGTCATTGCCCGCGGATCGGCGTCCGCGTTGCCGCGGCGACCGCCCCGGCGGCGCCAGCTGGGCCGCAGTGTGAATGGGTGATGTCACGGGCCCGGCGCCGGCCAGTCTGGGCCGCCCGGGCCAAGGCAGCGGCCGGGAGGGGCGGAGGGAGCCGGCGGTGGGAGCGGGAGGCGGCGGGAGCGGCGGGAATCGCCCCCCCCCCACACCGCAGCCCCCAGTTCCACGCGTGGGGCGGGGAGCGCTGCCCGCAGCCCCGCGGGTGCTCCCCCTTGTCCAAGCGCCGTCCCGGGCCGGCGGGGGGAAGGCGGCTTTTCCACGGCCCGCTCCCGCTCGGCCCCCGCTGGCCGTGGGGGCCGGGTGCTGCGCTCGGTCCTTGCCAGCTCCCCATTGTTTGAATGGAGATGTCTCTGTTTCCATCCCCAATTCATTTGCAGGCACTTTAGAAAAGTTCTTTCCTGCAGGAATGAGGGGCTTTTCACTGCGCTCCAGCAAGGTTTACAATCCCTGCCAACGCTCGCAAACTTCCCACATTCAGCCTCGAAGTTTCCCACTGCTTTCAGCAGCGAGATTCCCACACTGCAGAATACCCGATTATATTGATAATTTGGCCCGTTTCGGTATTTGCAATGGAAGTTTACTTCACATGTGAAATTCTTCATTTCCTTTTTACTGCAGTTCTTCACAAGATGATATATTCCTAATGGTGTGTCTTAGGCCCACAGTGGGAAAATCTGATTGTTCCTTAATGTAAGTTGCTTACATAGATCCACTCTTTACGTTAGTTTCGGAGAGTTCAGGGCAAAGACCCCTCAGCAAAAGCCAGCGTAGCTCTGTTTGTGACTCAGCACGAGATGCAGGTTGGGTTTAAACATAAATTTCTCTCCTTACAGACATATGAACTGTTGCGGAGTGCGGGCTTTTTCCTCAGTGAATGAAATGGCCCCTCGATCGTCAGTCTGAAAATACAGCTCCTCTGTATTTTATATCATCTTCATCACACAGCACCTCTAGCTGCGGGCCTCAGAGCCTGCGTGCCTATGAGCCCTTCCAGGCTGTGGAGAAGGAGATGTGACATCAGGTTCCCCTATCAGTGCAATCTTAGAGCAACTCAAATTACAGCTTTGTGTTTTGCTTCACTTGGCTTTTGCTGAGTAGCTGTTTGAGGCCAGGCAGGTGGGACGCGTGCAATGCTTTTCGTTGGAATTCCGCTTATTTTAACTCTCCCGTTAATAAACTGGTTTGTGCCTAAGTTCTAAGGGAACAAAAGGAGCTTGACTCCAAACCTTTAGGAATGATAACAAGCGCCTGCAGTCCTTCAGAAGCCTCGAAAGGCAGCAGAGACCACTGCTGAAATGTCACCGTCAGCTTGCAGACCCTTTATCTGAACCTCGTAGCTGCAAAGGCTCAGCCACCCGAAGGAGCAAGAGCGGCGGCAGGAGGGGGACACGGAGGGAGAGGCAGCGTCCCTGCACAGGGACCGGGAGCGTGGGGAGCAGGGAGCATGGGGAGGGGATCCACGCGTCTCACCAGCAGCTCAGTCCTCACAGTGACAATGGATTTTTACACCAATTCAAGTAGTGCAGATTGGGTGTGTGGGCAAGGTGAAAGCCAATCCCCCTCAAAAGTCTGCATGCAAAGGGATCTTGCAGTCAATGTAGCATATTAGGACCAATGGCCTCATTAATGGGCGTACAGCTGGGCATTGGGACAGGCAGGTGTGAAGGACTCCCCGTGTAAACACCAGTTTATCAGAGGTTACTCAGGACACGCACACGTTGCAGAATCAAACACTCGTCTTTAGTTTGCTGGACCCCTTGAAAACTGGAGGGTGGCAAGTAAGCTGAGTTTATGCAGATATATGATTTTAGTGGGAGGCTCAAGTTAATTCTTTCTGATTTTAACTGCTTGATATGATGTTCAAATCTCAAATGACCAGTAACCTTTAAAATCTTATTGGGATTTTAACACTGAATGCTTTTGATGGCTGCTTAAGGGAAATTAATCTGACAACAATCACTGACAGTCAGCCGTCTCCATCAGGTAACTTTGCAGTAAAGGAAATAAATTCCAGCTGGTGGGGGAAGGGAGAGAGTATCCTGAGAAACTCACTCCTCTGCTCCCATTGATCATCACCTGCACTGGACTTCATGCAGCAGTTTAATCCTATTCTCTCCCTCAAAGGTTTCAAGCTTCTGCAAGATCCTGACTGCTAGGGAACAAAGACTGGTATGTGGTTCCCTCAAAGGTCAGTCATTAACCTGCCCCAACAACAGTTTTAGGAAGATCAAGGCAATGAAGAAAAAATAAGAAAAAGCACTTTCACTTTGGAATGAATTGTTCAAAATGCCCTTATGCATTTGGTTTTATTCCTTTTCAACTCCACGGTTTTTAGTTCCTGCACGTATTTATTTCTCATCAGGAATAATGGCAAGATTTGCTCTCCCAGAGATTTGACCTTAAGTTTATTTTAGTCCCAACACTATAGACCATTCTATCAATTATGAATGTACTCATGTGTACAGAGGAACTGGTAAGCCAGCTCAGTAATGCTACCTTGTTCTTGGAGACTTACCCTTATAAATAAATTAGGGGCGTATCTTTATGAAATACCAGAAAGAAATAGAAGATGAGAGAAAAGAAAAAAGAAAAGAAAAGAAAAGAAAAGAAAAGAAAAGAAAAGAAAAGAAAAGAAAAGAAAAGAAAAGAAAAGAAAAGAAAAGAAAAGAAAAGAAAAGAAAAGAAAAGAAAAGAAAAGAAAAGAAAAGAAAAGAAAAGAGAAAAGAGAAGGAAAAGAAAAGAAAAGAGAAAAAAGGGAAGAAAAGAGAAACAAAATCTAAAAAGCCACTTCTTTTTCTAAAGATAGAGGGACAGAAGCCAGTATCAAAATTGGCTTCTCTGTGATTTGTATTTTCTGTGCCTGCATGTCTGTATGTGAGACAACATACTGGACTTGCTGTAGCCAGCAAGACATTTATTTCCATAAGTTATTGATGACCCTTTACCTCACAAGTGACAGGCCAAAGTAGAGCCACGAGCAACTTCTGAGAGGTCATCAATAACAACTGAAAATAAATGTTTTATCCAGTGCCTGCCCATTGTGCATCCTCTTTATGCAATGCCAGTTAAGTTTCATCTGGCATAGTTTTGTTTGGGCTGTAACTACCCCAGCCCCTGTCTGAAGCAATGCGGGAAGGAGGGACACACACACACACACACGCACACACACGCACACATCCCCATTCGGTTGCTCACACGCTTGGTGGAGTACCTTTTGTGAGATGCAGAGGTAAAAGCATGCATCTCTCAGCAAATGAGGATGAAACAGTACCCTAAAGAGTGAAAGGAGAGACTGCTGCCTTACTGAAACATTAAACACCATAGAGAATCCTGATGCTGCAAGTGTAAGACAGTTCAAAAGAAAGAAGATACAGAGGGGACAGGGAGGGGACAAAAAGAAGAAGGTGAGATGCAAGGCTGTAAATAAATCATACCTCATGCTAAGATTACAAATACATAACATTCTATTAATGTATTTCTAATAAGTATTCATACCATACTCCAAGGAAGATTGATGTATTGTGTGTGTTAAGAAGTTCCTGGGGGCAAAAGAAAACTCTTTTTGTCTATAAGTAGAGTCTTGTACTCCCAGTGGAAAAAGATTGCAATGGACATTGGGTACAGCGCCGTGGGGACATAACATTTACTTCGAATAATCATCACCACTAACCACAATGTCTTTTAATTATTTGTGCTTAAAGTTTCCATTTGTCCTTACTCTTTTGCATATGCATTTTCACATTTTACAAAATAGTATTTTGAGAACCAGTTCTCAGGCGCTCAATGTTCAGCAACTATTTCAAGAGGCTGGTCTGAAGTAAGCTAATGACTTTGCATCCAGTTGTGAAACTCCTGCTCACTTGAGCAGTCCCTATATCCATATCCTTACTCAGGCAAATAAGCTCATTAACTTCAAGACAAACTTTCTATATAAGCAAGGATTTGTGCTGCTTTTCAAGTCAATTTCTCCACTGAGGTAAATTAAGAGATTTGCTTGAATAAAATTTTATCAGTTCTTTAAAGTGTTGAAAGAGCACGTTAGTGGAGTAAAAATTACCAAAATAAATGTCATTAACACTTCAAGGTAAATATGTGGAAACATACTGGTATCGAGGACAACTTGAAATAGTTACTTAGCATAAGCTGTGTGATTACCCAAAATATTCTTATATATGCACATCATTTAGCTTAAAGAAAAAAAAAGTGAAACTGTAAGAAATTTGCATGTTGAAGCATTTTTAACAGCAATTTTGAATATGTCTTTAAAATACTTTTGCTCAGTTTGCCCCCTGCACAAGAAGCAAAACCATGAAGAATTGCTATACAATTACTCCAAAATGAAAAATAACATTCATTCCCATTTCTTCTAAGGGAAAATTAGTAAGTCATAGAATATATTTAACTGTGAAGAATTGCAGTTCATGGATCACTGTCCAATATTCTCCCTACATCCATCTTTCTTTTTTCTGCATCTCCAGCCATTTGCAGTCTGCAATGTATATCTTGATTTAAATTCACGGTGCTACACAGTGGTTTTCATTAGACAATCCTATTGTCCTAATAAATATATAAGGTCACTTTAGCATATACAGTTGCTGAAATTAAACTCGTGAGTGTGACCCTGTCTGCCTAAGGGAGACATTACCTGTCGATGGTTTTTTCATGCTCTCTAAACATGAAATCCTGCAAGAGCTGTTTTCTGTCAACAAAAGCTGAGGTCTCTTGTTTTCTTAAGTGACAGCTTTCTCAGAAGCCACGCAGGCTATAAAGAATGATCACAGGAAGCAACCTAGTACAAACTAATACAAAACTCACCTTTTGAGCAGACAACTTTTTCAAACACACACAAGTACATAAGCAAATTAAACTGGTGCTATCATCCTATAAGTAATTTCCAGCTATTCTAACATTTCTTCTGCAAGATGGAACAGAAGAACGAGGAAGAGCCTTTTGCTTCTGTTACTAAGGCTTTAGTAGATCCTCACATGTTACGGAAACAGGAACTCTATAGCAGGTAAATAAATAGATAAAAAGATTACAAAGATTTCAGCAGGTATGGGAAGCACATGGCGTGGCTCATAAATAGCTGCAGTTGGGGGATTTGAAGATGCTTTGAAAAGCTTTCCCTCCACAAACACAACCACCAGACTTGAATTTCTAGTTCTTTCTAACTTCTGTTGCCAGTGGTGGCACCAATTTGACTTGAACCAAATCCAGCAAATGGCATTTTCTATAGTGTGTACATATTTGTCAGGCTTCCACTTGCATGAAACAAAATGCAGACCTGGAAATTAGTATTTGGCAAGCAGGTTATGTCTGAAAGTGACACTGGCCCGTAAAAGTACTTTGAGAACCAGCTGACTACAGTCACAGAACACATCAGTGCATTCACATCAACACAGAGGAAGCAAGGTCTCTCCATCTACCTTGGATGTCCTTCCACTGTGGGAAAGTGTCTTCACAGTCAGGGAAGAAGAGGTGATTTCTTCTTTTAATTTAAAACATTTTTAAAAAAAGATTAAAAAGTAAACTCCAAATATTTTGAAGTATTCCTTAGAACGCTCAGAGAGAATAAATAATAAACATGTTAGTAATAGCTTTCAAAATATAAAATGTTGTATTAGTGCAAAATATTGCTGTTGAGGGTTTTTTTGTGGCATGAACTTAGACTGCTTTTTCTGATTCAGCTCTTCAGGTACCCTGAAAATAAATATCAGTATCATTGGTGTAATGATAAAATATGCAGATGAGCATGTACACATCTAGATATTTATTTAATTTAGGTTGATTTGCTCATTGTCCCTGTAGGCTGCATTATTTGTGTGATTATAGACCTCTTAATGTAAACTCATAACAAACACAAAAATAGTATGAGGTGGTATCATGCCATCAGTTTTCAGGTGGATTGGCTGAGAATTTCTGTTAACAAACAAGGGGCATGACATTGCACATAAATCTGATCTAAATCTACACAAAATAAAGTTAAGACTCTAAATTCAATCTGTTACTATGTAACTCAGTTTAATGGAGTGTTCCTCAGGAAGCTGCTCCAAACACTCCTAAATTATTTTCCCCTTCCCCAGAATAAGCATCTTGATTGCTTATATTTGGACCACACTGCAGAAGGTTGTCAACATGAGTTATCTTTCTTGCCACAAGCTTGCTTTAGTCAATGCAGAAATCTAACATTACCCGACAAACCCAGTGTTTCTGGTCACCTGAACAAAGCAACCTTCTTAAATGACATTAGCCTTCAGCTGACATACAACCACCAGCAAAATGCCAGGGCGCCTGTCAGTGACATTCTGCTGCTGCAGACTCTCAAAGGGACGAGGTGGGTGTGAGCAAATTCCTACAACACAGCCATGCTGGAGACAGCACAGCAAGAAAATCACTCACAGACACGAACCTCATCACAGTATCTTTTTGGTTCTCTTCACCAACTGAGGTGAAATATTTCTTTATGCATTTATTTGCACATTTGTGTAAGAAGAAGCATGCATGAGCATCAAGACATGGAGAAGGGCTTTTTTAGTTCTGTTCCTCATCTCTCCATAATGTTTGTTGTTATGTGACTTTCTTGTAGCATACAAAGCTGAAAGAAAGCATGAAGTAGTGGGTAGGAGTATGCTTCTGTCATTAGAAGGGTTCTCTGATGTGGACAACTACATGAATATGCAAAAATAATTTCTCTTTTGTCTGTGAAGAGCTATTGTGAACAATCAGCAACCATTTTTCTTTTTATTTTATATTAAACTTCATGCAAGGGGGCACTGAGAAATTTAAGGTCCTGAGTATCTTTTAGGTTTTCTTATTGAAAAGAAATTTCTGTAATGAACACAACCAGAAAATGAGAAAAAAAAAAAATCACATTTACTAAAGTCTATGAGTTATATTTAGATTTTAGATTTGAGGAATATAGGGAGAACAGTACTGAAGACGGCTCGTATTATTTGGGGAAAAGGTTGTGTTAAGTCGAGTTTTGGAGATCAAGAGCTTTGGTGATGAATCATCCCTGGTGAGCAGTGGTACCAGAAGATCAATGGATTTCAGTCCATTGGTACACTCTGCAGTGAGGTGACTTCTCTGTACTCACTGAATGCCCAGTAGATCTTCCCTGACCCATTTGGAGAATCCATGGGGTGTCACTGCAAAGGAGCCTGCAGTCTTACCTCCAGTCTGTTGTCCAAAGGGACACAGGCATGCAGGAATAATATTCCAGTAAAAGATTTACATAGTCTTTCCTCCATCTCACTCCCCCGCCCAATTTTTCATTTCATATCACTATCCCCTGTTGCCAGGAGGAGTTTATCTATGGTGTTTGATAAGGGAGCACTAAACACATTATACTGCTATTTTAAATGACATCACAACTAACTAGATATTTTAATTGAAGGTAAATAACCAACATTATTGCCTTTTGAATGATAGCAATAGTGGAGAGTAATGGCACCACTGAGGAATCAATTGCTATTTCCCTCATAAACCATAAACCATTCAGAGATTTATAATGCTTTTTTAATGATCAGCCCTTCTAGGTGTTGAGCAGCTCCTCTGAGATCCTGAGTCTTCTGGCTGCTCGCTGAAGTCAACAGGAATGGGGAGCAGGGGGTCTCAGTATCACATATCTTTATGCCCACCAGGATGAAACTTGTCACACCAGTTATCAGCCTCAGGGAAAGGAAAGCTTGGGATTTTACTGCACTGCTCTGACACGGTGTGCCCCAAGCTCAAAAACGAGGACACTTGACTCAACCGCTGTTTCATAACCTGCTTAAGAATAAAAATGCATTGAGCATTTGTGTGCATTTCATGCCCTCTTAAGGTAGGTATAGCAAGTAACCTTGTGTAAGTAGCCACGTTGATTGCTTGCTTCCCGCTACATACCTGAATGTGTTACCTTCAAATTTTATCTGTCCAGAGACTATTTTAACTAATGTGGTACAGTTGGTTCAGTGGCACCATATCATGCACAAACATCTGTGGATCCAGAGTGCTGTCAGAGGAAATGTCACACATTCTGTGCTTGGAAGGACTGTCCGCCTTCCCTGGTGCCATGACTCAAGAGACAGCATCAATGCCTCAGGTTTTTTCCTTCATCTGGATTCAATGGCATATTCATATACTCAGACCTGTGCTGACAAATTCAGAATACGTTATTCATTCTCTTTAAATTCAATGGGATTATCCTCATTACACAGGCCATACAAGTCCAGTCATTACATTTTCATTTTCAGCTTGTTTTACTTCAGGTTTGAATCAAAAGCAACTTTTCCAATCTTCAGAGAACACCTATGATGTGATCTGAACTCATCGGTTCTCTTTTAATAGACCAAACTGGTCCATTCAAGCATTACCAAGGATCTTGTCATAATATTGCAAGAGTTGTTGACAATGGAAATGAATCTTGACTCTGGATGTGGGACAAAAGCACAGAAAAACCCAGTCAAGACAGATAAACTCCTCCAGCCAGGCAGAAAGGGACCAGATGTTTAAAGGTGCAGAGAATTTATTTAAAATCCAAACTTGGTCTGGTGAAAAACAGAATTGTTAATACCTATATACTCATGTCATGAAAAATATTGCTATTAATAGGACAAAACCATGAACAATAGCCATTGTCCCTCTTTCTTGTGTACAAGCCTCTTCAGGGATGAAGAGTTTCACTATGCCCACCTAGATGGGTAACATTCTGGGTTTTCTAACCCATTTCTCAAGCAATTTACTAAGCACATCCAATCTAAATTTTGAAAAAGCAGCCAACCTAACCTGGTCCCACTTAAGTCAATGACAAAAGCGCCATTGGCTTCAAGGAGAGCAAAAGCAGACCTGTTGTTGACAGGGAATTGGTGTGTATTGTTCAGCCGAGCATGTCGGACTAGCGTGTATCAGCTCCATGAGTATGAAAGGGAGTTACTAGAGGAAAACCCTGAATATTTATATGGTAGTTGAAGGGGAGGGCTGTTTTTCCCTCTCCCACATATCTCCACTGTGATACGTTAGCTACACGAACGTATGCAATCCTCTCACAACTTCAACACTTGCAGACCCTCGCATTTTCCTTTGTACCCTCTGCAGTGGAAGCAGCCTGATGGAAAAAGAGGTGTGAGGCATTCCATGGTTCTTCATGAGTTTACAGAAATACTGAGTCATCTTCAAGAACCAGTGTGGTCTCAGTGGATTTGCTGTAGTGCTGCTCCAGGGTGTGTGTATGTGTGTGTTTGCGTGTACAGAAATAATCTGTCCAAATTAGCTGTGGGAGAGCTAGAGGGGAGCCAGTTACATATTGGGGTTTCCCAGAGATTTCCAGTGAGATCAGGGGAGCTCCCAGAGGGGATTCAGTACAAACAGAACAGCCCAATATTACAGGGTTATCTAGTTTCATGCAGATTTTAATTAAATGGCACCAGGAAGATTTGAGTTTTCACCATAATTTACAATGTATTTTTTTCTAGACAGCACATCGAATCTGTCCATATTACCAGGATTCCAGAAAACAAAGTAACCATAACTCACGCTTCAAGGCCTGTTCCTGCAAGGAAACTGCAAGAAAGTTTCACTGACTAAAATCAATGACTGCAACAGAATTGGGATCATCCAGCCCCTGGCTAATGGAAATACATCTTCCCATCACATCATCATGATGTATCATACAAATCTAGACCTCAGTCTAGATTTACACCTCAAAGATTTACACCACACACATGGATTTTGAGCTGAGAGGAGCCTAACTGCCATGGATGGCACTGGCAATGTGGGACGAAATAAGGAGAATAAGAGTGTGGCTATTTGTAAGCAGAGCCTCAAAACGTGTTTTTAAGAGGTGAGAGAGAATGCAAGTGTACTTCATTATACGCTTCAGATGATCCAGTCTCACTGCTCATTCAAGTTCTGGGTTTGACAGCTTCCCACTGTATCCTTTATATATCACCCGTTGTGACTAAGCTTTGAGGGGACATGTAATCATTAATCACCATTATGGATTCCTTCCCTTCTGTTGGGTTTGACTTACAAGCTTAGGGGCAGATCCTGCAGCCTTTACTCCTTCCTTCAGTCCTTTGCCCGAGCAATCAGCCCTACTTCACTCATGGAGAGCTTGCAGTGCTGCAGCATCCGTAGAATTGGGCACCAAGTTTCTTACACCAGCGTCCCATTCAAATAGGCAGTGGCTCTTAATCCTTAGCAGGAATTAACAGGGAGTTTCAACACTGCATTATTAAATTAAAAGGTTACAATCTGCCACAAGATGACTTAAGCAGGACTCAGGAGTATATGTCTGTTAATTTTAATGCTCTGTCTCAAAGTACAGAACTCTGGACATTTCCAGCATCATATTTAAAACATGGTACATCTACTAATACGTGATCTGGTGCATTAATGGACCAAATTAAGTTACAGGTATGAATTTTACATAAAATGGATTAATATTATATGTCATGAAGGAATTTTAAATACTCCATCTCCATGCATTTTTAATAGTTATGTGCTCTAATTTAATGTTCCCTGGCATTGCTTTGCTTGAAGTCCCTAAACCCTCCTCCTTCCTTCTCCCCCACACTCCTCAAGTTTTGCTTGGGATTTTCCCTGCCTGTAAACCAGCGTCCCCAAGTCCCTCAAAAAACGTGTAAAGCCGGAATGAGTCTCCTACACCGAGAGGACAAAAACGCGCTTCACGACCCGGGGAGATGCCAGCCCTCCCGGGAAAGGGGACGGGAGGCGGGGGATGGCAGTGCGGTCGCAGCCGCCTTCGTCCGGGTCGGGCGGCGGGGAGCGGCGCCGGTCGCGCGGGGCTGCGCTCCGGACCGCGGGGACGGCGCCGGGAGCCGCTGGGCGGCGAGTCCCGCCCGCATTCCCGCAGTCCTTCCTCCCCGGGACCGCCTCCTCCTCCTCCTCCTCCCCCGCCCCCGCCGCCACCGCCTCCTCCTCCCCGGGGGGGTGGGCGCGCGCCGCCGCCCCCCCGGCCCCGTTGGCCGCCATTGGCCGCCGCCGCGCTGCGGGGGGGGCCGGCGCGCCCTGATTGGCTGCGGCGCGGCCCCGCGGCGCCCCCCCGCTCCCGCGCCGCGCTCCCCGGGCCCCGCCGCGGCGGCGCCCCCGCCTCCCCCCGGCGCCGCCCGCCCCGCCCGCGCCCCGCGCTATATAGGGGACGGCGCGGCCAGCGGCGGCGGCAGAGGCGGCTGTGCTGGTGGCGGGGCGGCTGTCGAGCGCGAGCTTTTCATTTTGAGAAAAAACAATAATTTTTTTTTTCCGGAACGGGGTGGGTTTGTGGTGCCGCCGTTGTCGCGCGGCTCTGCGAGCGCCTCTCGGTGCATCCCCGGGGCGGGCGCCGTTAACGCCAGCGAGGCGCTGCGGCCGCGCTCCGCTCCCGTTGCGGGCGGTGCGTGCGCGGCTTCCCGAGGTCGCAGCGGCAACAGCAGGCGGCGGTGGTGGATAGGGAGGTTTCCCTCCCTCCTTGCAGCACCATGAAAGCCGTGAGCCCCGTCCGGCACCCCAGTCGCAAGGCGCAGCCCGGCGTGGCGGGCGGCGGCGGGGGGCACCCGGCCCTGCGGTGCCTGGCCGAGCACAGCGGCTGCAAGGGGGGCCCGCCGTCGGGCGAGGAGCCGGCGGCGCTGTGCCTGCAGTGCGATATGAATGACTGTTACAGCCGGCTGAGGAAGCTGGTGCCCACCATCCCGCCCAACAAGAGGGTCAGCAAAGTGGAGATCCTGCAGCACGTCATCGACTACATCCTCGACCTGCAGCTGGCTCTGGAGACGCACCCTGCG
Source organism: Monarcha castaneiventris obscurior (assembly GCA_026261815.1). NCBI lineage: Eukaryota > Metazoa > Chordata > Aves > Passeriformes > Monarchidae > Monarcha > Monarcha castaneiventris. The sequence goes on along the minus strand of JAMPIT010000059.1, from coordinate 5,695,920 downwards.
CTGCTCCGGCAGCAGCCGCCGCCGCCCGCCCTGCACCCAGGCAGCTGTCCCGCGGGCACCCCCCGGACCCCGCTGACAGCCCTTAACACTGACCCGGTAAGAGGTGCGTGACCCAGGAGCGCGGGGAGCGGGGTGCGGAGCGGCGGGGCGCGGTGGTCAGTGCCGGCCGCCGTGGGAGCGCTCCGGTGATGCGCCGCCACTCTCGTCCCCGTGGTTCTGCCGAGAAGCAGAAGGGGACGGGGCGGACGGGCGCAGGAGCGTCCCGGCGGTGCGTGGTGGGTGCCCGCATCCCCTCGGTGCGGGCAGGCAGCCGCACGGTGTGCACCGTGTAATTACAGCCTCTCGAGGGAGTAGCTGTAGCCGGCGTGTTTGCACACACGGGAACAGGCGCGCTGTTCCTGCGCTCTCCAGCCTCCGCGCCGTGTAGCGAGTGTGAGGGGCTGCGGGGGCTGTGCACATGGAACGCAGCGTGCTTTGTGGGGGCGGGAATCGGGGAGCGACTCCCTCGTACGGGATCCCCCCCCCGTGGTAGCCCGGCGGCGCGGGAAGCGGCTTGCCCCGGCACCCCGCGCCCCCGGGGCATCCCGCAGCGCTGCGGAGACCCCCTTGGCTCTGTCCCCCCGGGGGCTTCCCTGAGCGCTCCCGACGGGCGCTATGGTAGTGCCGGGGTACGCGGAGGAGGAGGGGGTCTGGGGAGTGGGGGTCTCGGTGTGGTTTCTCCCCAGTTGTTAATTTGCCGTGTTTGGTTGCTGCGCAGGCAGGCTCTGTTAACAAGCCGGGGGACAGCATCCTCTGCCGCTGACCGCCGCTCCCCAGGTGAGTGCCGGGCGGGCACGGGGCCGCGGGCGGGGGGGAGCGCAGCCCTCCGCGGCGCAGCGCCCGGGCTCGGTGGGGCCGCACCGCATCCTGCGGGAAGCCTGCCGAAGGGGGACCAGAGCCCGGCGAGAAATACTTGCAGGAGGCTTTGGGGTTTTCTTTTTAATTACGGGGTGGTTATTTTATTTTCTCTAATTACCGGGTGGTTGGGGTTTTTTTCACCCCCCCCCAAGCACCCCCCCCCCCTCCCCCCGGAGCGCCTCTGGCTGCGGCGTGCAGCTGCGCATCCCTCCCTCCGCCTGGCCCAGCCTGGGAGCTGCGGTTGTTGTTTGACCTGGTTTGTTTTGGGTTGTTGATCAAGCATGTCTTGTGTTTTGTTGGTGGCGCCAGTCGGTCTGGAGCGGAGCGGTTCACACACCCCCTCTATTCATTCCTCTCCCACAGGTGTGCGGCGGCGCCGCGCCGCGCAGAGGCAACGCGGGGGGCGGGCGGCGGCGGGGGGGGCCCGGCCCTGCCCCGCCGCACCGGAGGAAGGAGCCATCCAACCCCCCGAGCAGTTCCCATGCTTCACCCCGGCAGAGCCAAGCCTTTTCACCATTTTGCACGTCCGTAGCGGTCCCCCCCCCCTCCCCAGCTCCCCGTGTCCTTTTACCCCTTCCCCCCCCCCCCCCGGTTCCGTCTCTTCTCGTCGTTCCCGGCCAGCTGTGAGCGGCGCCGTGTCCCACGGTGGCAGCGGGAAAAGTTGCGACTCTGCCCCGGGATAGAGGACCGAGCCTAAACCAGACTGTAGAAACCTTGTAACTCTTAAGGGACCGAGCAGCCGAATCTTGAAGCTTTACTAATCTACCAGAGCATTTGTAGATATATTTGACATCTATTGTTTAAAATAGATGGATTTTATTGGGGCCCAGGGAACTTTCTTCTCCCTGCAGGAATGTTACATATTGTATAGACAAATGAGTGACATTTCATACTGTGTATATATAGAGATGTTCTATAAGTGTGAGAAAAGTATATGCTTTAATAGACTACTGTAATTATAAAATATTTTTAATTAAATATTTTTTTGTAAATATTATAAAGGTGTGTATGTTTTTTTTAATCTGTGGGAATATCTCTTTAGAAAACCGCAGCTCAAGTGTGGAGCTGCTAATATGGAAATACCTTGAATGTTTAGGACGTTTTTTGTCCCCAAATGTCCTTTAGACTCGAAAGTTGCAGCTATAGCTAGTGGTTCTGCATGATTGCATGAGATGTCTAATTGCGAATAAACTTGTTTGGAGTCCATACAACGTGTTTTCCTCAATCTAGACTTAAAATGTTTGTTAGTGTATTATACATTGAGACTACTCTTTTGTCATTTAGGCACAGGGGTTTTTAGTGCATTCTATGAAAGTAGCAGTAAGATGTAGTGTTTTTTACTGAGAATAGAAAAGCAAATTCTATCTAGTTTTTTTGCTAGTTTATGGGGGCAATGCTTTGGATCTCTAATCAGCTTTTTTTAAAATCTCCTGTTGAATTAGATCAATAAATTTGTTTGGGAACTTCATTTAGCACCAAAAGGTTTTATTGCAAATATGTGTTCCTACAGCTTATTAATTGCTTAAAAACTGAAAACAGTTCTCTGCTTGCAACCAAAGGGCAAACCATTAAAAAAACAGTTGCTGTTTCCTTCGTCCAAAGAGTATTAATAGTGAACTGCAGAAAGGCACATGGGAAAAGTCATTATGATCAGTGATGTAAATTCATCTTAAAATGAACTTAAGTAGACCAAAAATCGGATAACTGCGTCAAGATTATTTTTCTAGTACAAAATGACTTACATTTCACTGCAGCTATGTTACAGTTAAAATCCTGTTTAATCTCTGTGATGTGTAACTACTACATGTGAACATTAAACTAGATTTACCTGTCTTTAACTGTGATTCTTCAGCTTATTTCTTGAATCCTCTGAATTTGCACATTCTCTTCACTATTTGTATATAGCATTTGACGGGTGAATTATTTTTATAGCAAGCTCTTGTACAGTCATGTCCTGCTGGCTGTAAACTTGTGTCCAGGCTCAGTGAAAGATCCTCATCTTGTGTGATCAGTAGCCTGCGCACTAGTGAAATGGGATTCTCAGAGTGGGAGAATTAAGTAGGATTTAATTGGGTGCTTTGTAAATAGCTAGCCAACTGTGTGTGTAACATGGTCTGTTTGACTAAAAAAGAGGATTTGTTTCAGATTATACAAGTGTCAAAAGTACTGTAACCCAAGGGAGGACTTCTATTAAGTTAAATATTTATAAGGAAATTAACTATGGGGGTCATTAGGTATTGACTACAGTGATAGTGTCAACAAGATGAACACTTTCTTTATCAAAATAATTGCGTCAAGATCAAATCAAAAAGTGGCTAACACATCTGCAAACACAAGGCCTCCTGTCACTGCAAATGCTTTAAAGGCACAGGCATTTTACAGGCTGAGCCCGGATGGTCAGGGATGGGGAGTGGGTCTCCCTGCATTGTATTCCCCCAGCTCTTCTGTTGCAGTTTGAGTAATTTACTGAGCAAAGTACATGTTCTTGTAAAACTAAGTCACAAACCTCTCATCCTGAGTCTCCCAACTGCTTTGGTGACGGTAAAAATGCTATCAATAGGATTTTTACTGCACTTTGGGAATTTTTCCGTTGTGTTAAAAAGAAGAAACATTTTTTTCCAAAGCATTGGTTTAAATTTACCTTCATTTTTTTTGTTTATCCTATTAATATTTGTAGTCTTCTGCTTACTTCAGCTTGTGCAGCTCAGATTATTTTGTATACACTTTTTCAGTAACATTGGTTCTCAGTATGCTCATTTGTTTCTATCCGCTGTTGCCAAATTATAGTATTCCATTACAAAGAAAAGGAAGCAAGCAAAAGGTGCTGTCCTAAAATATAAAGCTATCCTGTAGAGTTTCTAAATATCAAAGCTGACATATTCTGGGAGAGCTGGTAAATTACTGAGCTGCTCCTCAAAGAAGAACGTAGCAAACCCTGGATTGTTTCAGGTCAGGGCAGTCTCCCATTGAGCGCAGCGGCTTAAGGATTTGGGTTTGCTTTTTGAAAAACTTGCGGTGCAACAAGTTAGGACCTTTAGAAAATGAAGTCTTATTAAAGAGCTGTGAAAATTTTTCCTGTTATGTGTAGTATCCTTCAGAAATGTGAAAGCCTGCATAAGAGAAAACTCTTACCAGATCACTATAGGTGCTTATCTTTACTTATTCCTTATACTACATATAAAACTCAAAAGGAATATGTAAATGCTTGTTTCCTAATGCCTGGAATCAGTACAGTCCTAAATGCAGCTATAATTATTTTTTGTTTTTCAAAGATTCTAGAGTCTTTCATCATACTGTAATCCCATATCTTGCTTAAATCATGTTTTCCATATAGCAAAAGGCGTAAATGTTTGAACAAAGGCAAATTAAAAGGACTCTTTCTTCTAATGCCTTGAATTTTCTCTTAGTCACAAAAGCATTCCTTAAAAGGAGCTTTTTGATTGCGTGATGAGAGTTGTGGTGAGGCTGCCAGATTAGGAATTAGGATACCAAATTCTGTTCCCAGCTCTGCTACTGAGGCTCTTTTGTGACCTTGAGCAAGTCACCGGCTGTCCAACAAACTTTGAGTTTTCCAATTGTACCAGTGGCAACATGTACTTATCTTTATAGAAGCAAGGAGATGAAACGGGCAAAATGCATTCCTGTTTTATCACCTTTCTTATGTGGAGCAAGTTTTGGGTAAGAAAGGAAGCATGGGGAAAGCTGCGGTGATTACCAGAAAAGCCTTCCTAAGGAGGAGCTGGTTGGAAAATACATTGCAAGGTTGCGAGGAACCTCTTTTTCAATTTTACACTGAAATTGTAAAGGACTAGAAAATGGTCTCTAGGAGGAATAGATGAGGGAGACAGGTATTTTCCGTCCCTAACTCGAATGCTGTCTGCAGAGCACAGCGATGGACACTGCTAATGCTGCACATCCGTTTTAGTGAGATACAGCGTGGAGGTCCCAATCCTTGCAGGTGCTGAGGCTCCCCTCTGAAATTTCCAAGTGACAGGAAAGGTTCATTCCATGTAAAAGCCAAATGCCAGCTCCTGTGGCATTTTCCCTGCTGTTTCACATGGGAATGGTATTTATTTTCACTTTCCGTAGTGTTCCTTTTAAACAGTTGCGTTTTCAGCCACAAGCGAAGTGGTCATAAGGAATGCCATAGCTGTCCTGCTGGTTGTTCCGAGAGTTAATGAATAAACCATGTATAGGATAAACAGGTTTATGCAAATGCAGAGCCACACTTTACTATTATTTGTATTTTCAAGGCTTTTGTAGCCGTGGAAGTCACATTTCTGTAAAACCTTTGCAGTTGGAAAGAAAAAACCATGGTACAAGTAATTCAAGTAATTGTTTTAGATGCAACACAATTTACTGGTTTCTCCAATAGTAAGGTTTGCAATACTGAATAGCGTGCTTCCAAAACAGTATTGAAAACGTTCTGCTCTCCAGTCCCAGAACATGTGATCTGAAAACACTGGCTAAATATATTCCCCCATACAACTGCTTGCTTTTTTGCATTAGAAAATCCACCCTTTACTCTCATTCCTGGGGAGAGAAAACTTGTGTGCTCTGCCTACCAGTAGAGCCTGCTTTCCCAAATGTCCAAAGCAGGCATGCACGCACCAGCCCTTGGAGCACTTCGGAGCTGATCTGAGGACTGGAGGCCCTGGGGCTGTACAGCGCTTGGGAGCTTGGCTGCAGGCAGTTGCTAGCCAGATGCCAGTATCCTGTGGGCCAGAGGCAGTCTCTGAGCCACCCCGTCCTGGTCATGCCTTCTTGACAAAAACCTTTTCCCCTTCACAGCCGGAAAAAAAATTTCTCAGGGACCAGGCTATGGCATAAACTGCAGTGTGATCACAGCAACATGGACATGCGGGGGAATTTTCTAAGTTGGCATTCCTCCTCCTTAGCCAAACATCTGCCGGAGAAGAGCCATGTCACCCACGGAGCCCTGGGGAAGGAGCAGTGCAGAGCCTTCCGAGTGCTGTGCCCAGGCACAAGCACGCAGCTGAAGCCATCAGCCAGATGCTGGTGAGCGATGGACCTGGCTCCTGGGCACACTAAGTACTGCAAGGCAGTTTCCCCCTCTTTGTTCCTCTTGGAGATATGACGGGGCACACAAGACTATTTTCAACCCGTGCTTGGCTGTGCAGAGGCAGTTGAGGACCTGTGAGCACAGCCCAAAAAAGCGCATCTCCACACACAAAGGTGCAAACGATGCCAGTGGGCTGCGGCTCCCCGCCTGTCCCCCATGTCAGTCTGAGGGGCACGGGCCGGGAAAGCAGAGCACTCTTCTGGCAGCTTAATTCGAAATAGAGGACACGGCAGTGGCTGGAATGGATTAGTCCCTGTTTGTAATTTCTTGGCCTGTAGGGAGAGGAGCTGGCAGCCCGGACTTTGGCACATAGAGACAGGAGCATTCCCTCCCCACGTGAAGTGCGACGGCAGCGCTGTGCGGGATGCGGGGCAGGGCAGCACGGGCTTTTCTTCCTTTGATGGGCATGGAACACTTTGACATGGTACAAGGGCTGGTTTTTATTTTCTTCTCTATTTTTTCCACCCCTTTTCTCTTTTAACCTTCTTTTAGCCTCAGGTTTGCTTCCTTTTGGGTTTTTTTTTCTCAAAGATCATGTGTTTATTAACTGATAGGATACATTTGCTTCTGGTAAAAGAAGCACTGTGACAATTTTCGCAACATATATAATTTGCTTAAGGACCATAATGGCTTCTTCTGAGCCACGTGTCATGTAAATAAATATTCCAATAATTTTTAACATGCATATTATGTACTCCATAGATCAATGGCTCCTTTGAAGCTCTTACCGTTTATCCTGTAAGTTCCTATTCAGACATATTTAAATATGCATTATTTATTCAACAGGCTATCTTTTCATTCAGAGATGCTCATGTCTGTATTTGTAGCAGTCTAGCATCTATATCTTGTTTAGAATATTTAAAAATCAATATTGCTTAGTCTTTTTAGCAGGTTGGAAAGATTCCCATAAAAATGTGGTAACGGGAAAGAATACTTCAACTTAATAAGACTGAAACATACATCCATTTAGGATCAGTTTTTTTAGGCTTCGGCTTCTGTTCCCATTTACCTTCTCCAGCAGCCCTGGAAACAGGCAGGGCCAGAAACAGGGGACGTGTGTGGGCTGCAGTGCAGGTGTTGAATCCCTGGAAGTGTTTGGGAGGGTGGCAGTGCCTGGACTCAGAGGGGCAGGTTGACCCAGTGCTACAAGCCAATACTTTCCCTTGACTTCTGATGTGTCTGTTCAGAGACTGGGGGGTCCATCCTGGCAGGAGCATCACAGCACTGGGGTAGCAATCATGTAAAAGGACATTGCCTTCTCCAGCTTTAATGAGGAAGCAGTTTCGTGGTTCCTGTGCAGGACAGGCTTGACAGATGAGTAGGAGCCAATATTACCAGCAGTGCCTTGTGAGCTGCCCCAGGGCTTCAGGTGCCACCAGGTTTTTTGGGGGATTGTAGTGTTTTTGAGGTGCATGGGGGCTCCTGCCAAGTAGCTGCCAAAGTCAGGGGCAGGTGTGAAGGTGGAAGCAAAAGCATGGACTTAGATAACTTCATGCTTTTGCAGTTATTAGCCTGGGCAAATCCTTTCCTGTTCTCAGGGGGTGGGAGAGCAGGCAGAAGTTCTATCCCCACCTCAACAGAAAGCTGCAAGGGGAACCCAAGCTCCCAGGTCCTTGCAGGAGTAGCCCATGAGATAAGAGGGTCTCTGACCTCCATGCAGGCTAATGAAGGAGGAAAACCAGGGCCAAGAGAGATAAAGTTCTTATTTAAATGCAGACATCTGCAACAATAGAGGTGGAAATATAAAAAATTGCTATCAAATTCATTTACTTGTAATATGAAGGCTTTTGTCTCACCTTGTTTAAACAGTCCCACTCCTGTGTTTAGTTTACTTGTGTTAATATCCCCCAGAGGCTTCATCATTTGCTATTGATGAGCATACACAAAAAAAAAAAAAAAAAGAAAAGAAAAGAAAAAGGTGGTGCTGTCCAAGCAATTAATTCTCTTTCCAAGTGCTTAAAATTCAGCATGTCCCTTCAGTTCCAAAGGTGCTAGATCTTCAAAACCAGCAAGCTGCTCACAGTCAGCTGGGAAACCCCAAGTTATTTTGGAGCACATAAAAACATTCAGTGCTGATAAATACTCACACTGTGTTTTGCATCTTCATAATTTGGGATTCCATTTACTTGACATATGCAATAAATAAAGCAATAAATAAAATATGCCTCCTGCCTCAAGGACATTCCTCTGTGTAAGTTGCAGCCCAGTATATAAACTCTTCCAAACCAGCTGGTGCCACACATCTACCACACTTCCTATTCTAATTCAGGGACACCTTCATAAGAAGATGACTATGAACAATGCTCTTTAAACCATGATGGAAGCAGGTATGGATAAGGGCTCTTATGAGAACATAAAGCAGTAAAAATAGAGCACTGCTTTAGCTGGAAAATGGGAAAAAAAATTTCATTAGCCCTTTTTGGTGAAAAATGTTTTTACCTAAAGCATTGGAAACTCCAGTGACTCAGCTCTTGGATCAAATGCCCACCGAAGTCTTTCCATCACCTTCAGCAGATGTCAAATGGCAAATTCACATGAATGAATGGGTACATTTAGGTCTCTGTAGTGCACTGCTTTGCATGGACAAAATCCCATTATGCCTCCTCCAGGCCTCAATTAGGAGGAAGATTTTGCCATTTTTTGCCAATTTACCCTAGACCTACACTGTTGTCACTGGTGTAAGAAGTTGGGCGTAGACTTCAACCAAGCAGAACAGCACCGGGACCCACAGCTTTTAATAAAACCATGATGGGTCTCTATGCAAAGAGTTACCTGTGACTCAATAGCAGCAGCAGTTCCATCGTGGCTAAACGGTAACGGAAATTAATTGTGAGGCCCAGCCTGTCCCTGGCTTGGCCTTGGACTCAGTTTCCTGTTACTCACAGAATTATAGAATGGTTTGAGTTGGAAGGGACCTTAAAGATCATGTAGTTCCAACCGCTCTGCCACACGCAGGGACTCTAGACCAGGTTGCTAAAAGCTGCATCCAACCTGGCTTTGAAATACCTGGAGAGTTATAAAATTCCCTTTTCCATTGCCAGATGGGTTTTGAGTTGAGTTTTGCTGTGAGTTTGCCTATGAGTTAGTTTAGTGGGCAGGGCAGGGTTGGATGCTCACTGCCATCAATTGCTGGGGAAGCTTGCATCGTATTTGGCTTGTATGCTAAATATAAACAGAAGTATCTGTCAGTATTTTCTTGGATTCATTGAAATATTAAAACAAATGCTTGTGTCTGTGTTTCAGGACATGGTCTTCTTTATTTTGCTGGGGCAATAGCCATATTGAAACAAACTGTATTTTGTTTTCTTTCAGACAGGTGTGATGGCACACCTGCGGAGCTCAGGCTTGAATAGCAACTCGTAACCTTTTGTGGGTAAGGTGGGGGGCAAATCCTGCTTAACAAGGATGTCAAACTGATCTTTGTTCCCTTCTCCCAACCAAGTATCTGTGGCAACAAACTGGAGACAGGTAAACAATCGGCTTCTGCTACCACAAGCTTTCCATTTACAGTTCACCAGGAGCTCTTATTATATGAAAGGAAAGGGTGGATGTGGTGTCAACACAAGGTAATAGTAATATTATTTGAACAGGTGTGTGGGGTGTTGCTAAAGTGAGAGAACAGGCGAGCTGTAGGGAGCAGTTAGTACAGGGCTGTGCATGTAATAACCAGAGCTCACCCGCGTGTATTATCATAACAATCCTGTGTGGTGATGGGTTTCACAATAAGCTGCTCTGATTTACCCGGTGCATTAAACTAGTTTTGTTTTTTCTCACTTCCTAACTCCCTGCTGGAAAAGAGCCTGCAAAAATATGCACGTTAAAAATTTGGTGAGCAGACCCACCGCGCATGCAGCTACAGATAGATAACCCACCAGGCCACAGTTATCCCCCAGACTCTGCTCCTCCACAGACAACTTTGCTGCTGATTTACGTCGGTGGAAGAGAGAAAGCAGATTAAGCATCTCAGGACTGCATTACAAAGGGATGGCAGGTTTGCAGCAAGTGTTAAGGCACCGTGGAATTGGGAGAGTCAAGTACCTCAGCAGTTTTGTCTATACATCTATTCTCTGTAATGCAGTTAATTTTAATAATGTATTTTCAGTCTGTGATGTGTGTTAAATTGATATGTATCTGTGATTCAAATGTATATTCATCTCTGTGTGTATAGAGTTAGATTAATATCCTTTCAGCAAGAAAACTGTGTGCCACAATAGAGAATGGAAACAGTAAAAATAATCTTTTAGATTCTGCTTTTAAGGAGACGACTGGAATCACATTAGAAAGGATTAATGCGGCAGGTACATACCTTGCTGAAATTTGCATGCTTCCGTTGTGGGCAAGTGGGAAACAAAGGGAAAAATCATACCCTGGTATGCTCCCCAAGTAGAGCTATATGCTATGATTCACTGAAGGCAGCCATGGAGGTTACAAAACAGAAATTAAGAGACGACATAAATTACATGAGGGTGTTCTAGATGATTAGACAACTCGTTGGTCCATTTACAGTGCTGCTCGTAGCTTTATATCAAATCTGATGAAAGAGGGGCAAATTGTAAGCAAGGAAATTTTTCACTCTCTCCTCTCCTTAAGCCATACTTTGTTTGGAGATATCTTAATGCATATCCTGAGCATTTTAATAAGAAACTATTGCATGCCACTGGTTTGTGCAAACAGTAGTTGTATTATTACAGGGGATGAATTAATCTTCCAGGCGTCCATTTGTGTTACTCAGATCAGGCAGGGTTTATTTGCAAAGGGCTGACCCTGCTTCCTGGCAGGTTTGCCGGGAGGTGCCGTGCCAGATTCCCTCCAGTGGATGCAAGAGGGTTCAGCTGGCACATCCCAGGGTCCGCAGGGACAGTCACATGGCAGGGGCTGCCGCCCGAGGGAAAGCAGGGCCAGTGGCTGTGAGGGCAGCGGCACCGAGTCCTGGGTTCGACAGGCTCCTTCAGGGATTCTTTAGTGGGTATTGAAGGAAGGTAGGAAGCAAGTATTCTCAAGCTTGGGTCTGCATTCTTCTGCTAATGCAGATTTAGCCCAAGGTCACAGAAGAAACCTTTATTTCAAGCAGCTTGCACGGTCTTAAGGAGAATTGCTACAGCATTTCCCTTTGTACACATTTCATTAAGTAAATGCTTAATAGCAGGGTGGCTGTCATCTTAGGGCAAATATTTTAGAAATCCCATGTTAGTCACATCAGGTGTGCTTCTTCAATATTGCAACATCTGTTATTTGTTAGATGCAAACAGAGAATGAAAATGTGTATTTGCCTTGTCCTGGGCTCTTCAAGTAATTCAGGCAACCTGGCTGAATGTGCCGGTGACAGTGCTGACAATACAGTTATTTCAGGAGGGTAAAACTGCACCAAAAGTTGAGTATGGGGTAAACTAAAAAGTGCTGTATTACGCTTGGGTGCCCTCTAGTTCTTTTACAATCCAGTGTGTACTTTAAATATACCTTGATCCTTGGAATTTCCTTGTAGAAGTCAATGCTGTGCTGCTGTTCCAGCAGAGCAAACACTGGATGGACTCTTCACAAACAGTGGGTAACTCACAGTCAGCTGAAAGGAGCATACTCTTGATCACAAGGGTCTGTGTTTCTGGATTAAAACAAGAATTTTGGTCTTTCTTTGCAGGCATGATTATTTCACACTAGAAGACATATTTTGAGGTTACATCACAAAAGTCTGATTCTTTGCTTTGGATCAGTTTTGCTGGTTTTTAAGCAAATACTGAAGTAATCAGAAATAACAGCCTGGTAGCATTTTAGGCACAGTTTGAGGAATTTAATTGAATAGGGACTTTAATGAGAGGGCAGTGGATCCTTAATTATCCTCAGGCACAGTTTTAGCGCTTCGTTCATGTATGGTGTTTATCTGGGATGCATCAGTCTGTTATTAGTTGGCTATTGCAGTACAAAAGTTGGTGGCAAAGTCATTGTGGTGTGCTGCAGAAACAGCATTACAGCTGCACAACAGCCTATGCAAGAATTCCTTGAACATAGATGGGATATATTCATTACTATCGTCAATCAGTTAAGAGCTTGTTTGGATTTTGGTTTGGTTATACATTATATATATTTTTAAAAATATATTTATATATATAAACTCCTAAGAACACTGCATGTTTTCCATTAAATTTAATTTTTCAGAATGTTCGTATATTTTGTGACTGACGATTTTCACTTGCTGACATTCTTTTACACACTTGGGAGTCGTCCCCTTCCTTTGGATCAGCCTAAGGAAAATGCTGCCCTCTCTTGAATTTGAGGACGCAGTGCACCTCCTGGCACAGGCTGCCTGGGGAGCGGGAGGCAGCGCGTTTCTGAAAGATGGTGGTGACTTCTGCAGGGTTGATGAGTGTCGAGAAAGGCAGCACTGTATTTTAGACTAGTAAATAGGGTTAAGAGAGTTGTTCCGAAGAATGCAAATTCTCGAAACTATAAATTCTCTCTCTTCTGAAAAAAAAACTGGAAAACAAGCAAAGATGCTTTATTCCATTATGGAAATACCTTAGCCAGGAAAATGTCATTGTCTCCTGTGCCTGCATAGAGAGGAGGCCAAGTCCTGAAATTCTTTGGACTATTTTGAATGATTCTTCACTCAAATCTAAATTATTTCTTTGACTGCTTGAGTTGTGAGTTTTGCTGAATGCCCATCTAGATCTTGCAGGCAAAGGAAAACTTTTTTTTCTGATAGGCCTTCTCTGAAGGAGGGAGGATGTGACTGACTGCCACTGGTCCTCTGCACCAGAAAAGAAACACTTGGGGTCACAGTAGTGTATGAGAACCCCCAAAGCTTTCCCGCTGGTGTGGGACCACAGATGTGTTACTTGTAGAAACCAACATGCCACTGCCTTGAACAGCTTAGTCAGGAGATGTGTCTCCAGCTGGAGGGAGGAGGATGTTTCTCCAGCTGTTTCTCCTCATCTCTGACAAGCATGGGTAGGGCGTACTTTTCATGTGTATTTCCTTCAAGGAGGGAATATAAAGGAGACCTTGTGGGAAAAGCTATTCTGGAGTAGCCTCTGCCTCCATTTCTTCAATAGGGGCATCAAAACAAACAAACAAAAGCTCTCCCCTTCTCCCATAGACACCCCTGGCCGTGGAAAGACGTCTACTTTTCTGCTGGAGGCAAGGGGTGAAAAGGACCATTATGTGATCTGTAGGAGGGACTGCCTAGAAAGTAGTCCTGCAGCAAGGTAGCATCCCTAGGAGGGAGGACATGCAGGTTTTAGTCTGTATTAACCCAGAAGATGCCAGTGCACACACGAGAACCAAGTTTCCTGGATGTCAGATACTGCATGAGAGGAAGGTGAAGCAGGGCGTGCATTGTGGAAGAAAAGAAGAAAAACACACATGCACATCTAAACTCATGGGGTTTTTTTTTTACTGCTGTTATTTAAAGGGTTTTCTGAACATAACCCTCCCCACCCAGCCTTCTTACAGTTCTCAGAAGCTAAAAGACAGGTAGGCTGCAAGGAGTAACATGCAGGGAAAATGACTGGTTAACAATAGCTGTGAATATTGTTAGTTACATGATTTGTGCAAAAGGACATTCTTCTTAATGTTTATCTCACTTTTCTGCACCTACAGTTTTGGGGTTTTTTTTACACAAATGTGAGGCTGATTAATCCCAAATGCAATCTGAAAAAGGATAAAGAGAAGGAGACTGGGCATGTATATGTCACTTTCACTGTATAGTACCTCATCTATATTAAATATGAGACAAAGTAATAAAAATAAACAATTCAGTATTGTGTCAGTTGCAACTCAGGCAGTAACAAAATATTGCCACATTTTTTCTTACAAAGCTGGCTGTGTGGTGGCTGGAAAGAACCCTAAAGCATATAAAGCTCTTATCTTCATACATTTCCCTAAAGAATAATAGATCAGTCGTTGCTCTGATGCTGTTTTAATAATGTACAATTTACAATTCATTTGGTTACCAAGCACTCACAGTATAATTAATTTCACAGACCCTTTCTACACACTGGCATGGTTTATGACAGTACAGAGGGGGAGATGGGGAAACTCTGTTCCCCCTGCTGTCACAGGAGAGTGCCTGGATGATGGGTCACCTGGCTGGTCTCACTGCCATTGTAGGGGTGACAGGGCTTGAGTTCCCCTTTCCTTCTCCCCCAGTTCCCACCTGCCTTTCCCATCTCTGTACGTGACCATCTCCATGGAGGATGTTGCCCTGGGGATGAGCCTGGCTCATCCTGCAGCTCCCAAGTAGCATTGAGCCAGATCTGCCCCATCCCTTTGAGTCACAGCAGGCCCTGAGATCTGCTGCAAGCGCTGGAGCAAAAGCTAAGGTGAGCCAAGGGGAAGACTCAAGGACAAAAGGCAGGTGACAAGTCTTCAGTGCCTCTCAGCAGTGCTCCCCTTCACCCTTGCAGCTGGGGACAGGAGAGTCTGGCAGGAATACAGGTATTGCTTTGGTCAGGAGTGACTGCCCATCTGAACTGTCAGTGCATGAGCCCAAGGCTAATGTCATTTCACAGAATCAAGACATGAAAAACGGAGGGAAAGGCTCCAGAAGCGGGCAGAATGCATATTGTTGGGGGGGCTATTTCTACAGTCCTGTTATTTTTCCCTTTATGGGGAATCTGTACAGTTGCCTGAGAGACTTAAATAATGGACTCTCTGCAATGAATGGAGCTGCTGTTCTGTGATGTCTTGCACATCAAAGCAATTTTTTTGAATCTGCATTTACCTCTTTGATAAAGACAACACTGGGAGGAATTCAGCAACTACAGAGAACCCGCAGGTCTGCACATCCACCCGGAGCTTGCTTTGACAGCAGTGTATGAATTGCTATTGAAGTGATGGTTTTGTTTCCATTATCAAATAAACAGGGGTTTCCTTTTCTGAACTTCCCAAACATTATTTTCCTTTTTGAAGTTCTTGATTCCTATACATGCACAGCGTTTGTATACACATACATGGATACTCACATATACGTATACATATACATACACACACACATATATATAGTTCTGTTATGTATATATATGCCTGAGGGTAGAGGTCACAGTTTGTGAAGGTTGAGCACACAATCCCGGATATAAACACACAAATACTCACACCGAAGTGCAGCTTAAAGCTAGGCTTACTAACTTGCTACAACTATAGTTGCAGTTTCTCACTTTTTCTTAGATGTTCAAAAGCTGGTTTCTTCCTGGGTCTGAAGAACATTGTAAGCCACAGCCCTAAACATTTGATTAACCCCCATGGGACCTGTGTGATTTTCACAAGGCATTAACTATAAGAGGTACCTCTTCTCTTGCGCTGCGTCTGCAGCTTGCAATTCAATCCTAATGATTTGGTTTCCTAATCTGTTACTTGAACAAAAATATGGTGAGGCAGAGGCCGTGAGATACTGCTTTCACATCTTTTTTCCATATAGGATTTGGCAGCCAATTTCAACATATTGATGACCTGCTGCTCTTATTTTTTTACATCCACTGAAATTTGACTCTTCTGTGAATCAGAGCATATCTATAAACTAAGTGAAACCAAAAAATTATATTAAGGACATCATGTACATATGTATAAAACACCAACAATTATTATTATTATTGTTATTATTAATAATAACAATGTTATTATTATTATTATTATCATAATCAATTATTCACAATACAATCACAATTTAAAGCTTGTGTGGTTCATGTATCACAAGGTTCACTTCAAAACAGGGCTCAAAATCTCTCCCCTGCAGTCAGGTTTACAGTGGATTTAAAGTAATGCTCGTGTGCCATGAGAGGGCTGATGGAGTCCTGTTTTCCCAGGGGAGTGTCAGACTTTTCTGCCTGAGAGAAAGCACCCAGGAAAACCTGATGTACTCCTAAGATGTGGGAAGTAGCAAACCTGAAAAACTTTGTTTTTAATCTTTGAATATCAAAGAGTTAAAATCTAGCCTTCAATCCAGGTGAATTTTTTCAAGCCTATGATTTTGGAGTAGATGAATGTCTGTGTAATTATCTATTATCTGCTTTTTTACCTGTTTCATTTCTCTCCCATACAATATTTCTCTTAGCATAATTTCTTCTTTTCAGTTCAAAAATATTCTGTTTTGACTTAATGTTGCTCAAGAAATTAACACAACCGTGTTCATAAAATTCCTGCAAGCGCCAACCTGGTTGCAAGGCAAAACTCTCTACTTTGAATTTCCAGGTCTGTATCTATCAAAGAGAAAAAAAAAAAAAAAAAAGAAAAGCATAGCATTGCTAGGAAGTACTACTTGCTTTATTTCAGCATTTTTTCAGTACTAAAATCAAAGAAAAATTTCCCAGACATGAAAGTAAAATTGACAATGTTTAAATCCAAAATGGCTTAACAGCATTTCAGAATTTAAAGCATTTATGAGAAATACACAGAAAGACATTTTAAAGTTAGATCACCTATTTCCTTTGGAAAAAAATAATCTGGTAATCAAATCTAAACAACAACTAAACCAATTCTCTTTCTTTTATGACCACTTGGGGAAGAAGGAGCCTTTTCTTTTTTCTTAGCCCATATTAAATACGAGTTGGAACCAAGACAGCCTTTGCAGTGGAAAGGAAGCCAGGGGGCCAGGCTGGTGTCAGCATCATTGGTGTCATAGTTAGTTCTGTTACACACCTTCCCTCCAATTCCCTCTGTCTGAACCCACAGGGACCGCTGACAGTAGAAGGTTAGATGCACTTTGATGAGGAGGACAGCTGGCACAAAATGGCCCCCATCCATTCTCCTAATCCCCCCTTCCCTCTCAAAATGCCTGTTGGGAATGATCCCTGGCAAGTGTTAGCTGTGAGCTGTGTCCAGGGATGGCTGGGGAAGAGTCATACTTGACCCAAGTCAACACCATGCCAAGGACCGCTGTAACAATTTAACAATCCAGAAAATTGAGCTCCAGCACCTGGGGACGTTCCCTGGCACTGTTTCCTTGACTATCTGCACGTGGCCAAGCAGAGCAAACTGATTGATAAAGCACCAATATGATGGTGCAGGGTTGAAACACGTGACGGCAGCATTCCACATGCTGGCCCAGACATTATGCTGAAGTTTTGCAAAGCAACTAATAAACGTAGCAATTGCTTTTTAAAAGGAGTCTAAAACTCGCCAAAAAGGGAGTCAAATCCCCAAGCTGAAGGCAAGTCAAGATAACACTTAAGTGGCTTATTCATGAAAAGCTACCACTTGACTTTCCACAACAAACTTGCCAACGTAAAGCTTCGTGGAAGGAATGCAAAACAGCCAGGAGAAGCTCAAAGAAGAAAAATATTTTCGGTCAAGGACAAAATAATCACATCATCTCGAGCTGTGACACGCCAGCTTACTTAGCTTTGATTTCACCAGCATAACTACCTGGCGCTTTGTGTGATCAAGGTGCCCACAGCTGTAATCTAATGTGATCTGGAGCTTATTCACTGATCACAGCTGTGTAATTTCAGGTAACATGCTTCCCTTGTTTAGTTTTGTTTAACATTGTTAAATATATAGTCAGACCATCTGCACAGTATTTTTTTAAATTGGAAATTACAACCATAACTTCCTTTTTATATATCAATAAACTAAATAGCAAAATTTCAAAGGGATCCTTCTCTACCAAACAGTGAAGCAGAATGTTTGTCCCACGCCACACCATTGCCTAATTGCACACTAATTGGACAAACGTGATTAAATATTTCAAGATCTTTACTAATTGCCTCTATTTTAGCTTTAAAATTTGCTTGCCACCAACAAATTTAATGACACTGGTGTCTAGTCATCAGCAAAAAGCCCAAGAGTTGCTCTTTAAAATGTACCTAGTCAGAATATTTACTGATTGTGCATTGTTGTTTCCAATGTAGCTTAATTAGAAATCCAATCAGTTCTCCAAGTCTAATTATACTTGATTTGTAGATTCAGACTATGATACATAATGAAGCTAAGCAGCTAACAGTAAACGTGCTTGAAATGTAACAATAAGAGAAATATTTTTAATGCATGCCTTGTTATCATTTTAGAAACTCCGAGTAATATATGAGATCAAACACAAAGGGAAATACGGAGATTTATGACTCCATAGATTTAAAAAAAGCCCATGTTTTATCCTGCAGCAATATAACTGGCGTATGTTTAGTGTTTAAAAATATTTCCTTTGTTTGTTTACTTATTTGTTTGAACAAGATAGCAACATATATTTTGTGGATACATTGATGTCTGTACTTGGTTGCATTTATCTTGCGTGCCGTTATTTTTTGCCCTTATTTTAAATGGCATTATGCATCAGAAACTGGGAGCTGGGTTAGAGATGGTTACTAAGGCAGCAGTTCCCTTTAGTTGAGTCCCTACATCTTCAATGCACCCTTAATTTACTCTTCTCTCTGAGAAATATCCTTTAGGGGCCAAGGGCCAGATGTTTCATTTTATTCCATGCTGTGCAGGGAAACACATCTGCTCCGCTATTATTTTTTACCTCAGTCCCACAGTCTGAACATTGCAGCTGCAGCCTTACACCCATATTTGTAGGATCAAATTAATAGCATGTCACTTCTGGTATTGCCTACAATGTCCTTTTATTAATACTTTTGTGTAGTAGCAAGCATTTTGATCGTGCTTAAGTAACAAGAAGCCCATTTTCTGAGGAACAGGAAAACTTGGAGGAAGAAGACCAGAAGGAAAGAAGTCCCATCAGCAAGCCATGCCAACACCCCTGGTTACTTCCCTGTGTTTCCAAGAGAGGAATCCACAAGCAGCCATGCTTTTCTGTTTAGAAAACTATAGATTTACCCACGGACTTTTCAGAAATCAGCCTATTTCATTGTTATCTCCCTAGCTTGGAGGCCTTTGACATCATCTTCTTCAGATTTTTTGGGAACCACTTGTTGCTCCTAAAGGGTTCACTGAAGGGTACCCTTTTTTGCTAGAAATTTTTAGGGGTGAACAGATTAGAAACAGCTAAAAACCACCTCGGTTATCTCATATGGAAAAAAAAAACACCTTCAAACCTCTGACAGAAAGCATTGTGATCCCAGAATCCAGGTGAGGAGAGGAGAAGTAAGGTAGGTAGCAACTACCTTCAAGCAGTGTTGGAAGAAAGGCTGCAGTAGAAGGAAACTGAGGCTCACTGACCCTTTCCCTTTTAGAGGGGACTCCCAGGAGCTGTATGCAGTTCGTAACTTTCTGTCCTTATCTTTTTATTCTAAATCTCTTCTTAAATCAAAACCCAGTCTTTTCCTGTAAAGGAGAAGCAGAACCAACTGGCAAGTCTTTGTGTGGGGCCTACAGGAGACAAATGTTGAAAGCTCACCCCACTAATTGCCGCATTTCTGAAAGAAGTTAATAAATAAAGCAGTTCATGAATAAAAGCTGTTTCCCAAGTTGTGGTAACACTACTGAGAATATGAAGGATGGGAAGATGGAGGAGGAAAAGGCAACAGGGCAAAAATAAGGAAGTAAATTACTAATGTTAACTTCTGCTCAGTAAGAAATGCAGTGCACAAAGTAAGCAGGCACAGAAGGGAAAAGTTAAAAAAAGTTCTTGGTGAAGTAGTATGGCTTAACTATGGGCAGTGCAGTCTTGCTGCCATGTGGTACCATGGTTGTAAAAGCTGAGGGTGCCACCCCAATGGGGTAAGACACCACGGGGCAGATCCCGGCTTGCTGGGAGCTCCGTCAGCTGCACAGCCCCGAGCTGGCTGGAAGAACAGCCCAGCTTCCCTCAGCGACACCCCAGATCTGGTCCCAGTGGCTGAACGGCCTGACTACGCTTCCCTGATGGTCTGCCACTGGTTTTTGGGGTCTCTGTTGGGAAATACATTGAATGGCTTTGCCTGGTGGCAGTGTGACCTGTTGGATGCAGCACAAAATGAGCTGGCAGGTGGTGTTGGCTTTCACACTGGCTTCCTTCCCGACCTCCCTGGCACCAGGGCACGGCCTCAGCACTTTCTGTCTGAAAGCCAATACTCACCAGCTTCCCAGAGCACTTGAGCTCTGTAGATGAAGAGCACTGAACAGCAGCTGACTATTATTTTCAGGCTTCCAGCATGGTATTTTGTACCATATACAATGAGATAAATTCCAATTTATTTTTTTCTAAGTAACCATTACAAGTGTTCTTTAAAGAACAAAAACTGTGAAATGGAGATGTTATTAAAAACTTGACCTTGCTTTAACAAGAATGTTTGAAATATTTTTCTATGTTGTTCTACCTAATTTTTTGAGTCCAAGGGTTGGGTTCTCCCTCCCCTCTCTTCTCTGCCCTTAGAATCAACATCACCAAGGACAAAAGTTTTAAAAAACAGCAGAATAAAATATTTCAGTCACATCCTCCATACTAACCAGTGTTCAATATTTTATCTTTCTTTACTTTTTTTTTCATCCGTGTGCAATCAGCTTTGAAAATTTCCTTTGCCTTCAATTCTTTTACCTTTGATGGTATTCAGATTGCAGGCTATGCCTTGGCCCCTCATGCCACACAGTCTTCTATTTATATTATTAAAATGCAGCACTTGCTTTTTCATTTTACTCTGTTTACAGGGTATTGCTTTTATTGATTAATGTCTCAGACTCAAGTAAAATGCTAATCACGCAGGGAAAAAATTCTAAAAAACTCAATATGCTGATCTATGGTGCTTGGCGTTGGAAGTAACTCACTAACTTAGCCCTGAATTAAACTTCAAATTGGAAACAATTCCACCCCACTAATGCAGTGCCTGAAAACCTGAACCTCTTGGGCTGAGAGTACAATGTGCTCCTATTCTATGCTTGCATCTTGAGGCATATGAGACCCAAAGAAGAAAAATTATAGAAAAATTGCATATTTAGCTTTATTTGCCTAGATCTATAATTTTCAAACTCATTTATATTTATCTATTTTCTGCCAAAATGGTGGCTGCCACATACTCCCTCCTTAGGACAAGTCTAACATGACAGTGTGTGTTCTGGCAGCTGTGACAGTAAATTGCAAGCGGGCTTGGAAAAAAAAGTCAAACCTAGAGATACAGCAGATCACTCTCTGCTTGTGCAACACCAGCAGATGACCAGACTCTGCCACGTTGCTTGTGCAATGCCAGCTGCTGAGCAGAGGAGGAGTACAACAGGTTCTGGGTATCTCAGCATCCAAGAGCGAGACTGCATTTTGTTGCATTGAAGAGGAGGCAAGGTGTCCTTTACTGCCCCCGAGAGAGTAGGCTTTTAATTACCATTATTGTGAGGAGCTCTTCCACATCCTGGAATTCCACCTGTAATACTGCATCCAGCACTGGGGTCCCCAACACAACAAAAACACAGACCTGCTGGAACAAGTCCAAGGAGGGCCACTAGGATGATCTGAGGGCTGGTGTACCTCTTCCATGAAGACAGGCTGGCAGACTTGTGGCTGTTCAGCTTGGAAAAGAGAAAGTTTCAGGGAGACCTTATAGAAGTCTGCCAGTACCCAAAGGGACACACAGGGAGACTGGGGAGGGACTTTTCTCAGGGGCATGTAGTGATAGGACAAGGGGGGATGGCTTTAAGCTGAAAGAGAGTAGGATATTAGGAAGAAATTCTAATGCTAATTCTGTGAGGGTGGTGAGACACTGAAATGTGTTGCCCACAGAAGTTGTGGGTCAGTCCCAGGCCAGGCTGAATAGGGCTCTGCAATCTGGTCTAGAGGAAGGTGTCCCTCTTCATGGCAGGGGGATTGGAGCTGGATGATCTCTAAGGTCCCTTCCAACCCAAACCATTCTGTGATTCTGTGATCCCCTTCGCCCCTTTCTAAACAGCAACACGAACAGCAATACTATCTTGGGCAGCCAAGCAAATCCCAGGAAAAAAGAGAATATTTGTGAGCAAAAGTGCCCCTTGCCCAGCGCCACAGGGAAGCAGCAAGTGCCACAGCCTCCACCTCACAGAGATGTGTTTCTGTACTCACCTGTATTTTCCTCACATGCGGCCCACAAGAAGCTGGCAAGACTGTCTTTGTGCAAAGAACTGATGTGTCAGTCTCTGCTGGTTCAGGACTCGTGTGATTGAGGCCCCAATTACAGTAAGCTCTCAAATGTATTTTAAATCCTGTATTCACCTCAGCATGTGGTTACACCAGGTGCTAAACCGGGAACAAATGCTCAAATTATATTCACTTCAGCAGGATATAAGCAAGAGCTTCAACTCAAATGTGGGTGTACATCCTAACTTAAACAATCATGTTATTATTTCCTGAAGCAGGATGTAAACACTGACCCACATAAACAGCATAAAACATTTAATCGTCAAAAATCCTTCTTGGTGGTGCAGTGTGATTGCAAGCAGTTTTTCTGTGGTTGAAGTTTTTGTCTGTAATCTACATGTCCTGTAGAAACAAAGCTAAGTTGACTTTAGAAAATGTTCAGAGACTGGAAGAGGTTAATTGATGCTTTTGTTTTTCTCCAAACCAGAAAGCTTTCTTTTTTAAAAAAGCTATTTTATACTTTTCCCATTATACTCTCTTTTGCCCCCCTTTTTCTCTTATTAATAAGGTCTGGCCCTCTTTAGCATGCAACAAGAGCCTAATGAGGCATGCAGGCTTCTGTAATTTCTTCACTGTTGAAAATGCCTGACACTAATCTATGCCATTTATACTAATAAGAGGTGCATCAGCTGATATTTGGTGCAAAGGAAACATTTTAAATATACTTAACTGAATGAAGGTAGCAGTTTCTCACAAAGTTTATGCTACTGTTGAAATTGGTGTCCTAAAAGTACCACAGAGCTGTGTGTGCTGCACAGTACACAGAGTATACAGTACTGCACAGTACAGACAGTGGAAAAAAACCCCTGATGTTCAGCAATATATTAGCTTTATATTTCATGTAACCCTGTCAAAGAGATACTGCAGGAAAATCATATCCTCCAGTTTTTTTCTGCACTCTATGTTTGCAGTTTACAATGACAGTGAAGAACTGACCTAAAATATGACGTTACATTTTATACTAAGTGGACATTAATTAATGCTAAATTGCAGGAGAACTCATCAGGAGTTTGTGCTTTACATATGTAGGCATAACACAACAATTCAGCATGATTAATTATGTTCCAGTGAACAGCTAGGATTTACATGTGGAAAAATGGGGGGAAGGGGAGATGCATTCCTTACAATGAGTTTTTCCCCTGTTCCTAATTGTGAGCTTTGCATGTGAATTTCTCCACTGTCTCATTAATAGCACTTAACTCTGACAGAGCTCCACTAATTCCAGCAGTAGAAGTGCTGGTGTAGCGACAACAGACGAAGGGTGTAAGTGAGGCAAGGATCTTTGGGAGGGGCAGTATCTCTTATTAGAGAAGCAGATGCAGCTGGAAAAAGTGGAGAAGTTTTGGGCACACAGTATTTTTCTCAGTTTTGAATCAAAGGCTGCAAATGACTTTCCATGTCATGCCTGAAGAAAGGCTCTGTGCCTGAAACTTTTTCCAGTGAAATTGGTCATTCTAATAAAACACAGTCTCTTTCCTTTCAAATCTCTCTTTATACACGTATTTTAGAAGGGCGGAAAGTATTATCATCTCTGCTTCAAAGATGCTGAAACAGAGAAGCTAGGATGGACTGGACTGAAACCCAGATGTGGTGATTGCCCAGGTGAGAGAAGTCCAGGTTCCTCACTCTACCTGCTCTGCTTCCTGCTATGTGAAGACAAAAATATCAGGAGACAGGACTGAAATGATTCACATTTCTGAAGATGTGCCCCAGACACACAGTTACCCTGTGGTTTTGGAAATACAAATTCATACCTCCAATTTAATAGGAAATACAAGTGTGCACTGTGGAATGCTATTTAAGTGTCCTCCTATCTGCCAAGTGGTGGAAATAGAGCTGAGAACTCCCCAGAGGCTGCACATTCACTTTTTCGAGAAAGAAGGAATAAAGGAAGGGAATAGCAGGCCTGGGAGAATGGATATGGCACAAAGATCCCAGCCCCAGCAGCACATGGATCAGGTGGTCCAGCTGTGAGGGCTGAAGAGGTCATCTTCAGCTAGATTTAGAAACTAGGGGGGAGATTTTTTCATCTGAGCAGGATGTGACCTGTTACTGATACTGGTGTCAAGATGTCCCTCCTGTTTTAGCAAGCCTTGTCCAGAGGTGTCCAGAGGTCACCTCTCCCAGGCACACTGCTGTCCTCTAAGTCTCTTTGCTTATGTCTGTCAAGAGAGGTGTGAAGGGACATCCCAGCACCAGTGTCAAGGACATATCACAAAGCACATCTCCTGAGCTGAGTGGCAAAGGAGGGCTTTGAAGCTTGTTGATTGGGACATTTGGAGGCTTGCTGTTGTCCCTCATAACTGTGACAAAACCAAAAAAACCCTATTATTTTGCTGAATAAGGCCTCTGGCATCTGCAGGCCATGTTTCCCTTCCAACAGCACCTGCAGTTTTACTGGAAGCTGTGTGAAGCTGTGTAGTGGCTGGCTGCAGGATCTCCTGCTTCAATGTCTTTCTGATGGAGCAGTGTCACTCAAAGCACAAGTGTAGATGTCCTTCCACCTCAGGCAGAAGCTTTGTGGATGTTCTCAGTTTCTACTTATGGGGCAAGTCTTGTATATCCTTCCTTCAAAGTGGTCCTGGGAAGGGAATTTGAAGAACCTGTTATGCAGTGGGAAATAAAAGGCCTGTCTTTATCATGTGTTGTCATAGGGTGTGTTTACAAAACTAAACATATTTGTCATTTATGGAAAATTGTTAATAATAGAACTTTTTTCTGCTTCTTTGTTGTCCTGTCACTGTGCCCTATTGTGCCCATTTTCTCTGTAAGGTAGCCATCATAACCACGGCAATCATCTTCCTCTGGAAAACTCTAGGTGCACTTTTTAATTTATAATCAAATATGAATTAATTATTTTATTTGCATGTTTTTGCCCTTCTCCAAGTCTGGAGGAAGGGGAATCCAAAACCGTGGTTATATTGTAAGGCCTGCATTTTTGTTTCTGTTTGCCCTTTCTACTTTACACCTTGAGCACAGATTTTCACAGGAAATCCCTGCCTCGCGTGCTTTTATTCCTCTGCCATATCTACGTGACAGGGCTCCCCCAATGCCCAGGCCACTGGTGAGGCAGCAGCCACCTGAAAGGGCTGGGCACCCGTTGTCCAGCAGCACTGGCTCACGGGGCCAGCTCGGAGCAGCTGGCCCATGGGTGCCCCACATCACACAAAAGGATGACAGCACACAAAAGGATGCAGGCAAGCAGCCTGGCCAGCAGGAAAATCAGCTCCCTGCTTGCCACAGTGCTCCAAGATGCTGGTGTTTTCCACTCAGTGCATTCCCTTAAATATTCAGTGTAGGTCACAGCAATCTGTGTTGCAATGACCCCTCTCCTATCGCTGGGCTTTTCTGACATTTCAGCAGCAATCCTGCTATGTCGCTGGCACTGTGTAAATGGTTATTCAGCCCCTCTTTTCTTCCCCAGACCCAGAGAAATTCTCTATGATTTATCCTCTCAGCATTTGCAGCACTGGGTGCAGATTGAATTGTGGGCTGTCTGGATCTGTAACTCATCCCCTGGACAATTACTGGACATACATATCCCAGCACCTCTCTCCTCTTAACCTTCACCAGCCTAAGTGTGTTAACTCCCCAAAGATTATCAGCCTGTCTGAAGGTGTGATTGAAATGAGCTCTGCTCCTCTCAAGAAGGCAGTGCCCTAGCCTGCTAAATCACCGGCTCTAATCTTGAGCATTTAAGCAAAAACAAACAAAATAATCTTCTAGGAAACACTAATAGGGCAATGTCTATACTCACATCATGTGTGTCAACTGCCCTATTAATTATTATCATTACCTGCCTTCATAAATTGAATGCAACTGCAGTTCTAGCACTGTGGGAAACCAGCATTAATTGGGAAAAGGTCTACAGAAGCATCCCTCTGTATTTGCATGTTTTCCCTCTCTCCCTGCATGCTCCTAGAACACAAAATGTACCCGCTAACCTACTCTACTTTACATGCATGTGTGTAGAAACACATATATCTTGTGGGCACATGTATAAGCTCCTTGCATGTATAGGCTCCAATGTAGTTGAGTACAGCACCTTCTTTCTAAGCAGCTTTTTTTGCAAACGTTGGTACATATTCTTAGCCTGTTGTTGAAATAAGTGCAGCCATACACTCCATGAGGATATGTCTTATGCCCTGTGTCTTGACATTTTCCAACAGATGTTGTCTAATGCGGTTGTAGAAGGTTCACTGTGGATGCAGTGAGCCCAATAAATCTTCCTCTTAAATGCAGACACTCCACCGTCCCAGCATCATATACCTATAATACATTTTAATTACTTGGCTATTCAAATTATACTAAATTAGATCTGCATGGAGCTGCATCACGGATTTCTCAATTTACATTTAATCCATGGCGAACAAAATAAAAAAAAAAATCTTTGCAAGCACACTTTTTATTGAAACTTGCAGGAGCTACTGAAGTCTGATACCTTTAAAATTATTAAGTGACAAAGATTACTAGCACTAAGGTTCTACTTTGCTTCCCCATTAGCCATTTAGGTGACAGCTGCTGTATTACACATAAAGATGAACCATTCCTTGAGGGATGATAGTGGTTCCGCTGTGACACTACTGGCATAAAGCATTATCAGACCATAGCTGTGCTTAGAGCCATCACAGTCTCCTAGGCACCTATCAGTACCCTCATTATCTGCATCACAGAGTGTCTAGAAAGAACACTGCCAGGCTTCACAGCTTTGCAGCTCATTTGAGAAGCGGAAATTAAACATCCCAGGAGAAAAAACAGGCACATTGTAACAGCACCAGTGCTGTACACACATAACATGTTGACTGCTGTTGCACTGACTTCTGTCTCATTAATTTAATAGGCTCCTGGATTGGGGATGGGGAGGTGGAGAGGCAGCCTTTACAAGCAGATTACTGAGCAGGGCTCTCTGCACTGATTGCGAATCCAGATCGGAGAACTTACACTGAGCACCGCCACACTTCAGATGTCCGTCCCGACTTCTGCAGCTGCCATGTGGTGAAATAAACCTGACAGAGGCAGAAAAATGAGTGCATCATATATGTGATCCATGCTTAGATTATCCTGAGTCCTTGTGTGAAGTAAAAGAAAGTAGCACAGGTGCCTTTTCAGCAGTGACTGTAGCTGCGTGCCCGTGTGAGGGTTAACAGAGTGTGTTAAAAGGGGAGTGCTGCATTCAGAGAGGGTTGTGATAGCAGGAGCAATCCTGAAGCAGCTCAGCGTGGCTCTGCTCTCCAAAAGGAGCTGGTTTGCTTCCTTTGTCTGAAAAACAAAAATTCACTTATGTGGTGATGCCCAGCAAAAGGTACAGCACACACTGAGGTTTCTGTAGGATCTGAGCGGAGCATACATCTTCCGGTGGCCAAAGGGTGACTTGCTCCCTTAATCAATACATTTAAGCAGCTCTCACTTAAGCTGAGGCCACTGAGTGCATGTCAGGGAAGAAAAATGGACATGGGCTTCCATTCCATTCCCTTGCCAGATTTTACATCCAATAGCACCTGAAGGAATTTGGAGATGCAAACATTTTCTATTCCATTCTAATGAGTTACTGCAGGTGATCTCATGCACTTCTGTACATTTAAATTGATAAGAACATTATAGGAGATGTCAGTGAAAGCAGAACTGCTCTGCAAACATATACACTGTAAGAGATGTTCATTAACATGATCTCACTGTCAGCAGGGTGGTTGGGTATGTGTGTGTATCTCTGCCCTCTATTTATTTGTATGGATGGGTGACAAAAGAGAAGATATAGAAGATATAGAAGATATAGAAGAAATAGAAAGAAGGTGAACTCATTTTTACAGTCTCTGCAAAGCAACTTTACCCATCATACAGGAGCTGAATTCCTCAGACGCCATTGTTCTCTCTGCTTAGTTTATTTAGGGGGTACTCAAATGCTTCAGGGGTCATGCTCAGATATGGAACAGGAAAAGGAGCCTACAATATGTATACATAGAATCATAGAATCATTAAAGTTGTAAAAGACCTTTAAGATCGTGCAGATTTTTTTCCAGATCATATGACAAAAAAATGCAGAAGCTGCACTATCTAAAAGCTCACACAAAGCAATGACAGTATGAAGAGCAGGTGGGAAACTTGTTTAGAGGGCCCTGTGGATTATACTGTCAAAGGAATTGCACTTGGTGGGTCTATTAAAAAAGAGACACATGCCCACAGCTGGCATCTTAAATACATCCCCACCACTTGGAAATGTTGTAGGTCCTTGCACCCCCACACTTTTTTGGGAATCGCACAGCCAGTAAGGGAAACTTCCTTATTTGTCTCACCTGACATCCAAACAGGTATGCTAAGATTTTTGAAACTGTGGAAATGGACAGGAATAAATATCCCAGGAAAAAATTCAGAATTTTCCCTCAAAAACTGATTCCTAGGAAAATTTCTCCAAAGTTGATAGCAATTACTGACTCTTGCTTACTTGAAATTTGTTCTGGCTTATAGAGGCAAACATACATTGTGGGTTTTCTTCACAGGTTCTTGGACATGCACTTATTATAACCAATGTACTTTCACCTGCTTCTACATTGCTTCTGCATTCAGCATTTGGGCTACTATTCCCCAGGTATCCTTGGACAAGGGCAAGGGTCTTGAGTGTTTGGGGCTGGGGTGAGGGCTGGAACAGTGGTTGGAAACATTGCCATTAGCTGAACGTTAGAAACAAACTTTCAGATGCTCATCATGTTTAAACATCTAAACTCAATGTTTACAGTCTCATTTTTGACCATAACTGGATTTCCTGATGGTGGAAAGGAAATCTTGGGGCAGCAGTAGCAGAGCCTCCCCAGCATGGCCTGCAGCCCTGGCACCTGATGCCCTGCCCTTGCAGCACAGACCCCCTGCACCTCCCTGATGCCAAGGGAGCACATGTCACTCAGATACTAAATTGTGGTGGCTTCTAAGGCCTCCCCCTTTCAGCTCTACCCTTCTGGAATCTTTGACTCCCAAACATCAGGGTTAGCCTGAAACCTGCTGTCTTCACAGATAATATCTTCATGTCCAGGATACACTCTACTTCACCACCTTCTTATTGTAAGATGAAGAGCAGAAAAATCCTTTTATTCACATCTGGAATCTGGAAAAGCTTGTAAGTCCAGTAATCAATGTTTGACCTGTTATACCTTTGTGCTTTAGTGTTTAGCAAAGGAATGTGAGCTGGGGAAAGGTACAGGTTTGTGAAATAGCACTCCTTTTCCAGACACAAGGAAACAACCCTGTTCTAAACTCATAAGCATGGATGTTGGAATTATAATATGAAATTGCCAATAGATGGTCCTTTTGGCAAGAAACATTTGTTTCAGCACATGCAGTGTTATCTTGCATTCCTATCTTGTTTTATTTCTCTGTGTCTGTCCTCCCATCAGATAATTTTGGACAATGCACACCAAGGCAACCATGTGTGCAATGTTGTCTAGGAATCTGTGTCCCCACCGTGGACAAAGGTTTCTGGGGCAAGTCTACAGCTAAAGGCCTCATTGCACATTTCTCTTCAGCCTCTAGACCACGCTTCTGCTTGGACGCCCAAGTCCCTTAGCCATTTGGTGGGACTGGGACGCAAGGTATTGAGAATCATTAATTCGTGCCTTAAACTTTTTTATAGCTTATCCTTGGAAGAATCAATTCATTTAAGGCAGGGGCAGAGACACTTGTTTTGTCTGCAGGCATTTCAAACTCCGGAGAATTCAGAAGGCTTAAGGACTTTTTAAAGAGGGGATAAAGGTTTACATAACTCTGACATTCCTATATGCCTTTAAGGTTTGCAAGGTGGCTGGCATGTGATTTGAGGTGCACAAGCATCACTGTAGACCAGTCCCCACTGATTTAGGTGGTGATACAGAACATTTACACAAGTGTAACTGAAGGATTTTTTATTTTGAAACTGTTCTGAGTCAAACCCTGGTAGAAAACATATAGGGATTAATATGAATTTATCGCCCCTCCATTAATTTCCAGTGACAGACTCATTCCTTTCTATTCCAGCTTGGTTTTGCTCCCAAGGTACTAAGTTTAAAAAGCCCATCAGTCATGTCTTCTTCACTCTTGGCGCTTTAGACCCCCAAGGAAATGGATCATTATTTTGTCCACATTATCCAAAAAGACCATAGCAGTTCTGATAGAAATTAAAATTGAAAATTATTTCGGCAATCCGTTTATATGGGCTGCACTTTGCTGGCCTAACCAACTAGAATATGACCTGCCTAACCAGCTTATTCAGAACACCATCTCCATTTTTCATCACTTGTAATAAAAGCAGAAAATTTGCTTTACCTATTTTTACTTTTGAGTATGTCACTTGGAGTTTTTCTTTTCTTGTTTCTCCCCTGGCCTGATAAAATGGCTCTCTCTCTGAAAAATTTATTCTGCATGTATGATAATATCTGGCAGAAGAATTAATGGTTTTGTCAGTTTATAGTGAGTATTTTTGTTAAGGCTGTCTAATTAACTTATTTTAGAAACACATATCAAACATATGCTTTGAAAAATCACAAAGCAAAACACATACCCACAAAAAAAAATCAAACTATATACAAATCTTTCAGGAATGGGAAGAAAATACAAAAAAACAACAAACTTTGCAGTCATCTCTTGTATGCTGGATTCTTCCAGACTCACAGCTGCTAGAATGCCTTCTGCCAGCTGAGTGAAGAGTTTGATGTGATAACAAAAGAGCTTCCCTGAAAAAGCCAAAAATATGTCTGTAGCACAGCAGCTGACCAGCTCAGCAGCACGGGTCACTGCAAGCACAAACTGCCTGCTTCTCTATTCATTCCTCTAGCTCCCAACTAAACGCTGAGTCAAGTTTAAGGGCACAGACCGTATCCAGACCATTCATCACCATTGCCGCAGCCATTTCTGGCCCTTGGGTTTGCAGGAAACCCCAGGCAACAGATACTCTGAGTCACACATAGTTCTCTTGAAATTAAACCCCAAAATCTGAATGCCTAGAGACACTGTAGAGGCCTCCTGAATGTGGTCCTGAGTCCTGTGGGGGGTCTTTGGTGACCTGGGGCTCAGGGACCTCTCTGTTTGCAGGGTTGCCATTGCTGGCTGCATTCCGACGAGTGACAGCCACCAAGAGCTGTTTTGTTGATGTCCAAGACCTAAAATCTCACCCTCAGCCCCACTTTCCTCTGCTGTGTCAGCCAGCATTTATGAGAGACAGTGGAAAAAGCACCTTGATTGACATCCCCCTCAGGGAAGGAGAGAGGAGAGCTGTGTTGTACCAGCAGTGAGTCATCCTGCTCAGATTATTTTGCCCTCCTAAAAGGCTAAAGATACTGCAGTGATGTAAACTCTGGCTGAAAAAAATTTTAGGGTGATGATGAGGATGGTTTTAAGCCTTCAACACTGGCCAAATGCGTGAATTTTTGGGCAGTCAAGAGCGAAGTGATGGGAGGGGTGCTCCCCAGGGTGACAGTCCCTACTCTGGATCCCCTCTCTCCCCCATCACAGCCCCATGCCAGGGACTAAAACGTGCAGAGTCAGTGCAGGGCACACAAAGGAGAGCCACACAGAGGCTAAGAGAGACGCAGTGTGGATTGTAAAAGAAAATTATGCCCCAATAATAGAGAAACACACAGACCCTTGGTTTGGTTCACAGGCTGCAGTGCTCTAATATAATTATCCTGATTTATTTCAAGGAAGGGGTCACTTTATGAAGCGACTGTGTCTAAACTTTGTTCAGATAAAAGGCCTTTAACAAAAGGCAGGCTTTGGGAAAACAAGCAAAACTCAGGCTGTGCACTCAGTAAGCACATTTTCTAGTTTTCAGTCAAGAAGTCATTGGCAGTGTCAGTGCTTGAAAACTGCATGGCTCAGACATTTCTAAACCCTTTTAATCCATCACAAAGGGCTCCCTTGATTGTTGCTTTGTTTTTCTGCTGCTGCCCTACAGTATGGCTGCCAGTGTATATTCCTGATAAGCAGTGAGCTGTGCAGATGCTGCTAGGTTTCCCTGCCTTCTGTACCACTCAACCTGCCAATGCCTGTGTGAGGGACACAATCATGTGTCACAAACAACCAGGAGTGGTGACACTCCATCCTCCTCTTGTAGTCCAGGAAACTTAAAAGAATACAAGATTAATTTCCATGGGCCGCGTGGTGCCATCCATAAAAGTCCCTATTTCCGTGAATGGGAAGTTCTGCTTAAAACCCGAGGACACAATGAAACCCCCACAGTATTAATGCCATTTTAATCCCCCTGGATTCAGAGTTTGGCATTACTAATGCAATTAATTGTGATAAAAGAGATACAGCACCAGCTCTGTGCATCTGAATATATACTTCAACACACAATCCACCCTGAGATGTATGGGGAAGCTGTGTCTCTTTCCGCATGTGACTGAAACCTCAACACAACCTATCCTACTCAAAAAACCACCTCAAAAGTCTAAGGGACGTTTTCAAAACCATCATGGGGAAAATAAATGGAGCACATAGCAGGGAGGGTCTCAGCACAGCAGCAAGGTGACCACCCAAGTGAAACACTTTGTGGATCCCCTGGCAGAGCTCGGACCACACTACATACAAGCACCTCCTGGACCAAGCTGCCAAGGGAGCAAAGGGGACATGGCAGTTTCCAACAAACAGAGCAATGGTCTCTCATATTCACAGCTCTGCTTCACCTCTGCAACCTCTTTTAAATGCAGTGCATTAGGCAGCAGCCCCATGGGGGATTGGAAGAATCTGCAGCCCTGGGGTTGTCCGAGCTCAGTGCAGTGCCAGGACAATATTGCAGACAAAGCATCTGAAAAGAGAGACCAGCGTGACAGGCATCCCACCAGCAATTCTGTGCATTTATCCCGAAAAGGAGCATGGATAAGGGAGGGCTGCTTCTTCATCCCAGGTGCAGACTTTGAGCAAGAGTCTGGGAAACTGAGCTGTTTAACTCAAAGCACCCCCTTCGCTTGCTGCACCCCAACAGCAAGCAGGTACATATGCTCAGGATGCTCAGGTTGTCCTTTATTGCTGGCAGAAAAATTTTGTGGTTTTATCTGTAGGACAAGAGCACCTGCTGAAATTGGCTATGAACTAGTTGTTCCTTCCCCTTTCCCCTCTTCCTGGGAGGAAAGAGATTACCTTTTCACATACAAACAATTTTTCTTTCCCCAAATCGTAGTATATAAAGAGAGGAAAAGCAGAAAGATGCTCCATATGAACTAGGGTCTTTGCAAATATTCCCTTTGACCTGGGACAGGGCACAGGCAGCCGTACTCGTGTCTGAGCTGCAGGACAGGGGGCTGATCAAGGAGTACAGCAGGAAAGCAAACAGGGACACACAGAATCAGGAGGAAGAGCAGAAGATGAGGGTACAGGGACAGAAATGAGGAAATTAATACAATCTGATGATCTCTGAAGATCCTGGTGGAACATGAATGGGCCCTGGGTTAAAGAACATCTGTGCATGGTGAGGGCTAGATGATACTGGCAATAAACACAGCAAAGGAGATGAGACTGAGCACATGCCTTATGTTCAAAATCCAAATGGAGAGACATTTACATGTCACTATTTTAATGCTAGATATTAAATGTCCAAAATTAACAAGAAGAAATACACACCCTATCAATTTTTAATAAATACTAATGACCTCTTAAATTAAATTTCTAAGCTGAAAAATATCATCAATATCAAACACTTTTGAGGCACACAAAATCCTTACAAATCTGTATTAATGCCACTCATTGCAGTACCTGCAATATCACCTTTCACAGACATGGCTTGTTTGTTTGACTCCCCCCCACCCAGCATTTTCATGTGCCTCTCCCCTGCAGCTGCTCCTTTTGCAGCACAGTCCTTCCCAGCCAGCCTAAAGCACCTAACAACAAATACCACAAAGGTGCTCAGGTCTACACAGCTCTTCCCTGCATGACACCTCGCCTGCAATGGGGAATAGGAGGGTTAAAACCCTGATGCGTTTTTTAACAGTCTTATGCAACCTTCTGAATGACTGCAGAGCAAAACATCATATTTAGGAAAGACAGCTGGTCTTTACCTTTTCATTACTAACCAGCAGCCTCAGCCTTTAGTCCATCTTTTGTTTTGAAGCAGGAAGATGTATTAGAGAGGATATGAAAACGTTACCAGAATCACTACAAGCAGCACACAGGGAAGCTCAAGTTTGTCAACCCCCAAATCTCTATCTTCTCTCGCCTTTGAATGTTCCTATCTTATTTTTCAGTCTGTCTGCTAAATGCATTTACCCCATTACAGCTGCAAGCTCTTTCAGAAAGGGGCTGCATCTTCTTCTATTGTACTTCTCTTTCAGACACCCAAGGTGAGGTGAGTGCTTAATTAATATGAAGTCACCATGATATGAAACAGCACACAAAAAATATTTCTCCAAAGAATAGGACACTCTGCAGAGTAAATCCACTAAAAACATAAGGTTTTCAGCAGGGTTTGTTTTTCTGGTTTTGGAGGAATATTCTGTACCACAGCGTATTCCCTGGCCTGACCAATGAGTATTAGCTGGAATAAAATGGTATATTAATTTCCCTTGACAATAATTGGAGCAGCCTATGATCTTAGCAACCCTCTGGGTATATTCCTAAGGTCAGAACAAGAGTGTCACAGCTGTGTTGCTCTTTTATGCCACTCCCTACACATCTTCAGGGAAAGCTACTAATCCACTTAAACAATTACCTTTCAGAGGAAGAGGCAGAGGACTTTGTATGAGGATACCTAATAGACGACTCAGCCTGTGAAATATTTGAAAAGCTCACAGAGCAAGGAAGTGGAATACAGCTATTATCTGACATGTAGCACCAATGAATAAAATCGTCACCAGACTGAAACCGCTCGGTATTTTTATTCATGTCTGCACTGCGAAGTGGTTGAAGCCTAAAACTAATGAAGGAAATAATATGCAATTCATCATGGTGTAGAGAGAGAAAGGCAGATGAACATAACTCTTGACTCGTGTCACGTCAGTGCCTTTCAAACTTCTCTTTGTGGCAGCTTTTGGGAAAGAACCATATTCTCTGTGCCACACGCCAGCTCTCTTTCATCCTGTGAAAGAGCCATGTCCCCAAACCCTGCTCAGGCTGTGAGAGGAAATCCTCTCAGTTTCTTACTGCTCGCCTGGCACATGCATACAAAATAAGGAAAGATAATCAGTAATCATGCCTAACTTTGAGTTAATGGGGCATAACACTGGAGGCGGATCACTAAGTAGCTGTTCCACATACTGGAGCTGGGAGTCAGATGCAGACTGCTGCTGTGCCTGGGAAGGGATGGTGGGATGCAGGCACAGCGCCTGGGACCACATTGCCTCAGCCCAGCTTGCCTGGCTCTCCTGGAGAAAAGCTTGACTCTGGGAAAAAATGTCACTCTTTGTTGGCCACCATGGACTTTGCTTCTCTGCTAGGGGGTGAAAGCTCCTTCTGTCTTCCTGCATTCTGCCCAGCACAGGGAAAGTACTGGAGGCAGGAGAGACTGTGACTCAGTTTGGGGCTCTCAGGCTCAGATGGAGAGGACCCTACAGAGAGCAGTTCATAACAGCCCCGTTTCAAGAGCTGTCTACCTGCTGCCAGCCCACAGTGCTTGCAATCAGGTGAGCAGGCGCCACTGCCCACCCCCATGGGAAGGATCCCACCTAGGGACAGCAGTGAGCTGGAGCACTGGGTTTGCTGCTGATGACAACTTCACAGCGCACACACACACACACACACACACACACACACACACACACACTTATCTTTAGCTTTTTCTCTCTTAAATAGCCAGACTTGCTACTTTGCCTGGGTATTTGGGCACTGTCAGTGTGCTTGCAGCTGCAGATTGGCACTTCTAAAATTTTAGTTATGTTTTCAGTCAATTTTCACATTTCCGAAATGGAGCAATACCTCATAAAGCACAGTTCTAATGCATATAATACCAATTTGCTGAATGTCAGTGTATGCTGACCTTCTATTACAAACACTGGCAGATGGCCATTCCTTTAGTACTCAAGAGTTGCTTGAATAGAAAATCAAGTGATGGCTTAACCTGTGTTTCGCCTCTGCATCAGTGCCCATAGCAACACGCAGTGGTAGCTGCCTGAATGCAACGCCTCTGCCACCACCAGCTCCTTTCCAGCACAGCAAAGCCATTGGTGATCCCCTGGCTACAATATCCAGTTCTGTCAGAGCTGCAAAATAGCAGGAGGGACCTCCTGGGAAGAGAACGGGAGCGTACGGGCTGCCGGACAGGAAGCCTCAGCCCAGCCATAGCGTGCTGCATCCCGCAGAGCAACTGCTGCATTGTGGGGCCACTGGGGCAAGGAGACACAGGCAGCCTAGAAGTAATGTCTTCCAAAAATGGACCGTAAGTGCAATCTAATGGCCGAGGAAAAAACTGCCTGAGCAGCCAGGGAATGCAGGATTGGATCAGACACCAGCTCTGCAGCCTTGTGTGTGTGGCCAACCTCTGCGCAAACACCAGCTTCCTCCTTCCTGTGTCCACAAAAGCTTTGCAGATATTTTCTAATAGCCCAATCTCTCCGTATTCAGGGTCTTTTTCCTATCCACCCTACGAGGCCTATTTCCAGAGCAGAGAGCCTGGCAGTGCACAGGCACAACGTGTGTCCCCAGTACAGGTAATGCATACTGTGCATTGCTCCAAATATGTTCCTTCCCTTCTCAGCATCCCTCAGGTCTTCCATTTCAGAGCACAGGCAGCCTGCACATTTTGGAAATTTTAAATGTGCTGTGGATGTTTTGGGAAATTGGAAGTGGCATGGTGAGTCGCCAAATGTTGTGGCATCCTGCACTCCTGACCTCTTTTCCTCCAGGACTCTGCTTTCTCCCTCCAGTAGGGAGGTACTCAGAGGTTCAAGGCCAAACTGGGTGATGCTCCTGTGAAGCCAGCTGAATTCCCTCATTTAGCGGTGCAACCTGCATTTCTGTGTGCCAGACCAAAGCTGTGCTTGGGTTTACAAGTCTGCTGGCAGGGCCACCACCATCTTCCAAGTGGTTTTGGTTGGTTTGTAGAGATGCTCAGGATCTCAGGGATGTTTCCTTCCAGACTCTTGTGGTTCTTTTAATAGGCTGTGAAATGTTGGAATGAAACTATTTAAGCCTTCTGACAACACACCACATCTCCAGGTGCCTTTCTCCACAACAAACATCCATTGTACGGCCTTCTTCCCTTACTATGCAGATTAATTTTAACCCTCACAACAGCCTAATGGAAAGACCGTGCTGCACTTCAAATGCCAAACACTTGCTGAAAGCTTTCCTTTGTTAGCGCCTCCTGGTTTAGTCACCACCAGCTTCTGAAAAGATTCCACAGAGTTAATGTTTCCATTTCTTTTAATTCGCTCGCAATGATGACACAGCCATAACACAGCTGTGTTCCAGCTCAAAGGAGCCGAGTGCGGATGCTGCCCACTGTTCCTCGGCCCCTGCTCCCTCCCTGGCTCATAAGTGGGGCCAGCGCTGTTGGGAGGATACAGTGACATTTTCCAATCTGGGGTGGAAAAGTTCTTTTAGAGGAAGCCTCTTCTGTCTTTTTTTTTTCCCCTCATTATTTCTTCTTCTTCTTTTTTTTTTTTTTTTTTTAATTTGACATTTTCTCTGTGAAAAGCTGACCTAATTTTCTGGGAATAATGTAAATGGTTATACACTCAAAGTATTGCGCTGGAGAGTTTATAGATAAAGCTGAACTATTTTATGGTTCAATTATCACAAAGTACAGGGGATCCCTGTTGCATTAACACTTCATGAAGATAGTACAGTGGGGGCTTCCTTGCTCTTTTCCATGTAAGTTAGGATTTGCCAGTAAAACCTTCACTGCAGCTCTGTCACTACAAAATCCATTAGCCCTGCCAGTTGTAAAAGACATATTAAAGACATTTCCCTCAACGACTGTATCTGGTGTTAGTATTCATACCAATTCCTTGCCCTGTTCTGAAGAAAGTTTTACATTGTCTATTCCGATGCACAACAGATAAGAGTTATTATGGAAAAGAGTTATTCTGGAATGAGAATAGGCAAAGAAAAGGCTGTGAAGCAATGGCAAAAAGGGTTGGCAGTGGCACAAGTGCTGTAGCAGTGGCTGGTTGCCACTATGCTGCCTGGACTGATGTTAGGACATGGGTGTCCTGGTGATCCCAACATGAGTGGCACACAGAGAGCAGTCCATTCCTGCAGCATGATGTGGGGCAACTCATGCTGGCAGAGCCCTTATCCCTATTGCTTGGGCTGTGGAGGAGGCTGTAGGAGACTCCCATGACCTTCCACTGTGCCAGTTCAATCTTCTTGATTAGGCTCTGGTATCCTGTGTTTCAGATTAGGGAACAGTGCACCAGGCTCACTCTATCAAAGGGCCAAGGTAGTGTTTTGGGTTACAGACTTACTGTAGTGTGCGCTAGATTGAAAATGTGGGGCAAGAGGGATCAAGTTGTCTGGTCTACTCTTCTTATTCAAGAGTCTTCTGTTAGGGAACTGGGCTGTAGAAATCACTGAGACCCTGCTTGGGTGCATTTTTCTATTGACCAAAGTAGGCGTGCAATTCCATGATAGATTTGCAGTTTCAGCACCAGATTTTCTGACATTTCTGGTTTGTTTTGTTGTTTTGTTTTGGGGTTTTTTTCCTAAAAGAGCAGGGGTTTTTTCATTTCTTACTTCCCATAATCTGTTGGTCAATGCCTTCAGCAAGTTGGACTGTGCAAGTGCTTTGCAAAGGAATAGATGTACCACAGTCATCTTCCTTGGTGGTATCTGAACCAGCAGCCTGAAGTGTGGCTCGGGTCTGGCTTCCAGTTCTCCAGCCATATCTGGCTGCTGTGGAGATACGGCTCATACTCTGGAAGGAAATAGTTGTTCATCTGTTGCTGGTGTGTGCTTTCATTTCTATGAGACTCTAATTAGGTTCAGTGATTAGGAGTGCTAATGGGCATAACAATCCCACAGAAATTTACCTTTCAGAAAAAGAAGGGCAGCAAAAATATCCAGCAAAGGAAGAAAAAAAAAGAGAGGAAAACTAAAAAAAAACAAACCAACAAAACCCCAACAACTTTATACAGGATAAAATAAATAAATAAATAAATAGCCACTATGCAAATGCCTCTACCTATCTATCAGAGATTGTTGTAAAGGCAAATTAGCTAATTGCTGCAAAGTGCTTTGAAAATGAAAAGGGATATATAAGAGGTGATTATTATTATTCACAACAATCTGGTAGGTGAAGGCATCTGTCTATTTTGCTTTATATATCCCCAGAGCTTTCCCAAAGCAACATTAGAAGAAAGGAAAAGACCTGAAATAGGAGAAGAACAATCCCAAAATGGAGAGAAAAGGCCTGTGACATTTGTGAATAATAAAAATAATAAGCTACAGATCAGTTTAAAAAATACCGTCAGGAGTATAGGGTAAGAAAGCTACACTGAGGTGCATTTGAACTGATCTTAATGGGTATGGAGATCATTAGCAGTGTGCTGATACTGCTGAACTGACACAGAAAATATTAATTTAAATAGGAATATCTTACATTAAGTCTATAACTGCATTAAGATGCAAATGAGTCAAGCTTCTGTGCCCTACGCTTTGGCCTTTTTGGTACTAGGCAGAATGTCTGTTTTGTGTGAAAATTTACGCAAATTAGAAAGGGTGAAGTTTTATCCCACCACAGGATCTGATGCAATTCTGCAATCTAAAATGTTCAAGGATGATGTAAGGAGAGCTGTAATTTAGCCTGCAACTAAATCACACATTTATCTCCAGAAGCTGTAGAATAGCATCCAAGCCTCTGAATACGTATATTATGTGTTAACTCCCCTTGCACTGGCAAACCCCAGGGAGCTACTCTTGTGCTTATGCTAAGTGCATGCAAAAGTGCTAGCAAGATCACTACACTAATTTTCAGCATCAGAAAGTAAAATAATGCCTATACTGAGGCAAAACTCCTGATAAGTCTGTGAACTACAGTATTTCATAGCTGTGGATTTCATAGCTGTGGAAGAATTAACTCATTTTTCCCTTTTTTTTTTCCTTCTTCTCAATTATCACTTGCCTAGCTATGAATCACTTCAGAGCTCATTCCTTCAAGGTATCCAAAATTCCCTCAGGTGTTTTGACATAATTCTATTACATCTTATTTCTGTTTAATATTAAATTCTTTCCTGCATGTTTAAATAAACCTGGAAACCTTTTTAGGGAGCACAGCTTAATGGGGAACTAAGAACATGCGCGCCGAATGTCATCATCTTACATATGTTTTATTATTAATGGTAATTCATGCAGAACCAGCCACTTCACAAGGAGAGACTAAACCCTTACATAAAGCTAGGTGCTTCTCTCTGACCTTAATTTGTTTCTGTACTTGAACACTGGATTCCCTTTCAAAAAATAATTATTCCCATAAAGATTAAAAACCAATAACACAGTCTCTTTCTGGGAGAAAAACAAATGCAGAGGCTTGAGTGGGAATGCTGGGAATACTTTCTTGGTGGCTATTCCAATAAATTAGAGTGTAAGAGGTCTTCTCCTGGGTCAGGATATGTGTGTATTGAAAGAGGGGATATGGAGGATGGAGCCTGTTTGTTTCCATATGTTTCATGGCATTTTGTCTCTTGTCTGTAATGCATTTTCTTACTGCTTCTGCTGTTAGCTCACAGGATGTCAGGGATGGCCTTCCAGTATGAGAAGTGGGCAGCTTCTGCTGTTTGATATCTTCTACCCAGAGAGGAGAGATTATGGGGTGTTCTCTTACTTCT
The DNA here is from genome assembly GCA_026261815.1 of Monarcha castaneiventris obscurior. Lineage (NCBI taxonomy): Eukaryota > Metazoa > Chordata > Aves > Passeriformes > Monarchidae > Monarcha > Monarcha castaneiventris. Next base: position 5,655,269 of record JAMPIT010000059.1, on the reverse strand, counting down.
GATGCAGTGGCCTATCTGTCCAGGCAGGGGCACAGCTTGGGCTCTGTCTTCTGCCTGCCAGAACTATAGACCCACAGGCACTTCTGGTAGCTCACAGTCTCTCCAAATTCGCCCAGAGATGCAGGAATACTAGAACAAATAGGGACAGGTTAGCTGAGACAAGATTTCCATCTCACCTCTTTCAAAGCTGGTGTTTGCTTGGCCGATTCACGCACCCTTCTGAGTGAGCAGTGAAAATGCTCCCTGGAGTGGTACGTGGTGATTCCCACCAGTGGTCATGAAGGACACATCATTTCAGACAGACTGGGCTACACACACAGAAATGCAACGTTTGGCAGTAAATCCAGATATGCCTTAACTGAAACATTTACAGGTTTAACATGGCCATAAAATCTGGATATTATCAGTTCCTAAAGTATTTCTCCCCCCTCCCACCTCTACCATAGCTTTTTCCCAATTAACCAGTTAGCTGTCTGGATCGTAGGGATTGTAGTGAACTTGGTCAAGTTAGTGGCAAAGGAGGGGAACTCAAATAATAAACCTGTATGGAGACTGTTTTTGTACCATTTTTCCCCCTGCTTTTGGAAAAGAGGGATGTGTTCGCAGTGGTGAAACTGGAAAGGGAAGAATGTTAAGTGACAAAGGTGCCAAAAAACAACAGGACAGAAAAAACAAGGATTCTTGGATTATAACAACCTTTCCATTAAAAAAATAAAAATAAAAATTAAAAAGCATAACAGTGCATGATGTCTTTTGCGGTCCTTTGGTATTACATATCTGTTGGCATAAAAAAGAAAGCTGTGATATAAATCTGAAGCTGCTTGTCAAGACACTGAAATATTATTCTAATAGGGCATCTACCGTATCCTTTTCAGAATCCAAAGACATCCATCAAAGCCAAAGACTGAAAGGGATGGCTTTGACTTTATATTGCTAGGCACTGTTTTGGAGAAAATACATTACCATTTTTTTGTTCTCTTTCAGGAATGCAAAGCTGGAATTTGAACAGGAAAGACTCTGACATTTTCTGAGTACTGGAAAAAGTGCTCATAGATACATATTGCATTTTCCATCCTGTCTTTGACTGTGGCATAGTCACAGGTATCTGCTCCTAGGACGCAGTATTTCTTGTGTAGCTAGCAATTAATGAGCAGTACAAGCAAATAGCATTGCACTGACATTTATCTCTCCAAAACTCTGCCCTACCAAGTCTAACTACGCACTTTGGGCAATAAGTAGGTTTTTATTGTGTGGAAAAAAGAAAAAGGAAATTGGAGGGCTGAGCCAACACAGATGCACTAAGGACAGTGAGAACTCCCACTGAGGGATGCAGCATGGACAGCACAACCAAAAAGTCTTGTGTGGCAAGCAAGTCTTCATCTAAAATTCTTTGGAAAGTGGAATAAGCATGATTATTTTCCCTGTCAATCACAGAACTGGCTTTCAGTTGAGCTGGGTTGCTGAGCCCCATAGCCCAGGTCCTCATTCCTCACCTGGTCTCTGGCAGCAAAGCTGGAGCAGGACACCGCTTCATGCCTCTGTTTTCTCACCTGAAGAACCTGCGTGCTACCTATCCACCTCCCAATGACATTACAAGGCTGATTTATTCACAGCTATATGGGCCTTCTGGGACAGCTGCAGAAAAGGTGCTACAGCAGCCACAGTGCTTTTCGTTATCATTAGAAGTGGCATTTGAGTGCAGGAGCTGGATCCAGGCATCAGCTGTGGCTATCTGTCGTAATGACCCAGATGATGAGAGTGGCTGAATGGGGAACAATTTTGGTGACCTGCAAAAGAGCTGCATTAAAAATGCAAACTCTTGTGCAGCCAAAATTTAATCCAGTGCCTGCAGAAACCAAAATCTTGTCACATTTTCTTATATTATTTAATATAAGGAAATTAATTAATGCTTTTTCTTCAGAAGTGCTTTTGCTTCTGAACAAACAAACCAAGAGAACAAATGAGACTGCTATAGTCTCTTGGAGGATCATGTTAGGAGGATGGAAGGCAGCAGAGGTGACAGGGAGGCTTCCCAACACCCAGGAAGGATGTTTTGACTTTTCTTCTTCTTTGGTCTCTACCCTTCTCCCAGTCCTCTTGGTAGTGTGATAGCAGCACACCAACAGCCCCAAGTGTCTGGCACAAAATCTTTAAGGTCATCTTGTGAAAGAGGGTGGCCGTGTTATCCACCCACTGCAGCCCAGTTATCCCATCCACTGCCTCCCATCCCACATTTTCCATGACAGAGCAGGCATAGAGAGGCTGGAGTTTGCTTCAGGAAGCAAAACAGCAAGGGGACCCATGCCTGTGGCAGAGACAGCTTGGAGACACCTTCCCACTTCCCCCGCCCAGTTTCTTCCATGGGATCTAACAGAGAGAGCTGTGTGAATAAATATTGATACTAAACATAGTCAGGAATGAGAATTCATGATCTAAAATTACACAAATATTTGGGAATTTAGACACTATAACTCAAGTGGCACTTAATCTCCAAGTGCAACCAAAAATATGTAACTCCTCGGTTTACTAGCAGTGTCAGCTCCCCAAGTGTGGAGCTGAATAATTTAGAGTGGAAGAGAAAAAGAGAATGGCTGAGCATGGATTTTGCTGGGGAGGAGAGGAGCTCCCCTTCAGATTCACTGGCGGCTTTTCCTGGCTGGATGGGGAAGAGAGGCTCCAGGTCACCTTCAGGACAACCCCCGTAAGTGCAGAGAAAAAACAGCCACACATGCAAAACCCATGGCCCTGCAGCCTCCTGCCGGCAGGCTCCAGGAGGAAAATGGGGGGCACGGAGGGAGAGGGACAGGGGGCATGCAGGAGTGCACGGTGCTGCAGCCTTCCTGTGGCCGGGGAGGCTGCCCAACACCTGCCACCAGCCAGGCTCAAATCTGAGAACTACAGCTGTAGCATAAAGGCGGATTATCACCCATCCAAACCAAATTCAATTATCATATCTATGCTGCTTCTCTATTTCTGTAACTGGAAGGCTATTATTAGGCTCCCTCCCTCTCTCCCTCCCTCTCGCTCCCTGTTTTTAATACATCTCCAAGTGATGCTGCTATAAAACATTCAGAAAAGTAAACATTAGCTTTAGGCCATTTGATTATCAGTTTTCCAGAACACTTCGTTCTGCCCTGCTTTACTCCATACTCCTTTAATACCAAAAAAAAAAAATGGACTGAGATGAGTTTAATGAATCCACACTATAGCAAGTCCTCTCTGTGTCTCCAGTGATGGCTCTGGCTCGCTCTCACGGTGGCAAAAAAAATGCCACTTTATGCTTGGATGGAAAAGAAGTGAGGAAATAGGTTTTCCCTGGGGAAAAAAAAAAGGATACTATATTTCCTCCTGTCCTAATTGCTAAAATATTTCTTAGCAGGCTTCCTATCTGTACCCCCATCAATGACTACTTCTTTTCCCATGCTAGAAATGGGAGGTGGTCGGGTGGTGAGAGGGTGAGGGTGATGCAGTCCCTGAGACGAGAGAGCCAGTCCTCAGCATGGGGAGTCACCATCCCAGAAACACATTCAGTGCAGGTGTCCTTTCTGATGCTGCTCATTTACAGCACAAAGTGCATTGTCTTTCCCTTGGGGTCTCAGCACCGGGATGGATAACCCTCCACGCGTGCTCGCCTCCTGCAGAGCTCTGTGCCCTTTGTGCCAAGGGCTGACACTTTACTGTCATAATAATCTTATATATATATTTTTTGTGGGCTGGTGGTATACTTCTTTCTTGTGTTAAGCACACATTTTGAGCAGGTATTGCCCATCAAAGGTGTGGTGAAATAAAGCCTGTACACCTAGGCTGTAGGAACACGGAAATGAAAGTGTTAGTAAGAGCTGAGTTAATCCTTTGGGACACACGATATATCTTTGATGGCTTTTAACATGATCATGTGTGAATAAGACACAAAAAGGGGAAAATCTTTGCTCAGTTCTTGTGGGACTTCCATAATATGTGTAATAAATCATACTCTTGTACCCTAGCTTTTTGGTTGTAACAGGTGTTTTTAGCATCATGGCTTTTATTTCAAAAGCTGCAGTATGACTTAAACTCCTCTATCTTTCACACAAATTAGAGAGTTTCATAGATAATAAAGCAGTTGGGCAAAAATATAAAGATTGAGGAGGTAGGGTCTCACTTCTGTTCTCTTGGGAATTAACTAGGATCAAAGAGAGGGGCTCTGGCTTCTGTGCTACAAATTCCACCCCCCATTAGCATCGCCTGTTCAAGACATGACTCAGGGCCACACATAAGTCGGGTGTGCTGAGGTCTGGAGTGTTGCTCAGCTTGCAGAAACATCCTTCCCTGTGCATAATTAAGAGAATTGGGCTCACTGACTTTGCTCAGATGAATCAGGCCAGGACCCTGAGCACACAGATTTCTGCCTCTTGCAGTGACTGGTACTAAACACTCCACACCAAGGCAGGTGTGAGCCTTCTGCCTCACAGACACAGGATCCTGCTCACTGCAATGGGCAGATCTAAGCTGAGTGGGGAAACTGGGAAGCTGAAAACTTAGTTATTCCCTGCTTCATTCTGCTGAGCTGCAAATATTGTACAAATATTGTAGCCAGCCTTTTTTAAAATGAATTTTAAAAGCTTTTGGAAAAGATTCTTATTTACATCATTCTGATTGTGTAAAGGGACAGAAGCGAGCCAAGTTTTTTAATTAACAACTGATGTAGCAGAGAATTCAGCATGAAATGCAGAAGTACTTCCTCTCTCTTATGTTTTGGCCATGTGCAACCATAACACCGCATAACATTAATGATAGTTGCATGACCATGCACCAGAGCAAAATCTCCTGGGATGCTAATTGGTTTGCAGGATTGGTGCTTGACACCCTGCTCATGTCTGTAAACTTGGATGAGGCCTGCAGCTTAGCCACATGCCATTCATTAAATACTGTGAGTTTCTTCATTTCCTTTGTTTTACCACCACTGATTAAAAATTTAGCAGTGATGTTGTGCAAAGGTGAGCCTACAGGCGCTGCATTTGAGAGCCACCCTCGACAACAAAGGCACAAAGAGAGACTGGGCAGAGTCTGCAGAGGAGACTGGGATGAGGACTGGGACCTTGGCAGCAGCAGAAAACACCCGAGGGGGAAACAGAAACCATCTCTTGGTGGGAGGGGGATGGGGGGAAGAGAGAAATGTGAGAGACTTTGGAGGACAAATGAAATAACTGAGAAATGAGCTGACCTGCTCTGAGGGCTGAGGACTGGGGTGGGCTTCATTCCAGGGGCTGGGGCACCTCTGCTGGCCCTGCCACCTGAGGAAGGGCACTGCCTGGACACCCTTCCACCAGTGCTGGCCACCTGGGACTTGAGCAAGGTGGGCTGGTGGACACTGGGCGAGGAAGAGCCTGTCCCACAGGTGTCATGCCTTGGGATGAATTCATGCTTTATTCCTTAAATCTCAGAGCTGTTTCAATTCCGTGCAACAGGAGAAGCCTAACAGCTGGTCTAGTTTTTCACTTCAGCTGTTTAATGTGGTGTCTGTGACTCCGTTTGCACCAGCAAAAATTAGGGTGGGGCCAGAATCAAACCATCCTTGTAAGCAACAGCTTCAGGTCACTCCTGAGCATCCCTGCTGTGGAGAGGGCTCAGACTTGTTCGAGCTGCTACTTCTCTGTCTGGCAAACATACTGAAGTAAGCTCGTTACCTGCTAATGCAAAAAAGACAAAAAGAAAAAAAAAAAGGGAAAAAACCACAGGGAAAAAAAGGGGGAGAGGGGACATGAAGTAGCTCAGTACTGTTGTTTTGCTGCGATGTTTATCGTCGGCCAGTTTCCTTGCTGAGAACGATGAGAGCTCACAAAATCAATAATCCTCACTGGTATTTTCTCAGCAGTATTTCCTGCAGAATGCGAATGTTTCTTTTCTTGTAGGCAGATGGACAGAGCCTGCAGGATCACATTTACTGGAGAGAAACCAGCTTTGAAAAGTTTCAACAGCCGGCATGGTATCTGGTCCATCTCTATTGAAATGAGTTCATTATCATTCATTTTTTGCCAAATGCCAATCAGTTCTTAAATCACTCTTGAAATTAGGATGTTGGGAAAAAAAAATCTAAAAGTCTCCACAGATACATTTTCAACATTTGCAGGAATATTTTAGAACTATTTCTCCAACAGTTGATGCTATATAATTAATGTATAAAACAAAACAGAGACAACAGACCTTCCAAAAAGTGATGGACTTTTTCATTATGTGGATGCAGAAAGAAAGCAGCAGAAGTTCCCAAATCCCTTCACCTACCCATTTGCTAATATATCATATTTCAAATAAGATGCGAATTTATTATTTCAAGAGACTGATCCTCAGTATCCATCCATTCTTTTTTTTCAAATGGCTACGCAGTTTTTCTGCTGATTCTGATTTTGCACTCAGAAATTTATCATCTTCCTAAGGCTGGTCCTCTTAAACAAGTGTTTGTCAGCATATCATGAAGAGACTCACATTCAGACTGTCATACTGTTCTACCAGATTAAGGTATTTGCATATTTTCCTGCAAAATAAACCCATTGTCACAGTGGATTGATAGGAAATAAAGAAGGCAGGAAAATGCAGATTTTAGCATGCAAGCCCATGTCTTTCACCTATTGTATAATTGGTTTGTGTTAGCTGATTAGTGAGTATGATGGTTTGGGAACACAAAGTTTTGCCACTCTTTTCTGTCCTAATGGTAGCAGATACCTAAATAAAATAAAGGAATGTCACCTCTTGCAGTCCATGAAAACAGCACAGCAAAATCACAGACCACCAGCTTTCTAAAGTATCCTGAAACCTTGAAAAGAAAGATGACAGATACATGATGCTGTTCCAGAATGGTACAACCTGACAATTTGCCAGGGAGAAAAGAAGGAGAAGTGAACAAATTAAAAAGGAGGGGGGGGGAAAAAAAAAAAAAAAAAGCTGAAAATACTTTTAACTAAAAGTGCCTTAAAGAAACAGTTGAAGTTTATCAAAAGCAACACCCCAGTGGATATGTGGTGTCCAAGTGTATTATTTGATGCAGATGCTAACAAAGGGAAGACATTAAATGTCCATGTGCTTCGTGTCCCCTCCTAGCTCATTTGTGAGTGCCCAGGTTCCATCTCCTGTTTGACAGCCACGTGGCACTTCTGGTAGACACATGGGAGGTCATGTCTAAATTCATTTTCTGAATTTGTCCATACAGGAACAATAACATCACTCATTTTTGGGGTCTCTCTGTGTACGAATACACAGAGGAATCAACCCTTCACAAATGGGTGAGTTTCTCCAATTTGCCCAGCTTGGCCCTTGCCCAACAGGACACAAGCCACAGCATAAGTTCAGGTTAAATAACATGAACCACATGTTAATGTAGGAAAAAACTGTGAAAATGCTTAAAAGGATATTGATTCTATGAGGAACACAAATATCTGACTGAAGATGCTGTGATCCACAGCTGAAATTACTACCTGGGCTACTTGAGATGCTAGGAGCATTGCCAAAATCATCCCTAAAAAAGTGAAGTTAAAATGGATTTTTTCCCACGTCAGCAGCCTCATGTATTTTACTTTTTATAGGCTTCCTTCTCCCACATTCTCCATGGTCTTCCTCTTCTTCTTCTTCTTCTTCTTCTTCTTCTTCTTCTCCTCCTCCTCCTCCTCCTCCTTCTTCTGCACCTCTTTTTTTCTTCTTATGGTCTCAAGCAAAATCAAAGGAGGTAAACCATTAAAAAGGAGAGAAAAGTATAAAAATCATGAGGATTTTTTCACAGCCACCACTACAGTTTCAAAGAAAAAAAAACCCATTCTCTTTTGAAATGCTTGAGAAGAAAAAAAACCCATCCCTTTTCATTCAGCTCTAACATTTGCACTGATTAATAAGAACACTTGCAAATCTTTTTTAAAAGGCATAATGCAGGTTAACATTCCATCTCTGTGGTATTGTTTTTTCCAAATTAACAATGAGAGTTTTAGTCTCTCTCCCACAAATATTTTGCAACAAAAGAAAATTATTTCCCCCGCCCCCACCCCACCCTGTCTTTTGTTTCCTTCAGGTCCTTTCAGGTGTCACACTCCTTTGTTTTAATGCAGCACTACCTGCACTCACCTCGTGGCATGCTAGCTCTGTGCCATCTCTAGTGTCATCTCACTGCCTCGTCTGTGCTTATAAGGAACATTTAGGAGCGGCTCTGACTCCGGCACTGCAGTAATGAAGCACTAACATTTGTAAGGAGAGAGATTCAGCGATGTTGACAAGTGACTTTGCTGATCAGAGGAGCACAGTTGGGTTGGAAGGAACCTGTGTTCTTGAAATGTGGGAGGTGAATTATCTCAGTATTCAAAGAAATAAACAGAGACAAGTTTGATGAGTTTAAATTCACAGAAGAGCTTTTTAATATTTCCTGAGGTTCTAATCAAAGAAGCATCTTAACTGGTCCCAAAGGGAAATGAAAGATGAAAGGAGCTGACACTGATGCCCACTCTACCTTGCCTGGCTGCTACCGGGGTTTTTTTTGATTCTTTTTTTACTTATTACTAAAAATATCTCAGCGGGTAAGAATTAACAGTAGGATATTAATGCAAAGTCACAAATAAAAATCCATTGCAAAATGTAGCATACCTTTAAAATTTTAACAACAAGTAAATTTAAATCAAGGAAATTGACATAGATCGGATGAAAGAAGATACAGCACCTCTAGCTTATGCCAACTAAAAATAAGAATTATTAATGAAGCTAGGCTTTCTTCTGCTGTGCACATTAATTATTTATGATAATAATACTCCGCACTGCCATATTAAAGAATTTTCTTCACCCAGCTTCCCAGAAAACTCCATCTTCTGAAACCCTCAACATGTTAAAAAACACAAAAGAATGAATTCCTTTCAGTGTATTTATTATACTGGAAGATGAATATAGTCTTGGGTTATTAAACTGGAATGAAAAACACATCTTATTAGAACTTACATGGTGATTTTTATTCTCACTAGTTTCATATAAACTTAATGATGCAGACTGCATTTTTATGCTCATCTATTTTAAAATGGTGCCTGGAGCAAAAGAAGCTTCCATTAATGCCAGTTTGGTATTTCAAATACAATTTGATGTAATTTACTTCAAATATATGTGAACAGAGAAGGATAATGTTGAGACTATTTGCTGGATTCAGATCTGGGTTAGCTCATGTGATTTGTTAAAATACAAGTTTTATGAAACAGAAGAAAAAAAGAAAAGGAAAATGAAACTGTTTTTCAAAATATAGGGTAAAATTAATATCTTTATAAAGATGCAAGGGGGGGAATTTATTTAGAATTGTCAGAGTTTAAATAATTAGTTCTGAAAATAACATTAGTATTATTTAGAAATCAACAACAAATGAAACTCATTTAATAAGAGTATTGGACCACATTTTTTAGAGCTGTTGTATTTGTTGTGATCAATCTAAAATAGACTATGACTGATTTTTTTACATATATCCATTCATTTGTTTCCAATCCAAGTTTCCTGTAACTGTATCTTTTGTAGCACCATACAAATATTTCCATCCCTTTTGGCCCTATTCCTGCAGCACTAACATTTCTGTTATTTTGTGTTATTTGTCTCCTACTGCTATTGGAGTTTGTTTTTCTTATGGTGGAGATGCTTGTACTTGAAAGCACAGAGAAGCATCTGCAGAATGTAGGGTATGGCAGGGGCAGGGGTCTCAGGAAAGGAGAGGAGTTTTTACAACCAAATAATGCATAGAAAAAAATACAATTCATGGTAAAAAATGTGTGGTTGAAAATGGTAAGGGTCTGTATGTGCGAATGTAATATCATACTATAAATTCACACTGTGTTACCTACACAGTGTACAATTGCTTGCAGTGTATGTTGCTCTGTCAAGGGAGAGCATTCTGAAGCAGAGAACACTGCAGCAAGTGCAAGGTGCTGGTTCTGCTTTGGTCCTGCAGCTGGGATCCCCTGGCAGGGGTTTGCATCCCCTGCTACACTGGGACACCCACCATTTCCACAAGCAAGGAGAAAACACAGTCATTGCCTCCCTGCTTTTATTGCATTTCTGCTTGTGTCTTTTTCTTTCTTGTTTTCTTCTCTTCCAGGGGTTTGCAGGGAGGGAGGGTGAACCTGAGATCAAGTAAGTGGCTTAAGGGTAAGATTATAAAAGCGTTGGCGAGATGTAGGCACATGACCCCTGTAAGGAGACTCTATGCCTAGTTCCTCTAGGGCATTTGTTAAAGCTTACTCCTCCTTATGAATTTCCTGAGCCTCTTTCACACTCTGTCCTTCTGAAGATAAATGCTACCCCTGCAAGAGCCCATGGCATCGTAGCCTGTCAGCAGGTGGTCACAGCTCTACCCTCTTCTCATGGCTGTGCTGTAGAAATCCCCTGAAAATTTAGGCAGCACCAAAATTTTGCCCTGAGTGGGATTTCTGGGAATGCTGGTGAACAGCAGCAGTGATGGACTGCCATCCCTTGCAGGACAGTCCCTCTTAACAAGGGGCTCCACAGGGCAGGGTGGCTGGAGAAGACAACCCACCACTTCTCCTCTGCTTGGGAGGCTGAAGAGAGCCTGCCACAGAAAAAGGGCCCTTGTCCAAGGTGGATTAGCACCCTTTCTGTTCTATTTCCATGAAGTAAATAATGAAGGACATTTGAAAAGGAATCCAATGGAAAAATATTCCTAGTTGGTTTTTAGGCAAGGATTGGACAAAGAACTCTTTCTGGAGGAAGTGTGTCACAACATCATTTCATAAAGCAACAGCAGCTTTATGAACGTGTTCATAAGTTTCAGCATGCACCTAGAAATTGTTATAAGCAAAATGAATGTCTAAGAAGATAATTGAGCATATTTAATCTTTAATAATGGACTGTTTCCTCTGCCTGGGACAATGAAGAGAGCACTGCACGTGACCTCATGAGTTATCCCACTACAAAGAATTTTAAAATCATCAGTATTTCAAAGCTACAAAATGGAATTTTTTTTTCTTAAATCCAGGCGTTAATACTTTCAAACCATCCAACCCCATCACCTGAAATGTAAATCTTTGTTTGTGCAGTTCTTTACCTAGACAATGGCAGAGGTATGGCCTGTGCTAGAGAGACTTTTGGTGTGCACTAGAGAGAGGCATTAGGATAAATCATACTACTAAAAAATAAAAAGGAAAAATACCACCTGTTTGTTTAGTTTGAGATTTCATTTTTGTAGAAACTGTACCCATTTTTACCTGGGGTGCCCCTCATGAGCCAACGACAGCATGCACAGGCAAGGAGCAGGGGATGAATCCTGTGCTGGGTTCTGTCCTCTGTTCACTTGTGCTCCTGACAATGAGGGCAGTTCCTGGATCAACAAATAACCACTGAAGTATGACAGATTTTCTGAATTCAGTGATTACAGAGTCTTGGAAGTCAAAAGGAGATCACAGCTTGGGTGAAAATGCTGGTGGAGGTCAGCTGTATTAAAAGCGATTATGCATTAGTACCTCACAGTTCTTGCTCAAAAACCAGGTAGTCAGCTTGAGGGATATTTTGACCTTTTCCACTTTCCATCTCTCTGTTTCTGATAAAACAAACAGGGTGACCTCTGCAGCACACACTTCTCAAGCTGGTATTAGACTGACACAGATATTGAAAGTAGGAGACCTTTCCTTTCATCTTTTCTGAAATGGTCAGGCTTGAGATTGTTATTGGAGAAAATCTTCCCTAGAGAGAACCTGAACTCATCATCTCTACAATATCTGATTTTTAGAAAACACCTATTCACACAGGGCAGACTAATAGGTACTTTGAGCTACCTTTCAGTTATCAATGAGTTTCACTTCAGACATTTGTGTCGTGAAACAGGTAAAGCACCTGCAAGATGGTTTTTGTTGGTTTGGTTTTAGTTTTGGCAAACAGGAAAGAAAAGAAAACCAAATAAAACACTGCATCCGTGAAAACAGTCCAGCACTGTTGCACCATAAATCAGCTATTGCTGATTAGATCTTAAATGTAATGGATCAATGTCTCAGCTGACACAAATGGACTTCGCTGCACTGTCTCACACAAGCTAAGGTTCTGGTGCAATGTCCTTGCCAACATCATAAACACTCACTGGATGTTTCCAGTGCGCTCAGCAGCTAGCACCTGCTGGGCCACAGAGCAAAACAAACCCACTGGCACTCACTTCATTTCCGGAAAGATCAAGGCAGGATGAAAGGAAACAAAAAAGCCATGTAGCCTGCACATAAATAAATAATATTAAGCCTTAGTTGTCTGTAATTAAAGAAAGGAATGCTCTACAAAATATCCATACACAAATAACTTTATCATTCTGTATGCTTCTCTAGCTTACTCTGATCCTATGCATTGTCCCATCCTTCCAACAAACAGCTCCATTGCCCACCAGGCTGGTGGCAGCAGGTGCACGAGCAGTTGCTCAGGCCCATATCGATGCTTCTGTCCCCTGGAAGGTGCCAACCACATCCCAGGCTGGCATGGAGAGAAAAGGCATAAGAGACTCTATGCACCAGGGCTTTCTGGGCTTGAAATGTCCGGGAGACTCATATCCATACGTGAAGACTAATGCTGCACTCTGGACTCATCTTCACTTTTTCCACCTCCTCTTCCCTAGCTGTGATGTTGGCAAATGAACTGGAGAGCAGAGGGCAGTTGCCCTTGAGCCTTAACAAATCCAAAATATAGAAAGAGTTGAAGCTTGTGGCACTTCTTTCTGCCAGTACAGTTAAACCCCCTACAGTGAAGGGACAGGGGTGACATGTGGATGCTGGAATATGGATAGAAGTCTCTTCTTCGTTCCTGGAAGATAAACAAAGTGAGAAGTAGGTGAAGTGAGAAGTAGCAACGTTGCACTGCCAATTTCTGGCACTTGAATATTCAGTTAAAGAAAAATCTAATCTGTGATTTACTCATTTAAGTGCAATTTCAGTTCACCTACAATGTCATGACCTTCTCAGTGATAGTTATATATGTCATGTGGCATGGATAGAATGAACATCTTGCATATGTAGAAATGGGTTAAAAAATTAATGTTCTGTCCACCCTACTTTACTACTGCTGTGATTTAGTAAAAGACTAGTTGCTGTCAGATCCAGTAATTTGAGACTCATCTTACAACGAAGTATATATGCTGATGAAAAGCTGCTTTAGCAGCAGAGAGACTGCTAATTGTTTGATTATACAGGTCTTCACATTAATGAAGCACTATTCCATGGATTTGGAGCATGGCGTGCAACCAAATTACCACCCCAGCACTCAAGCTGTGAAATCTGATTATTCATTAGCCAGTCAGTGAGTGGTACAAACATCTTTTCTTTTTTCAAACCGTCAAAGGAGAGCGACTGCTTTCTTTTCTTCCCCCCTCTTCTCATCAAGAATATAAGGGTTTGGACTTTTATCAATGATAGTAGCTTACTTGAGATTTTAAGGATAAACATGTTATATAAAGGGGGCCTCATTTTTCTCCAAACTGTGCTCTTCTTGTATAATTTATCCCTTATGTTTACTTAGTCCTGGCCTCCCCTGAGCCTGTCACTAACTGACAATTGTGGTGCATTTAATGAATTGAGAGTAGACTATACCCTCCTTAATTGACAAGAGTCACTAAAAGATAAGGAATCAAAGTGGGGAAAGATCACAGTGCATCTGCCTCTACCAGGCAGACCTGACTGAAGATGGATGGCTGTGAAAGTAATTTCCAAACTTCTTTTATCAACACTTTTGTAAAGTTGGATTTTAAGGGAAAATTTCTCTCTCACATAAAAAAGGAAATGGAGAAAAAAAAATTGGATTTTATCAGCAAAAAGGTGTTCCCTTCCTTCCTTCCTTCCTTCCTTCCTTCCTTCCTTCCTTCCTTCCTTCCTTCCTTCCTTGAATTTCCCTGCCCACAGCAAACCTAACCTAACAGAGATTCCAGCTACAGCCAGTCTGTTTCGTACAGTGAATGTAGCTGGGTTCAGTTACAAAATGAGTGGTGTGGAAATCCTTCCTCACATGGTGGAGAAGTACTGACATCTCTAGCAAATGGGATTATCTGTAATGAGATTACATACAAAGAGATTAAGATGTGAACTGACACTCCTAGGAGATACAAAAGAGGCTCCTGAGACAACAGAGAAATGAGGTGTCAGAAGCAGAAGGTGGAATTGCTTCCTTGAGAAGGTTTTTCATGATAATGATAATGATCTTACCCGTATAATAGCGCCTTTCATCCAGAAAGATCCCCAAAGAGCTGTACAAATGCTGTACACTAGTTCTTTTCAGACCATCATGGAAATGCTTCCACCTCTGGTCGGAGTACAGCAGCTGTTTAACCACACACAAGCTCACCTCGCATAGCAGCGCTGGGCAGGAACTATTAAGATAAAGGCTGATCTCAGGGAAAATTCCGGACACCAAAATATAACTATATAAATCTGAAGTCTGACGCATTCCACAAAACTATATTTTGGATTTGGGTTTTCATTTCTTTGCTGGTTTTCCCCCTTGCTTTTCACTGTTCACACTGACATATTTAAATAAGAATATTGAACTGGTTTTTTAAATGTTCATTAAAAATGCATCCGTTTTCTTCCTCAAAAATTGTGCCAAAAAAATGAAAGATGAAAGCAAATAAGAAAGAACAAAGCTGTCGAAAGTTTGGTTGAGGCTTTGACCCTATTTCAGGTTGCATCTGACTGTCCAGTGCAGAGAGCGGCGATTGCCAAGCAGATGATAAACAGATGAGACCTATGCATTTCTGCTGGTGGACACAGTTTTAAAAACAAGACATCTGAAATTTGGCTGACAAGGCTGTGATAAGTCACCCCAAACCAGTGCAGACTGAGGAGACACCTCTTCCAAAAGTAACCTTTGAGTCTTGGGTGCTTCATTTTTCTTCTCACAGGGCACTGCAGTACCTACTGAGCCTTTTAACTTTTTTCCGTAAAGCTGGCTGGCAACAGCTTCTCATGAAAAGCCTCAGAACACAGGCAGTAGATGTTGTCCAGAAGAAAAAAGTGATTAAATAAAACCATTCTGTTCCTGCTCATAGCTCATCAGAAGAAATACCTGTGCTTCAGGCATGGCTTGAAGACATGAGAGCAGCATAGGCGTTCCTCAGACACAGCTCCTCTCTCACTCTCTGAGTGCTAAATTACCATCCTTGTTCTTAGTAGATTTTATTAGTCTCCTTGTCAGTCTTATAAATGGAGTTTAACAGGAAAACAAAATGTATTTAGACAATATGGTCTATATGGCTTTGCAGCTAAACAAGTCTCCCTGTCAGATTCTTTCAACTCTCTGGCAAAAAGGATAATGAAATGTTTTGTTTTCTCCTCCGCTCCCATGTTTGCTCTGCCAAGCAACCACCAGCATCAATGCCCACAGGAACACTTGCTTTCAGAGAGGGGGCTTGGTACTACCCCTGGATATTATGCTTCTCCTTCCAGCCTTCAAGCCAAGAAGCCTTAAGTCAAGATTACTCCTTCACTGGTTGCCAGGTACCAGGGGAACTGCTAACTGCTCACAACAGACCGTGGCACAGCATCCTCCAGTGCCTGTCTCTTCCCTGTGAAGGAGGCCTGGGTCCTGGCTTCTACCAACACCTGACAGCCCTGCCATGACTCCACGGCTCTGAGAAAACCCCTCTGTGGTCCAGTGTCCCTGTCTGCAGCCTGGATAATGATGCTACTTATCCTGGTAGGGGTGGCTTTTATTTCTCTGTCAGTCACAGTGCACAAAAGAAAAATACGCATCTTTGTAGCATCCCTCAGGCATCACAGACTGTTAAAACCAATACAAATTACAACTATTTCACCGGCTGCTGCTGCCATTGGTAAGCTACCACCAGCCTCCTGAGAGCACTGTGTGAACAGGAGATCTCTTCTCCTTTGCTCTTCCACATTTGAACTGTATCCTCTTACCGTGGATGAAAACCCACAGTTTATTGATGCTAAAAATGCTGTCCCCATAAATGAAATTATTCCATCATTTTTCACTTTTTTTTTAAACTGAATTTTTTTCAGGCACTAAGATTAGTTCTCTAAAGACGCTTGCCAGTATGATCATGTAATTTTAGGCTTTGGGGGCTTTTTCCTGTACCTTTATAAGATTATATTTGCAAAAACCCTATGTTTGACTCACTTGTCCTGAAATAAAGCTGCTTTGACTGATGTAGCTTGGTTCACATGAATGGCACATCCAGACCCCTGACATTACTTGTTTTCTGCCACAGGCTGTAGCTACCTGAGGAGGGTTTTGCCATCCTAGCAAGGTCCACCCTAGGACTTGGCACAGGCTAGTAAGTCTGGCTCTAAACTCCCCCATGCTTTGGGACTTCTCCAGGAGGAATCAGGTGGGGAAACCAGCCTCTCGCCTTATTCAGTCTGGTGAGCATCTGAGGCAGGATACACGCCACTAGCCTCTCAGCCAGCTCAGGTGCACCATCAGCTGTCCTACCCTGGCTCAGCACTGCTCCCATCCTGCCCCAGAAAGCAGATACTCCTGGCAAAACCCATCATGTCCCAGAGTGGACAGGAATCCATTACTTACTGAAGAGGGTCCTGCTTATCACTCCTGCTCTGCAGCATTCAATAATTTTGATCTCTGTCTGGGCTACTGACAAGTGCTTCCAGTCCAAAGCAAGAAATGCAGCAGCTTTCATCACCCGCACAGAAGCTTTCATTTTAAAAATAATGCCTTTCAATGTCAGCTTGGCCAACAGCTGCTTCTAGAAGATTAGAGCTTTTCTCTGCCTTCTCTGGCAACCCAGATGGATTTGTTTGCCTAGTTTACATTGCACTGCATTGTTCAGCTATCTGTAAGCGTGATCAGTGCTGGCTTCCAATATTTCAAAGCCTGTGGCATCATCATCATCTAATACCAATTATGGGGGAAAAAAGCCTCTTCCAAGTAGCAGCTGTTGAGTTTGGGAGGGGTGATGGGGTACTCTTTGTTCTCTGACACTTAAGCAGCAAGATGAGAGGTATTGGAGCTCACATGACACAGCACTTTTAGGACAAGAGACTACATCTGGTCTATTCCCAGGATTTTCCTGGGTACCTATCCCAACGGTGTCTGCAGTGGCACTTCTACATCAGGATGATCACAGCTTTCCAGGAATGTACAAGATGGCAAAGTGAACTCTTCCTCACTGGCTTCATGTGCTTGTCATGTCAGGTTCACACCATACTACACCATGTCCTGCCCGAAGTAAATGTACATATGCACAATAGTTTGAGAAGAGAAAAATTACATTGGAGTTTTCAGCAACCTCTTCATGCTTCTGTATATCCCTCCAAGCTTTCTTACAGTATGATGAGCATGTGCTTAGATGTCTCCTGCCACACATTCAAGGAGGACAAACAAGCACAGACTGCCAGATCCCCCCAGAACTTCTGTTTTTCTGCCCGCAGCTCAGCAACTAAGTCAATATATTAAGAACCACCATCAGTGATCTGTTTTTTTGGAGCTGCTGAGCGCCCACAAGTCCCGGAGATATCACGTACAGATTCTCCCTGCTCAGCTTCTTTCCCAAAAGTTTTCACAGCTTTTTTTATTATCTTGCTTCTTCCCTAGTCTGCATTAACTTGTGGGCGTTGACATGTGTACTTCACTGTAGAGAACACAGTCCAGTCACTCTGCAGACACAGTCCATGACAGATCAAAATGCCTATAACAATACGGATTTTCCTTGACTTCAACTTATGTCACAACAAAGCTCTTCATGAGACATTTGGCAGAGGCGTTGCTCAGTCAAGAAAACATTTCATAACTTGGGGACAATAAACAGCCCTTTTACATATGCTGCTACTTCTTTTCTTTGTTTTGTTTACAAGACATTTAACACAAGAATATCAGCTTCTCTGTGATTCTTCATTTTTCTCATTATTTCCAGATATTAGGAGCAGTTCATTTCCACCTGCAAATCTACTATTTTCATGCATATCCATGCAATCCACAATTTATTTTGAATAGGCAAACGCAAACTGTGAGGAAAACACTCAAGCATTGGAGATACAGACCCTAAGTAAGTGCAGCCCACAAAACGAGATTATAATTTTGGATAGGAATCAGTGTTGAATCTGGGGTAGCATTTACACCACCAGATGTCATAAAACTTGCTATTCCACATTCCTTATGCTGGAAAGTGCTACATCTGGCTCAGGAACACATCAAAAACTATGTCTACACAGCGTTTTGCAGGCAGACTCAAGCTTGATTTGACCACACTCCAAGCCAGCCAGGAAACATGTGGCTACACCAGAACGGTGCCAAACCTCAGAGAATCTGCCCAGATGAGAAAAAGTGTGTATGAGAACAGTCAGAGCCCAGAGCAAGTGCCTGCCTCCCTGCAAAAATATGTGGATATAACAGACTCAAATTTTCAGGAAACCTCCATGGGGTTTTAGGCTTAACCTTCTCCATCTACATGGCTGGTAGCTACAGTAAAGAAATCTTCTTCTCATACATCAATAATTTTCTCAAAAGTCCTTTTTCATGGAAAGCTGTGAGAGCTTGACCAACAGGCACCTGCTTTGTGGGAGCTCTCTCAGGAAGACCCACAGATGAGAGCAGTCTGGCACATACAACCTCAGTTCAAAGCAGTGGGAAGAATTAGGGCCTTTGAAACTCTTTGTCCAGGAGCTCTCAGATTTTTGCATGCTGAAGCCTTTCACATGTTTTGGAAGCAGATGCTTTTTTCAGATGTTCAGGTAGTATTCCAGGTTGGTTTCCGAAAAATTATCAACGAGTGGCACATGAGAAGTTGGAATGTGGTGAACCAGAACAAATTTAGTGGGTGATCTATTCCTCATCATAGCTAAATTACTCGTAGTCTTTTAAGAAATATATGGTAAAACTCAGTCCCACTAGTTTAATGGGAGATTGAAAAGTTACGATTTATGCAAGCTCAGTTACCACATAATACCATGCAGCCTGCTTTTCACCTATTTCATGCGTTTGCAAGCAGCTTGAGTTTTCCTTTTCCTCCCAGATACTGCATTTGGACAGAAGACAAACGTTTATTTAAAACATGAGAGAATCACTGTAGAAGCACAGAAGCAAAATGGTGTCATGTCCTCAGTTTTGTCATGCAGTGAAGCAGCTGCCAGGCCTGGAGCAGATGGGAAAACTTAGTTTAGGCTATTTCATGGAGTCTGCTCAGGCGGGTGATGGGCCCCAACAGCTTGAGATCCACCTGATTTCTGATGAGCCTCCTCCAACACTCCCTTCATGGGATGAACTTTATCCTCCACTTCCATTCGTTTTCCGAATGCATGCCAGGCACTTCATAGGTTGCTGGTGAAACAACTGTGACCCTGACCCAAAACCACTTTTTGTATGAATGCAAACCATGGAACACCCACCAGATGGATGATGGCTGAAGGACTGTAGTGAAGATGTTCTGGCTTTCCACAACAATGAAGCACAGCCTTTTTGGTCTCCATGTAGGGAAGCCAACAGCCTGATCTCCCCACCTGTGTTTAGGAGGGGAATTTTGCCTTGTGAAATAAGCTTGGTGTGTGGGTTTGTTTATGCAGACTTGAGCATAACTTGTTTCCTCGGGTGAGAGCTGTTTGCCCAGACTAAGACAGTACAAATGCATGTGATTTACAATGAATTCAGTGGGAAGTCAGCATCTGGATCTGCAGTATTTCAAATTATTGCTTAATACTGGGAATGACGTGCCTCAGCTTTTGAAGTGTTTTCTGTGAGATACCCAAAGGAAATTTTCAGACTACTGAGTTATCGTTACTGAACTACTGCAGCTACTATCTGTCCTAACATTTCACTGTAATTAGGTCATATTTAAGTTACCAGCAAGGAGGGCCTTGCAAGACCTCTTGAAGCCAAAGGGTGGGGCCAAAAACTATTCCAAATTTTGTCACTCCAGGGATGGATTTTGCAAGTAGTCCATTTCTCCTCCAGCCCAGCCATCCTGAGACACTGGATAATACAACTTGCACTTCTGTCTGGCTTAAATTTGCTACCAGCCATCATAACACTTGGGGCAATATTTTATTGATCAAACCTTTTGAAAATGTGACATTCCCAAATAAAACTTTAGCATGACAGAGGTAGCAGAAAGGAACTAGTCATGCCAAGGCAGAGCAGCTTCCTTTCTTACTTGTGGAGTCACCGTTAATGTACTATTGTCACCTCCCACAAATTTAAGGGCCCTAAAAAAACAATGGCAATATGTTGCCATAGAGAAGGACTGTCCAGAGTTCTCTGGGTGACACTAAACAGTCCATGTCTTTATTTCACTGGTGGGAGACTTCTCCTAAGGCAGATGTACAGTAATTGCTACCAGTTCCAGAAAAGTCCCAGCAAGCACTGATGATGAAAACAGACACATGAGGCCTTTGGAGACACAGATGGTAAAGAAGGGGAATTGGACCGTGCTTTGCAGACATATTCTGGCATTTGTCTCCAAGATAGGAAGACTAAGCATGCCAGCAGCTCAAGGCTGCTGTCTCAGGCCCAGGTGAGGGGCACAAAGGGAGATGCAGTGTTTCCTAGCCCCGGGACCAGCAATAAAGTACCGGACCTGGATTTCCTGAACTAAAAGTGCCTTAGAAGTGGTGGAGATTCCCTGTTCTTTCAGGGTTGAGGACTCCTCTGGACAACCAGAAACCCTATCATGCAGTGAAACATCTTGTGAGGTAGTAGAAGACCTATTGAGGTCTAGGAAGAGGAAAGGGGCTTTTTACTTCTGCCTATGAGAAAAAAAAATGGAAAGCCCACTTGAAAGACTCTTTTAGTTGTCTCTGGCAAGTAAGGAGTGAGATCCTCTTGAACAGCTCTAAGCAGAAGACAGCTCTAGTCATACAATAACATATTATAGGTCCATCTGCTTCCCAGAAAGTTATGTTCAGTAGGTATTTACGGATCTAATTTCTCTCTTTAGTTCTTTTTCATCAGGATAAATGTTATGAACTTTAAGAGGTATGAAGTTGGGAGAGCGGGAGCAAAAGAAATATAAATTATTTTCAAGGTAAAAAAGCACACTCCATCCTCAATTCACTCAGCTTAAGTACTTTATGAATATGTGAACAGCTGGTGATTTTGCATATTGCATCATCTGCACCATGGTAGGGAGGTAGTGAGATATGGATAATAACAAGAAGCTTTGGGACTTAACTGAGAATTGGCCAGGATTTTGTGGATATAAATCAGCTATCTTTATATAAGGGTAGATTTTATACCAAAGTTTTCACTTTTTGTATTTGACTTTTCGTCACAGTGCTGGTTATTATAATTTCTTTCTAAAGAAAAAGGCAAGTCATCTCTCCAATAGAAACAAGAACAATGCCTCTTACTGAAGTTCCATGAATCCACTTCAATGTCACTTGAAAGACTCCCGAGGAGCCGAGCTGTTTGGTTTCTATGAGACAGCCCAGGAGACTCTCTCTGTCCAGCTCACACAGCTAAGTTAAGCTCTTATTAAACTCAGTTGTTATTTTTCTAACAGATTCTTAATTACTGTTTTTTGAAGCAACAATCATCCCACGCTTCGCATTCTCTTTGTTTCTCCACCTCTTCGTGCGGTGCAAGCATGTGGGCAAAGCGTGGGAGGCTCCAAGAGCCCAAGCAATTGAAAATTGATGCAGAGCTTTAAAATAAAGGAATGATCCTTATTATAAGAGGGGAAAAACAAAGTAGCACACTGAGATAAACAAAGACGCACAGACAATGCAAGGAAAATAATATTAGCAGATGTTGAGCCAGCCGTTAATGATCTGTTTTATATTTAAATCTATCGCTTGAATGCTGGAGCCAGAACACCAAGGAGCGAGAAAGAAGCCTGGCAGCAGCCATGCACTTCACTTTTATTGCTCTGACTCCAGTCGTTGATGTTGACTTTTTAAGTTATCAATATAAATTTTTTCACATGCATGTTGAGTGCTGATGGAAAAGTAGGGCTAATGGCACTGGGAGAGGGAAGGGCTCTCCTTGCAGACCAGGCACAGCAAACCCCTGAGTGTTGCAGCTCCTCTGAGGAGCAGTGCTCAGAGCCTGTAGGACCTGGCCCAGCCCCTTTGTGAAAGAGCCATGCAGGAGGTCGAAGACATCTGCAACAAGCAGCTCCCTGGCACTATTTAGGCATGGCAGGCAGGCTGGCAGAGAGCACATCCCTGCTTTTGAGACCTTTACAGCTCATGCTGGGAGACAGGCACTAGAGCTGCCGTTTACACTAATTCCTCCCCACAAACCGTACCTCAGTTTTCTGCAACAGATTACACCAGACATGTTTATTGCAAAGCAACGTGGTGGATAAAAACTGGAGGGAGAAAAGCTCCCGCGTGTATTGTTCATTCAGGGGCAAACATTCAATTGCAAACCTGCGAGCAGCCACACAGGAACTAAATGTCGTACTATTATATCTCAAGATCAAACTTCAGCTAATTTAGACAACACCAGAGAGGGCTGGATCTCATTTCACCCTACTCTAACACAGATTCTTTCCCCAGCACCACCTCCTGCACCCCTGCGAGGAGGAAACAAAGTGCCTGTGTATGCACAGGGCTAGAGTGCCCTTTGCTCAGGTTCTCCCCCAAGGCATAGGGACCTGAGAAGCTGTCACATCCTGCAATATTGCACCAGCTGTTTGGACCAGATACATCTAATGGACGCAGTCCTCTTGGCTGCTGTTCCAGGGTTGGACTTCCTGGTTTATGCCAGAGTTTCTTGCTTTGAATTTGCTTTTGTCTTGCATGAGATTACTTCCCTGTCCTCACTCACCTGCTCCTGGAGCAGCTCCTATTGGCCATATCCCCTTCTCCTTTATATTGACAATTTCATTTGCATTCTCTAACAAATACACCATTTCTACATTTCAGGGTGGTATTTCCTACTTATGCTATATTCAGGACTTTGGTAAAATTTCGTAAATCAGTGCTCCTGAGGAACAGATACTACCCAGTCAGTCTGTTAGTAACACAGCTTTCTGCTTGCTGTCAGCCTGATATAGACATGGAACTGAAAAAAATTAATCTAAATGGAAAGGGCATTGCTCCAGCACTTCCCTCTGCACGTCTCAGTACCTGAAGGAAGACTTCTGGGCTGCTCACAACTTTTGACCTAGCTGCAGACTACCAGGATCACACTGCTGCTAACTACTTTCTGTGCCTTCAGTGGCAGGGATGTCCTCACTAGATCATTTTAGGATCAAGTAGATACTGATTCTCCGTGAAATTATTGGATCTGTCAGGCTGTTTGACTCTGACTGTCCTAAAAGTGTCATTACAATCTATTATGTACACCAATATTTCACTCCAATATACCACCTCATTTAGAGTAGCAATACATTTGCTTTTAGGTTATTTGAAAAGAAAAACTTGATCCATTTCACTCTTGCCCTACTGGTTTTGGATCAACTCATATTTTTCAGTTAAGACAAGACAATTTCATGCAAGACATGGTCTGGGTGCAGCAAGATTTGGTGCAAGTTCCCCATGTTCTGCTCCACTGCCTGTCCAGCTGAACCACCTTGGCCTTCTGTGGCATGACAGTCCTGAACCAAACAAATTGGATCCAGCATGAAGTCAAGCACTTTATAGTTGCTCACCATAACACTACAGGTACTTTTAGTCATCTCACTTGCAATCTTGCCACTGAAAGGTACCAAGTTTGTCTTTAAAAAAACATAAAAATTAGCCATTACATAGTTTCCATACTCATTTTACATGTATGTATTTATGTAGTCAATATATATATCATGTATTGATGCCAGTAAGAGACCTGATGTCATTGGTCCAGAATCTTCTTCAAGTTAGAAGTAATTTCAATCATCTGGATGGATTAAGGATTCCCTTTCAATACTGACCTTCTCCTACTTTACTGCAGGTCCCCCACTTTTCAGAGATAAGAAAAGCTTGGCCAGCTTTAAAAAATCTTCTCGTCGGAATTATATAGAAGGACTAATTTTAAAATATTTATTAATTTTTGATGTTTTTTAACATCCAGCAACACCACTTCTGACCTTACATGTGTACTACAGCAATCCAGAAAAATCAGACCCACAGCTCTTTGGTTTATGCTTTTCCATAGCCTACTAGATGTCTGTGTTTGCAATTATCTCTCAGTGAACAGCCATGTAAAGTCAAAGGAAACAGAAAACATCTGTGCTTTGAACCTTGCAGTCACCACATTTCAACAACGCATTGCATTGCAATCCACTGTTGTGGATGCTAGTACTTTGTGGTGAACAATTGGGATATTACTGCATCCATTATACATTAATAACAGAAGCGTGTGTATCCTATTTTTCTTCCCTTTCTTTCCTCTCCTACCCTTTTTATGATAATTAACAAGGCAATAAACACGTAAAACTTAAAAACCACAGAAGTGGAAAACTGATAAAGGCCTCTGAAATGATACCAAGGAAAAAAAAGAATCAGTGAACCAGAAGAACATATAAAGTTATCGCCACTGAGATTTTCAGAGAGCAGAAAAATTGAAAGAATAATAAATAACAAGGTCAATTAAGTTTTCCAGCAAGAACTGAATCCAAGGTGAGCTGAGCTAACTTAAACAACCTGCCATAGATTCAAGGAATGGTTTGGGTTGGAAGGAACCTTAAAGATCATCTTGTTTCAAGCCCTTTGCCATGGGCAGGGATGCCATCCACTAGGCCAGGCTGTTCAAAGGTTCATCCAGCCTAGCCTTGAACACTTCCAGGGATGGGGCTTCCACAACTTTGGACAAGCTGTTCTAGGGCCTCACAGCCATCACAGTAAAGAATTTCTCCCTAATATCTAATCTAAACCCACTCTCTGTCAGTTTGAAGCCATTCCCTCTTGTTCTGTCACCACATGCCCTTGTGAAAAGCCACCCTCCAGCTTTCCTGCAGGCCCTCAGGTACTGGAAGGTGCTGTAAGATCTTCTGGGAGCTTCTCTTCTCCGGGCAGAACAACCTCAGCTCTCTCAGCCTGCCTTCATGAGAGGTCCTCCAGACCTCTTCTGATCATCTTTGTGGCCCTCTTGTGGACTGGCTTCAGCAGGTCCATGTTCCTCTTAAGATGGGACCCCACAGTGGGGTGTCAAGAGAGCGGAGCAGAGGGAGGGAATCCTCTCCCTCATCTTGCTGGCCCCACAGGATGAAACTGGCTTTCTGGGCTGCAAGTGCATATTGCTGGGTCATGTCCAGCTTTTCATCCACAAACATCCCCAAATCCTTCTCCACAGGGCTGCTCTCAATCCATTCATCCCTCAGCCTGTATTTGTGCCTGGGATTTCCCCAATCAAGGTGCAGGACCTTGAACTTGGCTTTTTTTGAACTTCATGGCCCACCTCTCAAACCTGTCCCTCTGGATGGCATCACTTCTCTCCAACGTGTCGTCTACACCACAAAACCTATGTTATCACGTCAACCAAAAAAGAGATTCCTTATGCTGGAGTAACAGATGCCATTCAGGTTTAGGGAGGGGGGAAGCTGACATATTTTTTCAGGCACTCAGACATCCAGGAGTGTTAGCAGCTGTACCCAGCATGGAGAGGCAGCCTGTGCTCCCTCAGCAGCAAAGGTTCCACCCAGCCTGGCTCACAGGGACCAGGACCTTCCCCAGCCCACATGCCTCGAACACTGCTCTGCAATCAGCAAAGCACAACATTAAGTGCTGGAACAGCAAGATTGCTTGGAGAGGGAGGGGAAATTCAGTCTACACCGTGAAAATGGAGATTGCCAAGAGAGTAGTGAGCTTTTGAGGAACTCTGCTATGATGAGTATTAGCTTCATCTGTCTCATTAGCTACTGCCCTGCCACCTCATCCCCAGGTGTACATGCACTTGCACACACAGACATGGGTACACACAAGCCTCTACATCCTGCCAGCTGAAAGCAGGAGCTTCTAGATAAAGTACATACACCGAGGTCTTAAGTTCAGTTTAATGAACCATCGTGACTAAATTTGGCAGGATTTCCTTTCTTGTTTCTTTCCTGTACCTCAGACTCTTTTGATCCATTTGTGAGAAATTTAGTTTTGGCAAGTGGAAGTCCTTTTTCACTGCCAGTGTTTAATCTGCTCTGTGACACGTTCATTCAACCAGAGAAAATCCAATATTGACATTTGTACCTTGGGGGGAAAAGAGGTTAAACGCTGGATGTAAAATAAACTGCTGGACTCTGCCAAGCCACTTTATAATATCTATATCATGTATAGGCAAGTTTCTTGCCCTTAGAACTCAGATGTAACTCAATCACTTCTGGATTGCACTATTATTCCTCAAAATCATTCAAATGGATGTTGTTGGACAACATCTGGAAGTGTCTCCAATAGCTCAACTCAGTCGCTCCAGACTTTTGGTAGTCCACTGAGAACAGATGGTTCACATGCTGCTAAACCTCTTTCTTGTTTCCACCTGCTAAATAGGATTAAAAGGCAGCTTAAAGTACACTAAATACTCTCACAACATTAATTTTGTCTGTAAGAAATTACTGCCTTGGCCACAAGGATGTTTTGCAGCTCCTGGTAAGAAGGAGAGGGTCTGTGTGGCCAGACGGTCACACGTGGGAAGGACTGACCCCAAGAGCCCCAGTAAAACATGTTGTCAGTGTTAATCATTTTTGCTACTGCTGTGACTAAGAATCAGTCAGCCAGAAAAAAAATCCTATTGTGCAGTGTGCAAACACAGAGTGTGGTGAGACCCTGGCTCCAAAGGGTTCATAGCCCAAGGTCATCATCACCCACTTACCACTTAGTTTTCATTTGAGTTCTAGAGCTGGGTTTAAAAGTTCTAAAATCTGTGATCTTTGTGTACCTTGTGCAATGCCTTTATCTGGGAGCAGTCTCACTGATTTCAGGAGACCTGTTTCTTAGATATATGTGCTTTTGGTTTAGGCACACATCCAGCATGGATTATGTCCACATGCAATCCACAATCCATTGCTGGATTATATGCTATTGGATGTATATGTACATTCTGTATTTCAGATTATAACAGGCATAAACGTCGGTCCAGAGAACATTTCACAGAGGAAGACCAAAGCATACAGTATTAAATTCTCCCTCTCCAAAATTAACTGTGCTTGATCTTGGGTGTAGTGCTGCTGAAAATAAGCAGAACATCTCAAAGGTTAAGTGTTGTTCAACAAAAGTAGCAAGATAATATTGCAATAATCATCAGAACTGGCTGAGTTTTAAATCATTAAGTCCTGCAAAGTATTTCTCTTAACTATAAAATTTCTGAAAGACCAAGTGGCTTTTTTTACATTTTGTCATTAAAAAGAACATGGTGGAAACGTTGAAAGTAACCTGCCATTCAAATTTAACCAAGTTTAGACAGAAATCTGAGAACCAGCCAAAGCTGGAAACAAACCACTGCTGCTGATTATTCTGACTGACGACAAATAGAAACTAGGAGCTTTCATAAACAATTAACTTCTAAAATGCATTGACTTCTTCTTCCCCTTATATCTAGAACTTCACCCATTAATAATGAGCCAAACCAAAGTGATGATGGTATCACACAGACTGCAAACAACCATTGCTTACCTAAAAAATTCTTTACGTGTACTGAGACCAGTGCTACTCACCCTGAACTTTGCATAATACAAATTTAACAGAGCCAGAAATGGCATCCTGACAACCATGTTTTCCTAATATAGTCATTTTGGTTAGAGAAATAACAGAGGAAAGCAAGGTGAGCATCAGAGGCTGCTAAACTCAGATGTGCAACTAATGATTGGAAAAAAAACCTTTCACAGCTGTAAATTCGAATTCCACAACAAGGAAGATAGCAACCACACAGAGCTGAAGTAAAGCAATATTCAATGGGGCTTGGTCCAACCAAAGGTACAAGCATATCTTTAATGAAGAACATTGTGGCCAACAAAGCTGAGAGAAATCACTCAGGAAGTAACACCCAGAATCAATGAGAGGAAGACCACTGAGCATTATTTACTTAGATAACAAAAACGTTTTGAGGCAGCATCATACAAAAAGCTGATTTACAAAAAGCTGATAACTACAATTTACTCAAAAGCATAATGTTTTCATTCTCAGTTGAAAAGCATTTTACTTGATTACAAAAAAAGAAAAATAAAAAAAATCAAGGCACTCTCCTGCAAAACCTTCACAGTAGAAAGGTGGTTTAAGGGATTGCCCTCTTGACCAGCTTATTGTAGCTCAGGTGAAGACATCTGTAGCAACAGAAATGAGAAGGAAGATGATTTGATCTGCAACACATACAATGGTGTGAAGAATAAAAATTTAAGAAAGAGTTAATTTATGAAACCAGGTGAAATGAAGTGTATAGGCATAAATAGAGAGGAGCAGTGGATGAGTTTGGTACTGAGGACAAAACCACAGGTACAGAACAAAGCAGTAAAAGCATCACGCTGGTGAAACATGGATGAGACTGGTAGGACGCTAACATCCTGTCATGGCACTTAAAAATGATGAAAAGCTGTGCGCTCTGCTAGACATGGGGTGTGAATCAGCAGGACTGTTGTTCAGCAAGGATCACAGACCCAAAGTCTCCTCTTTGTGGATGTTAAGTAACCACAGACATGTTTCTGAGGGACTACACAAGCAGCACAACAGACAGCACATCCCCAAAGCTGCCCCTTTGTTAAATATAATATTATTTCAGGCAGTCGAAATCAGTGCCATCACAGTGAAGACTCATTCACTGTGTCCTTACCTACTGGTTAGGCTACAGCTGGAGGCAGAATCCCCCTAAATCACCCCGGCACAAGGCAGCGGTGGATCAGAGCTGTCTCCTCGTCACTTTATAGTCTCCTTGTCATTTTATAGTCTCCTCGTCACTTTATTGTCTCTGAAACAGACTATTTTTGTTTCCTTTCATCTTGTTTCCTCTGGTTTATATTCACAATAATGTACAGCTTTGTCAGTGAGGAATGTAAATACCTATATGTGTGTGTATATATAGTTTCGCTTCTACTAGAGATCAAGGATTTGGTTTCATCAGAAAGTTGTCCCAGCGACATAGCGGGCCAAAAAGCAAGGAAATTATATCTAATCCACCCTGTATTACCTTTTCCCTTTAATCTGGAGTCTATTCCATAGACAGAGAAGGTGCATTAACCGCATTATCAGGGTGAGTCTGTGCTCCTAGGTACTCAGTAGCTACTAAAATTTCAGTCTGTAGAAGGAAAAGGTTAATGTCTATTGTTATACTAGAGCTCCTGTTAAATCAGATGCAGACATGGTTTCCATCTACCTTTAAGGTTCCTCTTCATGTGCAGGGAGCATTTATTATCAGCATCAGCTTCATAATCTTGGGATGGAGGCTCATCTGGCTCTGGTGTCTTCTTCATCTTCATTAACTCTAATTTCATTATCACCTGTCCTGGAATGACCCTGGGATCACTCACTACTTCTTTCTTTCTCCTCTGGGAAATGAATTTCTGTTTTTGTCCTCAGCTACTGAGCTGCTTTTGTGAGGCCTGCGGCAAATAATTAATATTAGCTGTATCCCCTTCATCTCTCACCAATCTGGGTGCCCCACCCCATCTTAAAAGCACTGCTGGCTTCTTGACTCATCTTTCTGTTTCTGATATACGTGTTTTTAAAAGCCTCTAGAATATTCTGCTTAGCTCAGTAGTCTTATTTCATCCCTTGTGTGAGCTTTTCTCACTTTTTTTTAAAATCCATTTATTAACGTTCCTATTCCTCACCTTCCCTTTTTGCATTTGATGTTCAGCAGCTCTCAGAAGTCTTTTGCATGACACAAGAACCAATTTTTCCAGTTAATTATTCAACCCATTCTCCTGCCTTTCCCCTCCCCACCAAACAAAAGTGTTATGAAGGTGGGCTTGGGATGACAGAGCATTGCTGGATTTAAGAAACAGCCTGAATTAAAGGTCTTTCCACAAAAGAGATGTCTTGACTGAAAATCTCAGCGGGCTCCCTGACTGGAGGGAAAAGTTCTGTAAAAAGCAGATGCCCCAGCTCCTCTCCCAGGCAGCAGCAGAGGACATTGTCATCTGATAAGGTAGCAAGGCAATAACATTTTATTTCCGTCCTGCACCAAATGAATGGGGCTGTTTGGCACAAAACAGAAACATATAGTGGGGGAGGAATGACAATGACCAGGAGAGGAGAGAAAAGGAAAGAAACCTTTTCTTCAGCTCTGTGTCTTTGACGCACATCTGAGGTAATAAACAGGGAGTTTTATGAGCTAGTTGCATTTTAATCAATTTTCGCTCTTAACTGCATTGGAGAGGCTGCTAACTTAGATTCATGTATGGCTTTACACTGCTCCTTCACTGTTAGCAGCCTTATGAGAACAAAGTCTCCACCGTGGACTACTGCTCCTCAGGAGCGCATGGGCAAGAAAAGCTCCCCTGAACAAAAACAAAGAGGAAGAGCAGGATCCTTTGCATAAACAAGGGGAAAATGGAGCAATTGTGCTGCACAACATGAGGCAAGAGTGGAAGTTCGGTGGCTGGCAGCAACCCGCAGCCACAGATCTTTGGAGAAATAAATCCTGGCACCGCGAATCTGAGAGAGTTCAACAAAAACGCAGAAGCAAAGGCAGAAAACTCTTTCCTCCCGGTCGTGTACATGTGTCCACACAACCAGCGTATGTTAAGCCTTTAAATGAACATTTGGCCGTGAAACAGTAGCTATGGCAATACGCAGGCACGGATTTATGTACTGTACATACATATCTCGTAGAAAAGCTCTCTGTTTCTGAACCGGACTGGCAGCTGCTTGAAATTTTCCCCTTCCCTTTCCCTAAGGTCTCAGGTGTGGGATTCATGAGCCAGTGTCTCAGCTAGAACAGGTGTCTATCGCTGTGTAAATAGCAATTAGGCCCAAATTTCAGACTTTTTTCAAATCCCTATCTGAGGAAAAGCCCAGGAATAAATAGTTGCTGTAACGGCCAGGGGTATTGTGTAGCATTATAGCCTCCAGCTGGGCTATTACATACTATAGACGGGTGAAGAATACAAGCACCTGACAGATGTGTTCTGTTAGCTTCATTAGAAAAGAAACAAAGAAACTCCTCAATTAATAGCAGTGGAGCCAAAGGGAAGGGGGGTGCGGGAGGGAGGAATCATAGCCTGTTATTTAAACAGAGTCAGGGAGCCTTTCACTGATGGCTTAATATGATTCATTAATAAAAACAGCTTTTTGAATGCCCAGTTTAAGTCAAAAGAAATCACTAGCGTGGGGTTTTTTTGTTGATGGTGGGTATTTTTTCCCTGCAAAAGAAGGGCAAAATGACAAACCAGAGTTTCTGAATTCATTTTGTGTGAGACTGCTCCTTCTCAAAGCTGCCTTTCCCTGGGGTATTTATCCCTCAGGGTGGTGGCACAGTCATCAGGAGTTGACGGGGTCATAGCAAGACTTTGGATGAGAGAGATTTGCAGGGGTAATATGGAAACATTCTGTGTCTCAGCTAAGAAGGTTTAAGGATTTTAAGGTGTCAAAATGGATCTCCTCAGTATGAGGGAAGTCAGATGCATCTGGAAAGCCACACCTTTCTATCACAATGTTACTCCTGTTTTGAGGGCCTGAATGAACAGCAAAGCCATGTCAAGCCTAGTTCTCTGCACCACTTCTTTAAAAGTTATAGACTCCAAGTCGCTATTAATGCAGTTTTACTTATAATAAACTTATATACAAACTTTATTGTACTGCATCTGCTTCTTATGCCCAGGCGCAGGACAGGGTAGAGAATCTTGCAGTTAGCTACAGAAACCACTTTTCTCCTCCTAGATGTAAGATGAAGCCATCACCACCCTTTGATATCCAACACAAAACTCAAAGGAAATGTAATTCTTACGCAGCACTGCTCACTGCTCTCACTGATAGTGGCTACAAGGACTATCTTCCTGAAACACACTGGAAAGAGAGGGAGGCGTTTCAAACACTTGAAGTTTCAGGGGGCTCCCAACATGAAGCCATCCGTGCTGGAGGATTTTAAAAATGCAAAAATTGCTGCAGCGCCTCCATGGGGTGGTGTAGAGTTAAACGGGAGGGGAAGGATAAACTGGCATCTGAGAGTACAGAAGGAGCCCTGCAATGGAGGAGGCCATCATTTGCATCTTGACCTGCCAAATGAACACAGGCCAAGAGAAGAGCTTGCTGGATTTACCAGGCTCCACCTGGGCAAGGGGATGGTGGCAGTGTGGCTGTCATGCAGCAATGTGGATCCATGTGGTGGTGACAAAGCTGATGGGCCGAGTTGGAGGGTTGGTTTGATGAAATTTTTTACAGAAAGATTGAGGAGACCAAGAATACCTATCAACTCCTCTCACGTATTTCCCTGCAAGTGGTTTCCCATAGTGCATTAAATGATGTTTTGTCAAAGCCTGCCTCTAAATGTACCAAACGATGGGTCTTTCATCACTTCCCAAGGGACAGTCGTCCATGGCCAAATTGATCTAGCTGTCAAGAAGGATTCTTTCATATATTCAGCCTAATTTTTCCTATTCTTAATTTCATCCCATTACTCTTAGTTAAACCCACTCCTATTGTCCTAAATAATTCACCTCCCTCAGGAATCTACCCCCTCCACGTGTTTGTAGGCTATTCTTTTGTCCCACTGTAGTCTTCACTTAGCGAAGCTATCTATATTTAATTCTTTTAATCTCTCTTCATAAATTAGTCCCCCCAGCCAGTGAGGGGAAGGGCATATTTGAGACATTGTTCAGTGATGAGCTAGGATACTCTTCTATAGTCGGGATATCTAGAGCATGGAAAATGCCTAGGGGAAGCCTAAACGTTCATATTACTATTTTTTTCTTTCTTTTCCCCAAGTGTTTGAACGGCTGTAGACAAAGTGATATTTCTGAAGGAGAAAAACATTACTAAAAATCTCTGTTTAATTCTCCCTTTTCTGTGTCACTGTTGTAAATGTCTGCTTTGTCCTCAGTTAATAACCTCCATCACCAGCTGGCCAGCTCTTGCTTACAAGCTTCGCCTTCCTTTACATCCTAGCCTAGATTTTTTGTATCTGTGTGAAAAGCAAGAAACCAGAGTTAGTGTAAAAACAGGTTAAACTCTATATGATAATAAACAACTACACTGCTGCTTTGGCATGCTGGAGGTTTTGCCATCAGGCTTGAAGAAGCTGTTTACTTGTGATAGTTGGTATACTTGTGAAAAAGTTATTGCTTTTCTAATGTACATAAATTCCCGATGAAAGAGATAGCAGCACTATCTTCTTACTCTACTGACAGAATCAGACAAGAGCAGTACTCTTGCCCTTCCCATCCCAAATTAATGACTTGGAGGATTCAGACTTATGAGTTAGATGTAAATTAATAACTGGTTTATTTAAATTGTTAGTTTCCTTCCTAAGGGTGGTTTGTATGATAGCAAAGTCTCCCTTTAGGAAAAACCTGTATAATTCTGTATGACTTATATTTATTTCCTGCAAATCACTCTCTGGTTCAATCAAGCTCTACATCTGAAGAACCTGAAGTGACTTGTGCCAGGAGATGAGGATAGTGTAGTCTTTGAACCATGGTTTGTTTTTTTAAAAATAGAGTAGTTGTTGTTATTACTTGTACTTTATGTCACTTTTCCTGTGTAACTTAAACACATCTTTACCAGCAAGTTGAATTTTATGTTAAAACTTACATCATGCCACAATCTTAAGGTAACCATCAGTATTTGTTAAAGGGGCTATAAGATTATTTGACTTTTGTGTTGAAAAGGGATTTTCAATTGCTTTAAATACATCCGAAGACTTGGAATGACTGGGCCTGTGCATTGAAATCATTTAAACATCTAAAAGAGAAATGCAGAATCCAGCATATGAACCAGTGCCCATAATTGGCTCTGATACTTCAGCAATTTATTTATTTTTCTCTACAGCTGACTTAATACCATAAAATTAATTCAGTACTTGCCAAAATGCCTATTGCAAAAAAAAGTCAAACAATTCATATTTGGGTCATACAAACCTGAGAAACATTAGAGACCAATAAACGAGGTCTACTGGAGGATATGAAAATAAACAGACCCCTATGTTAATGTGAAACAATTCAGTCTTTAAGCCCCCAGCTATTATTTTTTCTTTTCGCATTGTGGCAACACATAGGATCACTTCTGGTTATAAATGCTGTACAAGCACAAAGCACAAAAAAATCCTTAACTAAGGAAAGTAATTGGATCATGAGAAACCTAGGGATGTGTGTACACATGTGCAGGGAAAAGGAGCATCAATGGCATGCACAAGGTGCCCTAGGAGTGACTAATTTCTCTCAAGGACTCCTTCTCTTTCACCACGAAGCCCATTTGTCTGCTCAGTGGCCAGAGCAATGGCTCAATGTGGTTGGTGGTGGCTATTTCTAGAGTCAGGAGGTATCCATGAAGAAGACTTCATCCGAAACTGTGAGAGACTCTGATCCTCCCGTCTGGATTCTCAAGGTCAAGATCCTGACACATCAAACAGCTTTGTTCCAAAAGAAGAGAAAAGCGCATATTCGCTTCTCTTGCAATGTTTATGTGTCAACTTGAGTGCAAAATGCGGACATACACAGGCTGGGAACTATTTTAATCTCTGGGTTTGTTATATTTTCTTCTTTCATCATCCTGCATTGCAAATTATTCTAGTTCTATTTCTCTGGTGTATTAAACTAGTGCATTGCTAAGTCTCAGCTCTCCATTCAGGTTCTGGCATCAAAGCCTTAGGCCAATTTTATTTCATTTGTATTTGCTGTCAGAGTAATGTCTTTATTCCAAAATGCCCTTCTCATATCAACTTCTCAGGTGGCTTGACAAAGGTAGAAAGCATGAGGAAGGAAAGAAACCCTCCCCCATGCTGCAGTCTGCTGTATTGCTTTTATGTTTTCACCCTCTCTGTGGGGGAAAATGTACAACACACATCGAGAAAATGGAGTTCAGGACGCCATTTAACAATGAAAGGGATATTTTTCTAATCCTGGCTATGCACTTGACCTGTTCTATTTAATTTATATTTATGTATGTATGTATGTATGTATGTATGTATGTATGTATGTATGTATGTATGTATGTGTGTGTGTATGTATGTGTGTGTGTATGTATTTAAAAAGCCCACACACACACTTTCAAAAAACACTCAAGCTGCTGTTGCTCTGGGCTAATTTATTTTCAACTGCAAGTGGCACATTTACTCAATTACAAACAAAATTTTAGTAAAGCAGGGTGAAAATCTATCACATCCAATTATGTTGACAATGCAGTGCCATGCAGCTGAGGGTTAGGCTGGGACCAGCCGTGTTTTTCTTGAGGCCATCAAGGACCGCGCTGGAGCTTTTTTTATGCGTGGGTAGAAAAGTGATTTAAGCTGAGTGACAGGAAGCCCAAATCATTTTGTCATATTAAAGACTGTTAAGGACCCACCTCAGGATGGAAGTGTTTCATGTCAGATATAACGCCAGAAAAAGGCAAGGTAAGGATGGCTGTGAGAAGGATATTTTAAATGTCAGAGTGAAGCACAGAAAAAGTTTATCTGCTGGTTTTGCACATTAAGCAGTTGCTGCACTTAAAAACTTTTATTCTGTTTAAAATTCCCTATTGTGTCCAGCAAAGGGCACTTTGCATTCTAGCAGATTTTAGTTGTGAAAAACAAATGTGTCCTACCTATAAAATCACATGTACTTTAACATATATAACCAAACATTTTAAATCCCCTTGCATACATGCACATCTGCCTGCAGCAATCCATGCAGTAGCAGCACCGAGGACACTGAAATTTCTGGGTCATGTACTTTTGCAAAGATCGCAGTAAGCAGTGCCACCTCATGCTTTGTCTTCAGAAATAACGATTCTCACCCCTTAAAAATAATAAAGATTTGGGTGGCACAAAATACAGACGCTTCCCAAGCACAAACACATATACACATGTTTTGAGGGCTACTCCCCACTAAGTGCTTCGGCTTTGGATAATTTAATCTGTGTCCTTAATGGTTTAAGGCAGAACAATGGGTTTCTCAATTTAGGAATGTGCGTGTGAAAAGCAGGGATCATATGAGACCTCTGCACCAAAGCAATGAGTTCCACCAGGGTATTTCAGATGTATCTAATCTACAGAAATCATCACTACATTTTGGATCCCAAAAAATGTTGTGCCTTAGGAATGGAGTATTTCAGAAAGTAGTCAAACAGTGCCAGTAATTCAGCATCAGCAGTCAGGAAAAAGAAACCTCAGTTCACTGCATTGCTAAGCGAATGCAGCTGATTGCTCCCTTGCAAGTGATGATGATTCAAATTCCTCAAAAATTGTAACAGCTTCCAGTAGTGTTTTCCTTCAACAGCTCTGGGACAAACTTTTTCATTCATTCACTCTTTTCTCTGAAGATTTATGTCAAAATTAGGGATGAGTAAATCCTGCTTCTTTCCCTGCTTTCTTTTACTTTACCCCACAGCTCTGCTTTATTCTTTACTGGAAAAACAAGTTGAGGTAAAAGAAGAAGTAAAACCAACAGAAAACAAAACATGAAATCAGTTCTCAATGAAATAAAAATGGAAAAATTCTAAAGCAAAAGAGGACATCCCCCCCACCTTTTATCAAACACCTATTTTTGCCACAGTCTGGGGAAGAGCAGAAACCTCTGCAGTATACCAAGATATTGCTGTCTGAATGTGTATTCATATTTCAGATATTATAGTGACAGATGTAGGAGAAATGAAATTTTTTTTACAGCAATTGGATGAGAAAAATTATGGGATTGAACAAAACTTTCTTTCTTTGGGTATGCAGATACAGATATGCAGCATGCATTTATAATATTATCCTTTTACATATTATTCACACAATAACGTGGCTTGATTTGCCTCAAATTACAGAAGATTTAAAATACTAATTTTACAAACCTTTCCTTGACTGCCTGTATCACACACACAGATACACACTTATTTTCCATACAGTAACTCCTCTTTCTAGTGATCCTTCTAAAAATTGCTCAGAACTAGGAAGCCTGAGAGGATGCATTGAAGGGCCACTCCTGTAACTACTTTTAGCAGGGTCATACAGGGGTTGATAGCGACATTTTTATGCTTCTTCTCTGGCCTTTGTGCTTCTCTGTGTGCTGTATTTAAGGCAATAAACCCAGAGTGAAATATAGAAACCACAAATTCATTTATGTTCGTAGGAAAAAAATACCCTATGGACACTTCTTCACACATACAATATAGGAGGCAGGAGCCATGACTTTAAATTAATTCAGTATCACTATTTTGCTCATGTCAGATCAAAGTTTGAGAAATGGCATCTGGATAATGGAATTTTATTGTTGTTGTTATGACAAAAATCAACAACCACACTCAGCCTGAAGTCACTTTCCCACAGAGGAAACTCCCCATCTCCCAAGCATCCATACATATAAATTAAATCAGATTTGAGGTTATGAATGAAAACCAAGGTGTTGGAAGTTAAATCAAATGTCCATATCAATCAAATGTCCACTGTAGAACTGTCTCTGCTAATGTCTACATTTTAGTCGAGACTACTTTTGACATTTCTGTAAATAGTAAACAGCCACAGGAGCGATTTTCTCACCTACTTCAGGAGAAGGAAGAGTTTTGGAAGAAGTGAGTATTCAAAATTTGGACACAGAATTTCATAAAGGTAGATTTTTGAGCAGGTGAAGTGGCAACCAGGGTTATTGGTCCTACAAAATACCCAGACAATATCTAAACACTCCTGAGAAGCAGCTCCCAAACTATTTACACTGCACTAGTCCTGCATATCTGAATGCTCCTGTTGCAATCCAAAATAAGGAGCTGCTGTGGGACTCAGTGGAGAAAAAGATACCAGAGGGAGTCATGAGTGATGGGGAAAGGAAACTGCTATGAGGAAAGCACTTAGAAAAGAGAAAGGGGTTGTAGGGGCACTGGGCCACCATGATAGGCTGAGGGAGAAAGGTGGAGGTGGTGCTGAAGGAAGCACCTGGAAGTTCCTCAGCTAGGAGCTGGCTTGAGGTTCAGAGGGTCCAGAAAATGACAGGAGTGGGAACAGAAGCAAGGCCCACCAAAGATGCACTTGATCTCAAGAAGGGCTTAGGACAACTATAGCCCAACATGGAGCTTGTGCTAACACCATGGTCACCAGGTTTCTGTTCTCTTGGAAAGCCTGTGCACTTCCACAATGGACAAATTTGGTGTGCCCAGCTGCCCCAGAGCCTAGGGATGCAGCACAACCAACGTGAACCTGTGCAGTGTTATCAAACAGCCTGGCTTGCACCACTCCTGCAGGGCTCTCACAACATGCAACAACCTCTCAGGTTAAGAAAGGCAAAAGGCTCAGATAATGCTGGTGCTGCTTAGCCTGATCCTCCTGTCAGGAAAAGGAGAGGCAGAACAAACACTGGTGAGTTTATCAGAAACAAGAGATGGCTTATTGAGAAAGTGTTCAACAATTACTTCTTTGAAAGAATTTGGAACATCGCCCCTTCAACAGTGCCGCTTACCATCCGCTCCAAAATTAGATTGGCAAATCCCTCCTGGCCTTTTCCTACCAGGAAGACTGTCTACTCCATCCATTAACCCTGAATCCCATGTACTCAATATAAAATGACAATTGATAGTCAATGGTATTGGCAGAGCCACCCATCAAAGCTATTTGCACAACAGGAAACAGCCTGTTTCAGTTCACCATTGTGTAATTCAGTGCCATGTTATTAGAGATATGAAGAAAATTTCCATAGGAAGAGAGATTGAAAAGAACAGGACTTCTGGTTTAGAAAAGTAACAAAAATGGACTTTTTTATGTGACAGTAAAAAAAAAAATCTACTTTTGAGTTATCTACTGTTCCTCATAATGAAAGAACAAGAGATTAAAATAATGAAAAGCATTCAATTGAAAACTGATAAAAGGGTTTATTTATTTCTATACTAAATGCAAGTAACTTCGGGATCTAAATGTCAGCCGATATGACTGAAGCCAAAAAATGAATTCAGTAGGATTAGAAGTTTATCTGGATATTAAGAATATATATCATTAAAAAACTAACCTGACAAGCTATGATTTTTACTCCTGCAGTTAGTAAATATAACAAACAACTTTTTTCAAAATTTTGAGGTATTTTGAGGTAGTCAGCCTGAGGATTTAAAAGGACTCATAGAAAATCACTGAAAAATGAAATTGCTATCTCATAATTCTACCTTACTGGCAATATGAATCAAATAATTAGCTAATAAACAAAACAGGCTGGAAAAAAAAACCGTATTTGTTGAAAAATACTGTAATGTTCAAACTTCACTCTCACAGGTCATTAGCAGAATAACCCCTTGGAGAAAAAAAAAATAGGGTTTTCCATCATGGAAAGGTATTTAATTTTTTAAAAATATTTTTACCCCACTACATTCAGTATTAGGATTATGCACGCTTTTGACTTCAGGGCCACCTTATTTAAGATGTCCCAGCAGAATTTAACTTGCCTTTCTAATAAAATGCTTGGTTGATGGGTCCTATAGTTTTGCCTTTGTAAATACGTGCCAAACTCTTCTTCCAGCCTTGAGCTGACTTCCCCCTAAACTCACGAGGTGAGCTACTGCATGTCTAACTGATTTAAATTCAAAGTGAACAGCATGTTTCCTCTGCAATCTGCATCTTTCTTACAGCTCATGCTTCCAAAACACGACAACTTCGAGACACGGTTTGAAAATGGAGGAAGCTATTGCAAAATAAATACTGCAGCTCATTTTACATGCCCAAGCCTGTGAAATACCTTCACTAATCTACCTCATACTTTCCATACAACAGTTCTACCAGATTTGTTAAAAAACAGATATGCAAATTTTAGGTGGAAAGGAGTTTCTGTCGGGAAGTTGAACATAAGGGGTAAATAAGACTCAATTGTAAAAAGACATTAATTCAACTGCAACGGCTTCATAATTCAGAGTATTAGATTAATGCTTTATGAGCACATTATCTACAACTTAATGTAAATGCTGAAACAAACTGAAATTCAGAGATAGAGACTGTTCACAGGTTTGGCTTGGACCCCATCCACAGAGGCTTTATTAATCAGCACAGAAAGTTTAGTCTAACCTCTGCCAGTCAGTTCAAGGTAGAGAAGCTTCCTGAAAGATAACATAAATGTCCTCCATCCTCGCAGACATCTAGCAGCTCCCTCTGCTCTAGCCATAGGGCTGGGTCAGACCTTCCCATGTCACCTCATTGCTGCTGATGTGCTAGACCACCCGAGCCATGACCAAGGCATCGCTGACGGGGGTGCAAGAGCAAGCCAAGCTGAGAAGGACTCTGCATCCATCACATGGAAAAAATCAAAAGCCAAAGCTCTGTATCACTGGCAGTGCCCCCAAAGCACTGCAGGACTTCACAACACAGCAGCAGACACATTCTCAAGCTTTGCTGTCTGTCCCATCTATGCCAGCCAGAGCTCACCACATTCCCACCCTGCGTCCTTTTACTTTTCTTTTTCCCACCCCACGCAAGGAGAACAGCTGAATCAGGAACAAGCAGAGAATTGGTTTTTAGCAACATTATAAATGTTAACCTAAACAAACCAACAAGCAAAAATCCAGCAGGGCAGTAATAGTGATGAAGCCACAGCATTTTATCATAATCCCATCTAGTGACACAGGGAATTTTTGTCAATATGTTTCATGCTCAGAAAATGTACTGCTCAGCACTTTGACACTGTAATAGCCAAACACATTTTCTTTTATTTTATTTTAGAAAGGTTCTTTTATTTAAAAGCACATCTTGGATCCAGATCAGCGTCCTCCCATAGAAACTTCCTGACTCAGGCAAACAGGGACACATGGCAGTGCCCACATGAATACAGTGCACTGGGAGAAAGCACCAAGTATATGGGCAGAAGTCTTTGAGACTATTTTCAAGGACATTTAGATGACAGAATGCTAGGAACCTTTCTAAAATAATTTATCCACTGAGAGTCCACTTAGAGGTCTGGCACAGAGACATGTAATTATATCCCATTATAGATTATCAGTGGAGACAAGTATGAGGCCTCCAAAAGCGACCAGTATGAGCAGTCCCAATGACAAGGCAAATCTATTCATAGTAAGGAGTTATGAAATAACTTACCAATGTGGAAAATATCTTCTGAAGCTGGACAGTGAGTGTCTGAGCTATGCCATGGAGTGTTAGGGTTTATACCACTGGGCAGAGTGCAGGTCTCCTTCCTCTTTAGACATACTATGGGTCACACACCTCTGTGAGCACCTTACAAGTCTCTGGTCTACTCTAGATTTCATGCATTTACTCTTCTCTCTCCAAGGGTATCTTTCCATATCTCTAACAACTTCCATAGACAACTTCAGTCATTTCACTTTGCAGATACTTTCATCTTTCATACCAAGCTTTTTTTAAAATTTTCTTTATTATTTGGTGAACTGAAAGGTTTTTTTAGACTAACTTTCCTTCTCTTGGCTGAAGAGTGGATTACACAAGGGAGGTTGATTTTTTTTTAAGCTCCACAGACTCTAACACGTTACTTGCTTTTTTTTTTCTGGATACCCCACTAGCCCCTGTGATTTATTCCAACTATTTCTATGGATGTTCTTCACCTTTTTATGCTGTTTATGACTGGGTTCAAGCTACTGACCTACCTGACTTTATCAAGTTACTCCAAAGTTCCTCACAGTCTTCAGGAGCTCTGAAACCTAAAGGTTTTCGTATTAGCTCAAATATTGTTAGGTGATTAATGAAAACTAAGTAACAGCTTGCAAGAGAAGAGCACTAAGCACCTCATTCTCATGCATGAAGCACCTATGAGGGTCCAAAGGCTTTAAATCCTAGAGCCAGTCTCAAGACAAGTTTAGCAGTGGCAGAGGCAGGCTTACCACCCACTCTCAATTTTATTCCAGTGACATCCACTGATGTTGTTCTATCAGTTACCAGTAACTCTAATGACATTTATTTTGTTCTTCACTCTTACTAAACTTGCAAAGTTCTTTCACCCCTCCCAATGGTTCAAATGAAGGGAAAGTTCTTATTGTGCAGCTGTGCAGGGAGACACCAGGACAGCAGGGTTTGGGCCAAAGGCTGTGAAAAGCTGAGAGCGTGGAAGTGACTCTACAATGAAGCAGCACCAGCTCTCAAGCAAATCAGCATTAGCTCCTGAGAAATCACTTGATACCCTCCTGAGAAGGCTGTGGGACTGCGAGAGGGAAGCCCTGAGGACAAAGTTGGTGCTGCTGGCCCACGCTGGCAGCCCTCAGTGGGCTAAAACCTGCCACAGGAATACTTGTGTGTGATAGCCATAGCTTTTGGAATTGGATAAGAAAGAAGGCAAGTGGTGTAAAATGTCACATCCAGACAAGAAAACAAAACAAAGGGGGTTTTTTTTCCCCTTACAGCAGGAAAAAAATGTACTCACACAAGCTTCTTATCCATTTCTCCATAATTTTTTTTTCTTCTCAGGTTTCCTTCATGCAGGGAAATAATTCTCTCTCCGTTGACATCTATGCAACCACAGACATGTCAGCATGAGCTGACTGGGTGGAAAAGAAAAAAAAATATTTACCCCCAGTATTTCTGGGATCTGCTGCATTACCATTACTGCCGTGATTTATCGGGGCCTGTTACACATTTTACCTTAAAGCTTCTCAGTCACCCAAATGATTTCCTCTCAACAAACCAAAAAAAATACCAATGAGGTGGTCAATTTTGAAGGAAAGAAGGGAAAGGGAAAACAAGAAAAGGACTCTGTCCATCCATTCACCGTGTCCCCCCCAACATCTGCTTCAAAAATTAGAGTAATAAACACAGTGAGCAGCGAACAACTGCAGACGGATGCTGAGGGATGCTGGCGAGCGGCGGGGCACCTCGGGCAGAGGAAGCACCTCCACAGCCCCTCCCCGGCCCCAGGCCCACAGCGCCGGCTGTCTCCCGGAGCCCCTCGGTTGTCCCGGGTAGCCGGAGCGGGGGCGGGGGGCGATGGCTGCAGAAACGCAGCCTCAGCAGGGAGACGGGGCTGTCAGCCTCCAGAGCACTTCCCTGCGAGGGAGCAGATAAGAGGGAAAAGGTGAATGGGAACACTTGTCACAGCAGATGGCGGCTTTGATTTGCAGAAGAAAGCGGGAGGGGGGCGGAAAATCGGGGAGGGGCGGCCGTGCCTGCCCGCCCGGTCCCCGCCGCTCCCCCCGGGCCCGGCCCGCCCGGGATGCCGCATCCCGCCCTCCCTGCCCGGGCTCCCGGGCACTCGCTGACCTTCCCGCAGACTTTGTCCGGCCAAGTGAGGGGTCTCGGCAGCCCTGGCCGCCTTAGACATTTTATTAACGCTATGCTAATTAGCTGGAAAGCCACACATTGATTTTCTTGAAAGGATTCAAGGATCAAATAGCCATGAATAGAGCTGGCAAAACCTAATCTACTAATGGATTTAACTTAAGAGAAATATAAAGCTCAAATAAAAATATGATTATTTGGGAGCTACTTAACGAGTTCTTATCTTTAAAATACTTTCACGGAATTTCTCTATTCCACTGAGGTGGAAAAAAAGCAGTCATATTTATTAAACGTGTTTGGCCAATAGTGCTAAACAATGCCTTTTGTTTTCTCTCTTCTCTTCTCTTCTCTTCTCTTCTCTTCTCTTCTCTTCTCTTCTCTTCTCTTCTCTTCTCTTCTCTTCTCTTCTCTTCTCTTCTCTTCTCTTCTCTTCTCTTCTCTCTTCTCTTCTCTTCTCCTTCTCTTCCTCTTCCTCTTCTCTTCCTCTTCTCCTCTTCTTTCCCTTCTCTTCCCTTCCTCCCCTCCCCTCCCCTCCCCTTCCCTCCCCCTTCCCCTTCCCTCCCCTCCCTTCCCTCCCCTTCCCTTCCTTCCCTTCCCTTCCCTTCCCTTTCCCTTCCCTTCCCTCCCTTCCCTTCCCTTCCCTTCCTTCCTTCCCTTCCCTTCCCTTCCCTTCCCTTTCCCTTCCCTTCCCTTCCCTTCCCTTCCCTTCCCTTCCCTTCCCTTCCCTTCCCTTCCCTTCCCTTCCCTTCCCTTCCCTTCCCTTCCCTTCCCTTCCCTTCCCTTCCCTTCCCTTCCCTTCCCTTCCCTTCCCTTCCCTTCCCTTCCCTTCCCTTCCCTTCCCTTCCCTTCCCTTCCCTTCCCTTCCCTTCCCTTCCCTTCCCTTCCCTTCCCTTCCCTTCTTTCTCTCCCTCTCCCAAGGGTCCCAAGTTCCCAGGGCTGGACTTTGCAGACAGTGCCAGGAGGCTACATAGCCACGCCACACTGTGGCTTGCACTGTATGAGCATAACACAAGAAAATGGTCTAAAATACAAAGAAAATGAGGCTTAATGGGAGAAAGAAGATGTCAAGCAAATTCAGACAGGAAGGAAATAGGAGGGAACAACAGGAAAATAATAGTCAGCTGGGC
Source organism: Monarcha castaneiventris obscurior (assembly GCA_026261815.1). Classification (NCBI taxonomy): domain Eukaryota; kingdom Metazoa; phylum Chordata; class Aves; order Passeriformes; family Monarchidae; genus Monarcha; species Monarcha castaneiventris. The sequence continues at coordinate 5,611,059 of JAMPIT010000059.1, read as the reverse complement.
AGGCAGTCACTCCAGCACACCCACCAGCAGTTGTTCAGTCTTTTATAGACACCATTATAAAGGATACTTCGAAGGCTGGTTGGACAGCAATAATAAGGCAAGTTTAGATTTGGCTGCAGGGGATGCATCTTGAGCTCAAAAGGCAGCAGGAAAGAAAACAGAGAGACACTTGTTTTAAGCTTTAACAATGCAACAGGGAAGAAAACACAGAGGCCCTTGTTTGAAAATTTAACAAATGAGTAATATACACCAGAAAATTGCCTGATTGGAGGTGGAAGCAAATATTTCATGAGTACACAAGAGATGGTGGTGGACCAGTGATGTTCTAACTGGGGAATCAGGCCTTGAAAACCAAGATATGTAACTGATATCAATGCAGCATGAGAAGACAAGTAGGTGGGAGAGATCCCTCAAGACTCACTGGCATGGTCCACACAGCAAGCCATAGAAAGTTTGGGACATATGGGTAGGTGGGTGACCTGGCAAACAGCATGCTCCCACAGTTCCAGAAGGTCACAGAGCTCAAAAAGAAAATTTTGAAATCAAGACTACCAAATTCATTATGCAGAAAATTACAATGACAAATTACATCAGTCTTCTGCAAGGTGTAAATACAGACTAGCAGGTCTGAACCAAGGTGCAGTTTGTGCAAGGAACAAAGTCAAAGCTGGACAAAATCGAAACTGGTATCAAGTGAGTAGAAATCTCAAGTGTGAGTCTCCCCTGCCATTGTATTAGAAAAGAGAGTACACAAGCTGCCTTCTGGATCTCTCTCCAAGACATTTTCTCTCAGTGACTCAAGATGTACACAGTTCACCAGTAAAAAAGATCATTATTTTAACTGTCAGCAACAGCCTCAGCCTGTGCTGCCATTCTGTCTCACACACCAGTAACAGTCAAAGCCATCCAATTTGAAATTAGCTGCCATTCCTCAGGATGTTGGGTGTGTCAGAACAAAATCAAGCAGGGCATCCCACACTGGGCTGGGTATTCAGTGTTTCCTGAATAAAAAGGAGTATATTCTCCATTTCAGTTAACACAGTGAGCAACTCTAACCTTACAACAAACCTTTCTCATCTAGGTGATATAATAAGGTGCATTTCTATACAATGACATACAATCATTCTCCAAAAGCTGGAGTCTGCTCCCCATGTGAGTTTGTCTGAGTTTCCATGTGTTCATTGTTTTATTGATGAATTTCCTTTTAGCTATGAGTGGCTGCCATCAGACTGCACAGCTGTCAAAGCTCTGAGGTGTGGGGATTTTATTTATTCACCCCAGCAGCACAATTGCTCTCTGTCCCTCAAGAAGCAACACTGGCTGCACCATCACACAGCTCCAGGACAATCCACTGCTCCATGATGCCTCAGCAGGGAGAAGTCACTTTAAAAGAGTTACACCAGCCTAAAATCTGAGCAAGGTAGCTCAGATTGAATGCACTGGGTTCCTGATAATACAGTTGTCACCTTGTAATGTAAACCATCTGTTTGGGATCCCCTCCATATTTCAGTCTGTCACAGTACAGTATACTTGGGCTCTCAGACCAGTGCAGTCAACAGTAAAGCTCCAACCTCAACTTCCCCCTTGGAGCCACTATTTTCCTCCCAAAAATTTTTTTGGAAAAGTTTCTGCAGTTTCTTCCTCACTACTATAACTACGGCTAAAACTGAATCCTGGGTGTGATAGCCCCAGCAGACCTCAAATAGATTTTGTCCAGTGCAGCAAGAGACCACTACCTTTGAGAAAAATTCTAGACAGAGTATTCCTTAACAGGAAGCTACACAGCATTTATACTCTGCACCCACCTAGTTTATGGTCAAGAGGTTCTGCCATGTGAATAAAAAAATTAAGTGTATTTTGATGTTATTAGAGGGTTATTTCATTGCTTCTTTTTCACAGATGGCTTGTGGTGCTCACAAAGGGACCATCACAGTGCTGGAAAACAAGGCCAGGAAAATGCTCATGTTGTTCAGCAACTGTGACTCCTATTTCATGGGACTTCAGGTTTTGCAGACATTTGGCTTTCTCAGGCTCAATCTAAATCCAGGTTTTGGAAGACAAGAGCTGACTGCACATGAAATCAAAACGATAATGGTGGCAGGAAATAATTGGGGGAGATGGCAAAAGTGATGCTTGCCATCTGTATGGAGGGAAGCCTTGCCCTTTGTTGCCCGGCTGGAGAAGGCCTCCTGGATTTCCAGATGCTTTTGAATGTTCCAGTGGCAGCAGGAGCTACGAGTGTTTATTTCCCCTTCTCCTATCTGCTTGGTGAGGAGATTTCAACCTCTTGTCCTGTTGGACTGTGTCGCCATTGTCTGTGCTTTTCTCATCTCCAGACTGGATCGCTGCCATGTGGTCTGCTCAGCTCTACGTCTGAGGACCACTCAGAAACTTCAGCTAATTGCAGTATGCAGCTGCCTGCTTACATATCCACATTTCAGACACAAACCATAGAGCGCAGATGGCACACAGGCTGCGCCAATTTTCAATTCATTTCCAGGTGCAATTCAGGCCTTAGTTTCTAAATCGCCTTGTGATTTGAACCTGCCCATCCCACAGAAACTACCTCTGCCTACGAACACTAGGTCCACCATGGAGATAAGTTGATGCCTTTGAACTGGAAGTCCTTGGAACAGCACATTTGGAAATGGCTTGGGGTTTTTTTTCTCAGCAGAAGGCCCACACTCTTGAATTTGCTTTCTTTTGTGGCAAACCTTCAGGGCACATTGCAAAACTTGTTTCTTTTGTTAAGCTTTAGTTTAAAATATTGGGGTGGGCTGGGAAGGGAAGGTTTTGATGAGGACACTTTTACTTTCATTGTTGTCATGGCAGTATAATTCAGTAGGGAATATGAGGTTTGATTTGTTTTTATTTTAACTGCAGCTAATGAAATCTAAGACTGTGCACAGCATAAATGAAATCAAAAAATAATTGCAATTGTTTCAGGCCAGTGCTGTTTACTGGAGAGCCAGGGAAGGAAAGACAAAAACAGTGTATTTCCAGAAAGGACTAAGTAGGTATGGCCAAACAAAAGGGAGTTAAACAGGTTACCTCCCTTAGCTCATGCTATGGCATGCCACTGATAGGTTCCCTGCAAGAGGATTCTTGAGGTCTCATGTGTCCTTCAAGTCCATATTGGGAGCTCACTGCAATATGTGACAGAGAGGAGAGGAGAGGAGAGGAGAGGAGAGGAGAGGAGAGGAGAGGAGAGGAGAGGAGAGGAGAGGAGAGGAGAGGAGAGGAGAGGAGGGAGAGGAGAGGAGAGGAGAGGAGAGGAGAGGAGAGGAGAGGAGAGGAGAGGAGAGGGAGGGAGAGGAGAGGGAGGAGAGGAGAGGAGAGGAGAGGAGAGGAGAGGAGAGGAGAGGAGAGGAGAGGAGAGGAGAGGAGAGGAGAGGAGAGGAGAGGAGAGGAGAGGAGAGGAGAGGAGAGGAGAGGAGAGGAGAGGAGAGGAGAGGAGAGGAGAGGAGAGGAGAGGAGAGGAGAGGAGAGGAGAGGAGAGGAGAGGAGAGGAGAGGAGAGGAGAGGAGAGGAGAGGAGAGGAGAGGAGAGGAGAGGAGAGGACCACTAACAAAGCCTGGGGCACAAAAACAGAACACAACAAAAGAGATCCCAAAGTCTCCTTTGTCAGAGAACTACCCTATTTTTCCTTTTGTTCAGATTTTAGTCCCCCCCTTTTGTGTAAGCATCTTTGCTCGTTTTCTCAGGTTATTTTCAGCTGGGTTTGAACATTGCAGATTTGAACTGAGCAGTCAAACTAAATAATGCTTCCAGAGTAGAAATGAAAATTCCTAGAAAGAAGAGAGGCAGATTGCTGAAAACGTCCAGATGATAGAGCTGATTCTGCTGAAAGGCACATGTATGTACATGTACAGACACACACAGGTAAACAGATTGTGATTTCTAAAAGCATTTCTTTGTGTAACTCCACAGTCTGGAAACACATCTAGTCACTTTATGGACACTTATATCCTTTTTAGCTAGAGATCTGCGTATATTTTTATTTAATAAACCAGCTATAATTCATGAGTGCTTTTGGGTATCCAAAGACAGTTGCAGTGTTTCAATTTCTGTAGCCATGTGTGGCAGAGAAGACTTCCTGCCTACAGCTTACGGGACAAAACCATGGACAAAACACACTGCAGAAGTCACTCCAAGAACCAGGAAAGGAGAGAAACCCAGGGCCCCAAAGCATTTAACCAGCAAAGCGCAGGATATGTCAGCCCTTTGGAGTTGTGCTTTCTTTACCTCAGAAAAGCTTTGTTGAGGGAGTTTCCAGTGGTATAAAGAGGGCTGAAAGCTGCCTCAAACAGGCAGCAGAAGGTTTGGTCTTTTTTCCTGTGATGAGGATTGGCATAGTTCTGGGAGAAACAGGTTTATACCATCTGCTTCCCCCTCTGGTTCAGAGGAGAGGCAAAAGACAAGAATGCCATGCACCACTCTTGGCAGTGCGATTTACAGGAGACCAATTTAAACTTCTGCCAGTAAAGTGCTTATACTGCTAGATCATCATGTCTTCTATCATCACGTACACAGCTATGTCTGTAACCACACTGACAGAGCAGGGTAAAGGTATGTATCCAGAGGTCCACATTTTGTTTTCCAGGCCTTTTTCGTTTTTGTGGGAGTTGAGTAACACCATTTTATTTTTATTATTTTAGGGTTGATTCGGGTTTGTGCTTTGAGTCTCTTGTCAGCTCTCTTTAAATGCTGAAAAATTGCTCAGTGGCACTAACTCCATTGCCAAACTTCACACGTTGGTCACCAATAATCTCAACATCTTCAACAAGTTCTTCCTTAAAGATAGCTTCAAAGTTGGTTTGCTCTTCAAACTTCAGGAAGAGAAGTCTGGGTTTGTAACTCTGTTTTTATATGTGCAGTTCTGCATCCTAGGGAACCAGTGTGATGTCACTAACTCAAATTCACTCACTCGTGAGTTCGCATCCTACAAGTCCAGAACTCAATGGGATAAAACGAAACAAAAAAGCACTGAAAGCTGGTCTTATTACATCAAGAACAGGAAACCAGCTCTACATTTTGCAATCAGAGTACATCTTGCCCATACAAGCTTCTGTGAAAACTTCCAGAGAAGTACCCACCTGACAAGGGCAGGAGTAATTTCCTGCACCAAGGGGACTGGCAACTGCACGACACTGAGGACTGCAGCTGAGAAATGACACCTAGCTGACAAAGTCATTTTGGGTGCTACCTGAATCAACCTCTTCTAGCAAAGCAGGATTGGAGAGGTGCAGCAGAAGGGAAGGCTGTTGTTTGAAAATCTCAAGGTCCCAGTGTGTGCCAAGAGGCACTGTCAGGAGAGCAGGAAGCAGGTTAGGGGCAGGAGGCTTTCCTGGGGGGCAGAGGACACTGTTTGAGATGCAGGTAGCCTGGTACAGCTAGACTTGCCAAAGCCGTACTCCTGCACCAAAACCCTGACTGCCACCCCTGAGCCAGAGCAAGAATGGACTTCCCCCACTGAAAATATTATAGTCTTGGCAAGAGAGGACCTTGTCTGGAGGTTGGTATGAGTCAATCGTGAGGGTCTTTTGTGTGTGTGGACGTACATGTGTGTGTGTGCATTTACAGAGTGTGCTGTCAGGGACTGATTTTCAATGATGCAAGTCTCCTCTAACTGATAACACTCTAAATAACAGGTGAGTGACTCCTGGCAAGAAGGAGATTGTCTGACCTCATTGTTTGCCTTTTTCCCCCTCTCTTTGTTCTTCACAAATAAAGGTTTTTTAATAAACTGAAAGGTCCTTCGCTCCTGCCTGATGATAAAATGAAAGGAACCAGTGAGGTATGGTACAACGTGGCAGCAAAAAAAGAGAAGCTCATCAGAAAATAACAAAGGTGCAAGTTAAAGATAAGGCAGCTGTCAGAGATTAATCCTGCTGGCCTGATTGTTTTCTTTAATACCAAGGCCTGCAATAGCAAGCGATAAGTTTGCTGAGTAATTTGGTTTTTGGTGAGGAAATAAAATTCAGGTAGGCCTCATAATTGATTTCCTTTTCTTTAGTTTTCTAAACATTAAACAAAACAAAACAAAACAAAAAAACCCAACCTCTGCTTTGACTACACTTTCCTTTTTTCAAATTTGCTCCAAGGCTGTTAGCTTTCCCCCAAGCCAGGTCTGCAGGAAGACATCTGCAGGGAGGGCAAAGCACCCTTTCCTTCTCCAGCATCCTCCTGGGAATAGTTTTGTTTCATCCTAAAGGCTAACCACATCTCCTGGACATGGTAAATTCTGCCCATTGTCGACTTCATTTTATTGTCTGAAAGTGGGCAAAATGTGAGGTGGTGGGAAAAGCAAATTTCAAAGAAAGTAGGTGCTGCGTGCCACCAGTGGGTTACCTGGTACCTGGACATGGCATTGGTCACTGTCTGCAGGGGAAGAAGTGCAGAAGGACAGTGTGGTCCTCATGGGGCTGGGGAAAAATCAAGCTGTGGAGGTTATCCAAGGCAGTCACCCTCTGGGGCTCACCACAGCAGCACATGGGGCCTCCTGTCTGGTCCCTGGCCCTGGATGTGGAAGGAGGAAGAGTAGCAAGCTGGAGGGGTTACCTGCCAAGTTGTGCTGGTGAAAATCCACTCCCCACCCCAACCTTCCTCCTTTAGGGGTGCACACAGCCAGCGGTCGGGAGCCCAGACACTCCTCAGGCAGTGGCTCTGGGAGGAAGCAAGAGAGAAGAGAAGTTATGGGAGAAAAATGTCTCCAAATCAGGAGGTTTGTCACAAAGAGGCAGAGCTGCTCTCAAGTGAGAAAATGACCCTGCGAGAGAGACAGTGGGAGTATGAGAGTGTGTGTGTGTGTGTGTGTGTGTGTGTGTTGGTGCACGTGTGTGTGTGCACAGGAGGCAGCAGAGCCTCAGTTATTGTGACAAAATGAACAGCCCCCGGGATGCTCATCCAGCAGCTAATTTCTCATCTTATCTATTATGTGAATGAGATGGGAAAACAGTTTCCTGTTTTTCACAGATATCACTAACACGAAAGATACAGAATAAATTCCCTTGAAGGCCATGCAGCCAGATCCAGCCACAGACTCATTTGTATCAGTGGAATGAATAAATGCAGTTAGGCACTGCCCATTGATGGGGGAAAAAAGTCTATAAAGCTTTCTGTAGAAGCAAATGTGCTGCCACCACCTCCAAAACAGATGAAGAGCTTGGTGCACACTTTCTTCTTGTCCATTGACAGCACACATGAAGATGCAGGCTTTTGCAACACACAAGCACACACACTTAAACCTCGCCATTTCCCTCATTCAAAACAGGTATTTCTAGTGTTATAATGCAGCACTGGTGCTACTTGAAAAGGGAACACACAATGAAGGACTTCTTTGCCCCTAGGGAGCTTCTAGGGGTCTTATACCAGTTGTAAGGGCAAGAAGTGATGGGTGTGCTGAGCCACCAGCCCCCAGCACACCGAGTTCAAGGTGAGGATTCGGCAAGAGTCCCATGCTAGAGTCAAACACAGAGACTAGACCAGCTATAGTAAAACCAGCCTGTCATGAAAGAAGGCTGTACATCTCTTTTAAAGCATAGACTCACAGGAAAACCTATGGGAACAAGGAACAAACAAATTTCTGTGTGTGTCCACAGGCAGTCAGTGGCTGCAACGACAGCTACACATGCGTATGACAGAGTGGAAAGTGTAATATCATGTTAGCACCTTCCAGGCCAATTCTGCCTATTTTGTGTTGATTTTCATCTCTTTACTTTTCCCAGCAGAGGGAGCACCGGGCCAAAGTGCTGGGAGGCAGCGACCCATAGAAGCCCGCTTCAAAAGTTTCCTTTGTCTTGTTCTTGCTCCGTCAAAGGCACAAATGGGAGTAGGGGGCAATGGGAGGATCCAGCCTCGTTGCAGACTGGGCAGCTTCTCAAAGGCTACTCCCATCCCAGCCCTTGGCTGGAGGGAGAGCAGGGCTGGGCAGGAGGAATGGCTTTTGACCACATCAGGGTAGGATATGCACAGCTGCACTGCACCATGCACAGGTACCCCTCTGTGCAATGGGTCCCGATCTCAACTCCCAGTGTCCCACCTGCTTCCCCGCTTCTTAAATTTTGATTCTTGTCTCTCCTGCTCTTTTATTCCTTGCCCTAGAGGCAATGGGAGCTTTCTGCACTCCCTCAGACTCTTACTTGAAGTACATCTTCTGGTCTGCTGTATCTGGGGGGAAAGGGATATGTACCTGTCCCCTGCAGAGAGATTAGGGTTTGACCCACAGGCCAAGTGTACCAAGTGTGTCAGGCATCCTTGCCTGCTGCCTTTCCATTGCTAGCAGAGGATGAAGCCAGATGATGCCCAGCATCAGAGGCTGGATGAACAAAGAGGTGGGTAAATAGCTCACAAAAAGAAGATAGAGAAAAAGAAGTGGGAAGTGGCGGAAGAGAAACCTGAAGAAGGTTAAAAGAAATGAGAAGAGACAAGTCTGGTACTTCAGTACACTAAAAAGAGATGCTTCAATTACACTGCAGCAAGGCAATAGAGTAGGAGAAATGAAAATAAATTCAGCCTACAGTCCTAATGAAGTAAATTCCAGAGTGGGCTGAGACCTTAACTGATATAAATGAGGATCATTATCTTCACTCTGCTATCCTGTTCAGCACAGGGCAAGGAGTGCCGAGACAGAAGGGGACAACCAAGGATGGATGAGATGAAGAACAGCCCTGCCACCCTACTGCTGTCCTGTCATGAGGAGCTTCATGCAAAGGGCCAGCAGCAGCATTCTGTGAAATGTGCAGACCATCTGCAAGCCTCAGCCATCCCGGAGTTTAACCCCAGCTCTTCGTCCAGTCAGGAGAAGGGTTTCTGGATGCCAGGCTGGCAGGAGGAGAGGTGGGTCTCTGGAAGGATGGGTTGTGAGCAGCTTTGTGTAGTTCCCATGTGTGTCCTGACAGGACATTGGCAGTATCAGCCACCTGTGGGAGAGGCTTCTTGGATTTCAGCTCTCTTCCTCTGCCTGGCAATGGCCACTCAAGCATTGGGGTCAGTCCTTTCACCCTGGGCACTGGGCTGAGCACTGAGATAAGACACAGCAGGTACAAAGCAAAGTGCTTTTCACCTGCCCACGATGGCTTAGCGTTTGTCCCCAGGGTGAGTGAGGTGGGCACAGTTTTCATGCTGCCTGCTGTTATTTAAAAAAAAAAAAAAGCATTTATGCAGTGGTGCAAAGCAGAGCAGCACATCTGGTCCCTGGGAACAAACCTGCCCACCTCTCCCACCAGCCATCCATCCATCTCCTCCTGACAGCGGCCTGTGGCCGCTCTCCCACAGACCAGGGATTTATGTGGTGAGGAACTCACCACCACCAGAAATTAAAATGGCCTGAAGATTTGCCACATCCAGCATTAAACCTAGAGCCTTGCAGCCCTATCTCCTAGCCTTGCCTTCTTCTGATCTCTCCCTCAGCTCTTTCCTCTCAGAAGGAGCAATGAAAGCCACATGGAAATATGGCAGAGGCTTTCTCTTGGTACTCTCCATCACCATATTTGCATGTTAATACTTCATATCACATTTAATATTGACGTCATAAATCCCTCTTGGCTTGGCTCAGTCAGGTATGACATGTAAGTAGGCAGTGACTTAGTTTCTGATTATTTACCCCTAATGAAAAGAGCTGGAGCCCAGATAGGTCTGAGAAAATAAAGATACATTAAGATAAATTCGCTGTGGCATTAAATCAAACTCTTAACAGGATGTTTCGTTTAACATTTCTCGAAGACCCAAGCAAAAGTCTCTCATCCAGAATCAATGGAAACATTTACCTTACATAAATGTCTCTACTGCAGGTGCAGCATAGTGGCAACAGAATTTAAGAGTGAAATTCTAATGCAAAACCAAAGCCTTTATCCAATTTAATCTTTCTGGCAATGATCTTGATAAAAGTCTCATTAAAAAGATACTGGAAGAAACAAAAAATATACTGGAAGAAACAAAAATGAGTTAAGTGCTTTCAATCCAGAACATGTTGGCATTTTGAGGTCAGATTTTTGAGTTTTGAAATTATATTTGAGAATCTAACGTCAAAATGTTTTTAGGTAGTTTATTTTGGGGGTTGTACTATTTGTATTTCTTATCAGGATCGTTCTGATAACTGACATCAAGGAACACCATAAAATCATAATAATTAGCTTCCAAATTAAATAAATGACCAAGTGATCTACTTCTGAAATGCTACAAGGCAAATTTCCAAAAGTGAAATTTCAGAGAAAATATTTAAACAAACATATTTCTGGTTCAAACAGGGTAGAAATAACAGACCCAGTGAACCGAAAATTCAGTCTCAGCCATCTGTGGTGAAGGCTTGCATCTGAGCACTGCTCCCAAGCAAGCAGGCAGCAGGCTTGCTTCTCTCTGAGGATGCAGGCTAGCATGTATTGGGGTAGGAGGTCCTCTGCCTGACCTCTCCCAGCTTGATCTGTGGCTCTTTAGGAGAGAAAACGGGGTGCAGGAAGATGGATAAGAGGTCTAGCAATCCATTTGTTAAAACAATCAGTGTTTGAGCTCACTTCAGTGTGCAGGACTGCACCATGCACAGCGTGGCTTTTTGCATGCTAGCAACCCAATCCAGATGCTCATTTTCACCATCATGTCACAGCAAATGGGTCATCTTCGATCTAAGCTGGACCTGCAGACAAGGGTTGGACCAGAATTCACATGAGATTTTGTTTATCTTCAATTTTCTCAGGCTGGACCAGAGAGATTTGGATTTGGGTGGCAGGTTTGGTTTTCTACATCACAACATCTGTGTAGCTGCAATGTGGTTTCCTCGATTGCTTCGCAGTTGGGTTAGCGACATTTAGACAAGCACAGTGAAATGTAAACTCAAGCTACTACATCAAATAAACTCATTTTGCTCTGAAATAACTTTTTTCTTTGTTATGCTCAGGGGAGAAGCCATTCACGATATTGTGGTGGAGGTGTATAATCCAAAGGGTTATGACAAAAGTGCCAAACCCTTCATAGGCTAAGTACACCTGGTGAGGTGGTATCCCTTCCTTTTCCAAAGCACTGGCAGCTGATTTCCCTTCTAGCACACACGCTTCCTTAGCACATGCAAGCTCCCAGGGTAGGTTGTATCCAAGTCATCCAAAACTGCAGCTTTGGAAAGACCCTCTAAGAGCTGTATCTTTGCTTCATCCAAGGAGGAGCTGAGTTATCCACCTCTCCCACCTCGCACCGGTTTCAGCCTGTCTGCCTGCTGCCCCACGAGCGGGCACGAGGATGGCTGTGGCCACCCTGGAGCTTTTTCCTAAGCAACTCATTCCACCCCACAAGCCATCCCAAAATGGGTCTCTTCTGGCAGGTGCCCCTGGAGTAGCTTCAAAGGTGCCATGCCCTTAATTCCCCTCGCCTTCAGGGCAGCAGCCAGATTTGTCCTGCCTGAAGGTCTGACTCTTGATACTGAATTTCACTGCTGAGGAATTTTTGGTGAACCAGGTGCCCAAACCAAAAACATCACGGAAACAAAGATACAGACGTCCCAAATATGGCCCTCATCTCCTTGGATGAGATTTGGTTCATTTAAATACAACTTTCTTTTGTTTTCAAATCTGGAACAAAGATGATTTCAAAACAAGGAGTATGCCTAACCAACACCAAAGAGAGAATGAAAGAACCAGAAGGACCCAGCATTGCTATTTTATTTATTACAATCTGCATGATTTTAGGGGGGACATGGCAATTAACAAACAGAAGAAGACCAGAACTCTGCCCTGAGGAGCTGGTTTAGCTTAAATTAGGCAGACCAAGCACAAACAAGTCTGGGTAACAAGAACATCTAGAATTTAAATAGTAAATATTAAGAAAAAAAATCAACTAGTGCTCGAGGCCATAAGTCATCCTTTAATTGACAGCAGTTCAAAGGAAACTTTCCCAGGGGGTGAGCCATTTCATAACTGCCTGCTGTGAGATTCTCCTCTATCCCCTGGAAGCACATGGCTCCAGGAACTGCAGGCCATAGGCTCAGAGCTCAGGGCTCAGCTGAGACATCTCTCCTGATATCTGACCTCTCCTCTCCGGTCTAACCACGAAGGACAGGGCTCCCCAAAAGGCATTGCCAAACGGGAGGGAAGGCTGGTGGAAAAGTGCACCCAATACTGCAAAATACTGAAGTAGGGGTCAGGGTGGAAAAACCTGAGCCAGTCATGAGTCAGGCCCTGGACAAGGACACTGGAAATCTGGATTTCATCCCAGCCTTGACCTTGGACAATTCCTCTGTCTCCATTTGCCTGCTTCCACTCCCAAATGTCATCTGCCTTCATCACGCTGTTTATAAAACTCTGTGGGGCAGCAACTGGCTCTTGCTACACTCTTGTGCAACACTGTGCACTCACAACAGGATCCTAATCCTCCCTCAAGTCTGCCGGCGTGGATCTAATGAAAAAAAAAGTGAGAGAAAAAAGGTGCAAACACTTCAAAATCTGTAAAAATATTCAAAGACAGGAAACTGCGGGGAGTTCAAATGAACCTCAGCTAAAGGTCTGATTTCCAGTGTTGCTACTAATTATTACAAATAAAAAAAACCCCAAACCTGGCTTTGAACGATCAATGAATAATGGCTAGGACACATTTTTCACCTGGGAACAATTGAGAATTTCAGGTTGAATACATTTTAGTTGAAAAAAACCCCACATTTTTCAGGATTTTCTCTCCTTTTGGCAAAAATTTGCCATCATTTTAATGAAATTAGCACCAAAGTTACTGCTGAGTGGTTTTGCTCTCTGTAAAAAAGACTGCTTTCAGTAAATTAAATATCTAAAGAGTTATCCTGCTAACAAATTTCATTAAAGAACACTATGGCCTATTTCACAAGAAATAAAAAAAATCCATTCTGGTTCCTGCACAATGAAAATAACTTTAGAAGTTCAAAATTTGATGAAGCTGTTTTCCCGAGTTGAGGCCTGCTCTATTTTTCACGCAGTGTTGACAAGAGCAAGATGAGAAAAAATTCAGTTTCCATCATCTATTCAATCTCTGGCCCCTCTAACGATTAGCAAAAGCGCCTGTTTCACTGGTGTTTTCTTGTTAAATAGAAACTCATCCCATAGAAACACAACTCGAAACCATCAAATCATTTCACAACTGACAGATGGTAACAGCCATCCATGCAGCCCTCAGCTGGTTTTAGCCAGAGAAGCGGAGGTAAGAACTGCTGTATCATGATCAAACCCTGTACACCTCATCCATCTTTTAAGATTTCCTCTCTGAAATAAAGGCACAAAAAAGCTGCGGTCACACAACTCACTGGTAAAGCCAGCTTGCACCCGTTGCTTTGCTCTGCCTTGCAATTAATTTCTTAATTAGGAATTAAATTTTTAAAAACTAGGGATACAGGATTCTTCTCTTTCTGCTTACCCAGCACACAGAAAAATGTGAGCAGCAAGACCAGAACATTCAAAGGCTCATTATGGTTGTTGAAATTCAGATTAAGCTGTTCCCCACCACAGGAAAGATTTATCAGCATTGTCCTGTTGTTTTGTAAAATTATTTCTTCCAGAGCAGGGAAGCCAGGAAAAAGCCAAGGGGCATAGGGATGAACGAGACTGTGTGGAAACTGATCATTCATTGCCTCTGTGCCCTGTGCCTCTGTGCCCTGTGTTTCAGCCTGGCAAGCTACTTACAATCAGTAATGGTCAGTTTACAGTCTCTTTGGAAGCAATTCATGGCCTTGGTCTCGTGTTTGGGACAGGTAACTTCAGCTAACACCAACTCTGGCAGGCTCAAAGCTGTGTCCAAGCATCCCAAGGGATGGACCAAATGGAAATCCTGCGTGCAGGTATGAGGTGCCTCTGGAGGGGAGCAGTGCACATGAGGGAAGCTGCCCCTGCTGCTGTGCTGGCTTTGGTACAGAGGCTTTTCCTTTCCTTCCTGGGGCTCCCCACCCTGCTGCTGCCACACTCACTGAACTCGCAGGAGATGGAAAAGCAGTGCACTACACAGAGGTTATGTGGCCATGAACCCTCAGCCTCGTCCCTTGCAGGTGTTTGGCCTCCTCAGGACAATGTCTAGAATGGACTTTGGGTGCCACTTTCAAAGGACCTGAAAAAAAGCAAACATTTTCAAATGCTCCTTGCTAACATTTTCGGGTCAGGAATAGAGGCAGCCATGGAACACACATAATGTTACAAAGCACCCTTTGCACCATGCCAGCATCCATCCCCTTCTGTACCTCACTTGCACTTCCAGAACATCCTTCATGCATGCATGCAGCCCAAAAGAAGTTTGAATTGAGGAAACTCCCATGTAAATGACCCTAAAAAAATTCCTTTGATACACTGATGTTCTCTAGCTTCTACTACAGTGACCCTCATGAAGCTGTGGTATTCAAGGAGGATTTGTTTGCAGCACTCAGATATATCATTACCTGGACATTTTTTCTTGTGAGACTTATTTCTTTTCCCTGCATTATTGAAATGCCTCCACTGTACTCCTGCCCTTGCCTTAATCTTTGGGACACTAACACAAAATAAGTGAGAAAGAGTCCATGATGATGTGGAAATAAAGGGCAAATAGTGATAGGAAAAGGGAGAACAGTTTTAAATTAAATGAGGAGAGATTTAGGTTAGATGTCAGGAAGAAATTCTTTACTCAGAGCATGGTGAGGTACAGGAACAGGTGGATGCCCCACCCCTGCAAGTGCTCAAGGCTAGGTTGTATAGGGCTCTGAGCAACCTAATCTAGTGGAAGGTGTCCCTGTCCACAGCAGGGGGTTGGGATGAGATGATCTTTAAGGTCCCTCCCAACCCTAAAAATTCTGTGATTCTTTGAAATAAAATATAAAAAAGAACACATGCAAAAAGAAGGAAAAACCAAACAAAACATGACCTGAGGTTTTACAAAAAGCTGCATAACTTGTGTTTGGGGCTGAAGGAGAAAGAAATGCATTTGCCTCAGGTGAAGGAGAAATAAATCCATTTATGTGCAAGCTGCAAGATTTTAGCCATTGGTGCCCTTTCACTGGTACAAAATATAGAAGCATTAGTGGTTGGCAATACTTAGAATACCTTCTCATCCCTAACCTGCCAGTGAGCTGAAGGTCTGTTCACTTTTACTTTTAGGCACAGAAAAGAAACCTTTATTTTAAAATAAACCTTCAAAGTCTTTTTTTTTTTAAACACAGCAGAGAGATAAATGCTTCTACGCTTCCCTGTGGGGTAAAAAAAGAAAAAAAAAAAGAAAAAGAAAAAGAAAAAAAAAAGATAGAAAGAGGGAAAGAAAGGGGAAAGGATCCCAGCGCTCTGCCCTCGTTTTCCTTTGGCTTTGCAGCCGCCTCTGAGAAGAAATCGCTGGTTTGGGTTGGGGCTGGGAGCCGCAGCTGCCGAATTCTTGGGAAGCAGTGCCCCCTGCCGGGCACTGCGGGCACTGCGCGCCCCCGCCCCCCATCCCACCTGGCCCTGGATGCTGCACGGGATGGGGCATCCTCAGCTGCTCTGGGCAGCCCCTTCCTGCATCGCCACTCGGGCAGGCAAGAGTTTCTTCACAACAAGTAATCTAAACCTCCTTTGCTTGCTTAAAGCCATTGCCCCTTGTCTTGTCGCTGCATGCTTTTGTGAAAAGTCCCTTTCCATCTTTCAAAGTCACTCTCCAGCTTTCAAAATGGAGTCCAGGAGGGGTCAACTTTTAGTCACATCAGTCCTATTCACTCACTGCTTGATTCCCTTCACCACAATATCACGCTTGAACACTTAGCAGGGTTTGGGTTTATTTACTTAATTTAATTGCAGTCAGCTTCCTCAGAGCGACCGATGGATGGATGCATGGTCATTTCCCCTGCTTCCCACTGCACTGCTGAGCCATTTTGCAGCCTAGATATGCACACACACCTTTGGTGCATCTGTCTTAGGGCAGCGGGCTGGGAGCAGTGGTACCTCTGGGTGCATAGCCCGCTGCTCCAGCGGCTGCCTGACAAGGTGGGCAAAATCCTGCCACCAGCTGTGACAGCCCAGTCAGGCCCAGGAGGCCTGGACTAGGAGCACTAAAGCAAGAGCTCTGAAAAAACCCATTTTCCTCTGAGTGTTTGTATGTGTGTGTGTGTGCAATTTCCATAATAATTGTGTCTGTTGTCTGCAGACATGAATTCATTACAGCAGGAGGTAAGAGAACAGCCAGCCTCAATATACATTTCAAATTCCTTACTACAGCCTTGATTTATAAGGCACAACCTGAAACACTGACTAGCTCGTTGCCTCTCAGTGAACTGAATTTAGCATCATAGCTGAGAGGACTGAAAAACAAATGATTGAATTTTGTTCTTAAAACACTCCATCTCTGTATTTTTCATTTTTAAGAGTTGCTAGCTGTGTCCTGGGTATCCCCCTGCTTCCCCCACTCCACCCCCCTCCTTCCTCCTGTGCATGCTCCATCGGCACTTGCATTAATCCAGGCCCGAAAGTACTAAATTGATTCACAGTAACGCAGGCACCCAGGGGCAGAATATTCTAGGAACAAATGAATTAATCATCTCAGAGCCTCCGTGCTAACCCACATAAAAGCCCACTGCCCAGAGTGGTGGTGATGAGGGGCTCAGCCTGGCCCCTCAGCTGACCACACAGCACTGGCTCCCACAGCAAGCATCCCGTCTGCTCCAGACGCCACTGGACACGCAAGTGGAGGCTGCCAGGCACATTCCCAAGTGAGACAGAGCTCTTTGAAGATCTCCAGCATAGAGGAATAGGTGTAACAGGGGGTTCTGCTGAAAGAGAGAGGTCTGCAGTCATTATAAATGGACCTCCACGGCAACGACAACAGGAAACAGAAAATAATGTTTTGCAATTTGGGCCCGCAGCTGCCGCAGCGCCGGCTCTGCACAGGTGCAGCTATTACAGCAATGAATAGCACACACTAAAGGTGCCATCCACACAGGCAATAATACCAGGGCTGAAAAGGTATTTTCATTAGCAGCCTGATGCTGGGAAGGAAAAAAGCACAATAAGTAGGCTGTCTCTCAGCCACCCCAGTCTCAGCCTTATCTGGAGCACCAGGTGGGCAGGTGGGCACTGGCAGAGAAGCTCCTTTCACCATCTGACTGGGGAAACCAGGTAATGTCTGAGTCGAGACCATGAAGCTTCAGCCAGGTGAAAAACTGGCAGCTTTTTTGCTTTCTTTGTTTTGAATATAAAGGTTTTAGAAGTTTCTTCCTTGCCTGTTATTTAAAACACCCAAAAGGTTCTTGAGAATAGGGGAAAGACATGAGTCTCCCTTCTGGTCTCTTCCGCACAACACTGGCAGTGCCACTCTGTCGACTTCAGTGGCAGGGCCTCTTACTTTGGGAACAAGAGAGAACAGGAAGAATGAGAATAGACACAGAAATAATGCTGTGGGACCCATTCATCACTGTTTTGCCCTTTTCCCCACCCCTGTCCCTGTGTCAGCCCCATGCAGCAGCAAGGAGGCCTGGACAACCTGACTTCCAGAGGTTCCCCCAACCTCAGTTATGCTGCTTCTGTGACGTCCCTCTGGTGCAAAGTGTCTTAATCTTGTTTGCCTCCATTGTGATCTATGGCAGCTCTCAACCACTCCCCACTGGCACAGATCTGTGACTGCAGGGGCACAGGGTGGTTATTCTCTGCAGTCTGCTTTGATCCCCTAAATCTTAGAGACAGGTCTTTGAAAGGGAGTGGGAACTACAGACTTACCAACCCCTTGCAAGCAAACCAAATGTTTTCTGGACTGTTTTACCACACACATCCTTTCTTTCATCAGAAAGGGGAGCTGTTTCAAAGATACTTAGCAGAGAGCTAAGAGAAAATAGGGGTTATCCAGTGCAATCAGGCATCCTGCCCTGATGGATTTTCTGATCTGTGGGCTATTAAACATTTTTCTACTGGTGGTGAAGATGCCTAAATCACAAATGTAAGGCTAGCATCAGGTTTTCCTTTTCCTCATGGAGGTCTTGGGAGCTGTCCCCAGACCCACAAGCATCCACAAGTCACAGACCCCTGGCCTCATGTGCAGCACGGGCAGTTGGCACAGGTACAAGGGTGTCCTCATCCCCCCTCACCTCTGCCAGCTCTGAGCCCACACCAAGGTCTGTTGCCACAGAGCCAGAGAGTTTAAAGCTAATGTAAGTCCACCACAAACTGCACCCTTTCAACTTGCAGTCCAGACACAGACCTAAACTTTTATTAGTTTTTTTTTTTTAAACTTTGCATAGCAAAATCAAATCACTTGTCACCTCAGCCTCACTGCTACACACCAGCTTCGGCTGGGCTTTTTTGGAATGAGCCAGTTGAGCATGGAGAGAGGGGTGTGAGGCTCAGGACTGCCCTGCTGGGATTGCCTGACCCAGCACAGTGTGGGACAGGGCTGTGACATCCGAGGCACAGCTCCATCCTCTGACGCAGAAGATGCTGGGGAAGGGTCCGGATGTTTTTAGACTGATAGTGCCAGGAACCCACTGAATGCAGGCAGGGGAAACAGCTACCCCCGGCACCAAGGCAAAAGCATCCTCCAGATTCCTGAACAGGTCCCAGTTCACCAAGGTAAGCAGAACCAAGTTCTTTTTATAGGCCTTAAAATTGAGGAAGGCAGTAAAATTAATTTGAAAACTTTGCAGGAAGCTGGCATAATGAAAACAAAAGTGGATTGATGCACTGGCTGGCATACCCTCGCTCTGGGAAAGAGCTCAGGCAGCCACTTCCAGAAAAGCTGGAGCCTGCTGGAAGAGAGCACAAAACAGGAAACATTGCTCAAAGAAAGCTCACAGACAAAGTGGCAATGTGGAAGAAATTATAATGATTAATACAGTGCCTGAAGTGTGCAGGGGAGCCACAAAAGATTGAAAAAAAAGACCCAGAGATTTGATTTTCCACTGCCCTTCAGCAGCAGCAGTCATTTTATACCAGCACAAAGCGGGAGTGCAATCTTCACGGCACAGAACAAGTGCACTTTATGTTGCTTTTCTCTCTATTTTCCTGCTGCAAAGCTCCCAGGGAAAGGGGCAATCAACACCATTTGTCCCTGACCACTGGGGCTTGGAGCCTAAGCTAGGACAGAGACCATAAACAACAGACAAAGGGAGAGAGAAATCACTGAGAAGAGCTACCACATTTATCTCTGGCTAGGATGGAAGAGGCAATAAGAATAAACCGGGGACAACATCTAGTGACCAGCTGCAGAAAAAGCACAGTTACAGAGAAGAAAAACTTGTTCCTTCTCTTAATTTGATTGTGCTCCAGAGTTTTGCCATAATCAGTCTCTTCTAATATCAAAATCAAACCAAATTAGAGCCTTAGATAATAACATTTTAAGCTTGTAGTTCAGATTCAGTCACTTCTCTATATCCATCATAGCAAGTCAGCAGCAATAAATGAATAAAGATTGAAAGACAGGCACACAAAACAGGTATGCAATGCCACCAAGGGCAACCAGCAGCTTTTGGCAGTAGCACCAGCTTTCAGCAAACCAACAGTGCACTCTCAGGGCATTTGGGGTTTGTCCTGTGAGGTGCCACCACATTTCAGGTGCTGTGGTTTCTCCAGAGTGAAGACAGTTAAGGTTTCAGTTCTTGGTTTCTGCTCTCTGAAAAGCTGTGGCTTGAATTAAGAGGTGTCTTGCTCAGATTTACTGGGGATGGGAATATGTTTCTGCCAGATCTGTCTTCAGCTCCTCAATGCAAAAGAGCACCGAATCAAACTGCTCATGAGATTTTCACTACTAGTAAATTAAGAAATTTAAACATACCTAGGTGACCTTTAGGTTTACGACAATGGGTAAAGGGGCATGTTAGGTATAAATTTCCCTCAGTAAATTAAAAACACATATATCCACCTATTATTTTATTTGCTACATCAAGTCCAGAGCAGATGAGATTTACATGGTTTGTGTCTCTGTGACAGGGGAAGTATGTTTGGTCTCTCTACAGTCTGGTTTTACAAGGCTTCATAGAGACATCCAGATGTATAGTAGTTGTATCCTAATTTGTATTTATGTTCTGTGATAATGTTTGGACTAAGCTTCGAACAGAGGGGGAAAAAAAGAAGGGGGTTATGTTCAAAGGAATAGGACACTTTCCCCTAAATCAAAAGCAAGCAAACAAAACCAGAACAAACTTTGTGGCTAGATCCTTTATTTTGTTGTTTTTAAAATAGAGGAGGAACATTTTCTTATCTGGATATCCAGAATATTCTCCCAGCTCAGGAATATTTATCTCCTGACTTGTACTTTCTTGCAGCAGTCTCTGAATTCCTTTGAGCCATTAAAGGATTCTGTCCTCAAGTCATTCCCATTAGGGGAATATTCAATTTAGAAACTTGCCTCCTGCTCAGGGTTCACATGTGAAATTCACAGTTAACATCCCTCCTCACTGAGTTTCAGGTCAGTGCCCTAGCCACTGAAGAGAGAGAGATATTTAACAATTAAATACTCCTCTAGGCTACATCCGTACAAGGCAGTCCAGGAGCGCCTCCCAGCCCAGGGGTCTACGTGCCCTGACTGTTTCCACTCCATGATGGAACAGTGTCACCCTGCCTCTCCCCACACTCCCCTTCCCATAGCAAGGAAAATTCTCTCCGAAGGTCAGGAAGGACACACAGTGCCCTCCCAGTCTTCAGGGCAGGCAGCTGGGGTCTCTGGCCACAGAGCCAGCCCCACAGCTGAGCACTGCTGAAGGGCTGGGCACAAGCCCCAAAACTGCCTCATGGTGTCAAAATACCTTGTGTAAATCTGTCCATTGCTTCAGGCACCCAAGAAAGTAGGAGCAACCTGAAAGGCAGGAGGATGTAAGGATATATTTTTGCCTGTTCGAAGACGACACAGTTCTGCTTGTAGAAAGCGAGCTATTTTTCTATTCTCAGGCTTTTGATATTAAGAATAAGCTATCCACTTTCCAGAAAACAGGGAATTAGTCTTTGCAGACTACGTGTTTAACAGAGAAGAAATGAATCTTCATGAGCTCAAGACATATTCCCTCTTCTTCTCTTAGCCCCTCACCCCCTGCCTCATATCTCTTCTATGCAGTTTTTCAAATAGTTTAATAATATTCACAGGGACATTAGATTAATTGGATTTTAATTCCAAATGACTGTGAAAGCAGAGAAGTGAGTCACCAGTCCATGCTAATGAGAAGATCTATTAAGGACCCTTCTCTGATAGACACATAGAGTAGGGTTATAAATATTTCATATTCAATTAATTGAATTTTGCCCCCTGTTATATGATGCTGCCCTGGAATGTTAATCAACTGGGACCAGAGAGAGAGAGAGAGGGAGAGAGGAAGAAAGAGGTGGGGAAAAAAACCTAAAAGAGAGTCTTTAAACAACATCAGAGCCATTCCCATCCCCAAATCCTCGCAGTTCACACAGTGCCCTGCACATCAGAGCAGAGGCTTTCATACAGACTGCATCTGGTTACACACAGTGGATAAATTAATGTTAATTAATCAGACAGTCATTTTATGGAGAACTGTGCGCAAAAGGTTACTCGAGCCCTGCTGCAAATAGATTTATAGGTATAATTGCCATGTTGAATGACCCTCTGTACATAGGCTCATTAAACTGGCCATCAGTCAAGAAGTCTAATTGAGGAAGGCCCACATCGTGCCGCTGGGACCACGCGCTGGCTGCAAACAAATCCTCTCCACAGAAGCCAGCTCTCCGAAAGCCGCCAACAATGCCACTTCCCATCCTCTGGGCACTTCTGCCACTGCCACTCCTGCCAGCTGAAACGCTGGGCAGGAAGGAGAGAGGAGATCTCCCGTGCCCATCATTGTGGCTTTACATCATTTGCAAAGCACACCGGGGGACTGGGAGCAGCGTGGAAATGGTTTTATTGACAGCTGCGCTTTCCAAATGCCGCTCTGGCCTTGGCAGCTGGGAACAGCTTGGATGCACTGGCTTCAAAGGCATCAAGATCAGAAGGCAAATATAAAAACACGAAAGATTCTTGATGACATTTCATATTTCAAGAGCATCTCTTGATTTCATTGGGGTGGGGGGAACATGGGAGAGTCCAGGCCGGGAGCTGAAATGCCCAGGACTGGCAATCAGGCACAGACACATACCCCAAAAGCAGGGCAGCTCTTGGGGCTGCAGTCCTTCCCTCAGTGCCACCCAGGTCCTTCAGCTATATTGCGGAAGACAATCATTCCCATGGGGGCTGTGTCCAGCCCTGTGGGTGCTGAGTCCAACACGGAGCCCTCCAAAACAGCAGACAAACCTTGCCACCACCCCTGGCAGCAGACACATGAAGCCATAGGCTGGCACTGTGAAAACTTGCTTTTTGCTCCTTCTTGTGGCATGAGCTGCCTGCTCATAGTCAATTGTCACAATCTCTCTGTGCCTCCAGTCCCCACCTATGCAATCATTTGTTTGAGGATTGCCCCTTATTTCACACATCCTTATTTCACTGCACCCTGGTTTACATGCTGAGGGCTGCAGTTGCAGGAATTCTCTCTCTCACGGATGCTGTGCATCACACGCTTGTTCCCAGAGTGGAGAAAACGAGGAAGTACATGGCACCCCCACTATCCCAGAGTGTCCTGGGCAGCCACTCACCAGGCCAGCCAGAGAGGCCTGTGGGTGTCCAAAATGGGCTTTCTTTGTCCAAGCTGCTTCCCAATACACCTCCACAGGAAACTGAACCATCTGCTCCACACTGGAAGGTGTCATTTAAGAGTACTCGGGGGGAAAAAAACCACTTCAGAGTAACAGACAGGTAAATCAATTTGAACATGTTCACATTATCTCTTCCAATACTCATGTTACTCACTTCTTTCGAGGTTGCCCTTAGTAATGTATCAGCCTGATCAGGTATAAAATGGCCACAAAACACCATCTTTCTCAAACACAAATTAAAAATTAAAGCAGAAAAGCTAAAGTACAGTAATACAGAAGCCATCAAGGCAAGAATAAGTATGAACAAAGAGAAATCCATTTGTCTCAGATCAGTGACAATGTCACCGTCTGAAGATGTTTCTCATTAAGAGGGGTTTCCATCCCCGGACAAGGCAAGGGTTGCACAGCCTGTCTGGGCTGTGGCAGCATTTCTCTTCATGCTGTCCCACCATGACTGGTTCAGCCTCGACGTGTTCACACTGTTTTTCCAGTATTGGTGGGCACAGTACTTACCTGTAGGCATCTGACAGAAGGATCAGGAAAACTGACTGTGAGCATGGCATGCTTCTGATCAGCTGCCTGCCATTGATGCCAGGGCTTCAGAGGCCACCTGCACAGCCCCTCATATGGGGGCACAGGGAGCCATGCTCCAGTAGAACAGCCTCCAGGCAAGCCTGGGGACTCACTTTCAGAGCTGTTCTATGGATGGACAATAAATTGGGTCCCAAGGGCACTCCCAGGGCACTTCTCAGAACTGATTTTCCCCCATTCTGTGCTCCCCTTCCAAAGACCATATTTGAGCCAGGTGAATGAAAGCATACCCCAAGTTCTTAAGGCACATAAACACCATTTCTTCTACGAACAAAGCAGCATTTTTTCCTGTGGTAATAGGGTTTTCCCCAATTTATCCGAGGTCTTCCATTTCTCCCATTCTCCTGCCCCAAAGCAGCACACCTGTGTTACCACAGATGTGAAACCCACCCGGCAGCTTGGGCGTCTGCGCTGCTGCAAAACCCTTCGCTTTGCCGTGCCCCGACTCGGCACAGGAGGAGAATCTTCTGTCCAGAGCTCGCCCACAGAGGGCACCACTTGTAAATGTATCTGAGTAAAGGCGCTGCCACTTCACGTCTCGCCAGCCCAAATCCAAACCCTTCATGCATGTCATTACTGTCATCTCCGGGAAGAAAGGGAGCAGCAGGCCGATGGCGCACAAAGGGAGAGGTTTTTAAAGCGCACACTGAGCATTCACGCTCATGCTGAGATGTCAGGCAAGGCTTCCCCTTCTGCATCGCTGTGGAATGCCTCCAGCCCCTGAGAGCTGAACTGCGTCAGCTCAGTGACATAAGGAAAGGGAATGCTACCTCAAAGGATAGCTGATATTTCCATATGCAGCCATGCATGTCACTTCATCTTGGACAAGGATGAGGAGACACACATGCTCTTCCTCTGTCCACAGCAGGTGGACTATAGGGATTCTACTCTTAAATATTGAAGACAACTTTTTATTTACTACTGCAGCAAGTAGATAATTTTTCTGAAGTCCTCAGTTCAGGGTTAAGAAGATAAAGGGTTTAAATATGAGTCACTTACCTCACTGATAGGAATTTTGCCCCTAATCTTCCTTGGGTGTTGGGATTTCTACCCGTAATTCTATGAAAGACCTTAGATCTGGTTTGCTGAGCCTGCTTTTACATGTGTAGAGAGGTAAGTGCAGCTTTATGCAAACACCTACCAACAGAGTAAAAATCTAGACTTCTCACCCACCTACTTCATTTTAAGTGATACAAAAATCCCAGCTATGTGCAATGTGTGCACACAAAACAGACCAGCCAAACAGAGAGAAAAAATATCTGCCCACCCCTTATCCCACTTCTGTGCTGCCTCCATTGCTCGGTGAACTCCAAGTGGACATGCAGTAATGTAGTTTAGGCAGGGGACAGCTTACAGGACAGTAAAAACATACATTGTGCATTCAGTTCACTGAAGAAATTGCTGAGCTGTTGCTTCTTTAAACACCCATACTTAAGTTGAAATGAAGTTTTACTCTTCATTCAGTTTTCTCTTCCAAGTGCATCTCAACTTCTAGTTTAGAAAAATCAAAATATGCTGAAAAATAGCAGCTAGAATTTGCCTTCAATCCAAGGGGGTGTTGGTGGTGGTATCTTTTTGGTATTCTCTTATTTAAAATCAACCTTTGTCCATCCAGTACAATCTACCTTTCTCATTTCTGTCTGAAAGTCCTGTATTTCTCTTTTAAGTCATGAAGATTGTTGTTCTCTTCAGAATCTCTTTAGAAGCTCTTGAGCTTTTTGCAGCATTAAGAACCCAGAGAGGGATTAGAAACTAATAACATGTTGGTAATCACCATCATGTATTTTAATCACTGAAGCACACTCTCAAATTACACTAGAGTTAGAATTACCAGAATTCAAGCTCCTGACATCACCCTTTTCTAACCTGAGTTTCTACTTTGGCTCTTTGAGTTACATACTCCTGTGCAAAGTAGATGCACATTAGTAGCACAAGTCTCCTCGAAATAGTAGCGGCTGTTTGCAGTCTTTCTATAAAACAAAATATCATCCCTCTGAGAAGAAGAAAAGGGGAGGAAGGCTCAATACAATAGATTGATCAAGGTAACCTCAAAGCTAAGAGCCCTTTTTTTCAAAGGAATATTTCACAGCTATTTAAATCCACTCTGTGTTAGTTGCAGGACTGCCACATTTGCCCAGGTATGCTGCCTAGTCCACAGTAACACAGTACAGCAAAGATTTTAGATTTTCTTTTTTTCCACCCAGCTTTAAGGCTAGTTTAACCAGCAAGTTTCCCTGCAACTGCAATGTTTCAAAAAGCCAGTTTCAATTTTGGTTTATGTAACAGATCACATTAACTCCGTATGACCGGTTCTCTTTGATTCCCAGGGTGGCTGTGTGCACAGAAAGGTTCAGGCTGAGAAGACAACATGACAGGAGAGTAAGAGTTTGCTCGCTAGCCTTAACATTATAGGAGCTGAAACTACAACATAAGTCAATGGCATTACCCACAAGCAAGTTTCACTTGGGGAAACACTAGGAGAGAAACCCCACTGGTCATACCTGGCCTCTCTTGGACATACACAGCTCAGGAAGGACTGCAGAGCAGGGCACAAGCCGTGCAGGCAGATCTCAGGGCACAGAGCAGCAGGTACTGACCCACAAGCCCCTTTGAAAGCACTTATTTTCCAAAGCAGGTGCTAAGGCCAACCTGCTGGGAACATTTGCCTTCCAGTCTTGCCGAAGCCCAGAGTTGAGATGAATTTTGCTGGCTCTGCCAGCGCTCACACTCATTCTTTCGTTTCTGGGAGGCAATCGCAGGCTGCCTTCAGCCCACAGGATTCCAGGGCCAGTAGCACCCAAGTCCCCATCCCTTTCTGGGAATGCACCCTGGCTCCCTCACACAGGAAACAGGGATGGCACAGCCAGGCCTCAGGGGAAACATTAGATGCCTAAGATATCACTGAGGCTGGTGCCAGAAGGAGAACACACACATGAGAACAAAAAAAGTATCGGCAAAGTTAAGGGCAAAGCTGCCACGAAAACAGACAGGGGTCACCTTGTCTCTGTTTCAGCAGGAGCAGGATGGAAAACTCATCTGCTGTGTAAAATCCAGCAGACCTGAACATATTCCCTCACAAGCATGAGGGATTTCACCTATCCACTCACCCATTTTCACATTAGACATTAGTGATCAATAATGCCAGGCAGTGACACAAAGCAAATTGTTTATTCAGATCAATCTTTTAATCCCATCTTGCCCTTTAAAATAAATTAGCAAATAAACTCTTCCATGAACTATGCTCTAAATCATGATGTGGACACAGGACAAAAATTTCCCATCAAGAGAAAAAAAAAATCACTTTTTTTGGAACTTCTGTTGGTTTCACTGATTTGTTTTTTCTCAAAACATTAGGATTCTGCAAAATTTTAATCTGACACAAAAATCAGAATGCAGTAAACAGCAGATTCTTTGCTCAATCACACATTAGTTAAATGTTGATAAAGCCATACCAATACTTCAACAAGGGAACTGCTTCTACAAAATCCTGATAAAAACATTCCTGGAAAACATTTTAAAAAAATGTTTTAGTTGCTTTTGATGTGTGGTACCAGTCTACTTTACTGGGGTAAGTGGATTTAAGAAAAAAAATAATAAAAAACCCTGACATAGCATTTTGCAGCAGGTTATCTCAATGCACAACAAGCGCTTAGGAATTAAGCCTCAAAACATCCCTGTAAGTCAAGGACTTTACAAGCAGGGAAACTTGCATCAACAGTTAAGTCAGATGTCAAGATCACACAAGGACTCCGTCTTGACTCTTGTGGTGATCATATCACATCACAATATTTTGTAGAGAATGGTTTATTATGACTGTGATAATTACTGTTCAGGTTTCCTACTAGTGTTATCTGCTGGAATGTAACCCTTCCATAAGATGGGATGGTTTTGAGTGGAACAGTCTGATTCACTACAAAGCTATTTCAGATTTAACCCATAACTGCAAGCTTTTAAACACTAACCCTGAATGGCTCCTCATTTATTTTGATGCCAAAAAGGAAGTGCTGTGTCACTCTAAGACTACAAAGTAAGGCTGATGTAGCAATGAGCACCAGCTGCATCATTAGAGAAGTACAACTCTACAGACCATAGGCTGTATGTCCCTTCTTTTACTCGAGATTGAGTTCCCCCTTCTGCCTTTTGTTTTTCTTTTGCTTGGCTTTCAATTTTGGCTTAGCCAGTTACCAGTGCTCCCAGACACCGACTCCCAAGGGACTTGTCTCGCCCTCATCACCAGCAGGTGCTCCATGGAAGGATGTGAAGTACCTTTGCTGCCCAGCTCAGGCTGCAGTCCCTGCTCCTGGGATTGCCAGGGAAAACCCTGCTCCCCCTTCTCCCTGCTGGGGCACAAGTCAGTGCCAGCACCTTGAGCAACCCCATGCCTGTTGTCTTCTACTTGCACCATCTCCCTCCACAACCAAGAGAGGAAAAGTTTCTCCTGCCAGCTGCCCACAGCACCAGGCTATCAGGCAGCTGGTCCAACTCTTTACTAGCTGCTTTCTGTCCCTCTCTCTAATCACAAGATTATTTGTTGATTAATAGTTGTGTATTTCTGTAAAAGAGAAAAGAATGCCTCTCTGTGAAAAAGTTTAAATATATAAAAACACTTCATAAAAATATTTATTATAAAAATTAAATGCCCCATGAGCCTGTAAACATTGCCTGTAAAATCTCCATTAACTGGAATAATTTGAAATACAGTCATTCAGGCTCTTCTCTGCCCTCTCCAGTAAGATTTTAAGATAGCCAACAGAAATGCCACTTGTCTTGTACTTCGATCCTCCTGCAACCCATTTTTCTTCTTATTTGTTTGTTTACAATACAACAGTTTGATTTCCCAATGCTGGCAGTTTTCTTTGGAGGCATCATTTGTCTTTGCTTTTAATAGAGTTCGGCATGGCCTGATTCTGAGCCCTTCTTACAGAGTGGGTTTGAGGTCTGATTGGTAACAGGAGCAACACCAGGATGCTTAGAATGTGCATGTGAAAATACACAGACCTGGGAACAAGAGCAGAAAGAGAATATTATATTTTTCTTGGGAATAACATGAATTGTGCAGCCCCAATATGCAGAACTTAGTGCTAAGGGATGAATTCAGAATGTACGAACTTGACCTAGAAAGCACAAAAATACACCCTTGAATTTCACACAGTCTTGGAATATGGTGTCTGCTGGCATGGATGGAAATGCTGCTGTGGATGATAATGAGGCACAGAAACCATCAGCAAACCCTAGAATCCGAAGTCTGACAGCTCTAATAAACCCATGTAATTCAACCCCAGACTTATTCAGCCCATCTCTCTTTTAATGTTAGAGTATACAGGGCCACGTTCTGAAGAAATACCCTTCATGCTTCAAAAAAATTTTAAAAAGCGACAGAAAGAAAAAAATTCAATCAAAGTGCTGAGATCTGAAATAAATCAAAGCACTCAGCTTTTAACTGGAGAAGGTCAGGTAATGATGTTTACATAAGGCTTGCATTTTTGAAGGTAACTGCTCAGAGATATCTGCATTTGGTATGTTTCTAAACATCAAATATTTTTATTTCAAATAATTCAGTATACACAAAGTTAAAGAGAAATAAGAATTACTTAAACCAAATAGATGAGGTTCTGGCAGCTTGGGGAGGACGACATTTGGGAGCAGTATGGTCCAGCTGTTAAACATAGCAATGCACATTTCTGTGGTCTCATTTATGCTTCTTACCATAACTCTTAATATCCTTCTAAGGTGCTTAAGACCACTGCTTGTGAAGTCCTCCAGAAATTCATGCCCTAATCCAAAAGCATAACGTTTCCTTGCTTACAAGTCTTTAAGTTTAAATGTTAACTAAGTTCAAAGTCACCAGGACAAAATTATTAAGAAATGAAGCTAAGAAAGATTTGGAGTAATTTTTATGTGGTAAGTTTTCTGTGTTGAAATCAAATGTTTTAAGAAATAGGAATAGAAAATGTTGAAATTCAACCTCCTCCAAACAGACAGCAGCTATCTTGACTAGCAGTTTCGTGTCTTTTATGTTGGAGGAGGGAATTGTCTTCCTTCTGAACCAAAAGTTGTTGCTCTCTATTGACAGTACAACGAAAGAAAAGTAAAGCAATGTACTCCAGTCTCCCTTTTCTAATTATTTTCTCAATTTCTCTATTTCAACTCGGTTTTATTAGAGCACATTCAACGTACTCTGCAACATCAGTGTTTTCTTATTTTTAAGGAATCTCAGAAGTACTCACTTTGTAAGAAAAGAAGCATACTTTCATAACGAAAAGCATGCTCATTTCAAGGAGCAGTGCTCTGCCAGGTGCCCTCCACCTCTCCTGCTGATCCATCACACCTCCTGAATGCAATGTCACTGAATGTTACATGCATTCAGTAGCTGGAAGCCTGGTCTTCGCTCAGCAACCCCTTCCTTCTGCCAGCTCACATTATTGTTAACCTCTTCAGCCTTGGTTACTGCTAAGGGTTGAGAACCAACTGCTTTGCAAATGGAAACTGAGTATATGAAATGGCACGTAAGGACACAGAATGAGAAGAACAACCAAAGTGCTCTGCCCTGGCATTGTTATAATCTCATTACGTTACAGGACTGCAAAAATCACCCCTTAGACTTTAGCAAGCATTCCTGTCTGAACTCCTTTCAAATTTGATGAAATTCTAACTGCCTTTCAGTGTGGTTTGGGTTATTTAACAAAAGCCTATGCCACCCTGGAGAATAAAGCCAAGGGGAGAGGACTTACTTGTAAAACTTAATGGTGGGCTCCACAGCCAGCATAACAAACGGTGCCACGGTGTAGCACACAGCCAGCTGGGTGACTGCCCAGGTAACAATGTCATAGGCTATCTTCAGAGGCACTGACGAGAGGAAGTAATGTCTGCAGTTGTTTCTTATCTGCAGGTCAGGGAAAAGTTAAGAGAAAATTATATAAATTCATTTCTTAGGCAAAGTCACACGGACACGTTGCAGTGCATGACTCTCCACTCACCATCAGCATTAGTATCACAGGAAGGTTTATAGCCCAGTTACAAAGCACTGAGAGCAGGAATACAGAAGTGTATGGACTGGCATATTCAAGATCTCATAGTCAATCACTGGCAAACAGAGAAGTGCCCCCCAGTTTACTCTGTCATAACCACAGGAGCAGATTGTCTCATTCTGGGTGTCTGGCACAATATTTTTTGGGAGGAAAGCTGCTATGATGTGATCTTCCTCCCTCCTGGTTTTCTTTGCTCACTGGTTATCAACAGTAAAACAAAGTTACTTTAAATGAACAAATAAATGCTTATACCTACAAGTGTGTGCTGTTCCCTAGAGATTTTAAGTTAGTTTCACATGTGTGAAATCTTCATAAATGAGAGGCAAAGCACATGATCAGCAACCTGCTCTAGCAATAATGGTTAATAATGGTCACTAGTTTAATTCGCCTTTCAGATTGACCTGATTATTAATCCATAGTCAAACTCCAAAAGACAACAGTGCTGCTTCCCAGCCCTGCATAAGCGGCTGGTTCAACCTGAAAGATCAGCAGTGATAAATTTAACAACAGCAAGACATGAACCCTGTTGTCTTTGGTGACTCTACACAAAATAAGTCCCATAAACACAGAGATCATTTTATTGCATCAATTGCATCCACATAAATTGTTCAAGTTTGGGCTAATGCTCAACCCGCAGCAGCTTCTTGTGTAAGAGTGGGCCCAGAGTTAATTACAAGCCAGCATACAGAAAACATGACCCAGCAGAAGTCTGGAATCCAACATGACCTTGAATCCCAAGCTAATTTGACTGCATGGACATAGCTGGTGGCACTCCTAACTGTATATCCTCAATCAACATTTCCTCTGACAGCCAGGGACAGCAGTGCATCACGTCCAGAATTGGTGCTGGTTGTAACTGCTGGGTACTTTGCAATTAGCATCAATACAGAACACAGTTTCAGCGAACATCAAGCCTGCATGAAAGAGGGCTCACAGCAGGGACAAGCTGCTTGACCATGTGAGGGTGCAGCTGACAGCTGGATAGTGTCTAGCATGGGCCTTAGAAGAGAACAATGAAAGGTACATACTGCTCTGGCTGCGAGTGTGATAAGGATTCCAGTGAGAAACGTAAAATAATATCCAGGATAGATACCATGCCACAGGGCTGACAGGATAAATGTTAAAGCTGTAGGGTACCAGGGAGCTCTGTCATAGCAGACCCTGCAAAAATGAAAACAAAACAGAAGAGGCTGAACAATGGCCACTGCACTTGAAATCTTTCTGTTTCTAAGGTCTTACTCTGTTTTCTTAGCAGTCTTATCGTGGCTCAGTTACACACTAGGGCATGAGGCACCCTCCCTTCATTTAAATGGAGGTTTAGATGGAATGAGGAAGCATGCTTATATGCAAATGAGTATCCAAAGAGTGCCTGTACAAATATTTCTGGTGCTCAAAGCATTTAAATAAATAATGGAATAAAAGGCAGGCAAGACTTGGTTCACCTTTACATCTCTATCTGGAATCATACATTACCCTTCCAAACTCTGATGACAGATCAAGAGCAAGTTGAAAGACAAAGAGATGTGACCCCACCCTTCACTCCAGTGAACAGAGCTATTTTTAGGCAGAGTTATCTGGCAGATGCTGGGAACAACAGGGAGTGCCGTAAACTATTGCAAAACAGGGGATTCCAGCTAACTTTAGCAGCAAAAATCTTACTCCCAAGATGCAAGGATAACAGTTCAAGAAAACAACACCCAGTCTATTTGGCGATCTGAAGTTTAAATCAAATGCTGTGCTCCAAAGAAACGAGCCAAGATAATGCATTTCTTACCAGGAATCATCCGAATAATGAAAAACAGAAGCCATTGACTTTTAAGACGTATAGATTTAACACCATTATAGCTACAACAGCTACAGTAAATCTGAGTTTGCATTTCAGACACTGTTGACTGTATGCTGAGCTTTAATCACACCAGAACATGAAATGAGTAATGAGACACAGTCCAATCTACAAAATTTGGACTATGCTAGTATTTATAATACGTG
Source organism: Monarcha castaneiventris obscurior (assembly GCA_026261815.1). Lineage (NCBI taxonomy): Eukaryota > Metazoa > Chordata > Aves > Passeriformes > Monarchidae > Monarcha > Monarcha castaneiventris. The sequence continues at coordinate 5,578,895 of JAMPIT010000059.1, read as the reverse complement.
CCTTAAGAGTCACAGGTTAAAATCAGATCATCTCAGTGCTATAAGTCTCTTCCCCATATCCTAAACAAGGACGCACTGGCAAGCATCTTAGGGTAACTCCAAAGCAGACTACACTGTGCTCTGAAGATTTTGACCTTATTTCTCGCTGAATTTTGGGATCGCAGTGACACAGCAAGACTCACCTCTGTGTGGGAAATATAACATAGCGAAGCAAAACAGTACAGGAAAGATAACAGAAGGAAAAAACAAAATGCTACTACTTTCTATTATGGAAGATTTGAACAGTTCATTTACGACTTTGCTGCTTATTTATAAAATAGGAGCATTTTACACTTGCAGCAATAAAACTTTACAGCACGAAATACCCTTGTATTGCACCAACTGCTACAGACACAGGAAACAAAGAAAGAGCAAGAGGCTATACATTTATGAGAGCCATCAGTCAGCGTTTTTCCAGGCCATGAAGAGCTTTTGGATCTCACAAGCACATTACTGTTTCATTACTCTTACCGTTTCAGCCAGGCAGCTGTCTGAATGTTCCAGTTTTCAATGTACATTTTAAAACTTGTTGCAGTCTAAGAAAGAAGTTCACATGAAATGTTAGCAATGAAGCCTGTAAAATACTACTTGCATTTTAAATTAGTGAGGAGGGACATGGAAAATATTAATTCTAGCAGCTAACTTTTATGAAGACTGTGCCACAATCCATCAGTATACTAATGTGACTTGGGAGGGACATTAACTAGGCTGATGGCTCACCACTAACACTTGGCACTTGCTCTAAAATCTCACTTTGCTTCATATAATTAAATACAGTGTTTGATTACTTTTCAAATAGGAAATCTGAGAAGCTTTCTTGTTTTACATGCTTGGACTTCCTTTCAGTTCATAAACAGCTTTATTTCTGGAAGAGATAGCTTGCCACCCATTATGCAATCTGGACTCCCTTACAGTACTACTAAAACAAAGTGTTATTACAAAAAAAATAAATTTATTGTTATTATTATTACTACTATTTGGAGAAGGAAGGGGGAAGACTGAAAAACATGGGCAAAAAAAAATTAAGACTAAATTTAGAAGCCAATTCTCAGCTCACTGCTAAGCTTCAGAAACCAGAGTGGACTCCAGGATCCTGAGAGAACTACCCATGCCTCCTCCTCTGAGTTCCCCCAGCTTTAGGGGACTGCTGGACTCTGCTGTTCAGCATCGGTGCCCCTGCTGCTGATCAACTTCACCTCCGACCTCCACCTTGGGTCCTCACCTGCTGGCAGAAACCTCCAAGGACACCCTCACCAAGTGGGAATATGGTTCAGTGACACCACACTATTTTGCCATATCAGCTGAAGGCAAGGGCACACTGAAGAAATGGATTAAGGGCAAAGGCTTCCAAGCAGAATGTGCAGATATCTTTGCATTTCTGCACAGAATCCTTAAAGCTAGCATTTCATCCTCTGCATTTAAAGAGTTAAAATGATTAGCAATTCCCAATGCAGCACCACCACATTTTAATGCACCAAGAGAAGCCAAGAAAAATACAGTTTTTCTTCCAACTAATATTGTCACTCTCTTTTGGCCTCCTTTAAGTTCCTCTGTTACTTTACCAAGAGAGGAAGTAGTTGCTGGCTGTCAAAACAAGCTGGCTGCCAAGGCTTTCAAGTCCCCCACGTGCGCTTAGCCCCTGTCATGTTTTAAGGCCCACACAACTCCTTCCATGTGCTTATCTTTACTACGGATCAGGCAGTCACATTTAGCACTCAAGTTCCCAACTCTGATGTAATTTTACACATGCAGGTGGCTGTACCTGCTGAACACATAGACTGTGTCTGTACAATCACACTTAAACTTCAACTCCCGGCACTGATGCTGGCACATAAAGTGATGGTTCAAGGCTTACCCAAAGTCATGGTCTCTGTAGCCTCTTTTTCTCATTGCATGCATGATCAAATCAGACAGCACTCTATTTTATGCTCTTGGAAACGATTTCTGATCTCAGTTGCCCATGTGACCAGTAAAGGAAGTAAGTTTTGAGAGGCCATCAGTTCCGTGGGCAGAGAGGAGCAAAGGCTCCTGTTTCCTTCATTTGGTTTGACTAAAGAGCACTGCCTGCATTTTACCTAACTCTTTCAAACAGAAATTGCCTCAGCCCAAGTAAGAATCATCTCCTGCCCCAAAACTGAATCAGATATAGGTTAAAGATCTCAGAGTGGTATGTAGGGTGCTGCTGTCATCAAGAATTGTAAAGCATTTCTGGGCTGTGTATCCCATACTTATCAGGGAGAGATGTACACTGAAGATTAATTATGGTTAAAAAGGAAAAATAGAAAGAATGTTGAAAAACTGGGAATGTATAATGATACTTCCAATTTTGGCATCTTCAATGAAGAATTACAGGGGTTCTTTCATTTTTGAGAAGAGTTATTACAGCACATCCACTTAGGCACAGATTGTTCAGCAATAAAGCAGTCAACTTATTTTCATCTGTGATTATTTCTAAAATCATAACTAGAGAATTACAGAGGGAAGCTCCTCCTATTTCTAAAGAAGAAACCTTTAGAAAGCAGCTTCAGACACATAAATATTTCCACATCACACTGGCATTCACAAAATATTCTTCAGGGCAAACAAATTACACTGGCCATCTTTCTCATTAGAGACACAAACACGAATAGCTTTCAAAAGGCTAATGGATCTTAAAAGTGTACTGCAGTCACAAGGAAGGAGTGACAGATGTTTGGAGAAAGTGTGGCTTTCTGCATGGTGCTCTACACCAGCACCCATCCAAGCTCTGTGTGCCCCTGCCAGCTCCCATTCAGGCTGCTTGCTCTGTATCTGCTGTGTCTCCTACCCTCGCTTTTCTCCACGTACTAGAGGCAGCTCAGCCCTTGCATGTGGCTCTGCGACTCGAGGCAGCCTCTTTCACTACCACCACTCATCTCAACTGGGCTACAAAAGTGGAAGATTGTTAGAAGTAAATAAACAGAATACACCACAGATGGTGAAGAATCATAGCTGTGAACAATTTACTGACCCACTGAGCTCAGCCACGATCTACAGTAATTGACTGCTCATTTATTAAATATCTGATGTAATTATTTATTAGCTCTCACTGTTTAGAAATACAACCTGAATACAGAGCATGAGGAAGCCTGTGAGACAGATGCATTTTATCTGTCCAAGAGATGAAATACAAAACCTCTTCATGCTAAAGAGGAGCAGCCTGGAAGCATAAATTTATTTTCCTTTCAGTAAAGCCTCTACCCATTGTCATGCTCATTTCTATATAATTATTCCAATGCAGCCACTCCTTTATCTCACCTCAATGTTCCAGATATTCAGATTGGACAACAGGTCCCAGCGGAAAGTGCCCCTCTCATCAACTCCACTGAATCCATAACCAGCTGCATTGTTGACTGCATCTGCTGCAATGTCAAAGCAAAACAGGTCAAAATCAGACTGCTGGAAGAGACACGTTTTCTTACAAGTCAGTATGGCACTGAACAAACATTCAAACCAGCTTTGTAGGATTTAGCAACCTCTCTTTCTAGGAGAAGCTTCCTCTTTGCAAAGGGGCATTACTAAAGGGCTACACAAGAGTCATTTCCTCAAGAGGAAAAACTAGCTACTCCTTGTGCAGAAGAAATAAAATAATAAAATAACAATGAATAGAAATCACTTTTCCTATCATCTGGCCTTTATTATTCATCTGAGATAGATATTGCCATAAAATGAAAGAGCATTTTCCTCAAAAGGGCACCTGGATGTCACAGCTTTTTCCAGAATTAAAAAAAAACTTTATTATCTAAAAGACATGCTTACTATTTCTATTAAGAGTTCCAACATGGCTGTGTTAAGACTGTCATTCAGAATTCTGCAGACAAAGCCATTTGCTAATCCTGTTTCTGAGTGAAACTAAAGAGTCACTAAAGTGGCTCACCATGTCTATGAACTGAATATTGAGTAACTTCTGTTACACACTTGGCTACTTTAAAGCAAGTAAAAGCTTGGATAACAGTAGGCATTACGCACCGATGCACTCCTGTCAACTACTTCCCCTCTCAGAGTGCCTGGGAGTCACCACATCACTGGGTCTCTAGATTCTGATTTCAGTGTGCCCCTGCTAGAAATACTTTCTTGGAGTACTAAGAACACAGAAGGGAGGAGTCATTATTTTCTCTGGATCACTAGTTCTAGCCAACACTGAGGATCATTGGAAGAACAAGGGAAGTGCAAATACAGGTAAGGCCTTTCCTTCTAGATCGTTTACAAAATACAAGCCTGGTTTATGCTTAAAAAGGTTGGCATTTTTTCCCCAAGAATGAAAACTGATTTTACTTTGTAAATGCTGTGAGTACAGGCACAAGCTCATGGAGAAGCCATAATGCACAAAACTAGGGAGGGAACCTAATTATAAGCAACAAGACTAACAATAAATAAATAAACAAGCAACCTCCTCTAATCTGAAACTTTCTGTTTTGCTTTCCACTTTCCTAAATGAGAAAGATTTTACTGATGGAAAGAAAGCTCTCCATGCTTTTAATTCTCTCCCTGTTTAAAAAAAACCCAGACAATAAAAAATAACCCTGCCTGAAGCTGGCCCACAGGATCCTGCCCAATCTCAGAGAGTGGAGCTACACATAACCATCACCCCAGAGCAGTGGACTCCTGGATTTGCTCCTCCTTGCTCCAAGGGTTGCAGGGACCAACTAACTCGTGCTTCTTTGCCAAAAACAAGAAACCAGGAATCATGGGATGAGCAATAATTATACAGCAAACCCCCCGGCCTTTTTCTTCCCAGGCTGCTGTCTGCAGAGCAAGGTGTGAAGCACAGAAAGATCACAACTGTGCACCCTCAAACTGCTCCTAAAACCCAAACCTCCACAAGCTCCACAGAGGTGTGATTCCCTGCAGACTGGAACAGCTCTGGCCGTGTATGGCTTTCACAGCTCCTTGGATGGGGGCGCTGGGACCCAAAGTGGTTTCACTGACAGCTTGGAGCTAGATTTGCAACCCTGTTCCCAGAACTACCGCTAATGCAGCGAGAAGCTGAATTTTCTTTCCAGGGTTCTGGAGGAATCCCAGCGCAGCTCCCACACAATAGCGTGCCTGTCCTGTCCTGAGGACAGGAAGCATTTATCGGCCGTTTCAGCAGGCGCTTTTGTAATGCCCTGGGCCATGCCGCCGGCAGCAAAACTGGGAAAGAATAAAGTGCCTGCTGTTCTGCAGCCTATGTTTGGGATGTGAACAGAGGAGGCCTCACCCTCCACCATGTAATGCATAGTTTTCCCCAAACGCCTCATTTGTAAGACATTTCTGCAGCTTCTACAGCTTGGTCTTGTCACAAATGAAGATTCAGTTTATCTCTTTAATAATGGACTTCCAGTTAACTATAATGCCAGAAAAAACAGAGGCAACAATTTAAAACTGGATCCCACAAAAATAAGTTTGTGAGCAAGCCATTCTTTATCTCAAAGCCTTTCCCATCCCACACATGCCAGTCCTGGCTGCCTTCCCTGAATCTGACAGTTTTATTCCCAGCAGTTTAATCACAGCCTCACAATGAATCTCCCTGGCTATTTCCATCCCATCTCAGTAAGACCCTGTTCAGTTTCAGGTATTTGCATTGCTTGCTGGACTTCCAGGATCTCCCCTACACACAATGTCTTGTAATACCAGCAAAAAAATCCAGGATATTTTCAGCCTGGCCTAAAGGATTTGACTCCTCACACACAGATGTGAAAGGTGACTTGTAAAAGGAAGAAGGTAAAATGCAGTAAGATTATTTTGGCCACCAGTCTAGCTGGCTCCTAAAAAATTTGCTTCTCTCTTTAGTGAGCTCTCTTCCTTCTCCTCTCCCTTTTCCTTGCAGAAATTTTGGTCCTTCCTAACACTTCCTTTGCTCCCCACGGTTCTCCAACCTCTTCTCCGGGCCACTCAAAGCCAAGGTATATACAGGACCCCACAATGCTTTAGAGGCAAAGCCTAGCATCAGCCCCCAAACAAGCACAGGGTCCACTGCCTAAAGGAACACATCTCCCACGAGAACTCCAGGTCTAGGGACAATTTTATTCCGCCCCCGCCAACCTTGGGTTTCAGGGCCCCTCCCCCATTTAGGAACTTATTTGCTACACAGAAAAGTACGTGATGTAGCCAGACTTACCCAACGTCCATGCAAAATAATACTTTGGTTTTGCTGCCTGTGTTACAACATACAGGTAACCAAGTCTTGACAAGAAGGGAGTTTTATCAAGAAACTCGTTATCAATAATATACTCCATAGGAAAGTTCTTGGTAAGCGTCAAGAATAAAATGAGAGATACTAGTGTGATACACAGCTTGTACATCACTGCTCCCTGAAAAACACAAACAATGGAACATTCATGACAAACGTTTGCTTAAGGGGAAGAACAAGGCAGTGCTCATGACATACACAAACAATGGGCTTCAAGAATCATTAAAGTTACTAGTGACAAAGTTGATACTAATTAATTTAGAAGACGTGACCAAGAAAAGGACAGAGTCACAGCTTTAGTTTAATTTGGTTTGCTGAACTACCTATAGATAGGTAGGACAACCTCAAGTCAAAATCAGTGATGAACTTCATGGCAGACTCCACATCAGTGTGTGGAGATTCTAAAATGAGAAAGGAAACAAACAAGCCCTACAGTGGAAAGCAGAAATCCTCCCTATTTATGCTGTTGTCTCCTGGGACTAAGGACTGGGTGCCTCCTGGAAGCCAAAAGCATTGATATTCAGTGCAACAGCAGGACTGACTACCCAGCTACCTACCACCCAGATGTCTTGCTAAAAATCACTAGTCCAAAAAGTGTCATGTTGTACAGCACAATTGCACCCCTGATACAGGGTGTGCGATCTACCCCAGAATTTTCTGTTTCAGCTCCCAAGCTTCCTATACACCATTACTGACAATCACGGCAGTAGCTCAAAACTTGTTTGCAAATAGACACCATGAGTAAGCCCCTCTTGATACAGTCATAATTAAAAAGTAATCTGGCACTTGGATACCATGTAAAAATTGACTCATGTTATCAAAAGGCTAATAAAAATGCAATATACAATTAAAAGAACCATGTATTTTTTTGACACTTTTGATTTTTGATCTCTTTTTATATATTCTCCAAATTCTGGAGTAATGTGAAATTGGTTTTTAATACAGATTCTAATACTCTCTCCTGACTTGCATCCTCCACAATATAGGCCTTATTCTGACCTCAGTCAGCCTAAAGTAAAGAAGTAACACCACTAGAGTCAGTAGCGAGACAACTGTGTGCAACAGGAATCATTATACATAAGCACATGCTCAACTTCAGAGGAGACATTCTGCACACATTCACAAAGCTACACATTCAGTGTCACCTTAAGATAAGAGAGAGAAATCTGGATCTCATAATATGCTATCCTGCTTTACAAGAAGGCTATTTTATAAGAAGGTTTTAAGTAGTATTAAAAAAATATAAAACAAAATTAGTGTTGAAAGTATGTGAAAAAATTACCTCTTGAGTCATCTTAAAGTGTGTGAGATACTCTAGCAAATCACCTGGAAAAGCTACAGTTTGTGTTTAGCCGTGATTCATGTACTTCTAACATCTCCTGCACTACGGGGGAGATATGACTTTTTTGGTTTTTTCTGTCACTTCCTTTTCTGTCTGGAGCTGAACTGCAACTTGTCATTGTCAGAACCTGCAGACCATTCCCATTGCTGCACAAAGAACACCCATTAACAACTGACCCATTTTGCATGCCAAACCCATTTGGGGAATTCACTAGCCCTCTCACCCCTGACCTTGTGATAAAAACAGCAGCCACTCGCAGAAAAAACTCACTGTAACCTTTACTGGCAAGATAACCCAAAAGTGGTTTTTCTTCTTAGCTTTTAATTATGAGAATCATGTACAAAGCTGCACTTTCCTGCCCTCTGCAATCAGTCTTTGTCATTTGAAAACTTACAGTTGGAGAAGGATCAGGAAGTCTGTCATAACCCTTCTGCTTCCAGTTCACTTCTAACAGTTTCATGTGCACATGCCTCCCTTCAATGAAGGCGATATAATCCTTGTAATTGCTGCAAGGCCCTGCTATGATGCTCATAAAATTGAGGAGATAGCTTAAATACTCCAGCAAAGAAGGTCTTGACCTGTGAAAAATCAGCCACACACAACAAAACAAACAAACAAAAAAACAAAACAAACCAAAACAAAAAAAAAGGTAAAACACAGCAAAGGCTTTAACCAATGTCTTTTGTTGCTCTGTCTGCCTCAGTCCTCACCTTTCTCCTATCCCCTTTCCCGCAGCTGAAAGCACTCTAGATCTGTTCTGGGGAAGATGAAGCACAGCCTGTCATATTCTGGTGATGTCTGGTAGATGGCAGTCAGAACAAAGGTAAGATGGAAGTGCTTAAGCTACAGGTGAACCAATGCTAATGATTTGAAAAGTTGTAACTTAGAAACTTTTTAGCTAAAAACAGTAATAAATTTGTCCATTTTGGACAGGTCAGCAGTACCAGGAGTGAGAAGCTGGTAATTGGTTTTGGACATCTGTCCGGGATGTCAGGGACCATTCTGCCTTGTTATATAAACCGTGGGGCAGGGAGTCTCTAAAACCAGGGCTCTGAGTCCTGGGAGGATCTCTCACCCACCCTTCAGTCCAGCCTTTTGAAAAACGGGAAGTGTCACGTGAGACATACAGGAAGGGAATGAAGAAACACTCTCCTACTGTTCAAATAAAGGAAGTAATTGCCTGTATTGCATCAGGAAGAGGAAAAGGAACTAAGGAGGAAAAAACCACATGAATTGAAAAATGGCTGAAGACAAAAGTCTGAGAAAGTCTGCTACATTAATTTTTTCCATTTCCCAAGTGCATATCCCACCAGTTCCTTCTGGATTTGTACCTTGGATGTAAAATGAAGATCCACTGTCCTTGCTACAGATCAGGAGGATGGAAAAAGGAAGATGCAAAGGCCTCTCACCACTAGTGTAATTTGTAAATTGTTATGCTTGGGGTTTTCATGTGGCAGAAAATGCCAGCATCCAAACTGTGCACTGTGTTCTGCACTGCATTACTGAGTGCCCTCTACAAACGTCCTAATTGCCACCATTCAAGTAAACATGGAGCCCTCAGATGAGAACACAAACTTGGGCACAGTGCTTGAGGGCTCTCCTGCCCAAGACACAGATGGACATGCTTAAACCAAAACACACTTAAAATTCTTTAAGACTAAAACAAATTTCTAGCAGAAAAAGTAAGCAACAGTTAAACATTTTCTGTTGCCTACTTCTATTCTGAAGTGGAATTAGTTTGAATAAACAGTTAGATTAGCAAGGATTTTCTGCATTCACCCTACTGGTTATTGTAGATGTTAGTGCCTGAATGGTATGTTCTCTGGTGAAAGCTTTGCACAGAAAGATGCAGCAAACAATTTGGGGTAAGGGTCATCTTTTGGTCCCTCAAAATCAGGTCCATGATTTGGGCTTCCTAGCTCTACAGTAAGATTAAAAATAAAGTCATTAGTTTCAACTTGATTTCTGCACATGGTTGGGTGGGGAGACATGAGCAATGCACGAAGGAATGTACAGAGGATGAGTGAGAAACAAAAACAGACCAAGAACAGGAGGGAAGACAAAAGGCTGTATTACCAAAGGGGATTTAAAACTCTTCAGTTATGACTTGTCTGCCACTGACACTTAAGCTATTGGCATCTGCTTTTCTATTATGAACTCATCTACTGTACAAGAAAAAAACCCAAGCCTGTTCGGTGAGAATTTGACTAGAATTAAGGGCCAAACGCAGTTAAAAATTATGCTGTGAGCTTTAAAAATAGACACTATGGGGTCACAGCAAAGTTATGCAAGGCTACCTACAATATTTTTGCTTTTCAAGAAATGACTCCCTTACTTCTTGAAGTTCATAGGCAGATTTTCTGATGGCTGAATCTTCTACCTTGACAATTAAGGAAATAATTCCCTTGGCCTTAGACAACCATGTCTTAAACAACTTTTACCATGTCATGGTAAAAGTAAGGTTCTAAGAGTAATTCTGTAACACTAATTCTTCACTTAAAACAAAAAAAAAAAAAAACAACAAATTCACCTCCCTGTTGCACTTGTATTGAGACAAATTAGAAAAAAAAAAGGTGCTCAAAGAGATGCCCTCTCCATATGAAAAATGAGAAGACTAGTTACGTAACAGGAAGAACTGGGAGTATTAACATTATGGAGGGAGACCAAAAAAACCAAAATCCAACATTCAAAAATGATGGCAAAGAAAAGCAGCACTTGAACTGTCAGAGTCAAAGCAAAATGGATTTTTACTATGCAGTAGATTGCTTGGTGGGAGGAGTATTTACTTGGAAAAATAACATATTGCAGATCAGATTAAGATAACAGGCAACAAGTCCATATAGTATAGTCTTAGCCTGAATTTAAAAGAGTTAATTCAGCAAAGACTTGTTTTGTTGCATGTGGAGTATATATTTAAGTCAATGAGACATTGCCAAGTACTTCAGTGTTTTACTGACCAGCACAGGGCGATAAAGGCACAAGTCCTGAATTGAAGAAATAAGGAATATAGGAGAGAAGGTATGTTTGTGTAAGGAGGGCAATGACAGCAGCATTACAAAAACAAAACAGCTCAAGCAAACAAAAAAAGCAGGAAGGTAGGTAGGACTTTTGGCATATCATGGACTGGAAAGCAGCAGGAAACATTTTCATGGCCAGGCCACTATGTTGTGCCTGACAATGCAATGGAAAAAAAAAAACCAACAAAACAAAACAACCTAAACACTCAACTCCTTTGGAAGAAATTACACACAAATCACTAAGAGAATTACATCCTTACTTTACAGCAAGCCGATTTTGCTCAGCAGTGAGTTCTTCAGCTTGTCGCCCTATTCCTGGAAAGAAAAGTCACATTAGATCTTTCCAAAAGACAAACAGTAAAAGCTATTCCCAAAACCTTATGCTTGCACCCCACAAATTAATTTCTAAAGCCATAATTTCAAAATTTCTTTGTCACAGGTGGTTGTAATACAGCTCAATCCCTAACTTTTATGTCAAGTTCTATTCTACCTCTTTACCCAGTTCCTTACCTCATTCCCCCTTTCTCACCCTGGCTACACTGTCAGGAAGAGCATCCATAGAATTCCCACACACACAATGGAAGTGGCAATGCCACCAACTGGAAGCGACCCCCAACAGCCTCTACAAACAGTCCTGGGATGGAAAAATCTCTGTTGCCAGAAGCCGCTGGCTCATTTAAGCACAAGCCTCCTGCTGGCTCCTTGGTGAGAAATGGAGCATTTCACAGCAGGAGGAGTGGGCAGGGGAAGGGAAACAGGCGCTCAGGGAACAGAAACTCCACTGGTGTGAACGAGCAGCCCAGCTGCCTGCTGCTGAAGCAAGCCTAACATACACGTCAGTAATAATCTGAAATTGTGCGTGGTCCAGACTGGAAGGGTGACCTCCTGTTGAGTGCTCAAGACCTTTGGGGCCAGAGGTAAGGCACAGACTCCATGTCCCAGGAAAACGATGGAAAGATCTTGTGTCATGGCCAGTGGTAAAGAGATGTTGCTTATAGCACATACCTCAAAACCTTCACCCTAAAGCTTTAGCTGCACATACTGCAGGGAATCCCACTGGCTTCAGCAGCACAACACAGGACGAGTCACAGCACTCGATGTGGAGCATGCATTTGCACAGTTCCATGTGCACAGCTCCAAAAGATCAGGGGCTTGGCACCAATTGACTCTACCCTTGTAAATATACTGGCCATAATTACCAATTCACACAGAGGACCCACTTCCTACAACGACTGCTGCTAAGCTGTTCATTTCCATTCTCTCTCCTCTGTTTCAGTTTGTAAATACTGGGAGGGCCTGAGTTGCAGAGAAACAATTAAGCACTTAATTACTTATAGGAGTGGGTATTTTGTTTGTCTGTTTCCATTTACGGACAGCTGTGCTAAATTTTTACAAATAGAAGTTTGTCACTGATGCTTGAACTGCAAGCTGCCTTCATTTGATCAACTGCTCCATATATGGATGTTCACAATGTAACGAGCCTTTTCCACCATCATTAATCTGCAGGATTTCTGGTCTGTTTAAAACGCTCCTGCCTCTGCTGTTGTCTTTTTCCTTTCTGCCTGTTCATTTACCTTCAACATCCTAGGTGTGTATCTAGGCTGCACGCTGCTGTGGCATTGCAGCAATACCTGAGCTGTCTCAACTTAGAGAAGCAGAGAAGCCTCAGCAACATGAATGGCACCAACAAGGTCGATTAGCCAAGCTTCCAGCTGTACCTATTACAGCCAGCCAAAAGCATTAGATTCACTTGTGCAAACCTGGCTTGCAAACAGTGCCAGACCCCCCATGTGGCCATCACTTAAATCCTTGCTCACAACATTTTAGCAAGACACTTTATTCAGTCACCCACAGCTTGTAAGGCAATGGGCCTCAGACCATCAGAAATTTGCACTGCAACATCAGTGGGCACAAGCAATAATGCTACTGATGACAACTGACATTTCTAGCCTTTGCACTGCACTAGACACAGGCGTTTTACTGGGAAATAATAGTGCTCTTTGTCACAGCACAGCAAAAGACTGAAGACAATGTTATTTTGCTTGCAACTGTGCTTCTCTCTGTGCTGGGGAAAAGCTACTGAATTCTATCTCTCACAACTCATGGAGTACATTACCACTGAATATATCAGTGCTAGCATATTTTTTGCTAAATTAACATTAATGACTGAACCTATGCATCAAACACAACTCTTGACTTTTGAGAATCAGTAACAGCTTCAGAGAGCTTAATGGAGATGCACTGTAGCATCTAAGCAGGAGATACTGGTACTAGCTGAAATCCAAATTGGGCCCCAAGGAAGTAGAATACCCGAAGGTGAAAACAGTTGTCTCTGATATTGCAGACAGAGTTTGATCCTAAAAACTGATCAAAACTTTAAGTTTCTCATTTTCCTCCACACAGTTTTTTTCTTCTTCATTTGGAACAACTCGCTGAACTACATTAATTCATTCCATAAATCAACCATAGAATGCATTGGAATAAAAAGGCTGTCTTCAGGACGTGGGAAGAGATTCCTTTTCTTACCGTCATGTAGCTGGCATGCAAGAGTTGTAATTTTCTGTGTAATTATCATCAGCGGACTATAAGAAAGACAGAAACAACAGTTACATGTCTTGTAACACAAATTATTCCCAACTTTCTCACTGAATGTCTTTATGCCTTTAAAAGGCATAACTGTATTAGCAACAAGTGGAAAACATCCAATTAAAGCTGAAGGAGGCACTCAGGCATAAGACAATTGCCTGAGTTCAAAACAACCCCACAGTAACTTGCACTGGAATTTTTAATTGCTAAGTGCACACAAAGCCTTATTTTATGTCTCGCTATCGTGCAGCACTGCAAACTGTAGTTCAGAAGAAATCACACCACTAGGAAATACCAGCTTCTGCAGCCCACTGAGCTTCCTTTCAGGCAAAGACCAAATTGAAGCCCTATACAATGCAACACTAGAATGCAGCAGCGCTGCTGTAACCCAACTTTGGCTCTTCTTACTGTTACTCTCCTATTGTCTGTCTCCTCAGTGCCCTAAAAAAATGTTGACTCTGCAGATACAGATGCTTATTTCCCCACATGAATAGCTCTATCAATTAGGACTGTGTGCAAATACCAGAATAGCTGTCAGCACAGCAGTTTCCCACTTGCTTCTTGGCCATGCATCTGTGTTGTGAACAGCCTGTACAAGATACACCATCCAGCTGGGAGTGTATGGGCGTGTGAGATCTGGAGCCTCTGAAAAGAGGAGCTGGCTGTACCTGAGCCAGGCTTACAGCCACCCAGCAGCTTTGGTGCCAACTAAACACACAGCACAGAAATAGCCACTATGCCCAGTAGGGCCACTTCTACTTCCCGTATCCAGCTTTGCAGAGCTTCTTGGCATTGAAGGCAATTGTGAGCTGCTGCAGCTAAGGAATGGGAAAAAAAGACTAAACTCAGCTTGGAGGCATCAGGAGCTGGTTCTCACAAGGGTAAAGGACACAGCCAAGAGCATTTAGAGGTAGGTAAGAGGAAAGATGAGAGGAAAACCATGGGGACAAACCACTTCCTCCATCGGCTGTGGTACCCTAAACACAAAACCTGGCACTGAACATCTGCAATCTGGAAGGACCCATAGCAGGCAAACCAAGGGATGAGCACCTGCTCACACTGCTTCTCCCCATCTCTCTGCCACTGGGGACACCAGTACAGGGTGCCTCTCTCTCTCACAATAGCCATGAGACAGGAATGGATGATGAGGATACACCACTATTTTAAAAGCATTAGTTGTGATGACTTTATGTAAAACCAGTCCCACAAAAGAGCTCTGTCTTCACTGAGGATTAATACAATGGGTTGTTTCTCAATCTGAGAATAAATTAACAACATTAACCATATGGAGGTTTCTGTTTGGATACAAATGATGTCTTCAACCTGGAAATGAAAACTCCAGTTTGTACACATTTTTTAACTATTTACACAGTTTCACCTGTATATGGAACTTTTTAAAGAGACATAGATGATTACTCCAAACATTACAGCTGTTCATTTTAACTATTGTAGTATATTTTCTGGAACAAAATTAAAGAAAAAAGTTGAGGGTTTTTTTTTAGTTCAAGCACTGGTTTTGTCCCACAGCTTTCTCAAGGTAAAGAAAAAAAAAGCAGAAGTTACATTCAGTTATGTCTCTGAATGTTGTAAGTCAAATCATACATAAGTTGACATAAGTCAAGCAACTTATGTTCTACAGAGATTTTCAAGAGATTCTGGATCATCCTTGACTAAATTGACCAACTGGTTACAATCAAATGTAAACCCAATGACTAAGATAAACTGTTTACAACCTGATTATCCCACTAATATAAATCAAACAGATTCTCAAAATAATTCATTTGCTGGGCATGGTAAACACAAATACTGGCAATAGCCATTCTTTCATTCTGAGTGGTCTTTTTTTTAACACTTAATATGGTTGATCTTTTTCAAGAGTCCACAAGTAATTCTGTGGGGGTAATTTGCATTTTCTACCCAAAACCAGAAAATGCAATATCAGCCAATTACTTAATCAGAAACTGCTTTTATCATTGGTCATCATTATCATTTTATCAGAGGTCCCTACTTGCAATGTCAGTAGAAAAAGTTTGCACATAAAATTAAGACTAGGCTTAAGTATACACAGAACTTGAATACAATCATAACACAGGGGTTTGTACAGCAGCTCTCCTTGGGTCACCTAGGCCATTGAGAGCAGCTAAGGAATGGACAAATTCAACAATGACTTTTCACCTTCCAGCAATATTCTCAAACAGTCATTCTACACTTTATTCCAATTAATCTTTCAAGCAAAGTGATTTATAAGCTGTTTTCACCATTATCTTCAACATCCTGTTTCTCAAAGTAGATTTTCCCAGACAAAATTCAGCTTTGCTTTCAAAGATACATAAATCCTAATCCTTTAAGCATATGAAAAGGCAGATTTTTTAAATGCTTAAGAGAGACAGAGGCTGTCAGTGAACCAAGCAGTTCTACTGCAATAAACACAAATTTTTATTTTGTCAGTGTTTGACCTTTTTAGCTTTATAGGGGAACATTAACACTTGTTTCAAATTGGTTCAATTTGTTGCATATGTTTCTTATGGCAAGCACTTCACACCAATATTGAAGTGGGTAACTTTAAACCTCAGGCTCTAAGCCAAAACCGTATGACTTTAAGTGTCTAAATTTAGACTCTTGTCTTAGACAAGGCTCCCATGGTAAACCAGAGAGAACCAAACTGCAAACAATCCAAGGGCAGCAGGAGTAAAGCCTGCACTGAGGTCATACTACATATAAACACAGAGGAGAGAGGTTCTCCTCATCTATATTAGGAATTCATTGCCTCATTGACAGCACACTGTAAGCCAACAGAACAAGTTAGCTTTTCCTGCACTTTAATCAGAAAAGATGGACAGTCTGTCTCCTTCAAATCCCAGCTCCAGAGGAGACAAGGGAGAACAAAAGTGATGTGTCTGACAAGGGAAGTGGGAAGGAGAGCCACAAAGTTCATTAGATACTTCCTGTTCTCCCTCCTGACATCATCATAACACATGTCATACATAATTTCCAGAGTGGCTGGAAAGTGGCCCAGCAGAAAAGGACCTGGGGTGCTGGTCAACAACCAGCTGAACATGAGCCATCTTGTGCCCAGGTGGCCAAGAAGTGGCATCCTGGCCTGTACCAGGAACAGTGTGGCCAGCAGGACTAGGGAAGTCATTCTTCCCCTGTACTCAGCACTGGTGAGGCCACACATTGAGTGCTGTGTTCACTTCTGGGCCCCTCAATTCAGGGGACATTGAGGGGCTGCAGCGTGTCCAGAGAAGGGCAATGGAGCTGGGAAAGGGTCTGGAGCACAAGTCTGATGAGGAGCAGCTGAGGGAGCTGGGGGTGTTCAGCCTGGAGAAAAGCAGGCTCAGGGGGACCTTATCACTCTCTACAGCTGCCTGAAAGGAGGGAGTAGCCAGGTCTCTTCTCTCAAACTGCACCAGGGGAGGTTTGGGTTAGACATCCAAGGAAATTTCTTCACAGAAAGGGTGATTATTCATTGGAATGTACTTCCCAGGAAGGTGGTGGAGTCACTGTCCCTGGAGGTGTTTAAGGAACAACGCAGTGCCATGGTCTAGTTGGCATGGTGGTGATCGGTCATAGGCTGGACTTGACGATCTCAGAGGTCTTTTTCAAACTAATTTATTCTGTGATCTCTACCCTACTCAGGAAGGTGGGAACTGCTGTAGAGTGGCAGTGGGATGGCACACACTAAATCCTTCACGAGATCAGTGTCAGGTGTCAGTCAACACTTCACACAAAAGGTAAGCAAGGTTTCAGGTGAACAAGGAGCATCTTCCTCCCTTCTCTTCTCCTGCCTACCATTCCCCACTTACTTGATCTCAGGGGGACCATGTCTTTGCTTCAGGAAAAGGCAGAGCACAA
Source organism: Monarcha castaneiventris obscurior (assembly GCA_026261815.1). Classification (NCBI taxonomy): domain Eukaryota; kingdom Metazoa; phylum Chordata; class Aves; order Passeriformes; family Monarchidae; genus Monarcha; species Monarcha castaneiventris. The sequence continues at coordinate 5,561,866 of JAMPIT010000059.1, read as the reverse complement.
CAAAATAATGACAGTACTGGAACTCTCCCTTAAGGGCAGGGCAGGCCTGGGAAAGCATCACAAATTCCTAAACATGTGAGTTTTGATTATTAAAACTTTGAAATATCATTGAATTGCCATTTCTATTTAGCCTTTCAGGCAAGCTCCAACTTTAAACAGCAATAAAACATTGAGTATGTCAATACATTAAATACAGCACCGTATCACATAAAGCCAACTGTTTCCAACATACTATTTTAACCCTTAGACTCTATGGGAAAAAGCCAATAGTGCTAAAAACAAGAAGGGAAGTTAACAAAACTATAAAACTTCCAATCCCTTTTCTTACTCCCAAATTTTGCGATGCACAATTTATTGGAGGGGGGCAATTAGGTTGAATTTAAGAAGAAAATCTACCTACTGCACTTGCACTTACAGATGAAGCACAAAGACTTATCCCTAGGAAGGAAGCATTTGAAATAAAACACATTTATAAGCCTAAACAACTTGCAATCCATCATATCTGAACACCTACCGATTGCTTTGCAGCCACGTGCTGAGTGGTGGTTCCACACCCTCTCCACCTGTCCTATTAAGCACCACAGTTACAAACTACCACAGAAACACAGAATCTGATTTATGTGTGGTGTGATTTCCCCTCCCTTCCCATGTTTTATATATTCTCTATGAGTTTAATCTTAGGTTGTAGCTGCACTATACCTCCTACACACAAACCATAGTGGCCAACTTTTAATTAAAAAAAAAAAAAATCAAGAAATTGACCCAGGGACAATTTTATTTTTTCAAGGCATCTAACAAAAGGTAAAGATAGCTTTGGGTTTTTGTTTACCTCACCCTAGATGCCTTGAAAAATAACACAAGACTGAGATGCAACAGTTTACAAAGAATGCTCAGTAGAGGGGTTTAATCCCCTAACTAAATCTTCCAAATGAAAATATATCAGTTAATATAATTTTTAAATACAGTTTGACCCAACGCAATACATTTGCCAGAAGCACAGGCCAGAGGAAGTAAAGAGATTTTGTTTGTAGACTGCTGTGGGGATCCTCACCGCATCACAGGCTGGCTTCTGCACTGAGGAAGCTTCGATGCTTACGAGAGAAAAGACGTTTTCCAAGCACAGTCTGCTTGACCTTAGGTAATCCCGCAGAGGAGCCTGGCACACGCTTGCTAGAAATAGTTTCCACTGACCTGATTTCACTAAGAGAGGAGGTGGAGTCAAAAGGCTCATAGCAGACAAGACTCCAAAGCAGCGAACATTTATTTCAGGGTTACCTCTGCAGCACTGAAGCCGTGACAAGAAGTTCACACAGTCACACCCTGCTGTGACAGTAACCAGGCTGACAAGGGGATGGCCAAGCTGGCACTGGCCTCGTACTTCTGCTTTCAACAGTAAAAGGAAGAAGTACTGAAGTACATCAGAGGGAAAACACTTCACTAAACACACTTGCACCTCCAAAGCAACTTAAAATTTCCTTCATGTGATGTGTTGCCCTTTTTCGTGTGTGTGTTGTGAAAGCTCCCAAGCAGTATTTCTTTAGCCTTCATGGTAGAAGCATTTCACGTAAAAGAGTGTTTACTTCTGGAGAAGTGTCCTGGGATGTACTAGATGCGTGGAGCTCTCTAGTAGTGACTGCCTGCTTGAATTCCGCCTAGCTCCCACACTGCAGTTCTTGCAGGGCTCCTGTGCATCCAGTGGTAAGTGATCTCAGGGCTGTTTCAAGTGAGCAAGCACCCAGCCACAGCAGCAAACAGGCATGGAAAACAGACTGACTTCCCCTTACTCACCCTGCACCTGCACTGCTGCACTGCCTCTGGGGACCAGCTGCACACCGAGGTTACCCAGCACTGCTGGAACAGACACTGCAGCAAGGTACTGCATGTCATACATTTAGAAGACAAGAAAATAAAAATTACCAACTGAACTGGTAGGACCAGACAGCATTTCTGCTCTGTTTTAATATTGTAACAGAGTACATCTATCTTTGCTTTCATCAGCAAATGTATTTCCTTTGTGAAAAACGGCTGCTGTACTTTCATTCCTTCCTTTTGTGGTTGATGCTAAAAGCCACTGAATGAGGAAAAAAACAGCAACAAAGCACTAACCACCCAGCAAAAATTCACTACCTGAAGTGACACTTGTTCCTGAAGTATCTGTTTATATATATATATATGGCTTTTGAGAGGGCTCTCTCAACGATCATCCATTTCTAGGTGGTTTGCTAAGAATGATGCTGCTGCTCTGCATTTCGGATAGGGCAAACACAAAGGTGTCTGGAGAGTGATGTCCACCAAAGCACTCATGTAAGAGCTACAGATTTGACATATGTGGGAAGGAAAACTGCTCAAGTCTCCCAGATAATTCAGCTATGGTGTCTCTAAGACCAACATAAGATTGAAAACTGTGCCAGCGTGTGTGGTGATTTTCACACGCCGAGTTTCTCTTCTGTAAGGAGCGGTGGCAAGAATCATAGAATCATTAAGACTGGAAAAGACCTCTAGGATCATTGAGTCCAACTGTTAACCCAGCAGTGCCATCTTCACCACTAAACCGTGTCCCCAAGTGCCATAACTACATGTTTTTTGAACACTTCCAGGGATAGTGATTCCACCACTTCCGTGGGCAGCCTGTTTCAATGCTTGAAAACACTCTCCATGAAGAAACATTTCCTAATATCCAATCTAAACCTCCCCTGGCATAACCTGAGGCCATTTCCTCTTCTCCTGTCACTTGTTACATGGGAGAAGTGACTTACCCCAGCCTTGCTACAACCTCCTTTCAAGCAGCTGTAAAGAGTGATAAGGCCCCTCCTGTTCTCCAGGCTAAACAACCCCAGCTCTCTCAGCCACTACTCACATATGAAAGAAATGCTCATATGCACGATCATTCCCTGACATTTCACTGAATAACCTGCAATATTAGGAAATTTTGCTCAGACACTGCAAGAATTCAAAAAGGAAAGTAAAAAGCTCTATGGCCTTAAGCAAAGGATTGAAACAGACACAAGTTCCATATCTTCTGAATTTTATCTGGATGATCATATGCATCTGGCTTTTGGTCATAAAGCTTGCTAGATTGAAACCCTATCTATTACTAGTTTCCAAAAATCAGAATTCCAAAAATGAAAAGATCAAAGATCAAGATTCCTTATTTTAAACTCATTTTTCCTAAAGCTATCATATTACTATACTCAATCTGAGCCTGTGATACAATGGGAAAAAACATAAACTGTTATGATGTTATTACTGTTTTTATAAAGTCGTATAGGCAGGCAACTTACCAGCATAATCCTCTTAGCATAAAGAAGAAGAAATAAGAGAGAGAAAGAGTTAGGATTTCATTTTTCCAGGTAAAATGTACAAATGTCATGGCAAACCAAGCAAAATAAAACATGCATGCTTCTCTCAAAGATTGATTCGAATTAAGAGGGAAGCACAGGATTCAGTTACTGTACAATTAGTATTCAAAACTGAATAAGGTTTTTGAGGAAGTAGTAAGGAGAAAATTCCTAAATTATATCACAACTTCTTTGAGAAATAATATAACTGAAAGAAATTTGATAAAATATATACACATTTTTTAAAAGTAGTTAAAATTGAAGTGCAGCAAGCTGGAAATTGTTTTCCTTAAAACCTGGTTGTAGTTTAAAAAAATATATGAGTTTCTCCTTAATTAATATGCAATACACGAAAAATTCTTAAATCAAGAGTTTAATTCTGCTCTTAAATCAAGCAGCTTGTGTACTGTTCTGACTGTAGGACTCAGTGAACAAAACTACCCTTTGCAGGAGTTAAGAATTGACTAGTCACCAGCAGGTAACAAGTCCCTTATTTCTGTTTCGTAACCTGGAAGTGATGTGCCACAGCTTGATCTTTCATTTTCTAGTTTGCTTAAGATATGACTCAAAAGTTACCTTGTTCTCTCCATCTCTACTCGCATTTTACAAGCTCTATTCTCAAAATGGGAGGGCTCCAAACAAATAGCACAACCAACTAAAGACACCCCAAAAAATGTATTTGCAAGCACACTTCAAAAGTGTTATGCATGCAAGTTGTTAAGTGCACAAAGCAGGTCAGGAGAGCAAAGGAGGGATGGTGGCTTTCAGCACTTCTGCTGGGAAACCCTCATGGATCATCTGGCTCGTCACTTTAGGGAGCTGACATTGGAAAGCTGATGGCAGTAGAACTGGTTATGTGCCTGTTTGATGTGGATTAAAACTTCCTCCTTGCAACCAGGTATCACCAGACTTAGGAGATACTGAAACCTCAAACACAAGTCAGCAGATGATGGGCTTTTTGTTGGATCTTAAAGATTCCCCTGGATCCAGTGTCTTGCCTCTACAATGTATATCCCCAGCCACGTTCACCCAAAACAGTGGGAAGCTGGAGGGAGATGGGCATAGCTCCATGGTTCAGTCTCGGTCATTTCTGAAATCTTGAGGGAGAACTTTAATGCCATCCTCCCAGCCAGGTCCCTGTCCTAATGCTTCCCTGTTACCACATGCAACGGATGAGGAACCATCAAATATGGGAGAACGAGCAAGAGGATTTCAGTTGCTGCTCATACATGATAAAACTGTCCAGGGAGTATATTTTGTCTCTCTCAGTCATCACATCTGTTCAGGTATGTGCACAAAACCTCAATGGGCACAAATTTAGAGCTGAGGAAAACAGGTTTTAAGGCAGATTTTGAAGCTGATCTGGGTTTCAACACTTTGGATTGCAAGTTTTTATTGATATCACTACACTAATTTTATTTATTCTTAGCTTTTGAAATATACCATGAGGGTGCAGTTTGTATCCATAGTACATTTTCCACTTGTTTACTACTTGGCTGTTTTATGCTTGACTGAAGTTTAGGAATTGGGGTGTATCTTGAAGCACCAAGACAAAATCAAGTAACAGAGTAAGTTCAGTCATTATTCTTTCACTACCATTATTACCCTCAAGCTCATCATTAAATAAGTGTAGTTACTTTTTCACCAAGGGAGCAGAAAATGCTACCTAGTCTATAACAAACAACCACCATTCCTCTTCTTCCACCCTCAGTCTCAGCTGGATCTTTATTAAATGTATTCAGAGGGAGAGAGCTAATATGCCTCACAGTGCATTTCTGAACACACTATTCAAAAAAGCATGAGCTCTCACATTTCTCTCTCTCTGTTTTACACAGAGCTATAGCATTCCAATCCCATTTATAGGATTCTTGGCATGTCGTGCTCTTTGAGGACATGCTTTTGTGTATTAAAAGAACTGCAGAAAAAAATACAGAACCAAATTTCTTTGAACATATAAGTTCCCATTACTGCAGCCTCCTTAAAAAAAAAACCTCAGGAGTTTGAGAGAAACTTCCCCTCCACCACCTACAATTTAATTAAGTGCCTAAACTCACCACCTCAAAGAGAGAGACACATGCACAGAGACAGCAAAAACCTTCAATCTCCTACTCTGTGCCTGTAAGGTGACAGAGACTTGGAAGAGTCATGTGCAACATACTGTGCGAGTTTACAGAAATTTTTCATGGTGTGTTACTAATTACTCTGTATTCAGCCATTCAATTAAACAAGTGGGATACAGATTAGCACACTGTTTTTAAATCATTCAAAAGCATAGCTTCCTCTAACAAACAAAGCCCCTAGGGTTAGCTGTCTCTATCTTTGTAAAGCATCCTCTACTGCTTCTCTGAGTGAAATCAGAGACTACAGTATATATGGAAACCACGGATATCATGGCATACAAAAAGCTGTGCTCCTTAAGCATCAGCCACAAGCTGGCCCCATGAGAGAACCAGTGCTGACAACCCAAGCTGATCTCTTGTCTCTCTGCCTGGGTTACTCACCCAGCTCCACCAGCAATTCACTCCTGCCCAGTTCCTGCCCTCACACCCGCTTGAGTGCCTGGGCAGGGAAAACACCTTCCCAGCTGGGGCTTCAAGAAAAGTCAGGATGGGAGAGAGGAGACACAGAGCTGACAGCTGTGCCTAGGAGGTTTGAAGGAGAGCAGCCCACCCCACCTCTCAGGGCAGACCACCGGCCACGTAAGAACTCTTACAGCTCCAGGGAGAGACTGCACCACTGATCCTCCCGGGCTGCTCTCGGGGAAACCTAGCTAACTAAGCTCTACCTTCCCAACTACACAGTTTCTAGAAAGAAAACAGTAGAAACAATGAGTCAGTGCAAAAATCATACAGTGCTTATTCCTTCTTTAAAAAACAAAAAACAAAAAAAAAACAAATTAAAAAAAAAAAACGCAAACCAAAAAAACCCCAACAAAAACCCAAGGATCACAACAAAAGCCTCGGAAAAAGCTTAAGGGAAACAAAATTGCAGGTGCTCTACAGATAATAAAAAAATTATTCTTACAACTTACTGAAATCAACTAATACTGATTGACACAGGAAGCAGTTTGCAGACACACTCACCCGGAAAAATCTGTAGTGAGAATACCATAATGAAATATGTATATTCGGCTTATGTGGCACAATGTGAGGTATCCCATAGCTACGACAAAGGAGTACCTAAAAACATAACACACAGAACACACAGTTACCAACACAAGTACCAACAAGAGCTAGAATCACTCAAATTGGGTTGGGCTTGTTTTGATTTTTACAAATCTGATTGTTAACAAGTCTGAAGCTATGCTACAAGACCTGAAAGACATTCTCAAAGGGGACTGACGGTTTTGTATACCCAGCTGAAACCTTACAGAGGTGTGTCCTCATTCTGGGGGTGGGAAAAAAAAGAAGGAAGAAATAGGATCAATTCAAGTTGCACAATTCAATTTCAAAGCTCCCATCTTCACATTTTATTTTGAAATTTCTGTCCGACTCAAGTATTTGAAACCAGATAATACTGTATGTCAGTCACTGAACTTATCTACTGCATTTTTTATCTGTAAATGTTCTTCATTTACAACTCTTCCTCAGATCTAGCAAAGACTAAAATATTTCAAGTTTAAGGTATTCTCTCTCTTGTGATTTTGTATAAAGGCAGACGATGGCACATAGCCTAACCTTTTCAGCTCTCCATGCTGAAGCACACCATCTTCCAGAAAAATCACAGAATCATATAGGCTGGAAAGGGCCTATAAGATCACAGTGTCCAACTGAAGAAGCATTCCTTAGGTAGGGTGTGACAAACTTACTCTGTGTTTCAAGACGATAGCACACTTCAGTTAGGCAGGGCAGTAGCATGATTCTTTCTATCTTAACAGCTGAACAGTCTGAAGACTGGAAATGCTGCAGTGTCTGCACAGGCAGATGCAGCCTTTCATACAAGTAACTTCTCCCTGTATTTACATGAGCGAGAAAGAGGACACTGGGGAGGAAAGCAGCAGATGGATGTTTGGAGACAGACTGACACATGAAGCAAGTTACACAGTGCAGTAAAGAGCTGGGACACCAGAATGAAATGCTTGCACCACATGGACAGGCCAGGACCAGGCCTACTGGTGTTCCCTGTAGCAGAGGTTATCCATGTAGGGGAGAAGAGGCAAAGACCAGCATACTAGAGAACGAGATGGCACATCCTGCATGCCTGGTAGGGCCAAACCTTGGGAGGCTGGTAGGCACTCACTGGACCCAAGAGAGCATCCACTACAGGGGAGAACTAAAGGTGAAATCAGACAAGAGGATCAGTCAGCAGACAACCGAAAAAGAGCCAGGCCTTTGTCAAATTATGGCTGGTTTTGAAAGAAATGAGCTTTTCCTCCCTGGGGACTAATAAACTGCAGTGTGAGTGACAGTGATGGATCACAAGGCAACCTGCAGGTCATGTGGCCCACAGCAAACAGCTGGATGAAAGGCAGACTGAAGGGACATGACAGATTCTTCAGGAGATTCAGAGTAGAATTTATCATATTTTATCTGGGTCAGGCATCCAGTCCTGCCTCAGCAAGGTCCTTGGATTCCCCTCTCATCAACGGAGAATGGCAAGCATCCGTCCAAAGGCAAGTGACCCAGCTCAGACATGTAACAGCGACAGACAGGATGAAGGATCTAAAAGAAGCCTCCATGCTGAGGAGTAAAGCACTTCGATTGAAAGGGGGGCAAGCAGGGAGAGATACACCAAAGTGCTGCTGCAGCTGGGGGCATTTCTGATGCTGGATTAATTCGTCCATTTATAGGCCTTGAAAACTAGCAGCTTCACCAGAGAGCAAACTAGCAAAAAATAACCAGCGAAGAGATTATGCAGCTTATTTCATTTGTTCTCTTCCACTGTGTTTTTCTGGGGGGAAAAAAAAGCCAAGTCATGAAGCCCCACTCTGAAGGATCTGGTCACCTGTATGAACAGGTCCAGACCTTCAAGTGGCATTGTTCAAGCTTACTCTCAACCAGTTTGAATACATTGTTACTTTGCCAAAATTAATAATGTGGAAGCACCTTGAGTCATACTGCTCTGACTAGTGGAATACAATAGAAAAGTCCTCACCCAATCCTCCCTCAGACCTCCTGAGGTTTTTCAGCACATTGGATTGGCATTTCACATTGACTCAAACCAACACATGACTATCTTGCAGCAGAGTGTGACATTATATGAACTGGCTTCATTTTTGTTTCAGTATACAGCTATTTTGCTATTAGCCATTGTGGCTAATTGGCTGAAGAGGAAGAACGAGGAAGTTTCCTGTTGAAGCCATGTCCTTTTCCTTATCACTACCCCAACTTGTCTAAGAAGATGTAAATAACTATTGGATGATTCCTTTGTAGACTTGATTCCTCTGAGCTAGAGTCACTAACTCCTGCATTTCCCTCGAGTGATAGGCAGGGACAATGACCAGGAAACCATAATAAAAATTTTTAACACCTTTTTATTTTGGTCTCTGGATGGCATTTCTTTAACAAACATTGTTCAGTTAGTTTTTTTTTTTTTTTTAGTGACATTATTAATTACCTCTGGACTTCTGGGCTTCGCGTTCTGTGAGGAGGTAGGAAAAATACCTCCTTAATACCTTATCTTGCTCGTGCAAAATGCTAGTGACTGCTGTAGACAGGCTTGTTTTTTATAGTTCACATCTCTAAATTATCTTAGAAAAATTATAAGTAATTGTAAGCAGGGCCCTTGTTTAGATATTAAAGAGGGGTCTCTTCAGGAAAAAAAGGAAGGCAAGATGATTATCTGAACATCAGATTCTCAGACAGCCCTGGCCTTGAAGGCAAGTGAAGAAAGGGTTTCTGTTCCCCAGCCTAGACTGATATGGATTCTGAGCATTCAGCAGCAGCTACAGAAATAATCAGACAGTGCAGAGACAGGAATCACCTGTAATACATCCAAACCATAAGCTTCTACTTCGAAGCAATAAGAGTTCTGGTATTTTCTACTTTTTCACAAAGCTCAGTAACAAAAGCAAGACCTTATTTTGTGGATCACTAAGCTAAGCTGCCTCAGTGACCTTATTTGAACTACCTAACTCAAGAATAAGTGGAAAATACCTGAAGGCCAAACAGCAAGGGGAAAAACACATTAAAAAGGATTATCAAATGCAATCTGGAAGAATAGAAGACCACGGAGAACATGACTTCATTACATTTAAGAAAGGAAAGGTTTGGCCATAAATTATTAAGCCTGCAAAAGTCAAATTTTGAGGCCAGCAATTTCATAGGAAAATGCAATACATCAATCCACAAAAACCACAAATTGAGATTACAGATGCTTCTGTAACACCATGAACAAAGCTCCTGCAAGTAACTGGGAAAGAGAAGAAGGAAAGAAGAGAAGGTGGTTCTAAAAACTCCTCATGATTCTCCCTGAAAGCAGAGAAGGTGTCAGAAGGGCAGCTGCAGACTTGCAGCCACATAAACTCACCTGTGGATGTTGGGAATACTCGCCATGTTCATAATGCCATAGTTCATCATCACCAGGACAAAAAGATGAATGGAATACCTTGAAGACAACAAAGTGAGTATTTAGATAATTCCTATGTTACCTGGAAGTGCTGGTAGTTCAGAGCAACAGAATATTTTTCCATGCAAATGACATAAATATGATGTCATATCAGGGTACCAGTAAACCTGGATTACCACACGACACCTTTATAGCCTGACTATGCAACACAGACTGATATTTATTGAAACGATATTATCCATATGGTTAACTGAAAGGAAGCCTGGCTCAAAGTGCCCATTCAAGTTGGATACATCTTTTCCAGAAGACATATCTTCACAGCAGACTGGTGTTGTTTTAACTTCCAGAACAAACATCACAAATCAAATTAAATACTTTACTTAAAAGTGCTTGCATGAGTCATTTTACTTTGAGGGTTTGGAATGGTTATGTTGGTTAGGTTATTCTTTTTAAGGTAGCATTAAGAGCCTTAAGATTAAAAAGATGCAATCCAGAAAAGCTGATACAAAGTTTAAAATTATTTTTACCCATGCCTTATCTAAATGGTGCCTAAATACTCACCACCCAAAGCAGAAGACAGCAAAGTATATTCCAAAGAGGGTGGCAAATGCATGGCGAACAGCAGAGCTGGCATGACTGGGACTCAAGTAAATACGAAACCAAAATGCAGCCAATAGTGCAAACAGTTGACAGGCTACAAAATTGATCTGTAAAAGACAAGCAAAACAAAAAACTGTTTTGATTCTTGGAGGAGGAGGGGAAGGATTTTCTCTGTTCTCGTAACAGTTAAGAGTAGAGGCAGGAAAAGGGGGTGAAATTGTGAGCTATGAATCTTTTGCTTCTCAGCATTCTCACTTGTGAATTTGTGGTAATTTTTCTGGGCCAGCGACAGAAGGGATTAAACAAGCACACAGCCACCCAAAATCAGATGAGGAAGGGCAGGCTCCAGCTACCCCAGGATAAAGGTGGGGCTCTGGTGGTTCTCACTCTTCTTGGAGGAAGGCTCTGCTCTGCTGCCAGCCTGGCCCAGGTGCAGGGCACCTCATCCCCCTTTTCAGTCCTCTTGGTGAGAGGCAGGGGCCAGGAAACAGAAATATCACGCTAGTACCTGACTTTCCCCCATCCCAACACAGGGACAAAATCAACTGATGATAATCAAAATCCAGATGTGACACTCTTCACAAGCAGTGAGAATGGGGCAGCCGCTGTAGCTGAATTCCTCCACTCCACAGCGTCTTCCACACAGACCTTCCAACTCCACATTTTTTTGTGGTTTGAGTGAAAAGAAAACAACTTTGCTCTACCATCAAGCAGACACCTAAAGGAATATGCTTCTCAAATGTTCTTTGGCTACTGCATGTGAGAATCAGCCTGGCCTCGCTGCAAGGAGGTAGCAATGGCAGTGGGGGCACAAGACATGCAGAGGGCAAACAGCACAGGACTAGAGCCTACTCTTGTCAGACACAGGGACAAGCAAAAGCTTCAGTGTCCTCCAGGGCAAAACCGACATCACATTGCCTTCTTCAAGTCACCTTCTCTTTGACAGCCTCAGCAAAAATCCCAGAAGTCAGAGGAAAAACAGAGCTCAGGAGCTGTCTCAAACAGGGCAAATACACCACTGGGATACAACATCCTCAAATCCAGCCTGGACCCTGGACAGCTGGAGGTAAATTCATTTATTCAGTTGCAGTCCTTTTTTTTTTTTTTAATCTTGTTTTTTTTTTTTTTTTTTTTAATTCACCCTGAGCTCTCCAGTAGCAAGTCACCCCAGACCAAGCAAAACTAAATAGGCTGCAACATTTAAGCAATCACTTGGATTAGAGGATTATCCAAAGCTATCAGTCCAGGACAGGATAATATATCTCACTCGGAAATGTTCTGACATGCTGGCTGTCCAGTGGTGGTTGGATTCTGCCAGGCTTCTTGTCAAAAACATTTACAACGTGTTTAACAAGATACTATAGCCCCAAAGTGCTTTTATTCTGGTGGACTACATCCAACATGGTGTTAGCTGTTCATGCAAATGCTTTCATTAAAGGTTTGTTGGCTTCATTGGTGCAGTTGCTTTATTTCAATGATGCAGGCAGTCATGCAATAGAATAATGAAAAAATTTACATACTTAGGTATGCTGAAATTTAGTTCTTTGGAGCAGAGACAGTATCGATTTATTTCTTGCTCATGCAAGCCATCAGCATTTATAACAAATAGTATCACAGAACTGTAAGTGAAGCTAGTAATTCCCATTTTTAGTGCAAGATCTATAGAGTAAAAGAGCAAAATTGCACTGGTCCCACAAAACCCAGATGCTGTAGCAGAAATCCTGAACTTGTCTGTTACCGTAGTTACATCCAAAATGCTAACACCTCACTCCCACCCTTCCACAGACAGAGGTGCAGCAGAAATCGCTGAAGCCCCTACAGGGCTGCTCTGATTGCATCCTTTCAAAGCTAGTTCCCAAGACTGATGGGTGCCAACTCATCAGTGACAATTCAGTGAACCTTAATCCCCCCCATCCTGCTCCCACTTCAGGTCACACTAGCACATCCAGTGCAGCTCTTCTCTGTGGCATGCAGAGCTTCCCCGATTTAGTATAAAGAAGGAAAGTGCAAAGACTCCCAGAAACTGATGTGCCTGATTGTTTGAAAGACAATACCCCCCTCTGTGCAGCGTCACTCACGGAAGCTTTACACCAGTAAAAGCCATCAAGATAAGCAGGCGTTTGCCTTTTACTTTCATCCGGCTCTTGTATGCCCAGTTTGAGATGTTAAGGATGCTGGGATCTCAGAGGTTCACACACACAGCACATGGAAAGTGCAAGATCCCAGATCAGACACACTTGTAATAGCATTTTAACAGCTAAGGCAGGGAATGACCCGTGGCAGCAGCAAAAAAGCGGCAGTGACTTCATCAGAAGCTAACACCCAGCACACGCGCTGCTGCTTGCCTTCGCCATCAGCTCCTTTGAGCATGTGTTACCTGTGCCACCGTCACACCTTCATTTTGTCGTGCAAATTAACTAAGACAATTCCTTCTCTGTACTCTTTTTGCAAGGGTTGGTGCAAAGCCTCGTATCAGGACAAAAGCAAAGTAGGTCGCCCTTATGTTTCAATCAGTTTTTGGTTTATAAGGGTTGTTTCTCCAGAGCAGCCAAACATCACAGACCCAATGCACTCAGCAAGCAATAATCTGGCAATAGACCAGATTTGCTCTGTTCTACACAAAGGAATAGAGGGACATAAGAGCTTTTCATATAAATATCTCCTCTATTTAGTTATTTTTATGCACTGTTTTAAACGCATGCAGCGTTCACATGCGCAAACACAAAGGCTGGCAGTTCATCTGACAGCGAATCTACTGCATTCCATTTGACATTAATTTTATTCTTCATTCTACATATTTAAGGCATCCAGTAAACAGAACCCTAAGAATTTAAGAAATGTTGTACTGCATCACTAGTGAACTAAGTCACACTTTCCTTCCTTTCCCTTTCCAAAGAGAAAAGGGTTTGTACTATTCCCTTTTGGTTATTTCCACTGTTGCTAAAAACACTTTATAAACAGAAAATTGAGGGCTTCTGAACACTGATGAATAGTGTCCAGGCAAAAATAACATGGAAATAAAAATTATATGCAAGTTAACCCTTCTCAACATTGCAAGTCATTTGACCTGAGTTTTTAGCTAGTCACATCTATTTGGTATTACCACCAAAATTTTGCACATCTGGTTTCAATTCTGCTAGCTAGCAGAAAGGAAACACCTTTGCTTTTTATAGTCACTTTCTTTCATGCTCTAGAGAGTAAGATGTAATAAAATTAGGAATCAGAGCACATGAGATGCTGCCAAAAGAAGACAGTATCTTCCTTTCAATTTCCATGATTAAACACTGGAAGACAGAAAGGCAGTCTCATCACAGTATTCTGCAACGACATCTGGAAGACTTGTATCTGAGTCACAGCCAGCTGGAGACAGCCTTGCAATGCAGAAACAAGATATCCACACTTTTAGAGAGAGAGAGAAAATCTGGAACAGCTCCAGCGCAACCGAGTCGATCGTTATTGTTGTCTGGTTAATGAATCCTTTAATTCTTTATTAGTCTCAACTTTAAAAGGCTGGATGGATCCAGACCAGGTATGAACAACAAAGGAAAAAGTAAACTGTAGTTCCTCCCTTTATTCTTTTAAATTTTGTATTAGCAATAACCCAGAAGTGACATTTAGATTGCAAATCTGAGTTTTACACAAATTTAGCAATCAGGTCAAACCAATCCACCAAGCATCCAAGATGTTGATACAAGAATAGCCAAACACAGTGGTTTCAAGATCCCCCTATTGGATTATGCTATAATCCAAGCCCTCAAAGCACACAAAAGGTCAGTCCCATCTGCCTTGAGCTTTTGCATCTCCTCACATTTTTAACAGGGTGAAACTGGGCAAGCATTGGACTGGTACTATAGGAAGGAGAAACACTAACTCCTAAGGATTTGGAACCAGCTTTTCAGTCATCTCCATCAACAGGCAGGGTCTTTTTTTAACATAGGAAAGTCATCTCTTCAACTTCCTAACCCCTCTCAGAGAAAATCCATGAAAATTTTTGCTCAGTATTTTATTTGATCCAATTAACCATCTGCAGGTGGGCACTTCTAAGGGCAAATGCCAGTTGGCAAATCACAAAATAAAGGTTTCAAATACCTGAAGTTAAATAGGTGCATCTAAAAATCTCACCCTTTGGAGCACATGAGCCCAACGTCAATAACGCTAAATAAGAACAATTAACACCTTTTGTTCTGCAAGCAAACTGGCTCCACGGTGAAGGCTGGGGAGGGGAAAAAATTCCCAAACAAAAGTAGTAACTTGTCAAATCCCTGTAACAGGAAAGCCATGGAGCCATAGAGGATTTCCAAAGAGAGAGGCAAATGTTGCTTGGTGCATTGAAAAAATACTGAAAAAAAATCCCACAAAAATCTTAAAAGGAGAAAACAGGAAGTGCTTTTCCTAGCTAGAAATTCTTGAGATAGGAAACAGAAAATATGAGAGGAGACAAAACCTGACTATACACCTTTCAACCAAACCTTTAAAAAGAGTCTTGGTCACTGCTTATTGTAGTTGAAGGTAGGCTACTAATAAGCCACTTCAGGAAGTTTCATTTCTACTCACTCCATAAGCCTTGCATCTGCAAATCTTAAAAAAATGGCAATATAAATTTGAGAGTTACTAGATCACGCGCTAGGAAGAGATAGTTAAGTAAAAACACAGAGCCTCTTATTTAAGTGCTTTTAACGTTTTCCTTATAGCTAAGTATCAGAAGGAAATATCCTGCATTCTGTTTTGACCACAAAAATAATTTGTTTTTCCTCTACTACATTTTTCCTCCCTTAGGCTTGCAGAAAATCTGATCTCACTTTCCAAAAATCTAGGAGGCTATAACAAATTGACCACGCAGTTCTCTCCAAACTCCAAATGGCAATTAAGTCCATTACCCAAACCTGACTGTCCTCTCTAAGCAAAATTCCTATTAGTGCTGTAATTCCTTCACTCTGACAATCACACTGCTAACTTGCCCCTTGTTGGCTGACAAGGTGCTGGTGTGTCCCCAGCAGCACACAATCCTTGGATAAAAACCAGGCATGTTGCACATTCACACACATTCACAGACAGAGGCACAAGTGTGTTGCAGCACAGCCAGGCTGTCAGAATATTCCCAGCTAGCATCAGGTCCCTGTCCATTTCAATATGAAGCAGATGATGCAGTCAGGTTATAGATGTGGCAGAAGATACCTCTATTTTTATTACAGGCCTTGCACTTCCAGCCAAATGTGAGAATAAAGGTTTAAATCCGCATTTCATTTGCCAAACAAAAGTGTAAGAACAGAGGCCCCTCATGGCAGCTCAGTATAAAGTTACAGCTCATGCTGAAGACACTCTGTATTTGCTGCCAAGCACTAATGAGCTTCTGAGCACTAGTTTTGGGGACTGCTACAAGGTTTTTATCTGGTAAATTAGCACGTCTCCTCTATTCACAGACTTAACCACAGATGACCAAACAACTGTTTTCAGCATTTGGAAAAGCATAAAGAATCTTGCTAATAGAAACTACTGACAGCAATAGCAACTCCTCAAGTCAAACCACTGTCTGTGGAGTACAACAGCGCTTGGGCAGTATTTTGGAGAGGGGATGCCATAATAAAGCATTCCACTCTTCCAGAGATCACCCCCATCTTCCAGAATGATACCTTTCTTGCAAAGAATAAAGCAAGAGCTACAGAAATGCAGTAATTTGTTTTCCATCTTTAAAAGATTATTTTGCACATATAACCAAAGACACCTGGCAAACAACATGTTTAAGTTCACTTTTCTGGAGACATTTCTACTTTGATGTTGAAAAACAGACCTGCTGTTATTACAGCATTTTGTAACATAAAAAGTGTGATATTTAAAAGGGGTGTGTTAAGAATGAGAGATAGAATAGTTTTTAATCAGATCTCAAAGATATCTGATACTTGCTGAAATTCCTCAAAATATTTTGATCTTCCAGACTATTTTTATGAACTATAAGGACAAATATTCTCTGCAGAGATCACTTAGCTCTACACAGGGAGGGGACAAGCACCCCCAAAAAGGAGGGCAATATCATAGCGGCCGTGTCAAGTTTCCCACTGCTAGAATTCTGACTTAGGCGTTCATGAAGGAAAAGGGTTTGTGTAACATTGTCTGTGCAGTTCCTCTCATTGCCCACAGCGGTATTGCTTTGCACAGAACTCTGAGAACCAGCACAAACAGGCGTTTGTAAAGGAAGCAGAACTGACTGACACTTGCAGGATTCTGTACCCTCTGTTTATAGCCAGGCACTGTGGACTGCAAACAGCATGGATCAGAGAGGAGACAAATTAATTTACATTAGGGAAATACTGATTACACTGCTGACATGTCACATCTCCAGTACTATACAGAAACAATTCATTTCTCTGGCTTTGTGTTGTAGGAGTCCCACGGAAAATTTTGGGGGGACAGAAGAAAAGGCTTGAAAACAGAATTTCTCTCAAGGGAAAGACAGAGAGAGGAAAGCGCATATGCATGACTAATTTAAGATTATTGTCCTCTTCAGAAGCAGCATTAAGTTGTCATAGCATTAGTGTTTTTTGTGCAGTTGCATGCAGAAATTGAGTTGGTGAAGTAGAATATATAAAACTGACAGTATTTTGGCTTGTTGTGCTGTTTTCCTGGGTAAATTCTGTTTCCCTACTTACAGGGTCAAATATCCTTCCCTGATTTAGACTGTAAACTTAAAACAGATGTTCTTTCTGGATTACCTCTATGAAGCCACTAGCAGAATAATCACTAGCAGGACACAAAATATAGTCATAGATTAAACCCTGAATCAAGAAGAATTTTAAAAGAAAAACATTTAAGTCAAAAGTAAGCTTGAGAAGTCAAATCTACATCATGATGCTAAGTCACACTCCCATACGTTTACCTTTGATAAATTTAATATGTGGACCTGATCCAAAACCAGCTTTAGCTCACTGTCAACAGCTCTCACATTGAGCTGTAATGACTCTTTATGTTGAACAGATGTTTAAGCAATGATCATTTATGTGCAGCAATGTTCTGCCACTACCTGTAACTCATTAATTACTGCTCTCTCAGTGAGTAATGCCAAATGACGAAATTCCCTTGTACCTAAGATATGCAGCACTACTTCCCACCTGCAAGAGAAACAGCAGCAAAATCCCACAATCTGGAGCCTTTAGTCATTCTGGTGGTTCTTTTAAACCAGAATGCCTTTAGGTTATTAGAAGATCTGTTTTGTTTCTTCAGACTGCTCAGCAGTGAGGTAGCACTCTAATTACAATACATTTAAGTCCAAAAAATACTTTTAAAAGAATAATTTGGCATACTTCCATGCAGGTGGAGTATTGCACAGTATTGCATGTCAGACATGTCTAAAAGCAGAACTACAGCCAGCAGGTCAGAATACAGAGGATATTTTAATAAGAAAAGAGGAGTGAAATGTTGTTATCCAAACAAGAAGTTTCACACCAAAAAAGAATCCCAACAAGCAAAAAAAGCCCAATACCAGAGCTTCCGGCCTTGCTTCCCCACAAAATAGTCACTTGGATCAAGTACTTCTGGGAGGAGAAATAGTATCTTGTACCATCTACCCTCCTTGCTTATGCATGGATTGATACTGATGAAGAGGGAACTGACTGACCTTATCACCATATTACTCCATCGCTCCAGGTCTTCTGTCAGGTGTGCTCTGAAGGCCCCATTAAAGCATATGTAAAGTTAGGAAAGAGATGCTTAAGTGAAAATTACCAGAAACAAGGAAGACAACAACTCCAGGAGAGTGAAATACAACAAAGCAGACACGTGAGTCCCTGCAAAGCCTTCTCTGAAAATCCCTAGAACTCTAGGAAGTTCCCAGGGTGGGAACACCACAGCACTGCTTCCCCACTCCCTTTCTAAGACGCCTGCAGGGCTCAGGCACCTATCTGGAGCTTGGATCCTTGGTTTCCATAATCATTAAATACACCGCTTCCCCACAAATGAATTCTTGGATAACAGATACTGACTGGTCTTTTCAGACGTGATGAGAGCCCCAAATCCCAAACAGTTATTTCCACACCACCCCTCAAGAGCACTGCTGATCTCCCACTCCACAACACTGTCCCCTCATCCACCACAGACAATGGATGGACACCACAGCAACAAAAAGGAAGCAGGACCAAGACGGGTCTCATTAGACATGATCCAGCTCGAGTCCACCAGCCTCAAGCAATAACTGCTCCTGACATTTCAGTCCAGTTTCTACATCTTCATTCTTTAGTAAATAACTTCAAAGTAGCAGCACTAAGAACAGCATCAACACAGACCTGATTCCCCCCCCCCCACATTTAAAGGTTTAGTTTTTAAAAACTTAGAAGACAACACAGTAAGTCAAGAACCTTTTCACTTTGTCTGTGTAACTGATAAGTACATAGTTGATTTATTCAAAACACAAGGAAGGAATAGAGACAAATGTTTGTGTACCCAACCACCCTGCTAGCATGTCGTTCAGTGGCTTCAATGCAAATTATCTTCCCCAAATACCAACAGGGTTTGCATGAACGTAGGAATGGCAGGATCCTTATAGCAGTGTTTGTAAAGTCCCAATTCAGAAACACACTTAACTTTCAGGCCAGATGAAAGCCTTGAGCCTGCACATATTCATCAATTTAAAAATAAAACAGTAGGCTTAAAGTGCAATCCGTCACTAGAATGGGAACTGGCACATCTAAAATAACTTGCCCCATTCTTGCTGTTGCAATGTCTGTGCAATTCTATTTTCAGTTTCTTTTCTATAGAAAAATGTCAGTGGTCTTTAAAAATACAAACCAATACAAACAGAGCAGTTTTGTACACATTATCTCGGTGATATCCCAGTAAGTGAACACAACAGAAAGAAACAAATATCAGTAAGAGGAAAAAAGTGCCAACTTGACAGGTTATTCTAAGCCAAAAGAAAGTTGTTCTTTTTTTCCCCACTGCAGAAACTGTCAGCACTGTGCTAAATTTAAGCACATTATCCTTGGAATTAGTGGCTTGATCAAAGACTAAACTTTTCAGACATCGCTATGGTATTACGTAACACTTAGTTAGGCCCTTACACACAGAAAATCTGGAACATCCCGTATTCAAATGCTCAGTCATGCTCATAGTAACTTAAAACAAGGGCACTGTAAAAATTAGTGTATTAGGACGTGTTTATAAAATTTATGCACGGACTTTGCTAGAGGAAAGGGTAGATTTTATCTGTGCTAACACTCGTCTCAATACCAGAGCTAGTCCATCTAAATTTCTTTTCATTTCAATGCGGGGAAAAGGCGATTCATCAAATCCTGGAGCATAAGTCTAAAACAGGTACTTCTATTATGAAAGTACTCTAGACAAGTAAGTTTAGATGCAGAAATGTACACTGCAGACTTATAAACACCATTTATACTACATGCACTGACTTTACTGGAAGCAAAAAGAAATCCCTGGATTGTGAAACTGGACTTCATTTAGTTGTAAGAAATGAAGCTTTCAAAAACAACCCATAGTTTCTCATGCTTCAATTTTTGGTTTAACACTTAAAAACATCATAAAAAGGTATCGTATTCCAGAAGCTGGTATTCTACACTAATTTCAAGTGCCTGAAACAGAACTGGGAAAAAAACCAAAACAAAACACAAGCCTAAAACCAACCAAATAAAGGAAAGGTGCTGGGCAGGAGAAAAGCAACCTAGCACATCTACTGCTAGATATGCACGGAAGAGTTTTAGGGTAACAACACTCCCACACAATGGGTGTAGTCAAACACACTTGGTTTCCTGCTTCCCCAAGCAGGTGCTGCAAACCTCGCTTCTTCCTGTCCTCCTCCTTGCCTAAGCAGTTTTCTGTCTCTGAAATACACAGGAACAGCACTTGCAGATGGAGTGAAGAACAAAGCAAATGCTTTCAGACAAGTGTAAAAACATAATTTTGGGGTACATCAACATGGAAAGGTGAAGATCTATGTTGCTCTTTTATGCCCCAACCTAGTGAAATAAAGGGAGACCATGCCCTTTCCAATAATGCAGTCAACAGAATTTGGTGAAAGAGGTACAGAAAGTATTTCCAGCTACTTTTCACAGGCAGAAGAGGACACACAAAACTTTTGGGAAGCCATCAGTAAGGGCCAGGGAAAATGCGCAGTGAATCTGCAGAGAATTTTTTGTCTTCAGAATTAATTTTCAGTCAGCTCAACCCTTGCAGATGCACAATAGAGAGATTTTTCACATGGGAAGAAAAAGAAGCATGGCACAAGGGCAGTAATATATGCAAAATCACTTTTTTTGGTGGTAAGCTTTAGTCAGAACCGTTTAATTGGGAAAATCAGTTTATACGTAGACAATTATATTTGCAAACATAAGAGATAGCAAAACTCACTCTTTTTGCTTCCAAAAACAATGCAAACTTTATATTATCCAGCAGCTTGCAGAGTCACACATTTCCCCCAAGGCACTTGATTCTGCTGGCCAGCAGATTTTCTAGATAGCTATTTTCTTCATTTTTAGCCTATTTCCAAAGAGCTGTGAATGTGCTTTTTTTTTTTTCAATTCAAGCACAATTATCTTTGTTTCATTCCTTTGCTATTACAGTGACCATGTAGAATCAACAAACCTCTGTTAACTGTCAGCTCCAGATACTCACTTTCGCAACCACAAAATACTGCTCCTTCCTATTGTTCTACAGCTTAAAAGTAAATTTATTTCTCTATGCCTTTCAATATATGACATGCTTATCTAACCTTCATTCATGTGGGCTGCAAACTTATTTTTAATCGCTTCAGAACTGTGGCAGGAAGAGAAGACACCAACAAAACATGTACAGTGACAATATCCTCTTGTGGCTTTTTTCTCCTTCCTTATTTCTGCTCAGAATTTGCAGCATATTTGTTTCATGATCATTTAATTTGGATCGTGAACCATGCAAAAAGACAAGAACATAACCCCAGCTGTTTAGTTATGCCTGTTACAAGCACCTTGCATTTACAGCAAATATCTCTGCAAGCTGAACTTTGGAGCATGTCTAATTTTAGGCACTCAGCTTCAGACACTATTAAAAACAAGAAACTTGGAGATGACAAGTGCTCAGGACTTGGCACAAATCAAACATCTCAACCACCACTAAACTAACATATTTGGAAATCATCAGTACCTTTCAAAAAAGTCATGCTCTGAAGGAATTTCAGGGGTTGCCCCCTCAAATTAAATAAACAAATAACAAAAACCAAAAAAGCCCACATTTCCTAGTTTTCAAACTTAGCAACCAAATCAAAACAAAAACTAACAGGAAAACACACAGCATGAACAAGATTCAGTTGATGAATAAAGAAATGCAAACAAAAAAAAAAAGATATATTTGGCTTTTGCTATAAATTAATTTTATTTGCACTATACTGTATTTGAGGAAAAAATTTAATTTCCTTGCCTCATTAAGGCCTTCTTTACACATCCCCCACTGGAGGTCTGTAGTTATATTCACATGCAGTACAGCAGAACTTTGGGTTATAATGCTGATATTTTCCAAAGATAACTGTGATATGAGGAGGAAAAAAGTCACTCATGTTTGCTTAATCACGGTATTTTTGTATTCTTGCCATGCTTATGAGTCAGCAATAGCAGAAACTTAACTTGCTTTTCTTAGGCAACAGGAATAAGTCTCACTTTTTCCTCTTCAACAGTTAGGGAAAAAAGGGAAGAATGTTCTTACATTTTGAAATTATTACAGTGGTGCTCCTACTATGCAGTGACAGGCAATTTACTATCCAAGAAACAAAGTACAACAACAAAATTCCAAAAACTCCAAGTGAACTCTTCTCAAAATACCCTAAGAAATTGAACATAGCCAGGGAAAAGAAATTCAACAATCCTTTAAGTTGCATAAACAATTATCATTTCCCTTTCAAGCAAGCCCTTTACACATAAAGCCTAAAAAGCGTGCTTTAAAAGAACTAGGACATTGCATGATCTGCCCAGCTGGCTTACAAAATGTATTCCCACCTCTCTATCACAAGGTTTTATACCACTGACATCTGGATATCTCAGAGGCACTTTGGGAAAGCATTTCAGGTTTGATTTTTTAGCAAACTTCGCTATCTTAAAATGCACATGGTGCTTTTCCCACTGTTACTGTAGCACTCAGGTGCACATTCAGATTCAGAGAGCATTTCAGTCTCTTTGATGCTGGAAGGCACCCGAGCAATGAGCAGCACGGAGTTTATACGGGACAAAGGAGAGGAGACTCGGGAGCTGGAGGTGACCAGCGACCCTCAATCCCCAATGACCACCTGAAGCTTTTCCAGGGCACAAGCCAGTAGTTCCACCTGTCAGCAAATAAATGAGGCCACCGTCTTGTAGACAGAAATTCTCCAAGCAATTGCAAAAACATGACCCTAGACACAGCAAACAGGCACACTTGCCATTTAGGGTGTTCTAAACTGGATAGGTACATCACCCTTATTAGTGACTATGCTCAAAAACTGAAGTGCCACAGGAAAAGGAAAAAGAGAAGGCAGATACTGAGACAATTTTCTCCTGATAATCATTTAAACCCTAACTTAACTATATCTAGGCGAAAAAATACCCAGGAAGCCTAACGGAGACATCTAGGCAACTGAGGAAATGGTGCCCATAAATATGTATGACTGATAAACAGATAGACTACAGATCAGGATGTCAGAACCCTATCAAAGGATGAAGGCAGCCTTCACCAGACACCTGCTGGCACAGCCTATTCAAAGAATATATGCAGATCACGAAACTATCAAATACAGCAATAAAGATATGCAGCTTGAACTGAACAGAGGGGAAGTGCTCAGCATATGGACAAAAATCCCCCAGCAGTTAAAAATCAGAACAGAAAAGAGGATAACCCAACAGGGGAATTCATTGGAAATCATATAAGGAGACAGTTACTTTTTATATAAACTAATAAATAGAAGGACAGCTGCAGCTGGGGCTGCCTGAAAGTGGGATGTCAGAGAAGTAACCTCTCCTGGGCGTTGGCTGATCTTCCCTGCAGAGATCTGGTGCTTCCTGCTGTATCATCACCATGCAAAGAAACTCAAGTAATAAATCCAGCATCGAGTCAAAGTCTGGGAGGGGATGATGACTCTAGCAGAGTCACTAAGCCATCATGGAAGTAGCCATGCTTTGGACTGTCAGCAGCGATTTGGGATGCTAAAGGCATCAGCAACACCAGAGGCAGAGCTGACAAAAATCAGTGCCTGTGGAGGGAACAAGCCCTGAAAGGAGCCAGAAAAAGAACAGGTACTTCCAAATTTAAGCTAAGCTTACCCTAGAAACTTATGTCTTTCACATAAACATCCAAGTCCACACTGGCTCTGGCCAAGTTCTTTGCCTTAGCAGCCTCCTGTTGAAAGGGTTTCACAGCCAGGTCTGGACTGCATGAAAAAGACCTTAACTTCAATCACTGTTGAATCTGCAGCCTATCACGTTTCCCTGAACATGAAGAAACACTGGGAGACAGAAGGGAATAAGTCCCCTCTTTGCTTGACCAGAAAAGTTGTGAACTCCCCATCTCTGGAGGTTCTCAAGGCCACCTGGGACTTTGAGTATCATGGTCTAGTGGAAGGTTCCCTGGCTTAAAGGTTGAAGCTAAATGATCTTTCAACACATTCTATTACTCTAAGGCCTAGATCAATTTCTTTTATGCTGCTCACATATACTTTCACCATGATCCCTCTTAAAAGTCACATTTCTAAAGCAAACCTCTCAGTTCCTTCACTTTACTTTAGCAGGTTTAAGAAAATAAGCTCACACTGTAATTTTTTTCTCTTTTATCTAGTTCATATTTTCATTCTGGTTCATGGTGAAGAACAGCTACAGTGGTCTTTTGATTGACAAAAACCACCACAATGGAACAGAAATATAATTATGTCACCCATTTCCCTCTGCCCTGACCATTCTTTGTTCTAATCCTCATTTTATTTGCTGACTAGCATCAGCAGAACAACTCTGAAACTTTCTTTTTCCAAACTACTGAGCTCATTTTCCTCTCTGTGATGTTAGGTTTACAAACTGGGAAATAGCACCCTAGTGAAGAAGTGGCAATAAAGGAAACACAAAATTAAAATTATATTCTCTGAACAAATAACAAACAAGTGTTTTCTCTCTCAAGAGTCTATCATATTTCACAGTGTCTCACAGCAATATGCCTACACTTTCAACATATTTGTATGAAGTAGGGAAAACCCACCCATACTCTGAGTGCAGTGTTATTGTTGCTGTGGCAACTACAGACCACAATTTTTTGCCTCTAGAGAATCAGCATGAACACAAACATACACACCAAGGCATAGACAGCTGTGGGTCCTAACAGTGCGTACAACTCACTGTGGATACTTAAAGCTGCCATCAAAAACTGAATTGAATTTTGAAAAAATGAACTTTAACTTCTTTGTTGCTGTCTCCAAACCGTCTGTCTATGCTTTGTTTTCACCTTCAATACAGCATAGTTGGCGAAATACCCTGAGAAACCTTGACACATAAGAAGTGTAATTGTCAGACTACTTAAACTCCACTTGTGAGTGAACAGAGTAATTCTAAAACTCTCTCTAAAACAGACAAATTATTGATCTATCAGCTGGAATTTGCAGGTCTAAATACTTAATACAAACTGTAGGAGTCAGGGATTTGAACTTGCCCTCTGTGTGCACACAGTCAATACTGTACTCTCTTTAACACTACCTCACACTGGTAACAGGGAAAAAACATACTTTCACCAGTTTACAATGTCATTTAAGCCAGATGTAAAAGTTAAAAATTAAAACTTTTCTACTCTGTGGTCCTTTAAAAAGAAAAACTTTTACTTAAAACCAGTATATAAGCATGAAAACAAGCATAGGAGTTATGCAAGAAATGTTGAAAGCGGGGGGTCCTCAACTGCTTTAGGTCTTGCCTTGTCATTTTGCCTTCCCCATTCCTGCCCTATCTGCATACCAGGGCCAAATTGCACTTGAACAAGAAACCACAAATGAAGAAATTGCTCGAGTCCAATTAGAGCTTTGTCACAAGACCAGGGCCTATAGAAGCAGCAAATACTCACCCAGTTCAAGACAGTCAGCATTTGAAGTCTGTTTCTTGGCCAGAAATTGTTATTTAGTTTTAGTATTCTGCATGTAATCCAAACAAATTATTTAAAAGAGTATTTTATTGCCTCCTTTTTCCATCCCAGATGTCCCCAGCCTGACACACTCACTGAACTTGATGACCACAGAACATAATCTCACACCGATCAAAAATTTTAAACTTGCTATTCCATAGGGTTGTCAGGTTTTTGTCTGGGATTTAGCAGCCAGATGCACACACTCAGGTCTATTTGCCTTTTGCTTAAGTCATCTCAGTAAGCAGCTCACATGCTTTGAGACAGCTTCCCACCCACTACACTGCAGGGTGTCGCGTGAGGGCACAGGCAGAACTCCCATTATCCAGCCTCTCTGTCACCAGGTAAACACCAGGTAAATGTTGAGAGTGCTCAAGACTCACAAGGACAAAGCATCCAGAAAGAGGAAAATGAAGAATTGTTCTAATATTTACTATTTGTTTTGCCTCAGACCAGATAGCGTGGCAAAACTCATGTTACAGACTGATTGATTAACTTTCTTAAAACTTAAAAGTTTTCAGAACAATGAGTACCATTTTCTGTTAAAGAAAAAAGTAAAAAAAATTCCAGGCTGTAAAAGCTGTCTAGTTAATACTTAGAATTTTGGTTTTAAAAATTATCTTCTATTTGGCTATTTTACTAACACTTAGAGGAACAATTGAGAGCAAATTCCTTGGAAATTTGTAAATGTTTCAACATATTAGATTCAAAAATATGTTTACAAGGATTTTTTCCTCACATTATTAGGATTTTTTTTTAAGTGTGATATTTTCTTATCATGAGGAAAACCCAAAACACAGGAGAAAAAATATTCCACTCAACTCCATTATGGATGAAACATACTGTAAGTAGACCCCATCCAAAAAACTCCCAAAAAAACGCTTATGTCAGAACGTGTGCTTTTGGTTTTACATCTGTGCTCACCTGTGATTTTGCAAAAGCTGTTTAAAATGCTTTAAACTGGGAAAAAAAAAAAAAAAGGACTGGTGAAAATAAACATTTCCCATCAAGGTCATATGATGGGAGACTGATGCAATCCTGCTCTGGGAAAGGACCACCCAAAGGGTTTCCCTTTGCTGTTTTTCTCCACGTGCCGTTCTCTCCGTTGGCAGAGGCAGGGCTGGCTGACCTGGCTGTGCCCTGTGCAGAACGGGCTGGATTCCACCTATTCAGAAGTGACCAAACAAGCCTGACCAGTGCCGAGCTCTGAAGAAACCATCAGAAGAAGGTCAGAGAACTCCACTATGTCCGTCGTAGCAAGTGCTGTGGTGGATCAAAAATGGGTCTGAAGAGCAAAGCAGCGGAGGGTGAGGAGCCTCATTGCTGTGACTAATTGTCGGGAGGGTCTCCGTTCAGAGGAGCTGAACAAGTGCTCTGTGCCTCTCAGCAGCTGAGGCACTGCATTCCCTGGGGAGCACCCTCTGGCTGCACATCCTCAGAAAGGAGCCCTGGGTAGATCCTCCAGGGCTACTTTTTGCCAAATGGGGATGGTCAAGGGAGTCCTTCCCAAAGCATACTCCTGGTCCAAACTACATAATAACATAAACACCCTCACCACTAATAGTAAACAACAGTAGAAGTTTTTGCTTCAGGCTGTACTTTTAAGGGCAGGCCTGAGTTTTTGGAAGATGTCCTCAATGACCCTCACTAGACTATTCAAGCATCCAGGAGATGGGGTTTGGTACCCTCAAGGTTCTCTGTAACTACTGAGTCACATACAGAGGGATTTTTTACACTCCAAAGTAAAATGCAGCCCACTGACATGTTTTAAAATCAGACTTTTTACTTGGTTTTGGACAAGTACAAAAGGTTGGATTCCTGCAGTAATACCAAGCCCAGTGCTGCAGCCTCTCCTGCCCAGCAGCACCACTTTGCAGTTTGGCAAGCCTGCCTCTAGTGCTGCCTGTCCTTGTGAACTGTAACTCGAGCCAAGGAGCAGCCAGAGTATTAAATACTGTGCCAGGCTGGCAAATGCACAGCAAATCCCTAAGCATCAGGAACTCCCCTGAAAACACAGAGCCAGCTCTGTGCTAGGTCAGTGCCTAGACCCCTAGGCTGGAGCCCAAGAGTCTTCATCTCTACTTTAGATTTTCTCAAAACAGCTGCAGAGCACCACTAAATCAGTGCTGGTGTGATTAATGTGCGGAGAAGGTTTCAGGAAACTTTATGCAGCCCTTCAACGTTAATTTTTCCAGATCTTGTTTAACACAAATGAGAAGGAAAGTGCTTAAAAGGGGGAAAATTGTAAGCCGCTGATTCCAGTTGCACTTCTGTCCCTTGCCAAATTAAAAACTTAATAGGACAGGCTTTGTTTTCAAGGCATGAGGGACGTGGAAATATTTACACTTGTAGTATCAAGACATCAGCCATAAGGTTCAGGACTAAAGTGCCAAACCGAGTGAGAACACGTTGAAAAAGGCAGCACATGTTTCCAAAGCGGAGGAGAATGTGTATTATTGCAGTTGTTGGTGATAGCTGACCTGAACAGAAATATGCTTTGGAGATGGCCTTAATCTTTGGGAAGTACCATACCCCTGTCCCAGGAAGATAGAGAGTCCTCGAACAAGTGACTGAAACAAGTTGGAGACTGGGTTTGCTCTAAATGCACTAAGAAATGCCCTGTTCAGAAGCACCTGTTTAACTGGGGACCCAAACCAGGGTCAGCAAGATTCTTCCTCTGTTCTCTACATCATGCTTTGTCCTTCATGTCATTATAATAAACAGCTAATGGTTGCTTTTAAGGAAAACAGTTTTATAAAATCTAGGTACTCAAACGACAGAAAATATCAAAATAAAAGTTGGTTTTGGCAATGTAAGTAATATTTCTTTATAAATGTGTTGAATTCAAATTTATTTTTTCTTACTGTTTATCAAATAACTAAAATTTACATGGCTTAATTTTTTTGCAGCTGAGTGTGTTAGGCAGGGAGGCATTCAATGTAACAAATACTGCTGCAATCCAAACTGGAAATGTAGAATTTTCTAATGTAGAATGACTGGCATTAGGAAATTGAAATGTAGCATAGTTCATACCAACCATGACAGTTGTTACCTTTTTTTCAGTTAAAAACCTGATCCTAACCCCACTTAAATCTTTAATGAACTTCCATCTTCAGTTATCTCACTTCAGTCTGTGACCAATTACCTTTCTTTCCTCAGCATTACGTTTTCTAATGTCTCTGTTGACAGCCATTAAAGGATCCTGAAAGTTCACAGCCTGAAGTCTGCTGAGTTCCTAGAAAGTTAGTTTTTTATTTTACTTTACACTGCCCAAAAGGTGGGTAAGAAAAGTCATGCAAAGAGGTTTGGGACTAACAGATCTGCTGACTAGTTAAATCAGAAAGCAGAGAAGTAAAACTGAAGTCAGACAGCAAAAAAAAAAAAAAAAGAAAAAAAAGAAAAAAAGAAAAAAAGAAGAATGTTAACAAAAATGTTAACAAAACCACCCCTGATTTTGGGATCAGAATACATGTTGATTTTTGTAAAAGGAAAAAAAAAGATACATATACGTTTTCTTCTTTCTCCTTTTTAAACCGATTCACCAGCATGCTTTGGGCAGACAGTTATTCAAACTCAAGGAATGGAGGAAAGACATCTTTAGTACTCCAACTATCCCAAGACTCAGAGGCATGTACCCAAATCCCTCCACAGTTAGTTTTTTTATTTAAACTGCTGTCAAAGTATAAATATGCAGATGACCTACAATGAAAGAATTAAAATGAAAAATAAATGAAAATTAATTAAAATGAAAAATGTGTCATTCCCACCAGCAGACAAAGCCAAAATTAAGTTCAAGTGAACATTTTTTTTTCCTCTTTGCAGAAACATGGCTGGCCTCATCAGTGAAAACACTGAAGTTAAAAGCCCTCTGATATAAACATGAGAAGATGTGCACACAGTTTTTTGAGGGAGTTTCCTCTGAACACATTTCCCTCAAAATCCTCAGCCTTGGTACTGTCTGACAATAGGTCAGGGTAATAAGGCCTGTCAAAATGTAAAGTTTGTTGCACAGCAGTCGACCATTTGCACTAGGGTTGCTACTTCTAAAGCAACAGGTAACCTGGTGTATCAAAGGTTCTACAAAATAACCTTGAGAAGTGAAACTTTTTAATTGTGTGTCTTAACCCTCTGAGCCTGAATTACTTCTAGATGCCTAGCGCTTAGGAAGGCATGGTAAAACTACATATGAATAAACAATGCCATTAAATTTACTTTTAATATAGCTTTAAATAGTATATTTATTTCTTCACAGTATTTTTACATGCACACACTTTGTTTACATAAATTACACTATTGAAAGTTTAGTGTTCAACTTTCCATATTTCACTGATTCATGGTAGAGGACTATATCACAAAATTGGTGATTTTGGGCATTTTTAACAAAAAGGTGTATACTTTGCCAAAAGTCACTGTATAAGCAAACTGGAGAGATGGCATTCCACCATCAGTAATTTGGGGAATACGTGAAATGGAAATAAAAACCACCCCAAAATTTTTTTGCAAATGCTGCTGAAGGTATGTCATTGACCTAGACAGATATTTTTAGAACACAAGTCAGCTAAACTTCAAAGTCTGATTTCCTGGGATATGAGAATGAATTGAACACAGAAAGTCTTTTCATCCTCTTTCAAGCTCATTAACTTGCTACCAAATATAGCACTTCTTAAAAAATTATATTTCAATGCTAAATTCAAAGATCAATCACCCATTAAAGAGACATGCAAATACACACTGAAACATCAAGACTGTTTTAGCATCTAAAGCAGAAAACACATGTTCTCATGCAGTGCACTGTCTCCTAAACAAAATGTGAGCAGTCTGCCAGGTACACAGTGCAGATAGGAACTCCATCCTCTGTAATTCCGAGCTGCTTTTAAACCTAAGTTGCAATTTTTTAATTAAGAAAACCACCAATGTGAAAAATGACATTTTTATAGTCATCCATGCTTCCCATAGTGAGTGATACAACAGATGCTTCTTAGATGACAAAACGTTTTCCAGGTACCATAATCACAGCTTTTTTGCCTCAGCACTGAAAGGCTAACAATCACAACTTTCATTTCCCAGACCTTCAGCTCAACTTTTTTTCTGGTCTTTTACATAGAGTGAAATCTCTCTCATAGCACAGTTCTCATGGAAAACCATCTCTATAAAAGAAGGGACAAGTCCTCTGTTCATTTAACACAGAGGCAGACACACACATGGCTTTCACATACCACAGTGACCTGGAGGGTCTTAACTCCACCTTTGCCTCTCACTCTTCAGACACTTCCTGGCAGTTTTGAAAGTTCGGGGCCAGCCACAGGGAACTGCCAGCCACATGGACCAGAGGGAGATTGGGGCTGTCACCATCCAACAGGCTGAGCACAGAGTGGCAAACCAGAGTTACCTCCCCTGCTGCAGCCTGGGCACCGAGGAGAAGGCACAGAGAGCCTCTCAGCACTGCAGTAAGGGACTCGTGTAAAACCAGTCCCTGCTCCACATGGGATTCAGATCTGGCAAAATTGTCTTTCATACACAGACCTCCATCCTGTGCAGAGGGGCAAGTGACCGAACTTCTCCCCCTTCAGCAAAACTCTCTCTCATTCTAATGAGGAAGGTAAGCAATTCACCTGGCAGAACAACTGTGCAAAAATGTTTTTATTTTGCTTCTGAGGGCCTTAGCACTGCAGGTCAGAGTTGAGACTCCTGTCATTTGAGGGAACAGTGGTGGCACAGCTCTTCCATGCACAGCTGCAATCTGGGTATTTCCTATTCCAGGACAGCAGAAATCCCTGATGTTTGGCATGGTGCAGCACACCGCAGTGGGGCAAGAGGAGTGGGGGAAATTTTTTAGAAGTATCAATAGCATAACCTCACAGGGACAATTAAACAGGGGGGATTTTCAGGTGAGGAAAGCTCTATTTCATTGCAGCTATGCTGCAGTTCCGTGATGAACCCCAGCAAGGAGGGGTTCCTCCTGGGCCATCACTGCTCCATGCCACTGGAGCCAGCTAGGGTCTACCACCTGCAAACACACTTGCACAGCCCAGTCACACTGCTGACCCCAGAGCACGTGGCCCCTGCTTACTGCTGCGGGCTCGAGATGCAAATCACCAAACACAGAAGTGCCCACCACCAGCACCCATGAGATCAGGGCCCAGGGACAAACACAGCACGTAACCAGATGCAGTGAAGCGTCCTCGGGCCCGGAAGAGCACGAGAAGAATTTTCTCCACAGACAACATCATCTTTGTATCACCTTGGCTGAATGGAAGGGCAAGACTTTGAAAGCTTAGAAAGAAAAACTGCAGTCTGTCAAGACTTCATTGTTTGGTAACTGAGTCAGCCTAACACTGTATATATGCTGTGGCACCACTAACAAGCTGGAACAGTAAACGTTTGCTATTCCTGGTTTCTGTGGTGTTCCTGCATTCATCAACCATGGCATGGAATACCTCAAAAAAGAAGCTATCACTATTCATGTGCCTTCTCCTAAACTAATAGCTCACAGATAATTATAGGCCTTTATTGTTTGACTGTTTTAGTGTTGAGCAACAGATCTCTCTTCTTGCATCAAAACCTGTTTTCTGTCAAAAAAGGAGGAAACTGGCATGGTTAGATGAAGGGGTTTAATCTATAAAATTACATATTCCTTACTCAACTTTAAAAACAAACTGTAGTAAAAACCGACACATAGCACCACTCACTCTGCAAACACAAGAAAGCAAATAAATCTCAATCTTCTGTTGACTTTTTACCAAGCACACCTCTGCTGCCCTGGTTTCTTAGAGCACAGCTCAACTTCCTAGCAGCTTGGTGGAGTCTTTTTCTGGTCAGCACAAACTTCCAGACCTAACTTCCTTGTCCCTGAAAGAATGCAGGAAGGCAGCAGGTGCATGCAGGCTTGAGAGACAATAAAAGGTGGGGGGTGAGGGGGTGGGGGAGAGCAATGTTTTTCTGCCTGTTAGGGGCAAAGTTAACTAGGAGACTATAAACAATTATAAAACACCGCCACAGCCAAAAATCCATGATGCTGTTAAGGATTTAATGCAAATTTGCCCACCCAGAAGACCACTTGTGTGTGTGTCTGTGTGTCCTGTCTATCTCCATATATGCACTTTGCAATTCCATCAGGCACTTGGACTAGGCTGGAAGTGACTTCTAATCCTCCCTTCTACAGCCCTGCAGGCACGAAAGCAGTGCCCGAACTTAAGGATTCCCTACAGGGCGCCCCGCACCTTCCCACGCGGTTCCCAGAGGTGGGCCAGCACCCGAGCTCCCGAAGCATTCCAAACTCTGCCGCAGTCAGCCCAGCGCGGTGACTGACAGCATCCAGCAGCATCCAGCAGCGACTTCTTGCGAGAGCAGGAAAAGCGCCAGGCACTGCCGGGAAAAACGAAACGCTTTCCCGGTGACAGCAGCCCGACCCCCGCCCAAACCCGCTCCTACCGCGGGCTCTCCGCGCTGCTCCCGAGGCCCTTGGGCATCGTGACAGCGGCGGGCCCCGCGTGGCTGCCGGCCAGAGACCGGCGCTGAGGATGCCGCCCGGGCCCGGCGCTCCCGGCGCGGCTCGCAGCCTCACCTGGTCCAGCGGGATGCCCAGCAGGGCGCTCAGCGGGTGCAGCAGCGTGGAGCCCGTGGTGCGGTGCGGGGCTCCGGGCGGCTCGGCCATGCCGCATCCCCCCTCCCGCCGCCGCCGCCGCCTCACGGCCCCGCCGCCACCTGCGCCCGGCGCCCGCCCGGCCCCGCTCGGCTCCGCGCAGCGCAGCGCCCGCCCCGGGGCCCTCCGTGGGGCGGGGCCGCTGCCGAGCGCCGGGGCGGGGCGGGACGGGCTCCGGGGGCGGGGAGCGGGGAGCCCTCGCCATCCCCGGGGCCGCATCCGCCGCCTCCCGCCGCCCGCGGGGGCGCGGTGCCCCAGCGCGGTGGCCCCGGGCTCTGCTCGCCCGGGTGCGCGCAGACAGCCGCGGCGGAGCTTCCTGAGCCCGGGGTCTTGCCGAAAGCACAAACTTGTCCGGCACCCGCAGGGCCAAGGAGCCCGTACGCAGCTGCCCCAAGCACGGGAGTGCTGGGGTGTCACAGCCAAAACAGCCCCAGGAAGAAGTATTTATTTACTGACTTGTTTATTTATACAGAGACCCTTCTCAGGGTGGAAAAAATGGAAAAAGTTAGTAGTAAGTTTTAAGTGATACGTTTATCTTGCAAGTGAAATACGGCCATTGAAAAGGTGCTTCTGCCAAGCTCATCTCATCTGCAGCAGGAGTGTTCTTATGCTTGGCCCGGACAATGTGGTATTGTGTTGCAAGGAGAGTTCGGTCAGCGCTGCAAGCTTTCTGTTCAGCTCACAGCTGCTGGCATGCTCGGAGCCTGGAATATCCCAAAGAGTCCTTGCCGGCTTGGTTACACACTCTTCAATAGGCCGGTCGTTTTCTCTTCTTCAAGTAATTGCTAACTGTGGCAGCCGAGACTGTAATAGTGGCTTTAAATGGTATTGTGCCATGTTCAAAGTGCCCTGCTTATGCTGTGCTAGGCAGTACTGGGCTGGAAAACCCAGGCAAAGGCAGGGAAGGAGATTTACAGAGAGATTTTAAGGGAACAGCATTCTCTTAATAGTATCATTTTTAGTGGTGCCAGCTTGAATGTATGTGAAAATATACACATACATGCATGCACACACGTACTTTAAGTAAGGAAAGTAAGTGGTTTGGAAGAACTGGATAGCCGTGCATGAGAGTTCTTAACCTTTTCCTTTATAAGTTGCTCTTTCCAGTTTAAAATTTGCCAGCCTAAAACTATCCGGGTGGAACTTTCCATGGGCTGCGTCTGCCACAAGCAGGCTGCTTGTTGAGCTTTGGCTAAAAACATTGATCTGCTTTTGGGAACAGAATAAAAGTGATTTATTACACACACAGTACAGATAATATCAAAGCTTTTTTCACTGTGGAAATCTAGTACCTCTGGGAGGGTGACTTCAAGTTTAGACATGGTAGTGTTTCTGGAATTAAGGAAATGCCTTTCGTTGTCTTTGTGAAACTGCTCAAGAGTCATCAACTGCCAGAATTCTGGGGGAAAAGCCACACATAATCCATGTGGATACTCAGGGGGTCAGCACATAAATTTCTGAAGACCATAAGCATTCTTCTCCCCTTCATATTTCCTCTATGTGACTGGACTCCACCTATTTCTGCAACTTCAGGAGCAGGATGGGATATCACACAGCTCCAGGCACAGGAACTGCATGTCTCTCTGCATTCAGTGCTCAGCCATCTGGGCTTTGTGCGGTGGTGGAAACAGCTGATCCGGAAAACAGCTGGAAGGAGGGAAAGACAGATGGAGAAAGTCAGGCGCAAGAGCACAAGAAGGAAGGAGATGGCAACTCTGAAGTGGGTTAGCACAAGCAGCCCGGTGAAGGGAGCTAGAGCAAAGCTGGCTGCAGATACCAAGGAACAGAGCAATCCTTTTACCTTGTACTGTAGCCAGCAGGATTTCCAAGATGGAAATTTCATCTGGAATATCATGTTTAATAGCCACTCATAGGCCCATCTTACATTTCTAATATATTTTGAATTAATTTATATTTTTGACCTCCACAGTATCCCATGGGTTCTGCTGTTTAATTAGGTGCTGTATGAAAAAGTACTTCCCTTGGCTTGTTTTAAAGCAGCTGCCTTGTAATTTCATTGAGGGCTGTCTTGTTCTTGTGCTGTGAGAAATAAACAAGTAATCATTGCTTAATCACCTCCCCTATGCTATTCATAACTTCATATACCCTGAGTTGCCTCTTGTCCTCACTGAGGACTCCAGTTAATCTCTCATCGCATGGAAGTTATTGGTATCTTTGCTCTTCCTTTTCACCCTTTTCTTTGAAAGGACGAGACTGAAGTTTTGTGGCAACATAGTATGTTGCTCTGCTTTCCTTTACCAAGAATTCCTAATATCATCCCCAGTGACTTCAAAGTCTATTTTTTCAGAATTAGTAGGTAATTTACAGCCTAATGTGTATGTATAATCAAGATTTGTTTTTTCCTGCTTACATTTACCAATATTAAATATTAACAGGTTTTAAATTGCACAACATACAACATTGTTAAATCTGTTGCAATCAATAATAAAGCTCTGAATATGCTGAATTACTTCATATCCTTGCTAACTTCTTCTTATTTCCCTTTCCAAAAACTTAATGTGTTCAACAGGACAGATTTCTTTGTATTAATTTCCAATTCAACATTTATCCTCATCCTTCGTTTATTTTCTTTTAACCAGCTAGCAAACCAGGGTGGGTATCTGTGTATTTCCTGGGATTCTGTGATTATTTAATGTCTTTTGGTGCGAAACCTTACCCCTTCTTATATTTGGAAATACAAATATACTTTCTTGACAGGGTCATCCTTAGTGTTTAGAAAACACTGAAAGATTTGCAATGTAGAACTTCTGTACAATGACTATAGTTTCCCCATTATATCATAGCTTTCTGTGTATCTTCCATGCTTAAAAGACTTGCAGATATCAATAAGAGTTATTTAAAAGCTTACATTAAATTCTGGTACAGTCTCAGTTTCTTTCCCTGGAATATAAAATCCCTGTGAGCATTACTGATGTTTTAAACTTTCCCCCCTCTGTTTTCTTGTAAGAAAGACAGGACATATTTCTTCAGAAAACCAAATCAGACTGTTTAGAAATAGAGATATAACCATTTTATCATTCACCTTGCAACACTGACAACATGGATTTTATATCAGATTCTTTTTTGGGTTCAGATTCAAACTAACTGTTTATGAGTAACAAATAATTCTGAATTAAAATTAGAAATTAAGCAAGAAACATACAGGTGGTCTTGCTAATAGTTCTTCTGTCTGAATCTGCTCTGTGTGATGGTTTAACTCAGTTTTACTTGAGAAATACATTCTTTTGTATAGCTTATCTAATGTTATTAAACTTATACGCAGCAGTTCTGTGGGCTTTTTTAGACTTATTTTCTTGTTTTTTTATTTTTAAAAATAATTTGCTGTTAAAAGGAACTAGCATACAGATATTCCTGTGTTCTCTTTTGTATCAAGGCCTGTTTGATATTAAATCTGTCTTTGAGTGACTAACTTTATAAACCTGGCAATTTTACAGCTAATAGAATTCTCCCATAACTAAAACTTGGAAAGATCCCGAAAAGATTCGGTGGTTTTCATGTTGCACCTGTGACAGAAAATATGTTGACAATTTAGCTGTTACATAGTTATAAATGTAAGACTAATGGCACAGTTAAACTTGCCCAGGGAGTTTTGTAATGTCACATACAGGTTAGGCCTGGGTTGGGGTGTGTGTGTACTGTTCAGGCAACACTCAGCAATCCCATGAGTTTTATCTGTTCACTGGCAGCTCCTGGGAAAATTACCGAACTTCTACGTGTCTCCCTGCTGAGATTCCTAATTCAGCAAAGCATTAAAGCATAGGCTTAAATGCCATAGGACTGCAGCTTTCACTGAATTTTAACTAATGCTTCGGTGCCTTGACATCAGAGCCAAAATAAAGTTAGTTTGAGGAAACGAATGGGTGAAAATGAGGAAAATATGATCCCCACTCAGTATCAACTAAAGTACAGTGAAATAAACCTGTGTACAGAATAAAACAGTGTGAGTATTCTGATCACTCGAAAATACAGGGAAAGGATTGTTGCTTGGGTATTTTGACTGATTATCCCAAATGTAGATTAAAACAACCATTAGATAATAAATGTAAGTACCAAATGAAGTGTCTCCAGGAAGGGTGTGTTTATTGAAGTAGTTGCAATCAGAATGATTGAGTGGGATGCACTCGAGGATGTTTTGTTTTGGGTGGCTGACAGCCTTCAATCCAAGTTTTAATCAAAAGAAGTGCTGTGGACAGGTCCATAGACAGTGAAGCCATCTGCTCTCTGTAGATTATTGTGTGTTCACATTTGTATCCATCAACTTATGGGTGTTTGTGAGCACTGTAACTGAAGGCATTTGCTGTGTGCTCACACACTGCACACATAAATCATGTGCATATTAACAGTTTAATCTTCTTATAATGTTAGTGATGGGGAAAATATTATTGGTTGTAGCTGAAATTTGCTGTAATTACACAAGAAAATATATCAAAATCTACTAATAACCTCATGAAAAGGGCACTCTATCTTATGCTATGTGAATACTTGGGTGCTTTGCTGAACCAACCTCAGAATTCTTGAAGCCTTGAAGTAAAATGGAAATAGTGGCCTAAAACCAGCTGGGATCTACATGGGTCATAAGGAAGTGGACAAGATTCAGAAAATTCAAGAAAGAAAGTACAGGTCTTTACTACCACACGTGATACCAAAACATTGAAAGGTCTTCAGTATTAACTACGGTGCAGAGAACATCTGACTTAAACAAAGGGGTTTTTTGAAATAGTAGGCAGACTTCCAGCAACCTCTGTTGTTATCAGGAATGCCTTTAAATGTTCATAATTTTCTTGCTGTCACCTACACCTGTGATGATACTTAGCACTAACATTTGCAATTTTATAAATGAATTCCTGCTTTTCCCTTGTCTTCAATGGGAACAAAATTTAATTAAAAATTCATGGTTTATTTGTTGAGAGCTTCTACTCTTTAATTCTAAAAAGGTTTCAAAAATCTCTTCTTTGGAATAAACTAGAAGGAACCTAATTCTCTGTAAAACAATTCACAGTCCTGTATGTCACGAACATGTAGTTTTATGACTATGGTTAACAGGTTTTCAAAGGCACAAGTTTTATGCATACTATTTATACTGTGAACTCTGATTGGTGTCAAAAAATTTCAATGTATAAACCACTGTCTTACAAAATTCTTTAACAGTAGTTTGACTGGCCACTCACTTTTATGAACTGGACCCCAGCTTTTTTACCAGCAGTGATGTGCAAGAGGTGAAGAAAAGCTCCTAATCCAAGGTCCCTCTGTAGAAGAATTTTTCAAGCCATTTACTTTCTCCATACTCTGGAGAGTTTGTGTGAGGCTAAATTCATCTCCAGAACTCCCAGGTTACAGCCTCAACAATGGTGGTTTCCAGGGAAGTGGTGCTGCTACGTTCCAGGCTTCCAGGTGTACAAAAAAGCACCAGCCAGGCCTGTAAAGGGACAGCCACTTGTGCTATGCTCTGGAAGACAGAGAATTCGTCTCTGATGCAGGACTTTCCATCTACCACCAAAAGGCGGTGAGGATTTCCTCTCTCTCAGCCACTCACTGCCAGCTCTTCCCCAGGGAAAGCCTTTCTTCTGTCACTGCGGGACAAGGTGTATGTGTTACCAATATGTGTCTCTCTAGAAACAGAAACTAAAAACTATATGTCTCCTTCTAAATGTGCTGGGAGGAAATGAAGATGAGAGAGCCAGGCTCTTCTCCAGAGTGCCCACTGAGAGCACCAGAGGCAATAGGCACAAATTAGAGGACAGAGAGAGAGAAAAGCCCCTGCTATTTTGGTGGACATCAAGTGCTGGAGCCCAGGGGTCACAGGTGTTCAGCCAGGGACAGGAAATCGGTACCTGCAGCGACAGAGCCAGAAAGCACTGATAAACCTCCAGAGGCAGGAATAGGCATGCCTTGGTTCCCCTTTCTCTGGGAAACATGGAATCTTGCACAGCCCAGAAGAGAGGGCTAGTGCTGACATTGGTGACAGGCTGGCTCTGGCACCTCATCCCCATGGGAAATAATGTCCTTAGGAATCCATGTGTGCAGTGCCCCAGTGCCAACGCACAGGACTCAGTGGAGTTCCCTGGGGAACTGCCATGGAGTTCTTCCCAAACCCTGTGCAGCACCATCCCTGGCTATCCCTTGCCAGCAAGCTGAACTGACTTACAGCAGGCTTGAGAACTGGGAAAAATGGGCAGCAGAGCCTGGTATGCAACTGGGCCCCTTCCTCTTCTGGGCCTTCATGCTTTGTTTCATTCTCCTCCTTCTCTTTTTCCTTGCTGGATGCCATTCCCTCTCCTCTGCCCAGGACTCACTTCTCTTCCTTTTCCTTGGCTTTTTGTTTCCTTGTGAGAAGCCTGCAAAACTTTCCACCCCACAGTGGGATGAGACAGGGAAAGGTAGGATCAAAGGCAGGCAGCTCTCGGTTTACTCGAAGCTGCCTCCCTTTATGTTCTTTCTTCTGACAGGCCCTCTAGTTCTCCTGCGCACCCCAGACAGCCTAACCCTGGTTTCTGGGCTGGTTGGAGACAAAGTAATGGGTGCCTAAAGCAGAAGTATTGGAGTCTGCAGGTGGCAAGGGACAGCCTGGAGCAGAAAGAGACTCTGTCCCACTGTTGTCTCTGCTCTGCAGAGGTGATCCTTTGAGCTGATTTGCATCAGCCCTTTCTTCAAGGGCCTCCCTTGGGAACAGTGTTCACACACTGGGGGTGTGATGCTCAGTTCACTTTGGGAGGGCATGGATTAGGGAGCCTGTAGTTGCTCTCCAGCCAACTTGCCAAGGCTTGCCTGCTTTATTCCGCTGGGATTTCCTCTGTCCTTGTGAGACAGAGCTCTGTAGAGAGCCCTTTGGTGCCACACCACCTTCTGTGGTGGAGGACTTTGCTTTGGAAAGCTGTCTTTCTGGAGGGATTTTGCAAGTATTGTGGCCAATGTGGTGAAGGAAGGCCAGCAGCTGCTTCAGGAAGAGGTTGGCTGCCAGTGACTTCTGGGTCATGCTGAGGGAACAGCAATACA
The DNA here is from genome assembly GCA_026261815.1 of Monarcha castaneiventris obscurior. Classification (NCBI taxonomy): domain Eukaryota; kingdom Metazoa; phylum Chordata; class Aves; order Passeriformes; family Monarchidae; genus Monarcha; species Monarcha castaneiventris. Next base: position 5,521,675 of record JAMPIT010000059.1, on the reverse strand, counting down.
AGGCTCACCAAGGTGTCCCCAGAGCTGCCCTGAGGTAGGAGGCAGCCAGCAGCTGTGCGGGTGCTCTCAGCCAGCCATCAGGGCTCCTGTCCTTGAGGAAGAAAGGAAGCCCAGCATTGCTTTCCAGCACTTCTAGCCAAGCCCACACTAGGGAAGGCTCCCTGTCCATGCCTTTTCCCCCAAGATGCAAGTCTACCCCAGCAAAGGTGAGCTGCCAGAAACACTGGCTTTTGAAGGAGGCAGCCCCGTGGCAGACAAGTGCTGGGCCCTCCCAGTCCCTGCTCACCTGGCAGGCTGCAATCCATGCTCATGGAATCATTCAGTTCCTTCAGCTATGCCTGCTTGCTGCTCCTCTGCATGGCCACCATCCACTCCTTGTAGAGCTCTGTCATGAGAAGCTCTGCCGGGAATGCTCTGCAGGAAGTCCTGCAAGGGCTCCCAGTGAGCCTCTGGAGGCTCCAGGCCAGAAAGGAGCTCTTCCAGTGTCAGGTCAGAAGGGCTCATCTTGAGGACAGCCAGCAGCAGCACAGCTTGGCTTCGCTTGGTCTCCATCAGCTCATGAAGGGCCATTCTGCTGGCAGCTCAGTGGAAGATCCCCTCTGTCACAGGTCCCTCCTGCTGTAGGATGCCCAGGAGCTGGATGGGCCAGGGCAGGATGCCACCCTGCTGACAGAGGAATGCCAGGGGCTGCCTGCAGAGCTCCCTGCTGCGGCTGGAGCACACCTGGCCTGGGGCCTGGGCAGCAGCCACGGGGCTCCAGGCAGAGCAAAGGGCCAGCACAGCCCCTTCCTCCTCCTGCTGCTGCTGCTGCTGCTGATCCCTCCCGCTGGGAAGGAGCACTCACCCTTACCAAAAAGGAATGTCACCTGCTGAAGGAGTCTTCAGAGATCATGGAATAATGATTTTTAATGTTCGCAAGTATAGTGAATTAGAATCTGGATCTGTTGATGAGAAATTAAAGACATCAGAAGACAGTGAATAGAGGCTTACAAACACTTCTTAGCTTGTGATTCATTCTACCAACATGAGGCCCTCCGTGTCCAGACTTGAGATCATTTTGCAGCCTAGTTTCTTTTGCTGCTGCTCAGAGGGATCTCTTGACTTTAATAAAACCAGTGGTCCTAATGCAGGCACATGTACCCATAGAAGGACTCTCTTTTTCCATCTACTAGTGACTTGAAAAGAAGGTGCTTTACGTGGAATCTTTTTGTGAGCTCTACTAGTCTTCATTCCAGAACATTTTGAGACGTAGAAGCCTGTGTAATACAACTTGAAACTAAAAACCTGGAAAGGCATTTTGTGATGTAAAAAATGAGAAACTGCAAAAATTGAAGTTTAATATTAATTACCCATCGCTAATATGAAAAAAAGTTTGCATCGACCTTTGTTCATGCAAATGCTTCAGGATCCAATAACTATTGGACATAGCAGGAGATTTCAGTTCAACTACATTTAAGGAAATCAAGAGAAGGTTTTATAAAGAAAACAGAAGATGTCTAGGACTATTAAAATAGCAATGTTTGTATTTTTAAGGAAGGGTTCGCATAACAGTTGTGTAAAGGCAAATCATAGTGCATTAATGTTTGTGATAATAATATTCCTTCAAAACTCCAGGCTTAAGTTTACTAGGAACTATCAGTGCATCCAGCATAACTCTTCTTACCTATGTCAAATGAAAACTGAACATGAAGATAATTTAATATACAGTGATTTTCAGCTTCTTTAAATTATAATACACCAGCAGAAGGTTTTTATTTAATATCATCCCAGTCTTCACAGTGCAAGTCCCTTAGAGTTTGTTCTCTGCTACCATCTAGAGGAGAAACTGTTCCGCACAGAGAAAAATAATTCTACCTTTTCCAGGAAGTTAGATAAAATGTTTCAGTTCCTTATATATATTTTTTTTGCCCAGAAATCCTTTTTGCAGTAATTATAATAGGTGGGGGGAAAAAAGTGTTGAAACCAGTCAAGACATAGAGCTAGCAGAAAGATATTTCAGTGTTTTTAAAGCTGTAGGTGTAATACTACAGTTTTATAGAAGGAGAAAAGAAACTGGTGTAATCAAACAAGTCCTTTCAACTGTGGCTAAAAGTCTCACGGAAAAGATTCAATTACATTGCAAAAATCATTCAGTAACGGTGCATGGATTTAGAGAGCCAAGATCTACAAAGTTTTTTTTCCACTAATGGTATCAGATAACAGTGCTCAGAAACATATATAGCCTGAATAAGATATCTAGTAATGCTAGTGCTAACTGAACACTTTGTGCCTCAGTATGCTGGTAAAGAGGTTTAATTTTGTGCATAACTGTTCTAGTTGTGGATAGTCACAACTTTTTCAAATAACGTTCAAAGGAAAAAAAATTAATTAGGGATAAGCATGGCTTGAAGCTGATGACTATTATTTAAGATGACCAATATATTAATTATGTAATTACAAGAAATTCTGGGTTGTAAAGATTTTCTAACATTTTTTGCCTTTTTCTACTTTAAAGTGGTACTTCATTACTCTGCTTGAGTGAATACCTGTAGAGATCTGGTTAACACCTGCTCAGCTAAAATCTCATCTCACCTCATCCCCTCACTGTCTCTTGTTGTGATTACTGAAACTTTTTTCCTGAACTTTGTATTGGCAAATCAGGCCCTTGTTCTATCAGAAAGCTAGTGCCAAGTGTATTTCCCAGATTCACTTATTTGAACATGTCACTCTTATTTTTGCACATTCTGTTTCGCTCCTTCTCATGTCATTCTTCCTTTTCTAGGTTCCTATTGTCTATTCATCCACTCCGAGACAAGCATTAGCCCTTATGTTAGATTTTCAAATGAACACTCTTAGGTGTTCTAAACTTGCCATTTTACAATTAGGAGTTGACCCCAATAACTGTGCAAGATTAAAATACTATCCTCTTTTTAATTACTTCTTAAAACTTTTTTTTCTCTTACTGTTTCAAGGGGGAGGGGGAAATGCTTTTCTACTGAAAGCTTGTCAACAGAGACTTGTTATGCTGAGATCACGGCATATTCACTGATTAGTGCTGTCTTATTGTTTCCTTGGCCTTCTATGCCAGCTGGTCTATATCCAGCTTTGAGTCCTGCCTCCTACTTAGATCATTAGCCCCTTCAGCCAGAGCCGCCTGCTCTATTCTGGGCTTGTGCAACATCCAGCAAAACAGGGTCTTCCTCCATGAATACAGCTGCTTGGCACAGTGATAATAAACGTAATAAACATATTACTGCTGAGATTATTATTATGTGTGTAATATTTATGTGTGTAGGGAAAAGGTCTGGATTCAACACCCAGTAAACTCCTACCAGAAAGAACATGACCCAATTAACAATGAGATCTTTAGGTGCATTTTCATCGCTGGCAAAGGCAGGACCCCTGTGGATCGATCTGTGAAACATTGATGATGTTTGTTTTAAAGGCAGCCACTTACCAGTCCTTGTCGCTGCCTCAAGCGGAGATAATCAAAGAAACATTGTGGATACTTTTAAGAAAGAGAAACTGAGGTGTTCACATTCAAAGTCTCATGTCAATCACATCTGTGAGCAGATATTTTACAAAGTTATCATGGATGTTGGCACACATTCTGGCTGTCTCGTAAGTGTGAGTCTACTTCTATTTTAAAAAGGAGGTTTGGTTAAGGAAAAAAATTTAGATGGTTTTGACCACTGTCTGCTTTAGCATTTGCTCAGAGAGAGCACCATGCCTACAGTATTAAGTGAACAAATTCCGGGTTTCTTAGCAGTGCAATAAAATAAAAAGTAATCATCTGTCCTGTAAAGCTGGGCATCCAAATAAGATTATACATAGAAAACTGGGCCTCCAAGTGCCATCAGAATGGTGTAACAGAAGAGTACACAAAGATCCTTCACAATGAGGGGCTTGATGTTATATGTATAACATGATTGCATCTGTTGGAAAGATGTTTGAGTATTTTCCTCTCTGCCTCAGTCCTACTATTGAGCTCCTCTTCCAAAAGTCACTCCCTTACCACCAGCAACAAGCCTTTTGCCTAAGGTGGCAGAAATGTGTTAAGCTTGTCTTTGCTGAATGTTTTTCACCTCATCTAAGAAATGGGTTGATTGGCAGTGATGCACTCTTCTGGATTAAGTCAAACATTACTGATTTTCAGCAACTGTTTCTCGTTTGAGTGATGATTCTCTTAAATATTTTGGGGAATTTAAAAGTCCGTTGTGAAATAAGTGATGGAAAGGGCTAATGTAGCTGAAAGCTTCACTCACACGTTGCAGATAGAGATTTACCGCATATAAGGCCAGAAGTGACCCTGATGGTCACAAAGTCTGAACAAGCTTCAGTTTAGAATGATTCATCTTTCCTTTTGTCTTCCTTCTTTAGCTTTCTTTCCACTAAATCGTATTTGGAGAACATGTACTATATGTAGAGATTAAGCACAAAAAATTATAGCCGTAAGATGCTTCCTTTACATTTGAAGAGAAGTTTTGCTTAGTTTTTCAGTTTTCTTTGCATGTTTTCCCTGTATCTGCATGTGTAAGAAACTGTTGAGTTTCACTACAGAAAGCTTTTACATGACTTTGTACTGTGGAAGTGGCCAAGGCATCATGGACACCTGAACTCTCAGAAACTCAATCTGCACACACGGTAATGGAGCTTGTCTCAGAAAATTAAAAGGTTTAGGGGTTAAAGATTGGGGGAAAAATCCATCTGATGCGGTAAAACAAGCTTTTTGTGACAAGTAGCTCTTGTTCAGACTAGAACCTAACTTTAAGAAAGGCAGATTCTCTAGCTTTTAAAATTGCTATGGATAGAAAAGACTTAGAATGCTATAGAAGTTGCTTTAATGGATAAGTGCCCTGAGAGACAGCCAAAGAGGTGAAAAATGAATACTCAATGTAGACGAAGGACTGATTCTCCTGTCATGAACAGGTAAAATAGAAGTTATAACTTTGTAATATTTGTAACCACAATTGTGTTTGTCTTTAAATCAGAAACCAACTCTGTTATTAAGTCTTATTAAATAGGAAATTCCTAAACAAGAATGCCAACCTACACATTAAAAATACCTTCCAGTACTCTGCCAGTACCATTTTTTCACATGGACAGCATTAGGTGTTAACAGAAGGGTGCTGAAGCTGGTGATCTGTGGCACTGGACAAGAAGACAGCTGGTCCTGGCAACCTTCTCTTTGGCAGGTTGCAGTCCCCTTGGTAATGATAACTCTCAGAACCTTTTTCCGTGTTTTCCTTCAGCGTCATTTCTGAGGTGCAATTAGACCTGCTCCAGAGCCTCCTTTGAACACGTGCCCAACAGGAGTCTGCCGTTTCCAGCTGGTTCCATAGGAATACTTTCTTTCCTCTATCCCATTGTTAGAATCCGTGGGCCAGTGAAGGCTTTCTTTACATGAGGTCATTTCTTCTGTCACTACACGGGCAAAACAGCTTCTTCTGGAGTGGATGACCCAATTACTGGGGTAACAGATGGGCCAGTGTACAATGCACTTGCCAGCTGACTGCTTGCAAATGTGTTCTTAAACAGATATCATCATAATTTGCTACACAGGAACTGACAAATTGCATTCTATGTGACAGGGTATGATATGGATCTGCTGTAGTGCCAGCCTCCCATACAGTTAATGAAAGGTCTCCTTTTCCATCCCATGCATAGGCAAGGCTGACAATGAGGGGGATCACCATTACATAGTTATTGTGCTCCTGTAGTTTCCCTTGATGCCTGCAGCTTGCCTGAGTTATCCCTATAAGGAGGCATTTAGGCTTCTGATCTAACCTGAATTTATCTTCTCGAGCTAGCCTGCAGATAATGTCTTACAGATTGCTGCTCAGTGCCACTGTGGCCAACATATTCCAGCTATGTGGGTTTTTCAAACATCACTACTGATTTTAGGGGCCTGGGCTTGGGTTTTTAGAGAGAGCTTCCTGACCTCTTGAAACCAAGGAATGTAATGATTTTGGTTTAAATTCAAACCATAGAGGAGTGCAGTTTATATCTGCCATGTAAACAGAGGGGTGCAGCCATTTGTTTGCCTTGAAGAGGACAAAGAATGGTTTCAGCTCCACTGCCCCACTGTCTACCTGTGGGAAGCATTTTTTCCACACCCAAGCTGTGGGAACAGGGAAAGGAAAAGGCAGTGGGACAATATCTGAAACACAACAATACTCAGGACTTCAGTCCTGAACTCCCATGTCTGCAGGCAAAGCCCTCACCTCATCCAACTTGGAGGAGCTCCCATGACTGTGCTGTCATGGCCTGACTCTCCCCACAAGGCTCTCTCACTCCTGTGATGTCCAGAAGAAAACAGTAGGGTGTAACAGAGAATTAGCACTGCTGAAGATATATTAACTCTGAGCAGTACCTGATTCCTCTTTCCATTGGGTTTGCCAACTTCTCCATGTGTCCTTACACTGTAGTTTTGACTCTAGAGGAAGGAAAAGCAAGGTTGTTTGTCCTCTTTTCAAATCTTCCTCCAGCAAGATTTTTATGGTCATAGTGGCAGGGCAGGTTGGCAAAAGCATCCCAGAGTTTTACATTAGACTTCTGGAAGGTTAAAACTCGCCTGTGCTAGTATTTGCAGTATGGTAAATTATGACCTAATGTTGCAACTCCCATTCTAATTTGCCTCTGCCTAATTCAGCTCAGGTTGGGTGTGCAGATAATTAAGAGCTGACTGCTTGCTCAAACTGTTTCTTTGGTTTCTCACACATGCTGGTACCATGAAATAGAAAAGTAAAATTATTACAAAGTCTAAATTTTGTTGTTTCAAGATCCCTGCAGACATAGCGCTCATCTTCACTTTTGGATGTGGAAAAGAGTGCAAAACACACAGATAATTCTAATATTCCCAAGGGACGTAATGGAAGAAAAACCGGAATTAGAACCACTAAGTTATTAAAATATTTTTGTGATGTCAAGTTATTATGGCTCATTAAGAATTCTGAAACAAACTACGGATCCAAAAACCACACTGTTCTGAAAAATATGGTCCTTTCATTAGGTGGCAATTCTCTGTTGTATAACATCTGCAAATGGCAATAGTTTTACTGGCAGGGATATTCCCTGTAGATAAACAAACCATCCTGTACCTCTGCAACATGTGTCTGAGGCTGTCCCATGCATCACTGAATAACTTTCTAGTTTCTGGCATCATCTTTGGGGTTGCTCAGCCTGAAATGCCCGAGCACAAGGAGAACCCAGCTACTGCTTCATAGCTATAAGGAAAGACCAGCAATTATTTCCTAAGTATGTGACTGTACTTGAAGATTGTTTTGCTTGCAGCTTATACAGTGTAAATTTCTGTAATTTAGGAGATAGCCCCAGTTACTTAGGGCTGACAAGTAAAACTGAACGCCTTCTAGCACTTGAAGTTCATGTTGGAATTCAAGACTGTGAACAGGAAAAGCTAGAAACTATAGTCTAGAAAGTACTTATTACTCCAAGCAAGTATTTCAAGAGCCTATTTAACAGCTAAAGTGTAAACTCTCTTGTAAATAGCGCTGAATGTTGTGTGTTATACACAGTTGGGGGCATAACAGTGGGAACTTCTGGATGGTTAGCAGGCTTCTCAGCAAATAATTGACCAGCTGGGCTAAGAACAAATAGAAACATATTAGCCATTTTTTAAAAGTTGTGCTAATTGTTTATTTTGACTCCATAAACTATGTATATATCTTTGGCATAGGGAAACTTGAGAACCTTGAACTTCGTGGAGGGCTCTGCTCTGTGTTTGGTATAGCAGAACACATGAGGAAAAATGTTTTAACCACTACTTTACTCAGGATTTGCAACCAATCACAGTCATCAACTGCTACTTAGATTAAATCACAGGGGTTTTGCTTTCTAATACATTGCTTTTTAGAATTAGATGAATACTTTATAAAAGGCAAAAATTTCTCCACAGTACTGTCTGCATTTTCAAATACTATTTTCATTGCCAGATAGCTCCATTTTGACATTTCCCCCTTATAGTTCACAGTGAAACTGGCTCAGGACTTTGCTTTACTAAGACTTTTTTAATCTTAGAAAACCATCCATACCCACAGAAATCTGCCCTAAAAAATAGAACACTGAAGTTGAATGTCACCACTAAGCATAGGATTTGTAGTAGCTCTTAAAAATATATGCTGAATGAAGATTGGACTTGATGATCTTGGAGGTCTTCTACAACTTTAATGATTCTATGATTTTATTAATAATGCTTTTTAAAGAAAAAAATTATATTACCAAAAATGGACAGCAAGTAAATGTTTAATAAATGGAAAAGGGATGAAGAGATAGCAACACAATGTAGGATAAAAATGAAATAAATTTTTAGAAATGGAAACAAAGGTCAATAAATTGCTGTGGCAGAAAGATATTTTTTTCAGGGCTTTGTTGGTCTGACATTTTTATTGTATTTGTGAGTATTATTAAATGAAGAAAGAAAAATGGTTTCAAGGCTGTAAGTACCACTTCCCATAAGATCTGTGAACAACAAAGTTTTGACTGGTTAGAGTTACTTGAAGGGACAGGGCACTCATACAGAGTGGTCTGAGTCATTCTGGGATGACCTAGACCTTTTCAAACAACTTGTAGCTAAACATACAATTTCACAAGGAACAGATGCTCTGCCTGCAGCACAGGAGGCTGTAGACTGGACAGAGGTGACTCTGGGAGGAACTGCAGGAAACTGTAGCTGAACAAAGCCTCCAGTGAGTGCAATGCTGAGGTTCGGCATGGGTTGGAAAATGATGCAGAGAGAAATGGCAGGAAGGAAAGAGAGCTGAGAATGAAGAGCAGTAGAAACCTGCACAACTGCAAACCTTATGGCAGCCTTCCAGTACATGAAGGGGCCTACAAGAGGGGGAGGGACTTTTTACTAGAGTTAGAGCAGGTATAAGACAGAAATTCTTTACTGTGAGGGTGGTGAGACTGGAACAGGTTTCCCAGAGAAACTGTGGATGCCCCATTGCTGGACGTGTTCAAGGCCAGGTTGGACGGGGCTTTGAGCAACCTGGTCTAGTGAAAGGTGTCCCTGCCCATGGCAGGGGCGTTGGAACTAGATGATCTTTAAAATCTCTTCCAACCCAAATCATTCTACGATTCTATGAAAACTGCATTGGTTATCATTATTTAAAAGGATGATAAAAATGGGTGTTGATATGGAAGAGAGCAGCAGTATTTATTACAGAGCTATAGAAAGTGCCTCATGAACAGACACCTGGAAAACACAATCTGTCATAAAAATCATGTTTGATTACAGTATCTAAGTATCTTCTGAAGAAAGAAGTACTGAAAAGAAGATTAAAATTGCAATCAGTAACTAGAAATTGGAGCCATGTACTTAGAAACAGACAGTAAGCCCAAATGATTTAGAGGACTAAATTGTTCAAAAAGTGGGGAATGTTCCATCTCTTTTGATATTAAAATATAATTTAAATTTCTTTCCAGGAACTGCAGTGTAGTATTCTATTAAAATATGACCTATTGAATGAACTAGTAGTAGACATCAATCAAAATTAAGAATCCATAACATCCTCCAAAAAAGAATGGCCGCATTCAAATGGTTTAACTAGGAATGGTCCTGGGCCTGCAACAATTCCTGAACTATGCCCAGAACTGGTTTGGGATAATGCTAGTTAGTCTGGACCATAACCATGCCAGCAAATATTCTAATAATTTAAAAGTTTAAAAAAACCTCAAAACAACAAGGTCCAGAAGAGTTCCCTGATGCTCTTTAATTTCTTATTAACACATAAGTCTCTGGACAGATAACCTCACTTGAGATTTTTGCATCTAGGTTTCTTAGTTTATTTCTCTCTTTCTTACAGAAGAAGGCACAAATTAGGCTGTTTTTTTTAAATTCAGGCCTAAGATGCAACACCACATGATCCAGTAGCACACAAAAATTAAGCTCTTCCTCAGCAAAACTGTAAGTTAGACAAAAGCCAGGGAAATAAGTACACAATGGAACAGTTTATGAGTACAGAACATTGAATTGACACACCCACACATCTCATCCTACCTTCTTCTGACCCACCTCCAGCCCGCTGGGGAGGAGGAAGAAGAAAAAACACTTCCTTTCCCAACACCCTCCAACTCTTGTTTTTTAAATGTACCCTACCCAGACAGTTACCATTGCACACTTGGTGCCAAAAGATCTCAATATATGCATCGTCTGAAAGTAAATAGGTCCTGTTGAAACAAAAGATGAGGAAAAATCAAAATTCAGAAACAGGATGATTTTTGTTCCTTAGCCTGCACCCCATTCCATATCTCTTAACAGCAGGGTTACTTCTGCTATTCCTCTCATTTACATCCCAATTGAAACCATTAATGCTTGTATGCCAGTTTGATGGAACCAGTTAATTCTGTATGAAGGGTCACTTCACTTTAGCATTGTCTTTAGATGCCTAGCAGTGAGCAGGTGCAGTAACAGTTTTAACTTGTTATAATTTCGATGAGGACAAGAAGATGCACTTGAAACAGACAGCCCTGGTTTAGACAAAGAGCCTCAACAGCAGGCAGAAGCAAGCTGTATTGCTCAGCATTCACTTTATTAACATACTCTGCTGTCATTCCTGTGAAATCAGTATTCGCAGAATTATTCACTGACCTCATACTTGTACTAGCACAGACAATTTCGTTTAACTTTAAATCACAGTCAGCCTAAATAGGCACCACCAAGGAAACCTAGCTGCTAAAAAAGCTTAGTTAGCACTTAGTTATTAAGTTTCTAAGTATTTTCTTGGTAGCAATCCTTGCTTCCTTAAGTACACAATAATTTAAAATTATATTCAACTGGCAGTGGGTGGAAAGGGATTCTGAGAAACAGCTGAAAAAACTTGGGATACATATATTTTTGTTTGTTTGTTGTTATTCTGCATGGAGGTGTTTTGGTAGGTGAGCAGAGCTTTATAAATTGGAAGGGAACAGAGAGCTGTAAGTGAACAGAGGAAGTGTGTGTGGGTAAGGTTCTGACCAATGCACGTGGAAGAAAAACAAAATCTACAATTTGTTATTGGGGAGTTAATAATCAGGGGATTGTTCTTTCTGTCTCTCATGACGCTTCAATTTCAAGGTCACATCTGACTTGATCTAGTCAGGCAATAGCTCAGCTCCAAGGAGGGGACTGACCTGCACAACCACCACATGTCCTGGCAGCCTTCTCTGCTCTTACAACTCTCTGCTAAATTAACACCAGCATCTTCTATCACCACCATGTGAACCTGTAAAGCACCTGTGCACAATGCTTGGCTCATTGTGCAGCAGCATGGCACCCTTTCAGAGGCTTCTGGCAGCCCTCAGATCAAGGAAAAACTATTAAGATAGCACATTTTATAAAGTTCCTCAGGCTTTTTGTGTGTTTCAGCAGTGCTCCCCATTGGGTGAATCAGTAGTATGTAATTATCCTATTGTTTATGCTGCCCTTTACCTCAAAAATGAGATTTCTTGTATCTCTGAGGGATTGCATATTTACCCATGGTGTTTCCTGAAATGCAAAGAGACATAACATTTGATACAACATTGATGAAGTGGTTGCCTAGTTCATTAAGATCTCACTAATCTCAGTGCAACAGTCTCCAAAGTTTCCAAGCTCCTAAGGTTTCCCATCTGTCTCACAAGTTTAGAAAAGGCTTTCTGCAAAATCAGAAGAATGTGAGATCTGAAGAAATCTGCTAGTTTCCCAACTGATTTGCTGCCATCTCCTTCCCAGAAAGACAAGATCTTCCCAGATGAATCAGACATAAAAGTGAATTAAGGACCAAAACAAGAATGCATTTATACCCCAGCACAGCTAACTTAACCTTCATCATGCAATTTTCTGAAATGGAAATGATAAATTGTTTATGAAAAACAGAGCACAATCCTCTGTTTTCTATTCTGCTAAGTTTAGAGTTTAAATCTGAGACACAAGTTACCTTTGTTCTCATTTAAAAAGAAAAAGATACTTAAAAAAAAATAAAATAATAAAAGAGCTAGAATCAGAGAAGCATTTCCCATTTGTAAACCTTTAAAAATAATAATATGCTTTGCAAATATATGCTTCTGCCAACAGCTACTCTCATTAGTCTCAGAATATTGATGTCTGGCTAATGAGATTCTCATGGACTTGAATCTCTTTGAGTTTTTTTAAAGATGCATAGCAAGATCGATCATTTTGAGAACTGAATCCTAAAATCTTTATGCATGACCACATTGTGCTGAAACATGGCGACACAAAGGGGCCAGAAAACCTGACAAGAGGTTTTCCTTGTGGGGAAGGAATGCATTTCAAGAGACACTGTTCCCTACTAGAAGTACAGAACAACTTACATTAGTGTCTTATCTCACAACTGTCCATTCTACAGGCTTCATCTTTTTATAAGACTTTGACAGCCACACCATTGCACCCTCACTTATGCATATGAAAGTTCTCCAAAGAAAGGGAGAAAGATTTGCCCACCCCTGTGATATTACTCAGAGCCTCTCCCAGCTCACCGCTGTCAATCACAACCTCAAGAGCCAACTATTCTAATATTTATGATCCTTGTTCTTGCAATGGTAACCATGGAGTGCAATGATAGTTGGTTATAAAGAGATTATTTTTATTTTGAAGAGCCAAAGACTGGCGAGATCAAAGCAAAGTCAAGCGCAATGAAATTGTGGCAGGAAATGGTATGGTTTGGTGGAAGGAGGTTCTGAGAAAAGCCAACCTAAGTAAGTAATAAGAAAAGTAGGCAGACAGGGCCCTGGTAGCGATAGGTGTGTATTAAAGCTGAGAGTAAGAGACAGATCAACAGCTGCTCCTGGAGCTGGTTCTTCCAGCTGCATCTGCAGCTGGTTCTTCCCTCGGGTTTGGGGGCGGATGGTATCACCCCTACATGCATTTTATGCAGGAGAGTGCTGGGGAGTGGGACAATGCAAGCTGGTCCCTACTATATCAGCTTTTCCTGCCAGGTGTGAGGAAATGAATCTGCAGCTGCACTCGAGCAAACCAAACAGCAGAAAGAGAAAGCATCAGCCCTTTTAAGATCCCTTCAACAGAGAACCGAGACTGGTGTTGGTGCCGTGTTGAGCAGCTTGTCCAGCTGCGGCTCAGCCAAGAGGAAACCTGTGTGGGGCTGTTGTGCAGGTGGAGCAGAAGCTGCCTGTTGAACCCTGCCGGGGCAGGTGAGGTCTCCTTGGCTGCAGTTTTCTCTTCGGCCACCAGACTCCACTCTCCTGCCTGGGATGCAGGCAGCGGGACACACACGGCTCCACTGATCTCGGTGCTCCCAGCGTCCCACCTTGGAAAGCAGGAATGGTAGGCAAGAAAAGCCCAGAGGAACGGGAAGTTGTGTGGGTCACTTGTTGGACAGAAACGGATGAGGAACGTGGCAAAACAGCAAAAATTCGACTCACTGGCCTCATTAACTGAACTTCTGCAAAGCATAGTGGAGAAAAAGCTCCTGAACTCTTTTAGCTGGTGTCATCTCAGCTCCCTTTTTCCCACGCACCTGGATCATCCCTTTCTCCACGTTGCTTCCACCCTTGTGTTGGCACGAGAAAAGTTCTCTTCAGCACTACAGTGAAACAGATCAGGAACTGATACAAGCTAAGACTGACCCAGCCCAAGGAAAAGTTGGCTCTAGCTCAGATCAGTTCACCAGCCACAAGCAAAGGGAGGGGTAGCACAGGAACAGGAACAATTGATAAGTGCAAGGCAGGACTGCTGTTGGCAGTGACAGCTTCTGCCTGCTCACGTTGTGCATGTAGCTACAGCCCCAGAGCAGAGGCTCCTAGGCTCAGCACTCAAGCCCAAATTGCTGGAGCAACATTGGATTGCTCTGCCTTTACCCCATGTTCATGTGTCTCCAAGAGGTACCTAATTTGAAGAGCTCTAGACTAAATGAGAGGCCAGAAGTCAGGAAACAGGAATTGCCAAATGTTCTCATAAGCATCGTGGCACATTAACACCAGGGGAGACAGAGGACCGTCCCACAGGAGTAGTTCTGACCACATGAGGAAACCTTGGGGTCTTGCTGTCTTGGTTTCCATTGCAGTCTAAATAGAATGAGTTTCTGGAGCTCTTATGTGCTGAAATAATATTGAAGCGTTATTTGAAAGTATTATTATTTGTTGTAAATACTTCTGATGCCTCCAAAGTGTATTTCTTGCAGCTACACTCCTGTGATGATGAAGTATGAGATTTTGGACAAGCTGCCAGGAGAAGGCTGGCCATATTCCTGCAAAAGCCATATTGGCAAATCAATTCAAACCAAAGAAAAATAGTAACTGATATTATAGCCAGGCATACCAAAGAGAGAGATAATGATGAGCATAACTTTACTTACAGAAACCCATTTTGAGGTGAAAAGTAGATTTATTTCAGAAAGAAGATTAATAACACAGTAAAGGAATGCCTTTTGAAAAGGCACGGAAAAATCTAACTGTGATCTCAAAGCAAACTTTACAAATATTCTTGATGTAACAAGAGTTCCTGAAGTGTTAGGGAAGTTTGAAAGTAAAAGAGAATTTCCTTCTCCAAAAATGGTAATTACTGCATCTACCAAACCATAGATAATAGGAATTATGAAAAAATCCAGAACAAAACTTGTAATTTTGATAGCACAGTATGCTTCATGCAGCTCTGCACTTTTCTAAGAGAAAGGGTTGTTGGCTTTCTGGTTAATAAATAATAAATCTAACCATTTTGCCAAAGACTGTAAATAAAGAGTCCATTCCAAAAGTCAGTACATTATGAGAAACAGCCTCAGTGCCGAGACATTTTAGGCAACTACTCAAAAAAGTAAATATAGCATGCGATTTATCTGATCTGGATGAATGTGGAAAAGAGACTTAACAAACCTGGATTGAATTAAGACATTCCACTAGTATAATTTTCCTACAATAAGCCCACTTATAAGTCAAAGAAGGATAAAAGAGACCTTGTGTACACAGAGATGAAAGTCTTCTAGTTACAGAAGAGACGGCGCCCTAGTAAAGTAGTTCTGCTCGTGTATCCTCTAATTGGAGATAATTTCGAGCTAGATTGATGGAGGGGATGTAAATTGAGTATTGTGGCCCCTGTCTTGTAGGTCCTGACTCAGGGAAGGAAATAGTCTCCCAGCCACTTGGCCATTGGTACCCATCCTCTGCCAGCAGCCTAAGCTCATCTGTAGCCCAGGCTCCACCATGCAGCTGTGTGCTTGGCCAACATTCCTGGCCTCCTAGTGAAACCTATGGGTCTGGACCAAACACCCAAGCTCTTCCTGTCCACTGAGTGGAGAGAAACAGACACTCAAAGTTAAGAGCTGGCCTTACACACTCAAAAGAACCCCAAACAAAAACAACAAAATGAGCAGGAAGCTTCAGAGAAGCTCTTACTCCACTTCTTCACAGCAAGTTACTGAGCAGAAATTGTAGTTTTCTCTGATTGTTTGCCCACAACAAAGGATATCAGAGGCCTGGGTTCAAATTTGTGTTCTTCTTACTTTAGAACATGGGTTTGAACATGTGTCTCTGCCCTAGGAAAGTGCGTGAGCTGTTGGCACCTTCCAAGGAAGTTGTTCCACTGCCAGCCAGACCACTGTCAGAGCAATTCCTCGGCAAATGATTTCAAGTAATTGAACCAAACCCCTGGATTGAAGCGCTTGGTCTAGTGTGAAAACCTGGAGAAAACTCCTGGAGAAGTTTGAAACAGATTCCTAATCAGAATGCTCTGAAACTCTAACTCACCCAAAAAGTCACTAAACAACTTCTTCTTTGAAACAAAAACATTTTATACAAAAATATATAAAAATGAATGAATCATATATTGTCAATATTATGTACCTGATCTCAAAAACTTTTTGAAACCAGTTGTTCTCATGAAGTTCAGAGCATGAGAGGTTCAGTGCCTGCATGAGTAGCTGTCCCACAGACATCTACATGCTCTAGAGGCCAAGGAGCTGAGGTGAAGCAATCCCCTCTGGGTGCAGAGCCTCTTCACAAACAGTGGTTTAGGCTTGATTATTGCAAGGGGGATTGTTTGTTCTTCTGGGAGGCAAATGGTTCAGTTATACAAAGGCTGAAACAACTTAAAGACTGAAGGTCTGAGGAGTAGACTTAAGAGGTTATATGGCTTGAGACAAGCTTTACATTAAATTGCTCTGTGTTTTAAATAGCACTTGATCAAGAGGAACAAGGTTTCAATTGATTACTGTGTCAGGACATGGTGCAGGAGGCTACTGTGGATATTAACTCTTTATGCAGAGCTGGACTGAATTGACAGAAGGGATTGGAACTGCACAGAGAGGAGCAGACTCGATGTCTCTTCTCGCTCCTAGTGAAACCCCCTGCACTGGGCCATGTTCTCAGAGGGCAAGAGCTGTGAGGTGTGCAGTAATCTCACAAAGGGAAAGGCAGAAAGTTGCAGCAGAAGGACCAGCAGTCTAGCAAGCAGCCAATGCCCTAATCCTGCAACACACAGACACTTAAAGTCACCTTGTGATAACTAGCCTGCATAAGGTCAAGTGTATGTTCTGTCTTCCCATGATAGGGGCATAGCGCCCTTCCATCTCATCAGGCAGATGGTCAGGCTCAACATTGCTCACTAAAATCCTCCCCAAAGCAGAACTATGCTGACATACAGAATTTATAATGCACGCATGATTTTTGTTTTCATAAGCAACATTTGCTGCGAATCAAAACTGTATGTTTACCAACATATGCAGGTAATGAAGTATAGAAAAGGAAGACATTAATAAGTTTATAGATGTATACAGGATTTTTTAAAACATAAATACATGGCTACATGCAAAGAATTGAAATTCTTTTGAAAAATCAACAGACTGTGATAACCTTGCCTAGGGTTAAAAAAAAAAAATCATTAACCCTGAAAAGTAAACTCATCTGAACCAGGCAATCATTTCTTCACCATACAGTTCTTTTGATAATTAGGTTTAATGGATGTTACACAGGAATAATGAGGAGATGCTACAAAGTGATGCTCTGTAACTGTATGTCCTTGCTCTAGTTAGTTGGTCACCTGCTTTCTCTGAAACCACTGAAATAGGAGGGATGGCTCATTAATAAAAAAACCCTGTGTTTATGTATAAATAATTTTATGGCAAGGACATTTCAAGGTTGATGCCTTTTAAAAATTAAGGGATTATAATCCTTTACATTTTTCCAGAAACTGTTAAGAAAATACATGCAGTAACTAGATCACATGCTGCTCATAACAGTGACTTCACTTCTAAATTCTCAGATCACATACTTAAAAGAATTTACAGACTAAGGAAGTCAATTTAGTTTTAGTTTCATTTCTCTGTTTTTTAAAATTCGGTCTATATCCTAGAAAATATAATAATAATCCCTGTAAATTTTAGAAGTGTAGATGTGATTCAGGAAATTGCTCAGGTTTTAAGCATTTATGTTTATTCTCAAAAAGCTCGCTAGAAGAGATGCCTATATATTACTCTCTGGGAGGGTAGGCTCTCTGGTAGCCTCTACTTAAGGTTATCCAGCATTTCTTATTATGGGACACAGGTTTTCAACCTTCTAGA
The DNA here is from genome assembly GCA_026261815.1 of Monarcha castaneiventris obscurior. Taxonomy (NCBI): domain Eukaryota; kingdom Metazoa; phylum Chordata; class Aves; order Passeriformes; family Monarchidae; genus Monarcha; species Monarcha castaneiventris. The sequence continues at coordinate 5,504,192 of JAMPIT010000059.1, read as the reverse complement.
AGCTAAATATTTTGGTCTGAAATTTCACACAGAAGCCACTTGAGAATCAAGGCAAAGGAAAACAAGCTGTCTTTGAAAAATTTGACAGGCTTTTCTTTGAAGCAAAGCCTTGAAATCTGGTCAAGGATAAATCTAATACAATTTTTCTGAATTTTTTTCTTTGTGAAAGTAAAAGTACTAAACATCTCAGCTCACAATTGTTTAGCAGAGATTCAGAAGATGTCATCCTAGGATGGCAATCATCAGTGGAGGGAACAAGGCAAAAAATAGCATCACAACCCAGACTGAAAAAGAGCAGATTTTGGCTCTTTCTGTTATCTGACTGGAACGATCCCATGGGAGACGGTCCTGGAGAGGAGACCAGAAGATCAGTTGCTTTTCAGGGATGATGTCCTCCACCTTAAAGATGGGCATACCCTAATGAGCCAGAAATCAAGCAAACGCAACAAGAGGCTGGCATTGGTGAAAATGGAGCTCCTGACAAAACCCTAAGGAAAAATGTAAGAGGTGGAAGCAGTGACAAGTGACCTGACAACAATATGGAGATGCTGTCCTAGCATTCATGGAGGGGGTTAGGAAAGTCAAAGTCCTTGTGAAGTTGAATCTGGAGAGGGATGTGGAAGGCAAGAAGAAGAGTTTCTCTAACTATGTCAACAGCAAAGGGAAGATGAGGGAAAATACAGGCCCACTGCTGAAAGGAGAAGGACTTGGTGACAAAGCATGAAACAGGCTAAGGTACAGAATGCCTTTTTTGCCTCAGTCTTCACTGGCACGAGTTGCCTTCAGGAATCTCAGCTTTCTGAGACACTAGTGGGAAGGTCTAGAGAAAACAGGATTTACTCTAGGTAGAGGAGGACCAAGCTGGGGAACATCTAAACAACTGAAATATAGACAGGTTCGTGGGATCTGACCGGATGCACCCACAAGTGCAGAGGGAGCTGCCCAACGTTACTGTGAGGCCGCTATTGATAATCTGTGAAAGGTCATGGAGACTGGGAGAGGTTCCTGACAACAAGAAAAAAGTAATTATCAATTCTGTCCTCCAGAAGGGCCAGAAGGAGGATTGGGGAACGACAGGTCTGTCAGCCTTACCTCAGTCCCTAAAAAAATGGTAATGGAACAACTTATCCCAGAAGCCATTTCCAAACGCAGAAAGATGATTTGGAGTAGTCTGTTTGGACTTATGAAGACAAGGACAGGCTTGACCAACATGAGACCCTTCTACAGTAAGGCTAGTTCAGTGGATGAGGATGGAGGAGTGGATGATATTTACCTTGACTTCATTAAGGCTTTTGACAGAGTCTCCACTAACGCCCTCGTGAAAAAATGGATGAAGCGTAGGCTGTGTTAAGTGGGCAGTGAAGTGGAATGAAAAGTGAGTGAACTGTGAGGCCCGGAGGGCTCTCATCCAGAGCACAATGTCCAGCTGGAGGCCAGTCATTAGTGGTGTCTGGTAGGAGTAAGGCTGGGGCCCACAGGGTTCAACATCTTCTTCAATGACCTGGATTATGGGATGTCACACTTCCAGTGACAGCAGGAAACACATATCCCATCAGTCTCAGTATTCCCTCCAGATGTCCATTTGTTCTCATGCAGGTTGTGTTCCAGATGTGTGGTATTGAGCACAGTCTCATAACTCCCTTCTCAACTCTTCCATTCATGCTTGTGAAATCAAGCTCCAAAAGTTAGGAAATTAATTACTTAATTAATAATTAGCAAAGTGGAGGGGGGTTTCTATAATGTCAGTTCTACTCCTCATGCATATGCATAATGATGTGGTCTTTTGTTATGTGGACATTTTTCCTGCACAGTTCTTCAATCAGCATGAAGGATGGGCAAGTCTCATGGAGTAAGGAGCTGTTGAGTACTTACTGCCCTCATAATTATTCCATATGCAGGGCTATACATTGATTTACTATCTACTCCTATTACAAACTTAGAGATAGTTTTTTTCGCCTAGGAATATTTTGCAGTCTCCATTGTAACATTGTCCAGAATATTCTTCACGGGAGAAGTAATATTGGAAACCAGGTCTTCAAGTCAGATTTAACCATTTTAACATCAAAGCAAAGCTTCTGTTATTGCTTCCACCACAACACTGCAGTAAGTCAGAATCCCAAAGAAAGCAGTTCTCATTACACATTATTTTCAGGACAAATGCAGCCTTTTCCCTAAATGACACTGTGCGGGTAAAATTGCTTATCATCACACAGACAAAGACCATATTCACAAGGATAGCAGTACAGTACCATAGAACCATACTCACAAAGGAAAAATAAATCTCAGCTGCACATCAGCCTTAATTATAGTATCTCCTAAGCCTATGAGTTCTGCAGGGTATTTTCTCTGCAACAGATACCTGGATGATGACATCCCTTCAAGCAGCAATTTGTTTTTTATAGACCAACAGAAATCCTTGGGCCTGCAATCAGCTTCCTTTATGTAGCTCTCTGTACACTTCTTATGTACATTTTACTTTCCGCTTTCTTTAGGTTCCTTCCTTTAGCTCCAGCAGGTGAACCGCACATTTAACAGGTTCCACTGCAAACTGAAATATCTGCCACAGAATTGTGTTTAAACAAAAAAACAACGCATCTCTTCTCCTGCAGTATTTTCTGCAGATTTCAGTTTATGGACAGCAAAGTTGCTGTTCAGATGAACACCATGCTTTTTATTTGAAGATTTTGCACCAGCCTTTTCACAGTCACAGCACAACTCCACTCCTGGATGACAGGAACATACAACCCTCCCACATTCAGATGATACGGGCCCTGTCTCCTGGCTATCCCATTTGGCTGGTGCAAAATTTTGGGACTAGCTTTTAAAATCTTTTTATAGATGTAAAACTGAGGTAAGAATTTATTTTCTATTCTTATGTAAAAATAGATGTTGTTTTTCTGGGTTTATTGCAGTTCAGTTAATGTCTCCTTCTGAGTGTAACAGTGTTTTCCTTGCTTCTTGAAAACTTCTAACCTTTCTCATGCAGTAAGCCAGACCCTGTCCTTCAAAAAGAAAAACAACACACAAAGAAGCAAGATAGGATTTAACTGTTAATAGTTTAGCTTCATTTTATTTCAACTACTTGACTTACACCCTTGACAGAGTAATGAGCACTAGAAACTTAGATAGTGAAAGAACCAATACATAAAAGTGAATTCTGAAGTGTACCATGCATTAGCTCATGCACTGTCTGTTTTACTCCCTCAGTTTGACTGCGCTCTGTTTCTGCTCCTGGGATCCTGGCTAGTTCTACTACATCTACATGTCTCTTTTTATACTCTAGATTTTGCTGTTCTTTCTCTTTAAAGGTCTGCTCTAAGGACTCTCTATTTTTGCCATTGTCATTTTGCTGTGGTTTTTTATTCATTGCTTTTCTTTCCTTATGCTGTAACATCATGCCCACATTTCTTCTCTCCATCATACGGGATCCTTGCAACCAAAGTAGTGCTACCATTTCCATACATTTAAAAAAAAATAAGTCTTTACTTTGAACTATAAGCACATTGACTTCCTGCCTGCACTTTTCTTTGTATCTGAACTTTTCCCTCGCTCTTCACCTGCTGTTCTTCTTCCTCAGCCTCTTCCCTGCTTTGGCCCTTGGATGTGCCTCAGTTCTGCACGAGGCAGTGACTCCAGGCATGGGGCACCCTCGCATGATGGGTAGTTAGCTGAACACAGCAGGGACCATGGCAGAGGAAAGCCACAGAAGACACTCCAGAAGAAGACTGGAGATGAACTCTGCAGTAGGGAGAGGTTTGTGTTTCTCCCTGCTTCTCCTTGAGGATACACCTCACCCAGCCAGCAAGGTGCTGCTACACCTGCTGTGGCCAGGGCATGTTGAGCACAGCTTTTACCTGCTTCACCCTGTGCACAAATTCGGACACTGCTGGCTGACTCCTTACGAGCAGTCCACAGTAGCAGAACTGAACATTTGGGTGAAATTTTAAAGAGTGCTAAGGCTCTGCAGAAGAACATGAAATTTTCTAGGCAACCCCTGCTCCTGCCTGGGTTGGAGGGACCATAATGAATACTTTGAAAGGCTTTCAGGTCTTCGATGCTGAGCACAAATGCAAGACTAAAAGACTGGCTAAAATAAGTCTTTCTCAGCTATTAAAAAGGCTCACATACCCCTGGGTAAGCTGCTGTGGGATTTCCTTACCACAACATTTATTGATCCCCAGCTATCTAGATTAAATTTAATATTTGCTAAAGAAAAAAAGTTTGTTACCCTCTCTACAGAGGAAGACCAATCTTCTGTGACATTCTGTGCAGCAGGTCACCACTACCATGTCCTCTTCGCCCTACTTTTCCCTCTGACAAAACAAAAGCCAGCCTTTGGAGAAGGACACATTTTTCTGACCAGGTTTTGTTGCCCATTTTCCCGTGGATTCTCTCCATGTGGTACCTTTCCTAAGGTCTAGTGCCCAAAATTGCATCCAGTAGCTTAATGAAGGCTTCTCCAATGCCAAATGGAGCAGAATTTACTCTTTTTATGGAAAACATGCCCAGAATTGAAGATGCTCTTATTTAACATGCAACAGTATCACCCCTCAGCCATCGACTCTGACTGATCTGGGGTCAGACCAGGGACACCTTTAGGCAGGGCTGCAGATCTGATAGAACAATTCGTTCATGTACCTGCTGGAGGTGGAAACACGGAAGGTTCCCAAGGAAAAGGATCCTTATCTGCCTGACTCAGCAGTGTCAGCCTGGACACACTGTCTGCTAGGAGCACTGGTTGAGGGAAAGGTGTGTCTGGAAATGAAACATTAGAAAATGGGGCATGGCTGGTGCGTGCTGGGCAGGGTGGGGCATTTAGTAAGTTAAGGGGGCATGTTGGAAACGCGGCTTAAATTCGGGGGGCATGGCAGTGTTCGGCCAAATGTTGGACCGAATAACCTTGGGAGGTCTTTTCCAACCGTAATGATTCTATGATTCTAGAACCATCTAGATTCTGTATCTAGGAGGCATTTAGTAAGTGAAGACACTACAGGAAATTGGGAAGAACTAGTGGGCATAGTTCCACTCTTTCACCTCTTGGAGGTAATACAGACCACAGTGGAAGGGAATATTTTGCTAAACGTTCACTTTTTGAGGAAAAAAAACCAAGTTAAGTGTCTCGGGTGGGCTGATTTGAAAATTTGTGGATGCACGCGCGTGAAGAAAGCGGAAAAGCCGTTCTCCAGCTACCGGAGGTGACATCCCGCGCCGGGACGCCTTGAAAAGGCTCCCTGAGAACTTCCCCGCTGGCGCAGGCCGGTGCCTCTCCGAGCCAACCGGGGCGAGAACTCAGGCGAGCCCTTCCGAGCCGCTGAGCTGCCGGGCGGGAACCGGCACCTCCCGGCAGCTCCGGAGCGGGGGCAGCGGCAGGGATCGCGCCCACCGAGCGGGCGGGCCAGAGCCTTCCCAGGGCTGCGGAGCGGCGCCCGCCGCACGCCCCCCGCGCCGGGGGAGCCCTGGGGGAGCCCTGGGGTGCCGGTGCCGGGCAGTGGCGGTGGCGGCAGTGCCGGTGCCGGTGCCGGGCAGTGCCGGTGCCGGTGCCAGAGGTGGCGGGGCGGGCCCGGGGCGGTGCCCGGGGCGGGCCGCGCGCTGGGTGCGGGAGCCGCTGTCACTGTCAGGGAGCCGGCGAACCGGGATCCCGGCCGCGCGCAGGGGGAATCCCCCAGCCTCGCCCCCGCAGCCAATCGCCGCGCCGCATGCAAATCGCGGCCGCGCCCGGCCCAATGGGAAGGCGGAGGGGCGGGGAGGCGGCCCCCCCGTTGGACGGCGCGGAGGGCGGCGGGGGCCAATGAGGCGGCGAGGCAGGCGGGGCGCGCCCCGGGGGCGGGGACATGCAAATTTAGTTTGAAAAGAGGGCGGGAAATCCGAGTTTCGCGGGAGGCCCTTGGCGCGTAACCCGTCTCCTTTCCCTTCATTCATTGTCAGCAGCCGCCGCTTCCTGGAGCCATTTTCCAGCCGGCCCCACACAGCGGGAGCGGCCCCGCTCCATCCGCCGCATCTGCCCGCCCCGCCGCCTCCGTCCCCCCCCGGCGCCCCGCATCCTGCAGCCGGGCCCCCCCCGGCACCCGCAGCCCCCAGTATTTTGCGCGGGGCCTCGGCATCGAGGAGGAAAGGAGCTGGGAAGGCCGGGGGGGGAGGAGGGACGGGGGGGAGGAGGAGACGCGGCTGCGGGGACAGACCCGGAGGGAAGGATGAGAAGGGGACTCCAGCCTTCGGCCCCGGCAGCAGCGCCGCCGCCCGCGCCGTCCACGGACTCCAGAGCAGCCCCCGCCGGCTTTCCGGCCCGCTTTGCCGCCGGCACCTTCATCCAGATCCGCAGCACCGGCGCGGTGGCGGGGGCGCCCTGTGTTGTCTCCTCCTCCGCCGCCGCTTCCCAGGCTCCCGGTGCCTTTGCCCCGGCGGCGGATGGGGGCCAGCCCGCTGGCAGCTCGCTGTACTGCACCCCTCACGGACCCGCCGGCAGGACGGCGCTGCTGCAGCCCGCTCTCGGCGGAGGCGGAGGCCGCCCCCCGGTAATTTTGTGTTTTCCCCCCGTCCCCGCGGGGAGGGTGAAGGGGACGGGGGGGGATCCCGCTGCCGGCCGGGCCCGGGGGGCGGGCGGGGTGCGGGGGGGAGGGCAGGAAAGGCGGAGGCAGCGCTTTGTTGCAATAAACTTTCCTGCCTCCTTCCCAACCCCCGCTGCCGGGTCTTATTGAAAAGGAGACGGGGAAAAAAAAAAAAAAAAAGAGGAGGAAAAAAAAAAAAGGGTGGGGGAAAAAAATAAAAATCCCCCACCACGTCCCGCCGCTCGGGTGCTAAGAGCGAGCAGCCGGCGGCGGGGAAGGGCCCCGGTTCCCCCGGGGCGAGGGGCCGGGCCGGGCCGTGCCCCGCCGGTGTCTCCGCTTCACCCCCGGAGCCGCCGGTGACGTCTGGCACACGTGCGCGGAGGCCGCGGCTGTGACTGGGAGCCGGGGCGGGCGGGGAGGGGGACGCCGCTTCCTCCTCCTCCTCCTCCTCCTCCTCCTCCCTCTGGCCTGGGACAGCCCGACCGCCGGCCGGCCGCCCCCGGCCCCCGCCGCTCTCCGAAATGCCCCTGCAGCAGGTCAGTGACTCGTGGGGCGGCGGCGAGCACCGACCCTCCTCTCCCCCCGCTTTAGAATTTACGCCCCCTCCTTAAAATTTACGCCCCCCCCCTTCAAAAAAAAAAAAAAATTCCGCCTCCCCCACTCGTGGGGTTTTCTTTGTCCTCGCCGATTTCGGGTGCGCGCTTGGCCCTCGTGGGCTCCGCCGAGTTGGAGAGTGGGGGAGGGCGCGGGGCATCCCCGCCGCGCCGGGGTCGGGGCCGTCGGGAGGGGCTCGGCCGCCCCCTCGCGCCCCCCTGGGCTCCACGACCCCCGCCCGGCGGCGTGGGATTGCTAAACTCCTTCCCACCTCTCCCCCTGTCGCCCCGGTGCGCCCCTGCCAGGGCAAAAGGGGGTTTAACACCCCTTCCCCCCGCCCCCTTTTTCTCTTCCCTGCATCCAGTCGGTGATGGTCCAGGTATGGGATGGTGCTGTAATTCTGAAATAGTTCTGGAAGAGCTTTGGGAGCAGCTGAGAGGCCAGTGAGGATGTCCTGAGCTGCCTCTTGTGTAGGTTTTTGCTGGTGTTGGTTGCTGAGCTAGTGGTGGAAGTTTCAAGGTTCATCAAATCCCATCCAAAGCTTTTATTTTTTAAAATTATTATTATTTTTTTTAAATTTTAAAATAAGCATCTTTGCTATAAAAGATAATTGATTTTTTTTTTTTTGTTGGTGCTCTTGGTCTTCCGCATGTCCTAATGGCACTCAGTGTCAAACAGGCTACTTCAAGCCACTCTGTAAATATTTGGCTGTCCTATGTGAAGGTTGATTCCTAGAAGGTGGTGGTAAGTGAATTCAAAGAGGAGCATATGTTACACGATGATTCTGGGAGAAAAATTATTCAGGCTTTTTTGGCTTTGTGGGAGGGATGTTGATGTCATAGGAACTCCTAAAATTTCTCATTAATAGATCCTGTAAGACCTTCCTGTATGATTTTAGTGCTTTTATTTTTTTGTATGCTGCTTGCCTCTAATGGGAGGAACTCCTGGCCTTAAAAACCTGGGACTCTTATTTCCACATCAAAGGTTTGGAATTGGGGAAAGTGATTTTGGCCTCTGCCTGCAAAAAAGTCCTCATGCAAGTTGCAAGTCTGTTGTATACCCTCAGCCCCCATATTAACTTTGGGGAGAGATGTGGGATGGGGGAGGAAGAGAGTGGTCAGGCCAGCGGTATCTACTGCCTCTGGCTGGCACCCTCCCAGGGAGATAAGCCATGCATGGCATACACCAGGAAAGGGGCTGTGCATCCTGCTCTGCCCTGACGGCCGTGCTCATGTGAGCTCCCCTCTTGGAGCTGTGCTGGTTTGCTGCAGACCCATCTCTTGGGAAGTCCGGCTGAAGCACCCTGGTGCTCTGCCTTGTCTTTCTGCACCGCAAACTGCTTCGTAGGGACACTGCCCAGCCCTTTCGAAGGTCTGCAGCTTCCAGGTAGTTTTCCTCAAAAGTCATGGAGGATTTTCTGGGACTGGGAGGTGAGGGTGTTCTGCCCTTGGTTCCTAGCAGCATTTTTGAGAAACTAGTATTAGGGACTGGTGAAAGGAGTGAGAAAATGGTGGGTAGTTGAGGCAGTGAGCTCAGGCAAGTAGCACCAACATAAATTTAGCTCTTGATTAGTTGAATTGCAAGTAGTGGAGGGAGTCTGAGACCCTCAGCTGAAAACAAGGCCCTGCTATGCAAAAGACTGTAGAGATAAGTCTTAAAATTTGGCCAGCACACCTGCACTGGTTAGGATTATGAAAGTACTCTTGCCTTGCAGATGTAACTGCACTGGCAACCCACCCATCACTTCCAAATATAAACTATGGTATGACTGGAAAGGAGTCAGTACAGCAGTATAGTTTAGGCTGCTCAGGGAGGTGCTCAACTACATGAGCAAATAAAAAAAGGTTCTTTGGCCCAAGTAAGCTGCTTCCCCTTGGGAATTTGTTAGTTACTTTATCTGTGGTTGTGTACATGTAACACCGCTGGAAAACCATTGAAAAGTGGCCTAGTCCATAACAACGGGCCTCTCCAGCCCCACACCGATGAGAACCTGCACACTCTTCCATGTCCCAAGCAAGCGTCTCCGTACTGTCCAAAGCCAGCTCCTTGCCCTGTTGCTGCCCGTAGTGGCAGCTCCTGTGGCTGAGGGTTGTTAACCAGGCCCTTGTGCCCTGGAGAGCCCTGACTCTGGGAGGCTGTGACCCAGCCTGCCTGCCCTTTCAACTTGAGGAGCTTTTGCATGATTCCTGGGGAGTTGATAGAAAGTGTTACTGGGTGGATCTGAACCCCTGCTATGGCTTAAGCACAAGCAGTAATGAAGACTTAACCCTTGCAAAACAACCATCAGCTTGCACCCCTGGGGAGAGCCTGAGCCTCTGGAGACAGGGTCAGTGCTGTGGCAATGGGTCAGTGGTCCTGCATCCTCCCATGCTCTCTTGCACCCTGCTGGGGGCCGGTGCCTTTTCCCTTCTGGAATCTCAGGATTCCCAGGATGGAAAATTAACCCTGACCTAAATAAATAAAGGTTTTCTGCTAGGCAAGCAGGTTGAACCAGCTAATGGCAGCTCTGGGAAGTGCCAGGGACCATCAAGGGAAAGTGGTAGCCAGGGATATGACGCAGGAGTTGTGACACCATGCTGTTTTAGTGTCAGTGAGTTTGTGAATCCACTTGGATCCTCATGAGAATGCAGGAGAAATTAATGTTTGATGAGGTACCCCAAAAGCATTCTCGCTGGTGTTGCCTTCTCACTTGGTGTGAGAAAGTCACTACCATTTGCAAATCCCTGTACTCAGAAATGGGGCTGCTATAAAAGCAAGCTGCTCAAAATGTTTCTAATTCAAATAGTAGAGAATTTCTTACTGTCTTTGGGTTATAAAGATAAGCCTTTAAGAAGAGGGCCATTTTCTTAGCCATGAGAAAATGCTTAAATGGAGACACCACCCACATGTTAAGTCCTTTTTAAAAGGGGCTAAATCCTCTTAACAACAATATCTTTAGAGAACTCCTGTGGCCTTTAGATGACATGAGCTGTGGAGAGGCTGGTTCGGCATACTTCAGAAGGGGGCAGGAGGATTTACATTTCCAAACTGAATACTTAGTACCTCTCTCATTTTTCTGGTGGTTTAGAAAGTACCTCTTCCTTCCTCCCTTCTTCTCAGAGAGACGCAGCTGGAAAGGGAGAAAAATGGGGTAACCCACAGTCTTTCTCTTAGGTGTTATGTAAAGGAGCAAGCCAAATAGGACATAAATAATGAGCAAGGATTTAAGGTATGGGAGAAGAACGTGTAAGTGCCATAAAGGAAGCAGGCAGTTAGGTTAGGAGCTTTTCTTTATTTTGCAGGAATGAAAAGGTTTGTATGTGAAGACACAGGTGTTTTCATATTCAGACCGGTTTTCTTTGCCTGATAGTTTGTGTTACTAGAAATGAACGTTAGTATGAGTCTGGGACCTTTGCTTTTTGAATAGCATTTAAGGGATCTTCTTTGGTTTAAATCCCTCTCCTCCAGCAACACACTGTTTCTGAGCCTGAGGAGGTACCACATGGTCCTTTGGGTGCAGCTGTCTGAGGCGAGTTCAAAGCAGTATAAATCCTGATTGACCTAACCGCGCCGACAAACATCTTGTGAAAAGTGGGCATCCTAATAAAACCCTACAGGAATAGGCTGTAGCTTGCTGATGGTGTAGCTTCGCTATCCTCATGCAGAGTCCAGCTGTGCTGGTGTGGCTCCCTCTGCACCAGAACTCCTGAGTATGGTAGCCCCAGGATGATAAGGGCTTTTGGCAGGGTTCCATGAACAGCTGAGCTGCTCAAAGGCTTTACTGTTGCTGGAAGGAGTGGGCTTGCTTGTCCCTCACTGTCTCCTCTGTATCATCTCCTTCGCTCTGCCCATGGCCAGACAGCGCTCTTCCCCTACTACTGTGCCTGGGGAGCATCCTGCTGTGCTGACAGGTTGTTTCTTTGCTGCTTTAATATGGTGGAAGAGCTGGGTCTGGGCATTAGGTCTGGCTTGTATCTTGGGCCCAAGATGGGGTGAGTGAGATGAAGGAACGAGACAGGAACTTGCCCATGCAGTGGTGCGGAGGTGTAAAATTGTCCCAACAAGCCTCCATTTTATGATGTTGGTCTTACTTGTTCTTTCTGTGACTGTATTTTCCTTGCACCACCAGTTGGCTTACCAAAAGCTGGATGGGAGTCACTTTATGGCCAGTTTATTCTTCTGTAGAGGATGCTCCACCTGGTTGAGCAATTACAGGCATTTTGTTTCCCCTCATTTTAGGCCACGGATGTTGGTGTTGTTCTGTTAATTTTTGCGGTGTGCTCACCTGTGAGTATGTGCAGGCATTTAAAAGGAGACTAATCTTTGAACTTAGGAACAGCTGCATTTTGCAAGATGAAGGGTTCCCTCACTACATCTCTGACTAGGACTGTGGCAAGCATTTGAAAAAAGAACACGGGATGGGGGCTTGCACAGGAAAGCCCATCTTGCTTCAAGAGAGCACTTTCTTGGTCAGGGGTTTCAATGAGTTTTATAGCTACCAGTGGCCGGTAATTTTTGTGATTGCTGTTTGAATCTAGCTGTAGTTCTGACCTTAGCAACAAGTTCTAGACATGATTTAGCTATCTGGTATGAAAGGGAAAAACTATTTTCTTTGTTTCTTGCCTTGCTTTTTGGTTTTCTTTTTCAGTTTGAACTTGCTGTCTGTAGTGTTCTTGGGTGATCCTAGATATTGTGGTAGGGAAAAATGATTTTCTGATGTATGTTTCTCTGCACAGTTTATGATAAATTATTTTCTGTCCTCAGATGTCTTCTCCAAGCTGAAGAGTGTCAGACAATTCATTTCTCCTGAAATGAAAGCCATTAATGTAAAGATAAAGGTGTCCATTTATAAAGGAACCACATGGGTGTGAAAACAAGTGTGTCTGTGAGATTTTACTTGTGAAACTTCTGTGGACTGGCAGCTTTGAAAGATGTTTTGAACATATGGTACTCACTTTGCAGGTCTTGCAGGAGCCGGAGACCCTTTCAGACCCAGCTTGTTTCATGAGGTCTTGACCTGGCCCTGGGCAGGGGAATGGGTGGTGTAGGACAGAGGGGAGGAGTAGGCATGACTGCTGTGGGAATAGCTTGTTATGAAATGTAGGTTGCAAAAGGGAAAGTGAAGTAGCACCATTCCTCTTTGGAGCCCAATCCTGTGCAGGTCGATAGGCCTGGTGTGGTTGTGGGAGGGAAATTGAGCCCGTCCTTCCTGTTCAGAGCACCAAGAATGAGATTGGTGCACGTGAAATGAAGACAGGAGCTTTTCTTGGTAGCTTCAAGCATGGCATCATTCAAGCTTCACTTCTGAAGGTGTCTGTTGGGCTGATGGCCATGGCTCTGGTGGCAGAGCTGGTCCTGGTGCTGGTGTGCAGGAGTGGGAAGGTGGCTCAGGCTTTAGTCCTGGGTTGTGGTGGAGATGCCTGCTAAGGATGAGTTGGAGACCCTGACTTTAGTTCCAGTGGGTTTCTCATGCCAGTGGTGGTAATGGAGATCCAGCCCTGCCCAGTGCGGGGCTTCAGCAGATGGAAAGCTCTTAGAGGAACTAAATCTCCAGGTTTTATAGTCTCTGCAAATAATCTCATTTACAGCTGGCAGTGCTGAGTGTGTGTATATGGAGGTAACTCTCATCCCGACAAATGACTAAGTTGGACTTCAGGCTTTTGTTTTGGCTGGCAGAGTTAATCACTTCCTGCATTATTTGTCAAGACTAGGATTGTGTTTGTAGTTCTGGGGATAAGAAACCCCCATCATGTTCCCTGGGGGCAGTGGTGTGTGGTGGGAAGGAGGCTGCCCATGCCCCCAGGTTGGGGCTGCTTCAGTGCTGGAGGTGCTGCTGGTGAGGTATTTGGATTCTGTTTCGATTTCAGTTCTGTTTGAAGACAGGCTTGGCAAAATTGCCCAATTTATCACATCTTTAAAAAGGAACTATTTAACTTCTGTTTTCCTCAAGTAAGTTGGTCCAAAACCACACTTGGAAGTGCTATGCCTGGCATGGGTGTCTCTTGAAGTACTATGCTGTCTGCTTGGATGCTGCTGCTATTTGCTGGATCTAGTGGCATTCATGGAGTTCTTAGTGCCTTGTGAGCTCAACATGAGCTGTGGTAAATATTTGCATCTGCAAGCCCTGGAAAGGGAGAAGGCAGGAGCTTGACTAGGTGTTGATTAAGCCAGAGCTTAATGAAAATGGCCTCTGTTGTGTGGTAAGAGAGTACTGCTTCATGGGTTTTAGCCTCCCTTTTATACATACATGAATGCATAGCAAATGTGCTGGTAGTTGTTTGCAAACTGAGCTTGCCTAAGGTTAATGGCGTGTGTCATGAGTCTCCTGTCCCACTTATGAATGTGGACAGTTGTTGACCTGACCTGTGACAGTGTGAAAACTAACATGCTAACTCTGTCACTGCTGCACGTGCATGCCCTGCAGCTCTCGGGTGCTTTGTGCCCAAGGTCTTTGGCCTAGGACTTTGCTGGGACAGAGAAGTGGAGCATTAAAGATCACGTTTTCAGAATCAGCTGGCATCTCTTCTGTGAGCGTGCTAAGTTATGTGGGCAAATAATGGCTTTTCTTTATTCCTGCCTCTAAAAGTAAAACTAGTATTTTGTTTCACTGCTTTCTTTGAGCAGAGACTTAGTTTGATCACCTGCAGCTACTTTCAAGATTTCATCCAACTTGTGTGTGGCTGTTTTTTAGGCCCAGAAATGTCTACTACCTAAGGCTGGTGGCATGTTTGGGTGCCTTACTTCCAGGGTCTAGAACCTGATTTTTAAGAATATATGGGGTGTTTCCTGTGATGCACACTTGCAGTGTTGCAGATATTGAGTCTTTGGTATCTTGAGCTTTATACAGACAAGTCATTGTTAAAAGCGGAGGCTGCTATTATTTTGGTTTTCATTTCTTTATTTTTACAATGAAATTTTACAGTCCTGTCACTTAGGCCTTGCAAGCCACTAGTTGTTTTGCAAAGATCCATGAAAACTTGTAGAAAACATGTAAGGAACTATTTTTGGTAAAAGTAAGTTGTATTGGGAATCTGGACAACCAGAAATGTTTGCTTAGCCTTGGCTGCTTCAGCTCCAGCATTCCTGCCTCGAGTTGTGGTATGTGTGTTGGTTATGTATGCATAGATTCTAAAAGTAATTTCCATTAATGAACTTCTTGAAAGACATTCTCCTCTTAACCATGCTATTCTGGTTTTGGTTTTTTTGCTTGTTGTACAGCTGTTGGTTCAAAGTTGTTGCATATTGCATAACTTGGTGCTGGAAAAGGGGGGCGGGGGAAGAAACTCATTGGCAAACTTCCTTCCTTGTTAATTAAGGTGACATTAAAAGTCTCTGGTTTAGGACTCAATGGTGCACACCATGCAGTGCAAGAGTTTAATTCTTATATATCATGTCAGGCTCATTGGTCCACTCTACTAGTTCTCTCTGAATATAACTTTTTAATGTCTTAATTTTGGTTCTGCCTGTTAGTTATAAAACTAAAATTATATACTGAAATTGGAGTGCAGTAACAGATATATATATATATTTTGCAAGCCACTGAATATGCACTGTAGGATTTCATATTTTTTACACATTTTAAAGTACAGATGTAATTTTAGAGTGAAACATTTCTCCATAGGGTGAGTGTACTATGCTGTCTAAAATCTTAGCTTTCAAATTTGCCTTTCAAATGTTTTTCAGAAACAAACTGACATGTAGACTTGTTTTCATCCTTCCTAGACTCCCATTTAAGAGGTGTCATCTGGCAAATTTCAGGTCTGAAAGTAAAAACCTTATCTCTTGGCCCAGCAATTGTATTGGTGCATTCCATGGAGGTTGACAATAGGCTTCTGGTTTTTTGAATGCTACCCAAGTGTAAGCAGATACGTATGTAAAACATACAAAAGGATGCACAGAAGAGGTTTCATCTTGTACCATAGGTGGAATGGTGGTTTGTGTGTCCCAGGTTGTCTACCATGGCTTAGCCTGGGTATTAGGAAAATGGTATTCACCCCGGGGGTGGTTGGGCACTGGAGCAGGCTCCTCAGGGAAGTGGGCACAGCACCAAGCCTGGCAGAGTTCGAGAAGCCTTTGGACAATGCTCTCAGGCGCATGGTGTGATTGGTAGGGCTGTCCTGTGCAGGGCCAGGAGCTGGACTCAATGGTCCTATTGGTCTGTTCCAACTCAGGTTATTCTATGATTATTAATGGGTAATGGTTTTAAACTATAAGAATGTGGATTTAGACTAGATATAAGACATTTTTTACAGCAGGGCTAGTGAAACACTGGAATGGTCTGGTCAGACAGGTGATAGGTACCCATTCCTGGAAACATTCAAGGCTGGGTTGGATGGGGCTCTGAGCAACCTGATCTAGTTAGATGTCACTGGTCATTGCAGGGGGGTTGGACTAGATGACCTTTAAAGGTCTCTTTCAACCCAAGCTATTCTACAGGAAAATACATGCTCTAAGGAGCAGATCTGAAGGGTTTGCTGCGTTCTCTGAGTGGTTCTGTAATGGAAACTGGGCTTTCCTTCATCTTCTGCTTGGGCGTTTTTAACATCTGCTAGTTTTAAAGTCATTTTTCCAACGTGGGACACTAGAAATGGAATTATATGGAATTATAATGTCTTGAGTGATGCTAGTAACCTAATAGTGCCTTCAGTACTTGTTTTCTTGTGCTGCTAATTCTGGAATTAAATGGCAATTACCATGTATACATGCTGGTGCTATTTTGCCTTGCCAGCGTTGTGTTTTTAGACAGCGTTGGTCCCACACATTGACAGTCAGTTTTTTGTCCCCATACAGTAAGCTAGTTCACACTTTGTCTAATGTCTTCGCATAGCGGGAATTGATGGTGGTTACAGCTCTCACAGAAGGCTTTTGTGTGGTGATATCTGAAAGCTGTCTTGTTGGAGCTTTTATCAAGGCTATTGCAATGAGGCCATTATCCCCGCTTGTGGAAAACATAGATATTCGCAGAAATTTTTATAGCAATGCTTAGTAAGTGTCATGCTGGTACAGAGCGACAATACCAGAGTGGTACAGAAATAATACCCGAGGTGGCAGCCGTGCTGTGGCGGGGAGTTATCTGTCCTTGCAGACTTGGGGACAGGGTGGGAAGGGAACCCCACACGGGGCAGACGGAGGGTGGTGATCAGGGCTATCGCAGGCGCGAATAATCCTGCCTGTCGGCTCAGCGGAATAGAGTTTTACTTTTCATGGTAAGAGTTTTATTGAGTGGCTCTAAGTAACCCAGATCTGAATTGCTGTATAATGCTTCTGCACCTCGTACATTTTTAGGGTGGGTTGATTTTTTTTTTTTTTTTTGGACTGTGTGGTATCCGTGGCCAAAAAGTGTCTCTTGGGAGTTATGTAAAACTGCAAGTCGGGTGAGAGGAAGCTGAAACTTCACAACCTGGCTGTAGTACCCTTAAGCACAAAATTCTTTGAGCCAGTAAAAAAGGCAACTTGCTACTTGAGGTGGGTGCAGGGAGGGCTTTAAAAATTATAGTAGCATTTCCACTGCCTTCTTTGTCTCAACAGTGGGTATTTCACTGGGTTTATTCTTTTTTTTCTCTCAGGAATTAGGGGTTAGAAAAAGCTCCTCTTCTTCTTTTTTTTTTTTTTTGAATACAGTGTCCTGAAAGCATAAGCAAATTGCTCATTTTCTTTCTCTGGTTCTTAATCATAAGAGCTGCCTTGATGATTTTTCCCACCTCAAATTGGCAGTTTATTTATAACATGCTAATGTTCTGCATGCCCGTTGGTATTACTGTTCTGTCGTGCTGAGCTGAGAATTGTTCTCTCAAAAACTGACACTGCAAAGATGACATAAAAGAACATGAGAAATTGCCTGTGATAGAGAAACATTCAGGTGGCTTTTTTGATTCACACTTTCTATAAAATCATTTACATTTCCTTCCTGATTTCTATTGCTTGTCACATTTGTGTTGCTTGGTTTTATTTTTGCTTACCAAAAAAAAGAAAAATGCAGACCGTTGGCTTTTGGCATCCTCTTTACCCTTTTGTTCCTGCTGGCAAACTTCTCTGTGATCCTCTTCCACGCAGTGTCACCAGCTGCCTTCTTAGATTGCAGGCAGGGGAGTGAGGAGCTTCAGGGGGTGTTTCCCCCTTCCTGCAGGGTGTCTGTGGGAAGGCTCTTCTAGATCTAGGGGTTAGCAGCATCCTTCCCAGTGGTCCTCTGCTTTGGCTGCTCTGCAGGAAGACAGAGGAGCATTCTAAGCCCAGACCATGCAACATGGGGTGTCTTGTGTATGGAGAAGCAAAGACCAAAAAATCCCCACATCCCATGAGTTTCTGTACTTGGAGCCATGTGCTTTGTAGGTGTTTTCATGAGAGATGGCAAAGAAAGATGCAAGATCATTTGGTAGCCTCCAGCATTGTTATGACCTGTTCATCTGTAAAGATGCTCTTCATGTTGCTGCTGGTCTTGGCTCACTGAAGTCCTTCCCTATTCTTGTCTTGGTAGCTTCATGTTTGCTGAATATGTGGGAAGTGAATGCAACAGTAGTGAACAGGTTTTGTGCTCTTGGCTAGATATTAAACTTAGGTACCGCCTTCTGTGGGCAGAATTAAGTTAGTAGTTACAAAGGACTTTTTTTTGGTGGTGTTTGTATTTTTGGGGGACAGAAACCCCTTTTGCTGTGAAAGGGAACGTGTAGGGAATTCCAGAGACTGGCGTATTTAATCTAGAGGAGAAAAAAAAGAAAGAATAGAAAAGGAGGCAAATCCCCCTTATTCAGAGCCATATGTTCAAGATACTATCCTTGGTGTGATTTATTTGCTTCAGAATTAGGAAAGAGGGTTGCTAGGAAAAGTAAGATGCATTCACTTCTTTTACCTAAAAGAATTTTATAAGGGTGATTACAATCTCCCTCCTTTTTCCCTTTTTCCTAGTCCTGGAGAATAATCAATTTAGCAATAAGTCAGAGCAAGCAAAAATGTGATTGTTCTCATCTGCAATGCAGACAGTAAGATGGACTCCTTTCTCTAAAGCCAAAATCAGGTCTTTCTGTTTTGAAGTGATTCAAGACTTATTGTGTTTTCAGTAAGAAAGGATCAGAATTTCAGTCTTTTTCTTTCCCCTTAAGATTTGTACAGTTTTGGGGGGTTTTGACTACTCTTTCACTTTTCTGATGGCCTCAGTGCCAGTTTCAAAACACTTCCCTACTTCCTCCAAGGTGGGGAAGCAGCACCAGTTGTACTAGATGGGAATTATATCTGTTCTAAGTAATTAATTTGAAGTGGAAAAATGTGGCTTTCCCAGCTGTTTGAAAAGCTCAGTTGCCTCAGCATATGAAGAGCAGTCCCCAAACTCTGCTCAACCAACAGTGGAGAAGGGAGAAATTGCCTTCAGAACTTGCAGGGAGAAAACTTGAGGCATCTGTGAGGTGCTATAGTATATCTAGCTAAAAATATCAGATACTTGAGCTTGCCTTATTGACTTGTTGGATGGCAATGCCTTGTTGAAATGGAAAAAGCCAACAGATCTGGAACTTTGCATAATAGTGCAATGGGATAAGAGGGGTGGCATAGAGATCCCAGCAAATGTACTTGCTCACGAGAGCTGCCCTGGCTTCCCCACTGATCATGCAGGTGTGGCACGCCTAGAAGATTAGGAATAGCCTGCCTGCTTGTAGTGGTCCTGGAAGGTTTGCTTTCCTCTTGAAAATCTAATGTCAGATACTTTGATTCAGCCCACTCTCTTTGGTTAGTGTTGCTCAAATCATATGAAAATGTATTGTTCCTTTTGCTGCAGAGTAATGCTGAATGCCTTCTACAAGTACTTCACCTCTCCCTGAGAGATGATGCTTTTTGTCCTCTTTGTTGCTGTTCCTCATCTTTGAGTGCCTCTCCATGACTGCATGGGCATGAGCCCCAGCATGGAGCAGGTGCAGTGATCTTCCCAGCCAGAACCTTGAATTTAAAGTATTTTCTTAATGGGAAGGTACATTTTAACTGGCTACGTGCATCTCCTCTAGTGTGATGAAATTGCATCAGTGTTTTTACTAAGCGTTTTTATCCAGAATATCAATTTCAACGAAGTGTTTTTTTTAAGTTCACTATTAAGATCTTTAATCTTAGAAGGCAGGCCAGCGAGGTGATTCAGGTAAAGAACCTTTTAGAGTCACAATATGGAATTTTTTCACCCTAATACGGGAAGGTGGCGGTTTGAGCACATGCCAGTTTGCCTTTCCAGAGCTGTGATACAGCTGAACCACAGTGGAAATCTGGAACCGTAACAACACTGCTTATAGGAAGTTTGACTCCCTGCATTTAACCACAAATGTGGTCAATGTTAGGAGAAACACTAGCAGAGGGGAAGAAAGGTGGTAGTATTTGATTAGCTTTTTTCTCCTTGTTTTCTGCTGTGAGGAAAGAGTGATAATATTACTAACTGATGGTTCCAGTTTCTTCCTTGTTACACTTTGAGGATACTCTTTTAGGGTAGATATGACAAGACTTGCTTTCAACGTTTTAAATTCAATAGTCACATGCTGTTAAGCAGCTGTGCTGCTTGGTAGACTGTTGGGTATTTCTGAAGACAATAACATGGAGAAGAGGATTAAACACCATGTCAAGATCCTTCAGGTGGTCACTAGCCTCATGTAGGGATTTAAATGCAAAGCAATTCAGTCATGATGGGTTTCTGCAGGAGGTTGTTGAGGGACAGAGATCTTCCCATTGCTCCTCACCATCGTGCCCTAGACTAATATGCTGTATTCATTCAGTTCAGCAGCACAAGAATGGCTGTCTGTCTCGGACACTAAAATATCCTGCTGTTTCCTATCTGCACGTTCTTGGAAATGAAATGCAATCCTCTCATAAGTCAGAGGAGCCTTGATTGCCTGATGGGTCAGGAAGCAAGATCATTTGGGAACTGGGTCTGTGCTACTGGAAGTGCTTCCCATAACAGAGGGGATTTCCTGGAACCATCCTGGGAGACACTTTGGGGATGTGGTTTCACAGGCAACTTGCAGTGATCCAAGTTGGTGCTGCCACAAAGAGGGTCATGCTGCCCTCCCTCCCTGCTTTGGCGCCTGCTCTCGTAGCTCTCCGTGCTTGTCAGACTGGGGACTGCTCCAGCTGAAAGCTAACACTTGGCTGAGTGATTAGTTTTCAGCACAGCGAGCTCCCTGGCCCGGCCGGCCGCGTGGTGAGGGTGGAGGCGGCCGGCAGAGGCTGGCCCCGGCCATGCCCTCTCCCCACACACGGGACGCTTGCTTGGAGTGGCAGCAGAGCAAGGGCCTTGCTCTGTGTGTGACCTCAGCATCTCCTAGAAGGCAGTGGAGTTGTGCGGAACGAAGCCCTAACAGATGGCTCTGCAAGGAAATAGGCAGCTTTTGTGCCGCTGCTCACTGCTTAGGTTACCCAGGGTGTGCAGCTGCCACAGCCTGGCCGGCAGTGCCCGAGGCCTGGAGGGAGCTCACACGCTCTCCCCATCTCCAGCTTCGAAGGGCTTGGGGTCAGATTAGCAGGTTTGTAAGCACGTAAGGAGTAAGCACGTTTGGAAGAGTAAATATGGCTGAAAACATCCTCAGTTCATGGAGGAAAGCCGTATTTGCTTAAACTGGAAATCTGCTGATTGCTGTTTGCACCATGCCTCGTGTGCTTGTCTTCCAGCCCCTGACCGAGGTTCCCGGGCTACGTGTAATTTAATTACAGTCTGATGGCTGGCACTGAAGTAGGTGAAGGTATAAATGTAATTTGTGCCTAGAAGTTATGTATGTAGTGAGCTTGCAATACTGGAAGCCTTCTCGGCAATCACTGCTATCAGGCAATACCTCCAGAGGAAAGACTGGCTGTGCTGCTCTGGCTGGTACAGTCTGACAGGTACAGTTCTGAGCAGGGCTTTAATGTGACTGATGGTTAATAGGTGAAAGTAAAGGAGTTGTGGTCTTGCATGAAAGATCACAGAATGCTTGGAGGTAGCAGTTGGGATGGCTTTTACAACCAACAGCTGCAGCAGCCGCGGCCAAGGGTCTGGCGTTGTGTAGCTTATGAAGGTACACAAGGGAAGGCTCATAGGGCTTCTGGTCAGATGAGTGGTAATGAATGCCAGTCACATGCAAAGTTGGCTGAGGAAGGTTGAGTTTCATGACTGCACTCATAGCAAAGTCTCCTTTCTGCCCCTTGAATGGCCTGGTGGAGCCAGCCTGCATGGTAGCGAGAGCACTCAGGGCCCTGCTTATTCCATGCCACAGCAGAATTCTGCTTTTGTGACCAGAATATACTGCTGAATTTCAGCTTTGGCTTAAAAGAAGGTATATCGTTATTGTAAAGAAAACTCCACTACAAACTCAAGTAGTGTGGCACTAACTCTGGAGACAGCCTGTAACCCACAGGGCTGTGAAATAAGAGTTTCACTTGAATCTGTTGTCTGATTTCAAGCAACTATTCTGTTTTTGATTACTTGCAAGAAAGGTCTGATGTGTTTATCTCGCAATCCTTACGCATGCTGCCCACTGTCAGTAGCCTCAACTCTCCCTTCAGCAGCTGCCAAAATTTCCATCTTTCTCCTGATACTTTCTTTAGCACCATTGTGCATTGAAATGCTTGCAGGATAGCAATATGCAAAAGCTGTGTAGCATTCCTGTTTATCTTGGAAGCCAATGTTTTACACAAGGAGTGCTGTAACTCTGCCATATTTACTTTCTTGTATTTAATTCAATAAAATGTATTTACCTGAAGTGGACACGAAATTTCCAGTTTGCGGTGGAAAGTGTAGGACCAGGCTGCAGAACTCGTTCCAAGTCAGGACAGAGTGCATGAGGGCTCCTTGCCAGTGCAAAGCGTGGGAGGAAAGTCGGGAGTAAGACTCTTGCTGCTATCATCAGCAGACGCCTGTTGAAAGGGTAGGACTTATGGATGTCAAGGCAAGACAACAGGTTTTTGTATTTTCTTGAATTTTAGGCTTCCAAGACAAACCGATGACTGGCAAAGCAGGTTTCTTCCAAGACTGTCTTTGCTTTAGCTTGGATAAGAACTTGCAGTCTCAGATCGTGAGATGTAGTCAAGTTTTCTGGGGTAATCTTAGCTTTACAGTTTGATTATAATTTGGAATTAGGGTTGGGAAAACAATTAGTGTAGAAAATGAGGGTTTCTATGGGAATCTCATGCTTGAGGATTTTTAGCAATCTAGCAAGCCTGTGGGCTGGTGGGGGCTTCCCACGGCTGCCTCAAGTTACCTTTTCTCCTGCTTCTAAGAGAATAAGGCTGTCCTCCTTCCTATCCATATACTGTTGAGAGAGGGCATCGTCCACAGGCTATTTTTGTTCCTATTCCTTTCCATAATTATATGTAGCTTTTATAAATCTGTCTGGATGGAAAGCTCTCGTGTACTTTGGAAAGGCTTATTTGATCTAAATTTAAGGATGTCTCATGTCCAGTTGTGAAACTCGCTATTTTAGTTCGCCCTACCTACAGCTTTTACTAAAACAAGAGGAAAAGGATGAAAAGGAGAGACTGAAAAGTGTGTGTGAGAGGAGGGAAAGATGACTCATAAGTGGGACTGCATTTGAAAATGAAAAGGATCAAGGTGTACTGCTCATAAGGGAGGAAGTTATGGCTTCTCTGAAGAAGGCACAATTAAACCATATGGTCATTTATCTTCTGAACAGATTAAGGTATGTTTGGGGAGAAATCCATGGGCCCAAACTGAGTAGATAGATCTCTTCAAAGTTATTTAAAGAAAGGAATTTTTAGTGCAGCCTTTAATAAGTGATATTTTAGTGCTAGATTCCACTGGAAGACTTCCCCAGGCTTCTGGAAAATCCCAATTAGCTGTCCATTGCCTATGGGATAGTTCTAATAGCTGCATGGTTATACAGCAGCACAGGTAGCAGAAAGGGAAAGAGGAGGAAGGCAGCAGTACAAGAAACCAAATGGACTTTCTCTGAACTTCAGGCTACAGTGAATAGAAATTAAAGTTCATGAATAGACACAAATTTCTGCTGTCAATCCAGATATTGTCTCTTTTACCCCTCTGCTAATATTCTGCTCTTTCAGCCTTGTGCCAGCACACACAAAACTTCTGTAATACTTGGGATGGCCAACAGTCTTGAAATAAACCTTCTGTAGGGTTTAAGTAGTGTGCAATTATGTGGATGGAGTTCTTCTGTATACAGCACTGCAAAGAGTGCCTGTGGTGTTCCCAAAAGTGTTTACCAGCAGTGTCCCACAGCCACCTCTTCCCACCTTCACCCTTCTTCTCCAGCTGAAAGCTAGAAGTTAACAAAGGTACAGCTGTCTGACATGTGAATGAGGCTGATAGAAAATACATTTAATTTTGTAAAGCATTTTGATGAACAAAATAACTGTCAATATGAAATTGATTTAAAAATTGGCTAAGTGGCAGGAAAAGAGTCCTTTTGATTGATTCCTGTGAGTATTTGCACTAATCCCAATACCATGGTCTGCTTTCATCATTGTCGCAGAAGTAAACAAAACAACCTGATAGTAATTGCCAGCAGAACAGTAAATGATAATGGAGCTCTCTCTGTGGGCACATTCAGACACACTGTGTCTTTAATACGGCGAAAGGCAAAGTTGTATGCCAGAGAGCAGGGAATGCAAGCCATGCCTTATGAAAGGGGGCCTGTATCCTGGAAAGCAGCACTTCTGAGAAGTCTGTAGTGGACAAGCAACTGCACACCAGCTTCCAGCACAGTGCTGAGAGGCGGTGGCACTGAGGCTTGCATCTTGGCATGTACAAAAAAAGGAAGAAGAATGGGGATACTTTTGCCTCAGTCAACAGTTTTGGTGCGACTGATACCTAAAATAACATATGTGATTCAGTGCTAGTATTTTTAAGGGAAAAATCTTGAAAATAGAAGATGCTGTTAAACAGGGCAGCATAAATTATTTGAGATCTGAAGAAAATGCCCTTTAGTGCAACTTAAGCAATATTTTGCTTATGAAATTAATATTTAGGAATGACTGGACTGATACAGGAGATACAGAATTGGGGGTGGTAGTTAGTATAGCTGATGGTTGCACTGCTGTCCAGAGAGACCTTGACAGGCTTGAGAAAGGGGCTGACAGGAACCTCATGAAGTTCAGCAAAAGGAAGTGCAAAGTCCTGCCTCTGGGGAGGAATAATTCTGGGTACTAGAATGGGCTGGGACAAACCTGCTGTAAAGCAGCTCTGCAGAGTGAGATGATCCTTTCCCTCTACTCAGCACTGGTGAGACACATCTGACTTGCTGGGTCCAGTCCTGGCCTCCCCATTACGAGAGGACATGGACATGTTGGAGCATGTCAGGTGAAGGGCTATGAAGGTGGTTAAGGCCACAGAGCATCTCATATAGACGAAGAGTCTGAGAGCTGGGTCTGTTGAGCCTGGAGGTGTTTAAACACATGATGGGAGGGAGTGAAGAAGGTGGAACCAGGCTATTCTCAGCAGTGGCCGGTGACAGGATGAAAGGCAATGGGCACAAACTGAAATGAGGAAATTCCACTTAAACAGAAGATTACACAGCAAAGGTGATCATATGCTGGAATAGGTTGTGGAGTTGCATTCACTGGCTGTGTTAAAAACCCAGCTGAGTACAGCCCTGAGCATCCTGTTGTAGTTGCCTTCTCTTTGAGCAGCAGCAGGTGGACCAGGTGATCTCCAGAGGTGCTTTCCCACCTCAGCCACTCCCCAAGATGATTCCAGTGTTAAAGGACTTCTGAAGTTGTTGAACTTGAGGACATCAAGAATTTAATATTGAAAGCTTAAACGATGCAAACTCTAAGTGGAAATTAATTTTTTTTTTAAGTGAGGGGAAAATAATGAATTTATACCTTCAAGTTTTGATACAATGACTGTTTTGCTCTAATTTCCCTGTAGAGTTATGCTCTGTAATTTCGACTCTGAACAGTCTTGAGGTTAGCAAGTCCTCCTAGTTGCTTTTTGGTAGGAGCAACTGTGTTTATGGTCCTTCCTGACAGGTGCTTGTTCATTACATTTTTATAACAAAGATTCTAAAATTGCATTCCTATCCTTGGCTACAATAGCAGAGCAGCTAGGGTCTGTGATATGTAGTAGGTCATATTAGAGAGTCAGAATCTTTTCTTTCATCTAAGAGTGGATTAGAGAGAAAAATGCAAATTAATTTCATTTTAAAATTTGAGACTTCAAGGTGCTACTAATTTTTCTGGAGAAGTCATCTCAAGGTATTTAGCTTAGGGAATACACAGTAAAGGAGACAAAGTAAAAGGGAAAGACTGTGTGTGGTGTGGGTCAGTTTTCACATAGGTTCAAGTCCTTGCTTGACTGTATGACCATACATTTTCTGCTTCACCAAAGCCAGAAGAGATAACTTTTTGAAAATATCCTATATAATCTAAGAAAGAACAGCAACTTTAATATCTTTTCCCCTAGAAATCTATTACCTGTGACTCCTTGGAAAACCATCTGTTTTGGTTGTTTTCTTGTAAATTAGGCTGTCATATTGGTTGTTTTAGATTGTCCTTTGCATCACAGAATTTTCCTAAATGTGAGAAAGAAAATCATTTAGTCTACCAACACTCATTCACTTCACTTAAGACCTGTTGCTGTCTTGTCTTTTTTTTTTATTCCCTGTCAATGACAAAAAGTAAAACTTCCTATTTGAAATCAATTTGTCGTCATTTTGCCAGCACTCTTGGGTTGTTCTGCTCCGTGGTGTGGCTGATGGATTGATAAAATACTGCCAAGGTAAAATGTGCATCACAGTGAAAGCTCAGTGGATTAATTGTTCTTTGTGACATTACACAGCATTTAAAACATCTTGGAGCTTGGCTGTCTCTGTGCCATTTCAGCCATGTAAGCTGTTGCCAAACTGACCTGTGCAATAAAAGTAAATGCAGCAGCTGCCTACCTTGATTTGAGGAGGGAGGAAGTCATCATTTCCTAGATTTTAGCAACCCAGGTGAGGTGAAAACCAAGTTCAGTTTGTAGTCAAAGAAATGTGCTGTAAGGAGAAGCCTTCTGATGGCAGTACCAGCTCCAGATCTAGGATGGAGGAGGCTGTCAGTCACAACTGGGGTCTTTAGGTCCCTGGTATCTGTGATTCTCTCCCTTTCTCTCTTCTTACAGTCTTTTATCTATTTCTGTGACTTTCTGCTAATCTGGAGCCTCCTTTCCAACTGCTTCTAGGAATAGCTGCTTTTGAATATGTAAACCATGTTTCCCTGTTTCTTGGGCACTTGTTATTTATTTTTGTTACTCTGAGATTTGGTATGTGGAGGAGCTTATTGTGTTAACTTCAAGGTTATTTAAGGTTGTTTTTTTTTTTATGCAATGCTGGTAATTTAATTTTCGAAACTATACTTAATTAACTTGCAAATGATAAATCAATCTCTTGTGCAAAGTCAGCATTATAGTTACTTGTAGGTGCAGACATCACTTATCAGGGTTAATCTGTTTGAAAAATGTTGAGATTTCCTTAAAGTGAACTAACAATCTCACAATTTACATAATGTACACAACTATCCTGTATTACAGTAAATCCTTAGGACCCCATGTTATTTCTCATTGTCCGATTCTGTAAATGCAAGTCATTGCCTCTCACCTTGGTCTTCTGGATGTTTTTTGTCAACTTTCACAATGACCTTTGGAAACCAGATAATATTTTTATCACCCTAAATGGATTCAAAGTTCATTTATTACTTTTGGGAAATCTTGCTCTATGCTTTTATACTTGGGTGGAACTGGGTTAAGAAAGTACTTCAAAATAAAAGGTTTTGCTACTTCAGATCTGACTTCTCATTACTAATTACATTAATTGAAAAAGTAGATAGATGTAAGAGGCATCGTACCTCAGGCAGTGAATTAAAAATATGGAGTCAAAATTGGTGTTGACTTTTTTTAAGGAAGGATTCACCTGCTTTGGGGATGTGAATACCCAATGCATGTGCACCTGAGTATTTAAAACTTGCTACCTTCTAGTTTGTAGCTCTCTGCTGTAGTTTCTGTAGTATTTACATACCTTTTGTCATTACTTTTTGAAAGAATGTACAAGTTTGTTGGTTCCCTATAAATCACCTCGTAGTGAGTCAGGTGATGCAGTCCCTTGGCACTGCTCTGGTATAACTTGGTGTGGGTATTTTGTATGGAGTACAGGAAGGTTTGGGGTGCCAGGGTGGGAAATCTTGAACCGCAGACCTGTGCAGACATGAAAACTTGAACTCCAGAAACTTCATTTGTGAAATTCCACAGACGTCGTCCTTTCTTGTAGGTATCCTGTATCCAAGGAAAACAAAGCTCAAGATGCTGTGGCTTAGGCTGGCAATTTAGTGAGCGAACTTTGTGATGCAAGCCCAATCTTGCACCATTACAGAGCACCTACGTTGAGATAGCCCTGGTGTGGCTTTGTAAATGCTCCTCCTTCTCCTCACTTTTCACTTTGTATCCAGTCTTATTAATTACATCTTCCTAGAGAGGTTTATCACTATATTCTGTATGTTTTGTAAGTGAGGAATAACACTTTTCCTGATTCCTATGTCAATATATATGCCCAGAATGCTGCTACTAATTTTTAACCTGTTTATCTAACACTCCATGGCATTTACTGGAATTTCCTACAAGGAAGTTCCTCCTGTTGTATTCTCCAGCTCTCAGTGTCCTTCCTTCTCCAATCTTAGGACTTGTTTGTTTAATAGACAATCTGGCAGACAACTGACAACGTTTGAAAGTTGTTCTTTTCTAAGTAGCTGTGCTGATTTCCACACATAGAGTGGAAGCCACTCAGTGGAACAAGTCCAACCACAATCTTATTTTGAAGTTAATGACTTTTAAAATAAAAAATAGTCCTTAAATACAAAAGAGAAAAATATTTCTAGGATGTATTTTGAGACTGCTTTGTAATGGTTTTTCTTTGGGATCAACCGTAAAATGATAGGAAAGATTTCTTTCCCTTGGTCCAGTTCAACTTTAGCCTTGCTAGTCAAGACGCTGAAAGTCTCCTGAAGGGCTGAAACACTGCAAGCACCTCTGCAGCCAGATGGAGATGTGCCCTATCATAAATGATGTGAACTATCACTTCCTTATTTGGCTTGCTTTGATCTCAATCGGTAACATAAAAAGTGGCCCTGTGTTGTGGTGGAACTGTTACATATAAATGAAATGCAAAGAAATCACACCAAGAAGTCTGTTACATGGCTGGTCTGCTGTCACATCCTGTCCCCTCTCTGTATCCCATCATTTTCCCCACCCCCCACCTGCTTGCCATCAGTTTGCAAGTTCAGCATCAGGCCTGTTCTGTGACAATCTTGTTTTCTTTGAAGGATGTGCGTGGTGAGAAATCACTGATGCGAACCACAACTGAAAATCCCCGAGCTCTGCTCCGGAGGCAGCAGCCTTGCTGAGGTGGTGTCTTTGGGAATGGGGGTAGGCAAATGGGCTGGTAGCTTTGACACCAGTTTGTAGGACAAGGCTGGCATTAGAGCCTGCTAGTGGCAGATCTGGCCTTACCAAGGCCCAGGCTGTGCTTCCCAGGGAATGGGAGGGAAATGGTCCCGCTGCATCCAGACACACCTCCAAAAACCTGTGGTGAGGATTCCACACCCCAGATGCCGGTTGGTCTGTCTGTGCTTCTGCGTGCGAGTGTTGGCTGTTTGTCATTACATTTTCTGGAGGTTTTGTCTCCAGACCTTCCACCTTAACCAGCCTGTGGCAGCTGTTGGGATGAGGGGTTGCATGGAGGTGTTTCAGGATTGCCCAGAGATGCATGCGCTCCTGACCTTGGGCAGTTGAGCAGTTGAGATGAAAACTGGGTGCAGTTTCCTGAAAACAACTTTTCATATTTCAACATGAAGTAGCAACTGGAGCTTTCAACCTTAGTACAGTGCAAAGCCATTGCTTCCAGTAAGAAGTAATTGTTTCGTATTTGGTGGAAAAAATTGCAATAAGAAAGATCTCAGATGATTCATTTCCTATGCAGCATAGGTGTAATTCTCTTGGTTTGAGGCCAGAAATGTGGCTTATGCTTTGGTTTATGTCTTGCACAACCGTTGTAATGTCCTTCCTCTTTTAGTGCAAAGAAAATACAAAGTACTGCAGCAGAGTAGGAAAACAAGATAAGCTGCACATTTTGCCAGTGGCTACTCTAAGTCTGGTGGGGTGTGGGCTGATCCCATGGCATTCCAGTAGACCCATGAGCAGAAAATGGAGTGATGTCAAACTTACCGTAGTGTCAGAATTATGTTAGTGTTGGTGACTGTGAGATAATCTGACCAGAGGGCGGGTCAGGTCACATGAGATAGAGGAGGGAAATCAAAGGTAATTCGTACATTAAGATTATAATCCTGCTTCAGTAAAAACGACCTGTTGTGTAGGTGTAGGGAGAAACCACCATTTTTTGTTGCTGCATTTTAGTACTTTCTTGATTTGGTTCAGGCCATGTTGTTTCATTTAAAAGTGGCTGAAAATGTTCTTCTGTTCAGCCAGGCTGGAGATCAGGGTGTGAAGTGCCTCATTGGGGTGGCATCGATGTGCAGCACCACTAACACGGGAGTGAGCTGCCCATGCTCCAATTGCTGAGCGTGCCTGAAAGCTGATGTATTGCTTTCTGTGGGTGTTAAAAATGGCTTTGTGGGATGTTCTGCAGCAACAACTGGGAGGCACTTGTGGCACTTGCATTGCTTCTTCCTGCACATTCATCCTGAGAAGGGAAAGCCGTCGCTCAGTTCCTCTGGCTTGGGTCCCACTTTAAAACAAGAATTTGCTGCTGAAAGTTGGCCATCCACATCTTAACTTTTTGGAGCTAAATAAAAGTCATATGGTTTCATCTTTAAGTGCTTACAGTTCATGGCTTCCTTGGATACTTCTGAGGGAATCATGAAAATAGAGAATCGATAGAAATAGGATGTTTTAATTAGGCCTTGAAAGAAGCTTCACCAGAGTGACACATCAGCATTCTGCCCTCAGTGTCAAATGCCTAATGGGTTGGCGCTGCATATGATCAGAATTAATTTGGTAATTGTGAGGTGCCTCTTATTGAATTATAAACCCAATTAAGACATACAAAAGGGATTTCTTTTAATATTCATCTTCATTAAAAACAAACAATTTGACTGTAGCTGAATTAATAATTTCAGTATAAGAACTAGAGAAGACTTCCCCTCAGTCAAAACTATAAGCTGAAAAATAAGGTGATAACTTAGGAAACAAAGATTGCTGTAATAGAAAGTACTTTTTTGGTCCTTTCTTAGAAGCAGTTTCTGTTTTATGAGAAGAAAATTTGAGGCTTTTGTGTTGGATTAGATTGATCAGGATGATTTCTGTAAGCTGTGTTTTCATTTGCTTTAAAATGATTCTTTAAATTTTACTTTAAATACAAGCTGCTTGTCACTCAACTAATAATCTTGATGAATAAGTAGCTATTATTTCAGACTCCTTTTCTGCCTTGTGTTGATTTTACAATGTAGTCAATTTTCAAGGCACTATTTTTATATATCTTTTTGTATTCTTTTACCTCAGTCTTATGAATGGCTATGAATTTTGAAGTTATGTTTTCATTAAAAGTGCCATTCCTGGTCTTGTTCCTCTGTATGGGAATGCCCACTTTTGGTAGAGAAGTAATATTTTTGGGAAGAGTTGAGAGGACTTACAGAACTTTCCTTTTAAGGACATACTTTGTCATCTTTTACATGCAAATAATTTAATTCACACCTATTTCTTTATCTTCCTATTCTTTCCTTAAACCTCCTGTTAAATGTTTTATACTGTCAGAGTTAACTACTGAAACAAAGGGTCGTATGGTACAAATTATCGGTATCTGTGTGTAGACCACTGAGGTAAATATTTCTTCATGGAAGATGGAAATCCCTCTCTCTTCCAGGAGTTTGAACTGCAAATTTATTTCTGTTGAGAAATGAGGAGGTGGGTATGAAATGAGTTGTCAGTAGGAGTTTGAAGGCAGGAGCTCTGATACTCCTCTTGCATCTTTTTGCTGACCCTGGGTGTTTCTTTGCCTGTGAGCTGACCAGCAGAGCTGAACCCCTTCATTGCTGAGAGCTCCTCTGCTTTCCTCTCTGCACCTCTCCTTACTTTTCCACTGTTCCCGAATGTTTGCCATGCCCTCAGCTGGGTGCAGCCCTCTGGCAGACCCACATGGCTCTCCACATACCAGGGTTTGTTCATTTGAGTGTGTTCTAAATGCTCAGCCTGTATCCCTTCATTCAGTGGAGGCATTTCCTTAGTGCATGAATATTTCTCTGCATTCACCCCAAGGTGTCTTTGTTCCTTTGCTTCCTCTCTTGTATTCCTTCGTCATCAAACTCCAGTGTAATTTACCCTTTCATGTAATATATTTGCTTTCTTCTCTGCAGCTGCTGACCTCTGGAACAGCTTTCTAGAGTTCATGCCTCCAGAACCTCAGCTTTTAAATTGTATTTTTAAGTGACTGCTTAATTTAGAAAATGTGGAGGAAAGCCTGTGTGAAGTGTGTGAGGATTGGTAAAGAACCTATGCTATGGCTTCCCTGCAGTCAAAATTTATCTGTGCTCCCTGGAAAGGTTTGCATCCCCTCCCCAGTAATATCAGGATTGTGGTGACATCCAGAAAAGCTGCCATTTTATCTGCCCCTAGCAATTGTAATATCTTCTAGAGACTACGCCAGGCTTAGTCATCGTCCCTTGCTTAACTTGCCCATCTTACTCCTTGCTCTGAGACACCCACAGCTGAGCCCTAAGATACATTTCTCTGACTTGCTGCTTAATTCACTGTCAGCCTTCACTTAATATAAACAATTTATTCCTTGCCATGCTTGGTCATTTCCAATCTTCCTGTTTTTGCAGCCCAGTCAGCCATAAACTGGAGTTTCTTTTCAGCTCCTCATTCCATTGTTTTTTGGAATAAGTTCTTATCTTCTGTCCCCATCTCAGCAGGCTTTGTCCCAGGTTGCTTTCATTCTCATTCTGAGGTCAACTTTCGTCCTTTTGTGTTTAAATCAGACTGCTGCTCCTCTAATACACCTTGAATGCCTACTAGGGAAACAGGGGAAGTAGATGGGTCTCTGTTCTGGATAGGCCCTCCAAGGAGATGGGATGTGCAGAGCCTGGGAGGCCCAAGAGCTGTGACAGGAGTTTGAAGTGGAATTCGGTGCTTCATACTTGTAATGAAAATGTACTGACTGCACTTTTCCATATGACTTTAAATTTAGGGGTTTGGGGTCATAGAATATGCCCAACTCAGATCATTCTTCTGTCAAGTTTTATGTGCTTGCTAAAGCCTAATGGTGCAGGAATATTCAAAACAAAAGATTTTCAGAAGGTACCACAGGTAATGTAATTTTTCTTAGGTCTGTCTCTTCCAAACAGCACAACTGACTTGCATCCATTAATAAAGCTGAGAAATACATCTAGCAGGACAAATTTTAGTGTGCATAGTTTGGCAAAGTTATTCTCCATGATTTTATCACTGGAAAGAATTAGAATGTGTTTTATTACTTCTTCCCTCAAATTTAAAAATATAATTCTCATAGAAAATAAGGCTTTGGTTAGATGTGATGCAGTCCTCAAAAACTGATGTTGCCTGCCCCACCTGGGCACTGTGCTCTGCTATCTTGACAAAACCCTGTGCTGGCTCTTACCTGATGCTTAGCCCTTACTTGTCTGCTGCAAGATGTAACACTCTGAAATTTTTTCTTTATTTCTAATTGCTGCCAGTTTCTTTCCCCAAGAACTGAAGTTGATTGCTGTGTGACATGACAGTGAAGCTGCTCAAATGTCAATCTGATGCCCTAAAGGGCATGGGTGGGTGTCACACCGCTTCTCTCCTCAGCAGCTCTTGGTGTAAGCTCATCACCCACAAGGGATAACCCCGCAGAAAAAACACTTCTGTTTTGGAGCAGGACTAAGTTATTGCTGGTGGGGGCCTCTTGAACCAGCTTTTTGTGGGGGCTGATGAGGACATATCAGGTGCTACCTGCAGCAGGGGAGCAGGGGTGGAGGGAGGATGCAGAAGACGTGGTGTCAGCAACCTGATAGACCTTGGTAGCCATGAAGTCAAAGCAGCCCATTAAAGGGAACGGGCTATAATTTCCTGTTTGCACCTTCTCCACCCCTTTTTTCAATTAATTAATACTACATTTGCTCCTTTTCTTCTCTGCTATAAGCATAACATGCCTCCAACCTCCTCTTAAAAGTTAATCTGTGAGACTGAGTATTGCAATGTGAATTGCATCAGGTCCTGCCTACTTGAAAATACTTAGCTTATCCTAGGAGTTTTAAACTATTTTCCTCTAGAGACAAGTGTTCTTAGAAAAGATGTTCTTGTGGGTTTGCCTCTGATGTTGATTGTGGTAGCTATCTGGATTTCTTTTCTTTTTTTAAAAAGGGATTAAAGCTAGAAGGGTAAACCTACGTAGGGCTCAAGGTGCCACCAGTTTTTAGTGGTCTGCACTGAGCAGTGGGTCTATAGTATTTGTATCAGGGATTACTCATAGTATTGGAAGAGAAATTTGAGTTTAAACACTTGATGCCACAATTTTTATGTCTTAAGCAAGGTAGGTGTCTGGTTCAGCCTCATGGGATGCTTTCCTGTTACTTTTGTGTCTTGTTGCTGGAATGTATCAATTTGTGGCTTTACCTGTCTCATTCATTACTCCATGTGTTTTGTGCTCCTTTCACCCTCCCCCTAAAGAATCTGACTTCCTATTTATTGCACTCAGATTTCGTGTCCCTGAGAAGTTTTTAGTCCCTTTGCTTCCTATCCGTCCCTGTCGTTGGGATGCTTTGTGCTGGGTGTCCTTTGGCTTGTTACTTCTTAGCAGGTCCCTGATACCGTGTCAGATGGTTGTGCATGCAGTGATTGATCAAGTAATGCAATAAGGACAAATAATACTAATTCGTACAAATAGTGCAAATAATTAATATAGTGCTGTAGCAAAAGTAAGTGACACAAATCAAGGTGTTTTTTTAAAAGGCTCCCTGATTATGCTGATCACAGATCTTTAGATTTCTGAAGAGAAGCCGGATATCAGAAGGCACTATGAATAATTTTGGAGATGGGAGAGAGAAACTGTGAGTCACCCAAGATCTCTAGTGCAAGCAAAACAGCACTAGAAAATCTTTAGTCTGTAATTCATGAAAGAAGAAATTGAGAGAATACACCACTTCAGTCCTGCATCTTATCAGTTATGAAGTTTGTAAAACAGGAAGGGGAAGCGAGCGCTTGCTGAGTGACGTGTAACATCTGGCCTGAAATTAAACATTCCTCAGGGTTTCCTAAAATTGCCTGTCAGTAATCAGGATCTTTTAAGCTCCACTAAAATATTTTGCTCTGTATCTCTCTCAGGTTTCCTGTATGCTTTGTATCCTAAAAACCAACTATCTTGCAGAGCTCTCTGTCATGTATTTTTTTCACTAGCCCTGCACTGTCTGTAGGTGCAGCCGTGCTGAGGAGCCTGACAAGAGCATGTTGTCTCTCACAGCCCCAGCGCATGCGGGCGGGCTTGTGCTGCTCTGTGCAGCCCAAGGATGCTGTCTGTGTTCTCTCTGACTATTTGGAGTTCACAGGAGAAACTTATGTAAGTCTTTAACCACAAAAATAAGAGGCAAAATACTGTTGTTTGTGTCTTGCAAACAAGTTGAGACAAAAAGTTTTGATGTATAATCCAAACCTAAGTTTCTCTTCTGATGGAGAGAGCTGCAAATCTCTGGATTTTACGTCTTAAGCATTGCCCCTCCTTCTCACACCTGGTTTTGAGATTCTCTTTTATCTTTAATTGTATCCCTTTGGCCTAGTCTTCCCACACCCTGAATTGTTCCCTTTTCACCCCTCCTTCCTTTGCTCTTACAGTTCTTCAGGTGGAAAAACACTTATATAAAAAAGTGTGAAATGTATTTCTCCCTGTGGAATAGCTGTAATCTTAATTTAATCCAATTACATTGGCTAAACATATTAGCTGGATGCTTTTGTTAACAGTTGACCTTTTAGAAATCTGTGTCCTTGGATTACAGAGCTGAACGGAGCAGAGGTGTTTCATGCCATTAGAAGCTGCCACCAGTGGTCTGCTGGGAGTGTGGTGCCTGCATTGGTTAGAAGGATGCAGTTCAGTTTTGCCCTGTTGCCAGTGAATTTTGTGCCCCTTCACACAAAATGTGGAGAAAGAAGAGTGGCTTGAGTGCTCTGCACGTGCTGTTACACCATGGGCTTGTATGAGTTTCATGTGCTTTAACTTGCCTTTTAATAAGTTTGAGGTTTGCAAGCAGAGTCCAATAGAATGATGTTAGTTAGCTGTCCATAAATAAATGCATATAAATTAGTTTATTTGGAGCCTTCTGTTCATCACAGACCCAAAGTAAAGTGCATAGGATAAATCCACAATACAGAAATACCTGTCTACAACTCCATAGCAGAATGTATTGTTTTGTCTTGGTTCACTGAGGAACAAAACATTATCCAGCCCTGTGGGGTGGATCTTAAAAAACAAGCAAATAATGTACTCTGAATTACTCTACCTAACTGAATAAACAACATTCTTCAGAAACAGTTATTTGTCTAAACTTGATTAGGCATAAAAATTTTTCCTTCTTTTTCCTCTGTCTTCCAGGTAATGTGCTTTCTATTGTTAGGATAACAAGTATCCCCAGATTTAATTTCAGTAACCTGAGTGGAAGGGAAGGGTATAGAATTGTTTCCAAAGATAGTATATTGTGTTTCTGCTAAGGAACAGAATTCATATTGGTGGTGGTTTTCATTGCAGTTTGTCTGTGTGTTGCATAGTTTAACAGTTTTATTCACTGTTTTTGTTATTCAAGATGTGCACAGCTTCCCTTTGAGCTGAATGCAGCATTTAGCTGATTTTCAGGCATTGTCTTTCTAATATGACTTTTGCTCCACCTTGCTTTTATGTAGGCAGCACATGTGCTAGTTAATGTGAAATAAATGTAGTGGTTGTGCTTTCAACAAGGACAAGTTTTTGAGAGGCCGAGGAGAAGACTTGTCCAATGCTGCTCTTGATGTCGTGTCTTGTATTTCACTGGTGGAAAGTTCATAGTAGTGGAAATTATTGGTCCTCTCAAAGCCATCCTTTTAAATACTGAAGGGAAAAACATAACTTGCACTAACACTACTTTTGTACAAACTGTGATGGGTATAAGGAGTTTTTCAAAGGAAATGTAGCTTTGTGGGTTCATACACGTAGGTGTTTGAGAGGCTGACCGTCTTTGTTTTTCTTAAATGAAATGTTCTCAACTCAACTGAGGGCCTAAATCTTTCATACCTATTTAAGAAGGTCCAGACTAGACTGAAATAAACCATGCAGTTGTCACTCAGCTTTTCAAATCTAAAGAAACTGATGAATTTTCAAATAAAAACCTCATCAGCCTAGCCTTTGAGTGACGTATTTAAGTCCGCCTTAGGATTCCAGTAAATATTTGGATTCCACTCCGATGCATGTGGGCTGTGAACCTGTGCCGATACCTTGCTGTGAGAAGTTCACTGCACTCTGCCTTTCCTATCATCTAAATATTGTGTTTGATAAAGTGAAATATACTTCTTAACAATCCATCAATTTAAAAAAAAAAATCTTTTTTTTAACAGGCAAAACGAAGGCTGGAGCTAGGAGAAAGTGGCCACCAGTACCTTGCGGAAGGACTAAAGACTCCAAAGGGGAAAGGAAGAGCTGCAACAAGAAGTCCAGATAGTCCAAAAAGTAAGAGAACTTGTAACATGCTGTCATCAGTCTGCATTACCTAGCTTAGAGTGTGTTTATTGCTGTCCTCCCCGAGGTGTGTGTGCAGCAAACTCAGCCCCCAGCTGGGCCATGGGCAGCAGGTTTGCAGCATGCAGGGGCTGCTGCAGAGACTCCGGGCTGCCAGGTGTGTCCCTATGCCTGCTGGGCAGCCTGCATCCTCCCTGCCCAGGGCCTCCCCCTCGGCCAAGGACGTGCTGCTGGGATGCTTAGAGAGGTGGATGCTGAGGAATGGAGGTGCTGTGGTGGGATCAAACACAGTTATTAGGCCAGGCTCATGGAGCCAGCGGCCGCCTCCGCTGCTGGAGTTAGAGCAGTTGGCTGCCAGGGCTTCTTTCCCTGGGCAGGGATTTGCAGAGTGCTGTGCCTCAGCAGCACTGCACGATAAATGCTCCTTGTGGGATCTGAGCTGCCTTCTCTCCCTGCAGTTTGACTCTGGATAATTGCTGCCACCGCCTAGTTGCTCTAAGTACTAATTTTTGCACATCTGCATTGCCTGGGGCAGTGGGCTTCTTGCTACAGGAGCTGGGGGCTGTAGCCTTGCTATCTTGTTTGGGGGATTTCAGCAGGAGAATTAAGCTGGCAGAGGGAGCCAGATGGGGCAAGAAGAGGGCTGTGGCAGCAGTGGTAGTGATATCAGAGCAGGAGATGCCAAGGGGTCCCTCCTTACCAGTCTGCTGGTTTCTGTTGAGGCAGATAGGAAAAATGAAATTCATTGAAGATACAAACTTAAAGCATAGGAGTTAAACAAGCCAGTTGATTTAATGAAACTAAACTTCTTCAAGCTAAATGAAGCCTATTTTAAGTTGAAGTGGATTCTTGTAGAAATTCAGTACTGTTTGGTGCACAGGATGCTGCTGCAGCATTGGTAAGCCCATACAAAGAACTTGGTGTGTGATGAGGAGCATGTGCCATCTTAAGTGAGAGTCCAGTCACTTCTTGCCCTTATCACTCTGATTCCCTTACTCTTTTCTAAACCCCAAACAAACCAACCATCCTGCTCTAAATCCACAAGGTCATGTAAGTGATGTGAATGAGATTTAGATGAGATGTTGGGAAGAAATTCTTTCCTCACAGGGTGGTGAGGCACTGGAACAGGTTGCCCAGAGAAACTGTGGATGCCTCATCCCTGGAAGTGTTTCAAGGCCAGGTTGGATGGGGCTCTGAGCAATCTGGTCTAGTGGGAGGTGTCCCTACCCATGGCAGGGAGAGTGGAACTAGATGATCTCTAAGTTCCCTTCCAACCCAAGCCTTTCTATGAATATTCTTCCATTTCCCAGAGCAGACAAGCCCTGAATCTACCCAAAGAAATACAGCTAGCTGGTTCTCTTTGCAAAGATCCAACGTCTTGGTTTTCATTGAAAAGCCATCATTTTCTTCAAAATATTTCAGAGTAGTCTAAAGGTTCACTCTCAGGTAGGATTTTCAGTTTTGACTGACTTCTGCAGTTTAATGTGTGACCTGACCCTTGAAAACGTGGAAAAGACTACCAGATCAGCCTAAGTTCTAGCCTGCATAAAACTGGAAGCATATGAAGGGTTTGAGATGTACCAGCCCAGCAGACTTGTAATAATGGCTGGCTCATTTCCCCTGTCAGAAAGGCCTCGAACATTTAGAATTGGAAATCATTCTGATCCAAGTATTTAAACTTTTAAAAGCACATCTGTTAAGTGTATAGATGCTGCATTTGTGCATGGGAACCATGAATTGGTCCAAGCTATTTGCTGACTTCTAATTTAGAAGATATGGATGCTCTCTCACAGTTTAAGCATTGTTTGGTTATGGAGCAGTGATAATTATAAATCGTATTTTACATTAATCTCCTCTAATTCACTTGAGTTTTCTCAGGCTGTGGAGTCTGACACTGATGGAATCTGTCATTGTGTTCACCCACTGAAGTA
Organism: Monarcha castaneiventris obscurior; assembly: GCA_026261815.1. NCBI lineage: Eukaryota > Metazoa > Chordata > Aves > Passeriformes > Monarchidae > Monarcha > Monarcha castaneiventris. The sequence goes on along the minus strand of JAMPIT010000059.1, from coordinate 5,465,501 downwards.
CACCTAAGTCCTGCTTAATTGCATATGAAACACTTATCTCACATGAGGGGAAAATAAAACCCTGATGAAAACTGGCTATCAGCCTGATGAAGGAGACTCACAGGGGATTTTTGGGTTTGCTGCCAGGATAAATAGATACTAAAAATACTATTATGAATTCACATGGTAAAAGCCTCAGCAGAATATTGCTATATGTATCTGTCAGACTACTGGAAATATTTGCATTTTAAAAAATGTATGTATTTGCTCATGTACCTGTGACTTTTGGAAAAGTACATCTTGAAATACAAATACATAGTGGTAAGTTGTGTCTTAATGCAGAAGTATGAGAGATTTCTTTAGTAAAAATGAAAGAAGTAACTGTAATATATGTAATTTCATTTTTGGTTGCTGCTTTCAGAACCAAAATGAGAAAAAACTGATTTAACTTTCTTTTTCCTTTTCCTTCCAAGCTCCAAAATCTCCTTCAGAAAAGACTCGGTATGATACATCCCTTGGTCTTCTTACAAAGAAGTTCATTCAGTTGCTGAGCCAATCTCCTGATGGGGTCCTAGATTTGAACAGAGCAGCAGAGGTCCTCAAGGTGCAAAAAAGGAGGATTTATGATATCACCAATGTACTGGAAGGCATCCATCTCATTAAGAAAAAATCCAAAAACAACATTCAGTGGATGTAAGTATTCATTATCCTTTTCCATCCCTGCTGGCTGATTTCACTATCACAGGGCAGCAGTGTTTTTCTTCTCCCACCTTCCATTCTAACACTTTGCTCCAAGCAATCGTCCAAAATGTCTTCCAACAGGATAAAGTTTTATTTTTCTGGTAGGAAAAGTTTATAAAAAGGATTTGTCAGGGATATTAGAAACCAGCAGTTTGTTTGAAAACTGGATTAATTAATTTACTTCTACATGTGGAGTAAGTTTTAGGTATGTGTCTCTACCTACTGCCTTCCTTGGGTTTTTTTAAGTGGTTAGAAACAAGATTTTGGAAGTAGGCAGAAATATTCAACTCTTCCATCTTGATGGCAGTTCCAAAATGTGTTGTTGTGATAAAAAGATGCTTTTTCTGGAAAGCATAGTTTATGCTGACTCTCTATGGGTGGGTTTAGGGAGAAAGGACTAAGAGCTTGGTCTGCAGTGTGAAATCCTGACTCTCCCCTTTACCATGGCAGAGGGTCAAACCATACAGAAGCTGAGGGGATGTCTTCCTTCTGTGTCTGTAGGGGCTGCAGCCTGTCAGAGGATGGTGGGATGCTGGCACAGCGCCAAGGCCTCACGAAGGAGGTGACTGAACTGACTCAGGAAGAGAAGAAACTGGATGAGCTAATCCAAAGCTGCACCCTCGACCTCAAGCTGCTAACGGAGGACTCAGAGAATCAGAGATATCCTTTTTCCCAAAACCTCAGAGGTGCTCAGCCTCTTGCTGTGCCCTGTAATACTAGGAGAATTCCTCTACATGATGTGATAGAAAGCAAGCATCAGAAGCTTCAAGAAGTTGAAAAGGTTTTAATGTAGTTTGATATAAAAGTTACTTAAGCAGCTTGAACCTGTAATGCATCTGGAATGTGAAAAGAAAAAAAAGAAAAGGTGATACATGAAGGAGATTGTTAACATTTGTGTTCACATACAGTAGAACCAAGAACCTTACTGATTAATGAGTGACAATATCCAATAGCCCTTCATTTTTTTCAAGCATTTTGAGCCTAGAGCAAGCCCCAGTTTTATGTGTTCAGAAATTATAAAGGCATGAAGAAAATGTCTGATGAGGTAACAGAGTTGTGTAGTCACTACATTTTAATTTATTTCTTTATTTTACTTTAAACTTACATGTTTATGAATTAGAGGCAGAGAGAGGAAAATAAAGTTGGGATTCGGTTTAGTCTGAAACTTGCAACTAAGTTTCAGATTCCTCTGGTTAGACAATCTATAATAGAATATCATAGATAAAGGTTTTATGAGCTCTCAAAATACCTTAGACTGAATTATTTAATGTAATAGCAATACTAAATTGCATAAGGTTCATATGATTTATTTTGGCTGTTAATGCCCTTTGTAATTAACCAGTAGTCATTTTCCTTAGATTTTTCCCCTATTAGCAACACAAGAAAGCATTTTATTAAATGCTGATGTGAAAACTTATTACTGTATATAATAAGTAGTGTTTAAATAGTATCTAATAAAGTGGACTTACTCTCTGTTCTGAAGGACAGGAAATAAGTGGGAGTACCAGTAAAAAGTACTTGAACTATGTGAACGTTGTCTTTTGACTGGATTTCATAGATATTTTGATGTAACCAAAGATCACCAAGTGGCATGGGCAATAGGATCAGCACTGCTGCCTTCAGCTAAGAGCACGATCCATGAAGAGACATAAGCAAGGCAAAACTGAACATGACAATTCTAGATTTTTGCAGTACTGAATCCTGTGAGGATAAATCTGCATTTGCAAACGTTACTTAACAAGTGGTAAAAGCCTTGATAAAAGCCATTTGGGTGAAAGATGACCTGTCACTTTGTTCTCTTGAACTGTTTGCTCCAAGATAGATGCAAGATATGTTGGAGCTGGGGCAGTCTGTCTTGCTGTACTGCTCAGTAACAGCACACATTCCCACCACCAAAAGGTATAGTAAGTCAGGCTTTTTATTTCGCTGGTATAAACATTATGCCAGGTACCTCACAGTTGACAAAACTAAAGAGCTGGAGCCACATGCATAGGATCATGGCTGTTTCACAGTTATTTTCACAGCCAGAAGCACTTTGACACCTCAGTTGCATGGATCAGTACATGAGACTTCACCATGTAGTAGCCCCCAAGACACTGTCATTTTGACAAATACATGTTGAACAGCACAATATTCGTATTTATTCTATGCTTACACAGAAATTGACATTCTGCTTAAACAGGCTTTTAAAATAATTTTACATAATATAAATTAATGTATAAATATACAAGTGTTGCATAAATGTTTATACATTTATATATATTTTATATATGTTGTATGTATTATATATTTATGTTTGCAAAGCCTCTCAAATTTAAACTGAAATCATGAATTTTGTCAGCCTGGAGAAGAGAAGACTCCAGGGAGACCCTGTAGCACCTTCCAGTACCTCAAGGGTCTGGAGGGGGAGCCTGTGGGGGAGCTGGAGATGGAATTTTTTAAGGGTATGTAGTGACAGGACAAGTGGGGAATGGCTTTAAACTGAAAGAAGGTGAGTTTAGATGAAATATTAGACAGAAGTTCTTTATGGGCAGGGTGGTGAGGCACTGGGACAGGTTGTCCAGAGAAGCTGTGGATGCCTTATCCCTGGAATTGCTCCAGGCCAGGTTGGTTGGGGGCCTGGGCAACCTGGTCTAGTGAAAGGTGTCCCTGCCCATGGCAGAGGGGTTGGAACTAAGTGATCTTTAAGGTCCTTTCGAGCCCAAACCATTCTATGATTCAATGATACCGTGTTTGCACTTCTATAGCATGCATCTAATAAATTCCTATACACTTTTTCAGTGGTTTTCAGCACTCTGCATTTTGATAGCAAGTGCATAAAAATTTTTGCTTCATGGAGTCTGTGAGTAATTTCAGGTTGTTGAACCTTAGCTTATGTAGTTTCCTGCATACAGAGGAGGAGAGAAGCACTGAGCACAGAGAATCCCTTTTGTTCACTGCTGCTACAGCAAAGAGAAGTTCTCACAGGGCTTCATGGCAATCACAGGGTAGAGAGCAGAAAACCTGATATGTAGATGTGAGAAAATGGAAAAATAATTCAAAGCCTTCTGCCTCTTGTAATAGTCTGAATGTGTTGTAACCCAGGATGGAAAATTCCTTAACAGCAATTACATTAGCTTATGTGACGTATCAAGATATTCGAAAAATTAGTGGCCTTAAAGACCAAACTGTTATAGTTGTGAAAGCTCCTCCAGAAACAAGACTTGAAGTGCCTGACCCAGTGGAGGTAAGGAGAACTTGACATGTTCTGCTAGGTTATCTATCATTTTTCTACAGATGCAGTGTCTCCTGAGCCTTACTGAGCCCAGGCACACAGTCCTATATTCTTAAAAATTTTAGGGATGTTTCTTTTAAAAAGGGGAAACTTTAAAAATCAATTTACGCTGAACAATCATTATTTGTTCCTTTTCGCTCACTTTCAGATTTCTTCAGAGTAATACACACTATTTACAGATATTTTCTTTTGCCATACTTTATATAGAGAAAAGCTCTTTATTGAAAATTGAAATTTCCTTGGTTTGTAACAACGTAAAACCTTTCTCAAATTCAGCTTTGTTATTTTGGTTGAAAAGTTAATGGATAACTCAATGCCTTAAGCATCTTAACGACTCCTATAACTGATATCTTAATTTATTTAAACATGTGTTTTCTTGTAGGAATTTCTTTAATGAAATATTACAGCTATTGTAGAAATTTGTGTTTTACTCCTAGAACACATTCTCACCCTTCCTTCTTTCATCATCATCATCATCTTTGCTTCATTGGCACTTACTTCAATTTTCACTTACGAAGACAGACCCCCCAAGTGTGTTGGGCAAATGGGAATAATTGACAGGAACCACTGGTTTAGAGATTGAAAAAATGTACCTAATTTCTTCACTCAAGGAGCAGCTAGAGACAGGACTAACCACACAAACACTGCTAAGTTTTGTTCATACCTGTGCCTTAATCCTTCATGCCTGCACTGGGCCAGTGAGCTCAGTGATACCCGCTGCCCTGTAGGCAGGAGCAGGCTCTGGATTCCTTGTCACTTTTCCCTAAGATTATCCTGCACTTGCTTACACCCATTATGGTTTCCATCCTTCTTTTTTTCTTTTCTCTGCCTTTGTCCTTACTTTCCCCTTTGAACCCTGTTGCAGGTTTTGGCAGGAAGAATAAATCATTTTGCTGCAATGAGGAAAGGATGTCTTTTATCAGTACTCGTAAATACATACTGTTATTGTTTGCTTTCCTGTCTCTTTCCCCTGGGCATTATGCTTTGATTTTTAATTCAGTGAAATCAGGCAGGCAGAGAGAGATGCACACAATCATTAAAATTAGTGCTTAGACCTCCCTTATCCTCTATACCCAACTCATTTAATTTTCAGCTTCAGGCAGTAAGGTCCTATTTCTTTCTGTCACATGCAGTTGCATTTAAGTGTTCTTTTTTTGCATACTTCAGTCGCTCAATAGTACCTTCCTTCTTCAACTCCTGCTCTTCCCATCTCCTTTTTTCCTAATTATCTATAGCACTGCCCTAAGTACTCTTAACTGTTTTCTCTGCCCTGGGAAGCCCCCATTCAGTTGCTGTTCTCTGTATTTGTAAGCTCTGTCTATTATGTTACATAACTGTCAGAACTCAAATAATATGAGGAACATTTTGTCAAAGGGCACAAAAGGAAGTATTTTAAACAAGTCTGCAAAGAGGTACCTAATGCCTGTATTCATGCTTTTTAGAAAGCTATTAATGCAATACAGCAGGAGCAGGTTTATTTGTAACCAGAGTAATTTATGATTTTCCATCATAACGCAAAGAGCAGCTTTGCAGGTTTTCTGTGCCTAGGTTGTGCTTGTTTATTGCATCAGTGTGTGAAAGTTCAGAAAAATGTAACTTCGTGCGACAAATTAGCAGTTCCTATTCAGAACCTCCATCAAAATCACTGCCTTGAGGGGGTAAAAGGACTTACATAAATAAGTTTGGGTGAAGAAAATGGCATCTGGCTCAGGGTTTTTTTTGTTATTTGGAAATGTTGCCTGATAAATAGGTGAACTTACATGTAGATATTTGAGTTCAGTTGAATAAATGCTAAAGGCTTTTGGGAGAGTGGGAAAGATGTTTTGGCATATTTTTAAAGCAGAAACATTTACACAAATGCATCCAATATTATTGTTATGAATAATAATAAAACCTATGACTTGCATCCCACAGCTCCATTCCATCAGAATGCTCCAGGCTATTGTGGTTGTAAGAAGATGTTAGGAGTTTAATCCTTTGTACCTCCCTCCTTATGATATGACACACAAAATGGTGGGATTTTGAGAGTTGTGCACTACAGTGGGAAAAGCTTTTATGTTCTAGTCTGGAAGATACCTCAGCCAAACCTTTCACATCTTGGAAAAAAAAGGCTTGGTGTTGTTCTCAGGTTCTTTTCATTAGTAAAACTGTACTCAAACGCTCATACCCCAGTAAGAATTTACTCAGTGTCATCAATATTCTGTTGTGTTCATTGGTGTAACGCAATTCTGATGTTTGTTCTGTTAGCAGAGTGCATTGATACATTTATCCAGTACTCAAGGACCTATTGAAGTTTATCTGTGCCCAGAGGAAAACGATGCCCTCAGTCCAATGAAAACCTATAGTCAGGACCACAATGGAAATATCTCCAAAACCATTTCCAAAGGTACAATTATTTCTTTACAATACTAATGGCCATTCTTCAAGCTTACATTCAAGGTTTTTCATTTTGAACTTTGGACTTCCAGCTCTTATTCTTTGGCTTTATTTTTCTAAGAAGTGAAAAGCTAAGGCGTCAATTTTTCGCCATGCATTTCTGGTTTATGAAGTGGGAAATACGTTTTCCTTTGCATCATTTGTTTAAAATAAGTTTCCTGTTTGCGTATCATATGAAACCAAAGTGTATGCAATATTGAAGAAAGAAACAATTTTGTTCCTTTTAAGTTTTCAAACTGGACGGTAGCAGTAAAGATCCATCTCAACACAAGCGGCAGAAATCTCTGTGTATATGTGAAGCTACATTGCTTTACTGATGACATTTGTTATCTAGAAAGTTCTCAGTTTTGACTATGAACTCCACTGAAAAATGGGCATCTCACTATGCTTGATTTATTTCCCCTTGTAGTTCAAATCTTGTAAGATAAGTTTTTAATAGAAAAGTCAGAGACAGTAGCAACATGTTCATTTTGAGAAGCCCTTTGTAACATATCAAAAAAGCACTAGAAATTATGTGGAGGCCATTTTTTTATTGTTGAAATGATGCTTTATGAAAGGCTCTTTATGCAGTGGCTCCTTTGATCTGTGTCTGATATTTCTACTGAGATTAAACGTGGCATCTTTTATTTTTTTCCTCTCCCTCCTCTCACAGAAGTGGCTTCTGCTAACTCAGGACAAGGCGACTGCTCAGTAAATATGGCAACAATTTCTCCATTGGCTTCTCCAGCCAACCTTCTACAGCAGACCGAGGACCAAATTCCCTCAAACTTTGAAGGACCATTTGTGAATTTGCTGCCTCCTCTGCTTCAGGAAGATTATTTGCTGAGCCTTGGGGATGAAGAAGGCATCAGTGACCTCTTTGATGCTTATGATTTAGAGAAACTTCCTTCACTGATGGATGAATTTATATACAGCTGATTGTCTTAAGTGCTGTCCATATCTAAACTATGTTTTATAATGGAATCAAAAAACCTGCCGTCATTCAGAGTTGTCCTCTACTTACCATAAAATAGCATTATTAAATAAACTAGGCTCCTGAACAATGCTGATACTTTAAATGAGTACTCCCTATAATACTATGAGAAGCAACAGAAGGCATTTACAGCAGAGCCTTCTCCTTGACCCTGAGCTCCAGTGCCTTGCGAGTCAGCAGGTGCAAGCAGGTGACCCTAAATGTTTTGTCTCCACACTCTCCCAGTCTCTGCTTACCGTGACAAGTGGGCTTACGGAGAAGGGCTTCACCAACTGCTTTAGTCCTAAATAACAATTTTATAATAGTATTTCAGGTCGTGCCTTCTGCAGAGAGTGCATGTCTTTTGAGTGTCACAACATGGATTGTACATGCAGTGAACGTAAATATGAAGTAATGCAAAAGAGTGGAATGGGATTCTTGAGCTACTTGTGGGAATGTTTAAATTGCTGTCATAATGCTCATTTTGAGCTGTGTATATGTCTCATTATGAGGTCAAATACTTATGTCCTTAAAAGCTTTTAATGAAAAAAAAATACACTGTAAATGTAGTGTATATTGCAGATATTGAAAAGTATAAAGTTCTGCCACTTCTCGTAGTAATTGCAGATTTTTAAAAATGCTTGTGTGTGCGTGTGTGTGTGAAAGTAGTTTTTGTTGGTTGTTTTTTTTAAACTAGAACGAAGATGCACAGTTCAATTTTACTGCCCCCAGTGTGCATTAGAACTGGTACATGAATTTTTGTGGTACTAAGTGGGGCTTCATGTTAAGTGCCTACTAGAGATGCACTGTGGGTTTTTCCCTCTATGGAAAACACTTATGCCAAGCTTTGTTTGTTCAATATATCATATTTATCTCAGTGGGTTAGCTTCCTCTGCTTACAGCTTTTTATAATTCTCTTCGCCAGCAAAATGGAACTAATTTTTTTCCAAAGTACATAACTGTAAGTACCACATCAACTGAATTGCATTTATTTTTTGAAGATCTTTGCTAGTATAGTATAGTACCAATATTTATTTTTTGAACGTCAAAGGAATTCTAAGAAGTCTTAAATAATTTTGTTTTTCTTGAGTGTAAAATATTTTGCCATGTTCTGGGCTAAATTAATGTAATGTTGATTAGATGATGCCCATATAATCTTTTTGTTTGCATTACTGTTGTGCTTATCTGACATACTCAGAAAATTAGTACTATTTGTACTGTAGTGGAATATTATGTATGCAGGTTTTCTGGTACCATTGAGTTGCTGCTATGAAAGCTCACACACGAAAAGGCAAGAAGTCACAGTACTAATAAGGAAACTGTATGACTGTGTGGGTTTTGGAATATAACAAATGTATAAAGGGCAACACATAAAGAACTGTTAAACAGTGTTAAGTGTGTGTTTATATGTACAAATGTTTGCATAGATCATTCAGCAGTTGTATTTAATTTGATATATGTTCTCAACTCACACTTTAGTTATCTAGCAGTTTTGTACAATAGAATTAATTTGTAAACACTGCCAGAATATTTTCTAGCTGGTTTGTAATTTTTTAAGAGTTTTTTTAGATGTGGATCTGTAAATAAAATTGTAGTATTTAAAGTTTTTGTCTTGTGGAAGAGGAAAGTAAAAGTTGTGTGAGCATGAAGATTTGTGAGACAAAGGGGCACTTTTGTGAGGGAAGAGAAAATGAAGACTAACACAGACCATCTTTTTTTGTACAAATTAAACACTTGTCCCAATGTGTGTGGGCAAAATACTAATCTAATTTAGCTTTGCATTGTATGCTAGTTTAAAAAAAAAACAAACAAAACAAACCTCTGTAAAATACTGTAAAAAAAAGGAAAAAACCAACAAAAAAAGCTTTTATGGTGAGTTTTGTAAATAGATTTATTAAAGGGTGACCTGTTCTCTAGCTGTGATCTTACCACTTCAAATGGATGTAATTTGAATAAATTTTGTATGGTAATGAATCAATAAAAATGAAATTTTTTAAAGACTTTAGATTTGTATACAGCTATTTAAATTTTTCATACTCTTGGTGCCTGTCATACTGTTTCTTGAAACCTGTTACTGTTTTCGTTATTAGTGCAAACACTCATTTGACACCAGATAGTTTCAATCCCATTTTTTTACAATGCCAACAATAAGTTCAGTGGGTTTTTTTAAGCCAGAATGAAACAAGAAGAAAAGACACGTGTTAAGAGACATAGCAGGTGATCCAGAGGTTGGGATAATAAAAGTTTATTTTTATTTATTCTCTCTCCTCTCATATGAATTAGAAACAGACTTCTTGCAAACTTCATAGAAATTGTGTTACTGTAGGATTAAATCACATGAAAGCAGTTGTTGAGGATCTGCTTAACCTTCCTACTGATAATTCTCCAGAAGTTTCCTAATAGTAGCTTTGAAAAGAGGTTGTGTTTTCTTGAGTCACTTTCAACAGTCCCTTGCACCAGACCTATAATTACAAACTTGTACATCTTTTCTGGTATTGCTGCAGCACCTTTCTAGATACATGCCATCCATCAATTCCAAAAAAAACCAAAAAGAAAAAAAATTTAAAAACCCCAGGATAATAAAATCACTTTAATATGGTTGAGTGCTTAAATGTTGTAATGTTGTACCTCTGAGCAAGCCATTTGTATCTTGTCAACTTCCTGCACACTAGGAGAAGGCTGTTACTTTTTTCTCTGTTCACCTGTACATACACAAACATCTCCACACTGCAGTACTGAAAGGAAGATTACAAAGGTCTTCTCTATATTCTTAATAAATAATAAAGGAGGGCTAGATGGCTGTGTTCTGTGATCTCCCTTTGAAGCAGAGATGGCAATAAATATCTGCTGTACCTCCCTGGCCTGTTCTCAGTTTCTCTATTCTGCAGCTGCCATAAGCACTTTTTTTAATTTGCCCCTAGAATCTGCTACGGATTACCAGTTTTCATGTCATTTTCCCCTCTCCTTCCTTCTGCTTTCTGTGTCTGCTTTGCAAACTTGCCATGTGCTGAGGGTGCAGGATAAAAAAACCAGCCAGTTAAAATACTTATCTCTGCTCTTCTGGGCTAGCATGGTGTATCCCAACATTATTCACTGTACAAGTGTTTGTTTCAAGGGGTTTTATTGGGGGCTGTATGTGCTGCATTCCTTGGCTGCCAGCAGATGGAAGACGTTTTGGAAAAATCTGTCAAAAATGGCCTTAATGATAGGCAACTATTTATTCCTTTACACACAGGAAAGGAGTTTGAAAGTAAAAGGGGGGGGGTTCATGCTCTTGAACCTACAGTAAGAACTCATCCACCTACAAATGACAAGAAGCAGTCACTTTATATTCCTTTTGACTTCCACCTGAAAGAATAAATTGCACCTTGGTCTTGATGCAGACAGGAACATTTTTGTTGTAGAAACAAAGTATGAAAGATGTAAGGTACTTTCTGTAGCGTGAAACACAGGTATTTATTTAAAAGCACCAAATTTGGTATATATCTTTTTTTTTACCTCTGTATGAAACACAGTTATTGTACAAAGCCATTAGTGTTCCTGGAGCCAACAATTCTCAACATTAAGTGAACCATGAGCCTGTAGAGCAAAGTCAATGCCGTGATATTAACCAAAGCATAAACAAGTAGAATTCATCTCCCCATTCTGCTTTTCTTGCTGAAGCAAGATCTGCCTGGATATTACTCTACAGCTAAGCAATCATCAGAAGAATGTTCAGTCTTTATTAATGCTAGGAGTTTCTTTACCCACTATTTTCTTTCTAAAACTTGACAGGGAGAAAGTGTCACGTATAACAGGAAAAAATGGATTGTTACCAGTTCTGAGTGGAGCTGAAAGTTGCTCACAAATGACCAGCCAGATTCTCCTAAATTTCAAGAACAGAGGAAAACAAAATCTAATTTCTTGTATCTCTTTTAGGACTCTCCATTTTTCTTCTGAATACCTTCCCACCTATTTCCACCCAGAGCTGATTTTAGTTAGCAGAGAATAAGGTTGCCATATAAAAATTGAGCCCTTACCTCCCTGGCTGTTGTCCTTCCCTTAGGATGTTAGTTGAGACGCTCTAAACCAACTAAGGATGTGTCTTCTACTAACCAGAAGCTGAATTTGAGATTTGGATTTTATTTTCCCAGTAGTTTTTTTATTTTTCCAACTACCTACTCCTGCAAAACCTGTGACTTCAGTTGGTAACCCAGTCTGAGGCTGATGTCTTTGAGTCTACCAGACCTGAAGAGTAGGAAGTAAGGTCTGCAGGCAACTTGGAAAGGATGTAACCTAAAGCTCTTTGGACACTCAAGGATCTGGAGCCTGTCTGCTGCCAGCCCAGAGAAGGCCAGTACTGAAAGTTGTACTCCCAGCCACTGCCACATAAAAAGCAGTTTTCCCAGGTAGATATGGATAAACTTTCATCCTCTGCTCAGGAGGTGTAGGTAATCATCTGCTTCCTTCCCTACCTGCTGTGCTACCTGCTCTCTGATGCAGCTTTATTTGTTCCTGTGAATATGCTGCAAACTAGCTTAGGTTTGTGAGCTTCAAAAGCGCTGGGAGAGTGCCTTCCGTGTCGTGGCTACATCCTAGGACTCAGCACGACTGTGCTGGCACAAGGGCTGCTTGATACTATGAATTCTTGGCAGCGGGACAAAGTAAAGGCTCTGCTGGATCATGCTGGAACTGATCAGCGTGGCCTATTTATGTCACTAGGTATGGGACTCACGGGTTATTCCTGCCTGGGAGCTGCTCTTGAAGATCACTGCCTCCCCTTAATGAGTAGTGTTGGACAGTGTTGGCCGTTTGGAGATTTTGGGTTATGTCTTGCAGGCTTTGCTCTTTGTGCTTTGCTCTTTCAGTCAGCCATAAACCAGCGCTGGTGTGTTCCCAGTTGGATTTAACCAGAGCAGGAACACTTGGCTGGTGGGGGCAGCTGTGAGGGAGTGCAGTGCAGTGCTCCCAGAAAGAGGGAAGCTGAATTCAAGGACTGCATGTGAAATACTTTGAACATGGGAAACCGAAAAGAAAAAAGGAAGAGACTGGCAAACCTTATCAGGCAGCAGTTAAAATGCTGATTGGCGGTGTAGATACCATTATTGCTGGCCTAGTCAGGACTTCTGACACCATGGGAGGAGGTCTGAAATAGATCAGCGTGGCCACCCATTTTGAAATATTTTCCTCTTATTCTCTCCTGGGCTAAAAATGCCACAAAAGTAACAAATTGGACATCACACGGTGTCTCGCTGAGAGAACCTCTGGAAAGTACTTGTGTGCTTAAACAAAGAGCAAACAGGAAGGCAAATATATCTTAAACGGTAACAATGACTCTATCATGGGACCAGGGTGATATTAATAGTGCTCAGTCCTGCTCAGAATGATTTGTTCTTAAGGACTGATTTAAATGAAATGGTTATTTCTTTCTGTCCCAGTTCTCTTCTTTAAATCTCTCCTGTTCCTTTGTCCACATTTTATTTTTTTTTCTTTTTTTCCTGTGGGCATTGTCAGATAAGCATTACATAAAATAAGCGCTACTTTGTAGGAAAAGGAGAGGGAAGTAATTTTGTAATTAGAAGTTGCCACATTTTATCTGCGAGTGGACCAACAGACCTATTATGGAATACACCCAGGGTTTTCATTAACTTTCCCCCCAGTTCCAGGGAGACTATAATTGCTTTTTTTAAGACTAAACTGACTCCAAAGGCTCCTTCTAAAGACAGAAACTTGATGTTTGAAATGCAACTCTAGGAAGTGGTGACTTACGTTCCAAAGCTGACTACCTCAAAATAGAATATGTTAAAGAAAGATACAATATAAATAATAGTTTTAGGTGTGCATATTAAAACCAAAACAATAATATTAAGCTCACTCTGTACAACACTTTGATCACCGAGGACACTGCACACTTAATCTGCTCAGAGCTCTAGCTTCAGCCATCCAATTCCAAACAACCACACTGGTGTTTTACTAAATATCGATTAGAAAAGTTTGGAGGAAAACAGTGCCGGAAACTCTAGCCATCTGACACTAAATATTTTGACCCATGTCGTTTAGACTATTCAGCAATGTTGCTGCTAGCATTGTATTTTGAGGAAATTAACGATTAAAAATAATAAAAAAGAAAGGGCGTTGTGGCCAGAAGAAGATTTAATGGCTTATCACCCATTTGGATCAGATCGCAGCCGCTTTAACGGGACGGACATTGCTGAGATTGCTGTTTCCCAATGAAAACGAAGGTGAGTCTCCCAGGGGCCGGGAGCCTCTCCCGCCGGGGACCGCGCTCTCAGCGGCGAAGCGGCGCCGCCGCGCCCTCCGCGCTCTTCTGGCCTCCACGGGCCGCCGTCCTGGCGTGGCTGCGCGCGCGGGGCTGCGGGGCGGGGCGCGATGGCGGCGGGCGGCGGAGGCGCGGGTGAGTGCTGGGGTCGGGATGGGCCCCGGCCCCTTCCCCGCGCCCCTCTTCTCTTCTTCTCTGCCGTCCCGTCCCTCCTTCTCCTGCCCGGTTCTGGCGGTGAGGCCGAGTTCCCCTTCTCCGGCCCGCGCGATGTTCCCATCCCCTGTGGGGCCTTCCCGGGGCTCGGCGTCAACGCCGGGAGGAGGAGACGAAGCTCCTGGCGGGAATCTGCGGAGGGCTCGGCGGCCGGGATGCAGCTCGGGGATGGGGATGGGGATGGGGTACCCTCCGCGGGGGGGAAGCCGCCTAGGGGAGCCGAGCCCAGCCGGGCTCCGGGGTGTGCGCGGTGCGGGCGGCGGCCCGGCTGCCTCTCGCCCGTGGGCTGTGCTTGTGTCCGTGTTTATAAATGTATGGGTTCTTTACATAATTATGCGTACGAGGAGAGGCTGCGGGAGCTGGGCCTGTTTAGTCTGGAGAACAGAATACTGCGAGGGAATCTCGTTAATTCATATAGATATGTCAGAGGCGGGTGCCAGGAGGATGGTGCCAGACTTTCCAGGTGCCCAGTGACAGGACGAGGCCATAAAACGCAGGAAGTTTCACTTTAACATGAAGGAGAACTTTACTTTGAGGGTGGCAGAGCCCTGGAGCAGACTTCCCGGGGAGGCTGTGGCGTCTCCCTCTCTGGAGACATTCAAAACCCACGTGGACGCGTTCCCTTGTAACCTGCTCCAGGTGGCCCTGCCTTGGCAGGGCTGGATGATCTCTGGAGGTCCCTTCCCAACGCTAACAATTCTGTCATTCCGTGAGATGCATATATCTACATATATATAAAATACTTGGTCTCGCTCTGTATTAACGGTACAGTTTTATTCTGCTCTATGTGAGCCCGGGGATAAAATCCTGGGGCTTTTCCAGAGATATCTGTTGGTAAATAGCTGAAAAGAGCAGTCCTCTTTCACCTGGATGGAAGTCCTCCGTTGGTATGTGCAGGGAGATTGAGGAGGAGTGACCAAAACAGACTGGCACAAGGGAAATTTTGTTTGTGAGAAGATGTTAGAACAACTGTAGTTTTTAATTTGCTTACTAAAATTTTTTTAAGAAAAATGTAGAGTTCTGTAGGTGCAGCTTGGCAGAATGAGAAGAATACATTAACTTCTAATTTTGTTATTGCTTCTTATTTTAGTCAATCTGCCAGAAGAGCTGCAGGAATCTGTCTTTATTTTTTTTTCATTGTGAAGGAGATACCATGCATGCATGTGGAACTAGTGCAGATATCAAATAATCTGTTTCAAAATAACTTCACAGTGTTCTAATTAAAAAAAAAAAACAAACCTTGTGAATGATTCGAACTAAAATTTACTGTTAATCTCTCCCTTCTTTCATTGAAAATTTTAAACTAATTGAAGACAGAATCTGGGGGAAGTCTGAGATAATTTAAGTACATCTGACTTTGACAAAAAAAGACTCTGTAGCAGAAGGATTAAGAGAACAGTGCCCCTGCTCAGGAAACAGGGAAAATGTGGGTGCTCTTGCACCTTGCCAGCCAGCCAGCCTGTGTACCCAGTGCACATGAGGTCAAGCTGAGCAAGGAATGCATTTCTGCAAAGGGAGGATGGATGCTTGCTGGACATTAACATGGATTCATGGTTTTCTATCTGCAAGTTCTGCTTGTTCATGCCATATCTTTTTTCCTTTTCCCCCACCCCCCAGGATTACTGTCCAAGAGGATTTAGACCTTGCTTAAAAAGGTAGGCATTTTAGTTTGGCTGTATTCTTTCTTCCATGGGTCACTGAAATAAGCTAAGCTTATTTGTTTTTCCAGCTGCTCCATTACATTGGATATTTTTCTGTAAGAGAGAAAAAAACAACAAATCAAAACTTTCTATTCCCTTCCAGGTATTGATTTGATGACTTTACCTATTTGTACATACTGTCATGCATGCTACATTATTTTATAGATCCTGGGTTCTTTTTTCTAGAAGAATGCTAATTGCCTAAGTAGCTGGGTCAGATGCATCCTCTTTGTGACATCATTCTGTTCCTTTTCAAGTTAAATGCAGATGTGTGATGGTTCAGGTTACATGAGGTTTTATTTTGAAGTATATTTTGCAAGATTAACTGATGGACACATGCTGGGAAAATGCATGGGTCTTTAACTTCTTATGTTCTTCAGTAATTCATTTGCAACAGCTGGAAGTGTTTTTGTGCCAGTAGCAAATCTTCTGTTCCTGAAGTCTAATTTTAAAGAAATTAAAGCCTTGTTTTCTTGTTCTTCATTGTTAATCAGGGAAGTGTTGTATTTTCCCTGTAAGCTCTGTGAAATGCCCTTATATGATTTCCTTAGTAAACTGTTGGTTTATGTAAAAAACCTGAGTTTCCAATGGTACTTCAGTCTTTATTCTAGTTAGGAGTTACAGCACAGTGTGGCGTGTAATTAATGCAGAAACTCTTTTTATTGACTCTTCTAGCAAATGGCTTTTTTTTGATTCCTGGAAACTAATCTGGATTTTGACATCTGCTGGGCGATGCATATGCATATATATTTAATTTCTTGTGGAAAATATAATTAGATTTTAGCAGTCTTTTAGTATATTATTCTAGCCAGATTATAATATATTTATTTTTTATTTGTTAGGCATTGTTGTTTAACATTCTGTACCTGAAAATAGAAATTTTTATTTTACTGTCCCAATGAATGAACTAATTCAGATGAAAGGCTGTGGAATCAGGACGTCTAGGAATAGTTTGGTTTGTTTTCAGAAGGACTATGAAAACATATTTAGATAGTATCCACACCCAAATAAGAGCCAGAATGGTCTCTGAAGCAGTCACTTGTGTTCTGTATCTTTCACTCTTCATCTGTGATGTGAGTGGAAGTACATCCATCACATAACATGAGCTCACTGTTGTATT
The DNA here is from genome assembly GCA_026261815.1 of Monarcha castaneiventris obscurior. Taxonomy (NCBI): domain Eukaryota; kingdom Metazoa; phylum Chordata; class Aves; order Passeriformes; family Monarchidae; genus Monarcha; species Monarcha castaneiventris. The sequence continues at coordinate 5,448,827 of JAMPIT010000059.1, read as the reverse complement.
GTGATGCTGACACAATTAAAAATATCGGTGTCTTGGATGCGTCGTGTCAGAGGGGATGAAGGGTTTTTGAATTGGAAGGTGACAAGGTACAGCTGATTTATAAACAAGCCATTAAGAATCTGTATGGTTTGTGGCTTTCTCCCTGCCTGCGTTTGAGCTATTGGGGAAGAGGGCATTAAGGAAGTGTCTGTGGATAGTGGATTGTTTGTATGTGCTCAGTATCCCTCATATGTGATACATTGCACGTATGCTCAGAAATCCATCTGACTTTTCTTTAAGAGCAATGTGCAGTAGATAGAGGCCTTGGTTTTGTACTCAGATGGTTTGCTAATGCCAGTCTTCCCCAGCGCTTCCTGAAGATGCCTGCTGCCTGTGAGGCCGTGCTCGAGGACATCGAGGACATTGAGGACATCGTGTCAGCAGAAGATCTGAAGCCACACGATCGGCACTTTGTGAGAAAGAATGTTTTTCCCAAAGTGAGAAAACGCAACTCCCAAAAAAGCATTCAGGCAGATGATGAGCCCCCAAGTGACAGGTAAAGTCTTACATCGACCCTGTGTTGTTGCTTTTCTTGTACCTTGTATGCACTTTTCAGATTTTTAAAATAGGGTGGAAGCTCGTGTTATATCTTAATGTAAAATCTGTGTACAGGATAAAAATGAGTAAAATAGTCCTTACAGAACGTAGAGAGAATAAATAATAAATCCTAAGCAAATTTCTTTTCCTAGACATATTTTCTGTAGAAATCAGTTGTCGCTGAGATGTTGATCAATGGAATAATCAGACTGGAAAAATGGTTGCTTTTATGTGTTAAACATTTCTGAAAAACTGTGTTTTTCATTGTAATTACCTAAATACAATCTGAGCTCTTCCAAATTCAGTCCTGGAGTAGCCTTTTGACATCTGAAATGAGAAATAAGAACAAAATCCTGAGAGTTGAAAAAGGCTTGAGGTTGGAAGGTCATCTTGTTCAAACCCCCTGCTTGAGCACGGCCATTAACAAACAGTTGGCAGGGCTCTGACTAGGTAGTTTTTGAGTATCTTCAGGGGATGGAGATTCTGCAACCTCCCTGGGTAACCTGTGCCAGTTCTTGGTCATTCTTAGAATGAAAAAGGTGTTTCCTGATGCTCAGAGGGAACCTTCCGTGTTTCAGTTTGTGCCTGTTGCCTCTGGTCCTTTCACTGGCCACCACTGAAAAAAATCCTGGCTCTGTCTTCTTTGCACTCTCCCTTCAGGTATTTATGTACTTTGATGAAATCGCCCTGAGCCTTTTATTTCCCAGGCAGAACAGTTCCAGCACTCTCGGCCTTTCCTCTTATGAGACATGTTCCAGTCCCTTTGTGAACTTTATGGCCCTTTGTTGGACTGCCTCCAGTACACCCCTGTCTCTCTTGTGGGTGCATCCTGGCAGGGCCCAGGGACTTACGTATGCTCAGTGTGCTGAGCTATTCCCTGAGCCAGTCTCCTTTCATGAAGGGTATGTCATCCTTGCTTCAGTCTTTCAACCTGTTTTCTGGATCCTGGGATTTGCAAAGGCTGTACTTTTTGTGTGTAGATCCTGCAAGTGACATGGTGGAAGTTCTTTTGAACTTGCTGTTATATTTCAGTGGAAATAGTATGCAGTAAGCACAAAATGTACCTTTGCGTTTTTCCTACTTGTGATTTCAATAAGAACAGAATCTGCTGCAGTGGAATTGATTAGAGTATAGGTCAACTCAGTTATTGATTGTAGTTTCTAATGCTGTTCTGAGATCTGGGGTTTTTCTTTTTTTTTCTTTATTCGCACATTAGTTTAAAGTTGGTGGATAAAATTTCTGTGTACGATGAAGATGAAAATAAATTGTGTATGGAAATTTAATTTCCTGTGGAGAAATTAAATTTTGGGCTTTCATCTGCATTTGAAAGAGATTTTATAAGCATAACAATGCATCTTTATCTGCATGCCCCTAAAAGTGCTTTGGCCCCAGTCTGCCAGGAGTGTATGGACAACTGAACTGATGCTCTGTAGATACTCCACCCAAGTACTTCATGCCCCAAAGTGTTCAGGTACTTTATATTCTCTAGCAGGCTGTGTTTCAGTGTTTTGTGCCCAAGGAAGAGCATTGAACATGTGCTGTTTGGACAGCGGGAAGTCTAAATACCCTGTGTTTACACTTAATGATCATTAATGTTCCATCAACAAATTTCTATTTTTAGCTAGGAGAAGTGTCTGTTAAAAAAGAAGCGTGGAGGGGAAGGGAAAAAAAAGAAGCTGTAGGCAGGGTTCAGTATTGTGTTCCAGGATATGTGGTGTTCTTGTGCTGGCATCTTTAGCTCAGTTGGCAGTTATCCCAGGAATTTCAGTGAGAGCTTCTTGCAGAACTTTTTGTTGGTTCTTGGAGCATTGTATGTGCTAGCTCCACACTGCATGTCTGCCGTGCTGCTTCTGTAGCCCAGAAAGGTTGGGATGGGAGCTTTCCACTGTTGCTAGAGCTGGTGGCCGTTAGGTTATTTTATAGAGCTGGCTTGTATGGAGGGAACTCCAATCAGTGCATGCCATAATACCAAAAGGTTGCAGTTGTTTGCTGGTGGCCTGATTTCAGTGCTGTCGCTTGCAGATTACTTGTGCGTGGTATGATAATTTTGAGAAAGTTGGGGAGTTTAGGTTTGGGATTTTTTTTGTGTGTTTGTGTGTTTTGTTGGGGTTTTTGTTGCTTCTTTAACATGACTGCAGTATACTGAATCTGTTGTTATCCTACAGCTCTTGCACCTTCTCTATGCTATAACTCTTTTCTATCTCTTGCTAGTGGTGGTGGATTGACTCTGCCACAAGGGAGAGAACTGGAAGAGTAAAAGTGAGAAAGCTTGTGGGTTGAGATGAAGACAGATAAAGTGAAGGAAGGAGCAGGGAAAAACCCCAGTTGATGCAAAAGCAACCATTTGCCACCTCCCACAAGCAGACTGGTACCCAACCAGTCTCAGAACAATGGTTATTTTGGAAAGACCAAACCCACAGCTTTTATTGCTGAACATGATGTGTTCTGGAATTAATTATCCTTTTGGTCAGCTACTCTGTTCGTGTTCGTCCCAACCTGTTGTCCATCTGTCCATCTGCAGCATGGTGGGATGAAGCGCAGTGGGAAACAAGCAAGCACTGTTCAATGACAGCTGAAACACCAGTGTGTTATCAACACTGTTGCAGTCACAGATACAAAACACAGCACTATATGGATTGCTGTGAGGAAAGTTACTCCATCCCAGCAAGGCCTAATACCCATTACACTAAAATCACACAAGTACTGTTTTTCCTCAGCTGTTTTGGAGTTGTTACTGTTTGTGTTGCTTATTTTATGTTTGAAGAATTGCAGTTCATTCAGTCAGTTCAGTGGGCTTAAAGGGGAAGCTTGTTCATCATTTAACTTGAATTTCTCATTCCTTTTTACTTGACAGCATTATTCCTGGTGTTCAGAAAATCTGGATTCGTACATGGGGATGTTCTCACAATAATTCCGATGGTGAATACATGGCTGGACAGCTGGCTGCATATGGATACAAAATTACAGGTAACAGTATGAGTGAGCCCTGTAATCAGTTTTTCTAGGGTGAACGTTCAGTACCTGTCAGGTTGTCATCAAATATTTTCAGTCTTAATTATGCTTTTAAAAATCCCCTTCTGATCCCCTTTCTGATCTGAAGGTGAGGAGGTAAAGTGTTTTCCTGGCATTAAGCAGAATGATTACAGGATGAGTGCTTCCAGAATGGTTAGATTTTCTTGACAGGGCAGACATCAAACAGTATCATTCAGTGCCTTTTTTAGACATTTTACGTGCTAAACTGAATTGAAAATTTTTCTTAAAAGTGGACAGGAAGTATATTAATCCTTGGTTTTTAATTGTAGTTGGTGGAACCCAAGGGGGCTAGAGGGAGAGGCAGTGTGTTTTCACTTGGTGATGTGTGTTTGCACTGGAGCAGAAGTGGTCTACTCCAGGTGAATGATCTTTTGTTTCAGGAGAGAAGATCAGTATGATGGAGGTGGGATGATACAGGGTTGTACCTTGTAGATCCCAAAGAGCTGAGAATGCTATTGCTCCTTCCCTTCCAAGTACTTTAAAAATCTCCCCAGTCCTAAAAATACCCCCAGACTTGTGGTTGTGCTAACCACATTTCATCTCCTTAATGCAAAATACGCTGGCAAGAGAGTTGAAAAGTTGGATTAATACCATGTTTCAATAGAGAGGTATTATCTGAATACTTCTGTGTAGCTTTTAACTACGCAGAATAGAATTTTAAGTTTTATTAATTAATTCAAGTTCAGGTGTGTTTTGCACTTGAACTTGTATACTGAAAGACTTCAAAGTTGTCTGTCCTGACATTTTTCTAAAAACATTCCTGATTTCACAAAACAGCTGTTTCTTTTCTTGAACGCCTCATGATACCATTAAACAGTTGCATCTCATTTTCCTTTATTGCAGTTGATCCTTCTTAAGTAGAAATAAGACACTGAATTATTCAAATGCTGAGCTATTTTAGGGAACCCAGGTGATTATTAAATTAGTAGTACAATTCTGGAGTAGGTATGCTCTTTCCACAGACAAGTGGAATGCTGGTCCAAAAAACCTTATTTGTGACAGCTGTTGGTATAAGATTGCAAATGAGTTCTCATTATGGCTTTCTTAAATTTAACTCCTCTTTACCTTAGTTTTTCTAATGCATATTGTTCCAGAAGCTACTTCTGGGTTCTCAAGATTTAGATGGCTGTTCTGTGCTTTTGGAATTTTACTGGGAGGGATGTAGGAAGGATGGGAGTTCAGTGAAGGAAGGAACTACCTTAAGTTTTTGATACCTTACCTTATCTTCTTAGAAGATTACCTGGTCATAACTTTAGAATAGAAGTAAGTCTGTATCTAGAATCTGAAACTGAGAACTAAAAACTGAATAAAAATTGCAGTTGCTGGGACAGGAGTCCCAGAGTAATTTTGGTAGTTGTAAATGGACTTGACCTCTAGTTTCTAGTCATTATAAATCTAGGTCTTGATTTAGTTTATGATAATGTCTGTACATACATTAAATGGAACAAACAAAAATCCCTCAGTGCTAGGTGATAGCCAGAAATTATGCAGTGTAGTTTCTACGTTTTGAAATTAATAATTCTTGTCAATCTCTTCTTAAGAAGGCATGTTTGGCTTCCTTTATATTAAGCCATGTGGGAAGTTCAGATAGAACGTCAAATAGGGATTTAATCTTTTTCTCCTATACAGTGAAGCAGTTAGTAATAGTAACTGTTGCTTAACATAATTGGAATTTCAAACATTTCTTGAAATTAAACTTGTTTATGGTATGCAAAAAATAAGAAAATGTTTTGTAAGAGCTATTTTGTAAATCAATGCCTCTGTTGCTAGAATTTGTTAGTTTCATGTAAAACCGCTATAATCTTGAGGAAAAGATAGAAATACTCACTAAGGTGAAAGATTGTCCGTTGTCTCAGTGTCTTGGGCAGCTATTACTTAAATAAAAGTGTTTGGATTAGCCTGTTTCCTACATGTTCCTAAGCTTTTGAGACAACATTTACTGAAAAAATGCTGGAATAAAGTTTTTGCTTTAGGAAATAGTATGAGCTTTACTTGCAATTATTGCTCCATTATGAAGGAGTCAAGCACTATTTCTTGTGTCTTCTGTCTAATTGCAAGATTGGAAAAAACCAGAAGGAAGAAAAGGAGCATCAGACAGACTCGTGTTGTTAACTGGAAGTTGTACAATGCAACCTGCCTTACAAGTTGACTTACCTGAAACTGAACATGGATATAATGTCCTCCTTGCTTTCCATGTGTTTCAAAAATGTTCTTTCTGTACAAGCACCCTTTGTTGCTTCCAGGAGTGTCTACATCCAGAGGTGAAAACTGAGGGCTGTGCTTTTCAGAGAAAAGATTGCCTCTCTCTGGGGAGAGACCAGAGTGTGAATCAGCAATACACAGATACTGCAATAACAGCAATGGTGATTATAAGTCAGGGACTGCATCAGCTTAAAAATAGGCAAAGGGAAACCAGCAGAAGAGCTGAACCTATTTTTGTATTTGCTTTTACAGTGTGAAGGTAGGCAGCATTCTGAACAAATCTTGCATGCCATCCTGTGGGAGCACAAAGCCCTTTTGTGAGCCTGAGCCACACAGAAATGTGTGGCCCAGCTGCTATCAGTGTAGAGCTGTACCAGGGGTGCTTGTTCATATTCTGAAAACAGTGTAGCTGATGGTGGCTTTACTGGTTCTAAAACTGGTTTTGGTTTCTTGGCAGCATGGCTTGCTGTGTAGTTTAGATATGCCTGCAGACCTGCTGGAGTGCTCCCTGTGAGATCCGCCCTGGAGGAAGAAACTCTCATGGTACAGACGAGTAATGCCTGCTGTGAAAAACAGGAAGTGGGCGAGCTGGGAGCTTTCAGTTATTGTGAGCAAGATTTTGTTTGGGAAGGGAATTCAGTATGTGTGCCATGTAGCTGCACTTTATCTCTGAAAAATGGAGCTGCACAGGTATAGTCAGACACAGAATGCTTTGACTTCTGGAGTGGGTAGTTGTATTCCCATCTGTTGACATCTGTATGTTTCTAGCTCTGTGGAATTAATGGGTTTTGGCACAGCTTTGAATGCATTTTGATGGATCAAGACATGAAGTATGCTTGTTATTTTGTACAGATTGCTTCTGGCTCAGGGCTGCTCAGGTCCAAAGCATTCCCTCCTTAGCCATTGTAAAACATGCTGGGGGTGGGAAAGACATTGCTAGTTACTTAGAAATATCAGAAGAATGAACACTAACTTTTTCTTTTATGAAGATGAAGCAAAAACAGTTAGTAAGCATTCAGTGAAGCTAAACCAGTAACAGCTTATCTGCACTACACTTTTGTGGATTTTGGAAATAAACGCTAGCACAGAACTTACTCCTCCTCTAGCATGGGATTCTAGAAACAAGAATTGTTTCTGCTCGTTCAGTGGGCTTGGCTTTGATTTAGCACTTAGAAACTGGGTTATGTTACAGACCTTTAGCTTTGCTTGGGCAATTTTAGAGTAGTCTAAAATTAGTTCAGGCATCCTATGCACTGTCTCAAAAATTTCTTCTGCAAGTGTGTTGGATGGGAAGCTGCTGTGTAGAGCTCACTCCATTATTATGTTTAGTTGGCAGGACTTGTATCACTGAGACTTGCCAATTCCTATTGGCTCTTAGTGTTTATAGTCCAAGTTACATATCTTACAGCTCTGTAACTCCCTGTGCAGAGAATTTATGTATTCCTCCAAAGCAAATATCAAATAATATTTTGCAATCTCATTTAAAAAATTATCTGGGTTTTTTTTTCCTCTTCTACTTGTTAATTTTCTAAACACTTGTCAGTTTTTTTTACCAGTGTATATAACTGAGGTTTCATTAAGACTCTCCATCTGCTTAAACAGCACATTTGAGTAGAAGAAAGAAGGAAGAAGACAAGAAAGAAAAAATGCTCTTGATCTTCTTAAGACCTCATGTTGAGAAGAAGACAGGTGTAAAAGGAAGGAGTCTGCTGTTGAAAAGCAGATGAGGTGCTACAATGTAATATGGACTTCAGCGTTCAAAGGCTTTGTCTTGTGTTCATTGTGTTGCCTAAGCTGTGCTTGCTTAGACTTTGGCCATCCCCATACAGGCACAGCAAAGCATGCTGCAGCATGAGTTTTATTCATCCAAGTGCAAAATAAAGAAAATTACTAAGACTGTACAGGTATTGATTCGTGGGTTGTGAATCTCTTCAGAATCTGGTCCTTTGTTTCAAGTGTTGTTTTAAAAGTACTTTTGTACTCCACAATAAAATTTTAATGCTAGATTTTGATTTATTTTATTGTTTTAAAGTAGAGATCTCTTAACTAGGTTATTGTATTATTAAAATAAGCTCTCTGCAGGCTGAATAGTGGTTGATGAAGTATTTTGACTAAGATCTCTGCTGGTTTCCAGTGTGTGCTTTTAGTTGCTCAGAATCAGCAGTTGGTCTTTCCATTTTTTGCTCTCCACCCTGCTCTCAAACCCTCTCCACAATGCTCATATGTTCCTTCCTAAGTATCATGTAAAATGGTAATGACTACTGTGTAATTTTTGGGGTGAACCATCCTCATGGTGAGGAATTTTTAGTATTCTTTATTAAGCTAAAAGACAAATCTTTATTTGCTGCTCATTAAGTGCATTACCAGTCAGAGAATTCAAGGTTAGTCCTTGTGTTTGGATTTGTACTTTTCAAATGGCTGTGAGTGCAGTTCCAATTTAGAACAAAAAGATAATTTATAATCCTTTCTTGGGGGGCAGGGTATGCATGATGTGTTTTTAAATACACAAAATACCCCACACTACTTTTCTGGTGTTGAGAGGTGTTTCTGTTTTCTCTACTACACTGCAGTCATGAAACTGTCTCTGAAGCAGCTGAGCAATGGAGAAAAGTGAGCAAAGATGTAAATTCTGGTGTTTTGTACCCTTGCTGAAGAATTCCCCCATTGTCTTTAACCTGTAGAGTTAAGGCCTTGTATGGTTTTTGCATTGCTTGATAACCTCACCGGCCTATCTGTTCTGCAACAGATTTCTCTTCCAGATTCAAGCTGACTCATAATCTGGATGTAAAAGCTTTTGCATGTTGGTACTGAGAGAGGCAGTAAAGTAACTTATTTGTGTACTGTTGCCTTACAGTTCCAGTGATGCTGATTCTTGCTTTTAGAAGATCGGAGTTGCTGTTCATCACAAGTTTGTTTTGTGTGCTGATTCTTGGTGCTCAGGCTTGAAAAGAGTGCTCTGACATGCAGTTAGTATGGGAATACTCGGGATGTGGGTATGGAGATTTTCTTCTTTTTAAAATCTGAAACTTCTATGGTGAGATGGAGAATGAGGAGAGAGTGTGAAATGGGACAGAGCAGGGAAGAAGACAGGTGAGCTCATGGGATGTAGCAGATGGAGTTGCACAACTGTAGATGATCAAGATTTCACTGTTGTTTGGGAGGAAGAGACATTCCCAGTGCAGCCAGAAGTGTCCTATAAGGCAGTGAGGGGGATGATGAGTCTGGATACTGTTGGGATGGTTTTTTGCAGTGTAGAGTTCATACGGCATCATGCTGTGACTCATCTGCAGCACTGCATGTTCCCCAAGTCTCTGTAAACTAACGTATAATTGTGGTTTTGGCAGCTGTGTATTACTGCTCCAGTGCTCCCTGTAAAACTTCCTAACCCGTGTGTGGCTAGACTTCTGTTACTTATCACTTCTGACTTGTAGCACAGTACAAGATGTACGACCTCTTTGCGGTGAGGTTTTCCTACCTCGGCTTCCTCAGCATCAGCTTCTTGTTCCTGTTGGGCAACTTTCTGTTAAGTGGGGAGTCCAGCTTTGAGGGTGTTGTCTCTGTTACAGGATAGAACTCCTAGTTCTCAAACTGGGAAATGTGTCCCCTGTTTATGGGAGAACTAGATAAGAACTAGAGTGTGTTTACTCCTCATAGTGGCATCACTGCCACTAGTACTAGATATGACAAGTGTGTACTGTCTTTATCCTCTTTAAAATCACCTATTCATCTATGAGTGGCTTTTTTTTTTCTTTTTGTGTCTTTATTTCACAATCACAGGGCTGGCAACTGAAAGTTGGGAGCACGCTGAAGAGCCTAAATAAATCCTATGTGCACACTGTCTTCAGAGACACTTGAAGAGAGCTCATGTAGGTAATTTTAAGCATGCACGACATGTTTAAGGTTAATTCTAGTGACGGAGCATTGGCTGCATGCTCTGGTGGTTGTGCAGTGGAGTTTAGTTCTGGCAATGCTGAACCTGATGTAATCCAGAAGAATGAACTTGAGAAGGATTGAATCATGAAAGGTAAATTTCAACTCCTTGTAACATCCATCCTCCTATGTGGAGTATGCCCCCGTAGTAGATGGTTAAGCAGTCAGCAAATGAAGCATAAATAGCAGTGGTGAAGTGAGTTCAGCATAGACACCCAGATGATAAGGAGCTTTGTAGGGTATTCTACAGAGACATTAGTATCAGATGTCTCATGGTTCTTCATGCGTAAGGAAAATTTATAGTAGATTTATAAAAGCTAATGGGGGAACAGACTATTTTTTTATAACCTGAAGAGATTTCTTTGACTGTACTCTCAGAGATAGGAGCAGGATTATATTTTGGTCAGGAGCGTTTGTAGGAGCACTTGAAAAGGACTTGCTTGTTAGCCTGGATGACTGGGGAATAGTGGTGGAGGGTTCATGTTCATTGCAGGCTCTTGCTTCAGTTTGACTACAGTTTAATTTGCTAGAAAGGATGACTCTTAGCTGCCAGTTCCTTGGGTTTGAGAAATTGCTTGTGAGGCCGGAGCTCTCTGAACTTGCCATGGTCACAGCTTTGCATTCAGATGCTTTTAATGTATTTTGGGAATGCTTTTTTGTCAGTTGCCATGTGGATGCCTCTGTGTGTGAGTTGCTCTAAGTTACTCTGGGGAGCAAGGCAAGCCTGAGTGTGCTGCTTTCTGGCGTGTTGCTTGTAAGAATTTTGAATGTAGCACAAATCGAACTGTTCTGTGTCTCCAAATACAGAACATTAATCTGTGGTGTTGTCCCTCTGTTAGGCCTGAGGGCATACTGAGAGAAAACACTGCCGTGTGATTATAGGGGCTGGCTGGAGACAGTAGAAATGCACTAAAACAGATAATAGACACAAATTGGGTTTGGTGCTTTTGCTCATTGATGGGAGCAAATAAAGAAACGAAAAATACAAAAGAGAGAAAAAGACTATCAGACCTGAGCGTAATTTTTGTTTCCTTCTTTTTTGCTGGCTTTGGTTATGTTCATGTAAGCCTGGTGGTGCCGTGGCTCTCGTGTTAAAACAGGTCCTGTCAGTGAGTGAAAAAGCAATGAAAGATGTAGCAATTTTTTATCTTTCCTCGGTTCCCGTCCCATCCTTGGAGTGTCTGCTGCTTAGCTCGTCTGTGCTTTTAATTTATGCGTGGTTTTTTTTTTATTTTTTTAAATGGTACAGCACTGTGTCTCCCCAGGCCCGCTTGGCCATATGAGCGAATTCGGACATTACCCTTCTGTTTTTTTCCTATGAGAATGTTTATATAGTGGTCACACACACAGACACACGGAGTCGGGATAAGGTCATGTATGGGCTTTTTTTTCAGGTGAAAGGCTAAAGGTAGTTCCGGCTTTTTTCAGCGGAGAAGGTTTGAAAGGCGAGGCGCTGTGCGGTGAGGGCTGGGCCGGAGCTGGCGCCGTGCCGGGAGCAGCCGAGAGGGGGCAGCGGTGCCTCAGGAGCGCCGCGATCCCTGCAGCCGGGAGTGCACCCAGCCTTCCATCCCTGCGGGAATCGGGACGGCTGAACTGAGGAGCCTTAGGCCATATGCATTTGACTAAACCTGCTTTAATTTAAATTATTTGCTCTCCTTCTGATCTTACGCCGATTTAGTTGGCAACTTTGCTGTTGGTTATTAAGGTCTGTGTTTTGTACTTCTGTTTTGTCTCGAGAGTTACCACTTTCTAGCTTCAGTTATGCTTTGTGTTGGACTCAATTTCCCTTCCAGAGAGTCTGCGTTAAGGAGTTCATGAAGTGCAATTGCCCGAATGCACCTTTTTGAAGAACTCTTCCATTTGGAAGCACTTTTCTGCTTTATGTTTGTTGGTCTGGGTAGTCTGGGTTACTTTTGTATGTGGACTTCTCTTTGAAACATTATTTGAGGATTCTGCTTGTAACGATCAACATACTGTTTTCATTGAGGAATGATTAAAAAAATTGTTTAATTTTAATAATTGTACTTACACTGTCTTACCATGGGTATTTTACCAAGACAGTAAAAATTGTAAGGACTACTGAACAAACACTACTTGTTGAAATGCATAACTACAGCATAAATAAAACTGTGAGTGTAAAGGCAGATGGTGTTCTGGTTGGACATCAGTAATTAATTTTTTGGGTGCCTAACAGCTTGTTAGGGCTAGCATTTGGTCACTGCTGTCGCTAGAGTGGTACGATCCTAGGTTTCTAAAGCTAGGTTTTTCATTTGTTCAAGCAAATTCTAAACAACATACAGGATGTGATTTAATGTGGTTTTTGAGTGAAAATGCCACATGCTGTGAATTAATATCCTAAGTTGACTGTGGGTAAGGCCTAGCTGCATACTAAGCTTGTGTATTTTGTGTGCTTAACTTAAGGTTTGTGGAAGTACTTACTTTTTTTTTCTTTAATTCGTTCATGTTGAGTGCATATAATTTTCTTGAGCTTCAGGAACTTCTGAGTTATATAATTTTTTTACTTTTTCCATCTAAATATTTTTTTAAATTTAGTTTTGTAAAATCTTTATTGTGAATGGTGTTTGAAATAGTGGAGATAAACAGGTTTTCAGAGGATAGTCTGTCCCTTGTACCTCTTGGGGCCGTAGAGCTGTGCCCTGGGAGGCCCTTAAGTTTGCAGGGAAGGACCTCTGTGATAGTGGAATGACGTTGTGCCACAGTGTAAAGCAAAGCTGGAGCAGACTCTCATGTGACCTGTATCCTCCTCATGGAGTTGATGGAATAACCATTCAGTCCTGCTCTTTTCCGGCATTGCTGTGCTCCAAAGCCTAATTTGAAACCAAGTGAGTTATGCAGAGGCTCATAGTGTTTCACAGAAACTGAGTAATGCTTTGATCTCAGCAATACTAGATAGATAGCAAGCCCTTTCACCCTGAGAGAAGTGGTAGGTCTGCTCTGCATCTCAAGAGATGCAGAGAAATTATTTTATTGCATCATAAAACTGTGTTAGAATGTTTTATATTGTCATAACCTATTTCTGCAGTTCATAGGAAACTTCAGCCTTGTTCGAGCCAGTTTCTGTAATTTTTGTGCTGTTTTCAACCACTTGGGGAAAGTGGGATAGCTGTTGTTGCCAAACAGCCTAGGGGACACCCATGGGGACCTTAAGCTGACTGGGCTGGTGCAGTCTTTCCAACACGTGTGCTCAGCCAGGGCATGATGGGCCTGCAGAAATGCACATCCATCAATCTTGTATTCACTGCCATGAATCCTGTAGCTTTTGTGTGCTACCAGTTGGAGTTAGCAGATTAAGCATTGGGGCTGAGGAGCAGCCTGTTTAAGCAGAAGACATTAGCTTTTGTCTCGTCTTAAATCCCTGGCTTTGGAATTTGCTTACAGAAAGAAGCTAAGCAGAAACTTTGTCTTGGATAACTATAAATAGACTTTGAGTTAATTGTGCCAAAACTGAATTGCTGTTGATTGGTACAAGACACTGGTGTATAGAGAAGTGATTTTTTTGGCTTGCAATTTAATAAAAGACAGAACACTTGGCTGCGGATTTTATTAGGCATTTTGGACCCTCAGCTTTTGTTGGCTGGGTTTTAAGGGTAAAAGTGTGCTTATTTGTAATTGATTCCCTAAGTGATAGTTGACTTTTGAGATCCTGTTGTTTGTTCGTGGGTCGCCACTTTTCTGCTTGTCTTTATCATGCTTTGAAAAATTCACTTACCATTGGAAATGTTAATTTTCCTTTGTGAATTTGGAGATGTAGACTGTCAGTTAACGGTAAATCTGAGCATCCAGTATTTATTTAACAAGAAGTTTGAGTCTTATAACTGGTAGTGATGGAAGGAGAATATCAAGTGAATATGGTTTGGAAGTCTAACTAGAAAAAAAAAATAACAAGTTCAGTTGTAAGATGATGCCTTCTCCAGCCACCTAGAAACAGAGACTAGACAAGAGTAAGGGAATAAAGATAGGTGTTTATTTGAAGGGCCTTCCGGGTACCCCCTGGGGAGCCAGAGGCTGCCTCCAAAAATGGACCCCAAGATGGACGACAGGTCACGAGTTCTTCACACCTTTATAGGTTTGGTTTATTTGCATACCACGGTTAATTCTCCAATTAAAGCCCCAGTTCAATGATGTAATTCCCCTCAGCTTGCTCCCCCCTTAGAGTTTGGTTTACATGTTTTGGGCCTAGCAGAGCCTGGCTGTCCTTGAAGGCAAAGCCTGGAGAGGCTTTGTTATGTCTATCTTACACGAGAGAGCAGAAATTACAGGCTACAAGGAGCTTCAGAGTTACACTCTAAGCAGTACAGAAATTGTAAAATATAAAAGTTAAAACCTAAGGCATCAAAGACGGTCACCTTTATATATGCTGACGGTCCCAGGTACTCTTTGTAACATTAGAGTAGAATAAGAAAAGGACTATCAAAATTTTCTGTTACAGGAGAAAACTCTGATTGTTAAAGGGGATTTTTTGGTCTTGATTTTCGTAAAACCCCAAACCCCAGGAAACTTATGAGAGGAAGGAAGTTTTCTCCACAAACTCTTTTGCCATGACACTTGTGTCTTTCTGCTAAAAATTACTTGTTGGAAAACTTAAGTGTTTAGAATTACCTTTGAATCTGTTCATGATTTTCCAAATGAAGACTCAGCAGCATAAGAAAAACAGTGTCTTCTGCAGGTGACTGCCTTTACAGGTGCAGCTTTTCAGTGTTGTCAGTGGTTCCTCTCTTTACCGAGGCAGAATTACATTTAAATGGAGGGGGCTGTGAACTTTGCCTCTGCTCTTTGGTGGCTTGGGGAGGAATTCATGTAGTTTATCAGAACCTCAGTGTGATGCTGCTCACCTGCTCCAGGCAGCCCAGCTGCCAGGTGCAGGAACAAGAGTTTATTTCTGGGGTGTAAACTGATGCAGAGGAGCACTGGGAGAGGAATTTTAAGTGGAGCTGTTTTCCCTGACCACCTGCAGGGAGTAGGTTGTAAGTTTGTGTTCATGACTGACAGAGCCTCCTCTTTGACTGCTGCGTTCTGTCAAAGATCATGGGCCAAAAGGCACCTGCCTGGTGAGCTCTCCTTCCCAGGGCTGAGCCATTCAGCAGCTTTTGTTTTAGCTGGGTGTTGTAAACCTGCAGTGATGGAGAATGCAAAACCCGTTTTGGATGATTAACTACCTTTGTGGTTGAAAAGTGTTTCTGAGTGTGTGACCTATACCTTTTAGCACAGTCAAGCCTATAGCTGCCTGTATTTTCTTTAGTGTGTATGGAGAACATCTGATTCTTTTCTTCTGCATAGCAGTCTTTCACATATTTGAATGCTGTTATGCCTTCTCCCTACAGGCATCTTGTGTTTAGGCTAAATAGGCATAATTCCTAACAGCTTCTCTCATAGGTCGTGTTCTCTAGAGCTCTGACCTTTCTTGTTCCATTCCTCTGGACATTATCCAGTTTATTTGCATCAATCTTCAAGTGCGTTTGTATGTTTATCTAGCATGTTCAATTTTGATAAATGTGGAGGAGGTAGGTTTTTTGTTGCCTTATTCATAATACAGTTTATGAAACCTTCAAATTTAGGTCCCAGGACAGCTGAAATCTCGATCAGAGTCTGTTACAGAATAACTCTTGTCATAATTGACTTAATGGTTTTTTTTATATAAGATAGGAAATACTGAAATACACTTCCATAGAAAAATACTTACAGGAAATAGTTTTTGGAATAAAAAAGTTGAAGATGGGGAAGTTGAAGTCTTTTGGTGCTAGCTTGTCTGCTGTCCTGGTCAGAATACCTTGCTTCTCTGCTTCCATTTTTTAATGTGTCTGAAGTGAATGCTGCTAATATCTCTTGTAGAGATTCACAGTGGTTTTTTTTAAGGATTTGCTTTCACGGCTCATTTAGGGCCACCATGGTTGTTAATGATAACTGTTCTTAGTAATACTAAATCAGAATTGTTAAGCCAAGTATTGTCATCACACTTCTGTTATTTGCTTTTATTTTTTTTCCCACTGTAGTTTCAAAAATACTCTGGCACCTTTTGTTTTATTTTTTGGCCATTTTAGTCTAAAATCGTATTAGTTCCTTGGTTTGATTCACTGCAAATCTTTGTGTCTATGCATACGCATTGAGACATTGAGGAAGAATGAAGGCAGAGCATTACCTGGACTGAGTGGGCAAGAGGTGGCTTACAAGAGATGGCTTGTCTTTGATTTAGCACTAAGGCTTCCTTGTGCTGAGTTAAAGTATGTGCTTGTGAAACTAGAGCTTTAGACTTGGAATGCTTTGTTTTAGAGTTTTGTGCTGTGATAGATTTCTGCAAGTATTTTGTGCAACTTGATCTGGTAAAGAATCCATCTTGATGCCATTCGTTGGGGCCTTAAAGGATCCTCCCCCCACCCAGTGTGTTAGAAACCCTGAATTTATTGGTGTATGTAACTTGAGATGTTTCAACAGTTTTAGTCAGGACAAGCAGAGAAATCTTGGCCACTGAAAGTAAGTGAAGGTAATGCTTTGGAGAAACATTAGATCAGAGTTTGATGTCAGACTTGCAATAAGAACTGTGCAGGACTAGGTTACAGTAAGAGTTCTACTAATGCTTACCTAGCTTTTCCAGATAATTTTTAGAAATATTTTTGCGGAAGTAATAAGCTATCAAAGGTGTTTTAAACACCTTCTCCCTTTTATGAAGCCAGAGTTTGGTCAATGGGAAGAGAATCGCAGCAGTTGGCATAGATTCTGTCTGTAAAGATTCAGCTTTAGGTTCGCTTATAGCAATTGTATGGGTCACTTCCCTGGTTTCTCTGAATTTATTTAAATGAGTGAGGACTTTGCACACTTATTTATAGAAGTGTCTAACTGCGTGTCACAGTAAGTGCCGTACTGGGAGTCACTGCTAGATGGCGCTGTGTGACCGCGCTGGCACCGAAATCCGTGCTGAAACCTCTCCTTGAGAACCGTTTAAATTAACATTTAGGTTAAAAATGCCATTTGGTTGAATTTTATTTTCAATTTAGTCACTTAATTGATCCCACTACAAATGATCTCCTGGCTCAGGGCCTTGCTTTGCATTGTTTGAATGGACTCAAAAGTTCAGAGGAAACCCTACAAGTGAGGTAAAATTTTCATTTGTTTCCCACAGAAATTATTAGTAATGCAGGAGCATTGTATACATTAGGCTTGTGTAAATATCCTAGAAGATTATTCCTAAAAAATGAGATCCGCTGTCAGTTCGAATATGGGCGCAAAGGAAATGAAGCAGTGATTAGTGTAAAAGTCTTTTGAGATTAGGGGGATTTGTATGATTTTTATTAATTGATCATCATCCATGTATGTTCATGCTAGTTACATGAACTTCTTATTTTCAGAATCTTAGCTGGGAAAGTTTAAAATTGTTTTAACTTTTTTTCTATCTTAAAATTGGACTTTTGGTTTCAGAGTGTGCTGTGTAATTGTAAGCAAGGAGTTGTTCATTCATGGAAAAGATCATATCCAAATAAAGCTTTCTGGGTGTGGTACTAAGACGATTGCAACGTGATGCAGCCAGGGTTTTGTGTGTCCAATCAGGATGGCGTGAGGCTTTTTCATAATGATCAGCGTTAGCAGGAGGTTTCACTGTGCGGGAGGTACAATGTGCTAAGCAGTCTGTTTCCTTTACTGTCATGCTTAAAAACATTTTAGAAATTTTGGCAAGGCAGATTTTCATGGGTCTCAGGTACGTACACCAGAAAAGTTTGCATCTCTTAAAGATGTGGATTCTTCCAGCAAAAGAAGAAAGTTTGCTTCAGCTGCAGCTTGTTATATGTATCATTAAAAAAACCCCAACCAAACTCCAAAGGGTCTGTGAAGTGCAAAAATGGCATTTATGTTACCAGACTGCATGTTTTATGTGTGCATGTATGAATTTTTCCTTCCATTGTTGACTGTGTTTTACTTGATTTCTTTGGGAAGGGGGAGCAGATAAAGTTGCTGAATGCTGTAGTTGTTTCTTACACTAATGTTTACATGGATTTATTTAATTGTTAGAGTATATTCTTCATTTACTTCCTGAGATCTTGCTGGTTGCTGTCTTGGATCACACCTCTGCTGGTGTATCAGTGATTATTTGCATTGTGTGTATACAACATTTCTAGTTTGACTCACCTTCCTGGAACTAACTGAAATCAGTTGATAAATTTGTACTTGAAGTTCCAGGTGTGCTACCTAGCACATACTAAAAAGAAAATGTGATATTTGGCATAACACTTAGGTTTAAAAAAAAAAAAGAAGAAAAATATTAGCAGAAGAACTTCTCTTATAGGAAGACTCTAAGGAAATACTGAGCAGCAAAAAAACTATTTTGCTTTTCTTTAGCGGCAAAAACTTTATTAAAACAATTTTTTCACAGTTGTTGGGGAAAGCTCATTTGTATTGAAGAAGTGGTCTTAGGAATACTGTATACCAGAATGAAATGAAAAGTAGCTTCTAGCCATATATAACTCAAGACACTGAAGTCATGGTGGTCTGGATTGGTTTGCAATATGTGGTTGGATGGCAAAAGTTAGATGTTTATATCTTTAAACAATGGAACACCAAAGAAGGTCTGTTGTCTTAGGTGAAAGTTTCCTCAGTTTAGAAAACAATGCATAATCCCAGGAAATATACCTGTATCTGCTGATCAGGGGATCATGATGCAGTGCTTCTGAAGTAGTTCAGTTTCAATTTAAAATGTGCAAGAATTAGTTTAACATAATTCTCTTTCTTATTTTTCAGGTTTTCACAGCCTTTGGTTTGAAGCAGTAAGGCAGCTTCTAGGATGAATTAATAACATGTAGTTGATTCAAGTTGAGATCTTTCCTCCTGTATCTCAATTAATTTGGTTCTGCAGGAAAATGATTTTTTAAGGAAAATAATGTTTTGTTTTTCATTAGTAAATATGAACTGATTTATGGGTTCTTCTTTGTGAGAACAGCCTGTTATTTCTTTTTTTCTAGATATCTGTGCCCAAATTGTGATTGAAGAAGGTAATTGAAGGGGTCTGCATTTTTCAAATTTACTGTTGGTGGACACACAAGGAAAATTAGTGCAAACTGTAAACATGTTTCTAAGTTTTGGTGTATATACAAAGGAAAAAAAAAATTGAAAACCCCTCTGGACTAGGGTTGGGTTTGTTGTTTGTATGAGACCTGAGACACAGAAGTGCCTGCTAATGAGCATCTCACCCCTGTAAAACCTTGTTTTAAGCTTTCATAGCTGTATTTTTTTCATTTTCATTAATACAGTCTAGCTTTTTGTAAAAGCAATTCCATTCTTCTTAGCATGTACTTCAGGCAGCAGGAACTAGATCAAGATTAACTTCGATGCGTGGAAAGTGTGGAGCTAGTTAATGTCTTCCTAACATCAAGGAGTGTGCGACTTGTGAAACAAACTGTGTGGTGTTTGATACCAAGCTGTACCCAGTTACTTTAGACACATTTCAGTATTGAAAACACATGTGCCATCTCTGTTGCAAACCATATCCTCAAGAAACAGATTCCTAAAATGAAGGATTTAAAGCCTGATGAATGAGGTGGATTTAAGATGTGTTTTAAATGGAACTCGTATAGCTTTCTGTATGCTAAAACGTGTATTTTTTAACCTCTACAGAGTCTACTGATCTTTAGCATCAATTTCTATAGCATTGTTTCACAAATGTTTTCATAGTTACACCTTGAAAATAGAGTAGTGTCTTTGAAAATGTCAGTCTGGAATAAACAATGAAAGATTTCTTTGGCAAAAAGCCCCCAAGCAAAAGACTGTTAAAATGGGCCTGTCTGTCCTTGTTTAAATGTACGTTTTAGCTGCTATATCAAAGTGATGATGAACAAAGGACTTCCTTGCAAATGCTCAAATATCTACCAAAATAGGTGTTTGAAAATTATTTTTACCATACATCCCATAGTTTGGGTTTCTGAGTTAGGCCTGATTAGCTAAGTGAAAATACACTTGCTTTGCTGAAGCACCCCCTTCAGGTAAGGAATTCAAGTCTGTTGGCTTTTTTCCTTTGATTGTATGGGGAGTTCTGTTCCTAACTCAGGCAAGACACCTAAGAGAGATGCATAGTTTGAAATGGCACAAATACCTAGTTATTAATGCAGTAAGACCAAGTATTTTGTTTAAACCTTATCTTCCCTTAAATTGCATAAATCCTTTCAATGTTTAGTCAACCTTACAGTTCTGCAGAGTTTTTGTGTGTAGAGGTAAGCATGTGAAGTGTGTTAATAAGTTACCGTGAAAGTAATGTGGTCAGTCTGACAATACAATTTCAAGTTCAGTTCAACTTTCAAGTTTTTTATTTCTTGCTAGTTATATTTTATTATTTTCGTGGGCCCAAGGTTTTGTGTTTTAAGTTCAGAGCTTCTAAAATGTACTTAGTTAACCATGAATAAGTTGATAAAAATGAACCTTGTCCCAGTTCTGCATTGGCAAGTGTAATTGCTATGCCTTTCTGATGTGCCTCATGTGATAATTTTTTTTGTGGATCCATACCTCACCATTGAAGCAGAGAAGCAGGTACACAGTTCCTTGACACATCCTGTAAACAGCTGCAGATCTGTCTGTGCATCTGACAATAGACAGTATCTGCTTATGGGACTGTCTTGCCACCTGCTCTTAAAATGCTATCTCTGTCTGAAAAGAAACAGATTCAGTACTGTTCTGTATTTATACACTATTTATACACTGAACAGTATCCTATAGGCTAAAAGAAACAAAACAGAAGGTGGAGGAGCCACTTGGTGGAGTGACACCAGTCTAACATTCTGTGATGGAGTTGTGAACATGTTTGTCTGGTAAACCAGCACTCTGTTTTGCTGAATTCTATCCATGATGTCAAAATTCACACATGCTTTCTTTTTGTGTCTGTGAAAAGAATAAGACTATTAAAGATTTTTCCTAATATGATGTGTTAAATATTCTTAGTATGTTCATATATGTTAGGGATTAAATGATGTTTTTGTTTTGTAAATAAATAGTCAAATTGAAATGGGATGTTCTGTAATGAAAGTTCAATGCAACATTAGTAATTAACTATTATATATAGATTTTCTTGCTGTTTGGCAATGGATGTTTCCCACTAGGAACAAAAATTATTTTAAATGGAAGGGCATGATAAGATTGTGTTTACTAGGAGAAAGAAGCAGGTCAAATATACTTTTATATGTTTTTAGCTTTGCACTGGACAAACTAACAGTCTAAGTATCTTGGCTGATTGGGTTAAAAGGAAGTATAATGGATAGTTCCACGCATGAGAAAAACAAGATACTGTACCCGGGGAAGGAAAATGCTCCTTTATTTCTGCTTAGACTTGCAAAGGCCCTTTTCTCTGAGTTCCGAAAACTTCACAGGCATCTAATGATGAACAGCTGTTGTAGAAGAAGCTTAAGCTCATGTCACTGTTGTTTATAGTATTTGAATTTATAGTTCTGAAGTGGCACCTGTTATCCAGGTGCCATCCAATATTGTTTGGCCGGCGTGTGCAATTCAAACTTGAATCACTTCCACGCAGGAGCCTCATTAAATACAGCAAACTGTGTGTGGGATACAATATTATTTAAATTTTTCCTTGCCTGCAATATGCATCAGTTTGATTTCATTGCCCAGTAAAGAGGTGAAGGAGCTATAAGGGCGTCTGCTGTGGGTGGTTTTCAAGAGAGAAGGGATTAGGCCGCGCTTTAAGTCTCACTTTTTGGGGCACCAGTGTGAGTGCTGAGAAACAAGTGGTTTCTGAAAGGAAGAGAATACTTTTGGAGTTGTCATCATCTTGATGCTCCCTATGGAAGGTTTAGTGCCTCTATGGGAATGGTAATTAAAAAAAAAAGATTCTGGTTTTGCTCTCAGTAATAGAATAGTTCTTCACTTTATCCTTAGTTGCTTTCAAATCTGAAGAAGGACCTATTTGTCTTCTGAGTTAGAAGACCGATATCACTCTTTTCTTGGAAGGTATTTAATGCAATTATTAGCCCCACTTGAGGAACAAAGTGCAGTCACTATTGAGAACTTTGGTTTAAATGTTCCATTTTGGGGGTTTTGGGTATCTTCCTATCCAGTTCATTTGCTGTGGTTGTCATAAAATTCCAAGTGCTTGCATTCAGCCTGGTGGTCATACCATCAAACTCATTCAGCAGCAGAAGTGAGGTACAAGGAGTGAGGTTAGTAAGTGGACTGTGCATGTTGTGTGGGGATAGTGCTCTGTATTGTTTGTAATAAATGCTGTAACTGAAGCACTTTTTGCATTGTTAAATGCCAGGGTGTTTCTGGGCTTCAGGTACATACTGACTACAAACCAAAAACCCCACTCCTGAAACTGTAATGTAAAAATGGTAGGTTAGAAAAGACCAAACCCCAAACTGTTTACCCTAAAACTGTGACTAAGTAATTATTTTACCAGGTAACCTGGGCTGAAATTGCCTTGACCTTGTTTACACTGTTCTCAGATGTATCACTTATGAAAGGCAATAATTTTCTGAAGTGATGACAAATATCTAATAGGGAATGAGCTTATTTTAGCTTTTTTTCATTGCTTTGATATCTAAATGTGAGATTATTTCGAAGAAATATTTTGGTACCTTTCTTAGTATCTTAAATGGGTCCTGAAATCCTTAGTGGGCTGCCTTTAAAAATCTGTTAGTAAGTTGAAAAAGTAGAAATTGTTCAGAAAGGTGTTTTATGTGAGGGGCCTTTCAGTTTTTTGAGTGATGGTGGTCTAAGTTCTTCAGTTGCAGTGATGTTTCTGTATGGGAGCTATTCAGAATAGATAGCCCATTGTGAACTTTTTAATATAGATTTTAATTAGAGTGCTATTCCTACCACCTGCTGAAGTAGAGTTGGAATGTCTGCTGACCTGAAATGAATGCACGTGTTCAGTATTAATACTGCATGTCTGGATCCAGACAGCAATCTTTCATTTTGACATGCACATAGTCAAAGTAAATTAATGTTTAAAATCTGAATACTTGAAGTTCAGCCAGAGTGCATTCATAATTATCTTCAGGCGAGGTTAAATAGAAATGCATATGCTATTTTTATTCTTTATTTACAGTCTGTACAGGTAAAATTTGTGATAATAATATGTAAGTTAATTATGTTAACTTGTTTTCTTCCTATTTGTGAACAGTATTTATTAAAAGATTTTAAAACATTGCAGTGACAGCATTCAGATTCTGCATGGTTCAGTATGCACTGTGTGGATTTTTTTCATGTATCTTGAAAAACTGATCTAATTTGTTTTCTAGTTTCTAGTACATAAGTCTTAGAAATTATTACTTTGTTTCAGGAAGGTCGAATATGTTGTAGATTTTGTGGTCAGACAGCAAACTTCTGTCTCAGAAGAAACATTTTCCAATGAACAGCATTGTGGCCTTTCAGAGATTTGATTGCGACCTCAGCAGTTCCCTCCCTTAACATGTGTATTCTTAAACCTCCCAGAAGAAGGTAATTAGTCTAAATATTGCCATTTAGTCTACCCCCGATCGCACTTTTTTGACTTGTATATTTAATATTAATTTTCAACTTGTATATTTAAATATTAAAAATATTTTAACTTGTATATTTAAAAGAGAGCTGCAGCTCTGACAACACGTTTTGACAGTAATTTTTGATTGTAAGTCAAGTAAAGTTGAAGCACTTAAGTACTTCTCAGCCAGCACAAAACTTTAAAATGTTGCAATACTGAGGTTCATGCATGTGTCTGCAGAAATGACAATTATTGGCAAGAAAGCTGATCAATGTTCTGCTGCATCAATTGCTTTTAACAGTAACATGACAGCGGGAAATCTTTCCAGTGATTCTCTTCTTTTTGTTTGTTAAAAATTAATAAATAACCCTGATGATTAATGGAGGTCATGTTCAAAGATTCAAAGACTGAAAAGCCTATTGGTACATTATCTGTTTTAATTCTGGTGAAACTTTAAGGAACACAGGTCCAAAGCTGTTACCTGTGGAACAGTGTTTCTAAGTATTTCAAAGAAGCCGACAGTGTTTTAAAATCTGAAACTTACCAAGAACATAAACTTGTGGAAAGCAGTCAAACAAAACAGACCATCCCATCCCCCCAAAGCACCCCGATTTATTTTGAATTATGAACAAATACAAAAATGTTTGCGTTAGTGTAACTGCATCTGCATGTGGATTGTGTTAGAATCTGAAAGAGGTGTTATCCTGATACTGGTTTTTGCTGGTAAATGTCATCTCAGTGAATTCACTGAGTAAATGTAAACACTGATAACCTGTAATAAGTGAGCTCTGAATGGAAAGTTCTGCTGCTGGCCAATGAAAAATCTCTTCTTTTGAACTCATGACTGATGACTGCTAGCTGTACAAAGAATGAGCAAACAGATTTTTTGTACTTCTTAGTTTTTCCTTCATTAGATAACTTTCTAGCTTGAATTCAAGTTTTTACTTCACGGAATTTCTTGAGTGTGGAGATTATTGGTTAAATTTTCTGTTCCAGTATTCTACTGTGTTCTATTTATAGTGTTGGTGGGTTCACCTGTTAGCTTGCTTCTAGAAAGATTCATCTGTGATGAATCTTACAGCAGTTTTTCTTGTTTCCTAGTTGACTGTGAATCTGTTTGTAAGCTATCTGCAGGGCAAAAAGAGATTCCTCACTTTTTCTTGTCTTACTTGCCTCTAGAAAGAAATAAATATTGCTTTGTGTCCTTGATTTTACAGCATGAGATACGTGTGATTGCAGAGCTATGTGTTTTTGAGTAATGATGGTTTCATTGTATTATGCTTTGAAATACTAATTTTTTAGCTGTGTAATTTTTTGATCTTCAGGTGAAAAGTAACTGCATTTCTCATCTGCTGACTTTTCGTGGTTGTCAGGAGTTTTTCTTTAACTCTTAAAGGTTTTTTTTGCTGTGTTACTTGCATGAGTAAAAAAGCCAACAAAACCCAGCCAAGGATCAGGCTATTGCTACATGTACTTCCATTATGCTATCTCATGTTCTTATCACTATATCCACATCTTAAGTTATCATAGTCTTCTTCTATGGGATTGTGTTCTAACAAAATACAAGGTACCAGAATCACATACTGAGAACATCAATCAAGGAAAGAGAACATTGCAGCTATCAGGAGTAATAATTCTCAAGGTTTTAACTGTGTCATTTCAGTAATTAGGTAATTTAAGTCTTCATCTTAATATGGCATAAATCAGCAAAAATTACTTTTTCTAAACCAGCTTTTGGCCTACTTCACTGGTCGTCCAATCCCTGGTGCAAAACAAACACCACATTTCAACAGAAATTTTTCTTCTGTGTTACCACATTATGAAGAGAGAAACATGTAAAGTGTGAAATGTTATGAGGAATGCTTTATGACTCTTACTCTTAAATTCAGTGCAGCTGTTGTATTTATGCAGACTTTCCTTCTTGTTCCTCTTAAGCATCAGATAGTGACCATTGCAAATATGTAACTATTAATGTCTGCCTACAAAGTAGTGCAATAATAACTCGGGGTTCTCTTCAGCAAATGTTACTGTGTCTTTTGCTATGGTCTGACAGGCATGACCTACATTTAAGAAAGCCCTCTGGGTCTGTCTGGTTCATTACTGTCTACTTGCAGATGCTTCTTCATAGATGGTTAGTTGAGATGGTTTTGCGGACCTCTAGGTTTTTTTTTGCTACATTTTGCTGCAGTGGTTTTGCAAATTCATGTTCTCCAGTAGTAAGAGCCTGGCTTGCTTAACAGAATTTACATGGAGCTTAGTTTTAAGCATCTTTCTGTCTTTCTAATAGCAGTGTTGAGAGCATTTTCATTTTTATGTCACTGAGCTTCAGGTTGTTCTGGGTTGTAAATATGTATTTACAAATGAAATGTCCAGTCTCTCTCTAAATTCTGCTTGAGAGCCTGTTTTCAGTGGACTGTTGGAAATGGTTTTGAACATAGTTTCAAGGCATTTCCAAACCAGTGGATCTTAATAGTTAAGGAGACTGCCTCATATTTTCTCCTTTACTAATAGTAGGCTGCTTGTTGTAACTGGCATAACTTTTAAAGGTAGTAATGATCTTTAAATTCACCAATACTGCTTGTGTTTGAAATGCTAATCCAGAAGACTGTATGGTTTGTACAATTATTAATACTCTTTGTCTGTGTTGCTTGGTAGTTAAGAGGTTAAGCAGTTCACGGGGGGTGGTGGGGCCGAACAAAAGCAGTTTGCATTTTGTCAATTTTCAACTTCAGATATCAGTAAATCATTGCAGCAGCCTTCCTTATCAGTTGTTTGCACAAAAAAATAAGTGGAATGGGGGAGTGGAGAAAACCTGTTAGAGTTGTGTCTGAGGGGACCATCTGCTGTGGTTCCCAGTGTTGGAAGTGTGATAAGGGATAAGCTGTGTAAACAGAGGTACCACAAAAAAAGGCAGGCCTGGTTCAGGGTGGCATATGTACGATTTGGATTTGGGTTGATAACAGCCTTAAAAAGTCAGGGATCTCAGAGTAAAAGTCTGTTAAGCAGAGGAGTGATGTATTTAATCTAAAACTCCAGATGTAGCTTATTAGCATGAGTTTGCCTTTGGACTAACTTGTGAAGCTTTCTTCTGATTTATTGGGACTTCTACAAACAGAAAATATGGATGAGTTGCATGGTTAATCCAAATATTAGTACAAAACACTGACACTTTTTTGTGTTTTGGAAATGTTCACTAGCAGTTTGTATTAGTGCTTAATCAGCAAAAATAGATAAAGATTTGAAGAATGACCAGCAATGTTAATAAATGTTTGATTTTTGGGGAAGAAATAGCCAGGTGGCAGAATACGCATGGCCATATGAACAGTCAGAGGATAAGCTGATTGGTGACTACTCACCTGGCCACAGGTGTCTGTCGTGTATCCCAATTTGATGTGTGTATCTTAGACCTTTGGAAAAATGTGAAATAGAAAGAGACTGCCTCTGGAAGTAGGGAGGGGGTTTCCTGAGCCTCTTGTGTGTCACGCAGTGGTTGCTCATTACAGCAGGGTGGGGTGGCTGCCAGTCCACCTGCAGTGTAGGGAGTGCTGCATGGATCAAAGAGCCTTAGCTCTGTTTGGACTAAGGCATCTGTTGCTAAGGCCTCTCTAAGTAGCTAGTTCCAGTTTAAATTTCTCTGTTGGGGTCACTCGTGCCTGGTTTTATGGTGACTGAAGTACTGGAAAATGGAGAGTGGTTTTGCATTAAAAATGAAGTTAAACTTTTCACCTGCCAGTTTCTGGCTACTTACCACAGTGTTTAGGGGAAACATATGCACAGTTCGGAATTTTTTGGTTAATGTGAGACTTTTGCTACTAAGATTCCTTCAGCCATGTGTAAGAGCTAGCTGGGATGAACTCTTTGGGAAAACCACACATAGAATAATGTTCTGAGGGAAGGAGAGTACGATGAGCTGCTTACTACTTGTCCAGGACTGTCTCCCTTTCCATCACACAAACTCTCCTCTCTAGTAGGCACTTTGAGAAGGTAATGATTTCTTTCAGTCGGTGATGATGTGTGGAAACTGAAAAGGTGCCAATACCTTTGCCTTGCTAACTGCTGGAATGGGATATGCCACATTTGGGGAGACTTAACCTGGGTGGATGTTGGCCAGCAGGTATGTGGTTTTACTCCTTTGGGGTGGAGTAGCTGCTATGAACTATTACCCTCTGTGAGGGGTTGATGCCTGGAATTTGAGGTGCAGAGGTTTGGAACAGGCTGGAACCTGCGGTCTGTCTCAAACCTTTATGAGAAAGAAGGAAATTTTCAAAAGAGAATTTTGAGCAGGGCTGACCTGCAAGACTTTATTTTCTGGTGACTGTACAAGATGTGAAGATTTCTGTTTCTTGTTATTGAGCCAGTAACAGCATAAATGTATTATTTTCCTAACTTTGGGATCTGGCAGCAGGTTTATAATAGCCCTGTTTAAAATATATGTGCTGCTTTCTCTGATGAATGCTCCCAGACCTTTCTCTGCAGGGCTTGACTGATGCCCCTGCTGCACGTGCAAGGAAGTGATGCCAGTCTGGTAAGATTTGCATCTGTGGTGTCCAGTGATGGGACAAAAGGCAATGAGCGCAAACTGAAATACAAGAAATTCCATTTAAACATCAGAAAAGACTTCCTTTTTATAGTGATTTTGATCAAATCCTGTAACTTGTCTCTTGAGCTGAAGAGTCTCCATCCATGAAGACATTTAAAGCCCAACTGACCACAGCCCTGAGCAACCTGCTCCAGTTGCTCCTGCAGCTGAGGATGGGGGTTGGACTGGAGGATCTCCATAGGTCCCTTTCCACCTCAGCCACTCTGTGATTCTACAAAATACTGTAAGCTTCAGAAGCTTCTAGATAAGGAGGAAGATATTGGGGAGGGGAAAAGACTTTTATTTCCTTTTTATACAAAGTTTTCTGAGTTGTGGGTGGTTTTTTTTCTTCTGCTTATATTACTTGCCAAAATTTTCCTTGGTGTTTATACTTTGTCTGTGGGTCTGCCCTTGGGTTACTAGGATTTCACGAGGTGTCTTTAACTCTGCTGTGGAGGTGGGAGGCTGGTTTTCTTGCACTTATGGGAAGTGAGGAAAGACAGAAGAATTTTCCATAATTTTCCTTTATCTCATGAAAGGTGTTTTCTCTCTCATCTTTAGGTAGTTCTTATGAAGTTGAATTCTGTACGAATCTAGTGCTACTGTCTTTATCACTTTTTAAATTAAACTTCCCAAGTCTCAGTAATAGTAAGAAGAAAAGTGATTCTGCTACCATTTCCTTTGATCAAACTATGATCAAAACTTTAGAAATGATGTACTGTTTGGAAGAGTGGCTTCATTTTTTTTTCTCTCAGTTCTGGCTCAGTTATTGATTATGTGTGAAATACTATTGAGGGATGAGAAAGAACTCAAAGTGAGCTTAAAGTACTTCTTAAAAATAAATTTTCAAGGCTGAATGCAGCACTTTGTCTTTATTAAACCAATTGATGTTTCTTTTATACTGTTTTCGGTTTGTGAAGGTTTTCCTCTTTTCCTGACAGCCTTTTACCTTCATGCTATGGAGACCTTCACCTTTTATTGCTAGGGCTTAGTTATACTTCTATTGATTCTCATCTTGGTAGAATATTATACTCTGTAGAGAGAGTTTGATATGTAAGGCTCTTTACCCAGAACTTTGATTGAAATTAATGGGACACTCGCTGGGTGGTAGAAGTTGCTGGTTTTTCTTGGACCTTGCAAGAAGAAGATATAAAGAGCTTGTCTTTTGTTGTAGAGGATGTGTAGGAAATGGCTCATTGCGGGTATATCCCTGTAGAAAGAGTAAGAGGCAGAAAATGTGACCTGGAGAATTTAAGTGGGTACCTGTTCGTTATCCAAACAAGATAAAGTATGTGGATGTATTTCTACATGTTGCTTAAAATGCTGATTTAGTGTATTTTTGTTCTTGTCAGCAAACATCTGGTATGCTACAAATAACCTGTTCTCCTTAGGATATTAAAAAAAATCGAAGTGCTTTAAATTACTGGGATTCTGCTTGACTACACGTACATAATTATGAATAAGTTGGTGGCTTAATTAATGGCACTTTAATAATTCTTTTACAATTAGATTGAGTGATAGAAAGCAATTGCAAGCTAAACTAACTGTGAAGTTATTTTGCACATTGTTCCTGTGTCATCTATAACATATGTTTATTAATACTTTCTTTTGCTATAATTTCATCCTGGCTTACTGCAAATTCCACACATTATGAAACAAAGGATACTGTTTCATATAACCATGATAACAATATTTCAAATCTGTCCTTATCTCTGGTCTGCTGCATTAAAAAGATTACGAGAGGAGAGCATTGTGGGTCAGATGCAGGATTTTGTTTTCTTTATTCTGATCTGCTATGGTCTTTTAAGTTTTTGTAGTGGTTTTGAAAGTCTGTCTTACCTGCAACAGCATATGTTAGATGCTTGTTTCTTTGTAAACACATCTGTCCTAATTATGTTGTATTCTTTTCATGTTTTGAAGCCAAATATTGGAGGCTATGTAGCCAAAACCTGCACTCAAACTCCTGTCTGCTTTTTCTCACTTGAAGAAATAAAGTTAACCTTTCCAGGCATTATTTAATTTGCTGGAGACCTTTAAGTTGCTTCAACACTGAGTTCAGCTTTCTGTTTGCTCTTTTCCAGTTTCTGCTGTTGTTCTGAGATTTGCTGCTTCAACTAATAAAACTAACTAGAACTTGAAGAGTGTGGTTTTTGCTTTTACAACTGATTAATTTAGTTTCCATTGAAAGTAATTGCCAAATGAGTGGAGTCTGTCAGCCTGCCATATACCTGGAATATTCTGACAATGTAAGCTGTCTAAAAGATGAATTGTGTGTGGGGAAGACCACATGTCTTTCCCTGGCTTGTGTGGTGGAGAGGTGGACGAATAGAAGGGAGTGCAGACTGATGGAGAAATAATCTTTCGGATAGCTCCTTTTTTTCATATTTCCTCTTTAAAGTCATCTTTTATTTGTGCTGACTTTAAAAACCAGTGTTTGTAAGATATCATAAAAATGTAATTCATTTGTCTCTTTAATAAGACTAAAGAATTCTTTATAGATGGAAAAAATTTAAAGAAGTAATGATTATCAAACTGAAAAGTTCTCTTGTCTTGAATTTCTATCAGGTCCGAAATTGGTTTAGGTCACTCAGTTACTAAATGCTGATATAAGTAGCATACTGAAAGCTTTGGTAAGAGAAGCAACAAAGATGATCAGGTAATGAAAATGTGCAGTCAGACACCTTCCTTTGCTGCTGTTCCAAATCATGGCCACCTGATTTCTGCTGCTGGTGGCTGGGAAGCAGGAGGTGATTGGCACACGGATCCCTTCCTCGGAGCACAGCTTCGGTGTCTGGTGCAAATGGGAAGGGGCTGTGGGCTGCTGGCGGGGGCATTCAGGGGAGCAGGCAGCTCGCAGCCAGTGCCCAGTGCTGTGGCTGGGCATCGGCTGTGGGATGTTGCTCCCAGCTGGTGCTGCACTTCACTGCTCTGCAGCCTTGTGGGCCGCTCATTGGTGTGTCAGACCCCAGAAAGCTAGGAAGGATCACTTACTTTTACACATTGGTCCTGGATCTTCAGGCTTCTTGGAATACAAAGAAAATACCTTGCAATTGTATTTTTGTTCTAGAATATAGATCTCTGCTTCTGTGTTCTCTGAGGCAGATAGATCAACAGGGCACATGATGTTCATAAAAACTCACAGAAGCAGTTTTGCTGTTCGCTTTAAGGCGCAAAGCAGCTTTCCCCTTTTGCTTGTACTTACCTTAGGAATTGTAGAAGAGCTGTGGAACACATGGCAGGTAATCAGCAAAACATTTATCTTTGTGTGTGTGTGGATGTTTTTTTGGTGCATTGTCATTAAATAGCAGTGTGGATAACACAATCCTTTATCCACAGTCTACCACACTGGGCAGTTCCCTAAAATAAAATTTAGCAATGTTTGACTAGAAATCTTATTTTATGTGTACAAGAAAAAATGTTCAATCTGCGGGATCAGGAGGGTGAGTTTGGTAGCTGCTGTTCAGAGTTGAAAATAGGGGGCAGCTGTGTACTGGGGGGTTTGTTTGTACTGGGGTAGACTGTTTTGGGGGGTGTTTGGGGGGAAGTAGAGCTACCACCATATAGGAGGAGAGGCAGGCAGACCCTGTACGTGGGCACTGCATGCATCTCAATTAGGGAACAGGAGGAAGCAGTGGGAGTGAAAGTGGCTGTCATTAGGGAATTGGGAGAGCAGGACCTGAAGTCTGGTTTTGTGTAGCTCGGAGTGCCCCAGTGCTCAGCCTCACCAGTTCTTGCACCAGCACAGTTCTGCCAGAGTACAGGAACCTTAAACTGTGAGCTGCATGATGCCAAAAGCTGTAGCTTTGATACTGCTGTTTCAGAATGTACCAATTCTAAAAAAAGTGTGGCATAACTAATTTGTTCACGTTTTGAATGATACAGGATTTTAACAGCAGTGACAGCATTGTGGTCTGGTTCCTTCATTTCATGCCATATGTCACACTTGTAATTTAATTCTGAAAAGTGCTTGCATAATGATTTAAAAGTGCTTTAAGTACTTGACAGTACATCATCAGTGGGGGAGAAGTCAGTTTGAGTCTGTGTGAATTCCCTTCTAGTCCTTTTGACTAGATTATTCAGCACCTTGTTTTAAAGACAGATGATATGCAAGTGTCTTTTGAAAGTCAATTGTGTAACTTGAAAGTAGTGCAGAAGTGTTAATGATAGCACCAGACAGAACATTGTGATGCACGACACAGCATGAAAGACTTGAGCCTCCTACACATGCACCTTGCCACGGGGCCTTTGTGGTGTCACAACTCCATGGCTTAATATCCATCA
Source organism: Monarcha castaneiventris obscurior (assembly GCA_026261815.1). NCBI lineage: Eukaryota > Metazoa > Chordata > Aves > Passeriformes > Monarchidae > Monarcha > Monarcha castaneiventris. The sequence continues at coordinate 5,416,761 of JAMPIT010000059.1, read as the reverse complement.
GACACATCCAGTCTTACAACCTATAACCGCTATAGCCTCTGCTGAGCTCCTAAGGCCAGCACATTTAAAGCTCAGTGAGGTTTTGGATGTTGACTTGGACTCAGGATCCTAAGCTCACCAGGCATGCTTGCAAGGTGGTAACAGAGGTGGTAACAACTGTGATTAAATGTGGTCGTCTTTTCTTTGACTCCCTGAATGCTGAATAAAGGGCAGGAAAACCCCCAATATTTTAGCAATCTAATGAGGGTTTTTCATTTGATCACAAAGTTGTAAACTGCAGAGACCTAAGCTTGCAGGGGCATATTCCACATTTTTTGAAAAATAAGGTATTTACACATCTTGCACACTTTTTTTTCTATCCCTTGAAGACATCTGCTTCAGTTTTTTCTTTTTGTAGAATACGAGCTCAGATTTAAGACAAAAATGTAAGAACAAAACCCACCCAAACCTGCTGTTAGTGGAATCTGTGCTGATAGGTTGGGATCTGAGATCTTCCTGCGACTGGTAGTTTTTGTGAGAGCTGAGCACTGGTTAAGAGAGGAAACTTCAGTTTTAGAGCGTTTACTTATATATTTATAGAGAAAATATGACAAGCATCTTCTGAAATGGCACATATTTTATCATTTATGCACCAAACCTTAGATTATGCCATAGGATCTGCTTCCTTTCCAATTAATGAGTTAGGCAGCTTTGTGGGGAGTGTGTCTTTAGGAGTGCCATGCAAAGAATGAAATGTATTTTTTATAAATGTGTAATAAATTAACTTCCTTATTTGAAAAATGCAATTGCTTAAATGACAAAGCAGCATGGGGGCAATTTGCTATTTTGTAGAGTTTATTTTTAGCGCATGTTGTCTGAAATTTGTTTTTTGAATAGTTAAATAATGAATGGCTCTAAAATCAGACGATAACTGTTGTTATAAAAATTCTATTCTTGTAGTTTCCAGTTCTGAAAGCATTTGCTATTTAGTCTGAGTTTTGAACACATTTTCTAACGTTTAATCAAATAAATCTTAATAGATTTCTGAAAAATCTGTTTACTAATGGACTAAGGGTTTTAGTTTTTATGTGAAGTACAAGGACAGAGGCTTTCATCGCTAAGTAGGTAATAGTCTCAGAAATTTTGAATGTTAGCTGTTGACAGTCAGAATTTTACCGTGAGATGCTGTCTGTCCAGAGATTGGCACAAAACAGTTTTATATTTCTATATTAAATTGTTGAAGCTCTAAAATAATTAATTTTTTGTATCTTTAAAAAAATATCACTTTTTATTCTGTTTTAAAGAGATGCTCTTTGTTTGCTATTATTCACCAGTTCTTTTGTTATTATACAGAACTTCTATTTTAAATCAGCACTATTTCTCCTGAAAATTATCCTGAGTGCAACTGAGTTTTACTTGATTTGTTTTCTTTTGGATTGATAAGCCCTGAGGTAACAGAGTAAAATATGTCTTCTCTTCATAGTTAAGGCATCCAAATACAAAGTAGTAATAACAAGAGGATAGTTGGCCCCCCTGCCTGCCATCTGTGATGGCCAGCTGCTGGATTGCACTGCTTTGTATTGGAGGAAAGGCACACGTTGGAGTTGCTGTGAGATGAAAAGCTGGCCATGGGAACACTGCTCCCCAGGAACATGCAGCCTGCCCTGGGGTACTTCTGTGGGGCAGGTACCCCTTAATCCCTCACATTCTGTACATTCAGTTACACACGTGGTGTTTGCAGTGAGCAGCAGAGAGGGGGTGGGCTGCCCGAGAGGGCTCGCTGTAAGGGAGCAGCACTTCCCATCTGTATTCCCTTGGTTCTAGTCGGTTCAGAAGCAGGTAAGTGGCTGTCACTCGTGCACATGTAAAAGCTTTCCCGTGTGTGGGCCTGTGCAGACCAACACTTGGATTCTTGCTTCTTTGGGCAAGGTGGCCTTCAGGGCTGTCCACCTGAGCTGCTGCCTTGGCCAAGCAGAGCCTCTCTGTCCCTGCCAGAATGCTGGAATAGTCATCCATCAAATGTGGCTTAGATGTCATTGCTTCCCATGGTATGGGTTAAAAAGGGAAAGAAGAGAGGAGGAAAATAATAAGAGTGAACACTGAGATCTCCTGCAGAGATTCAGGAAGGAATAGTTTTATGCAGTAATATTCATAAATTTATTCTACATAAATTCTCAAGAGATTAAAGTTCTAGTTTTGGTTTAGTTTTTGTTTGGTTTTTTTTGAAGCTACTCCTTCTGTTGATGGATGGTTTCTTTAATGTATTCAGACAGAAATTGCATGTACAACATAGTAGGGCTTGCGTTGAAGAAACTTATGGGGAGGCATAGAAAGTTGTTGGTGAGACACAGAGGGAAGAGAGACAAGAGGAGCAAGCTGAACCTTTGCTCTGATCAAGAGTCTGAAAATGCTTGCTTTTGTGGTGAAAGTGTCTGATTTGAAAGATGGTGAAAGAAAAAGAGCAAAGCTGTCTTGAAAGCTGGGGGTTATTTTTCCTACTAGTGTCAAAATGACCAGGATTGCTAAAGCTAACAAGCTGGTTTTTCCTTCTTTTTAAAATGATGATAGTAACAAAAGCATCAGGTCTATCAGTATGGTGATTTGTCTGTAGTCATTTTAATTTACGGTTTGATTACGCTTTGCTTTTCTCTGTTACGGCATGTGCCTTATTCTTGGTGAGAAATGACCAATTCTTTTGTGTTGCTTTTGTGGTTCTATGAATCCTTTTTTCCTTGATTTAAAGCAGTGCCTATGATTAAAGTGGTATGAGCAGTACTGAGTTACTGGACAGACACGGCTAATTAAGGGAGCTGTGAAAATGAGGTTTGATGTAGAGAATGAGCAGTGAGAAAATGCTCAAAAATGAGAGTTTCAGCTCATACTAGGTGAGAAACGTTGGAAGGGATATGACTTGTTACACTACTGTGTTGCTACTGTTGTGACAGGCAGCTAAGCTAAAACCACAAAAAGCTAAATTATAAAATACAGTGCTTTTCTATGTGCTGTAAGCTTAGCTCCTGAAGTTCATTACTGGAAGTATCTTCAGGGCCAAAGATTGAGGAATGAATTCAGTGTTTATAAATAACAAAGTATTTTCTTACCTCATAAATTAGGCGAGGTATCATTACCTATGGGCCCAGAAGCAGCTTCTTTCATAACTCACTTGCTCTTATGTTTCTGACACCTTCTTGTGAAAGAGCCTGTGTGCCCTTCTGCCAGACTGCTAGACAAAGAGACTGGCCAGTGTGTCAGCAGTAAGGAAATTGCTAAGCAAAAAGAGCTTATCCTATACTACTATTATTTTGCATCAGCTAGCTGTCCAAGGACTGTGTGGAAGAAGTTGTAAGGATTATTTTTTGTTCAGATAATAGTCTTGTAATTTGTGCAGCTTTCAGTGCGGAGAACAAAAACGTGCCTATTTTATGAAATCACTGGGTTTTAACAAACAGCAATAATATTAAGTAAGTGTGAAAATTGTTAAGAAAATTTATTTTCTTCATGAAGATTAAGTACTTGCACAGTGTCAGAAGGGTTTCTGCAACTTTCATAAATGTAGCTGGCATTTGCCTGTCAGAAAGATGTTAAAACTCTTTGCAGTATTTAACGTTTACAACCTCTACACAAACCTTTGTTTCATACTGTACTGCATTTTCTGTCTTCATTCATCACATGGGTGTTGGACTAAACTTCTTGGCTTTTGTATTCCTAAAACATATCACTGTGTGTGAAATAGAGATGTATATAGCCACTGCCTGATCCCAAAGCCTGCTAGAGAAAGAGATTTACGTATCTCTCTCATTGTACTTCTGCCTATACCTCTTTGAATGAAAATATTATAGAGTAAAATTTAAAGAAGTGTTCTCCTAAGTGCAGTCTCTGTCTGGTACAGAAGTGATTTCAAAATGACATGTAGTCTAGTGTAGAGAAAGGGGATGGTGCTATCTAACACAAAACGCCTCATGTTGCATAGAGTTTCTAAATGGTTTATAAGTAAGTTTCTAACAGTGGACGAAAAGCTTAAGGAATAAAAAACGATGACACCACCTGAGCACATTCTCCTCCTAGAACTGCTCAGGTGAAGGGAGGAGGAAGCAGAGGCTTTTCCATGTGTCCTACTGAGTTTTTGAGTCCTTTGGTTCCGTCCAAAATACACGTTTACATAAATGACAAAGGAAAAGTTAACCATCAATTAATTGGTAAAGAAAAATGCTCAGCAATTATTCTTACCATGTGAAAATGTGAAATTTTAGAATTCACAAAGGTCTATGTTAAAGTTGCACAACTACTTAAGCGTAGAAAGAAGTATATTTTGTGGTTAGCAAAGAAGGATTTTGGTAGAGGTTATAACTTACTTAGAGACTGGAATTCAGAGCAGGCTATTATTTTATGACGTGAGTTTTAAGTTTAAGTTGTGCTTCTTGACTACAGTAAAATAGCTTTACATAACGATGCTTAACCTTGAAGCCTTGCTGTCTTACTTTTCAAACCAAGCTGATATTCAAAGCTGCTTCAAAGTAGCAAAGTCATCCTAAAGATAACATTTAATCTTTGCAAGTGTTGAAGTGGTGACATGTTTTGTGGCTAGCGTTGTTGAAAGACTGTAATGGTTAAGAATTTGCTACTATTCATGTGGTGGCATAAACTTCAGCATGTTACTTTATATTATTTTGTCAGAAGCTACTGTTCATGATTAAAATTGTTTAAAGAAAAACAGATTTAATTTTCAGCATTTTTTGTTCTGACTGTAGAGTTCCATTGTGTCAAATGTTACAATTTGGTTGGAAGAGAAAGGTGGGCTTTTGGCAAAGGAGGAAAATATCTGTTCTTCTTCCGTGAAGTGTTAATTTAAATTTTTAATGTATTTTGGGCCATTTTTCAACTTCAAAAAGCTGCTGGTCTGAAATGACTAGAACACTAAGATTGAAATGAGAGATAGTGAGCTTCATAGCTCCAATTAGGAATGATGCAGAAAAATTTTATTTTTCTCCAAAATAAAATGGTAACTTGAAACCTTTTCACTGACATTTAATGAGAATTTCTTCAACATTTATATTGATTCATATATAAAAGGGGAAAAAAGTTCTATTTGAAAACCATTGAAAGTATAGTTTGTAACACTGTAAGGATCTGTTCCACTTTTTTTGTGAATTGATATTTAATGAAATGTTAAGTGTTTCACTTCCTATATTTTTTCAAATGGAAGATAGATTTTCTGTTGAACTTCAGTATTGATGTGTTTGAAATACATTATCGCTGAATTTGAAAATGAAACAATTTCAAACTTAAATAGGTTTTTTTTTTTTTTAAGTAGAGGGAAACTAAATTTACAGTGCTGTGAGGTAAACAATTTGCTGGTGCAGACTTGATAGAAATTAATTTGAGCAGCTTATTCTGCCAGCTCATCGATGAGGTGGTTCTTGTGCTCAAAAGTCTGCTGGAGTTACTGGGAGTTGATGACATGGCATTGGAAACTGAGCTACAGTAATGTGCCCTCAGATTTGCCTGCAGCAAACATTTAAAACACTGGCTTGAACTGTAATGGCACCCTAGCTGGGGAACGTGTTCTTGCTGCCTGTTCATGTACAGCTCTCCTGCCAATCATCTGCTTTTGTATATAAGCTCTTCTTTGTAAATTGCACTGAAGGTGAGATGGCACCTTCAGTAAATCAGTTATCATGGGAGAGGGTGTGTAATAAGTTTGAAAAGTTTCAAGTGCAGGTTTGAGATTGCCTTTTGACGTTAAGTTACAACAGATGTTGGATTTGTTCCAAATCCTTAATAAGAGATGCGGGTTATAGTTTCCACTTGGCAGGTTACCAGCCTGAAGAAAAAGGCTTCTATTCATGCTGTTATAATGGAAACTATTCTCTTTACCTTAGTCTTCCACAAATGCAGCTCATTTAGTGGATAAAAATATCTCCTCATATTCATAAATTTCAGTCTCCTGGTTATTCATAGTTAGGCTGGTTTGTTGCTGTTTCAGAGGTCTTGGGCAATGCAGGCAGATTTGTACAATAGTGAGAAAGCCTCCTGTGAGGCTTGACTGATGCCTTCTTGCAAAGTAAAAGGAGCTGAAGAGAAGTCTGGTAGTGGCCTTAGTGCATCATTTGTTCTTCAAGGAGGAGTATTGACTTAAATCCTGGGGCATCACCTGCTGTACTTGGCTAGCAGGAACGGCGACAAGACGGCAGCTCTCGTGCTCGTGTTCCGGCTTCTGGGCTGCTCCTTTTGGGCAAGGAGGCCAGGTTACTGGAATGCTAAGAAGAGAAAGACATACTGTCCTTTTTGGCAAAAACATATTGACCAAAATAGTTTTTAATGCTGTATGTCTGTTTTCCAGAGGAAACCTAAACTAGGCTTGCTTGATGCATCACCTCAATAGGTGACTTCATAGTGCTGGTGGAGATGGAGATCTGTTGCTATGATGTGAATAGCAGGCAGAGATGTAGATGTTCTTCAAGATTGTTTTGCTTCATACATCTCATGCCTGTTCCCCAGTCAGAAAAGCATTCAGATACAGCCTTCTAACAATAGCACTTAAGCAGAATTCAGTGAAGCGTGGCACAGAAAGCAGGAGAGTTTTGAGCCACTGGTTACAGGACAGTTAAATACCAGCTTTTATTTCAAACTTTACAGTCTGGTGCACTTTTGCAGGAGCCAATATTAGCCTGAGCACTGAAACTTCACAGAGCTATAGTTGACCCTGGCTTTCATGGTCTTTATACCAGTGACTAAAAGAAGGTCGTAATTTTAAGAACAATGATACACTTGCAGCCCACACTGTAACTGCATCCTGTTTCTTGCATAGCACATTGTGGCAAAACAAAAGTCAGCAATGGCAGACATGTAATGGAAGAAGCCAAATGTGAAGGGAATTTGGAATGTGTAAGAAACACTTAATAGAAAATGCATTACTTCACTATTAATCTGTAAAAACTGGTCTAAATGATTCATGTGAAAACCGTTTTGATTTTAAAGTTTTCATCACTTCACATGTTTCAAGCTTTATTCAGTCTGTTTGGTTTGTTCTGTTAGATGTTAAACATGCATGTGCTGTCTTTCTGACTTTTTAATAACACTGCTAGCCAATTACATTATTCCTCTGAAGCAGAAGATGAAAATGGGAACAGCAAGTCTAAGGAAAAATACTAAAATCCAAGTCTGTAATTCTAATTCAAAATTATTTTTTCTTTTACTGAAAGCTAATTAATAGAAGTCCATAATTTCAGAAGTCCACCACTTTCTTAGTTTTGCAGTGGTTATTTGGTGGATTTGGTGAGGCTATGTTACTGTGTGTTGAGGTTCATGAAACACTTCTGCTTTAGTATAGTTGCAGACTTCTTTTTCAGTATTTGCTAAAGAAGTCTCAGTTACAAATTTGTAATTGCTTAGAACAGAAACTTTTTTTTCATGTTGGTTAATATATGGGGACTCTGATGCTACTGTCTGATAAAAAAACTATAAAGAGAGTTAATTTACCTAAAAAACCATGGCATTTGAGAAAATTAGTCATTATGATAGCTCAGTAAATCTGCAGTGCTACCTGAAGTCTCCTAATTTGAGGCTTGCATGGCATTTTAGGAATATTTTTTTTCTTGCACTGTTTTGTACTGATTTGTTTCTTATTGCGCTGTGTACTCAAGTTGCATTGTTTAAAAGGAGTTTAGGAAGTGGTGTTACATGTGCTTCATTTGGGGAAAAATTGTGTTCATTGAAAACAGTCTAACAAACCTCTCTTAATCCAGCATTAGTATGTCCTCGTGGAGGAAGTGTGCTTCCTGAATGTTTCAGTTTGACCCAACCTGTGCAAACTTGTGTTCATATGCAAACAGTCTGTGTGTTATAATAAATATGACCTCCTTTATTGTTTGATGTTTCTCAAAGTGTGGGTTTTTTTTCTTTTGGAATTTGCCTAATCACTTGACTTGGTATTTTGTATTATCAGGAGTGTGGATGTTATGGGTATGAAAAATATTACAATGTGCACACAACACAGAAAGGTAGTGTTACAGGCAGTGTTCCCAGGTTAAAATCTTTCATAGGTATTTGCATGCATTTTGAATATTGAATATTCCCAGGTTAAAAACCTTTGCAGGTATTTGCATAGATTTTGCATAGTGAAGCATTCATGTGCTTATTAGCCCCATACTATACTTGCAGTTAAGAAATTTGCATATGATTTGCTTTCTGTTGAGTGAAATAAGAATTTACACAGAATTCAGGGCATTAACTCTTTTTATGCATGACCTGTTACTGGGTGGAAGGTACTTCAAAAAAAATCTGGTACTACTTAGCATTTTATAACAAACACGAGATTTAAAAGGGCAACATGAATATGAAGTGTTTCTATCAGTAATACCTTTCAGGAGCACATGCGTGTGCTGGGTGACACGTTTCCAGATTTAATTGCATTTGTACCTTACTAAGGACTCAAATTTGAAGCTTGTTCTTCATAGCAGGTGCAGAAAAATAGAATTAGGGGATAGATTGATTGTGGGGTGTGTGTGTGTTTTGTTGTAGTTTTCTTTTTGTTTTCTCCCTTGGTTCTTCCATTCATTTGTTGCAGAAGCACTGATTCATTGCCACGTTCATGATTGATAGCATGAGCTGTTGATTTGTTGTGTTCTTGACAGTAAATTGCCATTTGTGTTCAGAATATTTCCTAGTTAATTTTGGCTTCCTTTTGAAGCATAATCAATATTCATTGTTCTTTCAGATCTACAGACTTGAATTGATATTACTCAAATCTTTGAAAACTTACTAAAATCCTACACTTTTTCAAAGAGTGGAGGAAAATAATTGTGCTTGAAGCCTGACTGTCAAGTCACTAACAAATTTTACTGTGTGGTGTTTTGTAGTTCCACAATATGTGTGTAAAAATCCTACCTCTGCATGTCAAAATAATCCAGCCACGTGTGCGTGACTAGTTCTTTTTAAGCTTGATTTGCTCTCAGTAAATTCTAAGTTGTGGTAACTTTATTACTTTGGTAATTCCAAGTACGCTTGCTAAACAGTAACTAATTTGCCTATTAGAATATTCGTGTAGGACAGTCAATTTTTAAAACATTTTCATAGGTTCCAGTGCCCTTAGCTGCATCTTCATGGCGTTGGGAAGTGATTTCCCCTGCTTTGGCTGCACGTCTCTTGCTGTAGGCAGCAGCCCCAGTGTGAGCAGCTGCTGTTGTGCTCCCTTGCCTGCCCAGCTGGGCCAGGGCAGATGTGCTGAGGCCAGGGCAGATGTGCTGCATTGCACAGTTTGCTACCTACAGAGGCTCTCCTTTGGCCTGGGGCATTTGTTTTTAACCTAGGTCGGATACCTGGCTAATCTTACAGTTGTATCATTGCAGTGAAAAGGTGGAGTGAGAAGGAGGAAAGCTGCTGGAGCTTGGGCTGCTACTAAAGGGAAGCTTTGTAAAGCTGTGTCCCAAGTCTGCTCAGTGTGTCAATTAACTGTAAATTGTGTGTGTGGGCCAGAACTGGCCTGCCAGTAGGAGAGAGGACCAAAGATTTTCTGTAAGGAATAAAATGGCTGGTTTTTCACAATGATTGACTGCTGTTGCTGATGGCTTCATGTTTCTTTAGCTTTACACATGTTACTGCAGTAGGCAGAACAATAAGCTATGTTTGAAAGCCTGAGCTTTGCCTGCAGTTTGCATATTTTATCTTTGAATACATACTTGGAGTTCATAAGACTAAGTTCAAAGAAAGTAACTTTTCTTTTTTCACATGCTCATGCTGATCTTGAAATATTAATTTATTTTCCCTATTTAAGTGATTAACAGGAAATGTCAACACTCTATGAACATCAGAAATTCAAAGTAGATCTGATTATGCAGGAGAAAGTATATTATGTAGTCTATCAGTGTACCTTGAAGGGGAAATGTGTTTTGAAACTTATTACAAAACAGATAAATATGCATTTTCTCCAAGAAATGTTCTCTAACTTTTGTATCTGAAAGCCATTATCAGTGATTCCAGAAATAGTTTCATATCTGTAGTAAAAATGCTTTGGGAATTAACAACTGAGATTTAAGAATTACTCTTGTACAGATTGATAGCCATTTTTAGGGAATGGGTAGCAGTGTTTCTGGGCACGTGAACATAGTACATGTAAAAGATGTTATGTAAAAAGGGAGTTTAAAAATGTTTCATTATCTTAATTGTACTAAAAATAATAGCAGCAGTGAATGAGAAAGCTGACCAAAAATCATCAGAGCCTTTTTTTTGTTCTGTTTCTGCTGATTTCCTCAACTGACTCCTATTAGTAACTCTGAACAGGCTGCTTTGCTTGCCATTCTGTGAGCATGGGAGAAATGCCATAACCCAAAGAGCTGGATTCTAGGCACTTGGTTGAATGATTTGTACAGTTTGTGACAGCTACCTTTACACAGTATATTTAAATAGATACAGATAGAGTGATGTCATAGGAGGCAAGATTTGGTAGGATTAGGGTAAGCACAAAACTCTGTCTTTTATAGGGAGGGTATTCTTTGGGGTAGACCTTGGTTTCAGTTTCTCCTCTTCAGATAGCTAAACACTTTGTGTTTAAAGCCTCTGGACATCACACCTGTAGTCAGGCAGTGTTTTGGGAGCTGGTTTGTGCTTCCTTACATGTGCTGTCATCTTGGTGGTTTTGAACTCATTTTACAGTGGTGCGAAGTGTCGACAAAAGATCATGGATAAAGACCCTGTTCCAGTCTGCCCCATATTCTTTCTTGTCTGAATACTGTCCTACAAATTAAAAATTGTTATCTGACTTTTTAGAAGGTATTACTGCTTGCTTTTATCCTCTGCACTGTGTAAAATTTTAAATCTTCTGGAAGAGAAGCTGAGCAGGGTTTTTAAGTTAATCACCACATAGACCAAAGCTGTATTGTGTATTTTAGCATTGCAGCTCATCTCTCCTGTAGAGTGAAAAAGATAAAAATAATCATTTCTCGTTAACTGCTGTGGCTGAATGTAGCTTTGTGAGTATTGCAGACACCTTGGTCTACTTAAGAGTATCTGGTTTTTTACTGAGGACTCTGGTGCAAGAGCAGGGACAGCATATGTTGCATTTTGTTCAGCTAGAGGCTAGTTTTGTTTTAAAGTATTGGACTGCCTGGGTTGTGTTTTACAAACAACTTGGATATCCAGGCTGTAGGAAGAGGGTAACAGTACCCTTGAAAGCTGTTGCAATAGAAGTTACCTCTTTCAGTCAGAGCTCTGTTAATTGAGATTACTTTTTCTGTGATGTTTAGCATCTGCTCCCTGAGACTAAGTAGCAGTTCCATTTTTCATTATAGGTATATAATTGCAATGATATTTTAATTATTGCTGTAGCTTTTAAGGCTTGTTTTACACTGTGGAGATGTTATTGAAAGCATTGCATAGGTAAAGAATCTTATCTCAAAATGTATAGCTTCTTAAGTGGATCCTCCCCTGCTCCTCAGCACTGGTGAGGGCACACCTGGAGTGCTATATCCAGTTCTGGGCTCCCAGCAGAGAGACATGGACATAATGGAGACAGTCCAGTGAAGTATGATGAAAACGATTAAGGGACTGGAGCATTCCTCCTATGAGGAGAGGCTGAGAGAGCTGGGATTGTTCGGCCTGGAGAAGAGAAGGCTTGGAGGAATCTCATCGATATGTATTAAATACCTTAAGGAAGGGTGCAATGAGACTGGAGCCAGGCTCTCTTCAGTGGTGCCCAGTGGCAGGCCAGGAGCCAGTGGGCACGCAGTGACACACAGCAGGTTCCTTCTGAACACCAGGACGCATTTCTTTTGCTGTGAGGGTGACTGAACATGGGCACAGGTTGCCCAGGGTGGTGGTGGAGTCTCCATGCCTGGAGATACTCAAAAGCCATCTGAACATGTCCTGGGTAGTTGACTGTGGGTGGCCCTTCTGGATCAAAGGATTTGGACCAGATGACCTCCAGAGGTCCCTTTCAAGCCCAGCTATCTGTTGATTTTTAGCTGTGGGGGAAACTCTTGTGCTATGTCTTCCATGCATTGCTTCCTTAAACAGAATTCAGATTGGAGGATGTGTTTGTGCTGCATCAAGGTAACAACCTTAACCCTGCCCAAGTATTGTGCATATTTGTGTATTTTTCCCACCAAAAAAAAACCAAAACAGTCAGCAGGGAGGAGCTTAACTAAGTACCATATGTTTTGATTTATTTTTAGTGTGTAAGCCTATCCTGGGTTTTTTGGTAAGGGTCTAAAGCAGGAATGCACTATGTGTATATGATTACTGTGGGAGAGAAAGAAAGAAGACTGATAAATACTTATCTAGTCTTGTTAAAGGCAACTTGAATTTTAGTATTCAATATAGTTTTGATCTGAATCAATTTTTGCAGTTTGCTGTAGTGATGGTGTGCACTTATGTGACACAGGGTTGGAATACGTGACTTAGAAATCTTTTCATTTAAACCCAAGGATACACTTACTGTCTTATGTCCATCAGCTGCTCTTGAGTTTGTTGGGGGCATAATGGGATTGTTTTGGGATTCAAGAATCAATTTACATTGTCAGAAGCAATATCCAGTTGGATTGTAATGTGTTTCACAGCTTGTGTGTACTTGACTTGTGACATAATATTCCATGCTGTGTTATAAACTGACGTAATGTCAGATATTTGGAAGTAAGGAGACAGATTATGTGGAGCAAATACCAACCTGTTCTTGACATTTGTGACCTGATATCATTAAGAATCAAAACTACATACTCATAGCTCAGCAACATTCTAGAATCATCTAATATTAATTTCATATGACAGAAAAGCCATAGGAGAATAGGAATAAGGTTTTAACATTGTGTCTGAGAGAATTAATTGTTTCCAGGTAATAGTAGCTAAACACCACTTTTAATCTAATTACAGTTTTAAATTTTTAAAGGCCACTGTATCTTTTTGGGACGCTTTATTATTTAGTGAGTGCTCCACCAGATTAGACTACTTCTTTTGTGAGGAGTCTTGGTGGATGTTCCTGTTTTTATTTTCATTCTGAGGTGGTAAATTACCTTTGAAAGTGCTAACACAAGATTTGGAAAATACACCCCATAAAAGTCATTATAGTCTGTACAAAATTTATGGGTAAGGCTGATTCTATTTTATTACATAAGTATTGAAGAAGCAGATGTGCTTTTGGATACAGAGACATGAGGTCTGAAATAAAAAGAGATGACTTGAAAGGTAAATGCAGGTTGAGAATGGCTTCGCAGTCACATATCCCTGAAAAAAAAGGACAGCGGAATTTATGGTGTGGCCAATGATAAGGGACAATAAAAGGGTTCTCTTTGGGAGAAGAAGAGATTTTAGCTTTTTTCTCATAGATGCTGATTTGAAGTTTTCCTGTGGAGCGAAGGATGCAGTGGCAGAGAGGCTTGCTTTCTGTGGGCTGGCTGGCAGCTGACCTGGCTTTCAAAGCTGGTGAATTGTCTCACCTGATTACAAGGTGTAGCATGATGGCTGTTTTGGTTTTCCTGGTGTGTTCAAGGATGCTGTTAGGTAGGCATTGCTGGCTAGTGTCTCTCTGTTAAATGTCTGGAAATATTGCCGTGTGCTGGGTAGCTCAGGGTGCTGATGAAATCAAGTTGTAGGCATTATTGGATGAGTCTGCTGGTCCTTAGTTCTTAAAGATTTGTCAGAAACTTGCTTGCTTCCTGAGGGAAATTTTTCTCTGTGAAATATTCCCCCTAGTAAGGTGGTATTTATATTTCTGAAACCCATATGCTTTATATTTGTGTTAATTCAGTTTCCTGAGAGGTCTGGTGGGCAAAGAATAAGTTTCCCATTTGCTTGTAGACCTTACTATACTATCAATGGCATGACTGTTGTAATAAATAAATATTTATTTATTTCTTAGGTCAAATTCACTGCCAGTCTGGTATAATTTAAATGCTACCACTTTCAATTTTTCATCCTTAATTCTTAATCACAGAGAGAATGAATTTCTTGCAGAACTCCTCTAGTTGCCCAAATACTTGAAGTGTAGCTCTGCCAAGTATTTCTGGTAGTGCTTTGTATTGTGAGGCTGGGGACATTGAACTTGAGATGGCATGTTTGGATACACTTTGAGCAAAACTAGTGTATTGAAAAACAGAAGATACATGTATGTTCAGACTTATTTAATGCATGAGAAAATAAGACAGAATGCACTGAAGACAATATTCTGGCTAATGGCTGTCTCTTGTAATACATGCATAAAAATAAAGGATTTAAGGACTTCATATAGAATTTTTCAATTAAATGCATTGGCAGTTTCTTTCAAGGGATTAAAAAACCTGCCAAACCCAAACAGCTCATATTGGACTTTACCTCTAGACTGACACGTGTTGATTGCTTGTACATATGTTAAATATTTTTTTCCTGTGTGGGCAACAAATATAATTACCAGGTAGGATTACTTCTACAAGAAAGGTTCCTTTAGTATTTTCATGCATGGTAAAAAAGACAGTGGATGTACAATTAAAAAATAAATAAGGAAACAAAAGCAACTTGAAGACCTTGTTACCATATTATTTGCATGTTATTAAAATGAAGTAAAAAACATTTATGAATGGTGAGGAATATTGAATGTTTTAAAAGGAATAACGCCCACTTTTTCAGAAGTGCTGGTGTTAAATATACACCTGCTTGAAACAGTTTTCCTCCTTGAGGCAGTCATCCTAATAGTGTATATCAAATTTGTTTCTGTAGTACAGTAGAGATCCCTTAGATGACTATGTTGAAACTGAAATCTTCCTGTGAAATCAAGGGTGGAATATATAGAATATCTGCATTTTACAGAGATTTTACGAGTTTGTTTTCTAGTAAATACTCAATTCTTCATACCTCTCAGAATACTCCTTTGTGCCAGTGGAATGGGAATGTTATGTTTGGCTTTTACTGGCTTTCATGAATGGTTTTAAGTAATTAATTCTATCACTTAATTATTTATTTCACTGACCATCTGTTTCAAATGGATGGGTCAGTAAACATACCTGTTTATATATGCTAGTGGCACTTTTTCCAGTCGTTAATTTTGCATGGGTTTTATTGTGGATATGTTGAAAGAAATGTACCGTTCTGTGATTTTACTGTGTTCTTCCTAAACATGGTCTTAACCTGAGTCTGCTTCCTTCCTGATGTCAGAGGACCTGTGAAAATTCAGAGGCTGTTGGTGTCATCTTTCATGTATTTGTGATGCACAATTATTGCCCACACTTAATCTAAATCTTCAGCCTGAGCTTAATGATGACTGATCTGTATCTTTTTGGTGCATGCCTTAACTTTTTGAATAGTTTAAGCTTTGCAAGAATTTCTTGAAGTTACACCCTGCCTGAAGGAATAGAGACCTTCATTAAACATCCTCAGTTAGGACTTCATTCAACAAATGCTGAAACAAATCAGAAATTGTGAGAAAAGCAAGTCAGCTGTTTATTTTATGACACTTTAGTAAGGCTTTACCTTTAATAGTAACTTTTATTTTTAGGGAAAAAAGTTAACTGTATATTAATACTGTAAAAAAAGAGTGGGGAATAGAAAAAGAGGAGGTCGCTCAAGGTTTTGAAAAGGGGCTAATAATGTATTTGTCATAAGTGCTGAATATTGCTTTTGAAAGTAAATGTAATGCTGGATCTCAAGTGACCTCAGCAAAAAATGAGGGCCTTACAAGAATCCTGATGGTATTAGAAGCTGCAAACATTTGATTTTGGGTTTTTTTTGTTTGTTTGTTTTTTTTTTTATAGTGTTCAAAAAATAGTTTCTTCAATTCATCTGCTGTAGATCGATCTTGTTTCTACTTAAAATATGTGCTAAGTTATGAATAATTAATGTCTTTGTGCAGGACATTTTTGAGAAAATTACACCTGTTATCTGGAGTGTTTGCTTTGGTCTGAGGATGTAGAGTTTATGTCTAAGAGTTCACATTTTTTGGGGAGTTTGGAGACAGTGTGTACAACTTAAAATCAAACACAGCAATTGTAGTAATTATTTTGATGATCCCATACCAATTGTGAATTTAAGGATTACACAGAGTGTGACAAAAATACATTACTCAGCATCAGGAACACCAGGTCGTGCAGGGCTTCTGGATTTGAGGCTGGTGGTTTTGCCTGCTGCCTGGGGGTACCAGGCAGGGCAGGGTGCCAGCAGGCTGGAGAGTCCAGAACTGAAGTCACCCCCCTGTGAAGCAGTCTGAGAGCTGCAAACATTTGGGGCTTATCTCAGGGCTCTTGTGGAGCTTGGACAAAAGTTATCAAAGTCTGCTGATGTTCTTGGAGCTGAAAGTGAGTTCTTGTACTGAGACATAATGGGAGTCCTGGCATGGATGGGTTGTTGCGGAGGTGGACATTGAAAACACCTGGATTGCAGGTGGGGGGCCTGATAAAGGAGCTTCAGGTGTGGCAAGTGCAGGAGCCTCTGCAATGAAGTGGATGCTTTGTCGGTTTTACAACTAGGGAGCATTGGCAAAATATGTCTGTTCAAAGCCACTTCCAACATTGTGTATTAAGTGCCAGATGATTAATGGAAAATACACCGTGTGTGCTTGCAGGGCCCTGTGATGATTAATAGCTCCTAAAAACTTGTAACAAATAAAGCCTGTAAACAAATAAAGGATGAGGAGAAGGCTGAGGTAATTAATGCTTTCTTGGCTTAGTCTTTAACAGTCAGACCAGTTGATCCCAGTGTACCCAGCCTCCTGAGGGGGAAAATAGGGACAGAGAGCAGAATGAAGCCCCCATACTCCAAGGGGAAATGGTCAGTGACCTGCTATGCCATGCAGATGAAGTCTCTTGGGTTGGGTGGGATCCATCTGAGGGTACTGAGGGAGCTGGCAGAAGTGCTCACCTTCTCTGACCAAGTGACCCCCTTAGAGGGTAAGGGAAAGGCTGTGGCTATTGTTGTGTTTCTGGACTGCAGTAAATCCTTTGATACTATCTGTCATAGCATTCTCCTGGGGAAACTGTCTGCTCATGGTTTAGATGGATGCACTGTTTGCTGGATTAGAAGCTGTCTGTCTGGAGAGTGGTAGTGAAGGGAGTTTGATCCTGCTGGAGGCTGGTCACAAGTGCTGTTCCCCAGGGCTAAGTGTTGGGGCCAGTCCTGTTTAATACCTTTATCAACGATCTGAACAAGTGGATCAAGTGCATCCCCAGTCAGTTCGCAGACCAAGCTGTGTGGGAGTCTACATCTGCTGGAGAGTAGGAAGGCTCTGCTGAGGCATCTGGACAGGCTGGAACAATGGCAGAGGCAAATTGTATGAGGTTCAACAAGGCAAAGTCCCAGGCCCTGCACTTCAGTGACAACAACCCCAGGCAGCGCTACAGGCTGGGGACAGTGGCTGGAAAGCTGCCCAGCAGAACTTGGGGTGCTGGTCAACAGTGGCTGAACATCAGCCAGCAGTGCCCAGGTTGCCAAGAAGGCTATAGGCCCTGGCCTGGATCAGCAGTAGGGTGGCCAGCAGGACCATGGCAGTGGTCTTCCCCATGTACTCAGCGCTGGTGAGGCTGTGCCTCAAGTCCTGTATCCAGTTTTGGGTTCCTCACCACAAGAACGACATTGAGGTGCTGGAGGGTGTCCAGAGAAGAGCAGTGGAGCTGGGGAAGGGTCTGGAGCACAAGTCTGATGAGGAGCAGCTGGAGAAAAGGAGGTTGGGATGGAACCTTACTGTTCTCTACAACAGCCTGAAAGGAGGGTGTAGTGAGCTGGGGGTTGGTCTCTTCTCCCAGGCAAGTAGCAACAGGACAAGATGGTCTCAAGTTGCACCAAGGGAGGGTTAGATTAGCTATTAGGAAAAATTTCTTCACAGAATGGGTTGTCAAGCACTGGACCAGGGAGATAATTGAGTCACCGTCTCTGGAGGTATTTAAAAGGCCTGTAGGTGTGGCACTAAGGGACATGGTTTAGTGATGGACTTGGCAGTGGTAAGACCTCTGAGATCTTAGAAGTCTTTTCCAACCTAAATGATTCTATGAAAGTGCTGTGGTGTTTGTTTTCTGAATATATTCATGTAAGTTTGAGTAGAGATGTTTTCTTTTTTTTTTCCTTTTTTAAAATTCAGACTTGGTGGAAACAACAAACAAACTTTACTAATTTTTAGAAATTTATTTCCTTTTTTTGGTGATAAAATGTCATTTTTAATAAGCAGTAGTGCCAGATTGTATCCAGGATATAACAAATACTTTGCTTTCAAACATGAAAAAATACAGTTGGAAATTGTCCTGGAGTGGTAATGGTTTTAGTGTTTTTATTTCCTGATTTTTTTTTCTGTCAGTCTGTATACTGCCTTTGTTACCTCTCCATTGCCTCTTCAGCACTACCATTACATGTATAAACCCTCTCTCCCCCTCATGGCATCATTTTTAACTGTTCAGGTCAGTGCTAATGCTGTTTGGTTTGTGAAATAAATTATTAAAAATAACTGTAAACATCTCTTGATGGAAGACTGTGGTTAACACTTTCAAGGTGCCATTACACCACTTCTTTTTGTGTGGGTATTTGTCACTTGTCCATACACTGCATGTAGCTCATTCTGGCCCCTGCGATTCCTCAGCCAGGAGATGGGAAATGTTCTCCTGACTGTATCTGTCAGAAAGCATCACAATGTTTCCTGGAGTCACATGGAATATGGCAGTAATGGTAAAGGATTGTCACATGACAGTATTCTTATGAATCTGATTTAAATCGAGATAAAGGATGTTGTATTCTCATCTCTGGCATTTGGAAGACATTTAATTTTAAATTTTGTTTACATCAAGGACATACTTTTTGTTCTGTGCACTTAACCTTTAAAAGAAAGTAATGCCCTTTTTTTTCTACAGTTACAAGTAGATGCTATATATTTGAAGTACTTGTTACTTTATGGCAATAATTGATTTTCAGTAAGAGACGGGCCATTGGAGCAGTAGGCAGGGTGCTGGATATTTTCTTGTGTACTAAACATTAAAGTAACTTAGCTTTATAGCCCTTAAGTGTATGGTGCTTAAATTCAATCTAAATTGCAGCCTTGTTGGCTAAATACCTATGTTGACAGAACTTTAAAGAGATGCTAGCAGAGAGCTGGTGTGGCTGAGGAAGAGGACGATGTGAAAAGGTGAACTTAACATGGTTTCTCATGGTATCTTTATTTTCCTGGTTTTAGAACAGTATTAAATACTTTTATTTGAGTGCAGTTTTAGTTGGAAGACCTTAGAGCAGGACCTTTACTTGAGTGCAAAGGGTTAAGCCCTTTGTGGCAGCAACTTCTGTACTTTATACAGGTTGAATCTGTGGATGAACCTGAAATGCAGAGGAAGTGATTTCAAAGACAGGAAGGTGTCTGCTCTGCCCGCATTTGTGGGATACCTTGATGATTCCGTGTTGTCTCTTGCTGGGACTCTGCTGTGTGACCCATGCTGTGCTGATAGGCTGCGTTACCAGCTGTATTTCAGCTTACGTAGATCCTGCTCAGCTGTGCTGATGACCCTAAAGCTGATTTAGCACTTGTGTTTCTCTATCTTGCTGGACACATCCTGACAGAGTGGCACTCACAGTTGACTTTTTTTTAATTTTCCTTACCTTTAGGGGTCTGTTAATGCACTTAGAGGTTGTACTGTTTTCTCAGGGTTATGGTTTCAAGGGCAGTTGAAATAAATAAAGTCTAATTACAAACCAATACCATTGGTTACAAATCAGTAACTTTGTGGACTGGAGGTAGGAGTCCAGGCTTTCCATGAAGTCATGGGCCTTCTGGTGCCCTCTGTTGCCACTGTACCACTTCCCTTTCTATCTAGAAACTTTTGATTAATTACTACTGGGCTTTTCTCTTCTGAAAGGTTTAAAAGACTAAAGAAGAGGTACAAGAAACAGATGTCTTTTCCTGCTGAAAGTGACCATAACCCTTTAGCCAAGGGAGTTTATAACCATAAGCATTTTTACTTTTGCAGAGTATATACTTTTAAAAAAGTAGTTTGCTTTTGTTTTTTGACTTTTTTTTAAGCTTTACCACTAGAGTTCACCAAAAGCTTTCTAAAAAAATAATGTCAGTATCAAGCATTTGGGCAGATAATGTGCCAGAATGGGATGGGTTATGTGACTTGTAGGAACTTGATATGCTGCTTTTTAAAATTCATCTTCAAAAGCAAGGAAAAGGTGAATTAGAAAACATGTGCTAAGTGAAAACAGCTGTAAGGACTGTGAAGTCATCAGATATAAATATACAAAGAAAGTGATCATGGGATCATGGGAGATACCACATTAAGCTTCAGTCATTGACATAGAAAAAAGAGGAGTTTGCATAAAGATCCCTCTCACATCCAAAAATAGAAATTAAGTTGTGGATAACTACAGGCCTTGAATTCTTAAAAGTAAGGAAGTGAAGTATCTTCAGTCATCAGAAAGGAGAAAGGTCAAAATGGCTTCTTCAATACCTTGACTACTTTGAACTGTGTAATGAAATGTAGGTTTTCTGTTGTTACTATTTACCTTGCCTTCAAAATAGGAAAGACAGACGTAAATCCAGCCAAAGGAAGATAATCCTAGTGTGGAGCCTGGGGCAGGAAGAAGATAACCCAAAAGATTTTGACTCCTTATGTCATTGACCTGTGGAGCTCTTCCAGCAAATCTTCTGCCTTTTCCTTGAAGGAAATAGAGAACTGCTAGACAGCACTGTGCACTCGGAAAGTGCAGCTCTCCCTGCTGTAATACACCAACATTAGTCCTTGTGACAGTCCTTGAAATCTTGAGATGTTGCTTCCAAATAAGACGAGAAAATGGATCCTCACCCACCTTCTTCTTGTTTGTCAAAATGTTCTTTTTATTTTTAGGAGCTGCTGTTACATCAAATAATACGTGTCTGAAATAATGTTTGAACTGGTTTGTGCTTGATGAAACTGAACCACTCTAAGGCCATAATGCTACAGTTTTCTATGCAAAACTGGCATGTTTTAACTTTTGGCACTTCTAAGTGCTGCTGAAATTTCAGAATAAGCATGTCTTATTGGATGCAGCCTTATTAGTATTGGAAGAATATTTTCTGGCTTTTTTTTTTGTACAAATGATAGTAATCTAACAAAACTGTCTCTAACAAGGATATCAAACCTGCAGTCAAAATTGAGACAGAATAGAGAAATAATGTGTGAGGCTGTAATGGGTATCTCAGTGTTGGTACAGAACTATTCAGCCTCTTGAAGGCACGGCTCTGTAGGAGCTGCGTGGTTTGTCTGCTCAGTATGAGTCAGGGCATGGAGAAAGGGCAGGAGGGGCTGGGATACATCTTTGCACATCTGCCTGTGCTGTCTTTGCTTTTCTTTCCCAGTGCATGTTTACTCCTCGGCCATGCACAGACTTCCTTACTATTCTGACTAAATGGGCAGAGAAGTAGATCTGCTACTTCTATAAGCTACAGATGAAGCTTATTTCAAACCTGTTGGTGGGATTTTTGATGAAGCTTGCACTGCTGATTGCTGTGCTGCTTTTACTGGTTGTGTGTAAAAAGTGAGCTTTAATTTCTGCTGTGCTCAGTCTGGAGCTTTCACAAGCACTAAATTCTGCTGATAGTCTGAACTGGGGATGATGGTTGGGAATTAAGCACAGCAGAGGCTTATCTGGCTGCTGGGTATGGTACCTTAAGCCCATATCTCCTGCTTTTCAGGAAACTGATAAAGTAGAAAATAGATGAGGTGTGAAGGTAGTTCTGAAAAAGTCAATAAGTAGCCGGAAGCTACAATTTAATAAGTGTTTAGACATATCTGGCTCAAATAGCTTATAATTTTAACTCTTTTAAAAGTGATAGATAGAACCTAAATCCATACTCCCTGTGGCATTAGGTATCAGGAGAAATAAGTGGAAGCAAGGCATTTGAAATCAATAAATGGCTTCTAGGT
Organism: Monarcha castaneiventris obscurior; assembly: GCA_026261815.1. Classification (NCBI taxonomy): domain Eukaryota; kingdom Metazoa; phylum Chordata; class Aves; order Passeriformes; family Monarchidae; genus Monarcha; species Monarcha castaneiventris. The sequence goes on along the minus strand of JAMPIT010000059.1, from coordinate 5,394,955 downwards.
ACAACTTAATGCAGACAGAAATTCGAGAAAAAAGATTGTGGGACAGATACAGGAATAAAATTTGGCTTTATTTTGTGGACTGTAGCACAGTCCTAATCCTGGCTGTTGTGAAAATGAATGGAGATTAGAAAGTTGTGGAAATGTGGAAGTTGAGTGCCATGGGCCAACTTGTGCAGAATTAGATGTACTGAAAAAGTAAGAAATCTGCAGAGTAAAGCTGCTCTCTTTATGCCTGAAATGAGACCATAAGTAAATAATGTTAATTACCTAAGATCTATTTTGTATTACACTGGGAATGAAGCAAAGATTTTTTTTTTCCCATTTGCTTGGGAATTGTGTTGTGTGTGTGTGCTTGAGAATCTTCTACTTTACTGCTTTGAGTTTCCTGTTGTTGGATTTACTTGTGGCTTTCTGGGACGAGAAGTGCAAGAGGCTCCTCTGGGTTGGTATTTCAAGTGATGCAGTTGCATTTCATAAAGGCTCTTGGCTTCTCTTTTCTGTGCCTAGCCCAACAGGTTGTACCTGGGTGCATGACAGGACTGAACAACCCTCAATTTATATTTTCTTTGTTCAATCCCATAGACATGGTGAGGAAGATCCATTAACATTCCATGAGCTCTGCAGATAGAAGCATTTGTATAAATGAGGTTTATCAGAGTGTTACATCTAAAGGAGATTAAAGTTATATTCCTGGGGCAGGTTCCAGTCAATCTTTCTTGATTCTGAAATACTTACTGCTGTTTACGGTAAATTCATATGGAATCATATGATGTGTAGTGGAAAACAAAGTTTTCATTTTTCATTTACCCATGTCTTAGCTATCATCATATGAAATACCTGCTTATGCTTGACTGCAGTGGTTTTTTGTACCAAAACATCACAGTATATGACATTTTCAAATAAATAGACAACATTTCTGACTTGCAGTTTGTGTCTTGTGGGTCTCAACATCAGCAGTTTCATTTAAATTTAGCAGTTTTTTAGAAGCTCTGATCTGCAAAACAATCAAATTCTCTTAATCATTTTTACCAGGTAAGTCTAATTCTTAGACTACAGATAAAGCAAGTGGAGGTTTCTGACGTGTTGTATCAAAAATGAGAGTGCAGTTGTTTTTCAGCGAGCCCTGTGAAATCTGGAGTTTGTTTTGGAGCTCACACATGAGCGGTCATCCTTCAAAGACCATAGTTAGATTTCAATAGATGCTCTCAGACAGTGGGTAACACATCTGCAAGAGCTGTGTTTGAGCACATATGGGGAGTTAGAGCTGTTGTAATCTGTTTGGGTTGGTTTTTGGAGGGGGAGGGGGGGATTTTAATTTTTTTTTAACCTTGTCTCATACAAAGGAGTCAATTTGATCTGCTGCTTGGTGTTGTCTGTTGATCTGCTGCACAGCCCAGATTACTGAAAGGTTGGGTTTTGTGATTGCCTTTAAACTTGTCAAAATTTTATTGCATATCACTGATCTGGCCTCTAAAGGATGTAGACCGAAATAGTTTGTGCATATTAATCTAGGCAATGGCTTTGTGTTCAGGGACAGGCCTGAAGGGATGGACAACTTGGTTAGGATCTTGGCTTGTTTGCATAGACATCCTGTGTGGCTTGATCAAGTTATGGAAACTCTGAAACAACTTGTCTACATTTATAAGATGAAAAGGAATTGGTGTAGGGAAGGGTGCATATTTAATACGTGGGTGTTGAAGGTAAATCAGTTAATATTTGCAATGTGCTTTGAAACTTCAGTTGCATGGTGTTGTGCAAGACGTTTTGTTGATGGTTGGCTTTGGATTGTGAGTGACTAAGACAGAAGCAATCAGTCTGTATTTGCTCATTTGAATAACCCGTGTTTTGCGTATGAAGCTGTATGTAGGGACAGAAAAGCACTGAGTTGTACTGTATGTGCTATTTCTGGAATACCAAGCAGGCTTAAGACTCAGAGGAGGAGGAGTTTCTGGGATTTCTCCAAATTCTGTCAACAAAACAAATTCTACCCGCATTAATCATCAGAATGAGTTGGATTATTTGTGTGTTGTTGTAGCATAGCCTGGCTGAAACAGGCTACTTGATCTTCTTTCTAATGTAATGGGACTTTTCCTGAGAGACTGATAAATCACTCATCACTACTTTCCATATTGAAATTATTGACACTGATCATTAAGTCTTCAGTGAAGTGAAAGGAGCAGTTGACTCTTGGAACACCTCAAGATCATGCCTGTGCTCCAAGAGCAGGGTGAAATGCCCACCTTAGAGCGCCATGCTATGGCACCTGGATCTGTTGCTGCCCAGGATGTTTGGGGTACCTTAACATTAGGTATTACTGTGCTGAGCAGCCATTGGCAGTGCTTCGGCTTTCTGCCAACACACCCCTTGAGATTTATCCTCTCTTGTTTTAAGGTCTTGCTTTGTTCAAGAAATAGTTGCATGATCCACTTTTCCCAAAGTGGTTAAGTCTTTATTTTGAAGGAATGAGCTAAAATTCAGCCTAAATTTTCCACCTTTGGTATATAATGTCTATGTGCAGAGTAAGCTTTGACTATTTTATATCAACAAAGAGCCATGAGAAAAGAGTAGCCCATAAGGGTCATGTCATGTTGGAATAAGCTTCCTTTAGAACATGATCATGGTTGTGTACTTGCAATGTACCATGCCTTTAAAAATGTCTGTCTGGGAGCCGTTTGACAGGACAAGCGGAACTGTGGAATGTAGACTAAAATGCAGCAGATTATGCCACACAGAACTGTATCCAGAGTTGAACTAAGGTATATATGTTTTTTTCCTGATCAGCAAAGATAGTGAACAGGTAAGATATGGAAATGATAGTCCCTTTCTTGATTGGAATAAATATGAGTTGTTCAATGGCTGTGGGTTTGGGAAAGTTCTCATTCATATGGGGGAATTAATGAAATGTCTTACAGGTACTGCAGTTTTAAAGTGTAATTACCTGCTGCTCTTCAGAAAGAAACATTTCCAGGTTTAGTTTTTTTAAACATAAATAATTTTGCAACTTCAGGTTACCCTCAGGTGCCTTAATGCATGGCAAATCTAGTGAATTAGAGTAAGATGAACAAAATACCAAAGTAATTTGTCAGTTCATGTTGTCTGTGCTGGGTGCAGAGGCAGAAAAATCAGCTGCACATTGCAGAAGGAGTGAAAATACAAGTTATATAATCTAATTGGATTTTTGACACTGTTAAAAGCTAAACCTTTAAAGTATGTTTAATTCTCCTGTTCTTTACTTTGTGGATCTTCGGTGTTGCTAAGGGTGGATGGGCTGAAGCCTTCCCTACCCAGCTCTGTGTGTCTGGGTGCTGCAGTGCAGACCCTGGGCTGCTGCAAGCTGTACAGCTGGAGTATCCTGCTGGTCTGACACAAGTGTCTGGAAAGTGGGAGAAATGGTGGCTTACTCCAAGGATCATCTCAGACCCAGACTGTAGCCTGTGCTGTGTCTAGGGAAGAGATGAAAAGTATTTAGAGAATGGATTACTCACTTCAGAATCCCAATATAAATAAGAGTGCTAGTGATGGTTGCAGAGTAGAAGTAAAGTTTATCATCATGGGTGTTTTGAAATTAAATTTATTCTTTCATGTGCTTTTTCTTTTGTGCTGTCTGATGTTCAGTACCCCCATGCCAGGCCTGAAGTATTCTGTTAATGGGCATGCTCTGGAATACAGATTCTTTTGTCTGCACTATTTATAAATATATTAATGTTATTTCAGGCGTTCGCCTGTTGTAATTTTTGAAGTTCCAGTTTCATGTTCTCAGTGATCTCAAAGTTACCCTTTAGTTTTAGTGATGGTGGTAGAAGCCATAAGCTGTTCTGCTGGCCTTGGTAAACTCCATCAAACTTAATATATTTTGAAGGAGTTTGTTGTTTGGAAGCAGTGGTATGGCAAAGTTCCAGGTCACGAACAGATTGAAAGGACATCAGCTGATAGCTTAGTAGTTTCTCTCAGTGACTGCACGATACCCCCTAAATAGCTGAAAAGAGAGGTGTATGTGCTTCTTTTTTTGGGAATGATTTTCAAAGGTGACTGGAAATAAACCAGTATTTTTTTAGAAAAAATTCAGTCCTGAAAGTAGCATGAGTAAATAAAACTGAGTTATTTATCTGTTACACTGAAATGAGGAGAGACAGTGATTTAACATCTCGTATTTTGAATCCAATAGTGTATTATTGGGTTTTAACTTGCTGGATCTTGTGTGTTTAAACATGCTCAGTTTCTACTTTTTTGATGTGTCCAGTGGACAGTCCCTGTGCACCTCTGTTTTGGTGCTGGACAGTGAGAAATATCCTTTGATAGCAGGCACAGCATCCTATCTGGAAGGCTTTATAAAACCTCTTTATAGTCCAGCAGTAGCTGCTGTTGAGATGTCTGCCTGCTCAGGAATGAATTTACTAAAAATACTCAATTTCTTAAAACCCAGAAAACCCCAAAAAGCTTACTTGCACAATTACTGCAGTAATGGAAATGTTAATGGAGAATTAAAATGGCAAGTTTTCATATTTGTAGTTTAAATCAGGGCTCTTGCCTGATGGGAGAATTATTTTTTTCATGAAGGCTTGTCTGGATTATCTGATTTGATAAGCAGCCTGATTTTCCTTTTGGAACTTTAAATAACATAAATACAGGGTGAACCAAATTGTTGTGTTTTCTTTAATTGTGAATGAAGTAATTTGTTATGTCCAGAGTATCTCAGAAATTTAATGAGAAAACAGAAGTCATGTTGCAATCAAGTTGATTCTTTTATATTTTATATCCTGATACTGTTGGTAAGAGATGAGTGGGATTGTTTTGAAAGACATTTGCAATCTGCAAAGTTAGTATTTTCGGCATGCCTTTGAGTGTTTCATATCATTGGCAAATGCATGGTACGTCTTCAGAGGTGGGAACTGATAATGTGTCTCTGAGATTTCAAACAAGTGCCATCTGGAAACTCATGATAACTTGTGGTTTTGATTTGTGGTTGCTGTCGAGGGTGCAGACACAAGGAAGGAGCTTGTTTGCTTGGAATCTTTTCTGTAGGACAAGTTACATGAAAATTGATAGTTAACTATATATGATACAATATTGAGAACTAGCAAATGGTAGCTAAGTATTTTGTGTGCCAAGGAAAGGCGCACAAATAAAACCCCAAACTTTTTCTTCTTATTCTCAACCTTGTTGTGCTTTTTTCCTCTTTCCCAATACTTGTTGATTCTTTCCCAATACTTTTTGAGGTCGCTCAATGCCCAGTGGTCCAAGAAATTATTAAATTAACCAGCACCTAATTTCAGTAACCTAATTCGAGTGACAGTGGGTTTCTGTGACACAGGGATGTTGAAAGAAAAGAATTAGTTTGGCAACTTTGTTCCAGTCAAGATGCTCCATGACTTTTGTAACTGGGTGTGAGGTGTCCTCATGCTTAGATATTTGTGTTTTTTGCAGGCAGATGATTCCCATGGAGAACAGTTGTGGGCACACATTCCAGATACCTTGGATGTTACTGGGTCTGGCTTCAGAGCATAAAATGGCAACCAGGGTATCAAGGGAGGGAGCCAGAACTGTTTTGGAAGGAAGAATGCACAGGACAACACGTTTAATGGGGAGGTCCATGAATGGGAACAGAGGCTAGAATACAGCATGTGGAAACAGAGAAACTGGAGGTATATTTGTTGTGTAAGAGGGTTAGAAGCAAGAAAATCAGAAAAGGTGAGAAGGAAAACTCGCAGAGAGATTAGGAGCATGATAAGGACAGCTGGAGGGAAAGGCCCTGGAAGAGCCTTCAGTGATTACAGAGAAAGATCTGCTTTCAGATTGAATTTCTCTGATTGTTGTACAGTATTTAAAAGGATGTCATACTAGTTATGAGTCATGTTTTTTGAACAAACAGTGCTGAGCAAATCTGGTAGTGGTTTCAGTGCAGAGAGGGGAGTGATGTGCTGAAGAAAGTAAAGAAGGGCTGTTCTTTTAGGGCTTCACTAGCTGTGTTTCTTCTACTTTTTTGCTTTGTGAGTGTTTTGATTTTTCAAGGAGATGTGGTTTGGGGGGGATTGGAAGAAAACAAAGTTTTGGAAAAAGAATTGAAACAAAAAAGGCTAAAAGTTAAGAGACCAGGGCATACCCAAGTCAGTTGTTTAATTTTCAGCTGATAGTATTACTGCAGTTTTCTTAAGAAATTCTGCTGATTTATGATTTATGTAATGATAACAAACCTGACAGTGCTAGTTAGAAAAGAATTGAAAGTATTGTTTTGCTCTGTAGGTATACTGATGTTTCAGACTCTTGCCATTTTATCATCTTAGTGTTGCATAATGCAGCCAATTCATGTTTTCCAGAGTTTCCCAATTAAGTTAAGTGTTCAGAAGTTTCCATGACCTTTAGGTTCCTTTGTACTCTATGTTGTTTTTCAGAGAGCATGATAGACTCTGTGGTTTACTTCCAGTGTAGCCCATTTTTAATGGAAAAGATTTGTCACATGGTCGCAAAAAGACCATGGTTTTGAGTTGTATTTTTGAGCATTTAATACAAGGCTGATTTGACATATCCTTTTTTTTTCTAGAAATGTCTTATCATACAGGAAACTGTTTAAGTATCTCATAAAAAAAAGGTCAGCAGCAAAGTATCATAATTTTAAAGTATCATTATGCTGAGTATATGGCAAAAATAAGTTGAAGAAGATCCCCTTAGAGAAGATTGTTGCAGGATATGTGCACCCATATCATATTCACTATCATAATTGATGTTCACTGTACTTATGGCTCTTGTTTCACTTTTGCCTGTCACAGTCTCTATGACTTGCTGGAAAACCTTCTGTAAAGATTGCCCTGTTCACTCAGATGTGTGTGAGCTCTCAAACACAGGGGTGTGTTCTTCACTGAAATGTTGGAGGTTTCTCAAAAGCCTTGTGGAGCTGGAAAAGGTGGCAGGTGGAGACGTTCCAAGGAAGGATGTGTGGGCTGCCTTAGTAGCTGTAGCACCCCCTTCATGCCGTGCTTCCCATCCAGACCTAAACTCTTCATCTGTCTGCCTGGGCTATAAACAGGGAAACCTCAGGGCTGTGTGCCCCTGCCTCTGCCCCTGTAGGCATGTATTTAGAAGGCTGAGCTTATTTGTCAGAGCTTTTTGACTCTTTGTTTGGGGACAGCGCTGAACAGTGGCAACTACTTATGTCAGAGCACTCAGAGCTGGATATATACATATAGATATATGTACATACACCTATACATGTATATAGGTAGCCAGTTGCTCCAGTCTCTGTGCCCTGATTAAAGAATTGTTACCCTGGTGTTGCTTAATGTTTAGTAATTATGAAGCCAGAAGATGTTGTTTATACATGCCAAGCCCTGTCTGCATGTTTGTTTCCACACATCCATCAAGGCCTTGCAAAGCAAAATATGACCACTGACGAGTTATTCCCACAATGTTGCAAATGTTCAGATCTTCCTGCAAACTGATACAAAAAGGCCCTGTTGGCATGGTTTTTCTTTTTAACGGAAATTTTCTTGAGAAAATGCAGTAGATTGTGGTGAGTTTACACCAGTGCATGGAAGTATTTTACATATGAATAGGGCAGTAAATTACTAAGAAAATTCAGCTATCATTTTGAAGAGTTGTGGTATGAACTCTTATTTAATAAATGAATATAACTCATAAGTGTGTGTCTGTATATTAATATATATGCATAATCAAAACTCGTATGTACATATATTCGTGTGAGAGAGCATGAGAGTTAAATAGGAAAAAAAAAGATTTAAACATAAATGCAGAAATAGAACACCTAATATGATAAAACATTACTGTTGCTGTAAGAGGAGGACAAACCTCAGCCAGACTTTTATTTTCTTTAAATAATTTTCAGATGTGTACATAAACGAGACTCCTTTTCCCAAAACTGCTCAGGAGATTTTATTCTGTAAAAGCCTTTGCATCTTCTGTTCTACAGAGTCTGAAGCCTTTGAAGAAATGAATTTGGGAGACTTTTTTGTATGTGTGAAATATATAAAGTGTTGCAGTTGTCCCTCAGACTGTCAGTCAAGGAGTCAGTACATCAATGGCCTGGAAACCAAACTGCTGTATGAAATGATTCCTCTTGGCTTAGTATGAAAGGTCTTTCTAAACTTTAATGTGTTACTGCTTCCAATGCTGTTTTGAAGAGAGGGGTTTTGCTTCAGGGGGTAAGTACTTCCACAGTGTTGTCTCTTCCTGCACACCTGGAAACCATGGTACAAGGACGGTCTGAAACCAAGCCCAGAACTGGTGTTCTCTGTATCAAGGCCTCTCTCCTCTGAATAATGACATCTCTTGAAAATGGTCGTGCTTTACAGTGGTGTGAGAGTGCTACTGCAGCTGTTGTCTGTTCAATGTAATGTCTCACTTAAATGTTGGCCTCTTGCTATTTAGAGTGTGTCTGTGTCCCACCCCTAATTCTCAGGTGGGTGTGTTATGGGTGTGGGGCTGAGTTTATAAACATTTTATGCTGCTGAAAAGAATAAAAAATGCAAAGTTTTGGCAGTGTTACTGGAAAACTACTTTTAAAATGTGTTTGTTTTCATACTTGGTGCATCTGACTAGGCCAAGAGATCACTCTTTTTCTAACATTGAAACTCTGTTTCTTTGCTTTTCTGTACATAATTCCTAGTATTTTTTTTAACCTCTGATTATCTTTCTAATAGTAAATGAGCCTGTTCATTAGTCTAAAAACATAGATTTCATGCAGCGTGTGTTGGAGGAGAGGTTCTTTATCTTGTTCCATTTTTATTTTGACTTCTGTGTAGGCTGAACAGAGTAGAGTGCTCTTTCCCAACATGACAGGGTCAGATACTTGTTTTGTTTAAAGTAGCTAGAGGTCTGAATGTTGTTTTGATGACTGCTTTGTGTCCTTTCTGTGTCACAGAAGTTGTGTTTTAGCCAAATTAACAGTGTAATCTTGGTCAATAATTAGAACCCCCCTGAATGTTTTCCCTTATTTAGTATTATTTGCATTTTATGTGTTATTTTCAATTTATCTGATTCATTGGTTAAGTGACCGATAGTTAATTGTGAATGATGATTTCTTTGAAGAAAATGTCAATGAGACAGAAAGCTTTTTCAGTTTTAGTATTTTGTCATAAGTATGTGCACGTAAGAAAATGATATCCATGATGAGTGCATATGTAAATATGCCTAAGTGTTGGCAGGCCTTCTCCTGCTTTAGCAGGATGTCAATTTGAGTAAGGCATCCTAAAAATTGTTTTACCTGTGTTCATTACTTACTGGCTTATGCTATCTAAAGGTATGTCAGTCAATACTTCAGTGCTCAATGTATTGAATAGTGGCAAGTGTCATGAATTTTCTTACCCAAACTGCTACAAGCTATTCTGATGAATGCTAAAGCACAGAGCTATTTGAGATAGATTATCTTCATTCTTTTGTTTGAAAAAAGAAGCTCCAACTTCACAAGGATAATGACTATGCTAGTAATTCTGTACTATAGGTCATGATTTACAGGATTAGAGTTTATATATGTGCTTCTGCAGATAATTCTGGGATTCAGTTCTGTTAATGAATTTAGACATCAGTAGGCTCTGAACATACAGAAAGGTTTGGATCCTGAAGAAAATAATGTCCTTATCTGAATGGAGGCAAATATTGGTTGCATGAATATCTTTTGTCTGGAAATTGCTGAGCTATAATTATGCCATAACTAAGATATAATCAAAACTAGAAATATGTATGTTTCTTTCCAAACTAGCTAGATTGACTTTTCTCTTTAGTAGAGGTTCACATTTTATAAATTCTGGTTTATTTCTTTTCTAGTATTACTTCACAGTAGTGCTGAAGCAGGGATTTTGTTGTTTTAGTGAAACCTGCTTTTGTTGACCACTTAATTTTGCCTTTGTCTAGGCAAGATCTTTCTGAGTGGTGACCGTTCTACTTAACTTTGTTTTCCATGATGTGCAACCTAATGGCGTCTCATCTGGTAAATGAGATAACGATTCATTCCCCATTGGCAAAAAAAATGAAAAGAAATTACAATGGAAATGCTCATGTGCCTCTTTTTTTTCTAAAACACAAAACAAAGAACAACAAAAATCCCCTTCCAAGAATATAATTGAATATAAAGTAGTCTTGCAAATAGCCAAGTTATTATTAATGGCTAACTTCAGGATTTTTTTTCTATGATGTAAGTTAGGCGTTGACAGGTTAAATAATTCTTAACACAGGTTTGTTTCTTTCTCTTTTGTAGACAACTCTGCTGAAGCAGATTTGTGGTTGCTGAACAGTTGTACAGTAAAAAACCCTGCCGAGGACCACTTCAGAAATTCAATCAAGTGAGTTGTTTCCTTACAAAGATACTTAGCTGTCAATGACTATTGCATATCCTAAAGCTTTGTGTTTTCAATCTAGAAGTAATTTTGTGTTTTAGAGCAAGAAGTGTGCTGAGTTTGAGTGTTACAATGCTGAATTCTCTAGAATGCATTTGTAAGGTAGAGTGGATGTTTTTTAATGAGCAATAACTTGCAAGCGATTATTGCTACACTTATTTAGGAGAACTGCTGACCCATTTATATCACCTTAATATCACTTTTCAAGACAATGTTGTAATAGTCCTCTGAAGAGTTGGCTGTGCTTTTGATTTTGGTTTTTTTTTTAATATGTGAATTGTTAGGTTGTTTCTTTTTTCCTCTACATAAATATGGCCTAACTGGGACCTTCTTTTCAGTGGTGCCCAGCAGTGGTGCCCAGCCCATAAATGAAATAATAAGAAGTACCTTAACATGAGAAAGAACTTCTTTATGTTGAGGGTGTTAGAGCCCTGGAGCAGGCTGCCCGGGGGATTGTGGAGTCTCCCTCTCTGGAGACATTCCAAACCCACCTGGATGTGTTTCTGTGCCACCTGCTCTGGGTTACTCTGCCTTGGCAGGGAGGTTGGACAAGATGATGTCCACAAGTCCCTTCCAAACCTACCAGTTCTGTGATTCTTTGAAAAGGGTAGGTATCAGGTGTATGCTTAAAACCAGCTATTTTACTTAAAAGATTAACTGATTAGCTTATAATAGAAGCCTTGTGAAGAATGTGTTTTGTTATTCAGTACCATTCCAATGATGTAAAAAAAAATGACATGGTAGCAACTTTTGCCTCTGATTTCTGCAGAAGTGTAGTTGTGATGAGAGTGACTGGAAAACCTATACACATACAGCTGGTATTGAGTGGTTGACTCTGAATACCATCATTGACTGGTGTTAAGAAATATTGTGGTATGTGTCTTGTAGATTTTATCTTTAGTAAACAAGTTTGGCTATTTGTGCAGTCATTTGTTTAATGTGGTGCACTGGGGATGGACTGGCTGTTGAAATCCATTTTGGTTAGAAAAACATAGTTCTTGGGAAAGGAGAGAGGAGAGAGAAGCTGGATATAAGATATGTGCTTGCAATGCTGGAGTTACTAACAGAGTCTCAGGACTGTAACCTGGAACAGAAACCACTTGCCTGCTGTAGGTGGCACAGCAGTAATTTCTTCCACCCCTCACAGTCACTTCCTGGCTGCTGGTGTTGTACTTGGTGACCAGAATGGCTTTTGCCTTTTCTTCTCTGTTGCCAAAAAAAAGAAAGGTAAACTATTCCCAGAATACTTCCAGCAGTTAGTGTGTGTTGGCCAACAGAGCTGATGACAAGATAGTTTCCATTTCAGTTGTGGCCATCCTTCTATTTTATTAATCCTGTGCCAGAAATGATGTGGTATGGTGTGTGTCCTAGCCAGGAGAATAGAGTTGGTTGAGGAAGAGGGCCTAACTGAAAGCAAATGACCAAAAATATTTCTTTGAAGAACATGTTTCTGTTACTGCTCTGTTCATGAACCCGATGTTACTTGTAGCTTGGATTTGTTCTTTTTTATCCTTGCATCTCCCTGTACTTGCTCTTTTCCTGTAGCGTGCATTGTTCATTCTCTAATCTCAGATCCTGGCAGTTCCCAGCCTTGGAGAACGACAACTTTTGTAGTTGTTTCTGACCATTTTTCACAAGGTTCATTAAGCATAGGGGAGAGAACCATATATGAGTGCCCATCCATGGGACTTGGAACTGAAAGATTAAACATTCTCACTCTCAAAAAACGTAACTACTCCTGTATTTGGGTTTTACAATCATGACGAAAGCTTGTCTCTCTAAAGAACACAACTTCTCCCAAATAGTTCTTAATTTGTCACAGCAAAAACCCAATACATACAGTTTGGGTGATACAAAATGAACTGCCATTATATCCTGTCACAGCAGCCTGCTGGTAGCTATGGAGATCTTTGTTTTTCTCAGTTGAGTAACAAAATAAACATGTAGTATGTGTGTGTTGTCAAAGCAAACATAATTGGAGTGGAAAAATTAATACTCAGCACTGTACAATTCTTCTTTAAAATTGAAAAAAAAAATCAGTCTAAAAGTGTTACATGGTATTATGGATGTTATGTGAGAAAGGTATTTCAGGTTTGTTTATTCTCTGTGCACTGCAACAGTTCCTGCTACATTGCTTGCATACATGACTTTAAAATGGACTGACTCAAACCAGTGGTAGTGTTTTCACACTAGCGGTTAAAGAATGGCTGTGAAAAGCTGATCCCTCACTAATGCCATGTGCCAAAGGATGTGCCAGAACCCAAGTCCTGTAGATTCAACCTTTTTTGGTCTGATTTTCTTCTAAAAAAGGAACAAAACCACTCCAGACACTCTGAACCTTTGCAGTTGTGTATATAGCTGATACAAGCTGACTGACAGTATAATCTTTATACTATTTTTTTTTTCTTATAGCTCTTAGGATAGTCTCCTGTTGTTTAGTATCAATAAAGTTGAACTTGCCAAACCAGTGATGGTATGGAGGGCAAAGAGGTGTTTAAAGACATTAGCTTATGGATGGGAGTTGAGAGATTTTCCTGTGCAGATTTTATTCTCACTTGGTTAATCATAAAATAAGTTTAAAGTAGAGTTAGGCAATAGCAGTAAAAAATTCCCATTATAATTAAGTAGGTAGAGCTTGAAAAAACAATTATTAAGGCTCGTGTTTTGGTTGGTGATGGATGTATCTCTTGTGCTTCAGTAGAGTAGTTGCTGCGGATTCCAAGAAATTAGCAGCTTTTAGAAAGTTCCATTTTTTGAAGTTGACTTTATTTTGCCTTAGAATTTAAAATGAAATAATACTTAAAAAAAAGAAGAATTATTTATTTAAAAGTGAATCGCATCCTTTTTTTGCTGATAATGTTTCATTATGATATCTTTGTTCTGGACCTGATCACCTGTCAGTGTGACCAATTTACATGAGTTAAGTGTGTATGTATATATGTGTTTTATAAACAGTATAAATAATAAAAAATAAATAAAATATCAATGAAGTTCTTCCAGAGAGATGTCACTATTTATTTGTTTTGGTGGGTGTTGGATAGTTTTTTGGTGTTCGTTTAAGTGCCTCTGCTTATTGTTTTTGTGTTTTGTTTTGGTTTTTTTTTCCTCAGTTGCAGAGTTATTAGGTAGCATTTTCTGCTATCATTTATTTTAATCAAAAGTAGCTTACTTAAAACTTATCTGTTAGTACTAACAAGAATAAACATTCAAGAAGTAAGTTACTAACCTTGTGTAAACCACAGTAAATCTGGTAAGACTGTTAGATGAAGAGAGTTAAGCCCAAGAGTGTGTTCTAGAGGAGCTCACTTCCTTTAAAATAAAGTTACTTTGCTCTTCAGTTTCATGCTCCATTAATTTCTGTGTGCTCTGATACTCTTTTCTTGACTATTACATCTCAGATCTGTAACCCAGTTTTCCTGATGACCTCTGAAGATTCAGAGACTGCTGTGTGTTGTCCATGTTTCTAGCTAGCAGTCTTTTCCCATGCTTGATCCATTCCTGAGTGCTGCTGGTATAAGCTACTCATGTGTTCTGGGACTTCGGCTTTTCCTTAAGGAGTTCTCCTGCAGGTTGAAGTCTTACGGGTAGGAATCTGGTGTCTCTCTTATCAAAATAGCCAGAATGATGATGTCTGGCAGGACTGATGTGGTTATGCTATTGAGGTGTTCATGGTATAGAATAAGTCTGACCACTATAAATAGTCATCTTTGTTACTATATATAATTAACATGAAGCATTAACACACATTCTCTGATGTATTTGTTGCTGCATTCACTTTAAGGCACGCTCCAGTGTGTGTTCAACCCTTTTCTTTCTGATAGCTATGATTTGTGACAGAGATGTGTGGGCTTTTAGCACTTAAGTAGCACCGTGTGGCTTCCAGTTCTGTCCTCGCTTCAGTTTTCACCAATTCATGAATAAACACTGTGTGTGGGATCTCACTTTTATGCTAGAAGGAGCATAAAAACTGTAGAATTGGTGGAAATGTTAGTTTAAGAGGACTGTGATTGTAGACCTTGCAAGTTGTTTAAAGCTCTCAGTGGATTAAATTGAAGAGTAAAAGGCATGACTGCCTTTGGATGTTACAGGATTTCTGTTCAGCAAATGCAATTGTGTTGATGTTAAGTACAGAAGGAGGTTATTCTTTAAGAAATACAAAAGCTTGTTCAGCGATAAGAATTATTTTCTGCTGCTTGACATCTTTGCAAATGAAAACAACGCCAGAAGAAGGTTTTTTGTTTCTTTTTTTCAATGTTTGTGAATGTAATTTATATGATGCATTTTGCAAATTGAGCAAAATGAAAACTTGCATGCTGTGCAGGGTTATCACTTTCTTTAAACGCAGCGTTAATCCTTTTGCTGTTACTAATACATTCCCAGTTTAGAAGTAGACTGTGATTTACAGTTGTTTATACCATTGATGCAATAAAATATAAGCTGTGATGTACTTCCTGAAGAGGAAACATAAGTATTTCAAAGCTCTTTATTTTATAGATCCTATTAGCATAAGAAGATCAGTTCCACCAGGTGTAGGTTTCTTAGATGAGTGTCATAGCCTGGCTGTTTCTTGCTTTTTTACAGAAATTGTGTGTTGCCATGACTTTTGGTGTTCATGTCAGGGTACGTAAAGTAACAGGGCAGTACTGAGAATTGTAGGTAGGGGTACTGCTGTTTTCCACTTGTGTTGAAGAAATCTGAGGAAGAGCTGAATTATCTGAAGTAAAAATGCCTGCAAAAGAAACTTCATTGGGTGGGAGGAAGTTTGGTACTTGATTTTTTTTTCCCTCTAAGACTGTTGCCAATAATACTTCTTGCTCAGACTCTCTAAACTAGGCTAGATAATGTTGGTGAAAACCTTGCCTTTTGCCAGGATGAAAGGCTGACACACAGATTGGTGAGGTGCTTATATTCAAGATTTATGCTACATTCACAGTGCAAGAGGAACTCCTTCCCCAGACAATAGGAGTTACTTGGTTTTGAATGGAGGCTGTAAATCAATTAACTAGGCTTTAAAATCACTGTTCTTTTCTAAGAACAACTAGAGAAGCTTAGGTGACTGCTGAAGTTGCTTCATCAAAACCTTGATTGGAACAGATTTAGGCACAATATTTGCATATTTACAGATGTAGGAGATCTATTAAGATCTCAGCAATCAGACACCATTAACCAAAATTAATTTTAGAATTAGTTTTGGCGCTCATCCTGTTTTGTAAAGAAATAATTTTTCCTTAGGAAGTGCTCTAATCTTTGATGTAATGTGTACAAATTAGTTAGTTGAAAACACTGAATATTTCTCTTATGTTCAACAGACGAGGTTTTGGATTTTTTTTTTTGCTTCTGCATTTTCCTGGCAAAAATTTCTAGAAAGGTTTTCTACTTGAGCATTTGAGATTTTGTTTTTTGTACAGCTGTGCCCATCCATATTACAAAACAATGAATTTTTTTAATGTTCATTCTACCAGTTAATGTTTCTCAGCTTTAAGCAATACCAGTTTCACAGTTACATAGTTGGTCAAGCTTTACCAAGGAGCATAGCTGACTCCAAATGCTCTCTCCAAATGCTGGAGGAGGATTTTATAGGCTTAGAACAAAAATGTTATTAAACTGAAGTATTATTTAAAACCTTACCAATCTAGTAAATTTTTTTTTCTTCTTTTTAAACTTACTGAATATTGTCATCCATGCTTTTAGTGTCTTAAGCTGATGGAAGACATAGATGTTGGTGAAGAATTCTGTGATTTAAATTATGTTGGTTAGTGGAAGTTTTTTAGCTGCATTTGAGTGTGTTCTTTTTCTTGCACTCATCTCTGCCGTAAAAGAGAATGTTAAAAGCTGGTTGACATGATGTTATAAAATGCAGAGAAAAAGCACACCATATAGGACTGAGTGCTTTCCATTGCGTAGTATTTAGAAGATAAAAGGATTATGGTCTGCTTGTTATATGGCCACGTTTTGCAGAGATTTGCAGAAGCCTGAGTTATAAACTTGTGTGCACTTTAGTTTAATATTTTAAAAGTTTTAAAAAAGGTTCAAGAACAGAACCTGTTAAAATGAACTTCTAAATGTGGTTCTAGAGATCTTTTCTATTCTGATATGAATGCATTTGGGACTGCTTTAAGAACTCCATGATATTGATCTTTTGAGATGTTAGCACAGTGCTGATTAAGCCTCAGATGTTTTAGTGGTCTAATTAGCTTTTAGATACTCTTTATATCTTGAGCCAGATCATTAGGGACTGATGTCCATTTGATCACTATTTTAGAGAAGAAAATATTGCCAGGACATGAGAGGCCAGCTCTATTTCATGACTTCATACATCTGTATTTGAGCTTTTGGATGTGGCTGTAGTTACAGGTCCCCAGCTATGTAGGCTCCAGGAGCACTGGTGCTTCACAGGCAGTGTTTACAGACACTGAGTATCAGTTAAGTTCATTGCTAAACATACAAGATACACTTCCCTTTGCAAACAAATGCAACCAACCATTACACTTCAGTGATAGGGGTAAACAAGGAAGACTTCTGATTCAAAAAGTATAGCTCTCCTGGTAGTTCATGGAGTAATGCTTTCATCTTTCTCCTTGTCAACCAAAATGGGGACACAGGTACCATAGAGTCGCAGAATATCCAGAGCTGGAATGGACCCATAAGGATCATCGAGTCCTGGCCCTGCACAGGACACCCTGTGTCACAGCACGTGCCTGAGAGCATTGTCCAAACACTTCCTGAGCTCTGTCAGGCTTGGTCCTTTGACCACTTCCCTGGGGGAGCCTGTGCCAGTGCCCAACCACCCTCTGGGTTAAGAACCTTTTCCTGATATCCAGGCTAAACCTCTCCTGACACAGCTTCATGCCATTGCCTTGGGTCCTGTCACTTGGTCTTTTCTCAGCACTTTAGAACAAGAACTTGCATACATGTATAACCATCTGAAACCTGTTTTTAAGAAAATGAGCAACACTGAAAAAAATATCTAATTCTCTTCAGACTGCATTGCTGATGTTATCTTCAGTTAAAAACCAAAACAGTTCTTCCCCCTCCTCTCAGACTTGGTCAAATTGCATACTTTTAGGAAACCTCTCCAGACAGAGTTAATAAAATTAGCAAAAGTAAGTATTGGGCTTTCCTAGTGTTTCTCCTGCTGTTCTGCCATATGCTTGCCTTGGGGATGGGCTGTTCTCTTGGGCTCTTAGTGCTGGTGTCCCCTCTTTTGCCCAGACCAGGGACACATACAGCAGAAACCATCAGGAAGGTGGAGGCACTGTTTTGGGCCAGAAGTTTCAGGTTTGTTTTCTTACTTAATCAAGGGCTTTAAAGGAGAGGATTTTTGAGGGATTGGAGACATTTGAGCTAAACTATACTTGATTTCCCATTATGGGCATGTGCATGAAAAACATGTTAAAATCCTTTTGAAATGTCTTGCCTGTTTTAACAGGATGGGGAAAATGATTTCTCATGACCAAGTTTCTCTCTTGATTTAACTTCAGATTAGCACCTTAACCTCTAGTTAGTCCTTACTGGATTGGAGTGTTTTCTGTTTGCAGTTCAAAAAATAGGCTACTAAATAAAGACTTTAAAAGTCTAGTTTGGGTCGTGGTGTGCAAAAGAATAAAATCCACCACTGTGTATGTGAATTTGAGGAATGTGAATGGAATCAGAATATTAACAGTTTGTAAGTTGGCATGTGTTCAGGTGGAAAATGCCCCTATGGGGTTTGCCAAAGCAAAGAGCTGGTGACAATTCCTGAGGAGCTTGTGATTCAAACAGTGGTGAGATAGCAGACAACTGCTGGAAACAGCAGCAGTCTGAGACACTGCAGTGTGTCTTTTTATTACTTCAAACAGTAGGCTGTGTACACTTTCTTGTCCTTGGAACAATATTTATGACTTGTCCAAGCAGACTGTGCCCAGTAGTGGACTACTGAAGTTGAGCTTTGTGTTGCAATTAATATGGGGATGTGCAGTCAGAATTCTTGCTGCTTCTGCCATGTGACATTCACCTCCCATCTGTCGGGGAATTTCTTGTTTCTTTCTCTTCTTGAGAGGTAACCAAATTACTTCCTCCAGCACTAAAAAGTGCAGGAGATACTAAGAGATTTTAGATTTGCCTTAAATAAGCAATAGCATTACTGAGAGAGGGCGTAGTATTAATTGATGTCCATTGAAATGACGTGGGACAGGATCAGGACAGAGCTCTGCTTGGTTTGGTTTGCCTGCATACAGAAAGTACAGTCATAAGAGGTGAAAAAGAATGGAATGTTCTGTTGGTTTTAATTTGTTTTCCTTTTTCCTGTTGTTCTTTTGAGCTTTTTACCAGTAGACCAGAATATATGAAATACAGTAGAATGATGAAAGGGTGATTCAGTAATACAAATAGCAGTTCTTGTTAGCTGGTTTTAGGATGGGTTATATGAGCTTTACAGAATCAGTGTTTTGCATATTATATGACCCCCTATGTTAACAGGTGTTTTGTTTTACCATTTCAGACAGATGAATTGAGCAGAAAAGGTTAATGCTTTGAGTGCTGGAAGCAGGTGGTTGGTAGCTTTGCCTGTATCTAATTAGGTGCATGTTGGCTGTTGTCCTAGCAGGCCTGACTTTTCCTAGGGAGGGAGCAGGAAAACATGCCGAAACTTGGTGTAGCAGGGCTAATGCAAAAATCAACATGATCTAAACTTGTCATTACTGACAAGTGTGATTTTATTTGGTTTTGGTTCAAAAGATTATCTACTAATACTTTATGGGTGTTTGTCCTAAACTAGAGAATGCTTGCTTGTTCAGGTGAGCTTGAGTGTCAAAAGCATCTTCTCTCATACTTCTGAAAGTGTTTGTCCCGTGGTTGTTAGATGCTAACCCACAAAGAGCAAAAATAGTGTGGGGGATTTTTCTGTGTGTATTTAACAAAGCTCTTGTTTTTCACACTGAGTCCCGTTGTAATTCCTGTCTCTGTTTAACATGCATCTGCAAAGATTGATTGTATGCTGAGTTTTATTGGGGCACATTTAGTCAAGGCAAATTGGGATACTACCAGTGCAGTACAGCAGTTCACATTTGGCATTGCACACCTCAGCTGCTGACTTGACCCTTGGTGCTCTACTCTTGGGAGGGACATGAGCATAGACAACTGTTTCTTTTGAATTTAACTTTTTATCCAGAATTTTTCCTTTCCTTGTATAATTTTCTTTTTAGCTTTCAGTGAAAAAAAAAAGGTAGGAACACAGGCCAACAGCAAGACACAGTTGACCACAGAATTGTTTCATTCAAAATATGTGTTTGAATCAAAACTTTCCTAAGAGATAATGTCTGGTAACTACTTTTAACAGGATAAATAGTCAACTTTTTTCATGTATTGGTTTTACAGCTCACAGCACGATGGAAACTGACCCTTGTTAGTGCCTTCAGCTACCAACATAGCACAAATGCTCACCAAGAAATTTTATATGTATTTACGCCAAGTAGGAAAAAAAATATTGTTTTCCTTGGGTCTATTATATTTTATTAGCATAATCCCAAGGGAAACTCAGTAGTGAAGAGGCAGAGACTCTTTTTTCACAAAAATACAGTGTTAAATAAAATTGTCTAAAATATGGCAAAACTCACTGTAGAAGCAGTCTCTGATTATCTCAATCAAATTGCATAGCATGGATTCTTTTTCCTAAATACTTCATATGCCTCCAGTTTTTATTTTGTCTCTCCCTGTGCTTTTTTAATGTAGCCCATTTCCGTAATAGATGTCTAGTTTGTGTGCTTTTGCCTTATAGCAGTCATCAAATAGGAACATTTACTTTGTGGAGCTGTAAAATTGATACCTGCAACTGCAAAAAATGAAGATGAGTGAAAAACGTTATTTAGAGACAGAAAAGATGTAACGATGGCTGTATCCTAAATACAATGAAGAATTTTCTTTCACGCTCTTTCAGGAAAGAATACCATGTTTAATTAGAATCCTGAATCCAGATTGTAAAACTTCTTACACAAGGAAAGCTTCAGGAAATGGAATTTTTACTTTGGATTGCTCTTAGCTTCAGATGCTGCCTTTTTAATACGTAATATCTGAACTTGAAATTATTCTTTCAGATATTGCCTCTTTTCGTATTTTATTTCTTGCTATTAGTAGGAGCTCTCTTGTTTAGCCAGTATTGGACACATTTGCTAGCTTAGTGATATGAACTGTGCTGGACTGAACCAGCAAAGACATTCATGCTGCTCAAAGGGAAAGACCAAAGTTGGAAGGATTTTTGAAATGGATGAACTTTTGCATGAGAAGTGGAAGCTATGGTTATTTTGTTTTTATACATATGAAGTTTATGTGGCCTCTTTTGGTCCTATAGCTTGTAATTGCATTTATAACCTGTGAATTTGATTATTTATGTACACATGGATGTAATATACTCAAGCATTCTAGAAACCAGGTAAAACGTGTTTTTGCATGGGCTTTGTTTTGACCTTCCCTCTATGGCTCAGCAGAGTTGCCTCTAATTTAGTCCTGAACTAATATAAATTCAATATATGGTAAACCTGGAGCTTCAGAATGTGGTAAGTTTGTAGAATTCGCTATCACAGAATCACAGAATGGTCTGGGTTGGAAGGGACCTTTAAAGGTCACCGCATCCAACCCCCTGCAATGAACAGGGACATCTTAAACTAGATCAGACTCCTGTCCAGCCTGGCCTTGAATGGTTCCAGGGAGGGATCATCCACCACCTCTCTAGACTAATCTCTTTAGTTTGAAACCATTGTTTCAAACCTTTGTCCTATCACAACAGGCCCTATTCCAAAGTCTGTCCCCATCTTTCCTATAAACCCTCATTACATACTGAAAGGCCTCCCTGGAGCCTTCTTCTCTCCAGGCTGAATAACCCCAACTCTCTCAGCCTTTCCTCATAGGAGAGGTGCTCCAGCCCTCTGATCATCTCTGTTATCTCCTCTGAACCCACATCAACAGGTCCTGTCCTTCCTGTGCTGGAGATCCCAGAGCTGGATGCAGCACTGCAGGTGGGGTCTCACCAGGGCAGAGCAGAGGGGCAGAATCCCCTCCCTGGCCCTGCTGCCCACGCTGCCTTGGATGCAGCCCAGGATACAACTGGCTTTCTGGGCTGCAAGGGCACATTGATGGCTGAAGTCCAGCATTTCATCCAGCAGCACCCCCAAGTCCCTCTTGGCTTCCTCTCACAAGGAAAGGGATTATTTACTTCATATTTGAAATACATTGGTTTTCAGTGTTAATGGCATAATGCAGTGTTAAAATATCTCTTGAGCAACATGTTTTTTAAGTCAACAGTTCACAGTTTTTACAGCAAGCAGTGCATGCTCTTGGTTTTGTGGTTTCCATTTGTATTTCACAAAACACAGCAGTGAAGCATGCTTGTTGCAAAATTTTTAAGCTAAGCTGTTGTGAAATGCTACTTAACATATTCCAGTTCTTGTAGGAAGGACATGTAATGAGAGTAAGCCAGGTATTGCGCACTCTGCTGCTGTGATTTTTTACTGGTGCTGTGGTTGAGATGCAGTGTGCTGATCTTGAGTTCCTTGTGACTATTGCTCAGAAACCACATGCTAAGATGACATTGTCATGTTCTAAGAAAATGGTCAGGGAGTATGTTTGGGTTGAGGAGAATGAGCTGTAACTGACTCGCTCTAATGTCCTAGATGATATTACTTACATAACAAGGTTTCTAGCTGGGAATCACTGCTTGGTGCAGTATTTCCATGTGAAGAGAACACACTGAGTTGCCCCATTTCTCTTCTCTTTCCCCTGCTCCCTGCTGGAGCTTTTGTGGTGATGCAGCTGCTACCAGCTTCACCCCCTGCCAAAGATGTGGTTTTGCTTTGTGGCCTCATAGGCAGATGGCAGGTAGCAGGATGGAGAGAGGGAGCAGCTTTATTTTGTCTTCTCGAAATATGCTTCAAGTAGCTTCAGTTGTGGCTGATGTTCCTACATGTTCCTTTCCCATCTTTGTCTTTTTACTTCTCCAGTGCTGATTTGTAATGCTTTTTTTCTTGGTTTCTAATTTTGATATGTTTTTGATAGGAAGATGCAAACCTTTTCAGTAAGAATATTTTTTCTTACTTTGACTTGAATGATACTGAGAATCTTGCAGTATGTTTTAACAAGGTTACCTTTTCCTCAGCATTGAGATCTGAGGTTGCATAATAAGAGGTTTTGTTCCTGACCCACAGTAAATTTGGATTGTGGTGGTGTTGTTTTTCCTTTATTTTTTTACAATGATACTTACCTATAGTAGTGAGGTGGACACACTGAACCATTAGCCCAACCATCACTTATTGAACTGCACAGGGATTCAGTTTGCATTTCTGAGGAAAAATATATACTGCAGTGTGAATGCATACAAAAGGCAGGCATGGCTAGTAGCTATTAAAAGTTGATTTGTTACAGTTGTAACATGTGTCTTTTGGTGTTTGCTTTTGAGAGACAGGGAAGACTGTCTGAATTGGAACCCGAAATCCAAGTTGAGTATATTTGCAGAACCTCTTACTAGATATTAGATAAACTGATTTCACTTTCTCTTTGACTAATACACTGAATCCCACATAGGAATTAATGGTGCATTGTTGCAATAATAGTGCAACAAAACCTGATGAAAGATCTTCTGGGGAAAATGATTATATTTTAGAAAAACTCATGCTGTTTCATAGCTGCATACTCACAAGTAGGGCTGTTTTCCAGGATATCCCTGCAGGTGAGGGGGGGAAAAGGTGTTTTATTAGCTGGGGTTGGTGAACTCGAGTTATACCAGCAGTGAAAATTATTTTTTTAGTATTTGTATATCTCAGTTAACTGTCCAAGACCTCTGAGACAGGTAGGGAAATAAAGCAGCCATCTTGAGTTAAAAACAGCTCTCCATGTCCACAGATGAACAACTCTGCTTCTGGACCTCTTCTTACTGAGCTGTTCTACAAGGCCATTGCTCTCATCCTGAATAACCTGTCCTTAAGATTGAAAGGAGAGCTGAGAACATGGGTAGTTCAAAGGCATACCTTAACATTGTTTCTGCTACTTTGTCTTCTAGGATTCCAAAGGCTTTACAAGATGAACCCAAGGTATCAGGAAGGCTTAGGTGAAATCTGGATTGTAAGGAGTTTGTATCATAGATAGAGAACAAGAAAATACTCAAAAATAGCATAGGACAATTGCTTTCCTTTAGTATGTTTGAACAAAATGCTTTAATTAAATTCCTGAAGCTGTTTAAATGTTTCTTTAAAATTAAGCCCAAAATGTTTGTTTATAGTTTTTGATATCTGATACAATGATGTTGAATTATTTTGTTCATTGGTATTAACATCCATGCAGGTTGAGAAGTTAAATAAGTACAACTGGAACATACAAGTATGGATTCCTAAGATCTCTTGTCTGTTGTCCTTATCAGTGTGTTATGTTCTGCAGTCCCCCACAGCAAAGCAATAGCTAACACAAACATTCCCTCTTCTGCTGTGGGTTATCCAACTTCCTTGTTGCTATTGTGTGTGCAAAAAATAATAGTTCCTCATGTAATTTAAGTAGATTTTATTTATTGCTTTACTCTCTCTGCACGTAAGCATGGGCTGGTTGCGCTGAACTGTGCATTCATCATGTCCATAGCTGTCTGCAGAGAAATACAGCATTTGGCAGCTGTGGGGTGGAGAACCCAAAAAACCCCCAAACCCCAAAAAACAGAACCAACAAACCCAAATAGCAAACTAACCAACCTCTTCTTAGAGTGAATCATGAATGGCCTGGGTTGGAAAGGACCTTTAAGATCACCTAGTTCCAATCCCCAAGTTCTTCTGTACTTGTAATATTGCAATTAGAATAAACACTGCTGCATGAAGCACTGCAGGTTTGTATATTACTTAAAAATGTTTTTATATGTAATATGTAAAAAAAAAAAAAAGCGCCTCTGTGTGTATATATATCTCTGTTAAGGTTCCTGGTTATGTGCTAGCTTTATATCACTTAAGGATATTGTTATATGTCTCTTTGAAAGCAAAATTTTACTTTATTTTATCAAAAGTGCTGTCATTGGGAAGGATTAAGGTGTTACATTCTTAAGCAGAGTGGTTGTGTCTGGCTTTCACTTCCTTATGGATGTGGAGCAAGCTTTATTCTGTGGAAGCTATGTGACTGTCACTCTGACTCTAAGGAGTTACTACTGAAGAGACCAAGGACGTTCCCACTGCGCCTTCCAGACTTACCTGGTGGCCTTACAAAAGGAGATATTGGGGTGATAAGAGCCACAGCAGTAAGAAACATGGGTAGCTTTGTCAGCAGTTACAATTAGCACTTTGTTATGGCAATTTCCAGAGAAGTCATGTGTGAAACAAATTGCAGGTCAAATTCATACCCGAAATATTTTCCCATAAACATATACATGATTTTTGTTGTTAGGGGTTACTGCCTTGGGAGTCATTATCAAATTTGCATCCTTGTTTAACTCTCAATTGAAAATATATTCAAAATACAGAGGGGAAGGAATACTGATAAGACGTATACAAAGTCCACTAGGAAGTGCTACACCTATGCCCTAATGCTGAATTGAAGTTGTTACTCTGTGTTGATCTAATCTTTGATGTTAATACTTGAAAACTGCTAATGAAACTTCCTGGCACTGAGCTGTTCCATCCTGTTTGCTCACTTATGCAAAGGAATCCCAGCTAGCTTACAGATGTTCCTTAGTAAAGACTGGAAGCAAGACATTGAAAAATCCCCATCTAGTCAGTTCTGGAGAGGCCTGGTATGTTTGATACAACCTTACCTTCTGACATAAAGTGGTGTCAGGGTACATTGCTGATGTATTCAACAACTCCATTTCTGGCCTCAAAGTAAAATTTCCTCCAAAGGTGCAGACTTAACAATCCTTCTGCTCCTTAACTCATAAGTTCCCGTGACTGTCAGTAATTCAGAAACACTGGCAAAATTGGTCTTAAACTGTCCTGTCAAATTAAAAGCAGATTTTTTTTTTTTGGTTTGTGGAAGGTGAAGCAGGTGCCCTGGTTTATCAGTGTTTATCTCATGCCAGGGTGATGGATGTCAGGTGATTCCAGGAATATATTTATGTGAAAAATGTCAGGTCTCCACTGTCTGCGATGTTCTTTACTGACACTGAGTTATTTTATGTAAGCAGCAACCATGTGTTTTAACAGAAAGACTAGAGAGATTGTGATAGTTTCTTCTGTGGTACCAATTATTTGGGTAAGTTTTACATTTTCTTGCAAGTCTCATGTCGTTTGCTTTGTCTTGTTAGTAATTGCACAATTTTTTTGGTAAATTTTTTATGTATGGTGGGCTTCGAGAAGGAAAGACTTTTGCTTTATATGGAATATGGTAAATCTGTAAACTTCTATGCATTCTTTGAGGGTAAGTTTCTTCAAACATGATAGATATCGGAATAAGAACTGGTTTTCACTTCTGATGTATTGGTAAAAGATATTTTTGTGTGTGTGACCACAAATGAGCAGGTGATTTTCCTTGTAACTCTTCACATGAAATGCATTGAGGCAGGTTTTCACCACATCTTTCGCTAAATATCTAATAGTTTTAAGAAATCAACTATGGACAAACATTTTAATAAAAGTGTTTCTTTTCTATTTGTATTTCATGCCTTCTGTTACACCATAGGGGAGCTCTTTAAACAACATAAAACTCAGCATGTAAAAATACAGAAAAACAGAGGAGTAAATTTGAAATAGGAATGTGAATGGCTGCTTTGTTAGACACAGATTGACTTAGGGGGAGAGAAAAAACCCAAACCAAAGTAATTGTGTTTTACTCTTGAAGTGTTTTACTGTGGCACCACCCTTTTGCCTGGAGTCTGTTGAGCTGAAAACTACCCTGCCCCTGGCTCAACAAAAACATTTCTGATGGTTTAAGACCTGTTACTGTACCTACATCAGATTTAGCAGAGGAAAAATCTGTAGTCAGTTTTCTTCCATTCTTTCAAGCAATTCTTTAAGCTTCCATAAAACACAATAAAGGGAATGAAAGTCTGTGAAGTGAAGGACTGAGGTCACTCTGTAGGTGTCCTAACTAGAAATCTGTTGTATAATTTCAGACCTAAAGCTTTGGTCAGTACCTATCTCTGCAGCTTTCACTCTGTATTGGTGACAATTCCTTTCTCTCATAGCTGCAGATGTAGACCTATAATATAAAGTATTACTGAATTTTCATAATCAGTCACTCAGAAATGAAGATCAATACAAAGAACAGCTATGCAGCCTTGTTTTTCTACCTTGTGACAATTTGTTACTCAGTGATTACTTGCTGGTGTTTGCTAAAGGCTACTGCCATTTTCAGTGCTGTGATGCAACTTCCATGGCACATTCTCAGGTGCTATTAACTGGTATCTAATACTTTTTAAAACTTGCAAACTCTTTCAGAGGGCATGATTTTTAATGTTCTTATGGTTTTTCTGTAATTCCCATCCCTGTAATATGCAAGTGCTTTACACAAATGGTTTAATTTATTTTCACGCGATTCTCTGTGTTCAGACCTTCATGGTATTCTTTGTTTCTTAGTGTTTGGAAACTTATCAAGTGGGAATAGGGTCAAATGTATCCCCAGTCTTAGTCATCTGATGTGTTATTCCCACAGGTTTCTTGCTTTTGAACTTTAAGCTGTAGCTGTGACCTTCCAGGCCCAGTGGCTCTTGGTGAAAGCTGCTTCTGCAAGTCAGACAGGCTCCACCCAGAGCAGTGTGTTCTAAAAGGAATATAGGTACAATTTGCAAGTATAAATGAATTCTGGAGCAGGAACAACCTTCTGAACTGGGTTGTGGGTGGGTTCCTGCTTTTGTTGTTGTTTGGTTGTTGTTGTTGTTTTGGGGGTTTGGGGTTTTCTTTGGGGGATAATCAGGGATCTTCACTGGGACACTGTGTTTTTTTCTTCTGGAGATCGCTAAATCCTGTTTGCCATCACTGTTAAAAAGATCATAGAAAGTACAGTTGCCCTCATTACACAAACAGTGGAAATTGATCTTATCCAGCGTGGGATGACATGGGAGTCATGGGGAAATTTATGAGCCTGTGTAAATAATTATTTTACAAGTGCACCAGGAGGAAGTATTAATGTGTGGGGGCAACCTCACTTCTGGCATTTTTGCATTTTGAGTCTTTGACGTTGAAACCTAAATAGTGTGTTTTACCCAGAGTTTTGTGTGCGTTGTTTTCTAGGTTAGAAAACAAACCGACAGCAATTTGCTACACAATGCTGCACTCTGTGCATCACTGGAATGTCTTTCCCAGGCTGCCAAGCTGGTCGCTGTTCCCCCCAACACCGCTCCCTCGTTCACCTCTATTCTGCATTTGTGCTGTGCAGTTCAGCTATTGCTTGAACAGTTTTGAATCACTGAAAGTAGAGGCAGCAGAGGCTGACTGCTTGCTGACTGGGTGGTTGGGATGCAGCCTGCTGAGTCCTGGAGTTGTGTTTGGAGGGAAAGCTGTCCTACCTGGGTGTACTCAGTGCAGTCTCTACTGGGTCTTCAGTCTTATTCTTGAAAGAGAGCTGTGATTTCACAGTTCTGAGAGTTAGGATTTCATGCTGGAATTTCCAGAATTAATCAGATACTCTAGAAATTACAGTCTACTGGAGGGGAGGGGTTTTGAGCTGAAAAATAAGGTATTGGCCAACTGGTAGAATACTGTTTGTAAGCAATTTGAAAAATACAGCAGCCAAGTACTACTTGATTTGAGTTTGGTAATCCTAAAATTGTTTTTAAATGACCACTAATAGAATAATTATATTTCCACAAGGAAGAAGGCCAAGGGTGCAGAGGTGTCAGAGTCTCTCTGGCCTCCCCTGCTCTGCATCCACACATCCCAGTGATGTGTGAACCCAAAGGTTTGACAGGTGGTGGAGGGAGATAGTGGAGGTTATATGTGTTCTTGCAGATGGAGGTGTAGTTACCAGATACATTTTGTTTACCAAATGTTAATGGTTTCTTGAGGAAATAACTCTGTGCCTTCTGGGGCAGTTTCATAACTGAGTGGAATAGTTAAAACTCAACAAATGGCATTTTTAAATGGTGTTTCATTATAACTAATGAATAGGCTGGCCAACTGACATTGCTCAGGAACAGCTATGGCCACAGTGGCTTGAAGTGTGTCTGTAAAGCTAGTTTTTTTGGTCCTTGAAGATTATAAAATGGTTAAAGAAAGTACAATGGATTCTGGGTGTTCCTTGAACTTTTAAAACAGTCACATTATTTTTAAGGATAAAGTTGAGAAACACCCGCAGTCATTCCGCACTGCCACTTTGGAAATGGAGATGATGGTTATGGCTTAGCTATAATCAGAAAAATTAACTACTACTTGTTGCACTTACCTCAGTAGTTGTAAGGACAACATTTGATATGTTTTGGGCTTTTTCTGCTTCAGTTGCATGTTGGTTTGGAAGGCTCATTGAGCTTGAACAATGAAAGAAAAATCTGTCTCACCTTTCACAAGTTAAAGTTTAAACAGTGGGGGTTAACTATCTACAGACCAGGAGAAACAAAGGAGGTTTCTTAGATTTGCACCTGTCAAATGCTCAAAATAATTGCTGTTCTAAAGCAAAAAACCCTAAACACAAGCTGTACAGCAGCTGCCAAGCCCAGAGTGTGGCTATATGCAGGAACCTGGGGTAAGCAGATTGAGGAAGCAGAGCTTTTGGTGTGTGGAGTTGAGATGTGTTTTGTTGTGTGGAAACCATGGGATACAGGTGTGGTGTTTGCCCAGGAGAGAATAGCCCAAGCAGTCATGAAGGGAGTTTGCACTCAGGTGGGAGGTAGGGAAAGCCTGGCTGTAACTTGAGTTGAATATGGCTCAAAGCGTTTTTCCAGCCATCTTGTAACAGGCAGGAAGCCTCTGCCCTCATGGACCCTCCCTCAGTTGTCTTCAGGTCAGAGGTGTAGCCACTCTCCACACTCATGAGCCATGTTAGGAAGTTTTTTCCACTCTCACATAACAGGAATGAGAGCATTACACCCTAGCACATTTTGTAGGCATGAAGTGGCTGGCACCCTTGTTTTGCTGAAATTAATGAGCCATGTGGCTCTTCTATTACTAGAAATCCATTATTGTGCACTTCAAAATCTGGAGGGGATAAAAAAGGTGCAGATACTGGAATTCAAATGCTGCTCGTGGTTTAATTCAACCCTAATCAATGAGATTTTTAAAGATAGAAGGGCTTTTTTTGTAATTCCTAGATGTTTCTGTGTCAGTTTGAGTAACCCATTAGTACTGAGAGAAAAATCTGAAACTTAAAATGGTGGGAATGGTAATAATTTACAGGTGGTGGGATGAGAGCTGAATTACCTCCAGGATTCCTTGGTTAAGGCGTGTGTTTGCAGCAGCTTTAGCTTTATCCTAATTCATTTTGATATTAAATTTCTTGCGTAATTCATTTCCTTGGTCAGTACAGGTAATTTGAGGATGCTTGTACTTTTCATTGTTTAAGGAAACAAAAAAGGGAAATTGTCTGATAAATCTGTAGTACTTGCTTATACTAAACAAGGCAGTAGGAACCTGCATCAAGGTTTAGCATGGAAATAAATAAGCTGTTAGTCCCCCTTCCTCCACTAGGGCTTGTTTTCTTTTTTTCCTTCCTATGTAAAATTACAGTACTCTAGTAAGCAATGAAACATGATTTATTTAGGTAGTCTGAGAGCACCTGGACCCCTAAAGTGAGGTGACCCGATAAATATTGGCTCTCCATGTGGAGTTTCTTACTGTATCTTAGAAAGCATGACTTCTAGGATGGACACAAAAAACAAAACTGGGTTTCAGCTTTTGTGACAGGAGGTGAGAAAAAGGGCAGCTGTGCTCTCTAAAGGGTTTTTAGCTGTAACTCACCCAGCTGTAGGTTATTTGGGAACAAGGCAAATGTTCAAGACTGTGAAATCAGCAGCATTCTGGTGTCTGGCTGTATCTTTGTTTGGTAGGCTTCCTGGAGCATCTTCCATGTTGATCTGTGAAGCTAGTGTGAGTTTTAGGAATGAGGGCTCTGAGAGAATATGAGAGATCTTGAGAAAGAAAACTGTTCTTATGTACTTAACTGCATTTTGTATAATCAGCATCTAACAAATATTAATAAAACAATGAGGAAGGAAAGTATGATCAGTTTTGTTTTAAGAGAACGAAGGCGTTAGAAGAACTGACAAGGTTCTCATAGGAAGTTGGTGGCAGAGGTAGAAAATCCAACTGGTTTAGTAGAGTCCCACTGAAGTTAATTATCCTATAACATTAAGGTTTTTCTGCTCTTGTGTATGCCAGAGCATACAGCCAAATCCAGTAATGTTTTTAAGACTGTGAATTTTATTGTTTATTCTTATTTTAAAAGAAAAAAAAAACCCACATGAGAAATTTGTCTTTGCTAACTTGTGTTGAAGGATCTTGAACTTGCTTCATGCTTACAAATAGCCAGTGTCTTTTTACTGCAGGTAAAAGGTTGGCTGCCTAGTGTTTGTTTTCGTGCTAGTCTTGTGTGTCTTGTTAAACTGGGCGTTGAAGAGATACAAGAAGCTCTATGTACACTTACAGAAGAGCACAGAAGCTTGAGCTCTTGCTGTTCTGTGCAGCCACGTGCCTCTGTGGCTGCTGGCAGTTACATCCTCTGTTCCTTCTTGCTGTTTTAAGTCAGATTACCATCTTTTCTTCACCTTTAGGCTGGGGATGCTGTGTTTCAATATGTTCATGCAATTCAAGGATGCTACGGTGCTGCTCTGCACTGCTGCTGTTGCTCAGTGTCTCAATGCAATGAAGTGAAGTGTGAAGCCCCATCACTCCTAATCTCATCATTCTTGGTTGACTTTTACTATTGCTGTGTTAAAGAACTCAAGTGTAGGCCAAAACTGTACCCCTTTTCCAGAGATTTAGTATTTCAGTGCCCAGTAGTTTATCTGGGTCTAAGACCACACTTTCAGTTAGATACAGGTGAGGCTTTTTGCTCTCCTCATTCCTTGTCTTAGGACTGCGTGGCCTGTGTGCACCATTCCTG
Source organism: Monarcha castaneiventris obscurior (assembly GCA_026261815.1). NCBI lineage: Eukaryota > Metazoa > Chordata > Aves > Passeriformes > Monarchidae > Monarcha > Monarcha castaneiventris. The sequence goes on along the minus strand of JAMPIT010000059.1, from coordinate 5,363,651 downwards.
TGTTATGGTAGTAATAGGCAGCCTTGCCTGTACACTGGCAATTTCACTGCACCAACTCACAATTTTTGGTTATACAGATAAAAAAGTAGTAGTTGATTGTTAATTTTGAATTTATGGTATTGAGCACTTCATTTGAGTAAAAAACTCTGTTTTTTACACAGAGAATTTACCATGACAGTCAGCTAGTCTTAATCTTTCATACCTGTAACAGTGTAGGGCCTTCCAACTTTGCGTGCTTAGACAAAGATATACTTTGTACTGTAAAGTGTATTCTGTTTCCTCATTTTTTACTTAATAGTGACAGCCTGGACACTCTTAAGTGATTCTGTGAAGGTGCATGGTCATAATGCATGTGTCAGTGGGGCTCCTTGGATGTTCATCCTACTCAGTGCTTTTTCCATTGATGTGGATGATGGGATGAAGATCATCCTTACCAGGTTTGCAGATGACACCGAAGGGAGGAGAGTGTTTGATGGCACAGCAGCCTGTGATTAGGTGGGAGCTCAGCAAGCAGGAGGAATGGGCAAGCAACTTCCTGAGGATCAGTGAGGACACATGTGCCTTGATTAGAACAGCATCCAGATAACAGTGTGGGCTGGGAGCAGCTTCATGTGTGGGTTGTGTTTGTGGTTGATTTGTTTTTGGGGCGGTTTTTGTGTGTGTGTGTGCATTTTGTTTTTGTTTGGATTTTTTTTTTACGAAAATTAAACTTGTGGACACTAGGCTGAGTCAGCTCTGTGCCCCTGCAATGTTAAAGGCCGAGGTCTTGGCTGCATCAGCAACAATGTAGCCAGCAAACTGGTGAGAAGGATTACTCTTGTTTACCATTTGGGAGAATGGAGCTGGAAAACTGCCCAGCACAGGACTTTGGAAGATAAAATGGGTATCAATGACCTGGAGATAAGATCTCATTGCTGTTTTCAACTGCCTAATTCATAGCTACAGAGAAAATAGAACCTATATTTTCTCAGAGGAGCCCAGTGATAGGACTGGAACCAGTGCTTTTAGGAGCAAGACCTTGGTGTCGTAGTGAGAGCAACCAAAGTAACGATTTTATTGTAGTTCTGACTGGTTACAAAGAAAAAAATGTTCATAGCAAGAGGGAATAAAGTACAAGGAGCCAGTTGCCCAGAGAGGCTTGTATCCTTCTTTGGGTGTCTCCATCCTGAGATCATAGAATGGGACCATCCCTACCAGGCAGGTTTTCCTGTTTGACTGAGTGCACAGCTTTGGGAGGGACACTCATGGAGTGTTGAGGGAGGAAGGGAATACCTGCCTAAACAGCCACCTCAGCTGAATCAACTCTGGCAGTCAATGGGGTGACAGATATCACAGCCAGATCACCCTCACTGCAGATATGCTCAAAGCTCAACTGGACAATTTTGGGTTTCATTATTGAACTCTGGAATTAGCCCAGTTTTAAGAAGATGCTGGAACTAGATGGGAAGTTAAAGGGGACTCTGGAGCTCCCATCTAGCCATAGTTTTTGTATGGCCCTATACAGCTCTGTTGTTGATGAAGGCATATGTAACAGAACCTTGGTTTTTGAGGCCAGGAAACTGTGCCAGTTTAGCTCTGGAGTGTGTGTATGTACATGTCATTTCAAGTGATTTTTTTGGGGGGGGGGGGGGAGGAAAGAGCTTACTTGACTGTGAACAGGGGTGGGGGTGTTTTCTTTTGGCATCTTTAGAAAACATTAATGTCGAAGAGCAGAGCCAAAAAGAGCTGCAAAACAATACTTACAAATAGAAATTCTCTCAGTGACAAACTAGTTGTTTGCTTACACAGCTAGTTTGGAGTACTGCTGTTCCCTTGTTTTTGTTCAAAAGTCCAGATATTTGTAAATACAGTCTTTATCCTTTTCCTCAGAAAAGAGGGTATCAAGATAGAAGCATATACACTATCAAATGGCCTCATTATTGAGCAAGGCCAGAGCACCATGCTTGTAATGCTGGCTAGGAGGCACGATGGAAAAAGGTAGAAGAGTAAAAAAGAGAATTGTTAACTGTTTACAGGCATTGTCTTCCTAAAAGTACAATTTCTAAAATGAAATTGCTTAATCCTTAAAGCAGGAATTTCAGAGAATATTTTTTCAATTTATTGATTTAAGATTTTTGCACCTTGAATGCGTAGTTCTTGCCATCCTGGTTTTGGGAAGAGGTAGTGGTAGGTCCAGAGGAGGCAGTTGGATTAGATGACTAGTTGGACATTGCAGGCTCCTTCCAACTGAACTATTCTAAAATATTCAATACATCTTTAACTTTTTATAAGCTTGTTTCTGCCTCTATGGCTAGAGATTTTGTTTCCCGAAGTGTTAGCAGAAATGAATCCTCTTAGGCCATGAAGCTGGTGGGTTTTATGATAGCCATTTCCTTCTCTTTTCTGAGTCAAGGATTGTGCTATCTTGTCTTTCATCTTTGTTTCAAGGTAAGCTCCTGTGTGTCTGGAATATAGTCAGCTATTGGTGTTGAATCCTTTCTTATGGATCGATGTCTGAGTAGGGACTTACTCAAGAACAGCTTAGATTTTTGTCTGTTCCTTTGCTATATTTTGGTACTTAAAAATATGGCTCAAACAGAAAAGTTGGAGTGTATTTGTGTATCCAGTCCACAAGGACAGCTGGCTGATCTGATCTGACATGCACTTAATGATTTAAAAATTTTGTGAGTGACTTGACCTGAGGCTCAAAACTGAAAGCTGGGCTCCCACCTCTCTTTCCTTGTGAGCACCATCAGCCTGCAGGTGTGCCCCAGACCCACTCTGGAGTGAGCAGGTATTTAATTAGCTACACATATGCCTCTCTGAGAGGTGCAGGGATACGAGTCACTTGACAAGAGTAGAGAGCCTTAAGACAGATTCTTGCTTTTTTCTGTCTGGACTAATACTGTTAATAGTTCTCACTTTCCCCCCCTCTGTATCTCTGCACAACGAATGCTTTGGTATAGTGTCTCTGGGCCTTTGTACATATCTGCAGTGTACAGTTAAAAATGACTCTTCAGTATCAAAGAAAGCTATTTGCATGTACCTCAAACTACAATCTAGACAAGCAGTTTTAGGCCCTGTGTCTTGTAAGCAAGTGTAAGTGTCCTCCTGTTTTTGTCAAATGAATGCCTGTCTGGCCTTACAGCTGCAGATGATAAAAGGCAACGTTTGGCTGAAGCTGCACAGGTGTGCAAACACAATGTTTGCTTACTCTGTTTGCTGCAATCTGAATCCTTCACTACTCAAAGTATTTGTTTTCCTTGGAAAACTACATTGTAGTGTAGCATGTGTAACACCACATTAAATACCATATAATAGGTAGGCTGCCTGGTCACTGGGAGCAAAAGGGCTGATTTTTTGTCCAGGGAGACTTAACTAGCTAATGAACTGCAAAACCACCCCACCTCAATATAGGACTGAAAAAACCTACATGGAATAAACACTAGTGATATGCTGTTTCCACTGGAGTTTTGTCTTGCTTTCAGTACTTTGACTAGTGGCCCTGGGGAAGAATGACCCTTGCTATGGCTTAAGAAGTGCAAGAATTGCATCATTGGCCCCCTGCAGCTAAGGTTTGATAAATGCTGTGTACTAGCCCTGGCCAGTGTGCAAACACATGGCAGCTGAGTGTTACTGTTGGCTTCACAGAGGTGGTACCTTTCTGGTTTTCATCGAGTTTGTGAAAGCAGTGGAACTGGGATGAGCTAGTTATTACTGGAAGGCATGAGCATATGATTGTTCCCTCCCTCCTACTGCCTCAGCATTAAAAGGGTGGGCCCTAAAAGTTCAGAAGGCAACGTGGCCCTCAAAGCATCTTCCTTTCACTGGTGTTAGGTCCTCCTTGCCTTACCCAGACTGGGGGCTGTGGAGGTTAGACTGGGACTTCTGCAGGGTGTGTAGTTAGTGCTGCAGAAATGTGGTCATTTAGTTCCCACATTCCCCTTGCAACCCTGGTTTTATAGACTATCTTTTACAATTTCTCCTGTTTGCTAGGAAGTTACTATATAACCTAGATGTACTCATGCAACATGGAGATACTTATTTCTTGACAAGGAGAAACAAGTGGGTGTTCTCTGGGTTTGGTTTTTTCTTGAAGAAAGAGAAGTGCTATTTGAATTGAATAAATGTGGTCTTATTTAGACTTGGCTTGTGTATCTGATCAGAGTAGTGGGGTAGTATCTTAATGTAACAAACATTTTATCAAATGTTCCATTTTATTATATTGCAGTGTTAAAAGGCTGTGGCATGGGCCTGGATGCCAAAATTGGGGTCCAAATTTCTTATTTTAATAACAATTGAAACATCTCAAATGTTTTATCTGGAACAAGTGAGGAATTGAAGAATATAATCTGGTTTAGTAGGGTGATTCATTATTCCAACAGTATTCATGTATTATGCACTTCTGTTTATCAAATATCAAGTAGATTATGCAACTGTTTTTAATTCTCCTTCTGAGCTGATGCCTCCTTGTCTGCAATGGGCAGCTACTGCAGTGAGCAGAATGGAAGTTAATAGCATTGCAAGAGGAAAGCTGCAGACTGGAGACATCTGAACTAATACAAAATGGTGGCAATGTTCTTTTTCTCATGACATGTAGTTTTATGTAATTGTAGTGCTTCTGCATGTAACACAAGTTTTATTTGGTCTCAGCTTACTAAATTTGTTTTAGGAAAAAAAGCACCAACAAACCCTTAATTTTGGGGGTGTAAAAAGGCTTTAGGCTTCTGCCTCTGATTTTCTGTCCCTTAGCCCTTTCTCCTAGGTTGTAAACTTTTTGGTTCATAGCCTTTTCACTTCTGCAAGTGGTGATATCCTTTATTTAAAAATAAATAAATAAATAAATGAAATCAAGAAAACAAAATCCCAGAGCAGACAGTACTGGGGATTGAGATTATTTTTAGGCATGTCTTACTTCTGTCACATCAGTTTAGCAATGTTATATCACTAAAAATATTACAAGCATACTATTAACCTTTGCTAAATAAATGCAAATGCTATTTCAGATTTCAAGATAATGCCAGCATGAGACTGGCAGATGTTTTTCCCATGTCCCTGTCTGAGAAATTCTGGAGGGAGAAGGGGGCATGTGGAAATGTGGTAGTGCCTAGAGGGGTGGCTTCTGTGCAGTCCCCATCCCCCTTGAGTGACTTGAGAGGGAGTATTACAGTATGCATTTCAGGTACAAACCTATTAGAATTAAATTACCAGTGAGAAATGAATTGATTTAATGGAGTATTCAGTGCTGCTTTTTATGGTTTGTTCTCTCTTTCTGTTTATTCAGACTGGCATAATTGTAATGACAGAATGTTTTTCTTCACTTCAGGTGAACTAAGTAACCTTCCTTTATGGTGCACAGCAAAGTGTAGAAGGCAGTAAATTCCTTTCCTATTTAAGGTTGAAAGTAGCTGCTTGCAATTGCTTTGGATGTGGCTATAGATAAGACAATAAGCAAGTAAGAATAATCGAGAAATAATACATTTTAACATGAGAGTCACAGGTTGCACTTTGTAGCTTTTCTCTGGGAGCAGTGTTGCCCTGGTTTCTTGTCTGGGATGGCAAGCACTGGGTTTCCTCCCAGCGTGGGCTGCAATGTCACCTGAGCAGCAGGCTGGGAGCGGGCAGGGAGCAGGCAGGAGCAGGCAGGGAGGCTCCTGCAGCCCCGGCTGCTTCCAGGGGCCCTGGTTCAGGTGAGCAGCTGCTGGAGCTCCCCGGGTGAGTTGCTGCTGTTACATAAAGAAGTTACTGAAAGATGGGCTGCCGAGCAATAGTCCCGTGTCCGTTTGTCATAAAATGTTTGAGCCATCTGTTGCTAGAAAAACTACCCCAGTCTACCACCTGGTGTTTCACTGAGCCTGGGGATTTAGCCCAGATAAGCACTGGTTTACTTAATAAATACTGAAAGGGGGGAAAATGGAGAATGGAGTGGGGAAAGATGCCATAGTTGTTGTCTTTTTTATTGAGTGCTGAATGAGACCATTTGGATCATTGTCTCCTGCCATGGTTTGTGTGTCACTAAAACCCATTTTCTTTTAATTTTGAAAATTGAGGATGAAGAATAACATTAAGCAAGTACAACACTACACAGGGATTGGTATAAAGTTCTGAGCAGCATGTGATTTAATTTGGAGTTGTGGATGGCCACCTGCTGTACTTCTGTTCTTGTGGCAATCTGGCAAGTGGCTGCACTATTTTGGTGCTTTTATTTGTCGGGTATGTTAGGATTCATCCAGGAGAGCTGCAGACTGACTGGGCTGGCACAGGCTGGGAGAGTGCTTGGCTACTGGCCCCTTGAATACAAACAGAACCCCAAAGTGCTAAGGGTGCTATGCATCACTGTGTTTCTGTCACATACAGGTAAATCTTCATCATAGGTTGATTTATTTCCTTTTGCTAATCATTAAAGTAAGAAGGACTGCACTACTCTCAGGTAACATAATTCTCAGTGCTGTCCCAATACCTCCTGCTTAGGGAGCCCTCATGGAGCCAGGGACATTCCAGTTCACGACAGAGGTGCTGGAGTAGTTGGCTTCTTTTGGGAGTGGGCTCAGCTCAGGGCAAGACAGAGTTCTTGACTTGAGGTTTGTTGCTTTTTGTTTAGTTGGGGTTTTTTTTTGTTTCCTTGGTTTTTTTTTGTTTTTTTTTTTTAATTTGAGTCCTTCAGAGAAAGCATCTAACACTGTTCACCACCAAACCATTTGGATAAGAACCCCCAGCCTACGTTTGGCAGCTGTGGTCTGCTGGTGTAACCCTCAGCTTCCTCTCATTTGATTCTGTCACAGGGATATTTTGGTGCTCCCAGTAATGTGGCAAATGAATGTGGGAATTACTTAAATGTTAATAAGTGTGTAATTTTTTTACCATTACATTCTGGGGATTTTTTGATTTTGCATAATGATTAGGAAGCCAAAGGGCAAGAAGCACCTGTTTCTGTAATTTGCCGAAAACTTTACCATAAAGCACCACATGTAAATTAGGGGTTTTTTAGTGTGTTGTGTTTAAATTTATGTAAGAATAGGGAAAGTATTTACTGTAAAATCATCTCTAAAGGAAAAGCATAGACACCTGAAATCCTTTCAATGCAATAAATAACACAATTAGTTTCTATTTTTGTTTCGAAATACATTGGCATTATTTTGTAGCCTGTATTTAGATGCTGATAATTTCAAATGAGTTGTCTTCATGTACTTGTTTCTTTAGGCTACAGAAACAATGTGATTTTTGATTATGGAGGTTAATATTCTTTCCTAGGAAGTGCAGTCAGAAACAATGAGGAAGACAGTACAATACATACTCCTGTTGCTATTTGAAAACTTCTTTGCACTTGTCTGTTGTGATTTTTAAAGGAGCATTATTGGCAGATGTCTATAATTTTAATATCGGCAGAAAGCTAGTGTAGCGTGCTATTTGTTGCAGTTTGTTTGGGGTTTTTTTCTAGTTTTGGGGTTTTAGTTTGGTTTCTGTGTTGTTGTTTTTTTTTTTTTTTAAAGTTCTTGCTTACAGAGACCCAAATTAGATGCTTACAAAAAACCAAATTAAACAATCATGTGTTGAGTAACTATCACAAATGCATTCCTGTGTCAACTTGTTAACTGACAAATGCTGGCCTCTTGTATTCTTGTTTCCAACATTATTTGACACATCCTGGAAGCTGCTTAACTTGAGTCAGTTCTGTCTGCACCAAACCAGTAGGCATTTAAATAGCTTTCAGCTCTCATGTGGCTATGGATTATATAAACAAACAAAGTTTTAGGCTTGCATGGGATGTCAAGGCATTTCATAAATTGCATTGTTTAGAAGTTAGAAATTTAGAAGTATCACATTTGTTAGTTAGATCAGCTCTTGTCCCTTTCCTGTGTTCCTGATTTTGTCCCTTTCATGTATTCCTGCTGTGAACCCTGTTTCCTAGCTTTGGGAAGCTTCAGTGCTCACAATGTTACAGCTTTTTCTCTGGTAGAAATACTGTACCTTGAATCATAACAGCTTATCAGCTGCTAACTCACTCACTCTGTGGGGCCATTTTTTGGAACATAACAAAAAGGCCCATACCATGGTTCTCTAGTGCTGAACTGTAACTCTAGTTTAAAAATGTCATGCTGATTATTTTGAGGAAGAAGAAACAATTTTGAAAACTCTTCCTTTTGATTGATACTAGCACCTTGCAAATGCTTATGTGAAGTTAAATCCACAGTCTTCATTGGAGCAGTGTATGGATGAAGGCTGGATGCTTGATATGTGCTCGTTGTCTCTTAGGACAATTTGCCATTGAGAGCCCATTGTCAATTTATTTAAAACACATGGAAGAGCACAGGAAGTGTGGCTGGGCTCAGCTGAACTGTTTTGGTGTGTAAACGTTGTGGGTAAGCTCTGTGGAGTTATTGCCAAGTGTGGACTTGGGAGGGAGAGTGTGTCCATCTGTTTTTTGGGTGCATCCCTGAGTTATTTCTCAGGTGGTTGTGATTTTTTCATCTCAGACCCAATGAGTTGAGCCTGAGGTCTGGCCTCGAGGTTACAAGTTTGCCAGCTGGCTAGAGCCAGACAATTAACAGCTCCTCATTTACTCTCTTAGGCATTTTTTGGTATTTTTTCTGGAAAAGAGAATGTCCTTGACACTGTCTTATTTCCTAAAAGGTTTCTTTGATTTAACCTTGTGAACCTTAAATCAGTCATGTGAGGTAGGTAAAATGAAGTCCGAGTTATTCAAACCCAAACTCACTCCCTCGTAAGCACAAAGGGTTTTGTTTGTCCCTCACGCCATATCAGAAATGGCATATTGAGGGAGATAGGTTTACTCATCACTTTGAACGTGTGCCAGTCGTCTTTCTGAGATGGAGGCTTTGTGCAACACTCAGGCAGTGAAAGTCTGAATGTGGTTCATTTTATGTTAGGCAGTTTTTTGGCTCCACTGGCTCCGATGTTGTAACACACTTAAAGGGAAAGCTTTGTCCACTGAACTGGAAAAAGTTGCAGCCAGTCTGTCTCTTGTTTCACACCAGTCGAGGCTGGCTTAATTTTGACAACAGGATGATGGTCTGGATTTTGGAACATGGTTTTGGTTTTACTGCTTGAGTGACTTTGAACAAGTCCGTCTTTACTTTTCAGGGTTGTAAAATTGCGATAAAGAAGGATATCCACCTTGTGGATATGAAGCTAGAAAAATGGTTCTTGGACAAAGAAAGGATTTATGATCCTCAGATGAAAGCTGATACATAAAATGTAAAGCAGCACCATTCTGAGCCCTTTTTTAAAAAATAACAAGATTATTCTAGTATGCAATGGGATAGTCAGCTCTAGCATATCATGACATGCTGAAATATGTCTGCTTTGTATGGTTACCAAGCAAGCTTCCATGTGTGCATAGTGATGTTAAAATAGAGCCTTTTGGAAGGGGCTGAGCCAGAGGGCTACCAGGTTATTCCTAGATATTATGGCTTTCTAAGGGATGTTTCAAGAGATGGTTGTTTATTTATTTATAACAGGGAATGTATTAACTCCTACTGTGATGCAGTTAACTCTTTTGCAAACAGTGAAATTCATTAAACTTAACAGCCTGCTGTAGGTATTTGAGAAGATAATTACAGTCTTTTGCTTGGGAACAGAGCAAATTGTCTTCAGAAGGTGGGCTTTACAGGCACTGATTTGATTATATTTCCACTTGCCTCTGGCATGGTTTCTAGCAGATTTATCTTTTTTTATTATCATGCCAGAAAACAGCCTTTGAAATATGCAATTTTATGTAAGCTTAGCAGTTTCCCCATCTGTCCCACTGTTCAAATTTGAGTTTTTTAGCTTCCAAAATAAAAAACTTCATAGCTTCCCTTAGTATAGGTGTATTCTCTAATGCTGAACTATCAAACAGGGCAGAGAAAGTAAGGTTTTTTTGTATCAAGATTAGCTGTGTGTATTCTCTGTGTGTGTAGGTAGAGCTGGTGAAAATTGCAGCTCTCAGAAGGGAGCCTAAAACAAAGAAGGAGAGAGGCTGCTTACAAGAGTGTGTAGTGACAGGACAAGGGGGAATGGCTTCAAACTGAAGCAGAGTAGGTTTAGATTAGACATTAGGAAGAAGTTCTTGACTGTGAGGATGATGAGGCACTGGAACAGGTTGCTCAGAGAAGCTGTGGATGCCCCATCCCTGCAAGTGTTCCAGGCCAGGTTGGATGGGGCCCTGAGCAATCTAGTCTAGTGGAAGGTGTGCCTGCCCATGGCAGGGGGCTTGGGATCATTAAGGTCCCTTCCAACCCAATCTATTCTGTTGGGAATGGGGAACATAGAGGGAAGATGACCCAGAATGAGTGAATTTAAATGCTAATGTGTTTTTTACATATGGAGTTTTGATGAAAAATGGTTGAATGAGAGGTCCTCTCTGCGTTTAAGCTTTTATTTAATCAAGTAGACTCTTACTTTTTACTCAGTAGTTACCTCATCTTTGTTGAAGTCAGCATAACAAATAACTGAGTATAAATGGGACGCTTGAGATGGTCTTTCACCCAACTGCCAGCACATGTTTCTGTGTGGTGAAATGATGTGTTTTGTTTTCTATCAGTAATCCTTGATTAATTTAGAGTAATAACTTACTTGGATGGAAGTTTGAGGTTTCTTTCCCCCTACCCTTCGTTCAGTGTAAAAGTGGATGAAATGTTTCAAGAGTTGGAATGGAGATCAGTGTGTTAACAGAGAATGCTGTTGACTTAGGTTATAGGATTCACCTAGTAAAGACTTCGGGTATAATAATTCTTCTTTTACTGCCCCTTCAGCCCGCTTCAGTCTTTATACAGGTATGTGCCACCATAAGAAGTGGATAATAACTAACCAGATAAGGTACCAGGAGATTTAGTATTTAAAAGAACACGTGAAGATTTAAGTGAAAGATACTGTGTTTTACCTAGACACACTGTACTCCCACTGGAAGAGGAATATTTTGATGGTCCTGGTGTTTGTCCACCCCTCCATTTTTTTTCAGATGTTGAGGTTATAAAATACACTGTTGCAGAAGGTGCTTGGTAGATGTGCTGCTTATATCCGTGTAGATAGTTTCTGTACAGAGTTACAAAGTTTTTCATTTGTATTGCTTGCTTACTGAGTTTTTTGTCAGTTCCAAGTCCCTATTTTTTTAATGGGAAGGAGATCATGTGAGAAACAACCCAAGTTAAATAAAGTAGGTGCCCTCAGTTAGTGCAAGAGGAGTTCAAGGTCTCTTAAAATTGTCTAATAAACTTAAGATAATAAATCCTAAGTATGTTTAACAACATAGTAAACATGCAAATACAAACTGACATGACCTCTTGCTTTGTTTTACCAGTTGAGGTTGATCTCAGAATTTTTTCCCCGAGGCTGGCTCTTGCATCCAGTATTGTTAAGAGTGTGTCTGAGGGATAGTGGTTTTGTTTTCATGTAAGATTTTGCAAATTACTCTTCTACTCCACATTGTAGCTTTATTCTTTGTTTATCAGTAGTCTGATAAAAGTGTTCCTACCTAACGCACAGTCAGTTTCAAATGTAAACACTGCCATGTCTGAGCTGGAAAGCAACATTCCAGAAGCTGTCCACTCCTGCAGGCAAGGTATGGGGTGGTCCCCCTCCGTGTTACTGCTGTAAATTGCCAAACTTTTTAACATGGACAGATCCACCTTGATGTGAGACAAGGAATCCTGACCTGATTTAGATGAACTATTCAGCCGAGACCCCATCAGTCAGAGACCATAGATGGCTTCACTGCAGCAAGGGCATGGGCCTCACACACCAAGTGTCCAAGTGCAAAGCCAGTCCAATCGCACAGTCAGAATTCCCTAAATACTGCACACACAGGATATAACATCACATATAAACAGGAAAGATGTTCACCACTGTGTCCCCCAATCACCTGGGGTATTACACAGATATTCCCTAATATGGTAATAGATAAACAATACCCTATAAGGCCACAAACTACAGTTATCCCTCCCCATAGGTCCAACACTGTCCACAAACACACAACCCTCTCTCAGCCCATCCCTGGTGACCTGGATGCACTCCCAGGGTCACCTCTGGGCCCAGGAAAGAGGCTCTCTCTCCAGCCCTCAGGGCCTGTCTCTTTACCACACGTAGTGTACTACAACACTTCACCTTTTGAAAGACACCTCAGTTCTAAACCAAAATGACATAAAATAGTTTCTACAACAGTACAATCCTAATGTATCCAAGGTTTTGGGGAAAAAGAGCACAAATGTTGAGATTTTGCATTCAGAATAGTAAAAATATTGATTGCTGGCTGTTTACAAGATCTTCCTGGCAAACTAGACATTATTAATTCAGCTTCTGCATTTGTCTTGAGGTATTACTCAGGTATTTGGCATACTATGTTTTTTTAGAATTGGATAACAATGTTTATGTGAAGAAGTTACTTTCCCCCCTCACTTTTTCACTGTTTACACTCAGAAAAGTATGTGTGCACATAATAAATACTGCAAAAGGAGAATCTCTTTTATCGGGTATGTTTTACACAAGGAAGATGGAGAGCAACTATCTACAAGGGCATGTAGTGATGAGACAAGGGGGAATGGCTTCAAACTGAGAGTAGGTTTAGATTAGATATTAGGAAGAAATGCTTTACTGTGAGGGTTGTGAGTCACTGGAAGAAGTTGCTCAGAGAAGTTGTAGATGCCCTGTCCCTGGAGGCATTCAAGGCCAGATTGATGGGGCCCTAAGCAACCTGGTCTAGTGAAAGGTGTCTCTGTATATGACACGGGTTTGGAACTAGGTAATCTTCAAGGTCCCTTCAACCCCAATCCATTCTATAACTAAAATCTTATATATGCCATGAATTGTTCTTTAATGTGATAATATCTGCAAGTTTCACTAGAATTCTCAGAGCTCAGTTTAATTCTTATTTAGTGAGCAATGCTTGTTAGTGAATTTCAGTTGTTTTGGTACTTGGGAGCTTTTGTTTTGCTAATGATGTCTTCTAATGGCATAGTTCAGGATCAGCTGTTGACCCTCATAACCGTAGTTCAAAATCATCTGCTACCTGTCATGAGTCTTCAGCCTATTCAGCACTTACATTTTATTGTAAATACTGCTTTGGCAGAAATGAGGCCAAATTTTCCAGAGGCTCGTATGTGCCAGAGTCAGAATTCTGTGTTTTGTGTCAGCTGGCTTTGTAGCTTGTACTTCTCCTGCTTTGAGAAAGGTTCACTCTATCCAAAATGCTTGTGAAAGTAATGGTGTCTGAGATCCTGCATCAATAACCACAGGCTTCTGAGAGGAATACAATGAACTTAAAATGTTCAGACAGTAATTGCCCTCCTTTAGGAGAGGTTGTTGATTATTTAGAATATAGAGTAATAAATGTTGTGTTAACCATTCAAGTATGTTAAATTATTAATCAAAACTGTGGTTTGGGATAACAGATGCAACAAAAAGATGAACTTTTTCTATTAGGGCTTACTTACCCATGATAATTTCAAGTGTTGTGTGGTTTTTGTTACAGCAGGTAATTAGAAACTTTGCTACTCTGCTGCTTCCCTTTGCTGCAGGTGGTACTTAAAAATACTTGATATTTTAAGTTTATGTTTCTTTTCAAATAATTTACTGTCTTTGGAATATTTTTTAAACAACACTTCTTAGATGTGCATTGGAAGAAGTTGGGAAGATTTAGCCAGTCAGCTTCTCTGGGACATAATTTTTAAGGCAAAAATCAGATTTTTCTTGAAAGCAAATGACTTGTTATATAGTGGGAAAACAGCTACTTAACTATCAGCCTATAATTTCATTAGTTTTATTTACCAAGAGTACTTTTTTTTTTAACCTTGGACCAACAGTAGTTGATCCTCAGCTTCCTAAAGAGAGAGGTTTTCTTCTGTACCCACGTAAAACCATGATCTGTGACCATGATCTGTGATGATGTTATGAGAATTTCTGAAATTCCTACTATAAACCCAAACAATTTTACTTTGAGGTTGTTCTACTGAATTTCCTAAGACTTCACTGTTTTCACCCTGTTATCATAGCCAACAGTGGTGATTTTCAGTAAAACTAGGAAGCTCTCCTTCCCTCCTGCTACCACTTGCGAGGAGTCCTTATCAGTAGTAACTTTTACCTCACTCTTCCAGGAAGCCTCTTTGTAAGCAAAGATGTCTTGCTCCCCCACACTGATTAGCTTTTACTGGGAATGCAAACAAACTGGTTTTGCTATTTTTATACACAACAGATGGGCAACTTCTGCTGGAGTGAGATTTGCTTGACAAATAGAAGTTCAGTGTTACAAGGTACCTTCCAACACAACTATTTGTCCCTCTGACCTGTTTGGACTGTTCATCTGGTTCCTGAACTGAACAATGTTTTTCAGAAAACTTCAAACATCACATTTCATTATGTCTATATTTTTACTATAAAATTTTTTCTACCTGGAAGAAGGTGATAGCTATTTTTGAACTGTGTCAGGTGAAGATGAAATCATAAATGGATTTCAGACTGATAGATTGAGAAGGATTGGGGACTTTATGAAGCTGATTATCTTCAGTGGGGATTATCTCAGTGAATAATGTGTTTGTCATTTGGAATGAAATAAAGAAGCTGGTAAAATTGTCAGAGAAGAAAAATTTAGACTACATTGAGATTTATGTGAGAACAGTTCCTTAGCTAGTCCACAATTTTGTAATCAAGAAGAGTGAGGAATGTGGAATAAAGGTCTAATTGGGTGATGTTAAGGCAGCTTTTTAGATATCCATAGGAAAGTGGAAAAATGTTACAAGAGGAAGGGTAAAAAATCTAGAATTTTGGCAAAGAGACACTAGTGTTATTAAGGGAACACATAGGGTAGAGAGCTGTAAGAATAAGGGAAAGGCCATATGCACTAGAAGTAAGGAGAGCCTACCAATTTTGAAGTGGTATTAAGGATGTATGTTTATTATGTATCTTCAGTATCTGCTATACAAATTTATACAAAGCCTGTAAGTGTTAGCTTTTTAAAATGCCATTGGCTGTGGTAATAATTGATGGATGTTAGATTGAACATGTCAGAATGCTGAAAAAGTTCCATTAGACCAGGACAATGCTAATACTGGGTTAATAATAAAAGAAACAATAACAACAGGAAAGCAAGATGCTCCAGATTGTTGATTTACTCACAAGCTTTCTTTGTCCTAGAGAGAACTATAAGCTAAGCAACAGATACAAGAGCATAATTTATAGTCCGTAGAGAAAACAATTGTTGACAATCATGGAAAACGCGTCCAGTGTTGCTTGGGCTTGTACAGAGCTGCCAGTCTGGTATTTGTG
Organism: Monarcha castaneiventris obscurior; assembly: GCA_026261815.1. Classification (NCBI taxonomy): domain Eukaryota; kingdom Metazoa; phylum Chordata; class Aves; order Passeriformes; family Monarchidae; genus Monarcha; species Monarcha castaneiventris. The sequence goes on along the minus strand of JAMPIT010000059.1, from coordinate 5,348,417 downwards.
CTCTTTCTGGGATATTGGCTGATGATCCTGTGGCAAGTGGAGTGCTGCATTTGTAGAAGGAAGGGTATGTATAGCTGGGGAGTTTGAGAAGAGCGGGAGAGAAAACAGAGGTTTTTCAAACAGCTCCCAAGCACTTTCTGTGGTACAAATAGAAATTGAAGTGTGTGTTTTATGGATTGGATAAATTCTGGAAGATGATAGCTGGATTGACACTGACTGTAGACTACAGTCTCAGCCATGGTTTCTCTAAATTAGCATTACGTGTCTTCTTTTTGTAGTAACAGTGAACAAATACTGTTTTCAGGAAAACATTGGCAGCTTGAACAGTTCCTTTCCATTTATGCATCCCTTTATGTCCAGTTTTGCAAAAAGAAAAGTCATAATAAAAATAAAACCATTTTGTATTGTATTGGGCAGTATTAAATGAAGTAAATACTTTGCAGATTCTCTAATACCAGGATGTAGAATACCAAGAGTGGGAATAGTTTGTAACATTAATTAAACTGTATGTAAGTTGAAAATGTGGAGAGTGTAATTGCCCATTCTGATATCAAGGTCAAGTGCACATATTTTAGAATACAGAACATGAAATTAGGAGTTGGCTTGTTAAAATTTATAACTTTTGAGAGTTATGTGCAAACTCTCAAATTATTCATGTACTTTCAGAGCTTGAGCAGTCCTGTTGAATGTTATAACTCATTGTAAACACCACGGGTGCTCTGGTTTTGTGCTTTAAAATTGATAAAGCCAATGTATGAATAGTAAAATATTTACCTGTGTTTTCTCCTGGGTTACTTTTTAAAGCAGAAGTTGTTAGAGGCATGGTTTGGGAGAAGTTTACTGCAGCAAATAATTATTGGTGTCTGTCTTTGTGTTTTATAAGTTGGTATCTCTATTACTGACATTGTGATTTTCTGACACTGAGGGCATTTCAAACTTGCTGGGTACACAGTTTGTCCATCCTGGTGTTATTTTAGATACAAGTATTTCCACAGAGCAGGATGAATATAGTAATACAGTGTCTCTTTAAGCTAACCTTGCTTTACTCACAGGGTCTTGTCTGGGCCTGCCCAATTCCCGTCAGAGGGAAGACACTCTTGCATGCAACATCTGATAGCTTTTTCACAAAGTGGCAAATACTGGCAGAAATAAATTGATATATATTGTGAATGGAGGCGGAAAGTAAGAGCGATTTTTGGCATGCTCATGGGAGTAGGGAGGGAGAATGTAGCTGTAACAACATTTTAAGGAGAGTGCATGGGGAGCGAAGGCTCTCAACTCTTCTGAAGGTCATCAGAGTCGATCTGGCCTTCACTTGACCCATGGTCAGGGCACAGAACAGGGTAAAAGCTTTAATTTGAGGAAAAAAGCAAAAAAGAAAAAAAAAACCAAAACACTCGAAGTTCAGCACTGTTTAGCTCTATGTAAAGGGTATTATTAAAACCATGTTAGGAGCCTAAGATATTTACTCCTTGCTGTTTTATACTGTTAAATCTAAGACACCTTAAAAAAATCAGGTTGAGCTGCTGGTATAACAGCAGTGCAGAACTTACCTTTTTACTTCTGTAATTCCGTAGTGTATTTTGAAATACAAGTGTGCATGTAAGCTCATGTGTCCTGTCCCTTACTGAAGAATTAATCTGCCTTCTGCTGATGCAGGTAGGCCTATATCTTACACACATGGCATTTTGTATCATCTTAAATAAGGTTAACACATGTTTTCCTCCCCTGAGTTCTAGGGGAACCTGGAGTGTGTTGTCTGATGCAAGAGATGTGAAAAGGTGAAGGATGGGGTGCAGATTTTGAAGGGTGTTTCAGGGAGTGCAGTGCTCAGTTTCCTAACTTGAGTTTTATTCAACAGAAACGTTCTGGCTTCCTCTGGCACCTGTTTTAAAGACAAACTGCTGCTTGCTGACAGGCGAAGATCTTCCTATGTGCAGACTATTCAGAAAAATAGGCTCAATTGCCTATTTAATACTTTGAATCTTTGTATATAGGCTATGGTAGGAAAAAAAATCATGATGTTTATTAATGAAGTAGTATTTCAAAGAAAACATTATACGCTTAGTGCAATCAGAGTCTGAAAAATGTACTTGAGTTGCTAGAAAAATTTTGAAGAAAGACATGAGAAATCTTTTAGAGCAAATTTCAAAGGCGTGAGTTGTGCAGTTAGCGCTTCTCCCACCCTCTCAAATTCTGCAGTGTTTGGGAGCCATAGAACAGAATTTCTTTGAAATTGCTGGTGGGAGCAGCGGGATTTCTTTTCTGAAGTTTCATAACAGGATGACAATTTCCAGTGAGATTCAGTAGAATTTTGAGCTAAGTGAGCTTAATGCGGAGCCCTGCATTATTTAGTGTCGTTTCCTGGTGTGAGGTGTCTTGAAGTCTGCAGAGACACATGTTGTATTAAAAACAGAAATGAATTAAAAATATGAAGTGGTTGCATAGGAAATGCTGTTTAAGGACTTCATGTTTCTTAGAGGTATTTAAAAGTTGATATACTCATTGTTATGAACTGTTTATATGTTACAGAGAAACTTGAATGTTACAACTTTGGCATGAGTTTACTGTGTGTGTCTCAATTCCAGGGAAGGAGCTTTAATGTGGAGGGCCTTTTTCATTAGAGCTTTAGTATGAACATGAATCCGTTGCACAAGGAAAGTTTGGTAGTCCCACAAACATGCAGCTGGAGCCTGCCTCCATTTCCTGTACTCACCTGGGAGTGATCATGCATCAGAAAAAAGACTGAGAAAAAGGTTAGAGATGGTTACAGAAACTTTCTCTGTAAAGCACCTAGCTTATTTTGCCTAGGATTTGCAAAGTAACCTTTAAAAATGATTAATTACTCTTCTGATCAATTATTATCCCTAAAGAGATCAGTAACATACTGCACTGAGGCCTTTGTTCTGACCTTCCTGATCCCTGGGATGGGTGATGAAACTGTGGAGTCCTGCTGAAGTGTTACATGTGGTTTACTGTGCTCAGGTAGTTACTGCTGCTGGTTATATGCTGCATACTTAGTGCTGTGCAGTGTTAGAGCCTGCTTGTTCTTCAAAAATAGAATATTCCATCTACGTGCAGGTAATGTGGCACTGTAAAAAGGGGCACTGTGGTGGTAATAATCTGATAGAATTAAATTTTATGGAAAATCTGGAGGGGGAAAAAAGGAAATGGAGCTTTGGGAGTGATGTAGCTGTTGTCATATATATATATATATATTTATGTTCACTCACACACAAAGAATGACACAGGTTATGGTGAGTTGGATGGGACAAATAAGGATCATCGAGTCCAATTCCCAGCCCTGCACAGCACCACCCCCAATAATCACACCATGTGCCTGACAGTATTGTCCAAATGCTCCTTGAACTCTGTCAGGCTTGGTGCTGTATTCAATCCCCATTGGATTGCTGTCAGAACTTAAAAGTTTTGTTGCTAGAATCCTTTAAACTGTTCTGACCTTTCAGATATGCACGTGACCTAAAACTTTCATGAGCCCATACATTTATTATTATCCCCATAAAATGCCTGGCTGTGTATTAAACTTCTAGAAGATCATCTATTGTGAAAACTACTAGAATGATATCTTGGTTATTTTAGGAAACATTCTTAGGCAAGCTAATATGCTTAGAGAAATTACCCCTTCAGCTCTGACAGAAGTTACAATTTTTAGCTCTCTAAATAATACATTTTGAACTAGATTTAGATGTCTAAACTGGTAATTTCTCAGAGCTACTTCTAGGACTTGTCTTTTTCTTTTCCTCCTCTTAGCAACCACCCTGGAAATGTTTTCCCAGCCATGTACATCAAAAAGCCTAAACCAGAATGGAAGGAAGCATGCTGCATAAATTGTAAGCAAGGAGCAGATGTAGCCACTCTGATCAGTCCCACCTCACAGTGGGAGTGCACTAAAGCACTGCTTGATGCACTTTTGAGCTTCCACCTTTCTAACAGCGTCTTCTCTCTTCCCCAGCTTAAGCATCAGTGACAACAACTGAGTGGAGAATTTTTCCAGCAGTACAAGCAAAAGTGAAGTGCAGTCATCATTTGAGTCACCCAAGAATTTTTGTTTTGTTTTTGATATTGTAGTTAAAAATGCCTGAATAGAAAAAGAAAAAATCATTTTTTTCAGAAGCAGGATTACACTTTTGAATCTATATATGTAACCACAGACTGAAAGCTTCAGTCTCTGAAGGAAATAAAAAAGGAATATCTCTTCCATTTGTATCGTAGCGTGTGGTGCAAGGCCCTTCTAAAGCATGAAGTTAAAGCACTGTAGCAGTCTGTTGCTTTCAGGGACTGTGATGAATTTGTGTGAGAGTAGAAACCACTAAGATGTTCTAGCAATGCAGAAACCATACAAATAAATTGTATGTCAAAATGTAGTCCATGGAGAATTTGGATTTTTACCATTCTTTCAGGTATGGTATGAAACAATGAGAAATTAAAGATATCAATGAAGAGTTAGTTGACACAGCTTCATAATTTACTGAGATGAGGCTGATGGATAAGTGGCCTGTTGCAAAGAATATGGGATGTATGGCAAAGACCAAGAAACATGAGCCAACTTTCGTGAGTCACTCTCAGCTGTGAATAAGTAAAACATGAACAAGATATTGAGAGGAGAAGGGGCTTCACCTGGATTACTGTGTTTTGAGTGTAGCAGAGGCAGTTGAGGGATATAAGACTGGAGCAGGTCCATTGGAGAACTGCTAAAATTGTCAGGCTGTCATGAGTCTGGCATGTAGGAGGCTAGTGGATAATTTCTGTTGCCGTTCAGGTCCTGTAATCAGTTCTTATCTATTTAGATTAGGAAGAGCTTGTTGGGCTTTATTGGAAGAATTTAAAGCAAATGAAAACCCAAACGTTAATAAAAATGTGATACAGTGCAATTTGGACAAAATGAAGGTTCCAGTGTTGAGGATCTAAATCTCTTTTTTTTTTTTTTTTTATTTTGTGCTCTGTTCTTTGTTGCTTTTTTCCTGTTCTATCACACTATGTTATAGTCCTTATCTATTTCATAATTCCTGACAAAAACTAGGCACAGTGTTGCTGCTCCCATAGCATTTCCATAAGGGAAAAAGAACGTGCAGCTTACTGTTCTGAAAAATTACTTCATTGAACTTTGCTTCCTTTTCTTTGTTGGATAACTTCGGACAGTCTTCTGTGCACATAAGATGAAAACTGTATTTAGTGGCTCTCAAGAAGTTATTTTTGTTTCTTTTATGTAGTAGTGGTAGCCACCTGATTTTTGAGCAAAAAAAAGCCTGGGTGTTCAGAATTTTGGCTGCCTTTCAGGTCTGTGGTTTTCTTCCTCAGCTGCCCTGGAGGAGTCAAAGAAAAAATGAGTTGGCTGTTAGTTCCGTTGTTATCCTTGATTTTTTATCAGAATGTTCTGTGTCAGACACACCATAGACTTGTGCACGGGTTTTGTTCTGATGACTTGGTAAAACAACACTGTCGGTATCATGTACTACTTTGTGGGTTTAGTCCGTGTAAATTCTGCTTCCTTTTTCTGGATTTTCACCATCCTTAACCTATGGAAAAAGATTCCTGGTGTGTTATACTTAGCAAAAAAGCTGGAGAAGTACTCATAACAGCTTCCAGAACAAATCCTTTTTAAAGTTTGTAGGCAGCCTGTTAGTGAGAAGCATGCTATACCTCTGGGGGGGGAGGGGGAGGGAGGAATGGACTCTTTAATTTTCATTCAACACTAATTTCATTTTTTAGTCATTGTATCAACAGGGTTTTCTATTACGACCATTGGCCATCCATGCATGTAACTCGAAGCCTGCCTGTACTTTGAACCTGAGAGGCAGTGTTGTATTTCACACATTAATTACAATCATTATTCTGTGCCCTAAACGGCACTTCTGTTTTTCTAAAAGAGATGAATAGAACTAAGAGCTGGGTAAGACTGGGAAGGTGAAGTAGAATAAATTGTCAGTTAACTAAATATGGAGGAGAGTTATACCACAAATACTACAATAAAATATTGTCATTCCTACAGGAATATGTGTAGAAAGAACAGAGGAATAGCATAAGAGGTATGTGGTTTTTATAGAAGTTCACTGTTATGATTTTGGCTTCCATTTCTTTAATCTGTCAGAAGTTTAGTGTCACTTTCCAAGTGAATTTATATGAGATTTTCTTTCACTGTTTTTAAGACAAGTGTACCTTTAAACATTTCATCTAGATATGCAAAAATCAATTCAGAGCAGGATTAAGTTTTCCCATTTGAAGGGGGAACATGAAGTCTTGCTTTTTTGAAGTAGTAGAAAGAAGTGAAAATGCTTGCACTTGAAGGACCAAAGTAGTGTCAGAAGGCAAAGAAAGAACAAAATTGCTGCTAGAGCTCTGGAGCCATTTCTGCTTCTGAGAACTCTCTCACCATTGTCACTTCATAGATTCTTGCTCAAGAAGGCTAGTATGAAACTGCAGATATAGAAAGACAGCGAAATATTTTTACAATCTTACTACAACTTGCCATCTGGATGCTAAAGGACATAAAGATTCAAGGATATTCAGAAACTGGTAATTTTTTTTGAAGGCATTTCCAGTTTTTGCCACCTGCAAGTTCCCTGGCAGTTTGGCTTCCAGCAGCCTCTGCTTTTGCAAGACTGAGTGGGCAGAACTTCAGTGTATCTGGTACTCTGTTCCTCAGAGAAGCTGAGGATACTCTTGCTGTCATTAGACAGCTAAAGATGAGAACTGAAAGGAGGGAAGAACAAAAGGAGCTGAGGAGCATAGTAGTGTATCCTACCAACAATGTGCTTGAAACCAAAACTCATAAACCCCAGATTTGTAGAGCAGCAAAGCCACATACTTGACCATTTTATCTGAAGAATGGTGGGAGCCTAACCACTTGCAAAACACTGCAGAAATAAATTTTGTCTCAACGTTTTAGCATATGCCTTCTACAAAGCATGGACATCACCTGTGTTAGGCAGGGAAGGTTTGTCAGGGTCTAACAAGTCCTGGCAGACCGTGCTGTTCACTTGACAAGAGCTGGGGGAGGATTGAACTGGCGAGTGGGTGTCTTGGCACCCCCTGAGCAGATTGCCAGGCCCCAGTCTGCTTAACAGTCTTGGGAGGACAAATTCTATTTCTAGTATTTTCTCTTACATGACAAGGTCTCTCAATCTTCTTAATAAACAGAAAAAGAAACAAAAAACCCCAAACCAACAACTTTGCAATCACAAAAAAAAAAAAAAAATTAAAATAGATAGCTTTTTAGCCAACAAGTAAAAATCTGTCTGCCAGCAGCCAAGATGAAAATTTTAAGGAGCAGATTGTCATTAGTTACACTTTCCTTTTAAGAACAGTTGTAAGGCTGATAACTTCTAATTATGGGTTTTGCAGATTTGCTTTAAAGTTATGGTATATTGATTTTTTAAAATCTGTTTTCTTAATCATCTGGAGGGACAGGAACTGGCCTGTAACCATGTTTGCCTAGCCTGACCAAAAGAAATCCTGGAAGTTTCTCTCTCATATTGATCAACTCAGCCTTGCTTGGGGCTACAAAAATTACTAACCAGGGCCAAGGTGGGACTGAGGATTTAGTCCTTCATTCCATCCTCTTCCTGAATGCATTCTGGTCTGATTTTTCAGTTTGATAAAGTCTTTGAACTATTAATTTGAAAGCCTTTGCGGGAAGAGAAGACCATCATTACCACTAACATGCTATATTTGTGTGAGTAATGACTGCCCAGGAATCGCTGTTGCATCTTTAATTGCTGCTGATAAAGTTACATTTACAGAAAATTTGAGTAAAACTCAGGCACCGATTTGACTGGGTCTAGAGTTTCAAATGAGATTGCCTTTTGCAGACAAAGCTGCAGTCACTTCACTTGCATGCCAGGTAGTTGGGTAAAAACAAGTTTCCATTCCTCTCAGAAACTTGGGGAGTAATTTGGTATGTAGCATGTGAGTCTTGGGGTTATTCTCAGAGCTGACATTTCACCTTCTATAAAAAACTCCCTTAGAGAAGGATATTTTTATGCTTTTATTTATTAACTTTTGCTTGGAGCATGTCTTTACAACTTCAGTTTGGAGTTTGATGGAGCAAGCATTTTTATCTTTTGGAAGTATTTTCAGAGAAGATGTGCTCGCTTTTGTGAGGGGGAGGACATGCAACTTTGTTTTGCCCTGGAATATTTGCATGTTACCGACGGTTTTTGCCAAAGGAAATGTTGTTTGACAAATTGGGTGGATGCAGCATGGCAATGAGATGGCTTTGCTAGAGACTGGTCCTCCAAGATCAGCTCAGTAAACTCCAATAATCAGCATAAGTATCCTCAGATAGCTTTGCATCTTCACGTGCCTCGCAGATAAATTGCAGTAATTCTTGGGGGCTGTGGAAGTGCACATGAAGCTGACACGCCCAAGCAGACTCTCGAGTGGTTCTGTTCTAATTAACACTGGTGACAAGCTTTCCTCAGGGTTTCCACAAGCTTTTATGTATGGGACTGTCCCTAACTGTGAAAGCACAACATATATGAGTTTCTTACATCCTTTTTCCTTCTTACTCGCCCACTCTGGTCAGCATACTGTGACCTCAAAGGTTTCATGAGACATGTTAAGCTCACCAGAGGTACAACAAGGAGTTCCCATATCCTTCTCTTTTTCTGTTTCCTTCCCAACAGCTTTCACTTGCCCTCTGTTTTGGCTCTGCTGCAGCCCTTCTCCCATGAGCTAACTTGATGGAACAAAATGGTTAAAACCCCCTAATCTTGACTCAATAAATTTCTCCTATATCAGTGAGTTAAATGGGGCTTTGGAAGGGCCCAGTGAGCTGCAGAGCTTGGAGCAGAGGAGGAGTGATACCAGATGGTCAGAAGTGAGAAAGAGGGGGCGTTGAAGTTGGAGAAAGGTAAGAGCAACAGCAGCGGACAGAGAGGATGGGAAGTGAGCCTTTGGGTACTAATGAGACATTACGTTGGCTCAAAGCCTGTAAAGCCACGGCTCAACTTACCATTTGTAATTTTTCAAACAGAAAATAGCTGTGTGATTTTATGGATCTTCAGGAATGTATTCCAAATGCTATACAGGCACCATCTTTTCATTCCATGGATGTTGCTCTCTCTTTAAAACTTGTGGCTTTCTGCTGATTAATTCAGCAGATGAGGGAGTTGGAAGATCTTTCACATATTTGCATCTTCAGCCAAATAGCATTTCTTTTTCCCCAGAGACATCACAACACCATTTCTACAGCCTGGGAAGTAGTATCTCTTGAATTTTACTTTTTATAACCATTGGCCACCTGATCTCATCATATACCCAGCTAATACTGTATTTAGCTAGAGCTGTTGCTGTAGCAGAACTTTTTCATATATACAGACATTTCTTTGGGCACTTCTAGACACAAAGCCCCCCCTTTGTTTATGGCTTCACACCTTTCTAAAACATCTGATAAGGACTGTTGCTGGTTTTGTGTAATAGGAGGCCATGAGAATGGTATGAATAGACTACAGGGGTGCACTGCACAATTCAATTTCAGTCTACACATCTTACGGGGAAGTTGCCAGGTTTGTGCAGGTACAACAGTGAGGGGGTGAGTGCTGCATTTGGTGGGATTAGTTCGTGGATGGTCAGTTGTCATCTGCCTACTAGGATTCAGGTTGAAATAATTACTTTTTCATTTCAGGTAACAAAGTTACTTCCTGTTTTACTTTAGCATTAGAAATAGTTTTTATTTTATGAGCATTTCCCAAGTGCTATTGATGCAAAGCTGAAGAAGCTCGCTGCTAAGCACTTTCCCCCTTAATTTCTTGCTTTTGTTGAAAATTCTGTTCTTGCTTCTTCTCTTACTTGTATTTGACTGTTACTTAGTCCTGCTGCAGGCAACCTGCTGCTCATTGTTTATATGCGTCTTCATTATTTAATTCCACCAACAATGGATTTTGAAGGAGAAAATGTGGGGTTTGCAGGCATAGTACTTGGTTTCACGTATCTGGTACTAGAGCAGCACTATACAAATTGCATGTTTCATGCTGACAAGTCTGTAGTTTATCAGCTTTTGTCCCTGCAGACTGGACTGCTTTTGATTTCAAAGTCCTGTTAAGCCTTCCTGTGCAGCTGGGATCCCTTGGTGGGGAGTAGTGGTGGCTCCCTGAAAGCTATGAGTTACTTAAGAGTTCACAGCTTACAAAAATCCAGCAGGCAGCTCTGCTTATGGAAAGGGAAATGAGCAGGCAACCAGTGGTGGTCTGGCTCCTCTTGTCTCTAGCAAAGGCAAGACAGCAATTAATTGCAATATCACAGATTGTCTTCTGTTGAACTTGGCCCATCTTCTCTGCTTTCACTTTTTTATTGCCTTCCTTAGATTTGAACCTCAGGGAAATGTCCCTAACTTTTTCTCTTCTGGTGGTTCCACCCGAGTAGCTGTGTGAGTCATGAAAAAGTGGAACAGCTTCCTGCACTGGCTGCCATGGTATCCAGCAGTGTTGCTATACACAGTGTGCTGATGTAGCAAATGCTTATGGGGAGCTTCTTTGGAGGGTGGGAGGTGTTTCTTTGTCTTTGTTGTGTTACTGACCAAATTTTCCTGGAGCTTAAAAACTAAAAATTAGAGGAACCATGCAACAAGTTACATAAAATTGTGAGAAAAATATTCCAGTTTGGGAAAGTTCCTAGCATAAATAAAAGTGCACATAAGCAAGGCAGAAATTCTCCAGTTGCGTTCTCAGATTTGCTTTTTGAAAGGCAGAATATATTAAGCATATTTCATTAAGTCTGATGGTGCATTTATAGTTGCAATGTCTGTATCTCTGCAAGAGAGTATAAATCTGTGATCTTGTATGAGTCCTCTGCTCTATGCAGCACTTCACGCCCCTGTTGTTTCCCACTTGTTTTTCGTTCCCCACCCATTACTTAAGAAGCAGCTTGAATAATTCCCTTCTTAAAAAAAAAAAAGAATTGCTCTAATTAAATTTCTATTCAGATGTATATCTTGCTTTAGAAAAGAGTAGCTTTTAGAAAAGAGTGTTTCTAGAAGATGTTTCATGAGTCAATTAAATTGAAAGTTCAAGGTAGGGTTCATGTAACTTAAAAATATAAAGGGTTCTGAAAGAGAAGATGTATTTATTCATGCCACCTACTAGATTCCATGAGGTATTATTCTTCTTACTATTCATGTTTTTGAAGAATAAAGGCTCTTCTAATACAGTTCTCGTGCTAACTAGATTTCTGAAGAATAATTTTTGCAGGCTTTTGTTAATATGAGTAGGGCTCATTAAACAATATTAAAAGGAGGTGACAATATAGCACTGGAATGCATGTTTTGAAAAGTGGTTTCTTGAAAATCAGGCAAAAAAAATTTCATAATTTCCTTACAATGGTTTTTCATTTATGGTGGGTTTTATGTATTGTGGTGTATTATGAAGGTAATGAAAATTGGCTATGATTGAAAATTTAGTTCTGGCATTTCCACTTAATTGCATTTTAAAGAAAAAAATCTCAGTGTACAAAATTCTTTATTCTGTAGAGACCTGTACAACTTAAAAAAAGTTAGATGAAGGCAATGCTTATTATGAAGAATATTCATTTTAACTTCTCCCCCCCTAGTTCGAGTTATAGTCCCAGAAGATATGGCAAAATGTTAAAGCTGTGAAATAACATTAAAATGCCATTTAATGTGTCAAGGGAAACTTTGTTTATTTTTTTTTTTCTCAGATAAAAAGATGTGAATAAAAGCTTTTTCTTCTGTAGTGCTCCCAGGTTTTCAAGTAGATGGAGAGGGCTGTTGCTCGCAGCAGTTTATACCAGATGCCAAGTTGCCTAGGGATGTGTGCTTTGTTTGCTGGAGACAGGGCTTATTGTCTTGCCTCCAGGCATTAGGTTGAGCCTGTTAGACTATATAAGTAGTGATTTTTATCCTCTGAGTTAGTGGATTGTCACATGGTGCTATGTGACATTTTTAGGTAATGCATGAAGTATGATTTTTATTTTCTTATTTTTTCTTGGCTGTGTAATAGGTAACCTCCATTGAGGTTTTGCAAAACCCTTAAATATTTACCACTGAAAGAAAGGAGGGAATGCAGGTTTTGGAGACATGCTGCTATATTCTGTGCCTGAGAAATACATGCGAAATTAGCATTACATCATAGTTCTTTACCCACAGAAATATTATCAAGGTAGAGATGAAAAGATTTGCATTTATATTACACACTTAGTGTGCAAGTAGGGGACCAGCGAGGTTCTGTATTATGAATGTCTGAACATTTCCTGAAAGTCCCACTAAAACAAAATCAAATATTTTGTAGACATTTGCTGAATTTATATTGGATATGAGGTAACAGTCATAATCTTTTTTCCTGTTATTTCTCATTTGTGTTTGTATAGGATATTTATTTCTTTCCTTTAAAATACCTCATTTTAGTGCAGCAGCCAACACAAGGTATTTAGCAAAATGGCCTGTGATCTCCTTTACTATTACAATTTGTGTGTTATGGTGAGCTTTCATTTGTGCTGTGATTTGTAAATAGATTTGTCCATATTACAAGTGTGAAGTGAAAACTGTGAGTAGTGGAACTGTGTGTGGTACCACTCTGGGTTGGGTTGGGGGCTTTTTGTTAAAATTGCCTTCTCTGGAGGTCAATAGATACTCATGAAGCAGCTGTATGCTTGTTGAATATCACTTTAGTACATTCAGGTTTGAGACAGGTCGAGCAAGCTGAAGAGTATAAAATTGTCTAAGTACTTGTGTATTTTGGATATTTTTTTCTGGAAAGTGTTGTGGCCTGTCTTAGCCTATTCCAACATAACAGTAAACACTTCATGAATTCATATATTGCTAGAGAAAAGATGCTTGTACAAGTTTGACAGAAGCCTGGCAGGAGGTCGTGATACAACATGCAACTGTGAAAGACCGTTCTTGGAGCAACCCATAGTATGTTCGACCTGGCAAATTGCTAAAATTATTCAGCACTTTTCTTCTTTCATGTTTTGCACGTTGTAATGCAGTTGTTGTGTTGGGCTAATGTGCTAATGGATGATCTTCAAAGTTTAATGAACATTAGCAGGTTTTGCATCTCACTGTTTTGTGTGCAGCTGCTAGTTCTGTGCAGGCCTTCCATTAGTTACGAGACTTAGTGGTGGCTTGATACTCACTGTTGAATTCAAAGTGAGTAAAAATGTTACAAATGAAATGAACTGTGTTAACCATTCAATCTTAGTGGTTTTAATTTCCTGCTTAATGCTAATGTAGCATTAAAGCTAAGGAATTATGTAAGTTAAGATCCAGACAAATGTTTCTCTGCCAGAGGAAAGTGCTTATAGCTTAAAAGTGCTCAATATGCTTAAATACTTAAACATTTTAAAGTAACTGCATATTTCAAAGTAAATAAACATTTTAAGTAAACATCAGAAGACTGATGTAACTGGTCAGTTCTGACTGGTACTACATAAATATGTCTGTTCTGAGCTAGAGGTTGTTGCCTGCATAGGCTGTCCCTCTGTCCCTTGTGTTCTGTGTAGCATCCTGAATTGAGGTTAATAGCTCTGTCCCATCTTTCTTGGCCAGTTTTTCTCCTACCATTTTGGCAAATGAAAGTTAAGTGAACTTGATTAGGGTTTTCAAGGTTGTGTTTTTGTCCAAGATATGCAAGGGTTGTGGTCTCTGTAGATATATCCCAAACTGAACCACGTGTGCTGTCACTTCATGTGGGGTTCTTTTGGTGTGTTGGTTTCTTTGGTTTCTCGGGCTGAAACATGTACAAGTTGCTTCTGATTTGGGGAGGGTTTTATTGTGGTTGCTTTCTGTTGTCACATGCATAATATGACTATGTTGAGGTTGAAAATGATAGTTCTCAAAAAATAGTAACACACTGTTTGTCCTTCTTTAGGAAGGCCCAAGAAGGGAAGAAGAAAGTCGTCCTAGCAGGCTGTGTACCGCAAGCCCAACCTCGCCAGGAGTACCTGAAAGGCTTGAGTATTATAGGGGTATGTATCTTTAGAAATCAAAGGTTTTTCTAAATGTTTTCAATAGGTCGATATCAACATCTAGACTTCGTTGCCATTCTCTTGGAAAAAGCAGCAGAGAATCTTCCTGCCATGTCCCTCTCCTGTTCATCATCTTGCATTATACAACGTTTAAACCTTCCTTCAGCTGAGGGTGATTTGCTTTGGTTTTGGCATGAGGGGAGAAAGAAAGGGATGCTGTTGTTGGAACTGTCACAATTTATTTGCTCTAAGACAAGCCTTACAGCCTTTGTTAAAATCAGTGGAAGAAGCATAGGGGACTAAATATGAATTACACAGACACAGCTGAGGATTTGGTGCTTTTTTTACTTCACACTATTAATCAGAATGGCAAATAGCAATGATTATTTTGTTTAAATTTGTGGCAGTCTGAAGAGTTAAATCCACTGGTGACTGAGTTGTTAAACAGTTACCAAGCTTTACCTTGAAAATGTAACCACGGAGCTTTGACTTCAGGTAATAAAGTGCCTTCAGTATTCTTTGGGATGTGGTGCTACTGTGTCATTGAATCATCTTTGTGAAAGAAAAATGTAAAATGGGTGGATGGATCGCCTCTTGGCTCAGAGGCCACATAGTTACTGATCCATAATTGGTTGTTATAGTGACTGTAACAATATCTACACATGTGTAGACAAAGGGAAAAAAAACGAGCAAGCACTATCTTTTGACAAGATTGTAATTTGATGTTTCAGTTTTGATGAATTTAACTTACTAAAATTGGGAAGTTTGTGGGTTTTTTTAAAACATTTTTTCCTCTCTTTTTTCAAGTTTTCTTTCATGTAACATGCAATTTCTGAAAATTAACCTCTTATCATCATCTTAATCTGAGTACCTAGGACCAGTGTTTCATGAAAAATATTTGTACTTTAGTATTTTTTACAGAAAGATATCTATTATGAAATGAATTAGGCTGTTAATGCAGTGTTCCCAAGTACTTTGTAACTAGACCTGAAAATACTTAAAGGTAGTCTTTGCAATAATGACACTGTCCTCTAGCTGTCATTGCTATGGTAAAATTTACTGTGCTTTAAGTAAGAGATCCCTCAGCTCAGAAGGGTGTTGAACTTGAGGCAAAACTATTAACAAAAGCAAAGCTAAGAGCATATATTGTCTGTGTGTTCAGTTTGTATATTTAAAATTTCTTCCCATTTTACAAAGAATGTGTGCGAGAGGGTGACTGTATTTAAAGGATAAGATTTGTTATCTTGCTATTGCAAAATATTTCTGAAAGGCAGTTTTTGCAAAATTGAGAAATAGAAAATATTCTATTGGCAATAGGATGTTGATTCTACTGTAAAATTTTAAGCATTAAGAGTACAGTTTTGGAAATCTTTCTTTAATACCAGGTTGGTCTCATCTTCAACTTGGCTGAGAGACGTAGTTGATTTATTGTTGCTTATATAAGTTCTGCTGTTTTCTTCCCCCCACTTTTTTTTTTTCAAAATTTATTTGAAAGGAAAGTGTTGTCTGAGAATGTGTTTATTTACCAGCAAGTATAACTCCCTCAGGGTGGCTTTCTGAAGGCAGTGTGTCAGAGGCTCTTCTGCTCCTCTTGGTATGATGGAGGAGGAAGTTGCAATGTAACTACCAGAGAAATTCTAGTAAATCAGAGCTTGTTTTGATCTGCATTTGAAAAATACAGGACTGAACTTCATTGCCTGATTTGGGCAGAAGGAAAGGAAGGGCGACTTCCTATCCTTCCCATTTGTGATGTTACTCTGCTTTTGTGTCTCTTTAAAGTAACTGTTACTATATAAAAACAATGTGGGTTGGGGCATTGCCATATGCTGTGTGTAAGGCAAACCATAACATAACACGACAAGGTGAATGAGCTCTTTTCTGGAACGGGAAAATTCTAGGTAGTAATAAACCTGCCAAGGGTGAAAAGTACCTGAAGCAGATAATGATGCATTACAGAGGTTCACAGCCAGTTGCGCTCAGGTGGTTTCCAAAGCTTACTCCTTTGTGTTTGTGGTGTACTCACTTCAAACTCAAACACACATACGATGCAAAAAGAGACATCAACTCTTCTGTGTAGAGTTATCCCTCACTTTTGATTTTAAGTTCCCGAAAAGTAGGATGTGTGATTTAATGCTGATTGTTTTGAGGGGATTATAAGGGAAGGAGGAGAAGGGACAAGGGGCAATGGAAGATTTAGCCGACAGGTTATGTTCTGGGACTCGTGAATGGATGTAGGTAGTTGTAGTGTTTCCTTACTTCCTGAGTTGCATACAAGAACACCCAGTGATAGTTGAGCCATTGGAATGGGATATTTTATTTCACTGGCATTTTCTGAAGTTTTAAGGGATTTGATCTCCAAATGATGGTATATGTTGGAACCCCTTGCCAGGCTGCTGGGGCTTTATAGGTCATAAGAGGCTTCACAAGCCCCTTGTATCTGTACTTTGAGATCATCAAACTTGCTGTACATACTGAAAGCATGGGGCCTAATGCACATAAGTATTCCATTAAAGGCATACAATTGCTCCACAGGTGAGTGAATCCTGAGTGAGAACTTCAATTCTCCTTCCTTCCCCATCTTTCCCAGTGTAACATCCAGCATCAAAGACCTATCACCTTCTGCCATACACCCATCAGCCAAGGGAAGAGTTTCAGCCTGTTCTTTCATCTGCAGAAACCCACAGATCCAATGCAGTGTTGCTGCTCCCCAAGGCTGTAGCCCCAACTCTGCTGCTGCTCTCTGAGTCGGAAGGTGCAGGCCCCGTGCATGGTGGGGTGCTGCAGGCTCTTTGGCCACGGTGAGCCTGAAGCCACTTCTTCCAGGGGAAATACATAGCCCTGAAAAGCCCTCTGCCAAGACTCCCTGCATTCTCCTGACCTCCAACTAACCCTTTCCCCTGGCTGTTCTGCTGTATAAGGCAAGCTTTATGTAATTTTCTTTTCATACCCAGTGTGAAACTCTGGAATGTGATTAGTGGGAGTACTGAACACTCCCTGCAGCAGCGCATAACACTAGGAGCACTGCTATAATATAGATGGTGCAGTATAAAAAATGCTAAGTGCATTACAGAAAACAGGCACTTTATTTCTCAAGCCCTACATCTGTAATTGGTATACACTTTTAAGTTTAATGTACCTCATTCCTTCATTTGTAAAATGCTCCAGTGAGCAGAGCTTTAGCAGTGCCATTGTGAAAGGAAATTAGTGGAAATTACTTAGCAAGGTGCCAAGTGTCCGTACATCCCTACTGCTTTGGCGTCATAAATGAGGAAGATACGTTGTATGGTATTTTTGTGGCTCAGTTCATAAAAGTTTCAAATTACGTTTGCAAAACAGAGATAATGATACTTGCTTACCTTGCAGTGTATTTTAAGGCCAGGCTACATTCAAGATTGAGAACCTGTCTGCTGCTCTTAAAACAGAGCCTTGCGTAAATGCAGATGTATTTCATCAAATGTATGTATGTACTTCATCAAAGACAAATTTGAGGGAATTTGAATTATTTGAATTATCAGAACTTCTTGGAAAGCATACTGAAAACCTGGGAAGAGGTGGACACTGTTCTTCTGTAACTTATGGCTAAGAATTATTTCATACAAATTTCCAGCTCAGTCAGTACCTCTCAGCTGGTCAGCTTTGGCTTTCGAATTCCCGTGTTGATATTCAGATAGGACATTTGAACCTGGAAAGTCAGAAAAGAATGTCAGTTAAGCACCTGCTTTTAAAGTGAAAATTGGATGTGCAAATAGAGAGTCTTCATCTGCTTTGTTATGTACTATCCTAAAAATCAAAGGGTGTACAAATTAATTCAGGTAAGAATTATCCTTCAGCTGTGTCAATGTTCAGCAATGAAGATCAGTTGTTTATGTGCTTCTCTGGGGTAGTCTCCTTCCCTTTAAACTTTTGTAGATCCTCCTCTCAGAATACCTTCCTAAGCCGGAGTATTGCCCATTACTATGGTCAGTATTGTCAGCAAAGGTTTTAAACACAGATGTTATCCCTCAGAAGCCAGGGTGGCTAGTCACATGCCTTTTGAAGTTGTGTATTAAGCCTTAGATTTATCTTGCCTAACTGCTGTAATTTGAGAGTCTGTTTTGCTCAGCTCTAGTTATGGTCAATGAAGATAATTATCTCTAAAATAATTTAGATTTTTAGAAGACCTGAAGTGCCTTTTGAAGCCATGTATTTCCATTTTACTGGCTTTAGAGAGGGGGTAGGCTGAGTAGTCTTTTAACATCCAGCATTTGACAGAGCTGTCTAAACAAATTGAGATGAAACTGAGTGTTCTGGGTTTTTTTTTCTTTTTGTATAGTTCTACTCCAGTTTTTTTTTCTTTTTGTATAGTTCTACTCCAGTCTGTCTGTAGTGTTTGTTCTGTTCAAGTCCTAATGGAGAACCACTTGTAATGGACATTAAGTCCAAAATGTACTTAACTATGCTAGAAATGAGGTCCCACAAGATCTGTGGAGCCAAGTGGGGTGCACTAACCACACCCAGAAGTGGTGACCTGCTGTCAGTGCTGGGGGCTTGGTTTACTGAGACACTGCAAAGAAGTGTTGAGGAATGGTGTCATTTCCCTTCATGCACCACCAAGATGTCTCTGTGCTTCATGGACTTCCTGATGGGGACATTACTGGAGCTCTGCTCTGAAGGTTTACAGGTATCTCTGATACCACCCCAGAGCAGAATTATCCGTAAGGTCAGTGCGATGTGAGGAAAAGAATCCAGCAGACCTTTATATACCCAAGAAAATTTCATTACTATGACTTTGTCATGTTTTTTTCTTTTTTCATTTCCCCCCCTTTTGTTCCAAATAAGAATCTTCTAAACCTTTCCCTCTTCTCACTTCAGGTTCACCTCACATTTTCTAAGATACTTTTATCTTCATAAATGCAGACTGGAAGCATTCCACATTTTCTTCTTGAGCACTTGGGGCTTTAGCCAAATAACTTCCAATAATTTCAAATGAAAAATATTTAATGTGGGAAATAACATGTAAGGCAGAACAAACATCCATTTCTAGGTGCAGATCTCATTATCTATCAGACCTATAATTCTAATTACTTGCATGAGCCATCTTCTTGACAGACATATTAAGAGAATAATTTAATTTATCCAATAAAATGAAGATGCAATATAATGGTTGGTGGATTTTTTCTATCTTTATTCAGCAGGGGATTTGGAGCAATGCAAAAATTCCTCAGATGCACAATGCAGAAAGTAATAGGTGTCTCAGGTTATGAACCACCCAGATTTCTCATATTTTAAATGATTAAAATGGTTATGAACTTAAACAGTCTAGTACTAGCAGTAATATTGTAGGTAATATAACACAGACTTTGTTCCCTCTCTGTATTGTAGCTGAAAGTGTGTACACTTCTGTTTTCAAGTGGAATTTCTCTATTTTTTTTTAAAGAATTAATAAAAAGTGTGTATGTTATATATCTTGGGTCATATCCAACTATATCCAAAAGGGATATGTGCACAAGAATGTAAATATGCATGTGTTCCATATGACTGCTTATGTGTTCTTTCTTTACAAGTTGATTGCTAGATATGTCAGTATGTCTGTAATGTGAATGCTTGTGATTCAGAAAATTATTTAAATATTTCTTTTTCAATAAAATTATTAAAATGCAGATGTTAGCATAACTATATAACTATATAGAACTATAACTTAATTTCTAGAATTCATAACTAATGTACTGTATTCAAAAATCAGAAGTGGTAGACATTCCTATTTTAAAAAGGCTGTATTTCAAAAGACTAAAGACAAAAAAGGAAAAAAAAAGAAAAATACTTTTACATGGACTTGATCTAACACCCAGACACGGAAAGGAACTGACTCCCACTGACTTCAGTTGGGAATTTGAGATCAGACTCCAACTATAGGTGAGCTATTTATAACTTCTGTTAGGCAGATTGGAAAAATTAATGTGAAGTAGACAAGATTGTGCAGTCTTGTATTTACAGGAAATGACAAACTTAGTGTTTTAGGATACAGAGACTTAATGGCTTTGATACAAGGGATCCAAGTTCCAGGCTCCTCATTGCAGACCAGGTTCTTCTCTTAGAGCCTCTGCAACTTGTGCTTTTCTGCTTGTTTTGGAAACAACCTGGAAAAGAATCTGCATGCAAAAGTCATATAGAATCTAGTTCATTTAATGTACAGCTTAGAGAAGCGGTGTTTAAAAAGGAATATTGTGGAAAAATTACAAACTAATTTAAATGTGACAAGTTGGCTTTCCTGCATTGTGTGTAAATATCTATAGTAGACATTACACAGAATAGGTGGTTTGGATGAAAGCTCTGGGAAGCATCTCAGCTTCAAGAATTCCTGAGTGTTTAATTTTGCAGTGTTGATGTTGATTCCTTCTACTTTATATGCCAAAATCTCTAAGTGTGTTGGGCATTGACTTTAAATAAAGACTAATATATCTATTAAGAAATAACTGAACTATTTATCTCATTGTTGGTGAATTTTGGCAAATATAACACTAAAACATCAATTTGTTGTCTTTGTTGCACACATTATATAATGGTCATTAAATATTATTCTGTCTTGTGAAAAGCATGAAGGCTTTTCTTTCCATTTCTAAACACAGCCTGCATTAAATTCAGGAGAATGTCTTGTTCCCTTAAGCTTCACAGCAGTATTTTAAATTTCTTCCGACGTTCCAGTGTCTTTCCTTTGCAGTACCTCCTTAATTTTCTCCCCTTTAGTCTGCCCTGACAATATTCTCAGCTTTTTGCTGTGTTCTCTACTGTCCACTATTTTGCTGTGGAGACTGGGATGAGGGAGCACTTTGGCTGTTTGAGCTACTACCCAGGTTCTGAGTGCCTGGTTGACCATTGCCTGTCCCAGACCATGAACAGCACTTAAGGCCTGAACTCTTTTCTGGCTATTTGGTGATTTTTGCCAAACTTACAGGAGTTTGCCATTTTTGAGGGGGAAATCTGGTTTAAACTGGGTGGTGAATTTTAAAGTTACTTTTGGCAGATTGACCAAGATGCCCAGAAAAAAAGCCTGGCTAAAAACAGAGCCCAAGATTCTTTACTCCCCCTTAATCCAGAAGAAGACACTCTTGAAAGACTAGTTATTATAAAAGTGTGTCCTGTTGTTGACTACTTAGGTATTTACCTTCTGACTTTTTTTAGGTTCAGCAGATAGATCGTGTAGTAGAAGTTGTGGAGGAAACTATTAAAGGTAAGCATCACACTTGAACTAATTGCAGCTAGTCTGAAACATGTAAGCATCAGCAGAAGTGCTGCTGGTGTGCTCTTTTTCAGCCTAACACTTTCTTTGTGCTCTAGCTGAATGTTTGGGCAGTGCTATACTTTGTCACGTATGCTTTGTGTAAGTGATAATTTCGGAGATGTTCTCTGTCAGGAGCTCTGTGGGCTGTTGGTTTCATAGGTAAATGATCAAGAGGAGCCTTCAAGAAATCATTTCATCAGTGTTGGTTGGTGTAGAGTATTGTCTAAAGCTCCTGCACTCTCATAATTGAGTGTTACACTTCTACTTTCTTTGTTTAGTTATCTGGTATTTTCTTCTTTTCCGATGTTTTGGCTTACTTCCCTGAGCTCTTCTCAGCAGGACAGCTAAATTATCTTCTGGTTTAATGTTCTTTTGTAACTGTGTTCCTTGTTCTCTCTGGCTTTGTTCATGTGTGTGTACACTTAGTACTCTGCAGCGAAGGAGGGAAAAAACCAGTATCGTTTCTGCAGCCTGACCAGTAAACATTTGCTGTTGAATAAATATATTTGTCTGGATCTTTCTGGGTTACCTAAGTTTGTCTCCATTACTTATCAGGCCATAAAAATTACTGTTCCATGAAGCTTTAAATTACAAGGTTTAGTTTAACTGGCTCTACTTTCAATATAAACAAGTGTCTAGTCCACAAGACATTGTCAGTAATGCTGGAGTATGATTTTTTTTAACTACAGCATGAACGTTAAAAGCAGTGCAAATTTTTAAAAGGAAAAAAAGCTTCTATCAAGAAATTGTGTAGTGTGGTGTAAGGCTTCTAGAGCTTGTGGTTTGAAGGCCTTAAGATTTCATTTTACTTTGAATGCTTTCAGAAGTGAAACCTGTACTTTTATGTACTCCCAACCAAAACTTATCCCAGTTTGTCCTTAGGGCATCTATTTTTGGGGGTACAACCTACTTTACCACACAAACAAAGAAGAAATACATTCAGCATGTATTTTTTGTTTAATAAGCCAAGCTGTTTTCCCAGAAACATCATGGTGTTCATGACAATATGTTGGAAATGAGGATGCTTCATGATTTTTACAACAGCACAGTATTTCAGATCCCTGTCTGCTTTTTCCTGACTTTTATTTGTTCTTAAGGGAGTAAGATGATAACCTGGGTCAGCATGCCCTCCCTTCCCAAAAATGGGCTTTGTAATTTTTATACTAACTCCAGATATTACTGCTTTATCGATAGCATAATTACTCAGGTTATGGTGACTGAATGTTACATGACTAGGAAGAGTACAAATAATGTGGTAGCAGCTGTTAAAATAATGATTTTCACTAAATGGATTTTTAGATTACATTTTAAACATTGATATAATTCTGGAAAATAATGTTCATAGGCAAGTTAATGAAGATTTAAACTTTAAAAAGTGTGAATTTTTGGAAAGATTTTTGTTCCCTTTCTATCTTACTAGAAGTGATTTGAATTAGAAGGAGAAAGTGAGCTGCTGAATTCCATACATAGTGCCAATTCCATCAGGGATTTCCCAAAATGTAATGGAACACAGGATTTCTGAAGTTTTATTGGAAAAAAATGAACAGAAACCAGCTCTCTGGTTTGAGAGAGACATTGACATACTGGAGAGAGTTCAGCAGAGGTGGTTAAGAGACTGAGCCTGGAGCATTTCTCCTTGTGGGAGAGCCTGAGAAGGCTCAAGGAGGGGGATCACATCAAAGTATATAAATACCTGAAGAGAAGGTGCAAAGAGAACTGAGGCAGACTCTTTTCAGTGGTGCCCACAGACAGGACCAGAGGTAACAGGCACAAAAAAGCACAGGAGGTTCCCTTTGAACACCAGGAAAGGCATTTTGACTGTGAGGATGACCAAGCACTGGCTCAGGTTACTGAGGGAGGTGGTAGGCACTCCATCCCTGGATGTATTCAAACACAGTGAACATGGTCCTGGGCAACTGGCTCTCAGTGGCTCTCCTTGAGTGAGAGTGTTGGACAAAATGGTCTCCAGAGGTCCTTTCCAACTGTGACCCATCCATGACAATAACATTACAATTGGAAAGAGAATCAAGACGTTGGCAGAGATCATAGCATATGATAATGGCTTACTTCTGTAAAAGCCAGCCATAAAAATAGGATCTTTTACTTATATTTCTTTAATTTATTTAAAGAAACTGCATTAATTTATGTATTTGGGAATCATCTACTAATGGAGAAGAATGTGAAGTTCTTTTTCACTGTGTTTTATGAAGAGTCTAACTGTGAACTTCCAAGTGAAGTAAAATACTGTTGATTAAGAATATTTTATTGTATAAAATAGATATATGGTAGAAGATTAAATTAGTGTAAAATCAAATGAAATGTAACCCTTTGTTTTTGTAAGTCTACATCATTAGTAACAGCTTCTGAAGCTGCTAATGCTTTCAGGAGATGGAAGTGATGTGGGACAGGGGATTAAATACAGATTCTGAATTCAGAGGCAGCTTACACCAGTGACTTTTAAAGTTGGGTATCTGTCATAGTTGAACAACAAAATTTTTTTCACCTTTTTTTTTAAAGAAGAGCTAAAGGTTGCATGGGTGGTATACTCATATAGTGTGGTTATGTGTATATTGAAAGCTGAAAAAATATTATATTTTGAATGTTTAAAAAATATTTGACTGAATAACTGGAACTTCATAGTGTCTGTGCTCTGTGGGACAGCTCTGTAGATTGGTTAGCCTAACAGAGTTGTCTGGATTTTCTGTCCAGATTCCAAGGTAGAAACAGGTTACCCTGTTGCTAGTTTAAAAGTCTAGCTTCCCCTGGTTTCCCATTTCTTAAGTGGTATCTTATTTTTTTCTTCGATGCTTGAATTTTGTAGCCCACACTTTACAAAGAGGGAAAGTTTGAAGAAATAATTTTTTTCCTTATTTTTTTTTCCTAATAGTCATCTTTTTCAGTTTTCATGAAAATGGCTCCCCTGTTGGATTTGGTTGAAAGCATGCTGTACTCCTAAAGAAAATTGATTTCTTGGAATTATTTAGAACTCTTTGTATGAAATGTGAAAGGGTTTTTTCTAACTTTATTTCTCAATCTTGAGGGCATTGTCAGGAAAACCTTTTCAGAACAATGCCATTCTGCTGGGTCAAGAGATGGTGGTTTCAAGAAATATATCTTTGTGGTGGCCTTTACCACACGTGTGTGAAGACAGTGTAATTGTTTGTTTCCAACTCTCCATCAAGATAATTATGATAAACACTTTTTATGTGACTTTGTCTTTTTATCCTACTTCATCAGAAAACAGAAAAGGAGGATGTGCATGTGTGTTGTTGCACTAACAGCAAAAAGAGAAGGACTTTTAAGAGGCTCAGTGATTTCTCATTTTTATGCCATCCTAACTTTTATCACAAGTGTTGAATTGAATCTTTGAAATTTCCTAATTATCAGGTAAATTAGCAGGTAAATTGTCACTTCTAGAAGTGATCTTCAATAGCCATGCAGTATTTGTATGCAGGTCATGTCTAATTAATATTTATACTGTGTCCCAAGATATATTTTAACTAGAGGCATCTTCACGTACTTTTCAGATGATATGGTAATTTATAATCTGAAACCTCTATACTGTGTGTGAGGAACTAGACAAAATACTTTATTCACAGTCTCAGAACTGAGTTTCTCAAAGTGACAGCCACAATTGTGTAGCCAGTGTGTCTCAGTCTTCCTGATAAACAGAATGGTTTTGTCATGTAAGGTTCTGATTTAACAGTTTAGTAAACCTTGCTTCATCTGCACATTACCCAAATTTTAAGTCTGGATTACAGCAATTTTTACAACATTCCCACTCATGTGCTTAATTTTCCAGTAATGTGTTAATGATGACATAGAATGTAAGGAAAGTATTGGTAAGGAGTTGTGGTGTCTGTGAGCTAGGTGAAAACAGGGCTATAATTGATTCATGTTCCATGTCTTAGTAAAATTTCTGTATAGAATAAAGAAATTATTTTGGATGATCAGTTTCTATAGTATGCTCCAATAAGCTGAAGATTTGTCTTTGGTGGGAACTGCAGAATGTCTTTATTATGACTGCTCAAGTCAGCTTTTTATCAACCAGTCTAAAATCTGTCTTTTAAAAAAAATTGTGTGTGTATATACAAGCTTGGCTATAAATAGTTTACAGTAGGCAAGAGAATACATTTATTTTTTATTTTAAAGGAGAAATGTTAAATGCTTAATGCAGAAATTCCTGTTTTCTGGCTTTGAATTTAGGTCTTCAGAGATGTAGTTCTTTCCCCCTTCCTTTCTAGACATGCTGTCAAATCCCATGTTATTAAGGGTCTGTGGGGGTGGGAGGCGTGGGACCAGAGTATTTGTGTACAGTCTGCTTTTAGCTTAGGCCTTAGGGAGATGAGGGACCTGGGTTGAATTGAGTTTAGTCCATATTGTGTCTGTCTAATGCTTTCACAAAACATAGTTTTACAATGGGTCATTAGACTTGATTATAAAAAACAACCGAAGGAAATTACTTCAGGGTTGAGCCTTTTATACTTAACGTAACCTTTCTTGGTTTCAGTCACGTTGACCTGTCTGGTGAAGTTGCCCATCCATTTCCAGTTTAAACATTAACCATTATTTGCTAAACTGTTTAATTGTCCTCATGTGGTTAGCAGTTATGGATTGATGAGAGTTGCAGTGTCTGTCTGTATGAAAATGAGATAAATGGTACCTGTATTATCTATAGGCTAAAGTGTAGAATTTGTACTGGATTGTCCACCTGAGAGTAAGTGTGTATATGTATGTATATGAATGCCAGAATGTTAGATTATAGTTGTATGTGCTGCTTGATTTCACTATAATCTGCTGATAACAGTAGATAAAATTGTCTCTTCAGTTTCTGTGATTGTGGGAAGAGTAGCCTTGACTTAAGAAGCTGATGACAGGCCAAATGAAGAATAAAACTTGGAGGAGTCAGGAGTTCCTATTTGAGGAAAAGTATCATTTGGCTCCCAGTCAGGAAACTGACTGTTTGTGCCAAAGTGCAGCTTAAGGAGGGTCAGAGGGAGGGTAGTGGCCTCATCAAGTCCCTGTTTCTATCTCCTTTGAAAGGACATGGGGGGAGGGGGGGGGCAGTTTTGGGTGGGTTGTTTTATTTATTTCACTGTGTGGTGGGTTGACCTTGTCTGGCTGCCAGACCCCCACCTAGCTGCTTTCTTGCTCCCACTCCTCACAAGGGCAGTGGAGAAAATAAGATGGAATAACTCTTGGGTCATGATAAGGACGGGAAGATCACTTACCAATTAGCATCATGGGGAAAACAGACTCAACTTGGGTGAAATTAATTTAATTTATTGCCAATTAAAAATAGAATAGCGTGGTGAGAAACTATAGCTACTTTCCCCCACCCCTCTTCTTCCCAGGCTCAGCTTCACTCTCTCATCCCAGACTCTTCCATCTCCTCCCCCTGAGTGGTGCAGAGGGATGGGGAGTGGAGGCTGTGGTCAGCCCAGTACAGCCCCTCTCTGCTGCTTCTGCTTCCCCCCACTGTTGTGATCCAGCCTGGGGCGTTCCTGTGGCTGTGGGGATCCAAGAACTGCTGCAGCGTGGATCCTGTGCAGGGGTGCAGCCCTTCAGGAATTGGCTGCTCCGGTGTGGGTCCCCCACAGGCTCCATGCAGTTACTGCCAGGAACCCCGCTCCAGGCTCCTGCTGCCACGGTGTTCCACAGGCTGCAGGGGCATGAGCTGCTTCACTGGGCTCTTCTCCCGTGGCTGTGGGGGAATCCACTGGGGTGCCCACAGCGCCTCCATCTTCTTCTCTTCCTCCTCCTCCTCTTCTCACCTTGGTGCTCACAGGGCTTTCCCTCACTCTTTTTCCCTTGCTGCCAGGCAGTGTTTTTCCCTTTCTTACACCTCTGACAGCTGTGGAGCTCCACCGTGCCCTGTGGCAGGGCTTTTGGAGCCAGCTGGAGCCAGCTGTATCTGGCACTTGGCAGCCCTGGCCTCTCCTCACAAAGGCCCCTGAAGCCCCCTCCACACACCCCGGGAGCAGTACCATGTCCCTAATGCTGTTTCTAGGTGGTAGAATTGTCTTTTAAACGGAGATAGGGGAAAAGTAAAGGTACTCACTGGAAAAACTGTGTTCAAGGCAGGTTGGATAAGGCCTTATGCAACCTAGTCTAGTGGGAGATGTACCTGCCCGTGGCACAGGGGTTGGGACTAGATGATCTTTAGGGTCTTTTCCAATCCCTTAACATTCTGTGATTCTATGAACTTGTGCCAGGGGCTGTGTTTGACAGACTTAAGAAAGTTGGGCGGGGTTGAAATCATGTTTTCAGTGGGCAGTATACGGAGTTACAGCGAGTCAGTAACTTGGGGCCACGACTGTGATTAAAAGATTCATCCATCACACATTTGTATGTATCAATCACTGAGGTTAATGGCATAATGTGGTACGTGTCACCCCCTGTTTTGTGTCCCCTGGATTGGAAATTTTGGGGATACTCCTATTTAAACAAAATTACAAATTTTTTGTTGTCATCTAAAAACAAAGCATTATGGGTAGAAAGAGTGTCATAACTCAAACCAATAGGGGTTTTTTTTGGGTTTTTTTTTTGTGTGTGTTTTTGTTGTTGTTGTTGTTGTTTCCTTTTGTTATTTAAGAACTACTTTAACAACAAGCATTGGTTTATAAAGGACCTGGCTGGAAGGTGTCCCACTGTATGGCTTTTAAATGAAGGTTTTTTTCATGCAGCCAGATGCTTCAGTGACAGCACCAGGTTGTGTTTTGTTTGCCCCTTTCTGATTGCTTATTAAAAGTGTGATGTACTGAAGGGTACTGATGAGTTCAAAATAGTAATACCATGATCTCTACCAGTATCAGTTTGAAGAGTTCAGCTTTGTAGACTGTAATTTAAATAAAAATGTAGAGCATGGCGAGGAATATATAGTAATTGTGGAGAAACTGTTTCTGCAAAGGCAGATTTTAATTTCTTTTGTAAAACATCAATAATGATGTGGCTCGACATTAAAATCTTCCCTGCTGGGGCAAGAGATTTCTGTTACCATCAAGTGGTTTTTGTTCTTACAAGAAAGTTTATTGCTGTTATTGCTGTGCCTGTTCAAATGCTTTTGGGCATGCAGTGACTATTAGGTGTGTGAGATGATCCAGGACTTTAGATAGGTTTTGTAATTATTTTTCTCAGTGTATTTATTTCATGGATTTAATTTAGAAATCTGATAGAACTGACTATCCCTGTTATGACTAACATTGTTATGACTTTATTTTATAAGTGGCTCACAGAAACTGAATGGGAGATAAATAGTGCCACAGAAGAAGAAAACAAGCAATTGGGGGGAAACAGATTGAAAACCTCAGTAGCAAAATTGTGATTGCTCATTGTTAAGTGAGCCTGTGATGTGCACGGAAAAGGTGCCTTTTCTTCCAGACCCGTATGTGCTCTTTTCCACACTGAGTGAATGACTGTCTTACAGCATTCCTATTTTTCTGTCCTATTCACATGGGTTTGACTCACCTGGATTTAGCTCTGTTAGAGAATCCTTGTGGCTGGTAAATGTAAAGAGTACCTCATTCGACCCAGAGGAATTTGATAAAAAGCTTTCTTTTGCATACAGCGGGAAGTTCAGCTCAGCTTTTCACTCTAAGGCTAAATTTGTTCTGTTCAGCCTGCACACCCCAAAACATTAGGCAAGTTACTTGTGCTGCTGCAGCTGGCTCTGACAATCTTCCTTTCAGCACTTCCCTTCCTCAGAATGCAGCCTGTTTTATCTGATTCAGAATGGCTTTTCCCTTGGAAGTTTCTCTCCAGGATCTCCTGAGGTTTTGAGCAGAGTCTTTGATCCTAATCAAATGCATTTCTTCACAGAGAGGTGAGGACAGAGGGTCAGGGGAACTCTTCCTGTAGTCGATTCTTAGCATTGTCCTTCTGAGCTGTGGAGTTGTAGCTGGCATTTTGAGCTCACAGGAGATTTAATGTTCAGGCGCTTTTTCAGAAGGACAATAACATTGCATGATCTCAAAATAAGTAGGGTGAAGCTATTGAATCCTGAAAAAAAATAGTGCCTTAATAGAGCATTTCAAGTGCTTTTTCTGTGAGAGAGGAAAGTACTCTGGATGTGTCAAAAATGTTCTTGAATACTTATATTCTTAATTTAACTTGGTGAAATTTTTACATGGACAGTAATTCCTTGTTAATAGTTATCTCTTTCTGTATGACTTTTTGTAGAGTATGGTTTTAGTGCATGCAGATATTGTTATGATTAAATCACACACTATAGACATACCAAGAATAAAGAGGTATTGCACGTTTAATGGAGAGAAAGGGGCGTATGAATTTTAGCAATCTGGGAGACCTGTGGATATTTTCTACTGAATATCTTGTTTTTGAAATTACATAAAATGAATGTTTTCATAAATGAAAAGCTCCTGTCTTCACCAGTGTGACACTCCTATTCCAGAGTCTTCCAAAGCAGTATTATTGTTGGATACTAATTCCAAGTGCAACACTTAGTAGTTCTCTGTATTTCAAGCTAGTCACATACGTGCTGTATGCTTAGTAATAACTGCACATTTCTATGAAGCTTTTTGAGTTGGTATAGGGTGGAAGGCAATCTTTTTATGAAAGAGTTTTGAATGCAGAGACTGGATCAAACATACCACCTGCTGTCATCATCCTAATGGGACTGGATGCCTGGCCCAAGGCGTGGTGCAGTGACACACAAGGAATGATCAATAACTGACAGCATTCATCTGAATTATTCCCTGTCTCTTGTAATGGACCCAGTTCCTGCCACATGAAGGAGTTTGACTGTTTCAGAACATTCCCATTTTCACTGATCTAGAACAGGAATAATTTGTATTAGTTGCTTGGTCAGGGGCAGGGAATATACCTTTCAGTTAGGTTTGACTTTTCTTTGCTCCCTGTATTTACTTGAGACAGGAAATCCCACTGATGACATTCAGGGATGCCAATGTGCTGCTGGCCAGCTGGGGTTGGTTTGGGTGGGAGTATCCACACAGCAAAGTCCTAAACCAATTAGTGACCTTGTTTTTGCACTTGTGTGTGTCTGAAAGCATGTGATTGCTCTGGGGAGCTTGGGAATTCATTTGAAATCAGTCACGTCTGCTGTGGGATAGCATGTTTGTGCTGCAGGGCAGGGAGAAAAGATGGGAGAGGAGCTTAGGGTCTGCCCTTGCTTGATGCTTCTTTCAGTCTTTATTACTGCTTTTGGTTCTTTACACTTCTTCCTTTCATTTTTCTTTGAAGAAATTTATTACATTGTTTTCCCTTCTTATGCTTTTACCTTCCATTCCTTAGCTACACTGCTCCTGTGTGCTATTTTTTCCAGTGCTAACCTTGAGAAAAGGAAACTCTCTATTCATTAAGAACCAAACAGTGGTGGAAGGAAATGTGTGCAAGAGTACACGAAATAGTGCTTAATCCTTTTCCCTAAAGGTGCTGGAGAAGATCGACAGGTTGGTGAGAGACATCTAAGAGGTGCAGTACAGTGCATTGGCAGCCGTGTTGTGAGGAAAAAAGTGTCTTTCAGGAAATGGTGAACAACCTCTAAGCATAGTGGTGTAACTGGGAAAGGGAAAGAAAGGGTAACAGAACAAGCAGAAAACAATAGAAATTGTTGCTGCCAAGGCTGGGGTTTCCTGCATCTTTGAGGATTTTCTGTAGAATCATGGTTTTGAGCTGGTAGAGATATTTACACTGAACTTGAAAGCTAACAGCTAAGAAATCTGTGTCTGGCTGGAATTGTGTTTCAGAGCCACACTGTGTAGCTCCAGTGGGGTGTGCAAGGATGGGGAGGGACACTCAGTGGGTGCCCTCTTCCTTCTTTCAAGCAGATATAATTTACCAGCAGTTCTTGCAGGATGCCAGCCTACAGACAGAGTGAAGCTGGCAATTTTTTAAGACATAATATACATCTACTAGTATCTAATACAATGCTGATAGCCAGGTAAAGTTAACTAAAATTGACTAAGACAGGCGACTTCCCCCTCACTTATTCTTGTAATAAACTAGGAAAGTACCAATCCCATTTGCCCTAATATCATTAACATGGTTCTGTGGTTGTAGGTGACAGGGATCTGATGGTAGCCTGAGGTTCACAGGACATTTAATACTATAATCTTATGGCAAAGAAATTCCATTACCTGTTCCCTTCATATATTTGTATTTCAAGATTGGGCATTCTCCATCAATCCTGAAGGACATGCATTTATGATTAAAGTTATATGTATATGCAATTAAAACTGTGCTACTTCTTGGTGTCCTATTTAACAAGTGAAAATAAATGCCTTAAAAATATTTCCATTTTGCATACTGAATTATCAAACTAGGCACATTTAAATGCCCTTTTAGACTAACAATAGGATTTAATATCCTGATTAATTCATTCCAACCTCATCCTTCTTGCAGATAGTGCCAAGTAATGTGAATTGCGTCTACTGACTTCTATGTGAAGATGAGTTTAATATTAAACAGTTCTGAAAACTAGAGAGCTCTGATTCATTTTAAATTGTTCTTAGCTTGATTTCATTTGCACTTGCTGTGAGTGATTCTGCTCTGCAAGTGTCCTTGCTGGACTCGGTTAGTACTTCTGTTATGTTGTAATCTGTATTAATTATCTACTAATTAGTGAAAAACTGCTCTGAAGCATGACCTAAACCACTAATTAACTTTTTCAGGTTTTGTTTTGTTTTTTCTTAATGGAATCTTATCTGCTGCTAGACTATGTGGAAGTAGAATAGCAGAAGAGCAGTTAATAGGCCCAGATCATTTAGGCTTTCCTGTCTAACCTGACTAGATCTGTTTGTCTTTAAGCTGTGTTTCAAAGCTTGCACTGTAGAGTCAGCCCTCAAAAAAGGAGTGGTGTTTGTTTGGTTTCTGAGATGAGCACTCATCCTTATGGTAATCGACTTGTGATTAACTCAGTTTTCAAAAATGCTGTACAAAACTTAAAAATAAAAAAGGAAAGAAACAAAACAAATGTGAAAAGAAAGACTCCTTTTAAGTTTGGGACAACTGCTTTGCTTAGGTAAGTTATGCAACCTGTAAAGTCAGAGAGAAGGTAACTTAATCAGATAAAGTGCTTTAGAAGTAAAGCTTAATTGCAGTGTTTTGTCTTATTCTGAGCTTTGAAATGAGGTCATGAATGAGATTTAAAATTACTACTTTTTCTGTTAAACTTGATGTTGGTCTGGGCTTAATAGTGCTTGTTGGACAATCTAACAAAAAAAGTTATTTAGCTTTTTACCAGTTGAAGATGGCAAAATATTTATTTTTAAGTTTTCTTGAAATAAGTATGAGGAAAAAAAGATTTACAGCATGTGAAAAAGTATGATTCAGTGTTTATCAAGTTATGTTTTATTAATAGTAACAATTCTGTAAACAGATGCTTTAGTGATTACTTAAAATGAAACAAAATAGTCCTTGTATGGAGTAGGGGAAAAAGGATTTAAGGTCACAAATACTGTAATCCGGGGGGGGGAGTTTCTTAATAAAAACAATTAAGTGTGCCTGCAACACAAGTCACAGTAGTGGGATGTGCATGTGCTGCTTGCTTTCTGGAAGCATTAAACTCACTGCTAAAAGTCATCTGCCACTAGAGGCATTTTTTTTAGCCTCTGGTGTCTGGACTGAAAAGTACAGGGGTGTTGTTATTCTTGAGTACCCCACAGGTTTTACAAGCCTCATATTGATTCGAACTTGAGCGTCATTCAGGAGGAATATGGGAAATGTATTTTGTGTGAGAATAAGCTGCTGTATTTGATTGCCAGGCCATCGATTTCCTGAGCTCAGGCACAGGCTTGGGGTGGATGTTAGCATTCAGTGTATCTTGTGGGAGATGGTCACAGAGCTGGGGTTTCTTTCCTGAATAAAGGAAGTCTCTGGTGACAGGAGAAGCTAAGTCTGGTTCTCCCTATAAGTTATATTCTATGTGTAGAATGTCCTAATATTGTGGGGATGTTTTTGGGGGTGGTTGCCTGTTTGAGTAAAGCTCTCAGCATGAGAAAGGGAGAGTGTGAGCTAAATTCCTGTTAGAGAGCAGCAGCTCACATGGCTGTTCCTTGTGAGGGTCCATGTTCTGAGGAGATGAGCCCTCCCTGATTCTGCGCTCTGAGATATTACCTGGGGAGGGGGGCAGGTTGGTTTTGTGGTTTTCATTTTGTTTTTTAAGCTTAAGAATGGTGCTTTGACCCTAATTCTAAGTGTGTGAATTTTAAATTTTGGGTAACTTGTTGTTGTTAAGCCTGATTGTTTTAAGACCACTGTGAATTGTTACACTGTGTTTTCAGCCATAAATCCAAATACACCTTTAGTATGGTAATGCAGTTGAATATTTAAAAAAATGGATAAACTGGTTTATTCCAAATAAACTACAGTATTAAGAAATACAAAAAGGAACGTTCTCTGTTGCTAGTTTAATTTTTATGATTTACATAAGGCAATCACTTTTGTTATACAAGTAAATAAAATGGTTCCATGCTTGCAGCTCTTCAATGAAGCATAAGATTGGGAAATAACTGATGGTATATGGAGACAAAGATATTGCTGTTATTCTCAGGAAAAGGTAGAAGTGAATAATTTAGCAAATGCTAGTAGCACAAGCACCATATTACTAAATCCACCACAGGATATAATGGAATTTTTGTCAAATGCAACTGCAGAAGTAATGCCTTTTGTTTCCTGTCAACATTATGATGTCTTCTATCAGTGTTAACCATTATGTCTCCTGTTGGTATTAACCTTTATGCTCTCAGATCAGTCCTGCTCACTTGTTCATTAGATCACATTTTTGATTGAGAATTTTTATGTATCTTAAAAAAACTTGAGGAAGATGTTATTCTAGAAGTAAGTTGGGTTTTTTCCAGGCTGTCGTTGCCATATCAAGGAAATAAATTTGGAGCATGAATGCGACATTATTAAAAAATTATTTTTATGACTTCTCAAAACAGTGAAGAAAGGCATTGACTGATGAAGGAATTCATATTGTAAATAGCTGTTGGTAACATAAGTTAGGAGCTTTGGTGTAACACAGCTTTTAATTGATTTGAACTGGTCATAGGCTTTGCTGTGCTAGATGTAGCTCAACTTGTACTTTATAGTTTCATGCACTCCTCTCACCCCCCTCCTATTTTAGGGCTAGTTTTTTCTTTCCTGAAATACTTGGTGGATTGAAGCTGTAGAGTTTACTATCAGGGAGTTTTCCAAATTCAACAGACACATGCTTTCTCTTCTGCCAGTTTGGGTTGTTGCTTTCCAACTCTATTAAGGTATCTACCATTAGCTTTCACTTGCTGTCTCTCATCTGCCTGTTCCAGGCTCTGTGGAGTAAATGATACAAGTCTTATAACTTGGGCACACTTTAGACTACCATATGCAATAACACACACAATTGTTTTGATTCTTCATTGTTAGTTCTTGCTTCTGAATATCAGTGAACCCTGTCATTTGTGCTCTTTAAATGTAGGGCTTGTCGTGGTATGACTGATGTACGGTTGTAGGCAATTGGTGAAATTATTTGTATTTTACTCTCTGAATATTAATGGCTTCAGGAAAGCAGTTGTGAGGCAGTTTTCTGACCTGCAGTTGTCCTGATGTGGGAGAATTATGTGCAAATCTTGGTAGTCAGCTTAGCTGTGGACATGTGAGGATATGCTTTGCAGCACTTTCTCTCAGACTTGCAGTCAGGTAACGTTGAAATGTGTTGGTTGTCCATATAATAAGCTAAAAAGGTATTAGTTGTTTATTACCTTCTAACTTAGGTTTGAATGAAATTTTGGGGAAGAATCTTTTAATCCTGCCATACAACTCATTTAAATAATATTGCTATGTTGTTATTTGCTAGAGAATCTGAAAATGAGACTGCTTAGATAATTTTAATCATATAAAACAGAAAATGCAAGTGAGAAAAGATAATTGGATGAAATAATTTGCTCATTTTAAGATGATTTATTTTACCTGTCAGTGTCTCTTTTTAAATGTTCCAGCTGGTGGAAGTATATTATTACATCTCATTCTCATTTTCAGTCTTTGAAATATAAACACTACTTGTGAAGAAGAGCAAATCAAAACAACCATGATGAGACTTGTTCTTTGTATTGACTGCATTTTTTTGCTTAATTTGAAGGTCATTCCGTGAGACTGCTGGGTCAGAAAAAGGATAATGGAAAACGTTTGGGGGGAGCACGACTGGATTTGCCAAAGATTAGGAAGAATCCACTGATAGAAATAATTTCCATCAATACAGGGTAAGAATCTTCCAAGCTTACAAAACATTCAGTACTGGAGAGGAGCTCCTTTTATCTCTTTCTGCAGGTCTATTGTACTACTCCTAAGCTACACAGGAAGAGGCAGGATGACCATTTTTAAATAGGTTAAGATGTTAAATTACACAAATTTTGGAAAATAAATCCTTGCTTATTTGGTTATGAGAAGAAAAGAGCATGTATAGGATTTTTCCCCCATGTTTTTTGATTTCTAAGATAGTAGTTCCAGAATATAGTTAGTAACTCATTAGGATCTGTGAACATCGTTAAGAACTGTCTGATGTGATTGTCAGCTCAGATGTACCAATGGCTAAATTAGATACAGTAACTTCTGTGTTGCCCCTCTAACCTGTTTGTAAAGAGTCATCCTGTATCTATTTCATTTTTTTTCATTTGAACAAGCTAGTTTCTCCTGTCAATCAACTCTAGATGCCCATTTCCCTGTAAGACTGCAAGCATCTTTCTGTTCTGTACTCCTACTTTGAGGAATTCTATTTTAATCTTCCTTCCCTTGCTGCTTTCCTTTTATCAACGCCAGTTGGTATACTTCCATTTTGTCAATTTATTAAAAAAAAAGAAACTAAGCAGCAGCAACAACAAAAATCACACAAGTCCTCTTCTGACATTCCCATCTTCCCAATTATGTAGTAATTTCCCTGGTGGTAAAATTTAAAATGCTTTGCTTTGGGCATCCCAGGTAGGTGTGAACTTAGTGCCTAGAATGAAAAAAAAAATGTGGTGTATCTCAGTTCTGAGTTTAGATTAGCACATTCATAAACATTTCATAGAAGAGTTTTGGTACTGTCTTCTTTCTTACTTCGTTGTCTTTTAGTGATGTGGCCTTCATAATTGCTGTGAAACCTAGTGTTCTGTTTAGGTCAAAATACCAGCTCAAGGCTTAGTGTGGTTGCTTTTTCTTCCTCTGACTTCTGGTAGATATATGGGTGACATTTTGTCATATTGCTGAATTAGAATACCTTTTTAAACTACATTTTTGTGCATGGATTGATTTTGAAGTCTGGATATAAGCTCTTCTGGTGCAGTTACTTCAAGTATTCTAAATTCTTTTCCTTATTGTCTTTCCAGTGAACATCCTGTTTGTGCCCATCAAAATCCTTTTCATGATTAAAATATTCTTTTACATTTGGCTGTGTCTGACTTTCAGATGGTATAAATTTTTCTTTTCCATTAATATTTATCACAGTCTAATGTTATAAAATCTTTCTAGTTGTAAATGTTGTCAAGATTGTAAGCTAATTGAGATACGGTCCTGTTCATATCTTTTGACGTATAGTAATGAATTTAAGATAGGATAATTAGATATACTGTTATTTCTAATATCAGATTATTACTAGTTTGATTATAGAGATTAATACAAGGTTGCTGTAGGGTATGTACACTTAGCATTAGGTGACTGATGAGGGTAGAAACCATTTGAATTTTTTTAAAATATATTTTGAACAGATGTATTATTATATTGGATTTTGAAAAAACAAATATTTCCCAAATTGATAAAACTGCAGGCTATTAACATCTCCTAAGAAGTTACCCTCAAAAACCCTTTCCTTTAAAACCTGATAGTTTGCAAACAGTAATTATGTTGCTTAGTAATACTTGATGTTCTCAGGTCAATAAAATACATGTTTTCTACTGTAAGACAGTATAAAAAAATACTGGAAGCCACAACAACATATCTGTTTCATGGGGAAGAAATTCAAATATTACTTGATAAAGCCAAAGCATTCCTAAAGGCTCAGACAGATAAGTTAGTTGTATAAGACACCTAAATTAACTCCTATCTCAGTCTATGTTATATTGCCTGGTTTCCTCTCCTGAAATACAGATTTCTGGGTTTTTCTGTCTTTCTCTTCCCCCTCCCCCTTCCCAGCCTCTCCAGCTGTGCATTGTAGGTGGCTTTTTTGGGTACTGGTCTGGGCTTGGAAAAGAAAGCATAGCTTTAGAAAGGCAGCAGTGCTCAGCAGTTTCTGAAAATTTAAAAATGTAATGAACGAAGAACAAGACACAAAATCTATTAGTCACTGTGATTTGACTGCATTAGTTTTAGCAGCTTTGCCTTAGTAGTCTGGTTATGTCAATTTGTAGTAGCAACACCACATTGGAGCTGAGTTTTTTCTCTGTGTAGACACTGGAGAAATCTTTGAAGACTGTTTTTTTTGTACAGTGCTCTTTATTAAGAGGTGAGTTTGGACCAGACTAGGTGCTCTTATATTAGTAAAAAAGACTTCATTAAAAATAGTGACTTTCTCTTTTGAAATATGTTTGTCTGGTAGTGTTAAACAATAGCGTTTGGGAGCAGCATGAGCAGGGTTTCCCCGTGAGGGAAGCCAGGAAGGAACATGAGGATGGCACCAGCACAGGCAGTGCCCACACCAGCAGGACACCTGGTGCCATGGGGCCTGAGCAGTGTGGCAAAGCTTGGGGCTGGTTGTAGGACCTCATCAGTAGTCCCAGACATGGGAAATCCCATAATCACAGAATATTCTCAGTTGGAAGGGACCCACAAGGATCGAGTCCACCTCTTAGCCCTGCACAGGACAGCCCTGAGTCACACCATGTGCCTGGATGATGAAATGATCACCCACAGCCTGGGTCTATCCAGGGGCTCCAGTCTGGATGAAAAGGATATGAGGTGGAGCCAGGCCTGGGGAGAAGAGTACGAGTAATGCAGGTCTGAGATGAGCGTAGAACTGGAGGCAGGCATGGTACTTAAGCTCGAGGCAGGTCTGGGAACAGAGGCCTGAGCTTCACTGGGGCTCCTGGTGCAGAGTGGGCTGTGGAGGCAGCAGCTGAGGCTGGGCAGGTCAGTGTGGGCCTGGGGGGGCCCACAGGGCTGTGACAGGTGGTGCTGATTTACCATTTCCAGCTCGGGTTTCAATGAAACCTTGGCCTCCTCTGTAATTCTGTGGGGGAAGAAAAGGCTTATTGGAGCATGTATATTCCCTCCTCCCCAAAGCGCTGGAGTCTTTGATGGCTCATGTTAACCCCTTTCCCTCTCCAGTAGGATGAATTCCTTTATGTACATGGACATCTGCCAGCTGGAACTATTCTTCTGAGGGTTCAGAAGGGCCACATTATTTTCAGAAGTCTCCAAAAGTGCTGATTTTTAAGACATCTCTCATACCCATATATCTATGTCTTTGTTTCCTAACTCAAGTTGGTGTCAAATTTGGTAATTTTGACTTGAGACTTCTTTTATTGATTCCTTCTTCTCTCAGAAATTGAGGAAAAAAATTTCGTGACCCAAGGACTTCTGTCCTTATATAGCTGTGAGCTTTTTCTGTACTTGTGCATGCACAAATGCATGCC
This sequence comes from Monarcha castaneiventris obscurior, assembly GCA_026261815.1. Lineage (NCBI taxonomy): Eukaryota > Metazoa > Chordata > Aves > Passeriformes > Monarchidae > Monarcha > Monarcha castaneiventris. The sequence goes on along the minus strand of JAMPIT010000059.1, from coordinate 5,309,657 downwards.
CACATATGCACGTCCCTCTGTGTTTGTTTTGCCCAGACTGCTGCTGTACATGAGTGTCCTCAGCTCTTTGCATGAATCAGATCTGTCCTATCAAGAGACAAACATATTGTCCCTCCACCACACTATGCAGTCTGTAATAACAATAATTAAAAATAAACCAAACTAAAACCCCACTAGGTATGAAATATCTGTGAAGATTAGGTGCTACTTCTGTCAGTCATGAGCCAGCTCAGAGGTTTTATACAGCAGCATGTTTGTCTCTGAAACAGTGTTGCTCTTCCCAGGGACCTGGGTTTGTTCAGTGTTTGGCACTTTTTTAATTTAGTACTTTTTTTTAAAGTAATGGACAGTTTTTTCCTACTGTAAGTTTTGATTGTCCTGTGGGTTGTTGTTTTCTCATTGAGAAATCCAACCTATTTGTTTCATTTACCATGATAGTTGGTGGTTTCTGTCAACAGACTGTGACTCTAGAGAAAAGCTCCCATCCCAGGAGTGACATGTTTCAGAGTTTCCAAGTATGTTTGCAGAGACTATGGGGAGTTACTGGAATGGGGGCACAAGAGACTTACCAGAGTTCTCTGACATGCAGAGATTTGTTAGTGACTATTTTTCCATGTGCCTTTCTATAAGAAGTCCTTACCATCCCAGTATCCCATACAAGCTGTAGACTTGCCTCTGTAATTTCCCCCTAAGAAATAAGTGACCTTTTCTTCCTGTATTGTTTGCTTTCTCTGTTATTGTTTAGAAAACACTTTTCAACATTTTTCAAATCAATTATTCTTTTTTTTTTTTTTTTTTCCTGTAAAACAGGCAGTTAAAAAGCAGTGATTGTCACAGTGCCTGGATAGCTGTCTTAATACTACTGAGTTCTGCAGTGATATTAGTAGATCTAAATGTAGGAACAGTGATTTGTTCCTGTACTCCAAAATAAATTCCTGCTTTGAGTTAAGGGCATTTGGTTAAATCAGTTCCACTTTTATTTATGTCGTAAGTATGTATTGTACACGTCATCATCGTCTTACTGGAACAAGCCAGGTAATAGTAGTAGAAAAGCATGTTAAATGCTGTTTGGAGAAAAGGCATAAATTTTGTAACTAATCTCCTAATGTGATTATTCTGTTAGTTTGAAGTAAGAAAGAGAAATGTTCTCAAATTCATTTTGCATTACAGCTTTATTTAGGTCTAGGGAAAAATCTTTTACTGCTTGTGGTCTCATCTGCATTAGTGCCAGTTTCATAACCCATGTAACCACCTAGACAGTTCTCTTTAATGGGATCAAGACTTGTTCTTCCACATGTTAATTAATTTTGTATCTGCTTCAACTCTTACTCATGTATCTTTGTTGTTGGTATGACTTGAACTCCCTTATTACCACTCACATACATTCATATATGACTTTATTTGTGCTTTTTCTGGATGCCCTGGGATGCATGATCTAATTACAGTAACAAATCAGTGTTTGCTAAATAAAAAGAGGCCTTAATTGCCACTGATTGTGACAATCTGGCAACGCTGAAATGTCAGGCTAAATCCCTGAGCTCTTGCAGTGACCTGTGTTGCCTGTCCAGATTTTTGGCTAGTCGAACTGTCTGAACTAGATTTTTTACCTTTCTGTGGCATTCAGCAAACATCATCATTGCCTGTGGGTCCACCTTTGAAAATGCTTTGTGTGTTCACATTGTCACTTTGTAACAAGGATGAATTTTCTGGAGTCACTATCTTGAAACCATATCAAAATATCTTTGATTTCTCAGATAAGGATGTTGTGGCTTAAGTGTGAGAGCATGTGAAGCCAGCGCCTTTCTGTGCTGAAATTCATGGGGTATTTCAGTAATAATCTCATCAGTTCAGCAGAAGAGCTATTTCGTTGGCTTTCTGTGTTTACTCTAGTGAACTGAAATCTATTTCTTAGTACAAAGTTATCTCTAGATAAAAATATATAAAGAGATGGAAAATGAAAATCTTTCTGGTATGTGAAAAATTGGATCACCTAGTGTTTGACAGTGATAGACTTCATTTTCTGGCAACTGTTTGTGTATTTTTGTCTATCCAGCTATGACACAATGTTTTCAAATTGCCCTCTAAAATATTGCTGTCCCCATTTTGAATGAATAGTGAATCTTAATTACAAATCTGCTCATATCTTGCAAACATCTTTGACTGAGTACTTACAAGGATGAATTCTGTATCTTCAATTTACCTGATTTGGTTTGTTTATTAATAGCATACACATTTTTCATATTTTAATGTTTTACTTTTCAAGGTACTCATGTAAGTGATGCTGCACTTTTGATTCTTAGAAAACAAGATGAAAACATTTTTTGATTTGCATTCGTTATTATGCTTGGAGAGGGAAAATAGTATTTCTTCAGATTACAATAATACAGCTGGTATATAATTACATATTACATGAACACATATTGTATTTACTTCTAGTGGAGTTCAAGGTAAATGTTTGGAGTGAACTCCCCAGGAAATATGAAGCTATATATAATTACTTTGGCTCTACCTTACCTTATAATATTTAAATGGGCCCTTTTAATAACTATTTAGCTCAAACACTGATGACATGCTAGAGCCTATCATGTCAGTTACCTTCAGAAAGAGGGAAGGTAGAAAGCCTAGAAAGGTAGTGTATGTGTTTTTGAAAGGAAACCTCTGCATCAGGCTTTTTTGTTTATACTTTCACCAGTATTTGCATGTTCATATATTTAGATTTTAGCTATACTATCTACCAAGCATGTATTTCAAATGTGTATGTAACAGATATCAATCTGTTCTGTTTTGGCACAATTCACAGAACAATTTACATAATGAAAATTATGGATGACATAGTTGTGTGTATCTAGGCATTTTAATTTTAATAATAAAATCTGAAAAGCTAGTAGTTCAGAACTTGCAGAAACCACATTGCTGTAACTGAGGGAAAAGGAAAACCAGTTGTTTACAACAGAAAGTCTTAACAGTCTACTTTTTTGCCTAAGGTCTCTTTCCACTGCAACTTACTGTAACTCTCATCTAAGGTCATTATTTCTTAATTAGATATTTAAATGGCATATTGATGACACTCTCTGCAAGATTTCTCTCTTTTTCGGTTATTACTAATTTCTTGCAATTATTGCAATTACATTTGCAGAAGGAATATAAAATTATATCTAATGGTCTGCTACAAAAAGTGCTACAAAATCTCTAGGTGCTTCATGGTAGCAATTTCACTGAAAACTTGGGAAAAATTGTATTGTTTATCATAAAGTGGTGATCTATCAGTGTGGCTCACATTCTGATCTTACCAGCTGTTGTGCTTGTAGTAATTTCTGTTCTGTGTGTCTGTCTTGTCTCTGTGTCCCCAATGCTGAGAATGTCCCTGCTCACCTGTGCTTCCTCTTGCACAAAAGTGGTGTGTGTTATGAGGTATTTCCTTGAGCAGCTTATGCAGAGAGGCCATTTAAGAAAGCAGGAAAGAAAGTAAGTGGGTTGGGCCAGGAAAGGACCATTTCCTCCCTCCTGAACAGCTTGATTTCTGTCTTCTGCTGCACATTTTGTGGGGTGGACTTACACCTCCTTTAGTGCCGAAACCTTCATCTGCTGGTGCAACTAACAAGGGTTAATTGCTTGTGGAAATCAATGGCTGAGGGCAGGAGGAGGAGGAACCCCTTTCTCTGTCTTGGTGGAGGTAGCTGTAGTCCCCTTCATTCCTCAGAAGTATCAGGCCTAGTCAGCTTTGTGTGACTGTCTGGAGTTTAGTACGATAAATTCCCTTCTGCTGCTGAGAAAGTGGAAGCTGTTGGTATCTTCAATTTCTCCTCCTGTTGCCCATGGTATTTCTGCCATTTGTGTTGATCTGTATTATACAAAACTGCTTTGATGAATAGTGAATATGATGTAGATGTTTTGCAGATCCCTCTCGAGTAAATGTTTGGTACCATGCTAACCTGAAAGGAAGATGATCTTGAATTCAAGATGATCCCTCACAAAAAGAAATATGTTTATACACAAGAAGTTTATTGCATACCTGTATTAAATATATAATTAGAATAGAAACTTTTCACTAAGTATTTTCCTGTAAGAAACTATTTTTTCCTCTTATATTTTAAGACTGTTGTTTTTCAGCTTTGTACATACCTTTGTGATTTCTGCCACCATTACTCTCTTTGCAATGCTACTTCTTTCTCATTTTTAGAGTCTTCACTGCTTCAGCTGACTTCTTTGAATTTCAGTTCTATCCCTGGGACTTCAAGTACAGCACTTGTGAAATCCCTTAGCTATAGGATCTGAATTTCTCTGATGTCATGCTGTCTTTTTCAATGACAAAGTAATCCTGAACTGGGCTTCTTTACTTTCCCTGTACGGATTAGAGCATGATCCTCTGCCAAGAGTAATTTTGAGAGAAAAAAAAAAAAAATGGTAGAGTTCAAAGAGTTTTTAAAGGACTTTTCTCATTAGTACATCAAATACCTGCATCATTTGTGGTATGACTCGAAAAGTCGTATTCCTTTCTCAGATTGTATTTCTCATTGCTGTTGTTTAATGCTGTTAGAATGGCTCTAGGAGGAGCACGTGTCCAGTGAACACCATGCATCTTGTCCTACTCCAAGAAATGCTCAGCCAATCCTTCATTAAGTTTGCTGGCATATGACACCTAAGAATTATTCCTGTAAATAGTTCTTTCTTTGGCTTTGTTCTGCTATTCAGAATGCCATACACTGGAAATTTCATACTATATTCTAATACTGTCAGTTTTAATGTAACACATATTTTTAATTTCCCTGTTGTTATGATGATGGCTTTTGTGCCTGTTGCTTCAATGGTTCTATTTGTTGATGTCAGAGTAAACTGACATCTAAATCTGAATTGTCCACTTGGCTCTTCTCATGATTCTATCATGTGCAGTTCTCATTCAGTGAGGTTTTTCAGTGGAGTCAGAAGTTGGTAAAGTTCTTTGCCATAGGCAAAAGTCATTATGGCACATTGTTTGTACACACTGAGCACTACTGGCCTGAAAATCTTGCTGTGCAGTGTTTTGTGTTCATGCTACTTTGTGAGCTCTCAATTTTTGAAAAATGCTGTTTAAGTACATGTAAATTCTACGGCTATTTTTTCTGGGTCATGAAAACTTCCTCTTTCAAGTCTGCTGAATTACTTCTGCATCAAGTTGGAAGAAAATGGTTTGATTGTTTCCGTTTTTGCACATTTGCCTCCCTTAGGTTATTTCCTTCCAGCCTCACAAATTTGAACTTCTTCTGCATAGTGCCACCATAAGTTTAAAATTTGCATCAGACCTTCTCTTACACATTTTGATACAATTCCTTTTGCTCTTGTACATATCGAGAAAATTTGCTATTTCACAGTTCATTTACGAGACTTAGTAAGACTCATAAAACTTGCCAGAAATCACTGTGCAGTTCTCTGAACTCCAGTATACCACACAACTTGCAAGTCAGTGAGAAAAACAGCGGCAATCACATGCTCCAACTGCGTCATCTCGTTAAAACTTTGGGCAGCTCCAGGCATATTTGTGCTCCTCCGTCACTAGGTGGCTTCCCACACTGCGCAGTTCTGTGACTCTTAATCCAAGAGGAGGATCACCAGAATTTGACACAATCGCCAGTTTTCAACTCAAACTACTTGGGGGAAAGGCTAAGAGTGGGGGGGGAACCAAGCTTGATTTTGCTTTGTGTAGCTGTGATATGTAGCTTCCTGCACTTCAGCTCATTCCTTCAATGCCACATTTCTGATTATTTTGAAGGCTGATTCAGAAGATGAGACAGTTTTAACATCCTGGAACCTGATTACAGGTTAGCACAGAGTATCATAAGGCGACCTCCTGCCTCCTCTTTGGCAGATGCTAACTTGCAGAAGTGGTTTTGGATCACACAACAAGCTGCTTTTTGTAGTCTGCCTGAGAAAAGATGGTTTTGAAGTTGTTTGCAATTTCATATAGCCGTAATTCTGACATCAGAGTACTCTCTGAGGTTGGAGATAAATTCCTCCCTGTTGAGCAGAGCATTCATCTGCGTCCCTTCTCTTAACGCCCACATATGTATTTCCTAAGGGAAATCTGGACAGAATACTGAGAAACATTTTATTCATTTCTCAGATTACAGTAAAGACTGAGAAATAAGCTCCTGTGTCAAACTTACAATTGATATTGTGTTGCCTTTAGTCCCAACTTTTCACATAAAAAAAACCCCAAACTAGAAAAACAAGACAAGCACTAGAGAATCCATTGTTTTTTGAAATACTGTCTTGCTGAATGTTAGTATGAGAAATGCCTGGGCTTTTATGTACTCATAGTTCTGGGTGATTTAGTGGCCTGTTTTAAAGTGTTATACAACCTAAGTGTTTGAAGCTAAGTGCCCATGCTGTTAGTGCTCCTCAGCAGAATCAGGTAACTTTCAGTTGCCTAATAATAAAACCAACTTAGTTTGCTGGCATCAGTATGACTTCTTAAATGCCACCAAAAATGAAAACATCTTGTCAAAGGGTCTGACTGAAGTGTCTCTTGTGCCCTTTCAGGTCAAGGTGGAATTTTTTTTGGAGACCTGACAGGGAAATGTGTTAAGGGCGGTGTAAAAATAAGAATCAGATTTGGGAAATGTCTTGTGCTTGAATTTGTTCTAGACTTGACCTAGAGAGAATTTTAATGGAAAAAGAGTTTTCCATGAACAAGATGTATGGGCTTAAAAAAAAAATCTTTATTTTGCATTACCTATCGAGTACACAATGGCATGTGTTTATGATAATCTCATTGACATGTATGAATTTGTAAAATTTGAAAAATAGGGAGGAATAGGCCATTTAAACTGTGATCATCAGTATGGAACATAAGAGTAAAATCACTGAAGAAAAGGTACTTTAAAAAAAATCTAAGCAAATAATAAATGAAAAGTTAAATGTTAAGGTTGTGCTTGGAAGATAATAGGTGGCATAAAATCCAATGTAACATGTTGCAAGATTATTAATATTATTTCAGATGTTTTTTATGGGATAGTATCTTTATATGGCTTATTTATATGGGAAAGAAAAAAACCAACACTCTTTAATTCTGGTATTTATGCTAAAGTTCAAATAAGCTGTGAGTTTTTAACCTGTTAGCTTACAAGACCCTTACTTTTTAGATAATTTACATAATCTCTGTTATTTCTTAATCTGTTAATGTTATTGAAGAGTCTCAAAATTTGCATATTTTCTGTATTATTATTCTTGACTGTCATTCTTGAAAAAGATCAAATTTCTGATTGCAAAAACAAGTTACACTGAATTGAGTAATAGTTTTATTTGTGCTTCAGATACTAAAAAAGAATGTAAGATGCTTAGATTGGATGTCTGTGTTCCTCCTCCTTTTGGTTGTACTACGAGATGCATGTTAGAAGAGTTAGTGTTTACACCAAGAATAAATAAGTTTAAAAGAGGCACTTGAAGGGTCCCCTATCCCCAGTTGTGCAATTCAGGCAGTACATGGTAAATTTTTGTGGATACACAAAAATTTTTTCCAACAGAGAGTCTTAACAAAAACCTGTTAAAATATTTGCTTTAAATTTTCTTTCCACTAGTTGTTCTAGTTTTTCTTCCCACTGTACCAAGATGAACGGTATCTAATAAAGCACATGTGTTTTTTTACTATCTGCTAGTACAAATGAGATTGAATTTCTGAGGTCCCTTCAGGATCATCTATGTCAGGGCAAGTTGCTGCTTTAGAAACTGAGGGTACTCAGCAGATGACAAAAAATGCTGAGGTGTTTCTGGACTTGTTTGCTGCAGAGCTCTCTGCAGCAGTACTCCACTAAATGGTGTGGGAAACCATGTCTGTTTTGGGTTTTTACCTGGAAGATGCTTGGGGTTTTTAAAAGTAGAGAAATACAAACATGGAAGTGAAGATTTGAGAAGTGTCTGGAGTTGATTCCACTCCAACTATTAATAGTTGTGTTTGGGAGTAACTGAACTGGATAATTCCCTGACTAGTGAAGATCTTTCACGTGTTCCTTCTCTGTTTACAGAGATCACCCATTAGTTCCCTTTGTTCAAGTTGTCATCCTTGTTTTCCTTAAGACCAGGCTCAATTGAGAGGAAGAAAAAAAGGTGGTAAAATAAGATCTTAGATCCCTATTTAGACTATAACAAAAGGTAGTTGTATAACTTCTTTCAGCATGCTAGCTCTGCTGAGGAGCGTGGGGTGAGGCTTGTGCAAGTGTTCTGTATTGCCTTCTGCTCTGATGTATAGCAGGATGTACAGAAGGCTTCAGTCAAGTGCTCACCCACCGCTGTGTCTAGAAAATTAAGGTCAGATGTTTCTCTCTATCCCTGTGAAGTGTATTGGTAGATAAAACTCCCCAAAGTAGAAGTTTACATCAGTATGTCAGGTGTTCAGTGGAGCTCCTGACTCATGTTTGCATAAACCATCTTTCCAAACATGAAATGTCTATATGGAATGAACCTAAATATGACAGTTATAGTCAGCAGTGTAGCATTAAGTCATGCATATCATCATGTGAAGGAGACAGGTCTTCAGATCACTGTTTAATCTGTTCTTTTTCCTTTGGCTTATTTACATCTTCAGGGACTCATCTTGTCCTATATAGCAAGAATGTGAATCCAAAAGAAATAGTCCTGGCATGATGAAAGTGGAACTTTGTGTGTGATTCTTGTTAATGTCCTTTCTTGCAGACACAACTGCAAGTCTGAAAGCCAGTGCTTTCCTGTTTGCATGTCATTCCCAAGGAGTCAAGAAACCAGACTGCCTGTTGGTGGGATTGTGTCAGTGTTACTTAAAACAGGCTTTAATCCTTACAAATGGAGTTTAGTTGTCTGACTTTTTTGAGGCAGAGAGAAATTTTTTCTGATGTTGCCATATTTGGTTTTGACTTCAGGAAAAAGAATGGTTGCTCTTGGAGGGGTGGTGGTAAATGAAAATTCAATTTTTTAAATTTTTTACCTCTTTTGATGATTACTTGTAATGATTTATTCCTCTTTTCAGAATTACTGAAAAGTAATGGTTGCCCATTTTTAGGAAGATTCTTAGTCTCTACATCAGGAGTGGTTGGGGGCTCTTAAATCTTTACTCTGTATCTTGAATACACTAAATGAAAGTGAAGAAAGAAGCCTAAAAGAATGTGTTGTGCTACTAAGAATGTGGTTAACAGCTTTGTTCCTGAAACTTAATGTCACCACTGACACCATATGTTTAGGTAAAACACAAAACAAACTGTGAGGTTAGGCCAAAAATATGAAACTCTGTGCCATACATCTCCTTTCCTTAAGTTCAAAATGGGCAAACCACATTTTTAAGTCTTGTTTTCACAAAAAAATGTGCATGATAAACATGAGCCAGCAAAGGTGGCCGGCAGCCTCCTGGGCTTCACTCAGCAGAGTGTGTGCAGAGGGTGGGGGGAGAAGATCCTTCTGCTCTGCCTAGCCCTGGTGGGACACAGCTGGAGTACTGGGTCAAGGTCAGGGCTCTCTGATATGATATGTCTCTTTAGACACTGGAGCAGGCCCAGTGAAAGGGCTGTGAAGGTGATCTTTTCAGTGTGTGTGTGTGTGCCTAGCGAGGACAGGGCCAGGCTGTTCTTAGTAGTCTCCAGGGACAGACCAAGAGGAGTGGGCACAAATTGAAATACAGGAAATTTTATCTAAATGTAAGAAAAAACTTCTTTTACTGTAGGGGTGATAGAATGCTGGCAGAGGTTGCCCAGAGCTTATGGAATGTCCATCTTTAGTGATAGTCAAAAGCCATCTGGACCTGCTCTAGTTGCTCCTGCTTGGAGCAGTGAGGGTTTGCACTAGAGGATCTCCAGAGGTCCCTTCCCACCTCAGCCACTCTGTGATTCTGTGATATCTTAAATAAATATAAACAGCAACAGAAAAACTCACTAAGATTTAGACACAAACACTGTGGGTAGTAATGGACTTGCTTGATGCTGGTGGAGACCCTTACTCCAGAGGTAAATGTTGTGGTTTCACACTTCAGAAAGTAATACCCTAAAGTAAGGGTTTCTTGTCCCATGCAGAATGCATCCTCATTTCCTGACTTAAAAGAATTTCCTGTGCAATCCTCTAGGCCTGGTCAGCCCCAGGAAAGAGGAACTCTTTATTTCCAAATTCCTTGCCTGCTAGGCAGAGTGAAATATTCCCACTGGAAATATACACCCCAAGCTTCTGTCTCTGTAACTTAACATGTTGGATTTCATCAGCTTGATTTACAAGAAGAGCTCAATGCTTTTTAAAGAAAAAATATTTTTTCTGAATTTGTCCTTCAAAACATACGTTTTTACTTTTCTATGTAGAATTTTGGTTTTGGGGTTTATTTTCAACACAGTGAATGAGATGTAAGGTTTTAGCTTTTCTTTTTTTTTAGGAGTTTTGTTGATGTCTGTGTGGACTTTGTGAAAAGGAGCTATTAAAGCAAAGGTCAAGTACAAAATTGTCACTCATCACATGCTTATCTAGCTTATTTTTAAACTAATACACAAGTGTCTAAGTATCACATGGTCTTTCTTGCATTGCAGACTGGTGCCAGTCCTGGTGTCTTTTTTGTTTTTAAGAGATAAATGTCTAGTGGTTTTTGTTTTCAGTGACTATGTTTGTGAGTCATGTATGTCTTATAATGTTGCTTTGCTTCTGAAGTTTAATAGTTTTGCAGAAGGTAGAATGGAGTCTCTGCATTTTAACTTGGTATTAGGCTGAAAACTGCAGCTGGGGAATGTTTACTGAAGGGTTTGTTTAGTCATTCACATTCCTCTGTTCTAACAGTTTGGTTTAGATCATTTGTTAAAGAGCTTAAAGAAGAACTCCCTTTACTATTGGTGCAGACCTTTTTTTTTCCTGCAAGTTAGGGGTTTTAGCTGATTTTTTAAAATTTAGCTTTCCTTCCCAAAACTATCAATTACTTTTTAAAATTGCAAGTATGGGTAAAATAGTATAGTGATGTATAATTTATATACATATTTGTATACATACATATACAAATACATATTTGACATACATTGAACCTCTGTCTTTTGCTTTAGGTATATTACAATTCTACAGTAAAATAGAGTGTAATAACTTCTGAGACACTGTTTTTAATTTACCATTAAAGGAGAGTTTTCTGCAGCAGAGAGAAAATATTAGTAGAGGTTAAACTATTTATGTAAGTATCAGCATCTTTAGGAAAGCTCAGCTTGTGTGTTCCCCAAGCACACTATAAGCATGTAAATAACCTTTGATTCCGACTAAAGGGTTAGAAGTGATGTCTTCTCTAGGCTTGGCCATTTTGCTTGAACAGAAGGAGCAAGATAATGTTGTGCTTGTTGGCTTGTGTCTGCAGTTCGTAGGTTTGCAAGGGCCTTTGCTGTATCTGCAGCTGATCTCAGAAGTGTTTCCTGGACGTGTAAAATCCTAATCCAGCAATTTTTTTTGTGGAAACAGGCAACATACTCCAAGTTTTGAGATATGTGTATGTGAAATCACCAAACAAGCTTGATTGTTACAGGTTCATTTCTCTTGTAAATGTTTCATGTGCACACTCAGTATACAACCCCTGCATCTGTGCTGAAAGTCAAGCTGCTGCAGGCACTTTATAACCAGCTAATACATAACACAGGCATTCTTTGTGGTTCAGAGAGCTGCTGAACTTACTGCAGAGACTATAATGGGAATTTTCATCATCAGACTTAAACTAGGGCCTCTTCCTATACTGCTGGCTCATTCCAGCAGCTTATGCACTTTGAGTGTTGTTTCCTTGAGTGGGAGTGAGGAGGCACAGCTTGTAGTGTTAAAGTCAAGTCTAGGAGTGAAGCCATATCTCTTAATAAAATAAAAGTCAGTTAAACAAAACAGAAAGTTACAATCACAGAATGGTTTGGGCTGGAGGGGACCTTAAGGATCGCCTCGTTCCATCCCTGCTGCGATCCTCAGGGACACCTTCCATTAGACCAGGTTGCTCAAAGGCCCATCCAACCTGGCCTTGAACACCCCAGGATATGGGGCATCCACAGCTTCTCTGGGCAACCTGTTCCAGTGCACCACCACCCTCACAGTAAATATTTTCGTGCTCATATCTAATGTACAACCTAGTTTCTTTCAGTTTGATTTATGTATATTCTTGTAAATGGCATTTACTGCTAGTTAGGTCTCAAAGGTAACGTTGCTCTACCTATATCCACTTAAAACTCTGGTATCTGCTGTCCTCCTACTCTTCTTTCTTTGGGAGTTTAGGATTTATGATATGTCTTATGTCTATGTGGAATATTTTATGAATGTTGTTGAATACTGTATGCTGAATTATTATGCAAACAATATGTGGAGAAAAGTAAAGTTGCCTTTTGAAGTGAAATTATGAGAGTAATGATATAAATACTTATTAAGTACAGTGGCTTTTTTATTTTAGTCTAGCAGAGCTGAATGGCTTTATTTTCCAAAGGGATGAATGCTCCTCTGTGAAGCAAAACATTGAGACCTATCTCCATCAAGTCTTGTGAGGCTGGAAAGTTTGATTCTATAGTTTGCATAAACTGCCTTAGACATGAGCACCCACAACAGCTTACTGCACATCTTCTCATTGGGGGGCTTTTCTTTGTTGTTCATACAATACATTCAGGTCTGTTCCCCCCCTGCCCCCCATCCTTTTCTTTTACATGTGGTAAAGTTGTGTTTGCAGGAGAGAGTTTAGGATTTTAGTATGAATTCAAGTTAAATTAATTCAGAAGTTTAAATATGGCCATATGTAACTCATAACAAAACTGATAAATTTAACCTTTTGGGTTTTTTTGGTAAGACTTGTTTACATTTTGGGTTGATTTCAACATTTCGAAGGAATATGGAGCAGCACAAATATACTCCTCCATTCTGGGAACTAAATTATGTCTGCTCACACTCATATGTGTGGACACACGCATAAACCTGGAGCAGAGAAAGTCCTTGGTCTCTAGAAAGGATTAATGTTCTTGTTAGGTTCCAGGGCCTTAAAGAGATGAGATCAGCTGTGGTGCAGCTTGTTCCAGTACTTGACTGCTGTCATTGTAAAATACTTTCTTTGGTCTAATGGTATTTTCCTGTTTTACAACTTGTGTCCATTGCTTCTAATCCTGAGACCTTGAACCTCAACAACAGCCTGGCTGTGCCTTCACTGTATGCTCCCATCAGCTGTTTGCAGACAGCAGTAAGAGCTCCTCATCCCAACAAGGAACAAACCAGTTTTCTTCATGAGATTCCTGTTAGCCCATTTCTCCAGGCTGTTGAAGTCCCTCTGGATAGGAAACCTGCCTTCCAGCATGTGAAGTGTTCCCCCCCACCTCCACCTTTGGATTTGCTGCAAATATATTACATATGTTTATGTAATACATATGTTGCTAATAAAATTGGGAAATTGGAGTGTCCCCAGCATCAGTCAGTCCCTGAAGAACACCAGTAGTTACCAGCCACCAGTTAGACTTTGCACTGCTCACCACATCCCAGCAGTCCAGCCCATTTTTAACCCACCTTGTTGAACACTTATTCAATCCATATCACGGAAGTTTGACTTTACATATTCTAGAGAGCAAGTTAAAAATAATTAAAAAATCAAGACATATGACATCCCCAGTCTTCCCCATCCCACAGGGTCAGTCATGTCTTTTTAGAATGCAAGGTCAGTTCATGTCCTTCTTCAGACACGAACTCCTTCAGCCTCTCAAGGAAAATGTCAATTTAACCCATGTCTGTAAAAACACATAAACATCTTGTAGTATGATGTCATCAGCCATATTTGTGAAAGCATTCCTGCAGGGAAGTAACTGGTTTGTGTTCCTTGGTACATTGGCTTGTTGGATCTGTTCAACAGCCTATAGGCACATCATGCAAAACCCCCCATCATCCAAAAGGCTGGGCCTTTTAAAGAACTTTGTTCAAGCTGAAAAAATAGATCAAGTCAGCCATTGCAAAGATAATGTTGTAGCCAGATGGAGATGTGGAAATATGAAAAAAGCTTCAATTTGAGTATTGACTAAGGTCTGTAAACAACTGAATTGCTGAGCTACTTTGTGTTTTGTCTGTCCATTCCTTTTTATTGTTAAGTCTTGCTTTGGATGACTAGAGCTGCCTCTTGTGTATTTTCCAGCCTGTAATGTCTAGAAGGCTGTTTAGATCCTGAATCCCCAAGAGGTTCTGTGGCCTGTTTTTAATGCTCTGATTTATGCATTAAGTGCTTTAGTCATAGCCTTTCTGATTTTCTTTTAAAGGACTGACCATAACTATCTGAGTTGCAATGGAGGTGACAAGGCAAAAAAAAAAATCATCATCTTAAGTCTAACGTTGTCCATCTTAGTGCTTTATTTAAAAAAAAAAAAAAAAAAAACTAGAAAATTATGGTTTCTGTCAGAGCTGGCAGCAGTTGAACTGGAAAAGTTTCAGGCTCACCACAGACTTGAGTAGTTAAAGAGGAAATCAAAGCATACAAACACTGGCCAACTAGCTTGGAAGGATGTCAGACCATTCCAGTCACTGGGACATGAGGACACTGCAGGAGAGTTACAAGCATAGAGGTCACCAAATGTGAGACAAGACGAAAAAAGTTAAGAAAATGGCAGGGGAAAAAAACCAAACCTGTAAAGTAGAATAAAAGCTCTGAGGAATCTCAGAACAGGAGAATTTGAGAAAAGAGGATGTGGAGAAGTTGATGATCAGTAGTAATGAAAAAGTACAGTTTCCTGTTTTTCTGCACTGTCATTAGTTTTAAATTCTGCAAAACATAATTAAATACATTCAAACAATAACATTACAAAATAATGAAAATAAAATATTTCATAATGGTTTGTTTTCCTATTTATTCAATAGTGAGTACCTTAATTTGCATTTCCTTTAAGAGGTGCATGCTCAGTAAGGAAGTTATGGCCATGGTCTGACTGACTCAGCTCTATAACTGTGCAAAAAAGGGATTAATTTGCTTTTGAAAATCACTTTGGAGACTCTTAAAGGCAAACATAAGGGCCCCAGTTTAAATTTCTATTTTTAAAAGAAATCAGTCCATGGGTCTTATAAGAATAACTGTTTAAATCAGTCCATTAAATTGCTTAGAAAATCTGAGATTTAGGATTGGGCAATTAGTGTTGAAATGTGTGGTCTTCTTTCATATTACACTGACAAACTAATATGTAGGTAAGAGTATGTGTTTGAAGCATGTATGTATTTACTGCTGACAAACAGCTTTTATTTTCCAGCAAGACTAACAACTTTATTACAAGACAGAAATAACATTTAGGAGCAGCAGCATAGTATTAATTGCAGATAATGCTGAAATCCTTGTCCACATTGCAGCTTCTAACATTCCTACTGCTACCACAACCAGTAGGACATTTTGGGGCAGAAAGCTTTGTGTTGATGCAATCATTGGGAAGGGATTCTTTCTAGATTATAAGTGGTGAGTTTGTTTTTATTATGCACTTATTTCCATTATTTTACCCAGACAATTCAGATCCACTTTCCCACAGACATTTTACAAATGCTTTTTTGGAAATTGGTCTGATGGCAATCTCAGATAAAGTCTAAATTAAGCGTGGTAGTTTTAGTGCTGCTGAAATGTAACATTTTCCTCCCCCCCAGGATGTTTTGACCAGCACAAAAACAATACCTTTTATCCCTAGAATCTGTGTGGTACCTGCTGTATGTTACAGAATTAATGGCAGCCTAATGTTTCCTGTGAGATTTCACCACTCTTAAAAGGGTCTGTCCCAAAAGCCATTCAGGAAGTAAAAACAATAGCTCTTATCACAGGCAGTGGTCTACTTTTCAACCATGTTTTCTGTGGGGCTGATTCAGGAGCTGCTAATGTCGTGAAGATGCATGGTAAATGAAGTGGATTGCTTATAGAAGGACACTTGACTCCCTTTACCCTTTTCCAGTCATGGAGATCTGCTGAGATGCTTCATTGCTGAAACAGAACCTTAAATGTGCTCATTACACACACCTGTACCCCTAAAAATCACAATTTTAATTTAATCTATAGTATTTCATTAAAAACATTGAAAGCTTGATTTTTAAAAGCTTTTGAAATCGTTCATTACTCACCCAATTATGTTTAGCTGCGCATTCTGTGTACGTTTTGCTAAGTCGTCTGCCCCCCCGTAGAAAATATTTTAAATACAACTATTCTATTTGTTGCTTTGAATACTATGGCAGTTGTCAAGTCACAGCCCTCTGAAAGTTTATAAATTAAAGCAAGTCTCCAATAATCCTGTCCTCAGAGGTCGTTTTCCAACCACTGCTGTCCATTAGGAGAGATCTGAGAGTTCCTTATGCATGCTGATAAGTGTTGCTGGGCTGTTCTGCCACTGCGTCTCTGGGATTAGCTGTGAACAGATTTCTAAAAATGTATCTTTTTTATCCGAGATTTTTCTGCCATAGCTCTTCATTTCTCCCCCCTTCATTACTATTATTTGACTGAGACCAGGAGTTATGACTGGTCTCTAAATGTTGTTGCTGTTTATGAAGTGCTGAAAGAATTGATGACTTATAGTTACAATGCCATGGCATTTGCTGCTCCGTGCAACCACAGAACCTAATTTATCTACCTGTGCTATTTTGGCTGAGTCACTTTCTTGATATTAATCCCTGTCATGATCTGCCCCCAAATCTGAGTTCGACGTAGCCAAGCAGCTCTTTGGAAATACTTCTAAAATAAGTTATGTCTCTGTGAATCATAGGGCTTTAGTTTTGTAGAGAAAAAAACCATTGCAGTTTCCAGTAAGCATCAAGCACTGTTTTGGGTCAGGATGGGGAACACGGATACATGCACCTTAGCAATGGGATGTTTTATCTTGTAATATCAATTTAAAATGCCTTAATACATTATTCAGTTGCAAAACTGTATGGCCAGAATAAATAATCAAGAAGTTCTTTAGACAAACACTGAAAAGTGCTATTGATGCACTTGATGTTAAATAATTGGCCTTGAAGTGAGCAAGGTGAATGTAGATGATATAACTACACAGCTGTGACCTTTGAATCACCTGCACTTGACTGTAGGAATTCAGTTTCAGAAAATGCAAATATTTAAAGTACGAAATTAAATCATATTATGGCTTATCAAACCAATGGAGCTGCCTTCTCTCCAAATTCCTTTTGATTAGCAACTAGTGAGCCATTACAAATAAAACACTGGCTTCAAAGCCAGTAAAAATTTTAGAAAAACAAAATTGTAATGCACTTTCTTGCCATTTTGTTGAGTGTGGCCTGAGTAGCAGAATTAAGAACAGTATCCCATGGTTGCATCCTACTTTGACAAAAATGTGCGCAGTCCCATGGGTTGTTGAAGGGTCATACTATTTTCTGCTAAAACTCTTTTGAAAGACTTTTAGGCTGGCATTGCATTTTCAGAGGAGAATTTTTATCGCAGCATATCTCTAAAATACTTGGCTACAAAGACAAGTTCAGACAAGTCCTGTTCTTATCATATCAAAAATGTTGTAACCTCGAGTGCATGTGTGTACCTGTGGCTGGTGTCCAAGCTCAGTCTGAACAAGCTGGGATACCAGAAACAGTATTTCTGTAATAATACGGTTTGCTGCTTAGACTAATTAGCCTTTAAGAGAAATAGCTTGCCACTGTTTCAAAAGTATTTTAAATCCCAAATATTTTTAAAGTGAAAACAACCTCCCATGCCCCAAATATTTGTCAGGAAATTATATTCCCTGTCATTGTGCGTTTAAAAGAGTTATCGTAAAATGTGCAAACTGCAAGCAAAAGAACAGTTTCCTGAAAACAAGTCAGGCCTATTAGGCATCGCCTTTTTTTTTTTTTTTTTATTTTCCTGTGAACTACTTTCTTTTTCCTCCCAATCCATTACAGTTATGCATGATGGAATTTAGATATTTTGGAAGTACAAAGTAGGCTTCATAGAGGTAGAATGCTAAGAAGTATTATTGGCATTTAATTCTATAAGTATAGTATGATATTTAACTATAAGTATAGTATAGGTGTTGTTATTGGGTTTTCAAAACTTAGTAGTCTAAGCAGAAAAATGTTTGTAGAATTCTACTAGCTTTTGTTTAGTAACTTGTGACCAGTATCCATCTCCTTTTCACCTGCTGGGAGGGTGTATTTTGGGTGTTTCTTTTGCTCGGTCAAGCCTACAAAGGAAGTTTTCTCTTTATTCACACTACAGAGCATTTTTCTCAAAATTACATTTGATCGAAACTCTAAAAGTATCTTATTAAAGCATAAATCTCTTCTCTAAGCTGTATTTTGAAGCAAGCAAATTATGTTCCCCTTTCAGGAAAAATGCAGTTTTAATACAAAATATTCTTGACCTGGAGCTATTGAGGCCACCTGAGGAAGTCTGATGGTAGGTGCAGAGATGGTGTGCAAGACAGTGATGAGCAATCTTTCCATGTTTGTACTGATGTAATGTTCCAGTGGTGTCAGGGGCACTGAAATACTGGCAGAAATTTATTTATTTATTTTTTTAATAGGGCAAACTTCATAAAATCTTGAATATGTATAGCTAGTCAGATCTCATAAGGGCAAATATTAGTGTTTAGTCTGAAATGCGATTAATGATTTTATGCAAATTTCCAATTTGGTAGACCACCTTGGGAGCAAGCAGGAGCTTACTGGATTATTCCAGATATTGAGGGAGCACTTCCCCAAGACTAACCACCTGCAGAGCAGCAGAGATTTCTGTCACATGAGGCTGTTGCAGCCTTCAGCTCTCCCATCTTGCTCCCAGATGTATGGTCTTGATCAGTCACATTCAATTTGAGTGACACGTGCACTAATGGCTCATCACAGTCTGTAATTGAGCTGTTTTCTGATCCTTGAATGAAAGGTATTTTATACTTCTCATATCTTAGGGTGGAATCTTGTCTTCACTAAACCTAGTGGCATAAGTCCTGTTAAGAGGAACCAGGATTTTGTTCCTCATGTCTGTTCTTGTGCTCGTCTGCTGCTGAAATCCACTGATTAGTCCCTCTGAAGGAAAGTCTTTATTTGTCTGCTGTGTCATAAGCATTCTTACTCATAATTAGTTCCATCTGTAAGGGGTAGCCTTTCATGTTAAGTATGTGTTTTATGAGGAATATTACTGGTTTGAAAATGAAGAGTCTGGTTAATATAATGCACAACATGAGCACATACTAGCTAAACATTGTGAAGACCACTGTTACCTATGTCTACAAGAAAATTTTAGGCACTTTACCAAAATGCTGATGATACTCAGTTTGGTAACATGTTTGAAAAGTTTTTTAATTAGCCACATGGTAGTAATTTATCTTTGGATAATATTTTATCTTGCTGTGAATAGTTCTGTGTATTGGGCACACTACTGATTAAAGGTTAATAATTCAAAGCAAAAGGTTAATAATTCAAAGTACCTTAATCTATTTAGTATGTTGGAAAACCAGGACTCAGTGTTTTTTGTTCTGGAATCACTATAAAATTTATCCAAAACATATTGGCAATTACAAACACAGTGACCATTAATTATTGTTTTCTACAAAAGTCTGTAATTTCTTTGAGCAAAAAAAGCTTTGACCTGTATTAATACAAATTAACATTTCCAAACCAGCTATAAACGCTGGAAGAAGGCTCCCAGTTTAACACAAAGCAAATACTCCTTTGCAGCTACTGGCTTGTTGGCTGTTTAGTCCTATGCATTTGAGCTACAGCTGTGGTAAAGGCTGGATTTTAAGGAGATGTTGGTTTTAGGTGATCCACTTGGTGGTGGATGCCACTTAGTAAAAGGCAGTGCTCAGATTCTCAGAGTTCCCAAAAGCCTTTTTCCACTTGATTGTCTGTGGTCTGGATATGTGGCAGCATGGACATGAGTAATTTGTTATGCTGGAAACTTGGAGTGGAGGCTGGCGTACCAGGGAAGAAACCACTACAGATCCTTGATCATACTTATGGTTTGGTTTAAATTTCTATTTTCAAGAATTGTTAATTCTTATATCTGTGAAAAGTGGTTAGTTCAGCATTTTTACAAATAATTTAAATCTGCATCCTTTCATTGGTCTACTGTAGCCCAGAAGATTATTTCCTTTCCATGTTGGTATTAACAAATGTGGTACAAATAGGATATAGAAGTTTTGTCTCTTTTGGTTTCCTTTCTAAAATTGATCCTTTTTTATGTTACATCTAAGTCTATCTCCTTCTGGTTTTGTTATATAATCTCTTTAAGTACCGAAAAAGGGAAAAGCTAAGTTATTTAGACATGTCCAATACTTCTTTTTTATAGTAGGAATAAGTTAATTACCACAGCAAAACTTGGAAGAAGTCTGCCTCCAAGTTCCAGCTTTCAGCTCCTACCCCAAAATAAATCAACAAACCCCCTGAAGTTGTACTCAAAGACCATAGTAATAAATGCCTTGGAAACAATACTACATAATACTGTGAATATTTGGAAAATAATATAATATTGTCAAAGTATTGGAAAATATTATAATAATACTGTGAATATCTGGAAAATATCTTCCCCTTTTTTATTCGTGCTTCTTTCTCTACATTGCCATGCTCTCTTTGTGACAGAGTTCACTGAAGTACCATAGAAGAGCTGCTGTTACTGCATTTTTTCAGGTAGCCCAGTCTTGTAGGACAGGAGCATTGATTGAAGATGTGAAAATTATGCTCAAGGTTAGGAGATTAAAAATTTCAGTATTTGGCACTGTTTCATAGTACTTAACACTCTTAGTGTTTACTATTCTTGCTGTAAAGCTTTTCTAATACTTCAACCCAAATACAGAGCAAAATACATGGTACGGGATGTATATGATTTATGCATAAATTATAAGGAGAAGAGAGAAAGAGGTAACATGGTGTGTTTTATAGATGTATGTACATGATAAGGGAACAGAAAAAATCTATGTAGATAGTATAAATAATCCTTCTTACTGTACATCAATACCAGTTTAGATTTTGGTTCTATTTAGATCTGTTACACAGGAGTAAGTTTAGAAGTTTGTTTTAAATAACGTACTAATACTCCGGTTTTTATCAGTCTTATGATGAATTGACACACCTGAAGCTTTACAAAAAGCCTTGTTTTCATTCAAGGTTACAGTTCAAGGCAACAAAAAATCTGTGATAAAGTTCTTGTTGAAAGTCTTACACCAAACTTGTAGTAAGCCAGAATTTGTAAATTTAAGGAAATTATAAAAGCTCTTGGTGGGTTTTCTTGTGGGTTTTTTTTTCCCCCAAATCTGAGCTTATATTTGAGTTCAATAAATTTACTTCATCCCAAGAGAAAAATCTTGATGTATCCCTTTGTTACTCATGGCTGACAGAATTCTCTTCTGTGGGTGAAAGAGCCAGTGTTAAACTAACCCAGTGTTCAAGGGGTAGGATTGTTGTAGTTAAATCTCTCTTGATGACCTGAGAAGTTTGATAAAATAGCTGGTAATTCTATTTTCTTGGAGAAAACAAAGGTTAGTATAGTACAAAGGTTAGTACATAATATCACAGCTTTTGTGTTTTGGTTCCAAAAGGGCAGACATACTCACTCTGAAACTGATTTTATGTTTCCTTGACTGGTCTGTAATGTGGGTTTTTGTGGGTTTTTTTTTTTGTGTTTTTTTTTTTGTTTGTTTGTTTGTTTTTGTTTTTTTGTTTGTTTTGTTTTGTGGTTTTTTTTTTTGTTTGTTTGTTTTTTTGTTTAGCTGTGTAGAAAAAGGCTGGTTTAGCTGAATGAATGATGTGGAGGGAGAGGAGTGTGACAGTTGGATGTCTGGATGGGAGCCTGCTTGGAAATGATGTGTTGGGTTGAATGGAGAGTTGTGCTTTAAAAACAAAATAACAAAGAAGAAAATTGAGAAAAGAGAAAAAAGGAGGGAGACATGCTTTGCGTAAGGGGAGCATGGAGAGAAAGAAGTACCCCTGGGCTTTGAGAGAAGGCCATTCATGGCAAACTTTAGATGACAGTGACCTAGCAGAGAAACATCTTAATTTGCTACATAGGTTACACAAAGTATAAGCCAATTATCTGCTTACACTTTCTTGATTTCAAGTGCTACCTTTTACATATCAGATCCTGTGCAATGAAAAGCTCTTGATTTTTAGAAGAAAGGTGAGATACATCTGATGAATAAGTTGTGTTTGGGTGGAAATGAATCACTTGTTTGGAGCAGGTTGTAAAGATTCAGATTTAGGGGATTTTTTCTATTTATAATAGCCAGTTGGATATTTTACTGGCCACCTTTTTCATATACCGTTTTAGTTAATAGAACAGTCTGATTGCTGTTGTTAAGCAGTATATTTTAGTTTTCTGATCTGAGGTGAATGCTAAAATCTGATGTTTTGGTGTGATAGGCACAGCAAATAGTATACATATCCAGTCTAGCAGAGAGAGTCACAAACTACCTACATATGCTCTTGCAGAAATTAAGATTCTGTTGAATGGAGAAGTCTCAGGGCTGAGGGGATGTGCAGTGGCAGGAGGGCACCTGAGAAAATGTTCTGGGCTGTGTTCTGCCCTTCCTGACCCCCCGCTTATGTAAATGACGCAGAACTAACATGTGAGGGGAATCTTTGTGAAGGAAAACCTTTAGAGTTTGCAAAGCAGTAATCACCTAGTCATGGAGATGCCAGACACAGTAATAGAAAACAAGATATATCCAAGTAGTAAACACAGGCTTGTAGCTGGTGACTTCATCAGAACCCATCCAGTGCTATCTTTGCCTTTTCAGTGTTGTTCTGAAAGTTCTATGGTATTAGTTCCAGCTATGCTGTAGTTGCAGCTTTCACCTTTTCTGGCACCCAAATGTTTTCGTGTCCTGTTTAATACCTGTATTGATGGTCTGGATGAGGGGATCAAGTGCATCCTCAGAAAGTCTGAAGACAACACTAAGTTGGGCTGGGTGTAGATCTGCTGGAGGGTAGGAAGGGTCTGCAGAGGGAGCTGAACAGGCTGGATTGATGGGTCACGGCCAGCAGTATGAATTTCAAAAAGGCCAAGTGCTGGGTCCTGCACTTGGATCACATCAGCCTCTTGCAGAGGTACAGGCTGTGGGTAGAGTGGACCGAGCACTGGTGGAAAAGCACCTGGGGATGCTGGTTGACAGTGGCTGAACAGGAGCCGGCAGTGCCCCAGTGGCCAAGAAGGCCAATGGCATCCTGGCCTGTATCAGCAATAGTGTGGCCAGCAGGACCAGGGCAGTGATTGTACCCCTGTATTCGGCACTGGTGAGGATTCACCTTGAATCCTGTGTTCAGCTGTGGACCTCTCACTTCAAGAAGGATATTGAGGGGCTGGAGCATGTCCGGAGAAGGGCAGTGGAGCTGGTGAAGGGTCTGGAGCACAGGTCCTATGAGGAGCAGCTGAGGGAGCTGGGGGTGTTTAGCCTGGAGAAAAGGAGGCTCAGGGGGAATCTTATCACTCTCTACAGCTCCCTGAAAGGAGGGTGTGGGGAGGTGGGGGTCTCTTCTGCCAGGCAACCAGCGACAGGGCAAGAGGAAATGGCCTCAAGCTGTGCCAGGGGAGATTTAAGTTGGACATCAGGAAAAACTTCTTCACTGAAAGGGTGACCAGGCATTGGAACAGGCTGTCCTGGGAAGTGGTAAAGTCAAAATTCTTGGAAGTGTTCAAGAAATGGCTGAACAGGGCACTTAGTGCTATGCTTTATTTGACGCGGTGGTGATTGATCGGACGTTGGACATGATAATCTTGGACGCCTTTTCCAGCCTTAAAAATTCTATGCCTTTTTTTTGTTGTGAAAATGGACAGAATTTATGGTATTCTAGTTAGCATGAACAATAGAAATATTTATATAATATAATATAATATAATTATATAATAAATATATAATAAAATAATATATATTTTATATTATGTATAAAGAAATGATTTTTTTGGGGGTCTGTGGGTTTTTTAGAGGTTAGGTTTAAATGCTTTATCCTATAAAAAGCTGGAGCTTAAAAAAGGGGAGAACGGAAAAAAAGGCACAACAAGCTTACAATGAGAAGTGGGTTTTGTTTGTTTTGGTCTTTCCATCCTTGTACTCAGAATTAGTCTGTCTTTTGCATACTGTCAGATAAATTAAAAACAATCACATCATTCCTTCATTTTCTTGTAGGACTTTTCATTAGTTTCCCAATCTTTTGTGCCCAGCTGTATTTCTGGTTGGTGATTCTGTCTTCATTTTGTTATTTGTTCTATTTATTCAAGCCAAAGGAAAGTTGGAAAAGTTAATTGAAAAGTCTTTTCATGTATACACACTTTTAAAAATCTACTTTCAGCCTCTCAGGACTTTTTTCCTGTATTTTCTTGTATGGGTTGGATTTTTTATGTAATAGAGGGATCGTAAGCCCGGAGATTCATCTTCAGTAATGAACAGTGATTAACCCTATTATACCTTTCTAAAAAATATTTTAATTCCCCACTCTTGGGTTTTGTATATGGGTCCCACTGATTGTTTTTCAACCTTTCATATAGATGCGAAAGATACTTTAAGACCATAGGGCAGCAAAATGTTTTTCAAACTATTTCATTGATTTAAAAACAGAATGCTACTATTTTCTGGTCATAGATATAAAAACTCATCTTTCCAGACGTACTTAATAAATAGAACTGTGCATATAAAGACTTTCCTGGCTAGTTACTGAGTATTTTCATTTTCTGAACAGGTGTCTCAATGCATGTACCTACTGTAAAACTAAGCATGCCAGAGGAGATCTTGCGAGTTATCCAATTGAAGAACTGGTGGACAGAGCCAAACAGTCTTTTCAAGGTAAGGAGTTTCATTCCTACAATAAAAGTGAGCCTCTGAAAGTGTATCTGTGCTTACCTTCACACATAATGACTGGGATACAATATGACTGATGTTATTAATAGCCATAGCTGCGTCTTGTGGCGCCTTTGTGGTAGAAAGCTCTGCTTTTGTTATGGCGTGCACCACTGTTTGCAAAATGGAGTCTTTTATTTTGATTTTAGGGTTGTTCAAATGAAGTTCTATGCATACATTTTTTTGAGGTGATGTGGAAATGGGAAAATTTGGTCATTTTACTCGAATGGCAGAAACCTTTCTTCATTCGATTATGAAGTAAATTTCATGAGTCTCACAAGGGTTCTTAAAATCCTGTTTAGGGATACATTGCTTTTGCTGGTAATGAATTTACTGGAGAAGTTGTGGGATGTTAAGAGCCAAACAAACTTACCAGTTTTACATTCAATAGGATATTTGTAACATCACATGGATTCAATCAAACATTCAGTTTTTCCTGCAGTACACTCTCTGTGCCCGTATCTGCCTAAAACTCTTGTATGTCTGGTAGTTATGATAACTTTATTATATCTTAGTATTTGTTCTTTGTAGCTAAATTTTACCTGTGTTTCAAAAATACAGATTGCCAAATTATGCCAGTATTCATTGTGAAGGCACAGGTTTGTTCTGTTTGTGTGCCATTTTGAAGGATTAAATGTACATTAAAAATACTTGGGTAATTCTGGGGCAGCAGCTCCTTCCGTCTTGGTATGAAATACTTTGAATCAAAAGTAGAGCAATAAATGCAACATTTGATGTCACATCCTTTGTAGATGTACAGACAATACATCCACTGGGCTTCACTTACGGCTCTGAGAGTTGCAGCCATTCTAGTAAGAAGTCTCCAATGATTAAACGTGTTTTTAAATCTGTCCTTATTTAGGGGTCCATAATGAACCTTATTTAGGCTAGTGATGAACTTTTGTCTATTCCTATCAGTAGTATGCAAGGAAGAGTCCTTTTCCTTATCCAAGCCCATGTTCACAAATTCTAAGTTCTACATTATGCATGCAGAAGGTTCTCGCTTAAGGTTGCAAATGCCCTTTCTTTCACTTTTTTAGAAGCCAAGCACCTCTCTTTTCTTCTTTGCTCATCTGTGGTTGCCACTAAATTTTTCCAATTGCTTAGGTTTGTAGAATTCATGCTCTCGTTGCTGTGAATAGGATTGTCTGTTAGGATTGTCTGACAGGAATCCTGTAGTGTCAGATTTCTTGGTTTAGTAGGATAAGTTTTTAAAACCTGTATATATATTATGAAATGATCAGTAACTGAAAGAGAGAATGCATAACTGCATTTGTTATTTTGGTGGAGAAGCAGTTCAGGAAACATTTCAGAAAGCTAGAAGTTTTCAGTAAGACAGATTATTTTGAAATTGGCAAGTAATTGCTGAGCAGGAGAGAACAGCCATTTGTAAGTAGCATAAGAAGTGTTACTCAGATAGCACTACATAGCTGTTCTAAAGAAAATTTGGACTATTCTTCAAGGAAGTATGACAAAGATAAGATGGGTAATAAGTCAGGATTAGGACCTTGCTTAAGTTAACTATCTAAATTTTATTTAGATTTATGGGATGTGTGGAAAGAAAAAAAACCAGACTTGTCTGCCTTGTTGTAATTGTACTTATATACCATCAATTCCACAATTTATTAGCATAAAGATGTATTTACTTGGCATAACAAGAAAGAAAACTCAAGTTTTGTTTGTCTTTGCAGACAATGAATGTGAAATTTTGGAAAGTATTTTGAACTTAAGTATAGTACATTTGGATTGAAAAATCAGTAATTCAATTCATCTGTTGTACTGTGGCCTTTATTATAAATATTGACTCTTTCAAAATAATTTGATTTCTAATGGAAAAAGTTGCCCTTAAGCTATTGTTTTGAAATTTCTTGAAGAAATGCTATGACGTTTCTCACAGCAGGCATCTCCAGGGAGTTCTATTCTTGTTTGGCCTTACACTACTACCTCAGTTAGAGGGCATAACGAAAGAAGCAAGTATTTATTCAGTTGTAAAATGGCTTTGCCTCCAGCTTCCACATACTTAGAAATGGATGAAATAGTCAGATACTTAGTTTGCAGTGCATGGAGAATTTATTACTGCCAGCTTGCTGCAGCTGTGGGCTGCAGAAACTTCATCAATCCAGTGAAAGATTTCAGCAATTCAAAGCCATTATTCAATTTCTTGCTGAGTTACTGAGCCACAATCTCTTCAACAATCACTTCTGTTTTCACACAAGATGTATTGCTGAAGCTTTAGTTAAAAACACGGAGAGGTACAGATGTGCCATGAAAAGTTCTTCCACTTTGAAAACTGATTAAAAGGAGATGGCTGAAATCACCGTGACTGAACAAATTTCTTGTACTTTTCCAACCTCTGAAATAAGTTGGTTTTGTGTATTATTTTAATATCTTGTATTCAATGTAATGTGCACAAAAGCTGTTGTGGATTTCTGGTACATACTGCATACTTCCATAATGCATTGGACTAAGTGTTAAAGTGTCCTGAAATTGAGGGGGTTTTGCATACTTTGCATAGGTTTATGTTTCCTCTCTGACCTCTATAATAGTTTAGAGGTTACAAGTCACATGAACTTTAATATTTCACAAAATTTCATTAACAAAAAATCTATCTCAAGTTGAAAGTAGTTTGTTGAGTTTTTTCATTTTTTAACTTCAATGTTTTTTCCGTAAACATCAACTGTTAGTAAGTAGTTGTTTAATTTTTTTACATGGGCAGCTGTGTAAAATCAGAATATATAGCAGACTTCTGTAAGAAAGCTGGTAAAATAAAAGTATTGTGAAATACAGTAAAGTGGTCTTTGAGTGGAGAACAACTGTCTACTGTAAGGCTGTTTATGCAGAGTTTTTCTACAGCTGATTGTACAGCGCTTTCTTTGTGTCATCAATTTATTACTAAGTTTATTCAAAATGTGCTGTGTCATGTTCAGTGCTGTATTTTAGGGGATTGCATTTACAGTTATGAGAGGGCTCTTTCTTTCCTGCCCAAAGCAACTTCTGTATAACAATGTGGTTTTGCTTACTATATGAAGTGGAAGGCTGGGGGAGCTGCCATCGGTGAACAGTGTTCCAAGGAGACACAAAAGTTAAACAAGCCTGAGCTTTGAATGTCGTGTGGAGTTGTGTCCTGGGATGGCTTTGGCTAAATTCCAGGACTTGAAATCGATTTTTTCCTTAAGTGGGACATTCATTATCATAAAAACCCTACATATTGTGAGAGACTTTCTGGGCAAAGATAATACTTTATATTGCAAGCAATTTTTGCTCATTCATCAACTTAAGTTAAAAACATAAATATTTTTTATGGAATTAGCTGTTATTGCATTCTAGTTTAGAATTAAGATCTTCTGCATGTACCACTACAAAACTATACTTCTTCAGCATTGCATGCCTGTTGCAGATGGCAGGGAATATACTGCTATTAAAATATACACTGTATAATTAACTACGGTATTAGCTTATTTTATGGTAGCAATCAGGGTGCTCAAATTAAAGTCACGTCTTGTCAGGAAAACACTGTTCCTCAAACAATGTGGAACAATTGCTTCTGGATGGATAATTGTAGTGGCAAAATATCACTTATTTTTATTCCATTATTTGCATGATGGTTCACTGGTATGCATGGTGTTGAATTCTGAATAGCACTTCTGTTAGGAAATCTTGGACAACATGTAACATTATAAAGCAGGGGAGTACCAAAACTAAGATTCTGAGTCTTGGGTTTCATTGGTTGTCTTTAGCAATTATCCCTAATCTAGTAGACTTTGGAGTGTTGAGAGTTTAAAAGAGATTAATGTTAAATATTTTTCTCTCTACAAGTTTGCCATAAACAGGTGTTTATGGGTGATGATAAGGATTGGTTTTATATCATGTGATTGGTTTCCAGAGTTTTGCAGATGACTGTGAGCTTTGCTGAGGACCTTTGGTTTTAGCGGTTCTGATAAGGTACTGTCAAGACATTCTGCTTTATTCCTGGTAGCTGTTTTGCCCCTGCACAACTACCAGTAAATTCTCTGTATGATTTCAGGGCAGCTGAGAGTCATGAAAGGACAAATATGAAGAACTGGCAGTGTTTTAGTTTCCCATTGATTAGCAGAAGCAGTACCAAACTGGGATGCTTAGGCCACGCTCTTGGTAGTGGCTTTGGTCTCTGAACAAACTGACAGGGAATGGGTGCCCAGTTATCCACGTGGAGCCCGGGCTGTGTACTCAGGGTCCTTCCAGAGTTGAAACTAACGCCAGAGACAGAGCACTTGCATCTGCAGATCTGACCTAGAGAGAGGAAGGAGAATGGTGATTGTTTTTCTAAGACAAATCTTTTCTGTCAGCCTTTTTACTGACTTTTAGGGAACGTAGACTTTATTCTAATATTGTTCCTGAAGTATAATTTAAAATTGCATTCCAGGGAGCTTGAGCTGCTATATTTGAGACGCTTTGATAAATAACCTTTCTTTGTTTTGCTGTGCTTTTTGGGTATGGCTATAGAGCTAGGGGTTTTTTTCATTGTTTTTCTTAAGTTTATTAAAATTCTT
The DNA here is from genome assembly GCA_026261815.1 of Monarcha castaneiventris obscurior. NCBI lineage: Eukaryota > Metazoa > Chordata > Aves > Passeriformes > Monarchidae > Monarcha > Monarcha castaneiventris. The sequence goes on along the minus strand of JAMPIT010000059.1, from coordinate 5,280,406 downwards.
TCTTATCATCTTTTGTGTCTTACGAATGTTTCAAGTTTTTTTCATGCTGACTTTGCTAATGCACAGAATACTTAGGCCAAGGTAAATATTTTGGTACCAGCCTGTCATTTTGTAGTTAGATGGGAAAGCATAATGAATTAGTTTTCATTGTCTGCATGTACTTTTTTATTTTTAAAAAAAAAAGTTATAATCCTCCAGTAGTGAGTAGAAGCAGCGTCTCCAAGTGTGTGAGAACTACTGTGTAACATACATAAACACACATAGCCAGCGTCATGTAGCAAAGAGATCTTTTAAAGGATAAAAATGTCTTTTCAGTAGTAAATTGCAACATCAGAGATATTTTCAAGCTTCTTTTAAGTGGGCAAATTAGTTTAGTGAACTTCCTTCTTGGTTGTTGTCTTGGTACACTTTTTTATACAGTCAAGTTGACCACTCTGTTACTGTTACTTCTGTTGTCTTCTGCATGTCCTGTTGCATAAAAGGTTCCTTTGCATTATATTAAATTTTATTTCAAAAATGTAGTGGCAATTGCATTATATTATTGGTGTCTAGCTTTTTTCCTCATTGCCCTCTCCAGCCTTCTGAGAAGGAGAGGGGGAAGTTGATCCCTTTTCTATGGCATCCAGTGTCAGGACACATGGGAATGGGAATGGCTGCATCCCTCAGGGGAGGTTTGGACTTCGCATGAGGAAATATTTCTTTACCGAGAGGGCACTCAAACCCTGGAACAGCCTTTCTACAGTGGTGGTCAATACCCTGAGCTGGTCAGTGTTGAAGGGGCATTTGGACAACACCCTTATTAACATGCTTTAAATAAATTCCTCCATTCCTTTTATTATGACATTTAAGTAGTGTGAAAATGTATCTGTGTGGGTTTTATGCTAATCTTTTATTTCATTAAATTTTTTTGCATTTACAAATACAATTTTCTCTGCATGTTTTCCCTTTGTTTTGCATATTTTTATTTGGTCTTTTGCAGTTAGCGTTGAAGTCTCCTTCTGAGACAGCCAGATGTGAGCTGACTTGGAGCCAAAAGCCGTGTAGCCATTCTTGTGCATTTGTAGTGTGTTGTGTGTGCAGTCAGTCCACTGCTGTCAGAATGCTTCAAACCTATTGCACATGCTGGGTGATAGACTCATGCAGAATAAATTCGGTGTTTTCAAGATCTGTTGCCAAAGGCTGATCACTCCGCAGTGCACTTGCAGTATGTTTGATGTTGTCATCAAAATATTAAACATACTGATCATCTCTGTGCCCTCTGGCCACAAAGGATTCTGAGATTCACAACATGCCACTGTTTTTCTCAGAAACACTAAGAATCAGCAGAAGGCTCATATTTAGTTTAATATGTTGTTAATATTTTCATTAAGGGTGTAGAACATGGCATCTTCTAATTTTATAGTTGCCAAGAACTTTCAGTAATATAATCTTGCTTTCATTCCCTTATAACTCTGTCAAACTTTAATTGATACTTCTTGTTAAGATCATCAAATTATTTTCAAGAATTACATTTGGGAAAACATGTTATTCCTGACAGGTTTAGAAACCAGAAAAACTTACTAAAAGGTTATGGAGGCCTTCATGCCTTAGTGTGGCAGATGCTTTGCCCCAGGTCACTTGTGGTTTTTTTAAATTAAATTTTGTTCTTGGTTCAAATGGGTTTTGTGGAGACTCACTTGATTTTGCCTGTTAGATTTTGTAGGCATGTTCAATTCCTCAGTTTGGTTTTATGCATTATGGGTTTTTCCCTTGCTGTGATACTGGGCATCAGAAATGCAGAAGGGAAACCTCTTTCTCTTTTGCTCCAAGTGTTAATGCCTTCTTGCACTGTTCATAGAGGTTTTAGTCCTGTCAAACAGCCTTGTAGAACAATCATGCCATAGGAGTTAATTTGCCAAAAAATCATGCCCATGGCTCAATTAGGACGCGAATCATGGTAGCTTTTGCAAGTATGCAGCACAATGTGCAGAGCTGTGACTGGGCTGTTCACTTTCAAGGAAAACCCCTTTGTCACTCCTTGCCATTTGTATAATTGGGATTTTACTGTGTAAGTATTGTGTGTCTGTTAAAAAAAAATGTGGCCGCAAAGAGCTTGTAGTGTGGCAGTGTAAATAATTGAAGTAGAATAATACATTATTGCATTCAGGATAATAAGTGGTTGGTCACTGTATTTGCTACCATGGTGTTGTCTCAGGTCTTGTATGGGATGACAGAGGAAAGTCTGTTGTTTAGGGAAGAGTGGAAGGAAAATAATGCAGTAACAAGGAGTGGTCATTCATTCAATGAGGAGCTGTCACCCTAGAATTTGCAAAAAGTCATGTTTCCATAAAGATTTTTATCAGGAGTCAAAGTCTCCGTGTGCTGGCTTGTCTTTCTGAAAGTAATATTTTCTCCTCTATGGGGATTATTATAAGCTTGAGTAGCTTTAAATAGATTCCTTGGATGCTTTGAAATGTTGTTCATATCATGGTTGTCTGTTCCAAAGCATAAAGCCTATTAAAGCTGTAACATGAAATGAAATGCATATTTTTTGAAAATCTGGACAATTGCTGCTCTAGGATGCTGTTCTCTCTTTAAGTGTTGCCAGAGGTACATAGGCATTGTCCAGAAGACAACTTGCCAGATAAATTGACCCTGTTGCCAAAATGTCTGATAGCATGACCAGATAACGTTTTTGTCTCCATCAAACCTACTCTGGTAATGCTCCTTTTTTATAAAGTCTTTTTGACTGTGCATGGGTTGTTGTAGCTTACAGTGTTGGAAATAAGGATTATAAATTGAATACACGAATGCTGATTTTGCATGCCTGACTAAGAATCCTACAGACAATAAGACTCCACTAATCTCTTAGCTTTGGCAGTTTCAAGAACCAGAAAAGTCTGTCTAAAAAAGGTTGTATTTCTTTCTTCAGCAGAAAGAAACCCCCAGTTTTTGGTCACATTTGCTCTGTATAATTCAGTCTTCTCATTCCTTTTAATTTTCCTACTCAAATACTTGCGTTTGTGCTGTTTAAATCCTTGAATGACAGCCAGCCTGTTTAATTTTGTATTGTTATAAAAAAGGTGCATTTTATTTTTGCTCAAAATGAACGTTTAATAGAAAAGAGCCAAAGCAGAGATGTATACAGTTAAAATTACTGCTTGATCTTCAGCCTTAGGCTACAGTTTCAGCTGTACTTTCAGCAACCACTGCAAGTAAAAGGAGCATTTCTTGGCCATCTCTCCCCCCCTTCCCTCCTTCATCCATCCTCCCCATTGCCCCCCACCCCCTGCCTTTTTTTTATTTTTTTTATTTCATCCTTTCCTCAGGCCACCTGCATTTTGGCTGGGAGAGTGTTCCTTGTGTGAGTCAGGCTGGGGGACTGATCTGGGGTAAAACTGAAGTGTGTTTTTAGAAACCTCACAGGGTGACATTAATAACTGATAGCTGTTGAATCTTCCCAGATGCTGACATTATAGAAGTACCACAATTCTGCAGAGTCCTAATAGAACTAGGCTTTTGGAGCAAGGGAGTGGAGGGATGTCTGGGAAACTAGATGTAGTAATCTGCCCAAACTCCTCTCTCTCATCATGGAGCTGCTTTTTCCTAGTGCCTTGTGGGGCGAGAAGTGGTCCTATAAAACTTCATGTAACACTGGACACATTGTGGTGTCTTCTCTCGTCTTCCAAGGGCAGGAGATACCTGTTCCAGCTTAAATGGGGAAGGGGAAAAGAGAGGGTTGAAACACACTCTAGTCTTCATGCTTTTTAACAGAATGTTTGGCTCATTTATGGTTTCTTCAGAAGAGCTCATCAATCTGATGTTTGCTTGAAATTATTTTTTTTCTTTTTTTGGAAAATTTGTTTACATTATACAAGAGTAGTGTGTGTTATATTCTTCCCATGCTTTAGTGGAACAGCAGCAGAAAAAAGCTGGATAGCATTACTTGCTTGTTAATTTTATTTATAAATTTATTTTTGCTAAGTTTGCATTATTTGAAATGAAGTGTAAAACATAAGGTTCAGTAATGCTACAGCCAGCAGTTAACTCTTTACCAGGAAGATTAAGTTGGTTTTGTGTGTATTTAGTCTTGAATTTAAAAAGAGTTGAAATTAAGGCATGGTGTGTCTTTTTAATAAATCTGATTTTCAGGGGGGGAAATTTCTTACCTTTAATTTTGTTTGAAAATGGAAGTTTGGTTTTATGAGGCTTCTTAACCATGGAGGTATTGGAATTTTTTCACTCCTTGTAAATATTTGTTCAGCTAAAAGGAACTTGTATTTTTTTGATAATGCATATTTTACTCATGCATTTACTGCTGGTTTTGTAAAACATGTGTTAGAAATACTTCCAAAACATTATAAGGGTACTCTCATGGTCAGCTTTGCCTGTTATGGTGCAGTCAGCTGCCTGAAGCTTTCCATAGCTCCTGTGAAAATATCATGAGAAATTTTTACTGTCAAACAGCTATGATGACCAGAATCCAAATCATTAACTTAATAAATCTGGTACACTGTGTTGCACTAGGCACCTACCAAATTTAGGTCCTCTTTAATATGTCCAAAGATAATTTATCAGAATGCAGCAATGATTCCTTTTATCATTTGGTAAGTAATCTCCTCCCAGATAGCTTGGCCTTGTGTAGGAAGAAGCCTTAGCTGTTCTGTGCCACTGAAACCTCCTACTCACAAGACTACTCAAGATGGTATCTTCTGCTAACTTCTCATTCTTTGCTGTGGGGATGTGAAGGAGAGATGTGTTGGAGGATGGGAGTTGTGACAGAACTAGGATCTCTCAGCATAAAGTTTGCCCACCTCCTTTCTGCATTTTTGTTTATGGGCTAAATGAGTCATGTCATGCATGTCCCACTACCCCTTCCTACTGCAAGGTGACCAATGTGCCAACTACTTCTTAAAATGAGCAGGAGTGCTGGATATCTCAACCCATACCAGGTTCCAAGGCACTCAGTGAAGCTAGCAAAGGCCAGGTTCAGAACAAACTGCAGTGGGATTCTTAAATCTCATAGTGTGCAGTTAAAGCTGAGAAACCCCCTAGCATGGGACATAGTGGAAGTTTGAGCATTTGGAAGAAATAGGACAGAAGCACAGAAGAATAATCAGTTTTCTTTAAATAATAGCAAATCTTATGTTGAGTGTTGAAATTTTCTGGGTATTCAGCAAATCATTTATGCTGCTTGTATTTATACTCTCCACTGAGCATCCTGTGGGAGAAGACTCTGGGCTAAGCTAACTAATGGTCTTACTCGTGGCTATTCTTAAGCTGTATTTCAGCAAGTTACTGATTTCCCGCAGGATACTTTAGATAAAGTGTGCCTTATGCTTTTAGTATTGCTCTCAATCACCTTTTGTAATGCTCTCAATCACCTTTTGTAACCTTCCAGGTTGGGTTTTGTGGTGTTGCTGATCCTCTTGACATGTTGTGCAATGCCACTGTGACTCCAGGCCGTGCTAATGCTAATATAAGATTGCAACTATTGAGATTAATTTAATAGGAAACTAAGAGCTGTTTTGATCTGAGATAACTTTCTTCCAAACACCTTTAAAAGTGTTACGTGATTAAATGATAAAGGTGCAATTTACAGAAGCAAGAGACTTCAACATCAAGCAACTCAACTCACAGCGTATCTCAAGTGTAAAGAAATGTAAGTTATAAAAAGAAGTTGTCTTATCTTCTGTAGTCAGTGAAGTCATAGTGAGAGTAAAACTCTGGGTGGTGATGAGCCCAGTTGCAATAGGGAGAGAATGTTGATAGAATACTGAATGTGTCTTACAAAAAATAAATTTGCAGGCTTGGTCCCAGAGATTAGATGGACCTCTCTCATGGTTAACTCTTGTCCCTTCTTATTTTTTAACCTTCCCTTGAGCACCTCCTACTATGTTAAGACAAAAGTCGATATGTGTTAAAATATTTTGATGCCAGCTTTAGACATAATGCTGTAGTGATTGTGATTGTTCATGAAACAACAGGACAGGAATAGGTAGAAGAAAACACTACTTGGGTGCTTCCCTGGCATTATTCATAGCATTTAATACAAAGTCAGACTGGTTCATCAACACTTCCTATAAACAAAATATATTCTGCAGCTTTAGCAGCCTTCTGAAAGAAGAGAGTTATATTTTATGGATGCATTAGGGGCTTTTTTCATTAGACAAGACATGGCTGCAGTTTTTCTTGTCTTAAAACCCTCTCACATGTGCAAGTGTCCGACGTTCAAAAATTCTATGTTGTTATTACGTGCTGCAGAAGTGTCAATTTAGGTGCAGTTTGCACTGGTACATTTTAGAGAGCTCTGTGGCCTCTCTAGTCTAAATCCAAAGAAAATAGATCTTAAAATGCACTTTTTAAGAGTTTTGTACAATTTGGTAAGCTCAGATGGCTTTTATGCACAGTTTGGTTGTATGTGGAAATAGATTAGGAGCAATCATGGTGAATGACACAATTTTTTTTTCTGTGATATCGCCCCATGAAAATAAAAGCTATGATTTGTGCAGATATGTGGGACTCCTGATGTGCACACCAGGGTGTCTCGATAGCTTAAATGCATGCCTTTTTAATGCTGTGTACATTGTGCAAAAGTACTGAAATCTGAAATTCAAATATTGCACATAAGCTAGGTGCAAGAGCTGTCAGTGAGAATACTCCAGAACCTCTAGGAAAGCACCTGTGAGAACAAGTTGTTTCTGGACAAGTTGCTTCTGCTTTAATTTAGGATAACTGAATCTGTGACCTGTTCATGGTTTGTTTTCATATATGGACCCAATGCCCTAAAGAAAAAAAAAGGAAAAAAGAATGCTCTTGTTCCTAGTTTATTTGTAAACCAGGTCAGATACCCTTGATTAGCTCTCAGCTGGAGCATAATTTAAATCCTGACAGATTGAACCTAAACAGCAGGCTTTTTTCAGATCAGCCAAAAGATAGGGGGCAAAAAATAAAAGCTATTTCCAGTCCACAAGCAGTACAACAGTGCCAAATAAATCTGCAACTGTTAATGAATAGCTATTTCAAATATTTACAGGAGGCAAAAGAAAAGAAGATTGGCATCCAAGGCAGCTGTGCCCAGGGAGAGCTATTAAAAATAAACGTGATAAATGATGTTCAAGTGCTTGTAGAGCTGTCAAATATCAGAGGTACTCAAAGTGGGAAGTGTTTATACTCTACGGCCACGCTGCTAGGCATTCTGGACAGGGATATTTTTTCAAAAAATTTTTGCAAAACCGACGTAGCAGATCGGAAGGGGAGAGAGGATCTAATACAAAATATTCCAGAACCTTGAACTTTTTGCAACATTGAAATACACTAGTGCTTATTTGCTTTGTAGGTGAGAAATAAGATTCTTTATACATTCAATTATTTCCACACAGAACCCATTTCTTTAGTCTTGCTTAGTAATAAAAATTGTGATGAGAATTTGTGGTTGTAACAAAATCCATTACTTATTTTTATAACTCTTTCAGTCTTTTGTATTAGTGGATGATAATGTTGAAGGTCCATGAGTGTTGCACTGATTTTGAACACAACTTGAAAAATTGTATATACAAAGTAAACTATGAACTTCATGTGCTTTTGTACACAGAGACTTTTTCTCAGGCAGTCTAGAAAGTATTTTTATATCAATTTTTAGTTCTGAGTTTAATGTATGTCAGTTGACTGGAAACTTTTTAGCAGAGACATTTTATTTTTTTACTTTGCTGTGAAAATAGTTTATCAGAAGCTGTCAGGCTGGTGACAAAAACTTGATGCCTTATATGCTGGAGATACACCAAGTGCAAAGGAAAAGAAAAGCATGTCATTACTTGCAGGATGCTCTAGTATAAATCACGTTTTTTGTGTATGGATATTGCTTTCTTTCCTCTTGTAATTTATTTTTCCTTTTTCAAAAGTGAATTATAAAAAGTGAAGGTGAAATACTAATCCATCTGTGTCACAGAAATAAGTTCAGGTCCTCTGTTTGAGAGGTAAGCAAATGTGGAGTACATGAAACTAATGTATTTGTAGTGGAACACTACAGCAGCCCCGTGTGTTACTGTGACATGGATTGCTGACTTATGTGTATAAACTCCTGTCCTTTAGTGCTGAGATTCACTCTGGAATGGATATTGAGTTGTCTGAACCCGTTGTGGAGAACAGGCTAAATGGTGTCAGTTTTATATTTGGTGTCTTGAGCTTTGGAAGCATTTCTTAGATTAAGTGTCTGCGGTTGTCACAATGAAGAGGAAGAAGAAATTTGAAAGCATCTCATTCCTTAACCTGAACACATCTTCATTCTTATGAAAATGGCTTCATGGTTTCCTTGGAAAGTAAGTTTCAGCAAAATGTGCCAGATCTACTTCTTATCAAATTTTGGTAAGCAACGCAGTGATAATGGAAAAAATGGGACCTCCCCAAGCCTGAAAGTTTACGTCTTTTTTTCAGGTTTTATCTTTCCATGTAATAGCAGAGGTCATATACCATTTAAATATACCACTGCATAAAAGCAGAGTTTCCTGAAACGATCAAAGGAGACAGCAAACTCTGGATCAGTTTCCTTCATATGGAGGCGTTGTACATCACTGGGCATTGATTTGAAAGTTAACACAGTGTTAGATATTGAAATATCTATTGGGCTGTCATGGCCCAGCTTTCTTTCAGTCACATGCAGTTAAGCATGCCTGTTGCCTGAATGGATCTCTTGCTAGTTAAACTACTTTTATTGTTACAGAATTATAATGCTGTGCTGCATGGGGTGCAACACCTGAGTCACTTTAGAACGCTAATGTGTAAATATCCCAAGTGAAAGTCTGTGGTATGCCATGTAAACCAGACCTCAGAAATCTGTGAGATATTTTTGGTAAATTTGAAAGGTGAAATCTCAGTTGTCTTTGTCACCTTTGGTGGTTTGAGTAAGCAATTCTCATCTACCTAAGTAATACTGCCTCACTAGGGGCAAGAAGTGGCATTTGATTTGGATTTTCCTCCTCTGGGAGTAGAACAAGATGTTCTCCCTTAAGTAGACTTTTTGAAAGTTTGCTTTGCAGGTAGCTCACCAGAATCTAGACTGTTTAACCTTCTGTATGTGGTAAAACCTCAAAAATTTCCAAGTTACTTAAGGAAAGCAATAGGTTATGGTTAAGGAAATGAAGCTGTTTGGAGGGTTTGATAGACATGTATATCGAAATAAAATTTGTTGTATGTAGATAAGACATATATGATTTTTAATCTCTCTGAATATTCTGCAGAGCAGAAAAATCCAGTTTCTCCAGCTGCCTTTTTTTTCCTCCCCAATTCCTTTTTGGCTGCACAGTAGGAATCCTACTCACTATAGAGTAGGCTGTTTCATTCAGTTTGGATTAACAGTAAGCTGACACACTTTTTGAGCAAGAGTGGGACATTAGTAGTAGCACTTTTTAAAAAATTTGATTTTTAACCTGTAGAGTCCTACTGAAAGAAAGCTAGAAATATTCATAGCACTCATTTAAAAGAAGTCTATGTAATGAAAGTAGTTTGTAATATTCTTCAAGTAGTAAAGCTTACCTTTATGTATTTAAACTAAAATTTGTGTGGGCTGCATTATTCATACATGCTAATGTTATATTAATATGTGATTCTCCTTCAGCTGTGCTCAGTGTTGTTATTTAAACACAGATGACAAACAGAATTTTTTTAGAACATATTTTATCGTAGCAAAGCTTAATAAATAGAGTTTCTGATTGGGGAACATGAAAGAGGGAGGGTTAATGAAGAGTTCAAGATTCAGTTTCATTACCAGTAGCAAAGACATTCTTGCTCTGAAACTCTGGGGTTTTTAAAGGCCTTGTGGTTAATCCATGAAGGTATATTTAATAGATTTCACTGGAAATACAGGTACTTGCAGACCACTTCAATAACTACTGACAATGAATGTGAATGTAAATGTCATGTGCATTCAAACACTGGAAGGGTGTAGCAGACTTACTTTTCTTCCTCCTTCAGTACTTTCCAGTTTCTGCAAATTGAGTAGGTTATTCTGTCTTCTATACAAGAAGCTTCTTATCATTCTAGGGTATAGAAAAGAGAGAGATTCAAATGGCATGTCTGGACAAAATTTACATCATGGGAGTGATTTCTTTGGGCATGTCTGCTGCAGCTCCCCCCACCATACCCCCTACTGAAGACAGCAGACCTTATCTAGGATAGTGTGTCACATCTGCCATGGGCAGATCCAGCTAAGCCGGCTTCAGTAAAACTACCCAGAGCACTTGTGTAAAAGTAATTATTGTTGCCCTGCACCAGATTTTCTGCTGTGTAGAATACTGTGTATTATTTTTACCATTCCCCAGGACTGTTTCTTTTTCCGTCTTATGTGAATATGCTAGTAGCTGCATCTGCTCGTATTTTTCTCAGGCTGCAGCAATGAGACAGAATAGTAGTGTTGCAGAAAACCCTTACTGTCCTGAGCAGAGGTAGAGAAGGCAATAAAACTAGCATTAATTTCTCTGTTGCTGTTATTTCCAAAATCTGAGGAGTGGTAGCTGGATGGCCTTGAAGATGCAGTGAGGTGAAACTTCAGCTACTCAGCTTCCACTGCGAGGTGGAAAGATTTTTGCAAACATAGGGATAGAAATTTTCTTTGAGGTTTAATCAACCAGATACCAGGAAAGTTTAAATAAGGAGAATTAAGCAAGTGGATTTTTTTGTAATGCTTTGTTAGAGCACAATATGAAGTTCTTTTCTGAAGAAGGAGAAATAAGATGTAATATTTTAAATACAGTGTCGATCCTTTAAGTATTCCAAGCTGCAAAAGGTATCTTAAAACAAAGAACATTTTAAAATTTCTAGTCTATTGGCGAAATATCTCTTCACAGCAAATAATAAAATGAAACTTCTCTAAGGATATTAAAGTCCTTTTTGTGCTTGGTTATTATAAACTGCAATATCTTTCACTGTAAATTAATTTTTAAAGTGCCTAAGTAGGTATTATTATGTTAAGACATGGATACTTTTAAAGGTTACAGGAATTTTATTTAGATATAAGTAAGTTAGAGCTGTGAAGATTTTATTTTCTTTCACAGCCCCATCCCCACTGCAACTCTTGCTTTATAAAGCTTTGTGCTCCATTCTTACATGTATTTTCATGCATTTAAAAAAAATATTTAATTATTTTAATTTGCATATTGGGCTTGCATAGTCTCCTTAAGTTAATTGTTTCATTTCTCCAGCTGTTCCTAAATAGCCATTGTGCTGATCAAGCACTTACTTCAGTATGTCCTTGATAAAATTAATGAAAGCATCTGTAGAAGCAGCGACAGCAGCTGCAGTGCCTTATGGAAGCCAACTTCTGCTTAACATTCTGATAAAATAAATAGTTTTGTGCTTGTGCTGGAAGCTAATGCTGGCTGGCTTATTTACAGCATAAAAAAAGTTGCACCTGCCACAGCTAGACCAAGCACTGAGGCTTGCTGATTACATGTTCTTGTTAGTGTCATTGTTATTGGTAAAATGGGAGTGATGTCATCCTTATCAAACCCTACTGGCACCCTACAGAGTGACAAATAATTTGCCCACTGCTGTTTATCAGCATGGGCCTTGTTTCAGGAGTAACGAGAGTGCTGAATTTTCACAGTTGAATGCTATACAACCGCAGAGGTGTATGAAAATGAAATGGATTGATACTTGTAATCAGTGTGCATAGTGATGGTTAAGGTGTAATGAAACATAAGTGCACATTTAGGGTAATTATATGTCTACCAGGTGGGGCCCCAGGGCTTTGCCTGTATAGAAACCGCTTGGGGTGGCAGATATGCAGGAAGAAATAGTGCAGCACCATCTGCTTTTTTCTCATTTCCTCATTAATTCTTCTATCCCCCAAGCCTGGACTGCACAGACTTGGAGCAGCCCTTGGTCTGTTCAGTATCATGTCTCCTTCTAGTTGGGTATAGCCCCAAACACTGGAGTGGATGTGATGCAAAACAGCAGCTCTTGTGAGTAGAATGTATTAATACACCCTTCTGGAGCTCGCTGAGACATATGTTGCATTCTTCTTAAACCTTCTCTCAAAATGGCTTGCAGGAAAATGTGCTCGTTATATTTTAAGGCAGTATCTAATCCTCGAAGGCTTTGTGCATGTATAGGTTGTCTATATTGATATGTATATGTCTTAAATGGGTGAAAAATACTAAAAATTCCTCCAGACAGGCATCTGTATTTTCTGTTCATCCGAGTGGAGATCTGTAAGCCTTACACTACTTGCATTTCTCCTAAGTAAGTAATGGGAATAAATGGTTGGTTGCTGAAAACACTGCAAGTGTCTTTTGCTTCTTGGAATCACTGTGCAGACTAAGAAACGAGAACTGTCATTTATTTGTGGTGATTACTATGGCAAATGGGGAGGTATATTTTCAAATTTAAAAAGGGAAAAGGAGCTTGGTGCCTCTGAAGACGCTGTTCACATGAGAACACCAAATGTTCCAAGCGTGGCAGATACGCCGCACGTGCAGTTTGGCTGCAGTCTCATGTAGAGAAGGTTTAATGTGTCTCAGATGCCGTGCGCTCGTCTGCGCTTGGGAACTGATCTGTGCTTGTGCATTTACTTGCCTGAGAGTGTGCAGTGCTTTCAAAGCAGTTACTGGACTGAGGGCCATCATCAGATTGTATTATTGTGAAATGTTTTGTACTTGATACAGCTTTTCTATTTTAATGCATCTTTTGTACATCTTTGACATTTTGATTACTCTCACTTTTCCCTCGCTGAATATGGGTCATTACATAATTTGGCACTTTTTGTTCCCTAATAAAAAAAAAAGAACATTACTGAATTTGACTTCTAAAAAATTTTAATAGTGTGCCCTAGGGTTAGGGTGATACTTGATGCAGGGAAGTTAGTGGAGTAATACCTTGGATGAGTTTCACACAGCTTTTGCTAAAGCATCCAGCTTTTAACTAGAGCCTGATCTGTTACGGTATTTTAAAAAATAAAAAGAAAATCATCTGTCTAGGTATAAAAACAATTCTATACATCTGAGGTAGCTCCTGGTAGCTATTTAGCTTAAGTAACCAAACAAACACAGATTTTGGAAGCTAATGCTGATTTTTGCCAGCTAGTGCTGATTTACAAGGTAAATTTAAAAAAAAAAAAATCACATCTTCAACTGATTAGTGAGAGAAAGTATGGAAATGTTAAATATAGATATGTGTAGAAGCAGAATGATAACCTATGCTACACATACAGAGAACATAAAAGTTTAATCACTGTAAACTTTGAATGAAAAAAGTATTTATGGATGGCAAAGACATTAAAATTTATCAGCTTGACAAAAGCCAGTCAGTTCTGAACATTATTAAGCCCTTTATGTCACTTCTGGGAACCCCTGCAGAATGAAAGCATGAGTGATCCACTTTTCAGAATTAATTTGGTGGCAGTCCTTTATCAGAGGAATGCATCAACATCTCATGGCCTGGTGGATAAATTACCTCTGCAGCCTGTGACCTGAGAGGCTGTACAACTCTTGGATGTGCTGCTCTTAGTATACTTAAAATAGTTCTTTTGATTAGAGTACTGGAGTATTGTGTTTATCCCATTGATCTTACCAAGGTAGAACATTTTGTAACACTCAAGGGAAGCAAGGAAGGTTCAAGGGTTTTTTTGTCCTGCTTTCACATATATTATTTCTTCTCTCTTCAGGGTATGGGGTCCAAGATGATTTTTTTGATCTTCTCCTTCTCTAACAGCAACCACAAGACAGATAGCATGTTTATATGAATTAGTCTTTTTAAATGGCCATTGGAGTTGGTGATACTTTAATGTACAGGTGTCTACCACAAATGCTTGCAAAAACTCTGGAATCCATTTACCCACTTACCTTATCTGCATTGTTATGCTGTTGACAATCATAACTTCAGAGACTGAGAATACTGTTGGCATTTTAACTGTCCCCATAAGCTACCCTTAGAATTTAATTTTAATGCCTGACGTGGACTTGGTATTCAGTTAGCTTTGCCTCCTTCTTTCTGCCTGTTTCATACCTGGTGAGAAAGGCCTAATGCATTCTCTCTGGGAACGTAAACCAGTAAGTATTTTGATTTGGGGTTGGGGATGAGATTTTTTTTTTTAATCAGCATTTGAAATGTAAAAGGTTTTGATTTGGGTTGTTTTAGGTTTTGAGTGTTTGGTTTTGAGTTTATTTTAGACAGCTTTGCTGGTGAAGTGCTTACCACTCGGCAAGAAATATCCAAAGTGTTTCTGTCTTAAAATATGGGAAGTTCAGTTTTGGACAGAGAGGGGGAAAAATAGCAGCTTGTTTTTTCAGACAAGACCTTAGTTTGCAAGATTTTAGTATATGTATTGTTAGTCTTTTAAATGCAGTTTCTACCTAAATCCTCTCTATCATTCTTGCCTAGACAGACACAACTCTCTCTTGAGAAAAATAACTTATTTTGTCCTTGCAGGCATAAGCCTCTGGTACTGTTTCTGTTGGCCTTGGTTTGTGATATGAGGTGGCAACTGTCAGTAGCAATGGCATTTCCAAGTTAAATGGAAGCAGCAGCTCTTGAACTCCAGGGATCTCTCTTCTCCTTCTCCAGCCTCCAAAGTATACATGCTATGTTTTTAAAGATCAGGATGAATCCTTTAATTCTATAGCAGCTGATGAAAGAGCCAACAAAAACAAGCAAACAAACAAACTGAAACAAAGCACAGCTTCAAAATGTAGTTGATTCTGGCAAACTTCTAGTTTGGACTGGAGTGGCTTTCACTTGTATTATTTGTATTCTTAAGACAAAAATAGCTGTTACATTGAAAACTTTCAGCATAAGAAACTTAACTTTTATACAGCAAGAGAAAGGAGATTTATACTTGCCTAGAATCTGTAGGGTCATCACCGGTAAAATATCCATTACTGTGCAACTTGTCTGTGTGACTGATGGCTCAATTGCTATAAATACTTGGTGGCTTTATTGACAAACTTACAATAAATTTATTTATATTTGTTTGACAATATATTTAAATTTTTCTGTCTTCAGTAGAATAATTATATGAGTAATGCAGATAAAGGTCATGAAATGATCTGACAATAAGAAGCGAAACCATTGCCATCCACTAATGCAGAGAAAGAAGAACTGCAAAGGTGATGTTAAATGTGTAACAGGGCTCTCTTGATTTTGAGTGGGACATGAAACCCTGATGAACTGTCAAGGTATGTTGTTCTTTAAGACTATTCTGAGAAGCAGCAAAAGGTGAGAGAAGCTGTGATGCCAGGTTAGTGGGAGGAAAGGTATGTATGGAACAAGGAGGGGAATGGACAATGCTACATGCATCATAAAGACACAATATGCTGAGTTTCTCGAGCCCTTGAGCAACACCTAAACTTTTACTTACTGTTTTTGTTCTGGAATTCTGTACTGAGATGTTTGATGTTTTGGCAAGAAAGAAGGGTAGATGTTATTTATGTCTGCCTGGTTTTCTGGATCTTGGCAATATGAAAAGTGTTTAGTTCACAATAAAACACACAATAAGCTCTTCTAATTCTGAATTACTGTGTTTGTATTGAATTGCATTTGCTGGATATATTTCTGTAATGGAACAAGTGAAAACTCTTGCCTGAATAGACACAAAATTTGGTTCTGTCTTCTCCTTATACTTTTTGAATAAGCATTTTCAAATTCTACTGCTGGTTTTCTGTTTTCCTGATAACCCTAAGTTGACACCTGTCATGATGTCAAAGCTGACTCCTGTACTTTAGAGTAACAGTTAATTTTTAAAAATTATACTAGCAATCAATTTTAATAATAGGTTTTAATTCACAACTCTCAAATTATAATATTTAAAGGTGTGTGGGACTCTTAGCATGCCAGAATTGCTTGTGTGTTAGACTAAATTAATTTAATTCTGAGCATGTTCCATATGAATGTAATGTAATTAGTTGAGATGGATTAGTTAGTGTATGAAATACAGAGAATGAGAAATTTTAAACCAGAAGAGGGCAGCAATGATATAAAAAAAAAAAATTTGGCTCAATTACCTTCCTTTTTCTTTTTTGCCAGTAAGTCACATGTATGTGCTCTGCTAATTTCTTGGACAGACTATAAGATTAAAGCAGCCTGAAAAAAAGTCTGTTAATACCATTGCAGTGATTATTATTTCAGTTTTATTTCTTTGAACAGCTTCATCCTGCCAAAAGGTATTAACTTGAAGAGTACATGTAGAGGACCTGCTGACTTCCTTTCTCTAACAGATATTTCTAATAAGGAATTTTAATTTATTATGTTTTTGTGGTGATTTCTGATTTTACTAGGTCTGTCCTTAGGTGATTCAGAATAAAATCTTTCATTTTCTACATGTCACAACCATATTCCTTTTAGGGAATTAAATGTCAAGCTGTGTACTTTTTGATCTACTTTGTAAGCAGTAAGCTATGCTGGCCAAATATATTGTGTGGTACTTTCCCAACTTTACTGTAATCAGAATGTGACTGTATTGCATAAGTGTACCAGAGTCTATAGAACAGTGTTAAGTGCCTGTGTGTAGAGTGGGGCCATACTAAATGTGAGATAGTTCCTAGGTATGCAGGACTAAAGTTTAGTTGATTCTTTCTGATGATGCATTGGTTGCAGGAAAAAAGTGTCATCTTCTTTTTGGAGTATGATCTAAGAGTGTAAGGGGAGAGGAATCGTTTCAATTTGCATTCCATACGTACAGGAAAGTAGGTCTGGTGAGGGAAGGTGATGTCCTACATATTCTTATTATAGAGCAGAGCTACTCCTCAGCACTCAAAAGTGCTGATACAGTTTTGTGAGTGAGGGTGAAGAGGAGAGAGACAAACAAGTCTGCATTGCTTATTTTGGTGCTGAGAGAACATCTAACAAATAATTGGAGCTATTTTTGTGGCATTAGCAATGTGTGGGTACTAAGAGCTGTGGAAATGCACATCTTGTGTACATTTAATTGCATGTGTGGAAATGTAGGGTTTGAACCTTCTTTTTTCCCAGTCCTGGTTCAGATGGGAAAGAAATAGCAAAAAACTCAAGGGTCCACACTGTAGTCTGAGAGAATAAACTCAAATGTTCACATGCTACAAAAGAACTGGAATACACAGAGAGTGTTGCTTCACTGTCTGGGGAAAAATTAGCATTTCATTTGTATTAGCTGCTTCTGTTCTGGTTTTAGAAGCTGACTCATTGTCTGAACACACTAGAGGGCTTCTCCTAGTATGTTAATTTTAAAACTAGTCTGTGTGGTGATTAGTATCCTTAATAGTTTCCTGAATGTGGTACACATTGCATGCTAACATGCCATCATTAAATAGCACCATGCATCCAGGTTGCTACTGGGTATGCCCACTGGAAAGAGAAGTACAAGCTTATTCTTCCATTGTTTTGGTATATGTTACTATCTAGCCTGCTTCCTGGCTAGACTGTCTTAGTCCTGTGTCAATCTTGACTAAGACATGACTAAGAGGAAATTTAGAAATCAAGAAATCTTTGAAGATGGTATGATGATGCCATTGTTTAAGAATACCTGACCTGTGTTACTTGTCACAGTCATTCTTGTGAGTACTTCTGGGGAATTTCTGGTTCCAGATTTCTGGCGCAGACAAGGCTATAGAAGGCAGAAATATGTGTTAGTATGGCACAAAGCTCCTCCCAGTGTGTAGCTCCCCCCTCCACCCAGGTACACACTAAAGATGAAATCATTTAATATTAACCATAATGTATGCACAGTAAGACAAACTGGGCACTAATACAAGGAACTATTGAGTGGCTGAAGTCTTATATATTACTACATGCCAAAGGCATGAATTCTTTTTAAAATACCTATCCATGTCTTGCAGCTTTTAATTAAATCCTGCAAAGTACCTGCAAGTCTTAAATGTTTCTACTGTTCTCTGAATCTTGCTCTTCCACTGTAAGTAGTGGTTTGGTTTTTTTATTCTCAACACAGAGATGCAAGTGGATTTTTTGCCATTAAATGAATGTGTAAAGGAAAGATAGGGCTGGTAGACTTCATCTGTGAAGTGCTGTGGATTTCAGTCTTAAAGATGCATTTATTTGACTTCAGTGTGTAATTGAGCTTGTTTTGGCTTGATGTGCATAAGTCTGTATCTTGCAGAGTTCTTCAAGCTTTTTGTCAAACTGACAGAAAATGGCACAAGAAAGCAGGATTTCAAACACAGTGAAAGTTATTTACCATGGTTTCAATTTTTAAAATGACATACTTTGTTCCAAGAGAGTTGCTTCCTGGCTTCTCTTAGTATGCTATGCATTTAGGTTACCTACCCAAGATATGTAGGCGTTAAGAACTAAAGCCCAGTCTCCATTGACTATATAGGTAAATAATCTTCTTATTTAGACACCTAAATGAGATACTTAAAATCAATGTGAATCCATCCGTTTTCCCCAAAGTATTCATAAAATTCCCTAGCAGAGTTTATAGGTGAAAACAAACATGAGACTACCTTCATAGCATCTTGCCAGACTTCTAATAACACCTGAGGTGATGTCATGTTTTCCTATGTGGAAGCTGGGAGAATTTTATTTCCTAGAATCATTGCAGGGTTGAGGCTAAAGGCACCTCTGGTTATTCTCTGGTCCCAACCTTCTGCTCAGGCAGGGACAGATTTTTGAAGGTCTTTCTATGAAGGGATCTTTTCATTGTCAATTGGTTTAATCTAAGGGATGTTGTAGCTCCTTACCTGCAGTGCAGGCTGCAAAGCATGTTAACCTGTTCAGTCAGAAGAGGTAACTGGTAGGATATACCTCCCCACACTCCTGGGCAATTTACTACTAGAAATGTATAAATTACAGTTAATTTGATATTATAAAGTGACAGGAGTTTCTTTATATTGTATTACGATATAGTGTTAAGAAAAGAATATATGTTACTATTATGTAAAATATGTAAATGTAAACCGAATTTACATAATCTGATTTTTGGAAACTTCCTTTTTCCAATTGGATTACTGATTGCAATAATTCAGGTTTAATTGCAAGATTACTTTTGGATTTCTTTTCAAGTATTGTATTTCTTATTTTCATGTTTCCATATGAAATATTGCTGGACACTTAGGGCATCTTTTCCTGTTTTCACTGCCATAATGGATAAATTTCAGTTTATGATTTAAAGTACTCTGTGACAAATGTATTCTGGTCCTATCAGCTGCTTTTGGTTACTTAGCCATTTAGAATTGTTCATGCAATTGTTGTGACCATGCTGCAACTAATATACCTAAGTGCTGAATCTTATATGAAATGCTTCAAAAAGTTGGCTTGCTAACTTTGTGTTATTACTGATTACACTGTTTGGACTAAGGTATGTACTTGAACAAGGTAAGTTTCATGTGTTTAACACCATCATGTAAAAGCTATCTCTCCTTGAGTTCTTAGTGGGTTTATATAAGGTTTGATTCTTTTAACAGTAAAAGCATTTCCATGTGCTTAAGTGAGCTTTATTTACTTTTTAGTTTTTCCACAGTGTTCTTGTGTTTCCACGTTTTTTCTCTTTTTCCTTTTAATAGCATCTAGAGCTTTTGTTGTTTTTGGGGGGTTTTTTTGTCCCTCTGGATGTATCAATTTTGGGATGATGTACTTGTGTCATTTGGGCCACAGACTAGTTGAAATGGGTGCATTTTATAATTAATATATCTGTGAATTTGGTCAAATTCACTGCAGTGTGGGCTGGGTTTACCATCTTTCTTTACCACTTTGAACAAATGTATTTCAGACAATGTGTGCTGCTCAACCTCTGGTATAAGCAGTTACTGTTCCCTCTTATTCTGTAGAACTCAGTGTTAAAGGGTGAAGCCTGATTTTTTTGCTTTAAACCCATCAGCTTTTTTCTTTGTTTCTTTTCTTTTTTCCCCTCCTTTCCCTCTGGTGATGGAAGTGAGAGATACTAGATCAAAGGACCTTAGGTTCTCTTTCTTAATCTGGAGATACTTGCCCTGTAGAAAAGCAGAGGGCTTTGTTCAGTTACCTGCCCAAGAAATAAACTCATGAACTTTCATGCAATTTTCGAAAAAAAATTGTTCAGAGCTTTATGTGAAATCAGTTCAGTTCATTAAATGACATTCACGAAAACAACATCCCATGGAGCTGTATAAAAGTAGCACCTTTGGCCATCTTGTCTGTTTTGGGGTTTTGATGTTGGCTTTGTTTTTGTTTTCTTCTCCCCTCTCCTTCCTATGTTGCCTTAGTCCCACACCTTTGTAATGTTTAGGCCTGGTCATTAATATCTCAGTTTTGACACATCCTCCACATTTCTGGTTTACCTGTGAAAGAGGAAGACAATCTTTTAGCTCTGTTCAGTAAATGCTGAACAGACTGTGGCTGGCTGGAAAATGTTAAAAAGAATTGTTGGCTGTAACATACCATTGCTAGTAATACTTCATGTAGCAAGAACTATATGTGACAGACAGGGCATTAGAGGGGCACCAAAATGAGCACACCACAGTGATGATTAAACAGCTGGCTTGGAACAAGAAGTGGTGACATCTCCAGCCCTCTGTCTGTTGCACCTAAATTATTATTATTTTTCCTTGAGAACTTGTTCCAAAAATTGTGCTCACTGTGCAATTTGGGCATAGTAAAGCGAAAAACCTTCTGTGGTTTTTAAGATCGAGCCAAAGGAAATGTTTGAGCACCAGCAGCTGGCTTTTCCTCCCCACAGCCAGAGTGATTCTCTGAGTGTGTTTTGGAGGAGGCACTGAGAGGGCCACGATGGGCTGGGAGCTCCTACGTGCTGATGTCTTGTGAAGAGCGACCTCCTTCAGCGGGGTGCCACAGGCTGCGAGCCCAGCAAGCCCAGGGCAGGGTGGTGGGCCACGCTCCCTGGGAGCTGCTGCCAGGAGCTGCTGGGAGCTGCCCGGTGGCATGGGCAGGGCTGGAGGCGGCAGGTGCTGCAGGGCTCTGTGAGCCTTTTGTCCCGCACCTGCCGCACATCAGGTAAGTATAAACAGCTGTCGGATGTAAACCGGGATTATCCAGTAGGTGGGCCTGGCCCTGGCCCAAATAGCTGCCTTTTCCCCCTCCCTCCTCCTTGTGCAGCTTGGTTTTATTGGCTGTTTTGAACCACAGTTCACAGAGGACACAGGCAGTGGGGGAGAAGGGGGCTGGCAGTACCCACTCAGGCTGGGAATGTTCACTCTGAGGCACGCAACAGGACTTAAAGCTGGAGCCTGTGCCCTTTGCAGGGTTGCCAGGCACTGTGCTCACCCACAGGTAGCTGGAAGTTGCACCACCACGTTGAAGTTTCCAGATAAGCAGACAGCCAGTTGTTTAACTTAGAAAACATTAACTTCTTTGTGTGGCTTGTGGCAGTGTAGCAATAGGTGGAAGGGGAAAGAGAATAGAATAGAAAGCAATACTACTTTATTATTTCTATAAAGGACTGTGATTGCTTTGTTATCGATACTGAACGATGGAAAGAGACTTTCTTGCTGTTACCCTTCCCTTATGAAACAGAAGTATATTAATGATAAGCAGTTACAGTGGAAAAATATGTCACTGCACTATATGCACTAAGCATAGAAAATACCACTGTGGGTCAGTACCATGGCATAGTAAATATTTACTTTTAAAAGGCACCCACTTTTTACAACTTCTTTCTTAATGCGTAGTTGTGTACAAAGTGTTTATATATCAATAGTACTGTTTAGGGAGGAGTCAAATGTAGCCAGCCAGTAGACCACAGGAGAATTTATCATGCTTCAGCATAATGAACTTCATAATTTCTTCATCATTGGGACTTTGTAGGTTTTTGCACATCATTCCTACGTTAAAGGAGCTATAGCTATAACTGTAGTGAGAATAAATTTAAGTCAAAGCAAACTGTCTTTCTTGAGCTTCCTTCTGAGAGCACTGCGAACAGAGAATTTTAAAGCAGTAAATGGCCTAGATTTTTAAATCTATCCGGTGTGTTTGTTACTGTCTCCTTCAGAATATGGGTAACATCGAAGGGAGACTATGATTGTGAGTAGAGTAAATGTTAGTGGCAGATAGATGCAAGTAAAGAACTTAGAATGGTAATGTAGAAAATTAGTTATCAACAGTTATCCTGAATTTTGAAACAAAAGTTCTTGAAATAAGGATATGGACCTATCAAAATGTTGACACTGTTGAAAGATGGTTGGAACTTAGTGAAAATTTTATTTGGTAGCAAAATATCTGTTTAATAGCCTAACAGGTTGGAAAAGAGTGCTGTTATAAGTTACTCTCAAATTTGATAGTGTCATTTGTAGGCCTATTACAAATAGATCTGAAAAATCAGTGTAGAGTAAAAATGGTTTAGGACTTCGGAGGAATTCAAATAGACAAAAGAAGCAGCTGTTCTTACTTGACTTTTACTCTAGGGGACAGTCATGGTGGAGAGAGTCCCTAGAGGACCTGAAAAAAAACTAGAAAGGAAGGAATATGGAAGTTAAACTTCCCATTTGGTGTTATGTTGTCAGTCTAAGTGAAAAAGGAAGGAGGAACTGGTTCAGCTTAAAATTGATTTTTATTAGCATAAAGGCAGGTGCATGCCTAGATAGGGTGTACTATCTGAGAGAAATTAAAAAGGAAGTTTTTAATGCAAAGAAGCTACATATATGCAGGCACCGAAAATGCCTAATTTACAAAGCGTAAAATAATAAACAGCTCCTAAGGTAGTAAAAAATTTCTTCTTAGGGAAGTTATTAAACAGCTTTAAAAAGCAAAATGAAGCAAAGAACAATGATTGGATATTAAAAAGAAGTGAAGTTGTGGACTGATGTCTCTCCTTAAGTGTGAATTTAGTACGACAAGAGGCAGACTATTTCTGGCCCAATCATACCCTTCTCTCTTTACCTGCAGGCCACCTGGGAATAGACAGGATAGTTCAATCCCCTGACCTGTTCAGTTCTTAGTGCATTGACTGGAACTACTGGCCCAGTGCTAGATCATTTAATCATAAATCAACACTTTTAGATGCCCTTTAGATGCCTTTAACACTGATTGAGGCTTTGGTCACAGGTTCTAAGAGCCTTATTTAGAAGTCCTCGAGTTCTGGTATTCAGAAGAAAGTGAAACTTAATTAAAAGGCAGTAGTCATGCATAATGCTGTCCTGTAACCTTTTGGTCTGTTTCTGTGTAAAAGAAAACTGCACTGATAAGTGCAGCTAGTGAGAAAATAAGTTATGTTTTTGTTTCAGGGTTTCTACTTAAGGGATATCTGTTTTACTTTTTACTTTTTGAATGATCCAGTTTTTGTTGGGTTTACATTTGCAAGGAAGGACCTTGATTTTCCTGACACTTATTTATGAGGAAATGCATTTTGGATCTGTCTGGGTTTATTGGTTTCTCAAAATGAATTGAACCAAAATGTTCTGTAACAATGGATGCTTCAAATATTCAGAGTATAAAAACAAGCAATTGTCTGGCAATATAAGGTAGCAGAAACATCTAAAATGAAGGTAATGGTATTTTATTACACCTCATTCTGTATACCTTAATGGTATTAAAGTTTGAAAATTAAAATGCATTTTAGGCAACTCCCTGTGCTGTGTAAGTTGACAAGGTTTATTGTGACCAGGCTCGTGACTTGTTCATCATTTTTTGTGATCTGTTGTGTCCTATTGCTTTAAAAGAACCATACATTGAAATGTAGAAGTGTAATGTATTCAAGCACTTGCAGGTGCAATAAATACGTGTGATGCCAAAAGCAAGTAACTTGTGTATTTGAGAGGAAGACAGTTGCTTTCAAATACAGTAGTAAGACTGATTATGGTGCCATGTGCTTACTTGAATTGTTTCTTTTCAAGCATCTGCTCCGTTACTGAAAATGTATTTTTGAACACCTGCAGAGCACAACCATTTCCCACTTCCTTCCCACATAATGGAGTTGTATTTGCTAATGGTTCAGAATCCAGCACACCCCCAGGGAGAAGGGGAAGGCGCGTTTTGTTTTTTATCACTGTGAGCTCTGCTGTGTCAAGGAGCCTACTGTGATAATCTCCCTGTGCAAATGCTAAAACTCATTGTGAGGTGTTTGTTAGGGGTAGCTGCAGGGCTTAGCATCTAAAACAATCCATTTGTAGGTGCAAATTTATTTTATCCAAACTTTAAAATTTATTAAAGCTACCCAAGGATCATGCACACTGTCTATCATAAACCACAGGGAATTGTTTGATTGTATGCCGGAGTTCCATTGTATCCATATGTCCTAAAACCTGAAGAAGAAAATAATCTCTGTGGTAGAAAGTATAAAAGTCTCTATCGTTGAATTTTGTAACTACTGCAAAATATAGGGGAAAGTAACTCTTCCTATTTGTCTTAGACAGCAGACATATAAATAGGTTTTACTGCTCATAGAGTAAGTTGTGAATAACTGATGTAGGTCATGTGGCAGAAAATTTACTTGCTTGGTTTTTACCAAACCAATACTTGCTGGTATTTAAATTGTGGTCAGGGTGCTACAGAGCTATTAGCATATTTTTTTATGGTTTGTTGCTTTTTTTTGTTTTGTTTTTCTTGTTTGCCGTCCTTGAACCTTGAGTTTAAGAATGTGGTTTCACTGGGAGTTGTTTGGGTTTGTTTTCTGCTGGTTTTGCCAGGCTGTCCAGTCATTATGTCCCCAGGCTGTCATATGACAAGGTGTTTTATTAATATTGTTTACTGGCAACTAATGGTTTTGAACAAGAGAATACAGAAGCAAGCGTGTAGGACTTACATTGATCATCTATTCTGTATCATAGAGTAGGCTTTATAATCACTAATAGTTTTTCATTGTACTATTTTGAATCTCCAGAGACAGTCTGTCTTTTAGTTTTAAAAGTTTAATTGTGTCCTTTGGACTGATGTTACAAGTGCTTGTCAGTCCCATGTTCACACAGTTAAACAAAAAACTTTACGTATATACCTTATCCATAGCTGCACCAAAACTCCCAAACCTGTCAATATAAACATACAAATGTAGTTTTAATGGAAACAGCAATAAAAAGCTTCAGTATAAACCACTCAGTTCTGTGTGATCTTCTTAGGAGTGTCTGACTCCAGTGTAGTTATTAGAGTAAATCATAATTGTATCATTATTACCTTGAAATATTTAATTGCAGCTAATATGAGAGCTAATAAGGATAAGAAAAGCACAGTATATGTAATATATAGCTCTTTCCATTTTCCAGGATTGTGAGCTTCATAAAATTCATGTTAGGCTTTAATTTTCAATGTATTGATGTAACATTTCTGTTTCCATAAGAAGGGGTTTTCACAGCTATAACTGAGGTGTTGATCTACATATTACTACCTCTGTGTTGGTTCTTCATAATTACATTAGCTTTGCATGTGTGAGAACTGTGAGAACTTCACTGTAGCATAGGCAGATAGAGGATTCAGACTGTCCTGTTGCAGATGAATCTAAATTGAATTAACTTGAGTCTGCCTTGGACTGACTTCTCACAAATGAAAATTACAGCTGATGAGGTAACTCGTATATTTGTCTGAGTGTGTGAACACATACACTTTTAACTGCATGTACATTTATACTGCACAGACAGATGAGTTTCTTTGGGTTTTGTTGTTGTTCTTACTGGTTTTGTGCATTTTGATTAGTGTAATTTCTATAGAAGGTATATATTGATAATTTGTAAACTCTTAGAATTGAAAATACGGCATTTAGTACTTACAGTGTTCCCTCCTGGTTCAAAATAGGTTCTTGGTTTTTAGGAAGTAATCAGTATTTTGGTAAGAACGTACAGAACTTGTGGCATTGTATCTGTTGCTATTTTATGGCAATAAACTGCTTAAACAGGACTCTGCAACTGCTTATTGCAGGATTGTTTTTTCATGTATACCAAATTCTTCTTAGTAGCCACCAGTTTCTTAAGCCCACCTCTTTCTTTCTATCTTTGTGTGCAGTCTCCTCGGACTTTTGCAGCTGTACATAATGCATGGTAGTTGTGCTGCTGTCCAGCGTATTGTTATTGCACTTTAAATTAGCAATTTTCACAAGCTTTTTTCATTCTAAATTTTCCTTTTCAGGCAAATTTTCTGAGTAGCAAAAGAAGGCATTCTGCTGGGGTGCTGTGAGTCTGCTGAGGACTATTTGGCTCAGGAGTACATCTCCTGCCCCTTCTGAATTCTATAGGGGTTTTTTTTAAGTTTGAAGAACTTAATCAAGAGCTTATGAGATTGTACTGCTGGCTGTAGAGCTCTCTGAGCAATTTTGTGGGCTTCTCCTTCAAGGACTTACTAAAATTTTTCTGTAAAATATTTCTGTAGTTTTCTGTTTTCATCTGTGTAAAATGTCATCTGTGGAGCTGATAATTATTTGCCCAACTAGAATTAAAAATACTTGAGGGATAAGTATAAAAGCCTTCTTCACACAGATCTGCTGAGCTGTTAGATTTTCTGAAATGAGTTTTTCTATAGTCCTTCCATATTTGCATTTGTAAACTGTATCAGACTTTTATCTCATTCAGCAAATACTTTCTTTAACACTAGATACTGACAGGCTACTTTCCATATTATTTCTTCTGCTTACTGCTTATGTTTGTTGTAATTCCTTTAATCAGAGTTGGGCTGTTGAACAAAATACATTCTTGCTATGTTGGGTCAACAGTTTCAAAGGACTCTAAAAAAACCCTGGTGATGCCAATATATTGATTGTATAGGGAATTCCTTTCTCCCTGCTGAACCTGAACATTTGCCCTCAGTCATGTGGCCCTGTGTTTCCTCCGTCAGAATGGAAGAGGGGGAAATCAATAAAGCTGGATGTTCTTGTCCATATCTACCATCATCTGAGCTTTAAGCTAGCAGTTTGTATCTTAGTTTGGATAAGCAAGGAAAAAATATGTCACTGGATTTGTAACTACACCAACATTTTTAGTTACCTTTCAGGCCTCTGTTATTTGCTTATACCATTTATGCACCTTCAGTGAAATCAGCCTAACTCTGTGTGTCTAGTAACAAGCAACTATTTAAGTATGTGACCTGTAAAGGCATTTAGATTGCTATTTACATGCAATTGCTTTTTAATTTCATTGAACATTGCATGATTGAATACCATTCTAGATCAGTTATTGCACAGGAATGACAGGCTCTTTTAGTAGTCACACAGTAAAAATCTTTTCCATATAGAAAAAAATACTTACACTAAGATTAATTCTTGTTGAAATAGGGTTTTAAAATGCATTTAATACCAGTATATTGGGACTTCAATGGCCATGTATTTCAAATAGTGAAATTGTATTAAATATTGAGTCATTAACCATTTCCCAGTTTACTTACTTGGATTTTTATTTGCTAGGAATAGGAAAGGAAAATTTTATGATAAAAATGTTTCATTTCCCTTTTTATATAACAAGAAATTCATATGCATAGCTGTCTGAATTCTAGTATAAGGGAAATAAAATTTTGTAAATTCAAGAGTTAATTTCATTTCTCAATATCTTTTTCTGAGAGGGAAAGTGTCTTATGAGGTGCTGTAAATACTTGACAGGCAATACTAGAACTAACAGAGATTTTTGAAAAGTGGCTTCTATATGAACTAAATTTTTACTCTCCCAGTCTATTACCCATTTACTTCAATGCCTTCAATATGATACAGATATAGAAACAATAATTGGATTTCTAGCTATTTCTTAATATTCAGATGGTATACAGACCTAAATGCTGAGATTTGCTCTCCCAGTTGAGTGCCGGCATACAAAGATTCAGAACTAGTTTTTTTAGAGTTGACTTCTTTCTTTAAAGTTCTGCTAATCACCTAATTTGTGTAAAAACCTTCAGGAAGAGTCTTGACTTTTGTTAAGACATTCAGACTTTGCCCATCACTCCCAGGCCCTGTGTATCTGACTTGTATTTCTGATCAGTTGTTTTTATGGGTCAGTTGTGTGTTCCAGAAATGACTGCTGACGTTCCAGGTGTCTGCTCAACAGAGTGGTCTCTCTTTAGAAGACTGTGGCCAGTTTCTTACTAAAATGTAGCCATTGTATTCTCATGCTGCTAAGAAATTGTGTTATATTCCACTTCTCAGCTTAGGAAAAAAACTTTCAAGAGAAATCTGTTTTTTATGTAGAACATACAGATTTATTTAAATTATAAGTAGAGACAGTGTGTGTGTGTGTGTTGGTTTTTTTCCTGAATGTAATGGTCACTTAATCCCAGATTTTTTTTTCCTGGAAAGTAATTAATTACCAAAGGCAAAACTCTTACAATAGAAGCTATTTTGAAATCTTAATTATAGTGTTGATTATATTCAATTTACAGGCTTCTGGACATGACAAAATGAAATCTGTAGGTTTTTAGACACTGAAAATTAGATGTGTAATAAGTCTGTTAGTGTCATTATTAAAGCATTATTTCCTTTTTCTTGTTGATCAGTGCTAAAAACAGAAATTTCTTCTTTCAAATGAAATTATGATTACAATATTTGCGATTCAGCATTTTTAATATTAATTTGTCACCTGGAAAGAAACAATTTTCATTGGAGATCATTTGCTGGACTGGACTGGAAAGTGTGGCTTTGTGCTTTGTTATTTTTATAGGGTGGAGAAGTTTTCCTGGTCTGTTTCTGAAAGAGGAAAAAAAAAGATCAAAGTGAAATGCTCTGACAATTTTCCTGAGAAAAGACCACCCTACAGTTTGATAGGTTTAATGTTTTTCCCTTGCTTGATGATTGATGCTTCTCTGGTACACTGATGTGTGTCTCAGGAGCATAAAAGTGAGGGGAGGATGGTGCTAACATTAGATAATATCTGAAAAGACTTTGTGTGATCATTTCAATGCGTTTTATTTTTCTGTCCATTGTTTACCATAATTTACTGAAGCAGGAAAGCTCTCATGTTCCACTCGGTGGATATTTTTCCAGAATCTTTCTCATTGAGTTGAAACAATTTGTGTAGTTAGTTACTCATCTGTCACTCTAAAGGATTTCTTTTTTACTACAGCAGTGGTTTCTGCTCCCTACTGCCATGATTCCATGAGGAATCATTTATCTTAAGTGACTCTTCAGTGTAAGAAACTATTTGTACATGTTAGGAAAAGTGTGTTATTTTAATATAACCAAGTTAAAGAAAATGAGGTATTGGATAAAAGTTTCAGAACCATCTGTAATGACTTAACAACTTAAACCATTAATAGTTAAAAAGTGGTAAGTGTTAGAAAGCCTGTGAAAATGTTACCCTATGTCCTTGGAAACTTTGGCTTTATTCCTTTGAACTTCAAAAAGCATCAGATGTTGTTGGCAATATTCTCCATATAAAAATAGTGATGAAAAAACAACTTCTGCAAGGACAGAAAACCACAACAATCCAGATAAAGAAATACGAACTGTAGCAAATTTGACAGTTATATGCACTCTTTGCTGGTGTTATTTTTTGTAGGAGCGGGTTTTCAGTGCTAGTTGAGATTTACATTTTGCATTTCTCCTTTTGTGCATGTGCCTTTATATTCTGTCAGCAAACACGTTGACATCCTTTAGAAGTGTGGGGGCTGGTGTTGGCTGATTCACAGCTCTTCTTCAAGCTGTGTCAGTAAAACCTTCACATTTTATTGTCGATCTGCAGCATGGGAGGACTGGCAATTGTGATTTGTAAATCCCGGTGACACATTCATCAGCAGGCAACTGTAGTAACTCTGATGCATGTAAGGAAATACTTCAGAGAGCATCAGTGTTTGCAGTATGGACTGTATGTTTTTGTCATCCTGCTAGTTCCCTCTCAGAAAACTGATGGATTTTCATGGGTATGGCTGAAGGAATGGCCAGAGAGAGGCAGAGAAACAACAGAGAAGGCTCGGCAGGGTCAGCGGGGGAAGCAGAGTTGAGTTAGGCAACTTCAGTTTAATTGCATTAGTTTAGCTCTAGTGAGAGGAGAAGGAGATGAAAATAGTTGAAACTTAAAACTCTGTTTTGCTTTAGAGCAAGGCCAGAAGAATCTCCTTACTACAATTGCATTTAAATAGACAGAAAAGGAAACCACCAGAGGGAGATGCAGGGTAAAAGTAAGGTCACTTTTCCAAGAGAGTGGTAAATTGAAAACAAGAATTAAAAAAGGGGTGGGGGAGGGGAAATGGTTTGCCCGGAACTAGTTTAAAATGTTCCAAGAAAAAACTAACAAGTTATTAATTGGCAAATTTTATTAATACAGTATTTTATTATTTTTCTGAAGTTAGTTTGTTTCAAGTGCTTCTCTTGATGATTATTACCAGACCTCTTGGGAAATTTCTGCTATTAGCATCGCTTTCTTTTACAAAATACATCATTTTAAGGTACTAAGTAATGTGAATTTATAGGCCTGTTGAGGATCTCTACTGTTCCACAAATCAGATAAAACACTTCTGTCCTGGATATTAACCTGGTGGGAAAAGATGAACTTTGATTCGTAAGTCAGCGAAATTTCATACACACCTTATATTATTCAGGCAAGAACAGTTTTCAGAATTCATGTTTTCTCAGTTGCTCTGAGATAAATACAGTACATTTTGCATGTTGGGAATACCAACAAATGCGTTTGCCTTTGGTATTCATTGTATTGGACTCTCTTGGTCTTCAGTACCACTTTTAATTTTCACCAATATTGGTGGTTTTTTTCATAAATAAGCATTTATTTGAGATTTGTTGACTTTTTTTTTGAATTCTTGGCTTCTTGAAAGACAGCTGCACCATCTTCAGCATAGCACCACCCAGCCTGGTGTTTTCTGATCCCTGATTCAGCACTGATTCTGCTATTTTAATTTTCCTATAAATGGGAGAATTGGCACTTTGTGGTCTATAACATGATGTTTGTAAATTCTTCAGACTGGCAGACTCATGTAAGGGTGCAGTCATGGTATCTGCTCCATCATGTGTCTGTGTCCCTCTGATAGAAATAGTGTCCAGCTCTTTTATTCTAACTTGGCATGAAAGTAACTGCAACTCAGTGCTTAAGCATTGATTTTTCTGTAAGTTGTTGTCTACAGGTGCTGCTTATTTAAAACAGCAATTATTGAGCACCCCTTCTTTAAGTGGCCTGTGCTGCCAGCCAGGAGGATGCCAAAATTTGTGCTGCCACTGTCAGTCTTCATCTCCCTCAAGGCAAGGATTTCTACCAGGAAAAGAATAAACCTGGTTTTCAGATTATACATTTGGGAGCATTGTTTGGGGTTTCTGATAATTTTTTTCAAGTGATACAATGGCTTAATTCTCAAAAATTACGTTTTTACATTTCACTTTCAAAGAAGGAGAAGTTAATAAGCATTCTGGCAATTTAACATTATAAAAACCTCCATAATTTGACTGCTTCTGGCACTTAAAGTTATTAACTGCTTTACAAATATCTCAAAAAGGAAATAACATATAAGTGATATTCTTTGACATTAAAAACTTGTGTGTTTTTTGAGTGTCAGTGCACTGATAGTTGTAGCTAGATGCTTACTTATTACAGCTTGCAGGAAGCTCATTCCAAGTGAATGTAGCTAAATGGTTTTGTTGGACCAGATCATTAGGTTTAAATGAGAGAGAAGCAAGGCTCTTCTTCCAAAAAGAAGACATAAAGCAGAAAAAAGACGTTAAAAAGGTAATGAAATAAGGAGTTGTATCTGTTGTAAAATTAATGAGTTTTCTGGATTTTCTTGTCAGCAATGCAAATTAAGCCACTGCTATCTAATGTTGTAATCTGCTCTTGAAAGCAGTAATTTCCTAGTTCATGGACTTCTTTAAATATTTTGAATTAATTGTAGTGAAGATGATAAAGAGCAGTTGCCCTTATAAGTAGGAGCATCTCTATAGATCTTAATTTTTATGATCTGCTTGATGGGTCTGAACAACTGGAGAACATTTTTACTCTCTGGGGTCAACAGTAAATTCAGATTTAGTGCTCTGAGCCACTTGGAAACACCAGATTCATGACCTATGTTATTCTGTGACTTTAGCATTCCTCCTTCTCCGCCTCCTCTCAGTTTTTCTGCATGGTCAGGGTTACTTGTTTTTATTCTCCTTCTTCCAAAGATTACTGTTTCCCTCCCTGCCTCCCTCCTTTCCTTTTTTTTTTTCTTTTGAACAACCCATCGATATATGCTTGCAAGTAAAACTGGGAAAACCAGACGTTTCCCATCAATTCATATTGCTCTGTATTTTATTAGAATCTAATGCTGCTTCAGGCTGAACTGAAACTTGTTAAGGGATTTGAAGTGCTATCTTGATTATCACCTTGGGCCCTGTCACACATTCTTCTGTCTCCCAGAAACTGCTTTCTGTTAAAGATATGTGTCGTCACACATGTGCTTGCATGCTTGTGTGTGGTATATAGTGATGGCTGGTAAGAGAATCAGGAATCATTTTCAAAGAATGTATAATAGGATTTTTTGGTTTGGTTTGGTTTTGTGTCCTTGAATGAAGAGTCATTAGAAGCCTTATTTAGTGGATGTTCTACCTAAATTCCAAGACTGTGGTTAGCCTATGGTGCAGAAAATATATTTGGTGTGATAATCTCAGTAAGTGAGCTTTTTCAGAATCAAGTGCATCCAGAGAGAGAGTGGCAGAGAGTAAATTAAATTTCTGTAAAATTTTGTGTATTTTTGAGAAAAATAAGTGTACCGAGATTTAGAATTATATGAAGTATAAACTTTATAGTTAATTACAATTTAAAGTATGTGGATCTTGACAGTTGGGTTGGGAAGGATTGATTTTGGTAATGGATAGGTATCAATTTGATCTGTAACTTCTCTTTTAAATAAAATGTGGTTACTTGCTTAAAGAGTGTTGAGTTCTAAAAATGAGAAAAAGAGCCTCTTCTGATAGTGTAGGTAAGCAGGAATTAAAATAATACTAATTAAAAAATTGCATCTGATAGAACAGTTTGTTTGCCTAAAATTCATGGCCGTTAAAATTAATTTTGATTTATTTATAAAGATATAAAAGTTACTATAAAAATCAGGACTGTACAGTGGTTTACTACTGTATGTATGTTTTTATTGGTGCTTTCACAGAATTATGAGGTGCTGGATTTGAGAAATCTGCAAACCAACTAATGTATGTACATGTCATATGAACACATTTATGTGTGTGTATTTATATATACGCACACAAGTGATGTTAGGATGGTTTCTTCAGTGAATTCCTCTATTTGTGTCATAGCTGGATCTTCATGGAGTTAAGCCTTATCTAGGTATACATTTCCATGTAGGATTAGGCATTGTTTTCGTGCTTGTCCTGAATTGGTGTTTTTTTCTACCAAGGGCATGATATTTTCTAGAAAATAACTGTTTTTCTTACAGAAGCAATACTCACTTCTTATTTACTGATAAAGCAACACTATAGGTTGGAGTGGAAAAGTACATTCTGATATTATGTACCACAGATGTATTTCAAAATATTTAAGAGGTGTAATTTTGGGTTGCAGACATACAAATATTCTTAGTATTTATGCTTTTATATTTAGATGTTTCAGCTATTATAAGGAGTGAATGTGTTAGGGAAAAAATAAATTTGTGTCATTTCCTGTATATATATATATGTGTGTGTATATGTATCTGTATGTAAATACCAAATGCAGGCACACACAGCAGGCAGCATACATTGCTAAACTACTTGTGAATGTTTAAATTTGGGAATTTTGTAAATTACATACAACTGCTTTTCCAGAAAGTGCAAATGTGTGAAAAAACTGCCAGGATGTGCTTTGTTGACAGATTTGCTAATGCAGTTGTCTCAGTGATTTGGTTGAGGCTGCATGTCAGGCAGCCTGCAAAGCATTTGCTATGGGTTTAGTGTCATATGATGTCTAGTGTTTTTCAAAATTGGGTCGTTTAATTATGCACCCTTTTAAGCCCCAACTTAAAATCTTGGACTGAGCTTTGTCCTCCCAGCTTTGTCGTTGTAGGGCTTTGAAGAGGCTGGGGGGGAAGGCTTTTACTGCCTTGCAAAGAAGCGATTCAGAAAAAATAAAAGAAAAGGTTCTGTATATGTCTTCTCTCCAGCTGACAGGCAAGTGTCTGCTGTGTGCCCATGCACATAGGAGATTAGGGACATGCTCTGTATTAAGGCTGTTGTACAAGGCTTGCTATATCTTTAATAAGGTTGTCATGAAATTTGCCTTCACGTTCCTTTCTGATTCATTTAGTTGAAGAGCAGAAGGAAAGTGTGTGGCTCTGCCTATGGTTTCTCTACCATTGTTTACTGTGTATTATATCGTGTAATCCGTCAGCCAATTTTAATTTCACAAGCTACTCATTGTGTTTAAACAGTGCGTTTCTTATATTAAATATTTATGGAAGTCTTTGGGAAGAATACATTAAAATGGCAGATGGAGGTCGTTTCAAGCATTCTCTTGATTGAAGGCTGGGGACCCCTGTGAATTTGAAGTCTGCTTTCAAGGAAAGTTCACAATGTCTGATTATAACCCAGGCAGGCAAGAATTCCACCAATTCCCTGCACTGTGATTTCAAAAAGCAATGGCTGCCTACAATCTTCATGCTTCAGCACCTTTCGTTTTGAAATCATTTGCAAGTGCACTGAAGAATGGTGAACAAAAGCATTTACAGTTGTATTGCTTATTAATAATTCAACAGACCTGCAACTTTTGCACATTAAGATTACTTTACTCATTGATTTTTAACTACTAAAGCTACGAGGAAAATGTGGCTTTTGATGACAGGACTGAGACGTGCATTTTCAGACTCCCACCAATAACTGGGGACTTTTTGCTCCAAGTGGAAAAGGAGCCCAGCAGAGGGGGTGATGTTATGTCAGGCAGGTGAGGGAGGCATCCCAGGTCTTCAAAGGTTGCAGCAGATGTTTGCTACTACTTAGCCTCAGCCCGCTGACCTTGCTGCTTCACATTGCTGCTTCTCCAAGAGATGCCATGAGCATCCCTGCTGATGTGCAAGGACTGATTTTGCTTTTTTTCTTGCTGGAAGCTTTTATTCCAACACCTTTTCCTTTGCTCCAGTGGAAATATTTTCAATACCTGTATGCATGAGAAAATAAATCTAAGCTGGTGTGTTTTCTAGAAATAAAAGCATAGTATAGGAGATGCAGGTTTTTTATACATGCTTGAATTAATAAGACTAAAAGCATATCCTGGAATTGCCTTTTTTTGATAACTTTACATTTAATAAAAAAATTAAAATGATAGAGAAACATTTAGGAAAGCACACAGTAAGATAGCATCTTGTAGACAATTTTTAATATTTTTATTCTTCATTAATTTATGAACATATGCAAATGTGATATGAAATTGATGGTGTCTGAAATAATAAGGTGAAAGAGAAATTACAGAAATGCTGTCATAGAGAGACAGAAAAGGTCCACTAGGATGTATTAATCATATTTTTTAAAAAATGTAAAAAGCATAGCAACCCCAAAATAAAACAAACCCTCCTTAGAGAAGGCATTGTTTTTATCAAGCTTCAGGATAGTAGCCATTTAGGAAAGTTTCTTTGAGAAAAATACAATAAGTGATGTGTTAGCAGCTAGAAGAACCTACCTTTTGCTCTTGTTGTTTGCAAGAATAACTCTAGTGTTTTCTCAATGTAAATTCTACTAATTTTTGTTATTTGGATGTTTTGACATTTGCCACTTAAACCATATTTATGCTTTTGCTAATCATAAATTCTGAAAAGTTTCAGTTGTGAAAATGTCAGTTTTGTCATTGCACATTACCTTATAAAAATGTATGCAATGTGTAGCAGTTGTTTATTTCATATTGGGAGTATGTGCCCATCAATTTGATTGAAAGATGAAGTTCTTGCTGCAAAGAGTCAGTTGCCAGAGCAAACAGCAGAAGTCACAATACCCTGAATGCAGGCAAATGAATTGACCCTTCTGGGTTTTGTGTAGACAAATTAGACATTCTTATTACTTCTGCAGCTACAAATTTGGTTTCATTTTTCGTAATTATTCTGTGTCCATGTGAATCATTATGGCAGCTGCATACTCTGTGCAGGTTGGGTGACTTAATCATATCTCTTGACCTTAACTAATGCTGACACCAAGGAGGACATGCTAATGATGGAGGATGTTACCAATAACAGGGCAGTTTTGGAGTCAGTCTTACTCCCTCAGAAGTTCTTATATCTTAAGATTTGATTCAATTTAGAAATTTCATACATTTCTCTAAGAAGATATTTGTATATTAGGTTTACAATTTTGCCTCTCGACCTTTTTTTTTACCTACGTAAATATAATGTATTTTTGTTGCTCTTTTTCTTTTTACTTAAGAACGTGCGGTTTTTCTTTATTTTCTTTTAAATGACATATTGGGTGTTTTCAAGCTTCCTGAACGCATGGGTAATAAAGTTAGATCTGAATTCACATCTAAGAAAATAATTTCCATAGAAAATTGAGGGAGAACTTTCTTATGCATGAAATTTAAACTGTAATTCTAGCATTGTTTGGCCATGTTGCTATAATATATTCACTGTAAAAACTAGAAGCTGTGTAAATAAGTGAGTGGCAGTTGCCCCAGGCAGAAATTTTTACTGATTCAATGAGATAAAAGTAATTAAGAAACATGTAGACTGATGGGTAATTAAATCCATGGGAAGCGTTTTGTAACTAATTACTATGTTCTAATCACAGATTGCTTTCTATTTGTCAAGGTAAGTGTATATAATTACACAGTTCCCATTTTCTTTCATCTAAAATCATCTCAGTTGGATGAGTACTTTTTAAGCAAGCCCAGACCTCTTAGTTTTTGGCAGTTCTTTTTCCTTGGAATAAAACAAAGTGGTGGTCATCTTACTGCCTGGATCCAGGTGGCACAGTTGTCTGCACTTAGCACTGATGCTCTCTGCCATGCTTGCATCATGTCATGCTCTGTGACACGTTATTCTCATTGCTCTTGGTGTTCTTACTCTTTTTAGATACCTGATGTCATTTTGCTACACATCACTAGACTGAATTGAAACTCCAGCATTTAGGCATCTGAATCACATGCTTTTGTCTCAGCTTTTCAGGTGCAAATATTTTAGTACTTGAAATAAAAAGATTTCCTTATCATAAGAAGAGCGATATAGTTCAGATAAAGCTTTGTTAGTAAGTGCTTAGGTAGAGCTCAGCTGCCTATTTTCATAATGTGACATTTCAGTATCTCTTTCAGTTGGTTTATGTTTTCAGACTGACAAGGTGTTTGAGGAAGATATAACTCCATATCTGTAGTTGATTTTGCTGTAGAATACGGGATTCCCCAGTATGTCTCACCAAAGCCCACATTTCCCTTGAATTGAGACCGAAGCCTGGAACAGAGAGGATATGAAAATTGTATCAGGCTTTGGAATTGCTGTTCAGTACGCTGTCTTTTATTATAAAATAATGGATTCATCTATAGTCAGTTAACTTGGCATTTTCTTCTGCCTTATTTACACCTTGACAGATGACTGAAGTAGGTATCATGAGGGAGTGTTGCTCTGTTGTGTCAGGGAACTGCCATGAATACTCACTAAGCTTGTTCTGCTTTTCTCCAGTGCTGGTCAGTGCTGGATGCTTTGGGGGCAGTGAAAGAAGTGAGGCAACTGGAGGTGAAGCTCAGCTGAAGCCTTCCATGGCCCCCCAGCTTCCTGGGCCCTCCCATGTCAGAGATTGCAGTCTGAAAATCATGTTTAATAGCCTCTTCTTCATAACGTTTCCTGTAGACTCTTACAGTTCCAGTCTCTGCAGCAGCCCATAGGAATGAGTTGCATAGTTTCTGTTTTCAATAATCAGGTTTTTTTTACTTAAAGCTGTTGCCCAAGACAGTCACTGGTTCTATTAAGTTACGGAATCTGAAATAGTGAAAATATGTGCATTGTCATTTTCCTGATGATCTTGGCAAGGTCATGGTTTTGTAGCTCTTTGTTGTATTCTCCTTCACCTCTGTCATTCTCAAACTGAATTGTGGATTACCTGGTCTGTTTTTTTGTGTCTGCTGTATTACAGCCTTCTTTATGATAACTTTTATGAAGAAATGCCATGATAGAATTTGGAATCGTGAAATACCGAGTGTGTGTGAAAAGGCATAGCATAAGCTTCCCCTTCATTTTGTATTCTCTTTATTCAGTGTTAACATTATGCCAACTTTTTTTTTGGTTGGTGTTAATTAGTTAGATAATGCTTTCAAAAAATATCTAGAGAAAAATTTACCTCCCTTATCCAGGCTGTAGTACGTATTTTTGAGCCCATCCTTTTCAAGGTTTCGTGTAATTTTTTTTTAAATTTTTTTTTGATGTGTAATTTTTTGTTTATCTGCACAGGCTTTTATTTGCTTTGTTGTTATTATTATTATTATTATTATTATTATTATTATTATTACCCCTTAGTTCATTATAATCTCAGCAAGTTGTTACAACAAATTTAGTTTTAACTTCCTGTGCATAATTTTATGTCATCATAGATTTTTATTGTGTTCCTATTCCACAGTTTTTTCAGATTGTTTGTCTTTTGAACACACCAGTCCTCATACAAATGTGCTAATTTCAGTCTATTGTAAAAGCTGGCAAATTATTTCTAACAGTTGCCTCCTATCTGTAGCAAGGCAATCCAAAAGGGGCATCAATCCTGTCTCATGAGATATTACTTCCTCTACAAGGTATTGGGGAAGGACATTTGAGAGCTGCTTGGAAATCCATATGCTATCCATACTGTTTTGTCTATATGTTAACTGAATTATGGAAAAAGTATAATAAACATGTGAATTCATATAAGCATAAGGATTAACATTGACATAAATACAAGTTGTCCTTAATGTGGCAGGGAGTTCCATTAAGAATTTAGATAGAATGGTACCAGAATAAAATGTAACACTCACCTTCATATAACACGCAATTTGGGGCTCAAAGGTATTTAATCTCTTATGCTTTAAATTCTTCATAGTATTTTTAATACTTAATTTTAAATACTTACTTTAAATAGTTAATATATGCATTCTTTATGCAGAATGTTTTTGCAGTATATCAATTATTAAAACAAGCCACAGTGAAGCTCGGTAGGGCTTGCACTCCTGCATCAGGAGTGGAGAAGTTAAATTTTACCATTCACATCCATTTGTATATTTCAGGTCTGATTTGATTTGCACCCATCCTAGGCTTGAACTTGGAATTTTAGCTATTACAGAGCTTTTTCTAGATCCACTTTATCACATGTGTATGTATAATGAAAAACACTTTGCAGCACCTGTGACAGCTGAAATTTCGGAGCCTGTAAGTTGAACACAGTAGGTACTTCTGTTGTTAAACAGCTACTGACCTCATCTTGAGAAATGTGAAGTTGTTTTAAGGGCCAAGAAGCCCTATAATGAACAGGCAAAAGATGAAGTTTTACTTTCAAAGCTAACAGAAGCTCGAAGTGAGCTCCCAGAGACAGCTTCAGTCTCCTCACATTCTTGGCCCTTTGTACTGGCTCCTGTACTGCCCTCTCCCCATGGATGTTGGACAGAATGGCTGCTCTGTGAACATCTGGGGAGCTAGTCCAGATTGCAGTAGCCTTATGAGGACGCAGACAGATTAGGTTTAGTCATTGTTAGTCAATTAATTTTCTTTATCCTTTTCACTGCAGGATGGAAGAGAAGAGAAATAGGTGGCTGGAGAAAAGTTGTGACTATTTAAGATGCCGTGCCATTCTTTTTTGTTTTGTTTTCATCATTTTTTACCCCTGGATACATCTTTTCATTCTTTCTAAGCAGCAGTTTACATTGGTCAGTGTCAGGGGTGTCCACTGTCAAATGCTCTTCCTTCCAATTACTTTTTCTGATTACATTGCTTACATTACTGAGGAGCCAAACAGGAGGCCATGTAAGAAAGTTGTATCTCAACAGAAAACTTAGAAATTAAGAAAGAAGGGGAGGGGAAAAAAGGGGAAGAAAAAAAACTTGTCCCCTCAGCTTACTGTTTGATTTTGTGCAAAGGTAAGTAGGGGACATAAACCTGCAGCGCAGAGGAGTGTGAGACCACTGTAGATCTGATAGAGATCCTTTTAAGATTCTTCTAGGATGGGACCCTTAGAAAGAAAAAGGGCTTGGAAGAAGCAGAACAGACTTGGCAAGGCAAGTAGGCCTCATTGTCAGTCTTTGTCTGCAAAGAAGTGTTCATGTTTGATAAAGAAATATCTGCTGAGACTTCCCTTTAGGCTGCATCAGTGCTGAAACTGATATGTTGTAATTTTGGTCTATAAAGTGGCTTAGAAGGGAGAAGTGAAGGAAAAATAATCTCCTGAATAACTGCTCCAGACAAATGTGACTTCTGAGAGCTATCATGTGTATGCTTTTCACTTTCACTATCCAAACTGGTGAAATAAAAGTGTGATTTCTAGAAAAGATGCATTGGATTGATATTTATACGGTACCTGGCACTGGTTAGACTCATATGCATTCCTACCATGTTAGAACTAAGAACTAGGATAAGTAGAACTATGGTAAGAAGAAAATGTATCTACTTATTTTTTAGTTATAGAAAGAGAAATGATATGAAGGGTGCTCTTTCAAAAAACATTTTATTTTCTTATTCCTGACATGCATTAATTATTGGAAATAAAAAATTGTATCTCCATTGGGTGACATAGCCATGAAGTGTTTTCAGTTTAAAAGAGAGCTCATTAAGTGCTCTTTGTGGGATAAGATGAATGTTATTTATTTACTGAGATCATTCAGGCATCAACAAATAATGCTAATATTACAGAGTGTGATATGACTTTTTTTAAAGAACCATTTTAAAATAAATTAAATTAAATATGACCAGACTACAGGCACAGTTGCAGCATAAGCACACACAATCCAGCTTGAAATAAGCCATCTTTTTTTTTTTTTTTTTTTTTGAACAGTACTTTAACTTTAGCCCATCATTTTAGTTCTCAGGGTTCTCTAATAGATTTGTTTTCCTTTAAATAAGTGTCTGGGATACCTGCTGCAAGCCCAAGTCATTTGGACATGTCCAAGCAAAAACAGTAATGCAGGATGTGTGCACTAGTTTGTATTATTCCTTTAAATCAGCGCTTTGTTTAGAACTTCATACAGGCAGCAAATTGGTGATATATAAGCCATCAAAAACCTTTCGGGTTTCTAGTCTCCTCCTCCTTTAGCCTGGAGAAAAGGAGACTCAGAGGCGACCTTATCACTCTCTACAACTTCCTGAAAGGTGGGTGTAGTCAGGTGGGGGTTGGTCTCTTTTTCCAGGCAACAACTGACAGAAGGAGAGGATACAGTCTTAAGCTGCACCAAGAGAAATATAGGTTGGATATTAGGAAAAAGTTTTTCACGGAAAGGGTGGTGAAATACTGGAATTGTCTGCTTGGGGAGGTGGTGGAGTCACCATCCCTGGATGTGTTTGAAAAAAGATTGGATGTGGCACTCGCTGCCATGGTTTAGTTGAGATGTTAGGGTTGGACTTGATGATCTTAGAGGTCTCTTCCAACCTGGTGATTCTATGATTCTGTAAATTGGATTGTATTCAAGTTAATCTGAGATTAAATGCATTATTGCCTTTACATGGAGTCGTCCCATCTCCCATGTTTCATAAATTTAAGGGCGAAAAATTAATCCAGTAGTTGCAGCTATAGTGAAGTTGTTTATATTTTCTCTCACTGACTTAAGCAATGTTAATTTCCTCATCCTGACTCCTGTGAACTTATGGAGAAATAACAGTGTTTTAATTCATGTTATGAAATACGAACATACATTTTAAGTAATAACATTGGAATCCTTCGGATTAGAAACTAGTGAGTGGCCCTGAAGATCAGATGCTTTCATAAACTACCTTTTTCCTGTGGAACAGAGAGAAAGATATTTTGAAATGGTAATTTGAAATGAACTCCACAGAATGTCATTAGAGTTCCTTTAGGTGTAGAAATAACTTCAGCCATTCTTTCAATGTAGTTATTCCCCAGATAGATGAGTTCAATCCTTACAAGCCATGTAAACTTACAGTTCAGTAGTAAGGTTTCTTTGGAAACGTTGTGCTTTGTTTTGTTTTTACAATGCTGGTGTCTTGAATTGCGAATGCACTTGTGTTTTTTAGACTATATCTTTGTTAGGAAACACAACTTAGGAACAAAAGATACATGCTTTTGTTTCTCTTTGCAGTTCAAGGTGAGCTAAATAACAAAATCTTTGTGTTTTTTCTGACAGATATTTAGGTGGTCCTCTATCTTCCTGTTCTTCCCTTTAAACAATTGGAACTGCAAAAAGTTCTTTACTGGCAGTCTGCACCTTGGCTAATTGGTGCTGAGGATGTCACTAGTCAGGTCTGAGGACCTCCTGCTGCTGGTTTCCCAAGTTACAAATCAGAATTAGCTGCTGACAGCCAGCCAAATAACTTCAGCAAATACTTAGGACAATGGGCACTGAAAGGCACCAAGTCTGTGAAGTAAGTCAGTGGTTTATAGACACTGAAGCATTCCTGAGGATCTCTTAAGCTGAGCCACATGGTGCTCAGCTAGGAAGTTGATTGATGGCTTTACAAAGAAAAAAAATGTTTATGAAAGAATGCTTTTCTTACAGATTATCCTGCATTAATATATATCTGATGTGCCTGGCAATGTTTCAGCAATTGGATGTTTGCCAAGCCTTGACACTTCTGCAAGACACAATGGAGTTTGTCTAGCAGCACAGAGCTTTTTGTTTTATGATCCTGTTTTTAATGAGGCAGACACTTTCATAAGAATTATCCTTCTCTAAATCAGTAACACTTGTACATTGTGATCCTTACATGTTAAATTGTTTATCCGGGTTGAAGTGGAGTCCATTTCTGCA
Source organism: Monarcha castaneiventris obscurior (assembly GCA_026261815.1). Taxonomy (NCBI): domain Eukaryota; kingdom Metazoa; phylum Chordata; class Aves; order Passeriformes; family Monarchidae; genus Monarcha; species Monarcha castaneiventris. The sequence continues at coordinate 5,237,810 of JAMPIT010000059.1, read as the reverse complement.
AATCTTTGCTTCTTATCCAGAATTTCTGTCTTCCTATATCATTATGTTTCAGTGGTTGGATTAAACAAAAAAGATAGCAGAAGCTCTTATGTCAAGTTGAAGAAGAATTACAGACTGCATACAAAATGTACTAGTAAGGTTCACTGTTCATATATTGCAAAAATAAGCTCAGAGGTGTTTAAATGCCTTTGTAAAGACCAGTGCTCAAGGATATCAATGGGAGCTGGGAGACTGAATGCATTTGTAGATCTGCCTGTAGTAATTTCCCAGTACTAGAGAAAAGTTTGGTATTAAATATCTTTATTGGACTTATTTACAAGTGAATTTCTTCTGTGCAATTTGTGCTGTTAAATTTTTGTGTTTTGTGTGCTGTTTTATAGATGGAGAAAAGGCATTAATGTGCAGTGGGGAGAATTACAAGATCCTTCTTCTGAATCTGGGAAAGCAGCAAAACTTAGTAATTCTGAAACTGCAGCACAGAAATTGCTCAGGCTGTGGTTCCCTTATGTTAAATTTATAATTAAGGCCTGGAACAAATAAATTATTTTACTTTGAAATTTGACTTACATCCAGCCTCCCTAACATCACTAGTGAATGATTTTTTTAAGCCAAAATGTCTTTGTGTGATTCAAAATGATTGAAAAGGTATGTGTGCTTTCTTTTATGAGAGAAGCTTTAACAAACCATCATTGAGCCTGAATTATTTCTCATTACTAGCTGAGAGTGGTTCATTTAAATTGCATTTAAGGTCATCGACAGGGCAGGTTGAAGGGGAGGAAAGAGAGGAGATATGCATTGTGATTAAATGTGTTGGAACAGACCTGCAAAATAAAATAGAGACTGTCAGATAGTCTCAATATTTGTTCTGTCATGCATAGAAACATACATAGAGAGAATATGCAGAAAAACTATTGCTCCAGTGGCTTGCATTCAAGCATATGGTTTGATGAATTGCTTGGAGCCTTGGTAATAAAGAATATTAACAACCTGAAGACAGCAAATCATTTAACTGCCCCATACTATTGATTATTGTCACATACTATTCTTTAGGTTTAACTAGAAGTAAACTAAAGTATTTGCACAAGTAATTGTAATTACAAGTTGCAAATTCTCGTGAATCTGTACTTTTATTTATGCAATGCTTGTGATTTTTTTTGAAGACCAGCTTTTTTGTGATGGGATGCAGCTTCCTTTCTTAAAGTTTGGTGGCATGTGGTGCTGATAGACTTCTCCACCAGTATGAACCCCACTTTCTTCCGTTTGTGATATTCCAGGCTGGTGGCTATACCCAAATAAACTGAGAGGCAGAGTCCTGCCTGTTTTCCCATGAAGTGGGACACAAGCTTGGGCAATGCTTCTCTGGCTGGTTACTGTTGTTCATTAAACTTGTGAGAACTTACTGCTGTTGACAATCCTGTGTTTCTGTCAAATTTCATAGAAATTGGTCAATGAATTCAGAAGTTACTGGGATAGAATGATACATGCACAACATGGAAGGCTTGTTTTCTTATGTATCCTGATTAAAGCTCTATTTCTTAAATACAAGCGTAAGGAATCTGAGTCCACGTTGGAGACTTGAGCTGCGGGGATTCAGTTAACAGTGTTGGGATCTACTAACTCAATTCTTAGTAAAAGCAAAAGAGAAGTTGTTATGAAAAAATAGAAGCTGAATATTGTCCATTCTTCTTTATTCCTAAAACCCTCTCTGACTGATTTAAACTAATACTTCATAAGTAAGAGTGGCATCAAAACTTGTGTTTGAATAGTAACTCTAAACCTAAACATATGAAGGACAACTTCATAGTAATCCCAAGATGACTGGATATTTTGTTCAGCTGGAGGAAAGGAATGCATTTCTTTTGAAAATTTTCTTTTAAGAGGTTTCAGTTTATTTTTCTGTGCCAATCTGTAGTTAAGACTCTGTGGTGTTACTGAATACAGCCAGTTTTGCTCGTTTCTCTAATTCGTGTTTGTATTCATGTGTTCGCACTCATTCTTAAAAGGCTTCTTTCCTATGGCTGTGTCTCAAACAGTGTCTGAGCTGAGATACTACATGTGTCTAGAGCTTCTCTGTAGGTTTCAGGGAAGTGTTTTCATCCTGTGCATCACTTTAGGGTTTATGCTTATATGTTTCACTGCATTCTATGATCTGTATTTAGGATTTATGGCATCCTTTTAATTTTTCTTTGAGCCAAGAGGTTGAAATAGGTAATTGCTTTCATTATTTTACTAGAGGATGGAAACAGGAGAGAGGAATTTTCAGAAGAAATCTTTCTGAAAATATGGTAAACTCATCCATCCACTTTATTCCCATCCCTATTAACCAATTGTTTTTGTTCATAGAAAGAAAGGTAAAAGTATATAACACCATCTAAGTTGCAGCCAAATTGTTGTTAGTGTTGCATAGGGACAAAAAGATGTCTTATGCTACAAATTAAGAGTTACTATAAACTCTTTATTAGGTTATTTGGATATTACAGCACATGAACCAAGGCTAAAGTTCATGCTCTTCAAAAGAAATTATTGGCAATCAAGATGTGCTATTTAAGAAATTACATTTCTCTCATTTCTGAAACAGACTAAAACCAGAGCTTTCATTAGGTTTCTTCTTTTTTTTAGCATTGCTAAAGCTTGTGGCATATGTAGAAGTGACAAACGGTGTATGAACATGCAGCAAGTTTCTTCTGCTGCAGGGCAGGGTATTTTATAGTACACATTTTAATTTTTTGAGTCTTACTTTAGATATTTGATGACTTTGTAGGGTACTGTCTGCATTTTATGTCTTTATCCAACTTAGGGATCCACATTTTGCATTTTTAGTAAAACTGCTCTTCAAAATATCCCATATATCATCATCAGAAAACACAAACGTACAAAAAAGTGCTCCTTTATCTGGTGGATCATATTTCTTTCAGAAAAAAATGAGAAACATTTTGGAATAGCATTTGTGTTTGATTTGTGATTCTTCTAGAAAGGTTAGAATTCATTTTCAGGGCTCATAGGGTTCTGAAAGGAAATGATTCTTCAAGTTCCTCTAAAACTAATGTAGTTGTGGAATTCTGAAGTTTGATTGCAGTCCTACTATTATGTGGATTAGTCATCAATACGTTGTAGTAATATTACTCTAAGTGTTGAAAGGCTGAATATTTTAAATTTTAATACAGCTTCTTACTTCATGTCCATGCTAACTGACAGAACTGATGCTGCCTGAGAGAGTTTTTCTTCAAACTAATTTTCCCCTGCCCCTTGAAACTTCTGTAGCAGTGGCTACGGGCAAGAGCCCCATCCCAGACCAACTGGGGCACTTGCCCTATAACCGCTGGGATGTTCTGCATGTTCCTCTCCCAGGGATGTGTCCCTGTAGCTGTGTGTGAGCACCTCAGCCAGGCTTTGGAACCTGGCCTTCCCTCCCTGCTCCGCTGCTTTCTAAATCAAACACACATTCTCTCCACAGTCACCTCAAATTGGTGCTTCCACATGCCCCTGACAGGTTGGATGAGTCTCCTAAAACTGAACTCTCCGTTAAATGATGGAAAGTACTCCTGATGGAAGAACCATCTCGGGAAACAAAAGACAACAAAAGAACAAGTAACAGCAGCATGATTCCTCAACTATTAAAACTGCTGTGCAGAGAAGTAGTATTTGAAATGCTATTACTGGTTTGAAGGGAAATGTGATCTCCTAGTGTTAGGGACAACTCATTAAAGAAGTCTTTGAGACAAGTATGTTATTTTTTTCATCAAGATTTCCCTAATGATGGGTTTCTAACAGTTGATGCAGCTCAGCAGCTGTTCTAAGATTTGTGAAGTTTGATACCTTTATAATTTTTCTCCTCAAGTTTCATTGGTAGGTTGTGTCTTTCAGAGCTAAATATAGGCTGTAAAGATGTTATTACTAAGTCGAAGGAACACATTCCAGAAAATTTTAAGTGAAGACAAACTTATGTAGCACTTGTAGACTTGCATTACCAAGTGTTTAAAGAAAAAGTATTTAACAAATGGATGTTCTTAGATTATTTCAATAATATTTTTATGAGTTTTTTTCCTAGTGTCATCTGTTTGGTGGGGTTTTCTAATGGTATAATAAACTTTTTCTGAGTGACTAGGCTCTTGTTTGAATTCTCCTCTTTAAAAGGTTCAGTAATTTCATTCTCATTATTCTTTTGTTGAAGATTCATGGACAGAAGCTCATCTCTCTCTATTTAGATTTAATTCATGTTCCTATGTTGACATATAATAAGTTCATCAAAAGGTAAATTATTGTTTAGATTGAGACCTTTATGGGCATTAATCTGTTTGAGAAAAATGCATTAATATCCTTCAAAACCCTTGAATTATTTCACTTTGACCTCTCTGTGGACACCTCTGACAGATTTTAATTGCATTCTGCCGATGATATATTTTGGTGGTCTATCACTGAATACTTAAGATAAATTTAGATTAAGGTGGCTACACACCAAAAAGGCTTTGAGTACTCTGTGAGGATTCAGTGGATGTAATTAAACAACTTCATGATTTAGAACTGGGGAAGGTGTATTACTAGTGCAATGCAAGCATTCTCCTTTTTTGGTCAAGTGGACCTATTTAGAGTTGCAGAGACAATACCATTCATTTGAGAAAATATTTCAAGTAACACTGAACATTAAGAGAGAGGTTTGACAGAAATTGGGGGGTTACAATGTTATTTCTATCTGTACTTTCTAATTTGTAATGCATTTCCTGGCAATTCTTTTTCTCATTATAAAAACAAAACAACAAACAGAAAAGGGTACATCCACCTTAGTTTTGCTACTTAATGGCTTGCTGAGGAACTGTTTTAGCTTATAGTAAGCTGCAGCAAGCTTGAGATATAGGCAGTAATGACTGAATGGTGTTACCTGTGCTGTCAGGAGAAGGTAACTTTAGATAAGGATTATTATCCTCAGAAATGGTATTTACCCCTCTGTGTTGCTGGCTTATGGAATTGGAATCCCCTAAGTGCATTCCATGTTTAGCTGACCACCTTGCCCCTGAACATGCTGACTCTTTTCCCTGCTTTCTTGTCTTCTATGATACATCAGTTTGACAGATTATTCAGCTATTTTCACACTTTATACAAAGAATAGTTGAAATTAAAATCAGTTTTTTCCCTAGGATTAAGTATTTCCATGTAAAATGACTGTGATATATTGAGGAATTGATGAAAAACAAAGCAAAACGAGCCCTTCTTTATTAAAGTATTTCTGTATTCTGTATTGCCATTTGAGGTTTACAGTATTATATCTTGGCTCATAACTTAGTGTGAAACAAAGCATTTAACACTTTTATATTTGTCCTTATGATAGTACTCTATTCTGAATTCTAGGGGGTTTTTCATGATTAGAACATGAAACATTTTAAAAGATGTCTCCCCTAATCCTGGTATATGTCACAGAACAAAGATTATTTATTCATTTTCATTAGCTTTTCAGTCAAAGAAAGACATAAGCTATCTCTTTTCTTTGATTACATTTTTGAAATTTCAACATTTTACTGTAACCCAAATTATTTTCAACTGATTTTCAGCTAATTTTTAAAACATCATATGTAAATACGCAAAATGTGGGGTTTTTTCTACTCTTGCTGTTCATGTATTTAAAAAATAAAAGTCAGAAACATTGAATGAAGTAGGACTGTAGGATTCTTGAAAATGCAAGAAATTTGAGCAGAAGAATGCTCTGTGGAGGATGAAGTTCCATGTCAAATACTTCCAATACACCCTGGCAGCTTGTGTGCAAGCTCCTGTTGTAAAATTTTTAAGTTATTCTCTTTCTGTAGAAGTTTATACGATGATAAACTCAGAGAGTTATTTAGCTTGGCTACAAAGATTTTTAATGACTGAAACTTGGTATGCCATTTTACTTCCCAAGAATTAATCAGTTTCCATGAAAACATGTTGTTTAAATTAATCCAAACTCATTAGCACTACAGAGATGGATACTCAGTAAAAAGCCTCCATTAATTAGCACTGCATCCTGTAATATGCCTACAGCTCATGACCATTTCCTTGAATTTGTGCAGTGTGTGACCCTTTGCATCTGATATTCATCTACAGCAGAACGATAGCCCATGTTTTGGGTTTAGAACAGCGAGCGTATGTTATAATGAGTGGCACGTTACTCTCTTTTTCCCAATGAATTCCAAAGCCATAAACAAGATTTCTCATATACCTCATTTTGAATTCAGAGCTCAATGCAGGTTTTTCATTTTGTTTTGACAATAGGCATAGCAATAATAAATTTTGTTTCTTCAGCTTTTAAGTTTATGGAAATTTTGCTCTTTGTCTTTTCAGTAGCTAAAGAGTATTTGTGCAGGGTACAGCACTGACCCTTCTAGTGGAGGGTCGAATATTCTCTGCCTGCTCGTAGTGCCAGGACAACATGAGCATATCAATATTTCACAGAGTGTATTTGTGAGGCGTAGAGTGGAGAACAATAATTCCACACTTCAGGAACCTGCATTTCTATATGCTGCATACAGGGGTGCAGAACAAAACTCATGCCTTGTCTGTGTTTTCTGAAATTGCCTTCTTTTGTGTTTAAGTCTCTTTTTGCAAATCTGTTCCCTATAGTCACCCAGTCCTTTATGCTTTATTATCTTAATGCATGTACCATTGCCTCTCATTGAACTTGCTCCTTGAATAATGTTATTGGTTCCTCAAAGAACTAATTAGCATCAGGCAATTATGTCCCTGATCATTAATACACCTAAGACTTTTATTCTGTTAACTCAGGCAGTAGATGTCCACTGTCTCTGAAAACCAACTGAATTCTTGTAGGATGTCTGTCTGTGGAATGGCAAATTTTAGTTTTATCTCTTTTTAGCTGCCAAGTATAATGATTAAGTGGATTTATTTCTTTTCATTCTTTCATTTGTGCAAGAGCTAACCTTCAAAACAGGCCATTGTATGTAACACACATGCCTGGAAATAGGAGGGTCACACGCAGGTGACCAACAGAAAAAGCACAGACCTCTCTCTTAAAGAACAACTTCCTCAACCTGAAAAATAGGACCAACTCATGAAATTCAACTATGTGCTTTTCCCTCCATTTTTTAAAAAATCTTTTCCTCCCCTTTCTCTTCAAACTGGCTACAACCCCCAATTTATCATCATGATGTATGGTATCATTAATCCTTCTTGAAAGCAAGATGCATAATGCTGCAGTGTTGGCACTGAGCAAACTTCAGCAGCCTGACTGTCTTCACGCCCCTTTGAGTCTCTCTTGTTCTAGCAGAATGAAACTGGACTCATAATAAGTTTAGCTATCATGCTGTTTGCAGCAGCAAGTGACCTATTATCCTGTTCCCTTTCCTTCCCCTCCTTCCTCTCCCCTTTGCTAACGCACCACAGCTACAAAACGAGTGAGACAGGGCTGCTGGTTTATGCTCTAGCAGAGAGCTGTTAGGAACAGAGGGCCCTATAGGGGTAGAATGACCTCTTTTGTAAGCAAGGACAAGAGTTTGCTTTGTGGGAGAGAGAAACCTTTTATGCTTTCTTTGGTATTTAATGATTAGTTGGCTCTATCTGCTGCATGCTTTTTATTGGGAACTCTCAAACTTTTTTTTTTTAAATGCCATAGGAAGAAGGAATAATTTAAACGAAGCTTTTAGTACTGTTACAAGCTTTTTTATTCCTTGTTTCGAAAAACTCCTTCTATAAAAATACTTTGCTTATCAATATAGTAGGAGAATTGAGCAAAATAAAATATGATACAAATTATAGAACTGCTAAACCTTTCAAAAGTCACAGGTAGTGAACTTCCTTTGTAAATGCCTTGATGGCAAAACATTTTGTGCAAAAGGGAGCAGTTCTGATTTTGAGACTTCTATGTGATGGATTGAGATAAATAAGCAAATTCAGTGAACCCATATTCTAAATAATTTCATCAGTTTCATTCCTCGGATGCATGCCTTTGGAAAAGTAAAATTTTGGATAAATGCATTTGCAGCTTCCACTTTCTTAACTACAGAAGATAAAATGGAAAGCCGCTGTTAGTCATGTGGCTATTCGGTTCATCTATCAGACTTCACATCTAAATATAAAGCAGATGGTAGAGGATTATTACCTAAAACTTGGTGTTACTAAGGAGTAGGTGGGTAGCTGGGCCAGAACTCTTAGTTTCAGTATGGAGTTGTTCTTGTAAAATCTCCAAAGTAACCCTAAAAATTGTTGTGAAAGGTGGTGGCAGAAGCATCTGCATATGTTGTATGAGGCTTTTTAACTTGTGCAAAACCACAGTGTTTTGTTATTCTAACTTACAAGTAATTAAGAAAAGTTCTTGTTCCTAATGCTTGTTATTTTTTTACTATGGTTCAGCTCTGATTAGATTTCATAAATTACATAAAATAACACAAAAATATGGATGCATTTTGGGGGGGAAAAAATCTATAAAACATAAATTTAAAAAAATTTATTAGCACATTTTTATTGAAGTAGAACCAAGCTGTTCCCTGGATTCTTTTGCATTGTGCTTGATAAGGTATTTCTTCAGCTCTTTTCCATCAAAGTTCATTTAAGCTCTGATTGCAACTTAGTATGTAAGTGAGAGAGAGAATAGGTTTTACTTTGTGAAAATATAACTTAATCTAACCAAAATCCAAAATATGTTTCACACTTTTGAAAAAGCAGTTGCTGGAAGAGTTAAGGGGGCCCAAGGTGCAATTAATTTCTCTATTTTGCAGTTTGTGAATGTAACCCAAACTTTTTTGCATTAGTTTGCAGGATCAGGAATTCATTGTAAGTTTCTGTGTCACGTCCATAGTAAATGATCCTTTAAATCAAGTTCCTGTTATGGCTTCATAGGGTCTGAGGATTTCATACCATGAATATATACTAATGTATAGCATTTTTATATAAATACATGAGAACTTTAATCATTTGTTAGTGTAAACATTTACTGAAGTATGTCAGCAAGGAGAAAGAAAAAATGTCTTCAATTTCGTTGCTAAGTGTGGTAGACAACACAGCCAAACAGAATCTTCCAAAGTGAAACTTTTCAATGTTCTACTTTTAAAATAACACGTTATTCCTACATAGGTGGAATGATTTCAGTCAGTATAACTTGGTCTGTATGTCACTTCATATTAGTTTCCAAACATTTGTTCTCAAAAATATGTAGATCATAAAAGTTACTGTGTTCATTTCCTAAGCACTCTAATGTATGTGTCATCCTGTGGGTAGTAGAAACCACAGCTGCTTTAAAGGCTGGTACTGAACTAAGCACTTGCAAAACACAGCTCTAGTTTTTGTAACTGCAGACTGACATCCAGAAGTAATAGAAATAATCCTGCAGTGAGAGGCATCCAAGTGTGCTGAGAGTGCTGGCTGATGTCATTATGAGGCTGTTGTCTCTCATCATTCAAAGGACATGACAACCAGGGGAGATTCCTCATGACTGGAAGAAGGGGGAATGTCACCTCGCCCTCCAGAAAGAGCAAGAAGGGGGAACTGGGGAACAACAGGGCACTTGAACCTCACTCTGTATGGGGCCAACACTCCTAGAAGCCACGTCCTGGCACAGGAAGGACAAGAGGGTGCTTGGGAACCTCTGGCATAGGATTACCAACAGCAAACCATGTGACGGTCCTGAGTGACTTTTCAGATGGGATGTCTGGTTTTGTGGAGGAAAGTAGTGGAGTCATAGTGTTTGGGGGTGGGTTGGTTTGGGGTTTTTTGGGGGGTAGGATTTTTTTTTCTTTTTTTTTTTTTTTTTTGGGGTTTTGGGGATTTTTTTATTCTCTTCGGGGGTTTTCTGTTCTGTTTTGGTGTGGTTTGTTTGGTTTTGTTTACCTTAAATTTGTCTATGACTTCAGTGTAGTCTCCCATAATGTTCTTAGAGTAGTGAGATATAGACTGGATTAGTAGGTGGTGAGAGGGTAAAGGAATTTATTGGTCTGTCAGGTTCCCAGAGTAGCAGTCCATGGTGTAAGGTCTAGCTGGCAGTTACTAAGGGTGTTTTGCAGAAATTGATACTGGAGCCAGTATTTCATGTCTTTCATAACAAGGTGGACAGTGAGATTGAGTGCATTTTGAGGAATCTGGGAGCTGATACTCAAGTTAGGGGAGTACCTGACTGGCTGGATGGTGCAGCTGATATTGCAAGGGACCTCAACTGCCTGGAGAAATGGACTTACTGTAACTTCATGAGGTTCAACAAAGGCTGGTAAAATGTCCCAAATCTAGGGTGAAACAACACCATGCTGCAGTATGGATGTGGAGAGCTGACTGTCCGGGAAGCAGCTTTGCAGCCTTTGGAGTTCCCCTGGGAAAGCTGGTGCACGTGAGTCAGCAGTGGAACCCCTCTGCAATTGCCAGCTGTGCCTCAGCTGCTGTTGGAGAGTGCAGCCACAGGCCCCAGGGAGTGACTGGTGCCTTGGACTTGGCAATCGTGAGACGTCACAGAGAGAATGCTCTGTCCATTCTTGGGTGCCTCAGGACAAGGCTGACACACTGCAGCAGTTCAGCAGAGGGACATTGAAATGATCAGGGGGATGGAGCACATAAGAGACAAGAAATGGATTTGTGGAGCTTTTGAAAAGAAAGCTAAGAGGAGTTATTATTGCTGTTTATAACTGCCTAATGGGACAGTATAGAGAAGACAGAGCCAGACTGTCTTGAAGTTAGACAGTCTTGCAGAGGTAGGATGATAGCTAACAGGACAAGCTGGAACACAGCAAATTGCAGTTAGGTGCAGGTAAAAATATTTTACCCTTAGGGTGGTCAAATACTGGAACAGATTACCCAAAGTGGCTGTGGTATTGCTGTCCCTGGCAATATTCAGAACACAATTGCAACTGTAGTAGGTCAGCCCACATTCATGATGTTGTTCAGATCTTGTTCTCCTGTTCGTGGCAAGCACTAAGAAAACAGGAGTGGACAAACGTCTTCCATGTCCTTAAGACTGTCCAGAAAGGTAAAAAAATAGGTCTTTTAGAAAGAGGAAATACTTTTGAGCATTAGTAAGGAGCCTCTAGAAATTTGGGCTGTGAGATAGGTTGTATGCAGTGCATCGTGAGCAGAACTGCAGCACTGTGTTTGTATGATACGGTGCTGAACCATTAAGCTGACCTGCACTTCACAAAATACAGAAAAAACATTGACCCTTTAGGTCATAGCCTGACAGCTTGCCTCTTTCACCAGCCCTGAACCTAGACCTGTCTTTTTTACCTCAATCCACTTTCTTCATCTGCTTGCCAGTTATCGTGCATTCTCTAATTGTGACAGTTTGGTGTGAGTTACTCTCTGAGCAACTCGTGTTAGTACAGGATTGTGTCCAGCTCCATTTGTTCTATCCTCCTGGAGCCTTGTGTATATACAGATGAAATAAGGATAAGGGTTTCTTGGTGAGCTGGAAATAAATCCTTCCAAACCCCTCGTAGCATCAATGAGTTGTTCCCAGTTTGATTTTCTCTTTCTGGAAGTCCCTGCAATGGGATGCTTCAGTGCTGATCCGTGTGGTTGAATTGTCTTAAGAGGACGCTTTGACTATGGCAAATCAATGCTTACAGAGTACTTCAGAATAACAGGAGGAAACTGATGCCTGCAAATCTCAGTTTCTGTTTAAACTTGCATTATGTCCAGATTGGTGCAGTGATATGCTCTATGCACAGATGTCTTCACAATTTCCCAGTTAAGGCACTGATTCAGCAAAGTAATCTAGCACGTACATATACACACATACACATCAAGTATGTAAATGGTGCCTGTAAAATCCATGCTGAATAAATACGGAGAAACTCAAATAATTGAAGAGAAAATAAAGTAGGCTAAACTTATTCTGAACAATGAATTTGGTGTTTTCTAAACCTTTCTCTTTGGCCATGATTTTTTGGTTTTAAATAATTCTAAGGTTGTTATCAGGAATGGTCAGATTGACCATCCTCAAGTCTGCAAGAGTTTCAGGCAAACATTTAAGTAAGGCCTCCCTTGGCAGATGGTCTTTCAGATTTCTGTGGTGCATTGGGAGAGCTATTTCTGTGGTCTGTACAGCACTGCAGGCTGCCATAAGAATTCACTGTTGGAGAAGGAATCACAAGGAGGTCAGGCAGTTATTGATAAGCATATGTGGGCTACTGAGAAGGTCAGAGTCAGGGGCCTCCCACTGAGGCAGCCTGCAGAGAATTGTGCTGTTGGAAAAGCCACTCCTGTTCACATTAAAGAATCTGCCAGGAAAGAGGAGAACAAGAAGGGGAGGAGAAGGGAAGAACAGGGAGATTGGGGGATTGAATTTCATTTGTACAAAGTCAGTTATCAAATATGAGAATTTCACTGGGATTGGTGTCCAATACTTAGCATCTTCAGATATTTTTGTAGATTAAAGTAAATTCATTTTTCTGATGGAGTAGACTTCCCTTCAGTTGAAAGGATGCTTGGTACTGCCAAAAACAGTGTTTACAATAGTGACGTGAAGATAAAGCAAAATAAAAATGTTAGAAGTTTTTTTATTAAAGAAATGAATAATTTCAAGTAGTCTCTTAAGCAGAAATGCACATATTTTGTAAAAGTGATAGCCGTAGGATTTCTAATCTTGTTTATCGCAAGGATTGTTTACCCCCCAAAAATGAAGTTAAAACCCACGTCAGATAATCTGCAATGAATATTCTTTATATTGAGACATGTGAGATGGAATAGGCTCAGAACTTTCTTCACTTGCTTGGAACCCATTATTTTTCCAACATTTTTCATTCTCAGTAATCTCCAGTTACAGCAGAGCAGAGATCAGAGGCCAGCTGTTAAGGTTTCTCTTTTGTGCTGGATAGTGATGGCAGAGTGAGAAATAAACCATGAGCTGTGACCAAAGGCAGACTTGTAATTACTTGGGTATAACGATAATTGGCCTTAATACTGTAACAAATGCTCTGAGTTTGCACATCTGAAGTCTGCTGTTTGGATCAATTTTCTTGTTTACAAAATCAGCTTGCCTTTATTAGCACCAAAATTGCCCAGTAACAGAGTGGTGAATGATTGAGTGAGGTTCGTTGCAAAAGAAAGGAAAAAAATTCTGTACATGATTAGGCAGTGGATTTAAATAGGTTCCTGTGGAGGGCTGGAGTTTGGAGGGGAACTGGGTGGAGTAAAAATAGGAAGTGTTGACTGACTTTATTAATACTGCTTGAGAGGTGTATTGTTTTCTCCTCTTACCTGGTGTAAGTTTAGGCTCCTAAACAGAGGATGCAAAGGACTGAAAAAAATGGCCTAAAATCAGTTGACACAAAACCTCTATCACAGACAGTTATGTACAAAGTTGATTTATCCTATTTATCCTACTTGTAAATATTTATCACTCACCGTAGCTTTCAGAATTTGAAGATCCATTTTGTCAACCTGAAATTGGGACGTGAACTTTTTCCTAAAACACAGGTGTTCTTCCCCCTCCCTACCACCCCCCTCCGTCCCCCCCATAATAAGACTACATCCTTGGATCTCTCAGCATGAATTATTCCCATTGCTTGTTGTTCAACACCCTGATCGGAGAGCAGATGAGACAGTTATTCCTGTTGTTGCTGATTTACTATTACAGCTGCTTCCTCTTCTTGTGATTTAATTTGAAGTTTCAGCCCACCAGGGGGCTAATGGTCCCCACCTATGCAGCTTTAAAAGCTCGCTGTTGTTTTCCACTGGAATGTTATTTCCATTCCTAGCAGGTGATTTATTTTTTTTCCTCAGTGTTCATCTGCTAACTGTGAGGCGGTATTCTGTTATCCGTTTTCATGAAAAAAAGAAAAAGGAAATCCTACCCAAACCCCATGCAACTCTTTACATTGAAAGCTTGCAAATGAGAATTACTCCATTGCAGTAGAAACTCAGCCAATCTGTAAGTTTTGTAGTGTTCTTATGGCCGTTGGAGACCCATATAAAGAAACATAAACCAAACAAAACAGGACTATATCATCATTAAAAATCCGTACACTTCTCTTCTTTTTAACATATAGTATATAAAATTCCCTTCTTTTTTTCATGTAGTTCAGGAAAATGTAGGGCAGGCAGCAAACCTTAGAGTATGCTTCATGGTGGGTACTGCCTGTGGTGAGATAAATTCTAAAAACATTAGCAAGTGCAGTGATATCCACTGTGTGATTGTGGACTGCAGGCAGATTCTGCATGGGGAGCTCAGTTTGAGTGTGACTACGAAATTGTGACTGCAAATGGTCAACCAAGGAGCTCTTAGTACTTCAGGAATGCTTTACACCAGACTTCTCTCAAGATCTGAATCTCCCTCACTAACCTATGCTTGAAGCAAAACTTAAGAAGTGATGAGTTTTACAGTTAAACTTTAATTTTTAAGCTTTCTTCATTCTAAGTTATAAATTACCTTGAAAACATTTCTGTACAAACAGGATTAACTTTGATGCTCGACATAACTTGCTCTCTGCCTTTATTGTTACAGTGTGAATTTAGGAGTAGCAGTCTTGAATTTACATTTTGTAAAAAGTTTAGTTTTCTAGGTTTATTGCTTTTTATGTGATTAAAGGCTGTGTATGTGCTTATGTTTTCCTCATCTGAGTATATATTTATAACATAAACATTTACATTTTATGATACATTCTCTGCTGGTCCAAAGAGTGCTTTGATGAATTATGCGCCTTCTAGCGTTTGGGTATTTCTTTTACCAGTTCATGATTGGTTTTAGAAGTTTAACTCTTCACTGAGTTAATGGTATGTTATCTTGCTAGGAATCACAGGTGTTTTCCTTACAGACACCCTGTTTTCAATGGCTTATTTCTTGCTTTGGGGTGGTAAGGAAGCAGAGAGGGATTGCATTGCAAAAAGGATGAAAGCTGGGCAGCCTGGCAGAAGTGGCTGTGTGAAACCTCAATGCTTTCAACTATTATTAAAGGGTGGTACAATCTTTCTCCTCTCTGAGTAGGAGGATATTACTACCAAATATCAGTGTTCAAGGTTGCTATTTACAATAGAAATCAAATGCACTACTTCTAAGGCTCTGATTGATGGAAAATGAAGCATTAACTGCCAGAAAACAGGTTTTCCTGTACTATCACTCTGTCATGCAGGTCACTAACCTTTTCAGTACAACCTTAATATTGCATTGCTAATTGTATAATTTAAAGAAAACAAGATTTTAATAGTTACTTCAGGAGGAGTGTTAATCATGGTGCTTTAGAGCTGGTTTTGCTCAGTAGAAGCTCACCAGTTAATAAGCTAACTACTGTAATAACCATTAGTGCAAACTCTGCTTGGGTGATGTCGCTTGCGGTGTTTAATGAATTAGGCTCAAAAAATAAAACACAGTACTAAACTTGTCTGACTTGCTGTCGAGGCAGCGCAGAATTAGTCATTGGCTGTGAATGTTAATCACTCCACAGCAATGATAGTTTACAGCATTGTTGTAGCACTCTTGTGCTCATAAAATGAACTTAATAACCCACTGCTACCCATGGGATAAGCCTTCCTTCTCCTTCCCTCCCCTTTGCAATTGAATACCCAGTCTGGCTGCATAATAGCCATGTAAAATACTGCATTTAAAAGAGTGAGCAGCTGTATGATAAAATAAACAGCTCTAAAACAGATTTGTTAATTATCTCTTTCTTTTATTCACAGAGGGTGTTTGTGAGATATGGCTGACCAGTGAAGACACAGGGGCTTATGGCAGAGACATTGGCACGGACCTCCCCACGCTGCTGTGGAAGCTGGTTGAAGTTATTCCTGAGGGAGCTATGCTGAGGCTTGGCATGACAAACCCTCCCTATATTTTAGAGCATCTGGAGGTAAGGAAGAAAAGGAATCATTTATATGCCAACACAGACATTCGTTGAGTGAGTCAGCATGGAACCTTGTGTGAAGTGTCTTTCATTTTAAGCAGTAGTTTAAAAAAATAATAGACTTAAAATACACTTACAAAATTAGACTAACGATGTTAAGCCATTGGCCTGACACAGCAAGTTATTGAAATAATGAGATACTCAAATAATTTTGGAATTACAATATTACTGGGATCTCTGACCTGTAGGACTCCATTGTAGTGATTGATGTTCATTTGTGTGTATGTCTAGTGTTTCCACTAACTAAAAGAAATGTCACTAGCAAGTGATAGACTACGGGATTGAAATTTTCTTCCCGCTGCACCTCAAACAAATATTTCCAGAACCACCATATGCTGGTCTCACTCAGTGATGCATTCATTATCCTATTTTTAGCGTGTTTAGCTCTTCCATGATAAGAAATAGAAATGTAAGTGTATATCCGTGTTTAAAATAAATGTAACAAAGCAGTTCAATGAAATTAGAAGTATGTAGCAATGTGAATTTGAAAGAGTATCCTATTCATGCAGAGGAAGAAGTGAGATGGATTCTGTCACCAAATGAATTTATTGAAATTCCTAGGAACTGTCCACAGAAAGAACATAACTGTAAAGAGGAGGAAAAAGGAGGGAAGGATGTAGTTGAAGGTAAATTTTGTAACCATGTGCATGTGTAATACCCAGATAAGTAGCTGGTAGCCATGCTGCTTTCCCAAAGATATTATAACATAAATAGTTGCAGTTGTGTTTTCCGAAGACATGAAGGACAGTATTTTCTCATCACAGTGCTATAACTGCACCTTTGCCTGTTGTTGAAGCATGTGGGCCAGAGAAATCTCATATTGGTAGGAATAAGCAGGTTTTCACTTCACCAGCTAAAGAACATGAACTGCAGAAACCTGCAAGAAACTTCCTGGGTTGTTATTTTATTCTTTGGTTTACCATACGCTTCACTAAGAGAGAGTCTTAACTCAGCGCACTGGATAGGAGCCTTTAGGAAGTGGAGTGTTTGTGTTTTTGAGAGCTTTGCATTGTGTCTCTCATACCTGTCACAAGCTTTTCTTATTTTTTTTTTTTTATTTTAACATTTTTCAGCATCTTGTACAAAAGCAAATCAAGCTTTTAGCAATTTTCACAGTTAGTGTCTTTGCTTTCATTTTTAATTCACATTATTAAAAGTGTTTTGGCACAGACTGCTGCTTTTGTCACTGCTGGTCATTGTATGAGTACTCTCAAAACTTAAAAAAAAAAAAAAGAAAAATCAGTTGCTGTAAATAACAAACTGCTCAGCTGAGATAAGGGGCACTCTTGATATAATCCGAGAAAAGTGGAAAGAATGTTGCTTTCCTTCAATCAGTAGCCATCATAGTAAGTGTGAGCATGTCACAAATCTGTAAATCTCTGATACCTAGTCTTCCTGTTTCTAAATTTTCCAGAAGGTGCTGTAGGTGGGACTTATTTTTTTATCTGACTCATATTTAGGAAAAATACTCTTATCTCTTTGAAAATGGATCTTTAGGTGTCATGGCAAAGAGAGAGGAATTAATGGAAGCCTGTTGAAAATGTGTCTTGAATGTTGCTGTGCAGAACGTGTGTTTGTGTGCACCAGCCTGTTTGTGCAGTAACATCTGCTATTGCTCATCCTCTTCAGTGCTCCATACAACTTCCAGTTTATATGATTTTTCTAAGGATTATTTAATCACATTTCTGTGTTTCATGTGTGACCAAGAATTTCTGCTCTTGAAATTTGGTGACATAATTTTGCTGATTTGTCAAACTAAATCTATAAAAATTTTTTTTGCCTTCTGCGCTTTTATCTAATCTCCTCTTCCAAGTTTACCTGACTTGTCTCTGAAGGATCACTGGGGAATGTAAGCAGTCTTTTCACCAAACAAAATAAACGTTTTATGGACAATATGCTTTTAGCTTTCTAGTTGAAGAAAGGTTAAAACTGTAATTTGTTTAAAAAACTCAAATTAATTGAGAAGATGATTAACCCTCATGTCAGTTGATTAGGATGAAATCCAGATGTAGATCTGTTATCTCCTAAGAAATGTACAAAGATGTGTTACTCGTTGCAAGCATCTTTCATTAATTGTTTTAAAAGGTGCTTCATTTTATTAATTTATTTTGTTAGAAACATCTGTCTAATTAGGATGTTGTTTGGCTTTTTGTGAAAAAATTTTACCTGGGAAAATGTACTAATCTTGTGTCGTTTTTGTATGCAATGAAAAGGACGAAGTCATTCCAATCATGTATCTTTTTAAAAAATCAGACATTTTTGGCAGTTGCATACAGCTGAAGATGTGCAACTGCTCAGCAAGGGTTTATTTCACATTAGAAATGATATGTGGCATAAAGCAACAGTAGTCATCTAAATGTAGAAACTAATTTTGAGATCTGGACAGGGCTTACCTAGAGGCTCAGCCTAAAAGCAATTATTTTGATTCACTTACTTTTTTTCTGTATTTATTGGAGTTTACCTGCAGGTGAGAGTGTTTCATCTGTATCTGGGAATCAGTTTCTTAGTCTCCACTAAGGAGTAGAAGCCAACAGCTCTGCTGTTCCACTGATGGAGACCAGCACAAGGAGAGGAGGAGGAGGAGGAAGACAACTTCCCTTGGGTCAGGAGTGGTGGGATTAGAGCAGAGGAGGGGGCAAAGGAAAGCTGTGAGCACTTGTAATGAGCATTAAGGCACTCGTGCTGAAAGGCTGGGTGGGTCTGGGGGCCTGGGCCAGTGGCCATCCAAACTCAAGTTTGTTTAAGGTACGGAGTCAGTTTAAGTTTTCATATGATTTAAAATAGCATAACCAGTGCCTTCAGGTAGTTCTGTCAGATAAATGCCATTCTGTACTTGAACATGTTTGTAATTTCACAGGATACTGTTAATCTCATGAAAATCCTTACTGTGCTTGTGCTGCATGGTTTCACAATTTAGTACTTTAGTTTTTTGTTCAGTAAATATGGTGGTAGTAGTGCCTTGTGTAGCATGGACATTCTTGGGATGAGAAGCAACCATGTGTTTTCAAATTGTATCTGCATTCATCTGGGCCTTGTCTAAAAAGAAAGATGTTTGGAACCATACAGTGCTTTATTGTCATGCAAAATATGTAACACTTCTTGACATGCTGGATACTGACCTAAGTCATTACAAAAAGAGCATTTATCAAAATTATTCAGGGTATAATCTAAAATACTAGATTTTTTTGTCTGCTCTTTTCTTTAGCCAGAGATGATGTCTGTGCTTACATTAGTGCATAGTATGAAGTATCAGGAGCAGATGAGGAAATCACAGAATTTTGTAGCAAAGCCACTATATCTAAATTTATCTGCATTTTGGAGGCTTTACTTTAAAATAAATTTAATTCTCTTAATCAAAATTTCCCACTACCGATGATCCAAAGCTGTTTCAAAGACATACCGTTGGTTTGAATCCCTCTGTTCCCACCAAGGGCTTGGAGTATATTCACTGTGAACGTGGAGTATGGCTACTGCTCTGATTTCCGTGGAAGTGAGTTTAGTTTGCCCACTGCAAAGTTCACCCCAGGCTGAGCAAACCAATGGCTGTGAAGGGAGCATGGGAAACTGCACTTTAAAATTTCACTGCTGCTTTCAGTGGGCACATTAAAGTGAACACAGCAAATCCTGGCAGGACTTCTCCATCATGAGGTTTGTTGGTATGACAGAGAGGATTATTTGGTGTGTTTAAAGAAACTGAAGGACCAGAGACTCCAACTCTTGGTCATGGTACTAAGACTGAGAAGGTAGCTGGAGTTTGTGGTTTACCTGCAGGAGACATCTTCAGTTTTCCTCTCAGAGAAAACCTGGCCAAGCAATGGAAGTAGCATTCTGTTTTCCAAAGTGCTCTCGCAGTCTTAGCAATCTGTTTGAATGGATACATCATGAAGCATATAGCTTGCTTATTTGAAGATTGATCTCAAACTGAGATTTTGAGAGATGCCCTTGCCCAGTGTCAGTCCTATCTTAGTATGTTGATGTAGCATGACATTGAGGAAAACATGGGATTTTATCTACATGGAAGAAAATTTTAATAAACATGCATGAGCAACTATGGCCAGGGAAAAATAATTTGCCTCAGAATTTATTTTTGTTTTATATAATGTGAAGGAGGAGGTTAGTGTTAGAGTCCATTATATAGTCCTAGAAAAACCTGGAAGGAGTGCACGTGTGGTTACCCTCTGTGTTCTTGCCCATGTGTCTTTGCACAGAGCTGCCGCTCTAATTACACACACTGCCAGATGTCAAAGATTGTATCACCCCGTGGTATCAACATGTAGCAAAAGTACGTAAGGAATACACCCTGCTTCAGAGGTAACCTCCAGGCATTTTTTTCCCAGTCATTTTATGAAACTACTCGTTAGTGCTCTGGTGAGACAGTGTTTAACATCCAGTGACTGATGGAGCGGGAGGGTTGGGAAAAATCCATTAAAACAATAGTAGTCGATAAACGATGAATAGGAATTAGTCTGAAAAGGGAAAAACAAGGCAAAATGTATAGCAGCTTAAAATTAATTAATGTTCATGGCATAGTGTTAGATACTAATTTTGCCTTGATTATATTTCACTTTTCCTTAGGTTTAAACTTAATTTTCTTTTTAAGTATCTGGGGCTCTGTCCAAATCACAAGGGACTCTAGATCATCCAGACTGGAAAAGGGCGGGGACTCACATCTCAGCCTTATCTTGCATCCTTTGTGGATTTAACATAATCCCAGAGTTGTCTGGGATTTTAGTACGGCACTTTTTGTGAGTGATGGGATGCTTCCAAATCTGTATAAAGGAGGCAGTTCACACCTGCCATTCCCGTAAGTGCTTAATTTCACATGACTAGATGAGTAGTCGTCTTTGTCACCTGTCAAAATGAGTCTGTCTCAAACCATACTATATGCCATCTGTGGGCTGTATCTCCGTTATTAATTCAGGACATTTGAGTGATACACCAGCCATTGAGATGGAGTCTGCATGGCAGCAGAGTCTTTAAATGCAGAAGGTGTGCCAAGTGTACCACAAGTCGCAGTAGTATTTCTTTGCTCTTTTGCTTTGATTTTTCGTGTCAGCTCGGTGTTTATGTTCCTTAACCTCATTGAAGCTGATACCCTACAGATGGCTCCCTCAAACGTGCCCTGACACAGCACATAGGAAATTATTACAGTATTACAGTAAAATTACTAATTCACTTTTCTTTTTTCTTTGTTGTCCTTTTTTTCCCCTGAGTGCACCAAGCGTTTTGGAGCGTTGTGCATAAGCTCAAGTTTTGAATAACCTAGAGTGTAAGCTGATTTGAAATGTGTTTAAAAGGGAATAATATGCACACATTCCTCAATGGCAAATAAAAGGGCAGCATAATTTCAAGAATTAAAAGGACTTTAGGGCATGTATTTGCTTTGTTTCTAGTATTATTTTTTTGTCATTTTCATAGACTGCTGCTTCTGAAAGTGCCAATTAAAATCTGTTGATTTGACCAGAAAAAATGAAAACTGCAGCATACATTTAAATAAATGAATAGTTAAGCCCCTGACTTCTTATTACTGTGAGTTTTGTAGTGTTTTGTACTCGGTGGACCATGCAACTTTTTCTTGCTGTAATTACAAAGTTGTCTCTATGCAAACTGTGTCTGTTTTGCTAGCAGCATGATTGAAAGGAACCTCAGGTACTGAAGGGAGGAGGACAGGGCAATTGCCCCCATCCTTCTGAAAAAAAAAAGTGGGGTATGAAGGGGTGTTTACTGTTTCCTTTGGCATTATATCAAATGCTCATTTGTCCTATGGAAGCTGTATGTGCATCTTTGCTTGCTCTGTGTATTCCTGCTTTTTATTTTTTGGTACTAAAATAGTCTGTCTCTCCTGTTGTTCCTCTCAAAGCGTTCTTTGTCTTTGGAGTTTTCAAATATAGCACATTTCCTTGAAATTACTCCTTAAGACGTGGTGTCATGGGAACATGAGCTCACCTGAGAGTCAATGTATTTTTTTGTATTGTGGGGTTAGGAAATGGATGAATCTCTGCTGTGCTTTGGGATACATTTTGTTACACCATTTTCTCTAATCTAGAATTTTAACATCTCAGACACAACAGATCCTAACATCTGTAAATGCCTGGTGACATGTTCGTTTCCAGCTGGTAGAATATGATTTGGCTTAATAAATGTCAAAATAAGAACCCATTTCACTCTTCCGGAAGGTTTTACACTGTATCTGTGAATTTTGGGTTCTCTCAAAAGCCTTAACAAATTGGGAACTTTGAACAATAAAAGTTTCCTTGCAGACAATGTGGAAGGGAGTATTTGTGTTGTTGGCAATGAAGCTCCTGTCCTTTATAACACTAGTAGAAAAAACACTTTGAGATACATAAAGCACTGGCTTTGTTTATGCAAAATTCAGTTTTCCATCAAGACAGAATATTTTATGCATGCATCTAGTGCTCTTCTATATTTAATAATCTGTGAATAAAAATTGGTATTGCAAAAAGGGGTTAACATTAAGTAGCACACTGCTTGACCAGTTAAATCTGTGCATATTAGCGGTACCTTAATTATGATTTGCTCATACGAATGTTTCTCTTGCTCGTTAGATTGCCCAAGAACGAAGAGTATTTAAATGCAGACAGATCCACACTTAATCTTGTGCTGAGTGTCAGGCTGTCTGTCAATTACTTACAATACTGTGTCATCCCAGCAGTCCTTTGGAGCTGGAGCTTACTTCTGGTGAATTACTAGCAGAAAATAAATATCACCATTAACTGAGCAATATGTTCAAGGAAAGGGTATGCATATATGGGATACTGCATTTTTGCTAAATAAAAGTAGGTTTTTTATCAGTTGCCATGCGCTTCAAGGCATTGAGGTAGAAGCTATTGTCAAATGTAGAGCCTGCATAACAAACTGTGCCATCTTCTTTTAATATTTCTGCCTTCATTGTTAAACAAATAACATCTCACTTTCCTAGTTATTTATATTATAATAAGTAAAGTTCTACCGACTACTCTCCATGCTGTTTCAAAAGCTTCTATTTAGTTTAGATGCATAAACCCTTTTGTTTTCTTTGATAGATGAGCTGTCACATTCGCTGTGCTTTGCAGCATCATCTACATAATCTTCAGTAAGAGTGCTTGCCTCGTTAGGCTTTGGCGTTTGTTTAAAAAAAGGTTGATTTTCTTGAGGTGAAGATTGTCTTTAAATATGAGAAAAATAAAATACATTGTGTTCTAGAAACTTTAATAAAACTGCACAATAATAGTGGCTTTGGGTTGTTGTACCACTGTTAATTGAGGAAAAGATGTAAAATATCTTCTCATTCTTTGAATTCAATTGGTTTAGATCTGTTAAATGTGCAGTACTACTGAAGAATGTAAATTCTATGATATCAATCTCGTCATTATGATTTGGGATATTTTTATTCTGTTTTACTATGAAATTTAGGTCAGTTCACAAAAGAAAGTGATAGTATTTGCCTGAAGGTTTAAGTTTTGATTAAAACCTTCCCCTATTTTCCTTCCACTGGAACCTGCTAAAGCAGTTGTTATTTTAGATATCGTACTTGCTTGTTTGAAATGAAGGGAAATAATAGAGAGGCTTCCTGGCACTGCTCTGTCTCGGTACAGATGAACTCTGGAGGGGTGTGCAATTCATTCTATGACTTCCTTCTGAGCAGAAACCATCAATTCTTTTCTGTCCTATGGGATTCTCATTTTTGAGCTGGAGAACAAATTCATAGTATGGATGAAACTAGCGATCCATTTCACTCATTCAGCCTTCTGAAGACAAAAAAGGTAGTGTGACAATCCTACTTGCCTATTGTGTGTGCCTCTCTATGCTTTAATTAATTTCAAGGTTTTATTAGCATAAAGTATGATTGAGACAGAGAGTTATTTAAAGTAGCAGTGTGCTGTTACAATAAATCACCTTTTTAGGGACCTTCCCAATATGTATTTCTAATACATACTGCAAAAAGGAGTATTAATTTACTTCTGGAAAAAAAGATTTCATTTGAGGAGTGCTTAATGATGAGAAATTAGAGAGGACCATAGAGAAAATGAAAAAATATGTATTTTCTTGCATGTCAGAATTAATAATTTCACAAGGAATTAGTATTAGCTTTTTGGTTGGCTGGTTTTAAGTCATTAAACCATCGCTCTAGCCATTAATGAAATGTACACATTACCTTAAAGCGAATCAGTTTTTGGAACTGGACAAACAGCACTCTGAAGCTCCACGAAGTCTCTTTAGGATTGTAACATTGTCTACAGCAGCAACAATAACAGTTCTCATCTTTGAAAGCACTGAACCATTTTAGTGCTTGGTGCACAGAAATTAGTGTGATATTAATGCTGAAGGTGTCCCTGAATCAGCTGTGTTTTGGTGACGCAGAGGCTCAAATGTACTTGGGCTCATGGCTTGCTGCAGGCTGAGTAATAAGCAATCTACCCAATGTAGATGCTGATGCTCAACATTGTACCCAATGTACAGTCAGTCCTGCTTTAATATTGGAAGCAGATTGTGATAGGGATGCCAGCTTGCTTATTGTGAAGAATTTCCGGAACCAAGGTTTAAGATATTTGTACTGGGAGTTACTGGTTTTGTCAGAAAGTGTGAGTAAGTGGTACTGTGCAAGAAGTTTCTTTTTATTCTTGGGCATACCATGTGTAATCTTGGAATGAAACATTTATACCTGTTAACAGAGTAGGAGAATTCTTGGTATTTTTGTGTTTACAAATCAGGTACTTAGTGTATGTGGTGCTGTGTGTTTCCTTTGTGCACTGACTCATGGGAAGAGACGCGACAAACCTCAGCTTCAGCTGGGCTGTGAAATACAGTTACTGTATTGTGATACTATCTGAATATCACTTCTTGTGCTCATGTTTAATAAAAGAAGATGTGGCAAGCTTTTGAAGGCATGTTAGGTGGTTTTGGTATGGCATGGTTTAGTTTTTTAAGAGATTAGGCTTGATACGTAGCTGTGAGCAAGAAAAAGTTGCTTAGTTAGCTATGGTTTGTCTGTTTTCTGAGGCTGGAAGCAGCAGAGAGATCCCACACCTAGGAGAACAGCTGGGAACAGCTAGGACTGAGCATATGGCTCTCATGGCTAGTTTTCCTATCAGCAGATCACAGCTTGCAGTCTGGTTTATATCCACTTCGAAGGGTGGCCTGAGCTAATACCAGGTTTCTGTTTGGTAATGTAGAAGGCATTTTTCCCATATGACAAAACAGATTTTTGCCCTCCATCTGGCAACCTAGAGATTTGATTTTAAGGTTCAAATTACATTGGGTAGAATTGCATGGGCTTCTATCAGCTCCAGTGTGACCTGCCTTTATCCTAATGACAGGATAAAGACCTGAGCATGTCATGTCCTGTTACATGGGGTAGGGGTTGCCACTAAGCTTGCCCATCATGTGGCTTCTCCCCCAGTTAATACACAGATGAGGGAAAGGCATTGCCTTCCAACCAGTGTCCTCAGGGACATCCCACACGTTCTGAGGTTTTTACCGTCCCATTACTCACAGGGGCGGGAAGAGGGGGGAGAGTTCCCTGTTCATTAGTTTTAACAAAACTGCTACAGGCTTTTCAGACTGGATCATAACCGTGTCATCATTCCTGTGCCTGCATCACAAGATCACATCTGTTCCTGAGCTGCACTGCAGCAGAGGAATTTATAAAATGGGCCACAGACGCTTGATTTTCGTCCAGACCGTGCTGGTGGTGGCACCACTCGGCTTCTGAAAGACAACAGTCAGCAGACACCCCTTGTGACATATCCCAAACTAACATCTGCCACAAAGGGATGAAGTTTTGAGGGAGTGCCATTTTGTCATGTTTCCATATGGGAAAATGAGGGTTTTTTTGGGCTTCCCTGCTGGCAGAGGACAAAGTCCTTTTGCTAGGAAGCAAGCTATTCACATTATCGTGACTGAAACACGAGACAGAATTAGAATACTTGGATTTTTGCCTGCTTTAGGTAAGGGGAAAGAATCGCTGTCTGAACAGCTTGCTGGTACTGACATAAAGATGCACAGATATTGATGTTTATTGTCTCTACAATTTTCCAT
This sequence comes from Monarcha castaneiventris obscurior, assembly GCA_026261815.1. Classification (NCBI taxonomy): domain Eukaryota; kingdom Metazoa; phylum Chordata; class Aves; order Passeriformes; family Monarchidae; genus Monarcha; species Monarcha castaneiventris. Next base: position 5,211,975 of record JAMPIT010000059.1, on the reverse strand, counting down.
GGTTGCACATGGTGTCATGGCAAATAGGAGGTGTGATTTTCTGGTTAGGTGGTTAAATTTGTGTATTGTAATTGCTAGGATAAAATACACTGACTAGATAGAAATCTTTCTGGTAATGTGCCTTGTGCTCTAATGTACTCCAGCTGCTAAGAACTAGGAAAAAATATTTCCTATGGGATCAGTATCCTAAAGGATGTCTCACATACATTGTTATTTTCCATATGTAGATGATGCCTATTTTTGTAGAGTCAGGTTAAAACAAAATGTGCTGCTCTTTTAGTCCCTACATGAAATTTCTTTTTTTGTGTAGTGCATCCCTTCATTCATGGAGACATTATCAGATTCCAGGGAATAGTGAGAAGAGGCAATCAGCCGTTTCAGTCATGATGAAAGACAGAAAGTTTCTTTCACAGGGATATCGTTTCAAGACATTGTTAGTTTTTTGTTTTCAAGTGGAAATAAAATTCTATATTGTTTTTTCTTCTAACTGAAATATGTAACTATACCTAGTAATTCAAAGCACTTTAGAAAAAAAATATAAAAAACCAACAGGAAGCAGATGTTAAGCATAGAATGCTGAGACATGAAGAATGTTGAGACTGTGAAGTACAAATATGCATTAGCCCATGATGTCCTTCAAATACGCTTTGGGATATTAACTAATAGTTTTATTAAGTGATGAAATCTGGTATTCTGTGTGCAATCTGTGGTATGGGAAAATCTGTCAGCATTGACTGAGTGTGACTGACTGTTCAGTGCCGAGTAGCTGTAATTTAATCAAATCTATGTGGTAAAGAACTTCAGTGTTATTTTAGGGGTAGGGAGGATAAAAGGTAAGACTGGAGCAGTCTTACCTTAAAGCTACAGGTTAGAGTGTGCTGTTTCTATCTGAACAGTGCAAAGTTTGGAAGATTGATTTATCCAGATTTCTGATGCAATCATGCAAAGCTTTTGTTTAATTCATTATTGTGTTTCCTTCTGAATGGCTCACTCAGAGTTTCTGGTTATAAAAGGTAAATTTAAGACCACCAGCAGTACTTAAAAGTGAATGACAATGAAACAGTGGGTTATCAGGTATTCCTGTCTTGTGTTTGGTTTGTGTTAATAATTTGTGTTCTGCTAAATTCACAAAGTTAATCGTTACAAGCCTCAAGTACCTGCTGGGAAATCAGTTTATCAGTCGGACCTTTGATTCAAAGCACATGCAGTGCATTTTGTGTAGCTTTAGATATAGAAAGCAAGCAAGGAAAGGACTTCACAGTATAAAGAGCTCTTTGAAAGCTCCTCATCTCTAGGAGGAGCCTTGACTGTCCAGAACATCCCTGAAACCCACAACCACAGCAGCTAGGCTGTGTTAGTGTTCCCAGATGGGTTGTGTGTGTGTTGTATGTGAATTTCTGATACACATGACAAGTGATTTACTTTCTAAAGAATGCCAGGTCTTTCAATACAGAGTATCTTCCTGAACCAAAATGATGCAGTGGAATAGGCAATAATGGTTTTGAGCTTACAGTTGTAGCTTTTACTGTATGCGGGGACCTGTAGTGATAGTTGAAAAGTTCAGTTGATGAATGCCAGGCATTTTGTGTCCCATTAGTACAGAACCAAGAGTGATTACTTTAAATGGCAACAGTTGTGTTCCTAATCTTGAAAGATATCGACAACAATAATTGCAGAAAACATATGTTTTCTTTCTTTTACATGGGGGATAACTGGCAGAAGCAGTTCTGATTACTCTTGTTTAACACTGGCTGTTGGACACCATTGATTTAGTTCCTCTTACTGGAAGTGCAGTCACCAGCTCCCTCTTGGGCACAGCCCCCTGAAAGAGATCAATTGTGAGACCAGAAGGATTCTGCATGTTACTGTCAGATCAGCAGCTAGTGGCTTTGGGGTGGGGTGGTTTGGTTTTTTTAAGTCCTCTGGACAGGAAAACACTTTTGAGATTTTTAGAATTTGGTTTTCACTCTTCATACTTCACAGCAAAATTTTCATTCTTTAAGGTGAATATGAGAAATAAAACTGACATTTTCATATGACTAGAGAATTTCCACATTTGTGACTTCAAAAATCAAAACTTTGTGGTAAAACAAGGTTGGGGTTTTTTTAATGTAATGTTTCTATCCCAAACAAAGAAACACAGTGAATCTGTTTTGTTTTTTGTTCTGTCAGATGATCCTCAGCCTACAAAACCTGGAATAAAATAACACTTTCACATCTAGAAATTCTAATAAATGATTTATTACTTTCAAAAAGAATTCACAAAGTGATCTCATATTGAAGAGTCTGTTACTCAGAAGATGCAAAACTTGAGTTATTTTTAAAAACTTGGCAGATTCAGAAACGTGGTATGAAACATGACTTTCATTGGTTCTTAAATCATAAATCTGTTTTTGAAGATTGAATGAAGTACTTGGAACCAAGAGATAAGCAGAATAACAGGCTTTTGGTCCATAGCTTAAGTTTCAGCTCATACTTCCCATATTTTAGAAGCCTATTTGATTACTGATAAGCAGAAAAATCACAGATGACTACGAGGATGCTTCATATAAATTACATTTACAAGATTTTCAAAAGCTTAAAAATAAAAAAAGGAAGGTTTCTCAATTTTATGTACTTGTTCTGTACAATTCCATTTTTGAAAATATATTCTAGCTGAAAATCTACAATTATTAAGGGCATAGGTAAGTACAGTTCCATTTGAATTGGACACAAAATTTATGGGGATGTGTGGGAGACTTTTCTTTACTCTTTTTTCATTAAACCAGCTACCTCCGGCTTCCTCTGAGAGCCAGGTTCACTGCACACAGCCTTTCTGTGTTTCAAATTGTGTGCCATCCATTATCAGTATGGCCATAACTGTAATGTTGAGTTTACATACCTGAGATAGACTAGCTGTTGCCTTGAATAATGTAACCACTTCTCTTAGGCATTTATGTAATAGGATCTTAGAAAGAAACTTTCAAAACTGCGTCCAGAAGTGATTTGATAGAGTTTGGGTTTTGTACACCTATGTTTGTCAGATGAAACGTGAGTATCGAGAGAGCATTTTTTCTTCTTGTTCTAAAAATCAGTGCTTTTAAAAGCTGAGTTCCTGCAAGTGAAAAGGCATGAAGACGTCTGCCTTCTCTTTGAACAATCTGGGCCAGTCTTGTAGAAATACAGAGAGAAAATCTAGATGCGTGACTAATATTGCTGATTAATGATCTGGAAAGAGTTTGTGTATAGTTGCATCTTAAAAACTAAATATGGCAGCAGTATGTGTTGTCAGACAGAGTATCTGTGCCATCAGAGAAAACAGGAGAAACGGCCTGAGTGAGCCTGACTGGAGCATGCAGAATGCACTGGCAGAAGAGCAGGCAGTGCAGTGCTCAATCCCAGGCCATTTCCCATATGCCCACAGCACAGGGAGAAAGGGAAGACCCTATGTGAAGACCTGGTTGTTCATGGAATATGGTTCTTTATCCAAGTTCACTAATTTGTTGCAGGATAACAGTCTGGTTGTCTGGAGATGCTGGTTGGTCTCAACTTCTAAAAATACTTAAACTTTGTTGCTTGACTGTATGTCCTTAATTGTGTAAACAATAAAAATGAAAGAAATGGGACCACCATATTCTGTTCATTCTTTCACCTTGCCAAGCCTCAGCTGGGGGCTTGGTTTGGCTTTCATTAGGAGGTTCGTTTTTGCATTTTGCTATGACCTTTACTTCTTTTTTTCTTTCTGACTTTTTGCGCTTGATCAAATATATAACATCCTATGTCTCTTTCCAAGATGTCACTCGCTTTTTAAGCTGCCCCCTGATTAATTCTATTCATTTTGTAGCCAAGCACTTCTAATTTCTGTCCTCTTCTCTGAATTAACACAGGTAACATTTCAGACCAGTATTGGTGCAGGTTTGCAAATGATGAGGTGTACCTTAATTAGCAGCTGGCCAACTTTAGGGATGCTGCAATTGTAGACGTTCTCTTATTGGTATATGAGAAGTTACTTCACTCTGACAAGAAAGCTACTAACCCTTGCCATCTTCTGAAAACAGCCACTGTGTGAAACCACCAATTTTCACAATATTTTGTCTCTAAAATTTTCTTTTAAATGCGTAATCAATACTACATAGAGAGTGTGATCCCTATCTCAAAAGAAATTCCATTTCATTTCTTTCTTCTTATTTTCTCTTAAAAACAAAATTGCTTTCAGATATTTTCGCCCGTCCCTACTGTTTGAAACTGGGCTGCGGCAATTCAGTATTGTTTGGGTTTTAGAAGTATTGCTACTGATACTTACCCCATTTATTAATTTAAATGAGTTTTTTGTATTATTTTCATAATACTTTAAAGCTTCTTTTCCTTTTTCTGTTAATAACTCTTAGGAAATGGCGAAGATTCTCAGTCATCCAAGAGTATATGCTTTTCTGCACATACCAGTCCAGTCAGCCTCTGACAGTGTGCTCATGGACATGAAAAGAGAATATTGTGTGGCAGACTTCAAACAAGTAGTGGATTTCCTTAAAGAAAAGTAAGTCTATTAGTATTTGAAGAAATGGCAGTGTTGGGTTTGTTGCAATTTCAAGAACATGTGGCTGAAAACACAATTATTTGCAACTTCATAATTAAGGTATGAAAAAAAATGAGGTTCTTTAAGCTTTTCTTAAAAGCTCCTTTGAGTTTTCTGTAAGCCCCTTGATGTGGTTGGCTCCTTTGCTTGAGCTTTTATAAGCATCTTAAATCTCTGCATGACATGCTTTTAATTTGTCAATATATTCTTAATCTTTTTCAAATAATGCATTCTTAAATTTTTTTTTTTACATAAACTACTATATATAGATTGCTTGAAGTTGGAGTTACTGAAATTGTCTTTAATGTGGGTTTTGAGCATTGCACGCTTTGTGTACTAGAGATGATCCAGCTCCAGCAAACATAAATGGGTTGGGTTTGTGTTTGCTTGTTTGTTCTAATAAGTATTTTATGTCCTATGTCTTATGTAAATTTACATCAATATAATAATACTCTAATCTTGCTTAGGGGACTGATGAGTTCTAGATTAATTTCAAAATTATTTCCCTTAACAACAAAGCTAATTGTGAGAAATGAAAGAATGTATCATTAATGTATTTACTTACGCTGACACCCAGATGGAAGTTACATCCACCTGCAAAGCTTTTGTAACGACAAGTAGTAATTTCATATCCAAGGAAGGATTTTCTTAGCTTTTGAAAAGTTAATAGTGACATATTTTGGTGGATATTTCTGCACCGATTGTCCAGAAAATATGTGTCTGGAGAATAATTTCTGACACCTTGTTTGGGTACTTTCTCTCTTTCTGCTTCCTTTGTTTGTGTGCTCGTTCTATGATGTAAGGGCAGTGGCACTGTACCTTAGATTTCATTGTACTCTTAGATCGCATTAAAATACTGGTACATCAAATCAATCAAATTTTCATAATCATTTTCATAATCAGTTTTTTATTATAATTGAAAAATTCAGAAGTCTAGCTATGTAAAACACATCATCTACTAGCTGCATGGGAATTATAATATGTAAGAAAGAAAAGCAAACTGTGACACAATAGAATCTGTTTTGCAAACTGAATGTGTAATTTATAGGACATTCCTATGCATCTAGGACAACTGATGGAAATGGAGCTGCTTGTCTTCATACAGGTTGATTTGCATTAATTTTCCACCACAAACAATGCCCATGAATTCTTGGCACTAAATTTCATGTGACTGTGGATCAGTGTTAGTTTTTAATTAGCAGATGTATTGTATTCCCACGTATCTTAAGTGGAACTGTGTCAGTTTATGTCTTAGTTGACTTGAAGCTGATTCATTATTCTCTTCAGTAGTTTTAGCATTGGCAGCTATTATCATAACAGCAGCTGGATTTTCGATAACCTAGTATAGCTGGCACATGTTGGGGCATATGGGGATTTATTAAATCATTCAGCTCTTGCACACAGAAAAGAGTGAATTACTTAATACCCAAATTTAAAACAGCTGGTCACTGAGCATACAGTAATGTATGTCATACGTCTTTTTTCCAGGGCTTTTTTGTAGTGAACTTAACAAGGAAGAAAACTGGTTTGATGTCTTGATTTTAAAGAATAATAAACTCTATTTATCCTGCTTATTAAGAAACTACCAAATTATCTAGTAGTTCCTGTTAGAAAATAGTCTCCAGATATTAAGATGGAAAATTCTTTGTACCATATGGCAGCAGGATAAAGAAGCTATGTAAGGCAGAGAAAATGTTTTGGATATTTGAACATGTGCTCAGCTGTAAAATGAAAGGTTTTCTTCTTTGCACTTAGGAGCACAGACTCTTCATTTGTAGACTTTGCTCTTGTGACAGCAGCCGGCTATTACATTCCCATGTAGATATTCCCATAAAGATCTCAGCACGAAATTTGCCAGAACTTAACATGGCTGCAGACAACTCCAGAGCCTAGAGCCAGGACAGCTGAAATTAAATATGTGTTTAAACTACTTTAATAGCCAAAAGGAATTATTTCTATCTCCCATTTATCAAAAAGGTAAAATAAACCAAAAGTAGAACCCCCTATATCTCCTTTCTCTTGCTGGGGCCATAAAGTCATCTAGAAGCTTCCTACACAAAATGTACAAGGACTTATCAGTAGATTCCAAATGTCACCTTTGCCTCTAGAATGTGACATCTGCTCTGATAGTAACTTCACCAAATGTTTTAGTAAACCAATAATTATATAGGCTGACCTGCTGAAGACGTAAAGCCACACATCAAGGAATGTTACGGTTTTCATTTAAGTGTTTAATAAGCACATAAAAATTAAGTACAGCAAGTAAAAATGAAAGGAAAAAGGAAAAGAAACAGCAATGTCATAATTTTTGTTTTGGAACCCCAAAGATATACCAAGTGATTTCTGAATCTTTTTTTCAATCAGGCCAACAAAACACTCTGGGGATTTTTTCTCCAAGAAGAAAAAAATGCTTTGCCTTTCTCTGGAGAGCCATGAGTGACTGCAGAGTTATCTTCTTCAGAGTGGGGATTTATTTATATCCTACTGAGCACAGAATACCTTACAGAGAAGTTAGAGTTCTCCAAGAGTACTCCAGAGTATTCTCTTTATATTGAAACTCACTTTTTTAAAAGAATGGAGCATTCTTGACACTGTATCTGTGAAGTTAGAAATGTCAAGTTTTTCCTCTTTTTGAGGACTCTCTGCAGACATGAGGAATAGACATGAACTTTAAATATTAGTATTGATGTTCTAGTGCTGGCTTTTGATATGCATCTCCTTGTATTTCAGAGCCACTCTCCCCAGCCAGGTGACAACATTTTTGGTTTATTATAAAGATCAATAGCAAAATGCATAGAATATAAAACAAGGAAGGCAAATCCATTAGACTGTGAAAAACTGCAGTGCAGAAGGCTTATTTTATATTTTTTAATAGAAATTCCTTCTATCATATTTTGCACTTTTTCACACTGAAATGTCAGTAAATTTGAGTATTTAGGAAAATATTGTTGGGCAGTTGAAACATCAGTCTACATATATCTGGAGATCTAATACATGTATATATAGAGATAGATATAGATATATTTATGGAGAATTTATTTGTAAGCTGTTCCAGAGAGCAACAGCAGAAAGTGAGGATGTATTGATTAATGTAGAGGGTGTACACAGTCTGTAGGGACTAAGGGCTAGTGCCTGTTAGTCCCTGGGGACTAATACAGTAGTCTGCAGGCACTATTCACGAGACTGATTCCTGCATGAGGTATCAGTTTCAATGTGTTTGCAACTAAATACAGGACTTCTAGAAATTGCTGCTAAGTAAATTTAATCCAGAGACCAATTTAGTCTTATATCAGAAAGTCTTCATTTTGGTGTCATTATATCAAAATGTGAGTTGTTTTTCAAGTGATCTCAACTTTCAAGATTCAGCATAGATTATATTTCTGAAAGGTGGTGTTTGTGGTTGCAAAAAGAGCAAGACAGCTTTAATTATCTTGAAGTTTTGAAACTTAATCCCCTGAAATTTACTTTTGATGATAAAAGCAAACAATTGGAATATATTTTAGTTAAAGAAACCTGAGATCTGAATGTCATATTCTGTAATTGCTTGAATAATCAGCAATGTGAATATATACCCATTAAAAAGTCCTTAGACTGGTAATGTGTTTTCCAAATGTTGTTTGCTTTTGTTGCCCAGACTACATTCTCTCACCTTTTTGGTTTGTGAAATGATTACGATGTTCATCAAAGTTAATATTCATCTTCCCTATTACTGCTGCTTGATAAGAGAGTTGTAAACCCAAAATCAAGACAAATAAAAAAGTAGGGAAATTTAGAGCTAGACTGAAATACTATACCCTTCTGTCTTGGAGAACAGCGTAACGCTGAGGAAAAGCTGAGTTTGCCTCCCAGTTTTTGTTTGTGTTCTGAGATAGAAGCATAACATTAATTGTAGGTGGCTGCTGCTGTTCATTTGAGACTGTCTCATAATTCAGAGTGGAAACATTGGAGCTTTCCAATATCATCAGAAAGCCAACAAACTTGGGCTGCCAGAGGAGAAGCCACAGCTCTGTCAGGCAGAATGTTCCGGGGTTTCTTTTCAGTGGTTCTCCCTTTTCCATTAAAATCAGACCTACTTGAGGGCCTCTCCCAGCCTCCATTACTTTTAGTTGTAACCAAGCCTTGCTTTTTCAGCATATGTAGATACATAATTATATGCAGTTGGAAAAAGGCAGTAAAGGACATAAACTAGTAAATGTGTGCAGTGGAAAATAAATCACAAGCTTGGAAGGAAATTAATCACTCAAGTGCAAAGTCAAGAGCTAATTGCCCAGCCATTGCAGACAACTGCCTGATGTCCGAGGAAACTGGAGATATTGTCCAAATTGAGAGAAGGTGTTACGGAGTCCTTTTGGCACAGCTGGCTTCAGCGAGGCTCCCTACTTCCCTGTTGCTTTACCAGGAGTTAAACTGACAAATTTAGCTTCAGCAGCTTCCTTGGCCACTCTTAAGGGTTTGGGGAGGCTCAACAGTTACTGTCTTGTGTTTCTTCTGATCTGCCCTTACTTTGTCTCTTTTGTTGCAGTGGCAACCAGGTGGCATCTGCTTGGGCCTTAAGCTGCTTCAGGGTGGAATAGCATGGCTGGGAGCAAAGTGGACGCTGGTGCTTTCTCCTCCTAGTCACAGTAGTTTTTACAGCAATAGTTGTGTGTCTGAATGGAACTTTTCACAGTCCAGTATGTTTCAGTATGGCTGCTCTTGCCTTTCTGAACAATCTCAAGAGCTATAATATTTTTGCCAGGTTCCAGTCTTCCATTGTGACTTTGTTTTTATTCTTGGCATCATAAAAAGTACCATGAGGGCTTATGTGAACAATCAGCTGGTTATCATTGTCTCCTTCTGTATGCGTTGTGTGAGTGTCTTGCCATTCTGAAGTCTTTGACTTAAAAATTGTCTCTATTTTATAATAGCCAGTTTTGACTGAAATAATGAACAGGGAAGAAACATCTTCCCAAAAGCTTGTTTCTGAATACTATTATTTGGATGATCAAATTCCAAACACTGTAAACTTGTAACTGTAAATAATTTTGTTGTGAAAGATGTCCATATAGTAAGCTCCTAAATATTGCTAAGTTCACATGGGAAGATAAACAGCTAAATGAATCATCATCAAATTTGCAGCTGTTTCAGACAATCTGCAGCTTTAAAGCTATCCCAAGCCTTGTGGCAGTAGCATTGTCTTCATCACATTATCATGACACTTACTGAAACTAGAATTGGAAGGTAATGAGATTTTAAAATAACCCTTTACTATTTTTATATACCTTTTTCTACTCACATCCAAAATGTGGGTAATTATGAAGTAGACTATATCTACTATAGTAGACTATATCAACTCCCTCACTTTTTTTCAATGTGAATGTGTTTTATTTTCTTTCTCAAAATGCACTTTTGTTTCTCAGAGAGAGATGTTGTTGAGCTCATTTTGCAGACATGCAAATCGTGTCCCTAACAAACCTTGACAAGTCTTTCAGGTTTGGGCTTTTTTTAAGGGGTTTTAGCACATCTGTTCTGTCAGTCTGACTACTGCAAATGCAAATGTCATCTGTTTAAAATCTGTATGACGTTTTCTGCTAAGAAATTGCTGAGTGTATTTGGTACTTATCTGTAATTTTATACCTCAGTCTCTAGACTCTTCTCTCTACTCTGTCTCTTGTCTGCTCTTGGAGTCTGAACTAATCACTTTACCAAACGTCTCTTTTTTTTTTTTTTTTACATTTTAAATTAATTGAGTGTCTTTAAAAGGTATTGAATTAGCACCAAAAACTAAAACGTAGGTGTTTTTCACCACAGCACAAAGGTACATTCAAGTTTGTGTCTAGACTTGACCCTAGTGCTATATGGTGTAGCTTTTGATGGACAAGCTCCTTTTTATCACAAGATTAGTTGTCTTTAGTTGTCTTGAAATTTAAATTTGAGCTTTGCTAAGTTTATAACCCTTCCTGCCCTGCATTTGCTTCACAAGGTTTTGGAAAGAGTTGTAAGTAGATGAGAGGTTTCAAAGGTGCTGAACACTTGCAAATCCATTAATTTCATTAGGATATTTTGAACATCAGCATTCAGCAACCTACATATCAAAAGTGTGTTTTCCTTTAGAATTGCCTGTGGAGAGACAAGCATTAGGTATTTCAGGATAGCTTTTTTTTTTTTTTTTTTTTTTACTGTAACATGACTTCAACCAAGCTAAATGTTGTTTTAGGAGGGCAGTCTTTCCATTTTGGCCTGTACAGCACTTCGCCCTTTTCTCAGCTAATGCTACTGCGCCCTTACTTTTTGGCAAGGAGATACACCTTTCCTAGAGAGGGAATGGAAGGAGGCAAGGAAATACCTGCATTTTCTTAACCTTTGCCTTCACCGTCCTACAGATTGTTGACTCAGGTTTCAGTCAGTTCATGGAGAGACCTCTTCACTGCCATGGTTCACAGGATTCGATATTTTGCCACTTCATAAATTACTAGTCACCATTTGCTAGCCACAGTCTTTCATGCCAAATGCATCAAGGATACTGCAGTTTTCTGGGCTGCTGGCTCTTAGTTATTCCATTGTTTGTGCATCTTGTCAGAGTGTTGTTCATGTGTGAGGATGTACACATAAAAATATGGAAGTCCAAAGCGCATCATGCGATGCAATGTTAACATAAAGTAATTCTAAATTTACAGACTACTTTGAAGATTAGTTGACACTAAATGTAACTTCAACCTGTTTATTTTTGGAGTGGATACTGTATAGGAAACTATGATTTTGAAATTTCTATATGCTCTATAATTTTTTATATGAAGTTTCTTTGGATTCTGGAGCAATTTGGGTCAGCACACTGACCTGTTTATGTGGGATGTGCATGGTACTCCCATTTTACAACATTTTCTTCTAAATAATACACGATTTACTGGAGGTAAGAGTATCATTATGAGGGGATTAGTTTGGGGTTTTTTCCTCCTGGTTCTCCTGTTACTATTCCACTGACATAGTATGAACTGGAGGTGAAGCCTGGGAAATAAAGTGCCCAGGATGAGCACAGCTTGCTGAGTGCAGACTTAGTGGGTACACAGGGCATTTGCAGTCCAAATCCTTTGAGGTTGCAACACTGTGATGCTCTGCTTTGGCAAAAATTTGGAGGAATAATTTTTTGAATGGTTGCTGGAAAGAGAAGATATGTGCCCTTATTAAATTTAAATGCAATTTCATTTCATTATTATAGTTGGCTTACAAGCTGGCTTATTCTTTTTACTAAATATAAGTAGTAAAGTTGCTTGGAGTGATACTTTCTGTACGCAGTTAAGGTTTGCCTTTTTCTGGGCAGCCTCATCTGCAGTTTTCTTCTGTAAAATCCTAATGTGGGAGTATTGTTAGATGATACAGTAGAAATTAGTAAAGTACTTCCAATTCAGTTTCCTATGTGTAGCAAGATGGTATCTTTTTTTCCTTTTTTTCTTTTCCTCCTGAAGGTATGAGAATGTGTTCTTCGGAAGTAATGATATATAAAATCTGTAGTAAGGATATAAGGAAGGAATTGAAAGCATCATGCAATAGTGGAAATAAGTCTTAAAGCACTTAATATTTATGAGTTTAAATGCTTGTTTTACTTACTGGGATACTATCTTTCTCTAGTGTTTTAAAACAAAATAACTAAAATCACTTTGGTTTTTTTTCTGAATAAATATTTTCATTATGTTTCACTGTCTTGAAACACAGAACTTAGAACCCAGTGAGGGGAGTCTAATTTGTTTTTAAAACAATAACTTTCATTCATGTTAATTTGCTTAATAGCAGATTGAGTTGGCATGTAATTCTTAGTTTTAATTTGCTCCTGAGCTTTTAAGCATATCCGAACATATATTAAGATGCATAAGTATTTTTTGTAGCAAATAAGTACACATATAAATCCAAGATACATGTACACCCTATAGTGCTCAGATGTGCATCAGAAAATTCTGATGATGTTATTAAATTTTCATATTTGATACATTTAAGAAAAGTATTTGTTCATTTCAGTGTGTAAATTTTTCAGATTTTCGGCATAATACTAGGTAATAAATTCATTTTGTAAGCCATGTTGTTCTGATCACGTAGACAATGTGGCACAAAGGAGTTTTTGATGAAGGTGGTAGTTGGCCAGCTGATGATGGCTGATTAAGTCCATGTTTGTGTCAAACTTCCAGGGAAAATAAGTTGAAAAGCATGAAGAAATAAAAAAGGCTGATAGTACCTTTAGCTGATCAGTACCTTTAATGGTTATTTTCTTTAAGCACAAACTGCTTAAATGAAGAAAACTAGGAAATGGAAACATGTAAAACCTTTTAAAAGTCTTAAAATTGTAGCTATCCAATTAAAACACTGTTGCATTCAAGAGACATGATAATTCTGCTACCCAGAAGTTTTGTCTGTACATCCATCTTGGTACAGTGATACAGATTACTTTGGCTAAGCTCAGTTTTGTGTTCATGTGCATCTTATATTGGTCTGTGTATTGTACTCAAGAGTTGGTCATTCACCTCTTTTTAATGAGAATGAAAATTATAGTTGTAAACTTTGTATTACATGGCAAAGTAATCACAGACCTGAAATCTTAGAAGGTTTGTGCATAAGAGTAGTGACTATAACAGATGAAAGTTTATTTTCCTCAGCTGAACCACTTATCTCATACACTTGTAATTATTTTTGTCTTTCTATTTTGCTTCTCATCATTATGTAGAACTCTCATTTTGTTTAGTAGGAGTAATTGACAAAGTACTGCTGTTAAATTGTTTCATAACAGGAGGACAGTATTGCAAATATGTTTATACATAAAGGCACAAGAAGCAATGTAAATTCTTCTCAATCCACCTACTAGAAAATTGTAATTCAGTTGCAAGTTCAAGCTGTAAAATGTTAGTGTGTCCAAACACCTTTCACATAGGAGAATATAAAGCTAGAGCGGCTGATTGTAAGCCATTTTGTCTTGCATCTGGAGCAAATATTTATTGGCAAAGCCCAGAGACCATAGAAATTAACTGTCTTATGGTTTGCTGTGTCAGATGCCTCCCTGGTTGGCCTCTGGAGGAGCCGTGGCCCTTAAAAGGAGAGGGAACTCTGAGATCAGAACACAGCTCCCTATGGACTTGCAGTCAGCTCTGGGGTAATACCTTTTGGACATTACAAACCCCGACAGATTTGAATCAGTTTTCCATGAAAAGCTTTGTATTAAAGACAAATACTGATCTCTCTGAGCTATTTATCTCCCTTGAAGGATTTTTGTTGAGACAAACTTCAACATAAGCTCCAACTTACTACAGAAGTGGTAAGTGCATCTGAAAAATGGGTCATGTGGTCGATCATAGCTGCTGAATTTCTGTGTGTGTGTCCATTTCCCACAGTTGTGTTTTAGCCACTGTGCGTGGTGAAGGGAAATCTACTGTCTGTCACGTACTGGCTGTATCCTGGACCCTACAGGGTGAGGGAAGCAGACAGACAGATGGACTGTGGGTTCAGGTTTCAACAATAGACTGTCATGATTTTTCCATTGCAGTGGGATGACCTCTCCCACACTGCTGACTTAAGTTTTGAGGAGTACCTGACTTACATATTCAATCCTAGAAACGGCTAAGGCAGCCAGCTGGACTCCCAGATGTGACCAGGGAAGTATTTTATCCATGTAGCACACTCCACCCCTGCAGCATCCCCCACTACCACAACCTTGCCACACTAACCCGATACACCTTTCCATGGGAAAAAAGAGTCCTTATTGCCATTTATCATAACTTGGGGAACAGAACTGTGAGTGCTTTGCCAGAGTATTTCAGAGTGATGTACAAAAAGAATGTCCTAGTTGTCTGGGTTTTGTCTTTAAAAATGTTAAAATTTTATATAAAAGATTGGATATGATTGTGTTAAGATTTACATTCCTGCTTTGTTTATGTCTTAAATATCATATGGGGTTAATGGCAGTAAGTCATAATGTGCTTTTCTGCTTCTGGTTACCTTAGATCATTTAGTTATATTTTCTACAGAATGCAAATTTGTGAGGTATTTTGAGAGTTTTCATCATTACAAGAATAGCAGAAGCTGAAGTCTGTCTCTTAACGTATGTTTTCACAAAATACAGCTTTTACTTGACAGCATTTAAGTGAAGTACAGTAATTATGACATTAAATGATGAGATAATATTTCTGTGTTTTCATTAATAATGCAAATAAACGTATTTTTTTCTTAAGGCAAATGTTCAAATAATTCTTAAGAACAAAAAATTGTTTTGTTGATTGAACTAAATGGGCATTCAAACAGCGATTATGCTTATACAATGACAATGGCTGGGGATTTTTAATTCTGTTTTTGTAATGTAGCTTCTCTATGGGATATGCTCCCATCCCATGCTTAGAGTTTGCACAGAAATTAATTGTTCCTTCCATTAGACTTCTGGTTGACTTTGAGCATCCTCCTTTCACTTGTTAACCCTGTCACAAAAGCTTGTTTTACATTCAGTTTAAATCCTCTTCTAATACTCTTGATGAATTCTTGGTATTAGTTTATCCTTTCATTTTAAACTTCTATCCTGAGGTTTTTCCTCTGATTTGCTGTTTTGGTTTTTTTTTCCCCTGAAACAAGAATGTATTTAATGAGCTAAGCTAGAAACTCGCAATGGCATCTTCAGAGTAGGTACTTCCTAAATTCAGTGTGTTGTTTTGTCAAGGAAATCACTCACAGTTCTCAATTACTCCAGTAGTACCTACATCGCCTCCACAGAAAGCCAGACTTGAAGGTTTGGTGAGGCACAACCTCAGGGTGCAAGAGTGTGTGTTCTCCTTGTGCAACTTTCTGCCAAGTTCTGAAACCTGAAGCAGGCCCAAAGAAAGGTTTTTGCTGTGGGAAAAGGTGTCTTTGCAAGTCTGATAGATGCTTGTAGCCCAGGGTTATACTGAGATGCCATTGTTGCCCCTTGCAGGCTGCCATAGTTAATGTGAAGTTACCTTTATCACCAAAACAAGTTTGCTCTGGAATTATTAGCTGTGATTCTGGAGCACAGGATTTTTAAGTCTTGCACCTTTCTATTTACATTTGCACATGTACAATGGTTTTTAGGCCTTTCATTATCTTTTGGGAGTTCACTACCATCCTTGTCTGTGAAAACAGCATGCTTTTTAGCTGGAAGGAAAAAAGGGATTTGAGCTCTAATCATTGATTCTCCTTTTGTTCCTGTTTTCCTTAAAGACAGGGTAGCCCATGAAGTCCTTTTCCAAGGTGATATCCAGCATTCAGTTATTTTAGGAAAGTCAATGTGCCTTGCTTTTCTTCTTAAACCTCCTGTACAGATGCTTGTCTTGTATCCTGGCTGCATTTTACCTTCTGTGCATTAGGGGAGAACCCTAAAGAGCAATCCCTGAAGACATTGTATCTGATGATGAAGAGTTCAGGCAGGTTAGCAGATTCCTCAGGCTCTCACAGTAGATGAGAGGAATGTTACAAAGTCATGAATAGGGTTCATCTGCTGCTTCTTTAATAGCTCCTTCAGTTAAACCTCACACAACTGCTCTCTGCATCATACCTTTGTATTTTTCATATATGAAGTGGACATTTGAAACCACTTAGCTCTTTGCTAAGTGCTACTGTGCTGAGGAGGCTGCCTAGCAAAACGCTGCATTTGCCTCAGCTCTCCTTCAGTTTTGGCTCATTTGGAGACACAATGTGCCTTTCTTCAGATTTTCCATACTTTGGGATTATTTGCAGTGACTGCAGGAGTCCATCTGAAGAAGAGAGATTATTTACTTGCCCGTAACAGATTTTACTTTGGGATTTGCTATTTGCACATTTAGCCCTTCCAGTTAGCTGTGTTCTTTGGTTGGGTCCAGCCAGTGGACTCTGAGGAGATCTGAGCCACTCCTGTTATTACATGAACTACTGGCTGAAAGATGTGGGCCAGAAGGATGTTTCTTTGGATACTGTTGACATAAAACATGTCATAGCTGAGTGCTTGCATAGGCCACCTTATGATGATGTGTAGGTGACTTATCTTCTCTGACATGGTCTGTAGGTCTTTGCCTTCTCCTTGGAATATTTCTGCTCTGTTACTGTTTGTTAATGGCAAGACAAATGCCAAAGACATTGTTTTATTGGTACTGTTTTCAAGATTGAGTTTTCCCTAAAGGGAGAAATACTAATATTTAAACCTATTAGGCTGAAAAGTGGGGTATCTTCCAGAAGAAAATACAAGTGTCCTAGAAAGTGAGAACTGTAAAATGTAATAAATATTTTCAAATATTGTTTTTTTCCTGATAAAGTAAAACCCTATAAAAACCTTTAGTGAGATGCTTAACTGCTGTGTCTTCTACTCAGCTGATAAAAAACCCCAACCTACTGAAATTCCTGGAACTTCAGTGCTGGCACAGAAACTGAAGGAAGGGAGGTGGTGTGAATTATAAAGGCTTGCAATAGATCACAGAGGATGGAATATTTTTCATTAATGGACTCAGAGGTTAAATCAATAAATAATTTCTGAAGTTATTCCATGTTTTTCTGCCTACTTCAAACATGTCTGAAACTCCCACCCACATGGAGTAAGCATTTTTGGAATGCTGATACATAGGTGGTAGTTTTGCATCAGTTGCTCAATATTCTCTCCATAATAAATGAGCTTAAATTGTTTGAGATACAGCTTGTTTCATCCTTAATGATCCTAATTTGCCACTTCCTTTGGGCCTCCTTTTATACCATGCCTTCTGTTTTTCTCAAGGTTGAAAAGCCAGTGTCTGTGTTAGGCCCAACAAGTTATACCCAGACATTGGATTTCAGCTTGGCAATTTAGTTTTTGCACCAGTCTTGTGGATCTTGCTGCCTAAGAATTCTTTGTATCTTGTGCTGGTATTGCAGAGCCAAAAGGGCACTGTTGTGCCTGTCAGGCATGTGACAGGCTTTCCAGGTTCTTTAACTGATGCCCAAAGGCTATTGTGGAACATTATGTGATTTGGTAAGATTGATTTCAGTGATGTGGTCTGAATGCACACGCTGCTGTTCCTGCTGAATTGATTAGATTCCATTTTTGTATTCTACTCCCTCTGTGTCATATTTTGCGTATTTTATAAAATTATTCATTACATTTAAGTAGACTTTAACAGGAAGACTTCATGGTAACTATTAAATTCAAACTTGTGTTCAGCTTGTAAAATTGAGTAGTTATAACCACCTTATTCCATTAATTTGAGACATTTTTCAGTTCTCTCTGTATTGATTTGATTTAATTCTGCAGCTTTAGCCTCCTCCAGAAGTTTGTCAGCTTTTGGGGAGGTCTTTTCCCCTGCAAATTGTAATATGATTCTCTGTTTAGATTGTTGGGAACCTCAGAAAAAGCATTTTTTTTTCATTTCTGTTAGTCTCACTATCAAAATACTCTCTCTTTGTTTCTATACTCATCCTTTTAGTGACAAAAGTTTTCAATTTTTTCCTTTATAGAACTATTAGATTTAATATTCCTGTCTGAGGACATCACTGATGTCCTTTCATAATGATGCTTTTGAAGGTTTTCAGTTTTCTTTCATCTCTTAAGTATTGCTGTTTTGACTTTCAGCAACTCTTTGGGGACTTCCTGAAGTTTATCATTTCCCTTGGTGTAAGACTGGTGCTAGTTCTTGAGCAGTTGCCTTGCTCCATCCTGAGTCTTACTTCATTTTCAATGGTAACTCTCCTGCCTAATTTACTAATTGTGGGGGCCTCAGAGACTCTGTCTGGGTTCTGGGACAGGTCTGTGCCAGGTCTTTCTGTCTTACCATGTCAAGATACAGGAAAATCTGTTTCCCTTAATCTTCAGGTGTTACTCCTGTGCTTTGAATCAGGTTGCTAAACCCAATTGATACTGATCCTATCACTTACCTAATTACGTATATTCATATGTGAGAAAGAAGTTATTCCTCTCAGTTACATCTTTATTAATCTTCTACTGCTATTAAATTTACCTGAAACCTTATTCCCTAAATGCAATTTTCATACATTACCTATCCAATGTTAACGGTTGAGTGATGCCAAAGAGCTTTAGTTGCCATAATTGGAATGCTGTCATATCTTTGAATTCTTCATAAAACATACTTTTAATTTTGTCTTTGATGATTCTTCAGTGATAACAGCATATTTTAGATTTTGTTCTAATTCTCTTTTAACTTTCAGTCACTGGCAGGTCAAATCAGGTAACTGCTCACAACACCAAGTTGCCTTAATTATTTCTCCACAGTATGAGTTTGTTAACTTTGAAAGCTTCATTCTCTGGCTATTTTACTTCTTTACAATATAGAAACACATTTATACTCTGTGTGCTCCCCAGCATAACAGAGAGCATCTGACACATGCAAGCCCAAAATATTTCAGGTGACCGCCTTCCAGCCTTCTGTTTGAATAACTGGGGTTTCATTCTTTTCTAAACTTCTGGATTTTATTTGGACTTCATGAATAGCTTTGCTATTATTATTTACTAATACCTCTTCTCATATTGACATGCATTATTCCTTTTATGTTTGTCTGAATTTTTTTTAAATTTCCCACTTAATAACCCTGCCTTTAGGCAGCAAAGCTACTGCTTGAATGGCTTTTAAGATTTGTGGCTGTGTACAACCTGTCAAGAGTCCTCCAAAAAAAAGGCACCTGAACTTATACACATTCAACAGTCCTTTATTTTATTTAAAGCTTTTGACTGTGACAAAATACACTGATAATGATATGGTAAGCTATCCTAATTGTAATTTTTAAGGCATATGCCACTTAGTGACACACTGGAAGTGAAGTAGTTGACTGAACTGAACAGAGAGAAATGGATAAGAGCTTCCCTGAGGCAACAGCATCTATCGATTTTGTATTGTTTTAACTTTGTCATTGGCAAGCTAACAGTCTACATTTAAAATATCATCTTTTCCTTTTCCTGATTTTGCTTCTGATGTCCCATATGTGTAGCTTGGTGTGCATGTATGAATCTGAACATCCTTCAAAACGTTTGGAGGAATGCATGCATTAATTACTTCTGTTGACCCCAATATTCTAAACTGATTTTGTCTTTTACAAAGAAGTGTTTTTAAATTACTGGGAATTCTAGACAAAGCAAGCTGCTACCAAAATGTCACGAACATGAAGTGTGTAAGAACCTGGCTGGTTGAGGCCGTCTTTCTGAGAGGCTAGCTGGAATATTTTAGAGGTGTTTTCCTGCTGATTTTGCTTTTTCTGCTCAGTGTCCTCAGCTACATGGCAGACTAAGCCCATTCCTCCACATGGAAGAGAAGCCACAGTATTTTGCTTTAAATTAGATTTTATTAACTGATACATAAATTAATATTTTATTTTATGGGCCAATCCTGTATAATCTCTTGTATTCTGAACTCACCTGCTGTTTGGGTATACCTGAGAACAAAACAGCAACTTCTTACAGCCATTCTCCTACCTTCCAGTTAGCCAAGAGAACTGTGCTTGCTCATAAAGATGGGCATTATTTCAGGTGTGATTTCTTTAAATTCAGATTGTTATCAGAGCATGTCACGAATGGGATGAGATGGTACTCTACAGACAGTGTTGTATGCTATCACTCCAGTGATGCCCATTACCTTAACAGTTATGTCCAGTTCTTTCTAGATAGTGTTTCAATTGTATTTTTATGTGAATGAATGAATGGGTAATTCTTTATACATGCCCTTTCAAATATTTACTTCATAATTTCTTTAAATTTATTCTTGCAAGGTAAATTCTCAGTTTCCCAGTGATCCAAGTTATATTGCATTATGTTGATTGAAGCATGATTATATTGAAATATAATTAACTTTATCTTATCACACTTTAATTAGTAAAGCACACTGGATTTCTTTGAAGTTAAGCTCATGGGTTTTGGCATAATAAGGAAATAGCATTGCTTGTGAGTCTGGAGTGTTACCTCTGAAAATGTAATTCTGAAGCTATATAGGAAGCTGTATAGGTGTTGTGTTCTGAGTGTATCCCAATCCTTGTGTCACACTTTGGTCTGAAGTGTTAAGACCATATAGTCTTAATATTTGCCAGTGGATCATGAAATAAAAATGAAAAACTTTGAAGTTACACAATAGCAGCTTTCAATTTCTATGGAGTAGGGAGGATATTATTGGAATTTTGAGCCAAATACTACACTTGCTCTGACGAAATTTATTGTTATTTTTCAAATTTGCTTTTTGTGCTGTTGATAGGAGTGGTAGTTCCCTATGCAACCTCATTATGATACATATACTGCTCTTTAAGGGGCGGGGGGGGGGGGAAGTTTTAGAGAGGCGACAGTAAAAGGTTTTGATCTACCAGATAGTTGAAACGGGAGGGATACTGGCTCTGAAAAATTCACATTCAAGAATGTATAGGAATGTACATCAAAAACTGTGTGGTGTAAAACTGCAGCATTGTTTGGTTAGAGGACATGAACTGTGATTTAAATGTCTCTGGCTAACATTCAGGAGAAGTGCTTATGGCTGCTAAAGCCTTGCCCCAGACAACCTGCCTGCTGCTCTGTTAAAATGGTGACTCTCAGGTTTAATTATAACAACACCTTCTTGAAGTACTGTGTTGATAAGGATGTAGCATATAAGCTGCTGTGTTTTGGGTGATCAGCTGGTGTGGTCAAGGTTGTGTTTCATTAGGTACTTTAAAAATGGAATGAAAGGTATGTTAAATTTAGTGCCCATCATGCCTATGTTTTTAACTGCTGTTTCCTTCATGGTGTTGGTCCTTTTTGTGTAGATGTTTGCAACTGGAAAAATTTTCATGTGGTGATTTCTCTCAAAGTTATAAGACAGAAGAAAGATCCAGTCAAATTGTTTGTATAGGTTGCAATGTGAAGGAATTGTGTCTCTTTTAAATCTATCAGCTCTTTGGGGGTAACTCTTTCGAACTGAGAATGTTTTCCTCAAAATCTGCCTAATGTTTGTCCTGCCATTCTCTGCTCTTTCTCTGTGCTGCAGAAGTTATTAATATAAATGATCTTGAACCAAAGCCTTGGAATAAAACATCTGGCCCGTTTGCAATTGTAGTTAGTAATTTTTTTATCTTGATTGATACTTGATTGTGTTTCAGACAGAAATATTACTTTCCCTGTTAAAGTCTTGCAACTTGTCATACTACTCCTTCTCCTCTGACAACGTCTTCTGTTCCTCTTTACCACCACATTGCTGACTTTGGCTTGTCTTTGAAATGTGCTTGGCCTTCTTTGTGCTTTCACTTCTAGCTTACTTATTTTCTAAAACTTACTTCTCTCTTGCCCCTTACCGGGTGTAAGTTCCATTGCTTTTTGCTACCTGCATACTAGAAAACAAATTAACCCAAACCTGAAAGATAAATATTAAAAGCAGATCATTTATCTGAATTCTAGAACTATTTTAAGAGATTTTTATCTTGTTTACCTTGTGCATGTATTGTTATATGCTGTCAACGCCCCTCTCAAAAAGGATAGGTTACAACGGGCAATGTTACTGTAAAGACTGACAGAGATTATCAGAGGTATGTCCAATCCTCACACAAAGGAAATAAGGGACTCTTCAATCTGGAAAATCGCTAATTGAGAGGGACTAGAACAGAGGTCATTAAAATCATGAAGAGCACAGAGAAGGTGAACAGAGTTGTTACTGGTCTCTCCCAGCATATCAGTTAGGGAGTGTCAAATGGAATTAGCAAGTGGAAGGCTCACCAGGTTGTTTTTTTTTTTTTTTTCTTTTAAGTGGTTTTGAAGTGGAAGGGTTTAGATTCAAGGGGAGACTTGTTGACAAGTTAATGGAGAAGCAATCCATCAGAAGCTACTAGTCACAAAACACCTTTCTGGCAAAATCTAGTTGGAAGGACGAAGGGATTCTGGGCGGGGCTCAACATCTAAAATGCTTCCCGGGGCTACTTCCGATGCCTGTTGCTAGAAGTACATTGCTGGCTTAGAGGGACCTTTGGACCAGTCTGTTGTGTCTTCAAGATCCATGAAACATTGCAGGACTGTAGATTATAGAGGGGCAAAAAGACACGTTCAGAAGAATTTATTTTGCTTCTTTTTTTTTTTTTTTTTTAA
This sequence comes from Monarcha castaneiventris obscurior, assembly GCA_026261815.1. Lineage (NCBI taxonomy): Eukaryota > Metazoa > Chordata > Aves > Passeriformes > Monarchidae > Monarcha > Monarcha castaneiventris. The sequence goes on along the minus strand of JAMPIT010000059.1, from coordinate 5,189,422 downwards.
ATTAGCATTTGTTAATAATGGAGCCCTGCTTGCAATTTTTTTATTTGGTTTCATCATGCCAAAAAGGCATGCTAATCATTTTGTTTTATATGCCTGATTTCTGTGTCAGAGTGAAAAGCTAAATGACTGTCACTGAAACAGACGTGGATGGGTCCTCAGAGCCCAAGATGTTTAGTATTGGTGATAAGCATTGTGTCAGACTGAGAAAAAGTATATCATATTCTCAGCTGCTCATGGCTGAGATCCTATTATTTCTGACCATGCCTGACAGCTCTAATGTTCAACAGTGAAGGGTCATAGAAAATTAGTGTAATTTCAATGGCTGCTTTAGTGCAGCAAACATTAAGTCAGTTCCCAAGAACAGTTCCCTGGTGCAACCCTTAATAAATTCAAACTTTATTTTTAGGGATGACCTTTAGTGATGTGAGCCTTGATCCACTGAGATGCTGTTCACATTTGATGCATCTCCAAATCCCTTTTTTATGCATTTTAAATCAACACACGCTTATTCTGAATTTATGTGTGTGGATAGACGAAGAGATGTAATTTAAACACATCTGTTCAAATATGCATTTCAGATCAACTTGGTGCCGGTTCTCATAATACGGCTGAGTTTTTGACGGGTATTATATCCCTAAAGTACACAGCAGATGGTATTTATTAGAGATTGAATGGAAATGAAGTTTAAGGATGTTGAGCTTTTTGTCTTAAGTCGCTCATTTTTTAATCATAAAACAATAATGATCTGAAGTTATAAATCCATAATGAAGTTCTATAAAATGTTTCTTGTTTATAGGGAGAGTAGAGCACCTTACAGCTGAACAAAGTTAGTCCAAGCCTTAACTGTTTGATTTGGCTATTAAGGGGTTTTTTTGTTTGGTTGGGGTTTTTTGTTGTTGTTGTTTTTTTGGGTTTTTTTAGGAAAATTGATAATGGGAACTATTATAATGTTTCTCCTAAACCATTTGGGCTGCGTCTAGTAGGAACTCTGGCAACCTTCACTACAGTTGTTTGAAGAGAGTAAAACCATGTGTAGCCTTTCATCCTCAGGCAGTGAGCCACACTAATTATAAGATATAGTTTTTATCTAGGTCACTATTCCCTGGTAACAAGGGCAGCCCAGTCCCTACTCTCACAGAGTCCTCCACACCTACACCTTCTCAAGCTGAGTTCTGGAAATCAGGTCTGCTCACTGCCTCCAGGTGTCATTCAGCCCAGTTTCTGAAAGAGCTCTTCTGGGGGCAGGAGGTGGGTTTGGAAAAGAACAGTCATCAAAAAATACCTGTTCTCACTCTCTGTTAAACTCAGACCTGTTAGATTGTGCTTCTTGATCACAGATACTATTCTACAGCCTGTTTAAGGTGGCTTACATTAAAACCACTAAATTCAAACTCAGCATATTAAGCTGCACTTGCAAATCCATTGGACACTGCTGCAGATCACAAAGCTCAGGTGTAACATGTTCCCTGTGGGAATCACCACCAGCAGCAGCCTTAAGTGCTCTGTGAGGTGTGGAATGCAAAAAGCAGGATGCATTCCCTGACTCTGTAGCTGTCAGGCCAGACTTAATATGTAGTTTCTGCTACCTTTGAAATTAGAAGTGTTTCATTATGAACCACCTCCAAATTAACTGGTAGGATTTAATGGCCTTATTCTCCCGGGTGTATATATCTTCCTTTAGGGAAATAGGAAAGAATACTCTGAAAAAAATACTCTGGGGGTTTCTCTATGGTCTTGCCTGACTTTCATTTGTCTGTTTTATAATTTTTTAATCAAAAAAAGCATATAAACAATGTGGCATTACAATTTCTTTTTCTGGTTTGTTGTCTTGGGTATCAATATCAGAGAGATATGATCCAAGCTGTGAAAATAAGTTTTAAAAAAATTATTAAAAGTGTGCATTTTACACACATAAAATGGACTTACTTAAACGTCTGCTAGTATTCATTGTCTCAATAGCTGAGTAAAAGTGAGTTGACTGACAAATGAAGCCCTTGAAGACTTTTACATGCAGTATCAACATAGTTACCTTTTTTGCTTTAATTCAGGCAAACTGAGGTGAAGGAGAACTGATTTGTGAGACAACCTGGAGTTGTGTTACACAGTGATAGAGAGCATTCTAAAATATTTGAAATAAAATAATTTCTTATATCCTGTGTAAATCCTACATAAATTTTCTTAAATAGTAATGTTCTTGAAATATATAGCTGCTTTTTAATGAGGTGTCTTACCAAAGGACAGTTTATATCTAGCCATAAGGATCAGTATTATATCATTTAAGAGACTTTACACAGAAGTGTTTATGACATGCCTATTGTCATTTAACCAAGGCACTTTCCAGTTTCACTCCATGTGTAAATCAGTTCTGCAATTGATATGAGGGCTCAAAAGAGCTTGTTTTTTTGACACAGAGGTTCTGAACTCACACATCCTGGACTACTTTGAAACACATATGGAAAAGATTGCTAAGAAAAACACTTTCAGTGGATAGCCATTTATTAGATGCCTGTTCATCCATTGTGTAATTTAGGGTAAATCATAACTAGAAGAGAATGGAGAACCCCCTGCTTCAGAAATTATGTTCAGGTTCAGTCCCCCAACTCCAGACACTTAACGTAGGAGTATATTGTCCTGTGCTGCATTCATAGTCCATGGAGAGAGAGAGAAAGGATTTCAGAACAGAAACAGGCTGAATTCCTTTCTCAAAGTGTGGGGATTTTTCCATGGCTTTATCCTCAGGTTAATCTCCATATAGTCAAGAGAGAAGCAGGGTGAAGTTTCCTGTTGTTCCTAGGCAGTGCTTCCAGCTGAGCAGTCTGTTTCTCTTGTGCTAGCTCCAGCTCATGTGGCTCCTCAGTGAGCAATTCAAGTTGAAATCAGAAATCCCACAAGACTAGGCCTAATGGAGAAAAGAGAAAGAGGGGGGAAAAGGGCTTCTGGAAGACTGTGTGTGGTCACGGGGAAGATGCAAACACGTCCTTCATCTCCAACTCAAAATAGCATGGTGAGGTGCCTGTTAGGCTCTGTAAATATATTTGGGAGACCAATTCAGATACCTTCCAATTATTTCATCAATTACCCCCATTTTATTTGCATGTTCTCTGAATGGGCACATACTGCAGAAGCATTCTAAAATATAAATTAAGGTATGATTTGAAATAACATTTCAGAGTAGACTGGTTTTATATTCATGAAAATTACACTTGTTTTCCCTAACATTTTTTCAATGCAAATTTTTAATTTATGAATCAAGAAGTTGCTATGTCATCACATTTTTTGTTTTGACTTTAATTGCTATAGATTACCCTGTCAGTTCTTGTACCGTTCTGTAAAACCATATAGTGTTTTCTTTTTATTCACATTGCTATTTATTCTAATCCAGTATTTTGTTATACTGTAAGGGGTGGAGGTGGCTGATCTTTCTTAAGAGCAAGATGCTGGCTTTAAGTAGTTTCTGGATTTAAATGTTAGTTGCTGATATAGAAGTGGAAAGAATATGTGATCATGCAAAAGAATTTCAAGTGGTCATGTGAGTAGCTGAAGGTAATAATTTTAGCTCCTTTACATAATTTCTCCCCTGAGCATGGATTTGGTTTGTAATGGTTATTGCTAAAGGAAATGTTTTGTGTAGCTAAAACCACATGAAATGGTACATGTAAGAAGTGAATCCTAGAAATTTTCACAATTTTGCTGCTGCTTTTCTTAAAAATATTGCTCTGTGAAAATGGGGAGGGGGCAGGGGTGGGGTGTGGTTTACTGTTTTATTTTTGGCAGCTTCACGTTTTATCTCTTTTCTAAGTAACTTGTCTGTGACTTGACTTCCAGGCACCAGTCACTTCCTTAGGTCTGACTTTTTTCTCTGACCCCTGGGGCTGACTTAGTTCCTCTCTAGGCAGAGGGTAAGATGTTGCTTTTCTTCTGCATTCATTGGAACACATCTCGTTCTTCCTTTCTATGAGGTTTGTATACCTGTGCTCTCAGCACTTGTTCATGGGCGTGTTGGTCCTTGCAGCATCACACTAAAACAGATGTGTCTTCACTGTATGATGAAGTAGTTGCTTATTTTTAGGTGGTCAGAGTTGCCCAGGGTGATGGTGTTTGCATTGCTGGTCTAGTTCAGTACTGCAAAACATCACTCTGCCTGTGTAGATGCAAGGGATTTATGTATGTAGAGGGACATAGAGAAGAGAATATTCAGGAACCCTAAGTATTAGGGCTGTATTATCTTATACATGACATTGATTATTCCTCCAATTCATCTTTTTCTGAAATGCCACAGTTTTATTGTAAAACATCCCGATTGAGAGTCAACGTGTTGTAGAGCTTCTCTCCTACACCCTGGAAAACATTTTGGAAACTGAATATTGAGACTAACTGTAAATGTGTTCACATAATAAATGTTACAGGGGATGTTCAGCAGTTTTTTTTTTGTTTGCTTCAGAGCAGATAAGCAGTATTTCATGTAAAAAATAATAATACTGGCTGATGCACAAGAACTTGTTTTTGTGTGATTTTGGATCATATTTCAAAGCTGGGGCAATTCTTAAACATCATGTGAATCTATGTAATAAAGAATTTTGTGCTGCTTTCTTTCAGACTGTCAGAGAAAAGGTCACTTTAATTTTCAAGTGTTTATGTGTTTTATATTTTCTGTAATTATGTCTTTTTTCCCTGTCTTTTTCTCATTAGGAAATTATGTTTCGCATGTGGAACTAATTGTACATATTTTTGTTCATCACTGCTTTGAAAAAGTCTTAAGAGCTTGATTTTTCTCATTTTGGATTTTATTTTGAGTGAAATCTCCTGCTTTTTTCCCCTTTTTAAACTTCTTGTTAAACAATATAATCAGCAGTGATATAAAAATGCACTATGCAATGTCATATTTTAGGCAGTTACACTGGATTGAACTGTAATTAATTGCTGTTGCTGAATACACCCTGGTCCTTATTCTCTTTTTGTACCCAGGCTTTTCTTTGTATGTAATAATTCCATCCAGGAAGAAATCTAATTACTAAGATAATTAACACCTTATCAGCAAATGGAGTTCAGACATTTGTAGAGTTTATGAATTTTTAAAATATGTAATTTCCTTTTAACTGAATGACAACTGGTGTTATGGAGAAAAAGAGCATATTTTATTGTATCTAGCTTGATTGGACCTTATAATTCATGTTGCTATAGAAACAACCAGGCCTTTATAAAGGATGGTATTACTACTACCATTGGTAACAAATGCTTTGACTGTTGCCAATAGTGTCATTAAAATGGATAAAATAACTTCATTAGAATGGTTTTGTCAAATGTAATGAATGTTCTGTTCATCTTCTGAGAAATGGCAGCTGTTAGGTGGCATTGGTTTGCAAAGTGATGTACTCTCTCTTCCATGAGCTTACTACTGCTGCACAAGATATTTATGGTATGTACAAAATCATGTTGCAGGATACAGTGCTGCTCTCTTCACTCAGTCCTTAAAGATAAGGAATTTTATTGTTACTTTATATCAAGCAGAAGTTCATATCTTGATGTTTGTCAGTCTTAAGAAAGCAGTGGTAACTGAGGGTGCTGAGCCATCAGCTCTGGGGATTTCTGCTCTTCTGCACAATATCCAGCTTGTGTTCCCCACTTAGGGTTATTGGATCAAGTCCTTGAAAATGTTCTGTTTCATACTGGTTTTGATTTGTCATTCAAATGCCATCTTATAAATTCATCTCAGATCATGAACTCAAAAAGGAATTGATAGAATTTGTTTTCTTTGGTGGTGATTTTTCATAAGGAAAAGGTGGAAGAAGATTGTAATAATATAATATCTAATAAATACCCGTGCTGCTACCTGTATATGCAGACAACACATGCAAAAACGAGGACAAGACATTCACTTTAGTATAAGCTCATTGCCAATACTTAAACAAAAAACCCCCCAAAGTTTAGAAAAAAAAATCACAAAATATATTTACTCCCATATACAATTTGTCTGAAGGCTGTTGTGGTGAATATAAGCTATGGTCTAATACTGCATCTAATCAAATTAAAATAAGAACAGTATTCTCTGCTTCTGTTTTCTTGGGTGTTTTGCCAACAGGTTTTTCCTTGTCCAGTGGAACTCATTGTTTCAGGAAGTTTTTCTTTCAGGAAGTTTTTCTTTCAGTTATTCAGACTCAGGTTTCTTCACTCACTATAACCATAGCATTATCTTTTTTTCTGTGGTGATGTACTCTCTAATAAGAAATTATGGTTTTCTTTGGCTATTGAAGTGCTTTATAAATGTAATTTGGATTTCATGGATGGGCGTTCAGAGTTCTGCATTGTCTTATCCTGATGAGGGGAAGAGAAGCCTTCCATCCATTTCTTTATGTTAGAGACAGTCTTGGAGATCCCCTCTTAAGCTCAAGAGTGAACTTTGCTTGTGACAGTTGTCCTTATGCCATTAACCCCTGAAGCAATCTCTCTCAGCTGTTCCCTTGCCTGTAGCCTACATAAGAGCTGTAGAATTATTTAGGTTGGAAGAGACCTCTGGAAGACATCTCATCTATTCCCCCTACTTGAAACAGGGCCAGTTCCAAGTTAGATACCACCAATATTTTTATAGAGTTCTTACTTTTCTCCATAAGTCACATTTTCTCCAGTTTATCATTTTTAGTAGCAGTGTAGGGTCAACTCTGCAGTGTGGAAACAATCTCATCTGTGTCAGGAGGGAGCACTGAGTGCTGTATGTTTCTGCCTCTCTCCAGAGGATGTTTATCATTATTCCCACTCTATGCAAGCAGGCTGAATATAAAACAGGACTGTGGCTCCACAGTTTCTCCCAATGCAGCAGTCATCCAGCTGACTAGTGTCAGATTTGGAAAGCTGAGTTGGTGTCTCCTGGGTCACAGGCAGTACTCTGTAAATACTCAGTAATCTCTTGGCTGAAGGGCTTTTTTAGGGCACAGAAACACAGAAGGGTTGAGGTTGGCCTATGGAGGTCATTTTTTCCAGCTCCCTTGCTCCAGCAGTGCTACCTAGAGCCAGTGGCACAGGACTATTACCAGATGGCTTGTGAGTACCTGCAAGGAAGGAGACTCCATGAGCTCGCAGGACAAGATGTGCCAGTGCTTAGTCAGTTCCTGATGAGGAGCACACCACTGGAGCCCTCATGCCCTTGACTATTGCCAGAGCTTGGTAGTCGCTTTTAATACTGTCCAGGTTTCCACTGGCAGCATCATTTGTTCTCACATGGAATAGCAGTGGTGAGTAGTAGTCAAAGGGCCAGATGAGCCCCTCAGCACCCTGGATCCTTGGCAGACAGCAAACCTCTCCAGATGGTTGATTGGGTTAACAGAGGGGTGCCTTTGTCTGTCGGAGCAGGGAGTCACCCATTACAGTGAGGTGGTGCTTCTTCTTGGTAGACCTGCATGGGTTAGAGGGGCCAGACACTTTACTTATCAGCATGTCATTTATCAGCCTTCACTTCAACTTTGAGGGTCATGAACATATTTTGCAGTGGTAAGGCCTTAATTTGGTCAAGATCTTTCCTCTCAGAAGTCACCAGCTTCCATCCTTCCTCTTCTCCAGAGCTCGTGCTTCCCTTGCTAGGGGGTTGACACTGCCTGCTTCTCCATTGAAGATCAAGGGGCTGAGGCTCTTCAAACTGTTGAGTTGCAGAGAGTTACAGAATCATTAAAGTTGGAAAAGACCTGTAAGGTCATCAAGTCCTACCATTAACCCAGCACTTCATTTCCTTTTCTTCTTCTCTGATGCTGCCCAGCCTCCTGTAACTCCTCCACTTGGAGGCACAGCTCCTCCAAAACAGCCCAGCTCCAGCGGGACAGAGGGCCATCTCCCCTGGCATCAGAGAGAGCCCCCAGGGAGTCCCTGCAGCCTGGAGCTTGGAGGTCTGCATCCACCATCTGAAGCTCAGGCCGGGTGCAAGCCTTGACGGCTGCTCCAGAACTGGCATGTTCCCACCATGTCCAAGATTGTGAGGGTGGCACAATTTCAGCTGAAGCCCCCTAACCTCACCCTCTCCTGTGCATCCTTCTGTGCCTATGGGCTGTCTCTGGCAGCTGTGCTCTCTTAACCTGATGTGTATAAAAATTCTGCATGTTCAGTCCAAGGGGAACAGTTAGGAAATGTTGATCTTGCTCAAATAACAACTCAGTGCCTTTGCATTTGTGAACTTAAGTATTTTGTTATCCTTTTAAAGCAAGGCTGATGTTTTAGAATACTGAGTTAAAAATTAACTTGTGACTAAAGATGTATTTTTGGCTTCTAAGCCAATTTTGTTCAAATTTGCTTGGTGGTATGACATGCCGGTCCCCTCCTTTAGATACTCTTTGGTATCTACTTTGGTAGTAGCATTATAAAACATTAAATAGTTGACATTTGCTAGTGACTGAGTCTCAAAAGGTTTACATTTTATGGATTAAGCAATCAGAATTCAAGAAATAACCTGATTACCTCTAATTTTGATTGAAGGAAGAATTGATCCAGATGTTTTCACTCTTCTGTCACAATCCTAATCCAGTATTTGCTGTGAAGTCTTCTATTCCTTGTGCTCTTGGCTGAGCACCAAATGCATTTCTCATTACCAAGCAATGGTGTTAAAATCTCTTTTTCCCCAAAGATCCATTTGGGTCTCAATTTCTGTAGATAAAGTTGAAGGCTATAAGTCTTCTAGGGACTTAAAAGGAGCAAGACTTGTACATGTCCTTAGTTAAGTATTTCTTTCTACTTTCTTTACAGAGTGCCTGGAATAACAATTGCTACAGACATCATTTGTGGTTTTCCAGGAGAGACAGATGAAGATTTTCTAGAAACAATGAAACTTGTAGAGCTGTACAGGTTTCCGAGCTTGTTTATTAATCAATTCTACCCACGCCCAGGAACCCCAGCTGCAAAAATGCCTCAAGTTCCAGCTGCAGTGGTAAGATCCATTTTCAGATGCCTTCAATATTTAAAGCATGTACATGAAAATGAACATTTTCTGCAGAACTGTGCCACATTCAATTGAAGGATTTTTTCAGTCCAGTAAGGGAAATTACACTAGCTAGATCACTGAATGTGTTTGCATAGATAAATGACTGTTCAGATTGTGAGGAAGGGTAATACAGTGCTTATACTGAGAAGGTCTTGTCTGCTTTCTTTCAGGTTTGGGGTGAATGAGTAGCAAGAGTAGCAGCTGATTGATTACACATATTAATTTTTTTTCATTTTAAGGCTTTTGTGACTCTAGCAATCTCAAGCTTATTGTGAATAATTATGCAAAGTATTAATAATAGAGCAGTGGTAGTCTCTGATTTATTGGTCAAATATCAAATTTACAGGCCACTTCTTCTTGAGACTCTCCTTATGCACTGCTCATAAACTTTACTTCCTTCAGCCTGCATGTTAAAGGCCATTAATAAAATTGGATTTTATCTTTCATTTCTAGTTGTTCTCTCCCTCTCTCCTTCCTTCCTTCCTTCCTTCCTTCCTTCCTTCCTTCCTTCCTTCCTTCCTTCCTTCCTTCCTTCCTTCCTTCCTTCCTTCCTTCCTTCCTTCCTTCCTTCCTTCCTTCCTTCCTTCCTTCCTTCCTTTCCTTCCTTCCCTCCTTCCTCCCCCTTCCTTCCTTCCTTCCTTCCTTCCCTCTCCTTCCTTCCTTCCTTCCTTCCTTCCTTCCTTCCTTCCTTCCTTCCCTTTCCTTCCTTCCTTCCCTTCCTTCCTTCCTTCCTTCCCCTTTCCTTCCTTCCTTCCTTCCTTCCTTCCTTCCTTCCTTCCCTTCCTTCCTTCCTTCCTTCCCCTCCCCCTTCCCTCCCTCTCCTCCCTCCCTCCCTCCCTCCCTCCCTCCCTCCCTCCCTCCCTCCCTCCCTTCCTTTCACTTTCTAACTTCCAACATTCTCATCTTAAATTCCAAGGTGAAAAACAGCCTGTTTTTATATAGAAGGTACACGGGTATTGACTGTATTTTGCTTGATATAAATAGCTATTTATAAGCAATAATCATAGCAATCATATCAGAAGGCATGGTTTGATTTATTTTACAAAAATTGAATTTGTTATTTTTGTAATCTGAATCTCAAAACAGGAAAGTATACAAGATTGATGCCTGTAGTAATTCAACTCATTATTGTATCATTTTTATGGGCATAAATAACATTTATATTTCCTTTCAGTGTAAGAATGAAAGCCAGCAATGTAAATCAATTTAAATAAAAACCTATTTCTTTCAATTTATGTATCCTGGTACACCAACATGAAGTCAAAACAATATATTGGAACTTGTATCCCTTTGCTTGTATGTCAGAAATCTAAACAAAGTCTCTCTGCTTATTCTTAGTATATACCATGAATTCCATAGGATGTGTCAGCTGCTGGAGACATAAAATGAGATTATATCTGGCTTCTTCTGTTTATTGTTTAGTGTAGTGCAGCTTGAGCAATGACTGTTCATTTATTGTAGACTGTCTCATAATGGGAAATTGTACGTTTTCAAATACAAATACCTGCTGTTGAAGTTGTCTCCTTAGTGTAATCAGCTCACCGTGTTGCATTATTTGTCTTAGTTTTGAATGCTTTTTATGTATTTGATAAAAAAGTTCAGAAATGTAATTTTTGGAAGGTAGGAAGTTTAAAAATCAAAACACTAATTTCTGTTTCGGGTTTGTAGTCCTTCATTCCCAAGTTTTTAAGCATGCTATTTTCACAGGAGGTGCAGAGAGTTTAAGTTAATTTACCCACTTCTGTTTAACTGGGTGCTTATGGGAAGACAATATGCAAAGAGATGAATTATTAAAAGAACATTAGCTGTTCTGTAGTTAGAAGTATTACTTGGAAAATGGTAATTGTCAATTTAACCCAGTTTTACATTCTTTCTTCTTATTTGTAGCACTTGTACTTATTGCTTTCAGTGAATTAGAACCTTCAAAGAAGATGGGGCCTCTAATCCAGGGCTGATGAAAATCTGTAATTAATAGATTTTGTTTCTCTTTTTTCTTTTTTTTCCCTGTAGTCCTTCAAAAATCCTGTGTTATGAGATCCTTTGTTCTTTTATCTCTTAGTAGAAACGGAGAGCAACTAGTCAAACAGAGCAGGAAGAGCTTGTGCTAATCTCCTATGTTTTATATTCACATTACTTCTAGACAGCAGCTGATGGTCTTTCCTGCATTACCAGAAATGGACAAGCATTTAATTTGTCATTGCTTACTTAGAGTAACTTACATTTCTCTGCTAGGAAAAAGAAGTAGCACACAACCACCCACGTTATGCACTCTGACCCTTTCATCCTTTAATGAAATATTATCCACATTAATGAATTCATTTTGTTGCATTTGCATTGGGCAAGAAATAGCACAGGTACAGCTGGGCTGTGCAAGTGTCTGAGCGTACATTGGATCACCAGTCTGAACTTGTGAGCTTGGTGCTTCCACGGGACGTTCATAACAGTATCCTCTGCAGTGGATGTGTCGGTAGCATCTCTTTATGGGAAAAGAATTTTGTCAGTACTGTTTAAAAACAGATGCTGAATCAGAGCAAGTTATTTGACAACTGTTATTCTTGTTTGGTTTTTTTTTTTAAAGATTGCATGTGTTTGCATGTTCTTTCCGTTTTTAAATACTTCTGCAATGGACAAATCCATTGGTAATTGCAAACTGCTACCCTTCAGTGAGTTCCACTTCACCAAGTCTGGCTGAAGATGGCTTTGGTGATTCTGGATTTGGAGTATCACAGCTGCAATAACAACATACTTGCCATGTCAGTTCCTTTTAGATTAGCTTTTTTTGGAAGACCTTACCACTTCTAGAGACAGGCTGTAGAATATGAAGCATAATAATATTTAGCACTTCCATATTTTTAGTGGATCATTTTGATCATGGTCTTACATATAATTGCCATTTTGGAGAAAATCCTCATTTGAGCTTATCTTAATAGAAAAAACAATCAGTAGGTCAACATGGAATCATCCCTTCACATAGATAATTTATCATTGAAAGCCTTACAGGCACCGATATTTTGCTAAAAGGGCAGATGACACTAATCCAGATGGACAGTTCTGCCACCATAAATTCAGAAAAGACAGCTAAGGCTGCAGGCCTTTCTTATTTCTCCTGGAGAAAAAATGTCCATGGAGAATCAGACATCTGTCTAAATGGCCTCATCATTTCATGACCATCAATTAGATTATGCTTACCATAAATACTCTCTCCAGTTTAGAGAAAAGTTAAAACAAATCTAGGCATGATTTTTTTTTTTTAATAAGCAATTACAGTAATGCTGAGTCATGTGCATGGAAAATGAGCCAAGATGTTGTCCAGAACTTAAATGCTGCCCAGATATTTTTTTCTTATGTTTGCCCCCATTTTACTCACCTTCTGCTAAATACACTGTTTCAGAGATGAGTCTGGATGCTCCTTATGTCTGGTGTGTAGAAAATGCTCACTCTGAAGTGTGTTAATGATGAATGCTACTTTGTGTATTGTTATTGCTGCTATTACTGTTATTATGTATCTCAATTTCTCCATTTCCTTACTGTGTTTACTTGTAAAAGTGATAGTGCTGATAATTGCATAACTCAAATTACAGATTCTAGTTAAACTAATAAGAAGCAACGTAAGAGAACTCGATTTAGATGTGTCTGGTAGGGAACTCATATTTAGCTGCATTGCAAAGCATCAGAATAATTCTAAGTGTGAAAGTTACTCTTTTTCTCTAAAATTAAGAGTGTGTAAAACCTTATGGTTTTGATAATTTTAATTTCTGTGGTCTTCATTTTTTCAAGGCAGCTATTAGTCATGTGGGGACTTGCAAGATTTTTTTCTCTGTTTTGTGATTTGGTCCATCACAATTTCTGAAACATTAGGAGAGATTATCATCTCAGGATCAACTTGACTTCTGTCACTTGGAAATTACATGAGGAAATAGCCATTTTGAAAATAAGGATCACAACAAGGTACAATTAGGTTCATCTCTAACTGAGAATAGGAGATGGCAGCTGTTTTGAGAACAGTAATGTGACTGCAGTTTCATGTTTACACTGCTATCAACTGCAGCTCTAATCTTTAGGTATATATTTTCAATAGTGTAAGAAAGTTGGTTTCAATTATTGGTGTAATTGTTAGATTTTTAGAAAAAGGCATTTTTAGTGATATCTAGATGAAAGACTATATATTCACTTTCTCTTTCCTTCTCTCTTTCTTTATATCATCAGATAATTACATTGCTCCGAGCTAGAAAATTTTGTCAGTCAACTATTAAACATTTCCTTTAATTCCTCTAAAGTGTCTCATTAATTTTTTCTCCCCATGTTAGTTGTATTAAGCACTATGGTTACTATACTGAGGTGAATAACAAATTTAAAAACTTCATAACTGTCCTAGTTTTGGCTGGAATGGAGTTAATTTTCTTCCTAGTAGCTGGTATGGTGCCGTGTTTTGGATTTAATAGGAGAATCATGTTGATATCACTACACAGTATTTCTAGTTGTTGTTAAGTAGTGTTTATACCAAGTCAAGGACTTCTCAGCTTCTCATGCCCTGCCAGCAAGAAGGCTGGAGGGGCACAAGAAGCTGGGAGGCTGCACAGCTGGGACAGTTGCCCCAAGCTGGCCAAAGGGATATTCCATACCATGTGGCTTCATGCTGAGTATACAGAGCTGGCCAGTGGCAGCTGCTGCAGCTGCTCGGTCACCCTGAGGAGTTGGAAAACTAACACACTGTTGGTACACTCATTGTTATTGGGAGGAATAATATCAGTGATCAGACCTTGTATCCCCCTCCATTTAATCAAACCATCACTTAGATCTGTTCCCATATTTACCAGTTGTAGGAGCAGTACATAATGCACTAAGATTTTTTTCAAAAGGACAGCATAATGCAATATACACCTCAGTGTTATCTGCCAGACAAGTTGTATTTGATCGTCTCTGTGGGAGCTGAAATTTTGTGGCCTTTAGTCTATAATGCCTACTTATTTTTCTTAGACTGCTTTACTTTTATTTCCCCCTAGGAGGTCTCCAAGATGTTTCATGACACCCCTTCATAAATGAGTGGGTGCAGATCCATCATCTCTCTCTTTGAGAGAGAGATGCCTAGAAATAGGCATTCTTGATTGCCAGGAGATACAGTGTGATGTTTAATTCCTCCTTTGATGGATGGATATAGGTTTTGTAGTTCTGAATCTTTGCACACAAACAGCTGAATCTTCTGTGGAAGCTCATGTACTCTTACCTATTAAAAATATGTAATTTTCTAAATGTCACCAAACTGTCCCAGCCTGACTGAAAAATAACTGGTCCTGTATCAGGCAATATCAGCTGTCCTCTGCTTCAGCAATTTTTAGCTTCAGGCAGCTGGACAGCAAATGGAATAGCATTGCTTGTGCAAGGGACACCTTGTGCTGTGTTCAGAGCTCTAAAGGAAAGGAGCACAGGTGGACCTTGTAGGTGTCCCATCAAAGAAAAGGCTGGCAAGCTCCCTGTTGAGCAGATACTTAGGAATGATGACAATTGAGGACCACTCTTGCCTTTGAGCATATGCTTCAGACTTTAGTGGGTAGTGATGTGGCACAATGTGCCTGGGGAGTCCAGGGTCGGAGCTAAAGTAAGGAAAGAACTCATCTGCTGTCTGATACGGATTTAGAAATAACTTGATAAGGTTTCATGCACTCTGTGATACATGATAGAACCAATGGCACTGTTAAGCACTTGAAGGTTGACAGAGTGCAGCTTCAAGTGGAGTTGATTAGTTAATGTGATTAAATACCCAGAAAGGAAGATACCATCTCATTTCTGATTCTCACAGACATAGCAGAATCAGAAATACTTCTTGCATTAGATTAATGGTGGCCAATCCAGAGATCATGCAATGGGATTGTGTAGGGATATTCTTCTAAAATTAAAGAGGAATGATGTGGAGATCATAAGGTGGGAGAAAAGGAATGTAAGTAGAAAAAGGAACAATGCCCCTTATTCAGCAGTAGTGTTACTCCAGTCTTCCATCAGTGCCTGTGAGCTCCCCTGTTAAGTGCTGTGACTAAATGGTATTACATGCCCCAGGAATTGGATGCAGCTGTGATAACTGCTTCTTAGCCCCTGACACACATCTCCCCTCCCCAGCACATGCAGTAATGCATGGTGTAACATGCAGAATGTTCTTCATGTGTAAGAGAAGCCAAGACTGATTAATGTCTGAGTTTGACTGCTGAATGTCTGTACTACAATTTGCTTTTCAGCAGTACACTTCTATTTGCTGTTTGCTATTCTGCCAGAATAAAGACCTGAGTGAAGACTTTCATGACAGCTTTGGGACCAGGGAGTTAAAAATGTGAAGGCTGGAGGGGAAGGTAGACCATGAAGAAAAAAACCTATATATAATTCTTCATATTTTTCACTGAACTATCGTAGTATTCCAAGTTAACATTTTCCAGCAAGTTGCTTTTTAATAGTTTTATTTACATCATGTTCCCTTATGATTTTTATGAGAATAGCATGTGAGGTACTGCAGAAAGCCCTACAAACCATCAAGATAGCTATGAATTGTCTCATCTACAAACCCAGTTATTCTTTTATGGGTTTTATTTTGATTGGTGTGTCTGTTGGTTAGTGCCATATCCATGTCGATTCTTTCTGTTACCTTCTAGATGCTTAGAATTAGTTTTGCATGTTTTCCTCCCTGTTTTTTTTTCAGGGGCTATATAAACTGGTTGACCTATGAAAGCCTGGTTCCTCCTTTCCTCTGTTTTAAAGATGGCCAAAACATTTGACTATTTTTATGCTGTATCTTTAGATCTATCCCAGTGCTCACCATTCAGTGTGTAGCCAGAACTGCGGGTTTTTGCAATGAATTCAAAGGAACGTAATTATCTGTGAATAGGGGTTTTGTGGTAAGACAAAACTACTAAACAGAATTTTACAAATGTTTAAAGACCATTTTATTTTAGAGCTAGAATCAGCTCAAGCTCAAACCACCTTAAGTTATTTGACCAGGCGCTGAAATGAAGATTTGTGTTTTTTGTTGTGGGAGACAGTTGAGCTGGTAGGTTTTAAAATAGGTTGGGCCTATTAATAAATAAATTTTCTGCCTATGGAGCTGCTGAAAATTCAGTTCATAGCTGAATCTGGGGAATGAGTTAAATTGCACAGTAACAGCTGGACAGTGCAGAGTCAGATACCTGAGAAAGGACAAAAGTATTTTTATTCTAGCCAGGAGCTGTGGCTCTTAAATCTTACACTGGTGTGGAATAGAAGTCTTGTGCTTTCAAGGAACAGAACTGTGTTGCTTGAGAAAACAAGTCAAAATTCAAAGCTAGATTGGAAATACATTCAGGAAACCAACTTAGTTGGTGTTCTAGTTTATTGAATTTTGTTGGCTTGTTTTTTTGTTTTTTTTTACAGCAGAAACTGGTTGGAATGAAAACTACCAGCAGCTTCCTCATAAACTTTATGCAAATCCGAGTTGAAAATATGAGCATCTTAAAATAAAGTACAACTATAGGTTCAATCTAGGCCATGTTAAGAAAAAGAATTGGACAATAGAATAAGGAGAACATACATATGGAGGAAGAGGTAGAGTTCTTTCTAAACTTCATTGTCAGGCCAGAAATAGTTACAGAATTTGCAAGGATGATGAAACTGCTGTTAACGTGTAACTTTGTAGACTGATGCTTGCAGCCATGTCACAGAACATATGTTGTATAAAAAAACCCAACTTTTGGAATACGTAGTCCTCCAAGATTTGTAGTGGCCATGAGCACTCATTGCCCGTCTTCCTTCCCCTGTGAGTCTGTCTGAAAACCCTGATGGAATTGCGAGATTTTTAGTTGCAAGGAAGCTGAAATAGCATCAGGAATTTTGAACACCACATACTCCTGTGCTGAATAGAAGGAAGGGAAGATACGCTCAGAGTTAAGGCAGAATAGCCTTCGATTTTAAGGGAGAAAACAATTTTATCTCCAATCTACGCTTTATTCTTCTGTCCTGTTCACTGGCTCATAATGAAGTGGAAGAACCATGGAAGAAATGTTAACTGTGCCTTTTTTGTAATTTTTGTAAATTTTGCTTGAATTACAGTTAGGTAACTTACATAAAACTGAAAATATCCATTTTTCAATTTAAAATTTTAACTCACTTTATAAACTGGGCTGCTCAGAGCTAAAAACAGTGACAGCAGCTGTAGGAATGAGTAATAACTCATTCCCTGAAACTGCATATAGGCATCAGAGCAGAAGATTTTCAATATTACGGACTTCTTCCAATGAGAATGTGGTTTAGGTGTAATAGTTTGTGACTTAACACAGAAAATTAATTTGTATCACAGAGCCAACTAAGCTTGTCCATCATTTGCAAATAATGTAACATTATGATGGCCCATACAAAGTGCTTTGGAAGGAAAGGACACTGAAATATCCTGAGGTGGGTTCTTGGTGACCCTTTCTTGAACTTCATCTGTCTTTGATAATCCAAGTACACTCCCTCAAAGCCGTCACAGTGGATCAGGTCAGTGAGTGCTTTGGAACTCGTATCTTCCACTGTTTTCATTGCTGCGCTTGCACCTCTGGTCATTGGGCTAAAAATCTTGGAATTCCTGAAAACCTGGAAGTAGAGTGGAGGACTGAGTAACAGATGAAGATAAAACAGTGAGAGCAGTTTCTGTGTGTCTAGTGAATTCGTGTGTTGTGGGTACCCATGTGGTCTCTATCACAAAGTGAGCACTTGAGCACTGCTCCTCCCAGTTCGTAGTGCACTGTGCCCTCTCCAGCATTTCCCTCTCTGTTCTTCTTGGAAAGCTGGAAAACCTAGTGCTTTCAAGGCTGCTTGTGTGGTACAGCACACAGATACCTCACCAGACCATAGAAAGGAAAAGAGTGCCCTGCAGACAGGTCTGTCCTGGGCTTGTGTATGTTCTGGGCTTAACATATCTATAGATACAGACATATAGATATTTTAAAATTACATTCCATTACTAAGATGTAGTTTGCAGTTCATTCTGGTTTATATTATTGTGTAACTGGCTGCAGTAACTATACATATTTAAAAACAGTCTGTCCCTTGTGACCAATCACTTCATTTCTGATTTAGTGTCAATCTAATTTGAAGTATGGCTGATACCCCAGGCCAAGATTTAGCTAGATATTTTGTTCTACAAATTGTTTTTGACCTAAGCAGTCTTCCTAATCAGTTATAGTGGCATCCTTAGGAAATACCCACCTCATACAGACTGTGAAATTTCTACATGAATTTCAGATATAAAAATCTATCAGAAGTGAGACAGAACATTTTACAAACTATACCAAATTTAGGGACACTCAAAATGAACAACTGCTGAAGGCCTTTTCTGAAATTAAGAATTGCTTTGTGAAAGTCTTCTAAATAAATTTTGCATAATTTATAGAATCATAGAATTGTAGAATATCCTGAGTTGGAAGGTTATTGACTACAACTCTTGGCCCTATGCAGGACATCACAAGAGTCACACCTGGTGCCTGAGGGCGTTGTCTAAATGCTTCTTGAACTCTGTCAAGCTTGGTGCTGTGACCAGTTCCCTGGGGACTCCTTTCCAGTGCCCAACCACCCTCTGGGGGAAGAACCTTTTCCTGATATCCAACCTAAACCTCCCCTGACTCAGTATCATTTCCTCAAGTCCTGTCACTGGTCACCAGAGAGAAGAGTTCAGTGCCTGCCCCTCCTCTTCCCCACACGAGGAAGTTGAAGACTGCAATGAGGTCTCCCCTCAGTCTCCTCCAGGCTGAACAGATCAAGTGACCTCAGCCCCTCCTCACACGACTTCCCCTCAAGGCCCTTCACCATCCTCGTGGCCCTCCTTTGGACACTCTCTAATAGTTTCATGTCTTTTTTATGTTGTGGCACCCAAAGCCACAAATAGCACTGGAGGTGAGGCCGCCCCAGTGCAGAGCAGAGCAGGACAATCCCTCCCTTGCTTGGCTGGGGATGCTGTGCCTGATGCTCCCCAGGACAGGGTTGGCCCTCCTGGCTGCCAGGGCACTGCTGACTCATGTTCAACTTGCCATCAACCAGAACCCCCAGGTCCCTCTCTGTGGTGCTGCTCTCCAGCATCTCATTCTTCAGTTTGTCCGTACATCCTGGGTTGCCTCATCCCAGGTGCAGAATCCAGCGCTTGCCCTTGTTAAATTTCATATAGTTGGTGATTGTCTCTAATAAAAAGTGACAGGAATAACAAGCATTAATCGTAAGGTAAATTAAAATATCTCAAATTTACCAGAAGGAATAAAATCCAGCAATATTTGTAAAATATATGAGTTTGAAGTGTCTATATTATGTAGCTAATATATAGGAGGTAAGAAGGAGGAAATTGCAATGCACATGGTTTAATTGAAAATGGATCCTTCAACAAATTATTTTCAGATAGGTTGACAGATGTTCTTATGAAGAGATCTTATGCTGTTTTTTGAATATGTCTGTAATTTTCCATAAATCAGAATCTCTACATAAAATGTGAAATAGGCTAAACCATAAACATTTGTGTTGCTATAATCCTGAAGATAGTATTCCTTTAATGTTTGCAATCATTTTCCAGTATCAATGATCAGTAAAGGTGTATGAAGTTTTATATATTTTGCTCTTTTAGATAAAAGACACATTGCATAGAGTCACAGAACCATGCTCTATTTTTTTTGAAAGACTCATCGTGTGTAAAAAAAAAAAAATGCACAAAATATGAGTTATGAGTGTATAGTTCTGTTGTTAATTGGAGCTGGAAAAGAAGTCCAGTATCCTGGAACATTGAGGTGAATTGCTGAATAATACTCTATAGACTAAGTTATATTTTCCATGTATGGATCAAAAACTATTAGAAATTTATTTCTTAAAGCAGGCTGAATATATGTCTGGGTCAGTAGTTGAAGTAGAACAGTGAGTCTATTTTAACATAGTAATTCAGGTAGGTTAGGTCAAAAAGACTGGCTAATCCCCAAATTATTTTGTATTCTTCATTAGAGATGTAATCAGAAAGACAGGAATAATGTCAGTAGAGGTGAGTTAGTGATAGGAAGCAGAGAACTTGTCAGGCCTGTACTGTCACTTCTGCTCTTTCAGACTTTACAGGGCATGGATGCAAGTGCAGAATGAACACCAGGTATGATTTTATCAAGAAATCTGGCTAGGGCACAATGGTTTTTTTTCAGGATCTTTTCTAAGAGGGTGATGCATTGAATAACTGAAGTCAAAGAGAATGGTTCACTGGTTTCTGATCACTTTTTTAAAAGCTGTTTTGCAGACCAAAAAGCAATCTGTAAACTTTGATAACGCTGTGGTTCCAGTGGCTTGGCTCATATCTCTCTGTTGTGGTTATAGGTACATAGATTTAAGACTTTATGGATGGAGTTCCCAAGCAAGGCTTTTAAATGTATCTTGGTTGGAGTAGTTGCTATCTCCCCCACTGGTGTTTTGCCAAGTAATTCTGTGGAGATTAAAGTTAGTCCAGTGGGTGTCTTTGGGTAGGGTGCTACCTGCTCCATTCTGATTTATAAGAGTTCTGAGTTTGGAGCTACCCAAGGCCTTTGTAGTTTTGAGATCACAGATGTAACGTAGGGGAAAAGAAAGACACAGCTTTGTTACTGATCAGAAAATGGATGCTACTGAAGTCAGAGAATGTCACAACACAAAATATGTTAGAAAGTGCTGTTTCAGAAAAGAAAGCTCCAATTACATGGTTTTGTGAGTGCCTGTTATTCTGGAGCCTCTGTGCTTTCATTTATACTGGG
The DNA here is from genome assembly GCA_026261815.1 of Monarcha castaneiventris obscurior. Classification (NCBI taxonomy): domain Eukaryota; kingdom Metazoa; phylum Chordata; class Aves; order Passeriformes; family Monarchidae; genus Monarcha; species Monarcha castaneiventris. The sequence continues at coordinate 5,168,731 of JAMPIT010000059.1, read as the reverse complement.
GAGGAAAACTGTGAAAATACTTGCAAAACTGCTTCATTCTTCTCCCAAAGTGTATCAAAGTTGTACTTAAGTTTTTCCTTGATTCACTAAGTTTAATGTGACTTTAACTTATGTAAACCATTAGATACTACAGAAGGTGGTAATGTGGTTTTCCAGACTCGTTTGAAAGAAAAACACAATCTTGCTATTGCTTGTTAGCATGCTTAAGGATGGGGGTGGGATGCTTTATAAACTCTTAAATTTAAAAAGGTTCCTGTGGCAAAATAAAATTGTTTTTTAATTCTGATCAGCAGTAGGTAAAAGAGAAATGGGGGAGATGATTCGTAGGTGAGGGAAGAGAACTGAAATAAAGACATTAATCTGATTGCCTTGACATGTTATTCACTGTACTCATTAAGGAAAAGAAGGGTATTTGAACAGAAACAGATACATGTTCTTGTTACTGAAGGTAGCCCTGTATGTTGGAATGATTTGCCATCATGGGAGCAATAAAACAAAGGCAGGAGAACTTTGCTGGCGATATATTGATGCTGAGACCTTCAGTGGAACTGCTGGAATCTGCAGATCTGTCACAGTATTAGGCTGGAATTATTAAGAACTGTGAAGGTGAAAATAGACTTCATAAAACTGAAAGTCAGTCTAAAGGAAAGCAGTAATACCTTCATATTGGGTGTAATTTTGTCTCTTTTATTCCTAGATGAAAATCTGAGAATATTCCATTTAAGTAGCTTCTAAGTAATCTGTAATATAAATGCCTCAGCAATATTGTAGTTCTCCTTCACAATAAACATTGTAGACCTACGATACCATGCTTGAAAAGAAAACAAACAAGGTTTGGGCTACATTAAAATCATCTGAAAGAAAGGTAATTATCACCTGAGTATGAAAAGAGGATCACGAGATAAATGCAATATATATGTGTGAGCCTACAGTGTTTAGCATTTGTTATAACTATTCCATTTGTAAAATCATTTTTCTCAAGTATATTCTGATTATAAAAATTTATTATTAGGATACCCCTACTTTTACCCTATTTTCACACCATTTTTTGCAAAAAAAAAAAAAAATTCTAAGGTAATCAGCACAAAATTCTATGCTGGTTTACTTGTGAAGAAAATATTTTAAACAGTTTTAGGTTCATTCTGTACTACAGGGTTCGTTGGGGTTTTTTGTTGGTTGATTGACTTTTTACACTCTGTTGTTCTTTAAGTGATATTTCATGATTAAAAGTAGAATAATAATCCACAGTATAGTCCACTTAAAGCATTAGAAAAAGTTTCATTATTGCTAAAAATCGATGCATGAGAAAAAAGTAAAAATACCAAGGTCACAAACTCAGCCTTATTGGTGTATAGTTCCAGACTGTTGTAAAAGGAACCTTTATTATTACTGTACCTTAAACATCTAATATGCATCTTGGATGACCAGTATCCCTTTAATAAATCTCAGTAACCAAAAATCTGAGGCCCAGCAAAATGAGAGAGAGAAAGGAAATAAATAGTGTGTGTTACTTGCATATCTGCTTGTGGCGGGTGGAAATAATGAAATTGTGGTAATGTGTTGTTTCCTCTCTACTAACATTGTCTGTGTGTGCTGTCCTAAGAAATGTCAGTAGTTGATGTTGGTTTCTGGTTCTTATTTTTATAATTATCTTGGACACTACCTGTCTTTTGAGAAGCAGTTAATTACTTATGCATATTTTAGTAACAAGCTTGAAATAACTCACTTAGAAAAAGTATTGCTTTATTTAGGGAAACCCTTCCATCCTGGCATACTTATGGGTATGAGCATATACGGTTTTACAGTATTTAACTCAGTCCTGCAGCAGCATTTTAAGTCATTCATCGTCAGATGTTCACATACTTTTCCTGCTAAAGATATAAAAAGTGTCTCCTTTTTATCTCCCATATAATGTGGTATTTCTACAATTTTTTGAAACAGAAAACTGAAAATTCTTTTTTACAGTCATATGCATATATTTTTAGTGGCCCATATTAGCACAGGATCTGAATTTCTCTCTTTATCTATCTCATCTCCCTAAATTTGTTTCTTTAAGTGCTGCAAACTAAGGACTATCTATCACTGTATGGCAAACCTGAGAGAAGTACAGGAATAAGATATGAGTCTGATGTTGCTATCAGACTCCTGGAAGGTCTTTTCATGCTAATTTGGAAAGAAAATATAATTTATTTCAGGAAGAATATATCCTCTGTAGATCTGGGAGGATGGTTGAAAGCAATAGTGCTGCTGCACCTGGAACAATATGATTAGATAGAACATTTGCTTTCAGAGAGGGTTTTTGAGTGGCTTTTTATGATGTGATTTTGGCAGCATTGTTGGTACAGAGCAAAGGACTGGGGAATCAGAACACTGAAGAGAAAGAGCGGGGGAAGAGAAGTTTTTACATTGGCCAAAGTGTACTTGAAAGGGATGTTGGCCTAAGCTGAGGGAACATAAATACGGGTATAAAGCTATGTCAAGGGAAGAAATTCTGGGATCATGCATGTAAATAGGTAGTTTAGGGACTGAAAGAGTCCACTGGAGGCGATAAAGGAGAGCGAGCTTATGGAGTCCTTATTTTCCACTGTCACGTCTAGACATGGACAGGCCTGCTTTACCCTTATGCTCTGTACAGCATAGAGGTGAGCTGCAAACCGTGCTGCTTCTTTATTTCAAAAACTTATTATTCATACCATGTGACTCACACCAGCTGTAGGAGTTGAAGGGATTACCACTGGAGCAGCATGAATTCCTTGTCCTGTATCTGTGTTTTGAAATACTACATATTTCTGGTTTTCAGAGATCTGAGTTAAACTGCACTTGTTGTTCTAGAAAGACAGAAATTATCACTAAGCAGCCTTAACTCTGTGCTTATGGAATTCTGTATATTCAGATTCTGTACATTCTGTATATTCAGATTCCATACAAAACAGTCAAATGCTGTTTAGAGTTAGCTCAGCAAAGCACATGAGGCATCCTGGGAATTTTGGGGCATTTCTTCATGTGCATCTTGAGAAGTTTCATTTAATGTTTTTCTAGGTTAGGAATTTCCAGCATTTCCCCAGTCAGGATAGTTTTGGTTTTCTACAAAAAAAAAAAAAAAACAAAAACTTTTGTGGAAAGGTAGGAAAGAAACCATACTTTTTTATAATAATAAAAAAAAGGTTGAAGACTCTGTCAGTGTGTTGTGTAAGGGAAGCCTTCTTCACTCTTCATGTAGGCTAGCTGAGTGTGTAACCAGTATTTTGGTGAGAGTCTGAGGAGGAAAGATGGGTGGTTTTCTGTCATATCATTTTATTGAGTGTTATTAAAGAAATTACAGTCAAAATGAATACAAGAAAAATAGTCTTCAGTAACAAAAAGCAAGAGTTTAACTTTTTCTGGATTTTGTAGGGCTTTCTTCCTAGAAAGATGAGTGGGGTTTCCGTAATCCAAACTAAAGTGCTTTTGTCGTCTTCTTGCATGATGCTACATTAAATTAGGTTTTTTCAAGCAATCTTTTCAGTAATCTTTTTGGTATCTCTTTTTAATTTATTATCACATTTTTCCAAATAATTTGTATAGTATTTTAAGTACTTTGCCTGTCTACAGCTGTACTACCAGAAAAGAAGTCATTGTAAGTTTGCTTAATGTTTCAGTGAAAATAAAAACTCTGTAAAGAAAGAAAATACATAGTTCATTTTGCATGATCAAAAATTACTAAATTGTCCTATAGTTTCCAGAAGTTCAAATAAATGCTGCAGTCATGCAGCTGTCTGCTTAGTTCCCAGCATAATGGAAACATAAACAGATCTTTCCAGTTTAGCTGGAAAACTACTTTCACAGAAATGATGGCTAAATAAGACACTGGTACAGACTACAAGCAAGGAGTTCTTGCATTTCTCTGCCCTTTACACATTGTCTAACATTCAGTGCTTTGCCTTCCCCAGCTATGAGATAAGTAAACATCGATTTTGACATAATAAAACTTTGAACCGATTTGTGACTCATCCCTACATTGAAGACAGAGGGTGTTTTTCTCCTCTCCCTGCCCACCCTCCATAGGATACAGCTCAGAAATTCTATTTAACATCAGCTGAAATCACTGAAAGCTCTTTGACTAAGTTCAGTAGGAGCTGGATTAAGCAGGTTTTGTCTTTGAACTATGCTCTGAACAGAAGACTTTTTTTTTCCTTTGGTTTGGCATTAAATGACATATCACCTATTAATTTTCCACAATCAAGGCAATGAGAGTATTAGCATCAAAAGAAATCGAAAAATAATAAATGGTTCTTCTTTAAACTGACTTCCTTTACACCTAATCTCCTCTAAAAAGACTACATGTACATGCTAGAATAGTAGACAAGTCTTTGCAAGACTGTTGCCTGATCTCTAAGTTTCATTATCTGTATTCTGAAATGTTATTTGTGATGTATTGTGCAAAAATTAAACCTAATCTGAATTGTTTACACATTCCACTGATGTTCCACAGATTAGTGTTTATTATTTATTAAGGATATTTTCCTCAGTATTGTTAATATATATGTTAATTATTTCCTGTAATATTTAATATCCTTAATCTGCATACACTGCTCTTCATACCTACAGTTTCATTAACAAAGTGGAGAGAGAATGTGTTTGTACCTGCATACAGCTTTTTTAATCAGTAGTCTCTTTCTTTCTCCTGTAACTTTCTAATATGGCTTATTTATTAATATGCCTTCACAGAAAAAACAGAGAACGAAGGATCTGTCCCAGCTGTTTCATTCATACAATCCATATGATCATAAGGTAAGAAAAAAATATACTATCTGTGTTTGTTGTTAAGGAAAATTCCAAACATTTGTGGTAGCTGTCTTTCTTGTTTAATGCAAAATTGAGAAGAAATGATAAAATTGAAAGTGCTGGGCATGTTATTCAAATTCTGCTGTCACATAAATGTTTCTTTGTTTCTTTAAGCCGTGCTTGGAAAGGTGCATTTTCTGATTTGTGAAACCAATGACTCAAATTAACCTCATAGAAGTATAATTTATACACTGACACTAAATCCTTCAAAGTGACCATATGTGGTATTGGATTCCCCTCTTTTTTTACTCCCTGTTTAGGAACTGTGTTACCCTAGAGTATGTTGCTTAGCCTGTTGTGTCAATTAGGCCCTGAGATACATGATACTAATGAATTATCTATTGATCGTGGAGGCATCGTTCGAAGAGGCTGCTGTGTGAGCAGCCTGGTGGCTGTCTGGGGGAAGAAGTAGAAACACACATCATTATTATAACTTGGTCCTTATTTGTAATGTCTGGGAATCCTGGTTTAAAAAAAACAATGACAGCCCAACTTGTTCATTATATTTCATCCTGTAGGGAATAATAAAGAAGGTCCTTTCTCTAAGGATATTGCAATGTGAAATTTAAAAAATAAAGTTGTTACAAGACGATTTTGGAGAACAAAGAGGCAGAGATCACAGTATTTCTGTGGTATAACTATGTCATGGGGTTCTTTCAGATGTTATGCAAAAGAGAGCATTTTTAAATGCAAGCAGCATTTATAAATATAAATATATATTATATAAATATAAATAAAAGCAGCAAACTGAAGAAGAGTTAAGTAAGTTTTTTAACATTTTCTTGGAGTTCCTCCTGTCTTTGATGCCTCTGTGGGCATATTCTTTTAACAAAGGCACAAAACCCTTTAAAATGTGTCAGCAGTATGAGATGTCTTGTCTTTGCTGCTTCTGTTTTGAGAAGTGTGAGTGATTTTGCAAGTGTCCATTAAAACAAAGAAAGATTCAAAACATCTTTGTTGTTGTTGTTTAGACATTTCAAAGGAAAGTCCTGAACTCTATCTCTTCTTCTCCTGGCCATGTACCAAGTACATTGGAAAAAACAGCTAGATTTTATACTTGGGAGAAGAAGGTAGCAGAAATATGTATGTGCATCTTTCTCTTTATATGAACATATGCATATATAGGCAATGTATGTGTGACTACACACTTGTCTATAAGAAATACAGTGTGTAAATGAATGGACTAAATTTATCAGGCAGGTTGTTGCTGTGAGAGTTCAGTTACCAGCCACTTGAAAATTTCGTTTAAAAAACCATTGTAAAACAGCAGTTATAGTCTAGAACTTCAATAATTATACCTAATTTCAAGTTAAATTCATCTCCTAGTACTTTTTTAAAAAATAATCTCACATTATTTACAAGGATTGGTAGAGCTGATATTAATGGCCTGTGAAAATGGCCTCAATGGAGAAACATGAAGAATAAAGAAAACTAGCATGATAAGATTTTGAATTGGATTGCTGCTTTTTTGAATTGAAGCATTTTAAGGTAAATGTAATAGTAAGTCAATTAAGATCTAATAAGGAGATGGAACTGATGAACTAGAAACTTTGATATTCTTCTCCATGTCTTAATTCTCCTGTATGAAACAATTTTTATTCATAGGACAAGGAAATTCCATTATTCTTTTATTAGCACTTTTAATGGAACTCGGCCATTTGTAACTCCTGCTGTCTTCCTGCTCATATCCTTTGTGGCATTGTATCAAAGTATTCTCAAATGATTTTGGCTGCAGTTGTGAGGACTTCTGCCCTCTTTACAAATTAGTCATTGGGCAATGTGGAATTGAATATAAATGCTTAAATATATTCACTTTTGATCTTTGTTTTAGGACCTTTAATATATTATTAAGAGTAGCACAATTGTTTGATGGGTGATTTTTGTAGCTCCACTCTTTTGTTGCTTCCAAGCACATTCTGTATATATATTTGAGAGCAAACATGGAGGGGAAAGGACAAGTGAAAGTTTTTATTAAAGTTATGGTCTTTCCTTATTTTCCATTTGACAGTGAAGGTTTTCCTTCTCCTAACTACTTCCTATTTGTAGCAGCTGCAGCAAGCTCACTGCAGATTCCTTGCTCTGTGCTTTTAATTTTCACCTCAGCTTCCAATTTCACAATTGTTGCGGTCTAGGGGAGGGCTTTTAATTTTTGTATTAAATCTAACATTAGTTGGGAATACAGTTATTTCAAGTGGAGGTGTGTATCAGCTTTGCTCTTGTTCTATTTGATTTACATGGCCAAAGGATTTGAGGGTGGAGGTACATGTTGCTGGCTATTTTGTAGATCATTTTCAGGAAGTCTATAAAGGAGATTTTATGATGACTTTGTGAAATGATCATGTGATGAATGATCATAGCATGAGTGATTGGAATTAGTGTCTTCCAGGATTAGTACTTTGTTGATTAAAAGATTTTTCTCTGAGAACCTTTCTAAAATAGGAAGGAGATAAACTTAAGGATAAATTGGTGCTTAGTACTAGTAGTTAAAACAGATGTAAAAATCTCATGAACTACAGTGGCTGAAACTGGACTTCCTACAAAGATTTGATAGTACTTCATCTTTGTATGATGGGATATCTCATAGAAACGAGAAACAAAATCAAAAAATGAAAAAGTGTTCATTCTTCCATGCTCATGTTTCACTCACTAAACCAGAAAGTGATATTTTGATGAAGTAGCCACACTAACCTTACTAACCTTATTACTATTTATGCATGGTCAGGACACCAATAGCTCTTAGAAATAATAGCTGTTCCTGAAAATTCTCAATATGTGTTTGCCCATCTAGTGTAACTTACAGCATCCTGAAAGACACGTAAATGTTTGTGGTTCTTCATTCCCAGATGAAAAGCCAGTGCTTTTATAGAGGTGGAAACAAGGATTTACTTTCCCTTCCACTTCCAGGTGTTGAGTCTTATCTTTTTTCCAGTGAGGCTTTAATTCAGCACCAGAGGCAGAACTTTTAAATTCTTCCCACAGAAGTGATAGAAAAGCAGGAGATACTCTGCTGATATGAGGGGAGAATTAGCTAAGCTCCTGTATTCTTTACTGCCTAAGGAAATGTAAGTTACCATCCATTGCCCTTCTCATTGCTCAGATGAAACCATTTAACAGCAAATCTCAAAAATTGCCCTTTGGTTGTATACTTATCCTATCCAGGGGTATTTGATCCTGCTCTCTTTAACCCAGTGTCACTGCAGTGCTTTACAGAGCCTCTGACTACAGAACCTGCAGGTCTTTCAGATACTGTGCCACAGACAAAGCTCATTTTAGGATGAGTCTTGAATGCCTAGCAAATATATTGAATTCTTCATGTCAGACACATACAAAGAACTCTCTTTTCTCAGATTTTTCTTTTGTTGTTATTAAAATAAGTATCTTCTAAAAGTCATTCTTTTCAAAACTAAATAATTACTTAGGAAATGCTGAGGAATATCTTGTTCCAGGTGTGTGATTGTCATTTGTTCAAACTTATTTCAGTTAGCAGGTGTAAAAATACATAACACTCTGTTTGTAGTCGAAGCCATTCCTTTTTCTGAAATATTTGCTTTTTCCTGTGTTTAGAGTAGGAATATGTATAGTCTGCCTTTCTTGAGAGTCAAATTCTGATTGCTGTGTAACTTTTCTCTACTTAGCAATAGAACAGCACTTACAATTTTATGTACAGTTTATCTTTTTCTAGGACCATCAGAAAAAGATTATAAAATTGACGTCCTCATAAAGCTGCACCAACAACAGCTTTACTGTTTTAAAATTTAAAAGAAGAAAATTGAGGAGCTATATTCTGGCCAGTTTTCTACAAGCTCATTTAATGAAAGATTATGTTTGCACACAAGTAATTTCTGCTGAATGTTTTTTGTCTGTACACTGGGGTTTCACTTTGCACACAGTAAGAATTTTATTCTGTCTGCAGTAGATGTTTAGCTCAGAAATAATGGAATTGGAGCTCTCTCCTAAATGACCCTTGCTCTTTAAAATTTGCAACCCAGTTTTTTCTAAAGCTGTTAAGGTTGTTATAGTAGGTTACCTGGTCAAAACAACAGGTTTTATAAGCCTAATAGGAGTTTCAGGATCCAGTATGAACCAAATGTCCAAATTCAGGTGCACAGAGCCCTAGTTGCTTTTCTTCTTTTTGTCAGATGAGTTTAAGTATTCAGTCTAGCCCTGGAGTGGTTGTTTAAAACTATAATCCTCAATTTATGCTCTGCAAAAGAATGTTTTTACATACTGTAAGCGCAGTATAGCAGAACTACTACTCATTTTGCTGCTTTGCCTTCTTGGGAGGATAGCCAGGGATACCTTAGGGCATGTCCATACATGCCTCTGGCAGCATGGGGCTGTTACAGTGAGAAATCCCCTGAGAGTTGTGCTTTAAACTCAGCTCTCCATTTGTTTCTGCCTTTTGCAACCTGAATCTCTTCTCTACAACAGGGCATGATCTATGAAAAAATAAGATCATGTCTTACAGCATTAGAGATTTATTTTAGCATATACTGTGTCCAGCCAAGTAAGAAATAAAGTCAACATTCATGTGATTTGGAAAGAGTTTTTTGAGAGATTTTCTCCCAAACTGAAGGTGTGCTCAGGATTAAAAAAATTAGTTGCTGTTTCAAAGTGTGCTGTAATTGATGCAATTCTACTAAAATGATTGTAAAATCTTTAAGCCTCATGCTTTAAAATGTTCTTTATTAAAGTGTTCTGGAAATGTTAAAACACTCAAAAGAGCAAAAACACCTAGACAATTCCTGTGTGTTTGTAAAGTTACATGGACCATTGTATTACAATGCACCATTAAATGACAAAAAATATTTTTTTGGTTTTTGGGGGGTTTTTGGTCAGCTCTTAGCCTCATAAGCAATTTTGGGAAGGAGGGTGTGATCTCTGGTTGTCTTTGATACGGGTAGATACCTGCATAACTCACTCAAGGAACATTAATAACAAGATTATGTAAGGCTATTCTTAAGATACTAATGGCTGCTGCCATTTACAGACCTAAGGTGTTTTCAAGCAATTATTTCAATAGTACACAGACCCTATTTTTAATGAAAAATAAGTAATCTAGTGTCAGTTTCCTTAAACTGAGGTTTCTTCTGCTGAGTTCTTTAGTTCTCCTGGACAGTCGACACTTTGAGTCAGAAATTTTTCAAAAATTAAGCTACCACACATTGAAAGAGGCTGTAAGTACTGAGGGGATGAAGCTATTTTCACAATGAAAGAGACAGGAGCCACTATGAAACAGGCGGGATCTCTTCTGGCACTGCCTTTGGAGGCATATCTGTATGCTCTAAGTGGTTTTCATTAACAATAACTCAACATATTAATCATAGCAACACCCAAGGCTGTGGCATTATCTAGGAATCATTGTGGGCACCTGTGTGAAACAAAATATTTGAAAGCAATTGTAAAGTGCCAGGTGAAGGGTGAGGGTTTGGAGTCAGCTGGCTTCTGATAAAAAGCCTCTGTTAAGTCCTGCATTTTTTCCACCTCTGTGCTGTAGCTGGTGGCCTCTGGGAACAATAGGCTGTGGCAGGGGAATGGAGGGTGTGGTGGTGGCACAGAGAACCAGCAGAACTGTCTTCACCAAGATGAGGACTCTTCTATTCAACAGCAGAAACGGGGGAGATGGGAAGCCAGTCACTTAAGTTGGGACCAGTTTTCCTACTGATGAGCTGCTTCCTTTCGCTTTTTTTCCCATGTACAGGGACTCCTTCAAAAATAAGCCAATTTGAGCAAAAGAAATCCTGATGTCTATTGAAAGAAACCACTCTTAACTGAAATTCCTGATGTTGGCTCACCTTCTAATGGCAGACAACACCACACTAGTCTTGTTAATTAGGTCCTAAAACTTTGTTTTTGAAGATGTGTCTGCATTGTGGGGCAACGTAGTTTCCTAAGAGGACATGTAAATTGACATGTGGGATACTTGTAGAGTTGGAAGTGTTGCTATGAGAGTTTCTGGTGAAGGACTAAAATGTAGTTGCAGCACTAAACACGTGGCAGGTGAGATTTACATCTTTCTGTGTTCATAGTTCCAGATGTCTCAGACTTTGACATCTTCTGTGTTTGTTGCTGTCATCTTTAATAGCTACTGGCACTAGGAAGTGTTTTTTTTTTTACATGTGAGCCATGGCAGCTAGCACGTTTAAATAAACCAAGTTTGGATGATTTTTGGAGACTGGAAATGGGAAATTACAGAACTGCTGAAAACCCTTACTGTTTTTCCAAAGGACAGTAATGTTTCTCAGTTATTAATTGTGTTTTGTAAGATGCGTGATGGAAGTACTGTGAGCGTGTGTAGGTTTTACTTTTGAGCCAGAAAAAAAAGAAAGCAATTTTGAAGTACTGTGTCAGCCTTCAGATTTTTTAGGTAATTACTTGGGTATATGATTCTGTAAAATAACAAAAATCCTTTTAACCTGCTTTCCATTTATTCCAGGAACAGCATTGTACTAAATTGTAAGGCAACTGTGAGGTTGCAATGCCTGTGATATAAGCCATGATCTGAATTTTCTAAAGGAGGTGCTCTGAATTGTTTTGTAAGATGAAAAGGTTTTTAGGTTATTGCTGAAAAAGGCCAGAGCCTTTTGCTATCTCCTGCCTTGAAATAGATTTTGGGTTTAATTTAATATCTCAGATGTCAGATATGACCGCTTTTTATGGAAATACTCTTATTGTAACCTACATCCATTCTTCTCTGTTCCCTTCCCTCATGTTCAGAGCTGCTTTTTGGAGGAGGTTACATAAAGCTGTTTTGTGCTCTTGATACGATGTGAGGCTTCAAAGAAGGCTACTGAAAGAGAAAAGCAATTTCTATTTGGAAGAGCTGTGCAGTGGCCTCGTGCTGATGGCACACTTGAACATTACTTGATGATAGTGAAGAAAATCTAATTGCCTCAAAAGCTCCTGCTTATTCTTGACTTAACTCTGAGCTACATTGAAGTTTGTGCCATCTGTAACACAGAGCAAGCTAATACAGAGATAGTTTAGAAAGGGCCATTCATATACCAGGGATTGTTTCAGGGTTTGTAAGGAATAGGCAAAGAAACAAGGCAAGCACTGCAACAAAAGGGCTTACTTCCCCATTGTATATGCTATAGACAAATACGTATTTGCTGTGTCTTAATTCTGTAGCTGAAGTGTTGCGATAAAAGAATTGCAGTCTTATTTGAAGTGTATACTGCATCCGGAAAATCAAAAACCAACCCAATTCCTGAATTTGTTGCTCTAAAACCAATGCTTTGTTGGTTGGTTTTGTTTTACACAAAATCTAGAATATATGCAAACAAATATATATGGTTAATATCTTGGTTAAAACCGTATTTAATGCTAGTAACTTTTGCTGTAGTTGGATATTTAAAGCATCTAACCTTGTCTGATGCTAACTGAATTATTTCAGATTGTTAGCTCTATTCCAGAAGGGAGGCGTTTCCTGTTACAGGATAGAGAGTCTTTTTTCCTATCTATTTAAAATGACCTCTCAAAAATTGTTTAACAATAGTCTGTTAAATCATGGTTGCAGCTATACAAAGGTTTATGTGTGCTGTATGTTGATGTATGTGCTTAGATGTTGAACAACATTTCACAGGTAACAATGTATTATTGAAATATCTTCATTAGTGATCTTGAGAATAGTTTTAATAAATGAACTCATGAAATCCACATATATCCCCCACCCCATGTAAAAACACGTATACACTTTTTCAGTTAAACAATCATGAAAATAGTGGTTATTTACTTCACAGTTTTTCTCCTTGGTGCAGCATGCAAATGCTACCTGGTATAGTAGATTGCCTGAAATAAGGATATTCTACCTCAAAAAAAAATTAAAACATAAAATGAGAGACAAGTTTTATCTGCCATATGAGCTCAAGTAAAACAAATTCTTTGATGCACATTAATCCTCTTGTTATTTTCTGGAGGAAGACATTACCTTTTGCTGGGTATCTTGTATCATTAATGTACCTTGTCCATTATTGATTGATCTGACACTGAGACAAAAAATACAAAAAAGGAAGATATTTTAGGGTTTTTCAAATTAGTTACTGGAAAACCTTGACATCACAGAAAATAAACAGGCTTGACCCTGTTACAGCTATTTTAAGCTCACTTCAATCTTGTGTTAGCAATGTGATGGAGTGTATAATTAGCAGTTCTATGGGCATTTCTAGTTCTGGTATCTTTCCTTCTCTATTCCTTAACACCTCATTTGACCTGTATCTCTCTGTGGCTGTGCAGTTTGTAGTGGATTGGATTTCCTAGTTATCTCCCACCTTCTTCCATTTCCAACCCCTCCCTCTTTATTCTATTGCCATTTCTCCCCTCAAAAACTAAAAGGGTTTTTCCTCTAGGTAGTCTACCTTCTTTTATTCTGTTTCTTTCTATCTAACTATTCTTTCTTTAATATGTTCTTCAGGTATTAACGTTGCATTCTCGGTCTATTTTATTCACCTGCCCTTCTGTTTTTCTTTATTTTTTTCCTCTTTATGAAGCCCCTTAGTTCTAAGGTGTACTTTGTCATGGCATTAGGCTGTGGGAGGGGAAGGCATCAGTGCATCAAGTGAAGCAGTGCATGAGCACAGTGTTGTGGAAACCCATCCACAGAGGTGGTAGTAAAGTTCTTCATTATTTAAATTTTGCTATTGACGTAAGTATTCATATGACCAAGCTCTTGAACTTGCTTGCTTTTAACTAAGCACTTACAAAGAGACCCAAGTTTTGGGAACGTCACTAATAGATTTGATAACTGTCTTTATGTTCTCATCCCCATTTTCTCATTGGAAAACTGTGTACTTTATTAATTTGATATAGTATTTAAGATTTTAGATGTTAATCAAGTAGGCATCAGTACTTTTATTACTGGAATATTTTGAGTAGTCGTCCAGTACCCCAAATCTTGGGTAAGATTTTTACTTTCTTGCATGGAGTGAGGATATTCCATTTATTTTTCTTCTTCCTTATTCTGGTTTAAAATTGTCTTTTATTGACCCTTTGACATAAAGCTGTGAAGGAGTTGTGGATTTTCTGGCTTTGTGTCTGATAATGAAGTATGTTCTTGTGCACAGACTTGCATATATGTGCATACACACATGAATGAAACCCCATAATTAACAAAACCTTTGATTTGAGATTGATTCCAAGTATCATCCAGAAACAATCTGGTATATTTTGCATAAGTCACACAAGGATAGGATCACATTTTTCCCAGTTTGTAATAAGTCAGCGCTGGCTACTGTTCCATCTTCTGCTGTCATTTAAACTCTTGGAACTAGAAACACTCCATTAGTTTTTATTTTGTTTTAATTTCCTCTCTGCACTGTATTCCACTGAAAAGCATGAAGAGAGGTTAGTTATTATACAGTTGAAAAGACAAGTCTCAATTAAGTGGCCATGTAAAACAATAGATATAATTTGGGCATTAGATTGCTCTACACAGGAAACTAACTCTCCTGCTGTCTCTCCTCGCAGTGCAGTTTGACCACTCTCAGCACGAGCTCAAGAGCTCTGCTTTGAAGGGCAGCTGGAGGAAGAGTCTCAGAATCTGCCAGCAAACCATGTGGATTTTCCATGCATAATCTAAGTGGTTGTCCTAGCTGTGTGTGAAATTTAGGGTTCTCTCAAACATGTCAGTGGTTTTGCACTCAGTGTGCCTGTGTCAGAGGGAAACTCTCATGATCTTAGGGGACAGAGTGGTTGTGTTTAGACGTAACTAGAAAAGGATCCTGTGGCTTCTACCAGTTGCTCTTCCTTTCTGAGAATTGTGGGATGAGTGCTAGAGGATGTCAGTGTTCTGATGACATTGTATGCATGTTTATAAGTTAAATGTCCCAGATACTAACATTCACTGCTTGAGTGAATTACAGTAGGCTTGAAAGGCTTTCAAACCTTGGGCAAGGATGGAGACTGAGTCAGTAGACTTTGAGTTCATCCTGCAGTGTGGACATGCCATGGATGTTTGGGTCCCAGTTCAGGGCAAAAGAAGTGTTTTAAACACACAATTCAGTTTAGGTGTACTTGAGCTCTAGTGTATCAGAAGGAAGGAGTGGTGCTGTCAGTAGGAAGAGAGGTACAAACCTGGATTTTATTATAAGTGCGCCTTAACGGAGCCTTTTTCATTCCTTTAATATGACATGCTCTTTATATAATGTTTTTCTCTGTATTCTGGTATTTTGTGAACGTAGGAGACTTTTCATCCAAAAAACTGTACCCATCCAAAGAGGGACAAAAAAATATTATACATTCTTTCTTGCATTTTTTGGGCAAAGGCTCCAGTATGAGAGGCTTGTATGATACCATCTTCTCTGGAATTTTCTTGTGATTTCAAATTTTGATGAGATCCCAACATCCAAAAAATCATCTTTCCAAGACACTGTAGATTCTTCCTGTGATTCTAGAAACTACCTGTCTGAGTTGTGTTATGTGAAGATAAGGTGGTTGTGGGGCTAATGGGGAATTTAAGGTTTGGTATCTCATGATCATCAGAATAAAAATGGGGGGGTTATATGTCCAAAAGGAACAAAGAAATGTTACAGTTTCTTTGTGATATATGTGGAATTTTGTAATATCACTGAAAGTGATATCACTGAAGTAAGAAGCTGATCTTGAAAGATGACATTTTAGTTTATATAAAGGCTGCTCTAGGTCATGTTTAATTTCTCTTCCACCCGTTTCTCATGCAGTCATGACAGTCATACCTACTCTCCAAGCCTTAGAGAAGAAGAGATGGATATGCAAGTAGTTTATGCAAGTCTTTAAAACAGAATGTGAGATTTATTTTTTTTACAAAACATATCTCTGTGAAATTTGATACATTTGATATATTTGATATATTCTCTTATGCAACATACGTAAGAGAAGTGTTGTGATAAAACACTTCATGCTGCAAATACAAGCAGTCATGCTAACAAATCCTTTATTTCATACTGTCATGCTAGTTCAGGAGAAAACACCTATGTGTTATTACTGCTGCTCATTTTTGCATCTCCTTTAATATTGATAGCATCATTTATGAAGTATGTGTATGGTGAATTATGCTTCTTCATGCCTTTTATTTTTACAGGGTAATTTTTTAAATGCTAGGCCTGCTTGGTATAAAACCTTACAAGATGTAAGCCATCACTGTTTTCCATTGCAAACCCCAACCTTGTTTTCTGTATAACATTTCAGAAAATGTGTAATATAAAGCTAAAAACATGAACCATTTGTAAGTCCTGTGTGGGAACAGATATTAAATACCAATTCACGTGTCAGACAGACAGTGGCAGCTGCTTTGTTTATGTATGGCATGATCCCATATTAAATCAAATGGCAAGTGCACAGTTTGACAGATACTGTCATCAGTGCAAACATTATTAAACTCATTAAAGACATAGCTTTTAATTTTTTATTTAAAGTACATCTATTTGGCTTGCAGAGCCTTGCCCAGTCAGAGCCTACAGCAGCAAGTACTAATTCTGCATTTTTTTTTGCTTAACAAAGCCTGCTATGTTTCTGGCTGTTCCTTAGGGGCAGTGCCATGATGTTTATGGCTTCCCCTGCACATTGTGTGTTAGGATCTGTGACCAGAAATTCCAATTGAGAGCACATCGCTCGGGATAGCACTCAGTGGTCTTTTCATTTTGATTGATGGCTCTGGTTTTGCACCATCTGGCTTCTGATAGGCTGCATTAATCATATTCCGAATGAAGAAAATTTGGACAGGATTTTTTAATGATGTATGTTGAAAAGCACATGATTGTATGTGTTTGTGTATTTAATTCCTATAAGTTCCAGTCATATGAAAGAGAGCAACAAGGCTCTCATGCAGATTGTGTTGAGTTACATAGGTCTCTAAATAAATCTCTGCTTATATTTCAATTTTACTCCTAGTTTTAACTTTATTTTATTTTGCTTTTGTCATCTGTTTGTAGTCACTGCCTTATGGTGGTGTTTTTTACAATTACGTTTGGTTCAGAACAATGGACTTGTCTAAAGCATTTGAATTGCATCTCAGGTGTTTCAAGTAAATCTTAACATTTCTTTGTGCTGCTTTGGTGATATGCTGCAGTTTCTTGTTTCTTTGTAAACAGCATGAGATCAAAGAATCACAGAATATTCTGAGTTTGAAGGGACCCACAAGGACCGTGGAGTCCAAGCCTTAAGTGAATGGCCTGTAGGAGGTTGAACCTGCACCCTCGATGTTATCAGCAGCATGCTCTGGAATAGAATGTCATCAGTTTTTAAATTCTTTATGTGTAGAATATCTTAAAATTGTCATATTTAAATTCACATCCTAGGGGAAAAAATAGTAACCTGAATTATAAATGCAATATATAAAATTCAGTAATTGGCCATATTTGAAAGCTTCTTACAGAGTTTGACAATAGCATATTTAGGGTATTGTGTTGGTGGATTAGCAAAATTAAATCTCCCAATATGCAACTAAACAGCCAACATGCAGTTGTTCAGTGTTCCAGATTTTATTTGGTTTTCTAATTTACAGCTAAGCAATTATCTATACTCCTTCTCATTAGGTTGCTTTCATTCTGTCATAGTTTACAATTTAACTTAATGGGAAAATTTGGCCTATGTTATATACTCTGTGACATTGAAGGAACGAGCTAGTTGTTAGGTTTCAGAAGCTGCTTAATCTTCACCATTTAAAGTCTCAAAGACCACAGGATGAGAAGCTGCCCTGAATTCCCTTGCACCTATGGATCTAACACTCCATGAAATGGTCGGAAGACGGAAATGTTTTATACTCTTAATTAGAAATGAAGTGAGTGCAGTTGCTGTATCCCCAAATCCAACATTTGCAGGTCACACTGGGGTGTGTTTTCTGAGGTGTTCCTCTCTAGTCAAATGGTGTGGAAGTATCACACCCACCAATTTTTCGCTGTCAGCTATGAATTGAATTATTGTGGGGGGTTTTGTTTCATGTTTTGTTTTAATTTTTTAGTCCCATTTTCTCTCACTTTTCCTCATGTGGTCTCATTCCCAGAGCTTGCAGGTACTTTGGTATCTCATATATATAAATACACGCACATGCACGCACACTCATACACACATATATTTTCCCTCTGCTTTCTGTGTGAAAATAATACCTTAAGAGAATGAGGTGTGGAAGAATTCCATGTATAACTTAGCAGGAAGGTGGAGCAACATTCATCCTTAATACCAACTAAAGCAGAAGTTCCTGTTCTAATTTTATTTCTCCCAGGCTTGATGATGCCTCTCTGTAGAGTAGATGAGGTTTCTTTTGAGATATCTGGCATGAATTCTTCTGATTTAAAACTGTTCTTAGGGTTCAAGCTAACGGCATGTTAGAATGTTGTTTGACATACTATAGTAAGAAACAGTTTTTGAGAAAGATTTTAGAAAACTCAATCACTGTATTTAATAAAAATATAAAGCTTTCTAAGGTCTAGCACTGTGCAGATGCTGAGAACACCATCTCACATTTGCTCATTTCCAGTTTTCTGCAAAACTCTACTTTTTCTGTTGTCTCCCATTAATGCATTCGTGTATTCTTGTACATTTATTTCAAAAGCAAGGCTTGTCTTTTTTTTACAGTCTCACAATTTTTTAGAATACACATATGGGGTTGAGAGAACCGTAATTCATCAATAATCTGTGTTAAATTAAGTACTGATGCTGAAAATTAGGATAAAGAAAACCTGCTTAATCATTATTACAAAAGCATTATTACAAAATCTTCATTTGCTTGACAAGGAGGATTTTTTAAAAATCTTCATGGTCTTTCTGACCAGCCTGTGCTCACTGTTGAATTACATTTCTCTAATAAATCAACAACTGATCTTGAGTGATTTTGCTGTGGTCTCACAGATACAGAACTCCCACCTTATTTTGCCTGAATCATTGTAACTAAAGTTCACCTCAGAGACATTATGGAAGTTAAAAAGTTAAAGTCTTGCCAACAGGCATAATCACTTTCTTCTCCTAAGTTGTTCATAAAAGCCTGGATCCTCAAGCTCAGAAGAAGCCTTCAGTATGCATACTCCCTGGTGTTCTCATTACCCAGCTTCCAACTTGGAATAGCAGCATCACTGTACAGGCTTGTGGAAGCTGGAGCCACCCAACACACTGCTGATAACAAAGGTCTGCAGTTGCTCATAGCAGTGTTCTGAAAGGATCCTCTGAGCTTTGTCAGATATGAGCAAGATAGTCTGTGTTGCAGAATGCAAGATGTTCTGCATTACACTTCAAAACATGGAAAGAAAGGCAAAATATATATGCCAGTGTCTTCCTGAGAATGGAAAAAACATTGATATTGTCATTCAAACACTGGCTGTAGTGTCAAAGGGTGAGTTCAGAGCCTTCAGGATGGCTGACAGAAATCCCTAACAAGTGAAACATTTATATGGTAATTGTTTTTCATCTCTTTCCACGTTTGTATATGCCACCTTAGGAAGGCAGCCCACAACAACTTGTCATACAGATTACTGGTGTTTTCCACTTTCAGGAAGCAGCTCAATATGAAGAAACATTGTATTACCATATTTTCTGAAATGCAAGGCCGGCCTTTTCAGCTGAGCAGCTCCAGTCAGTCTTATCTTAGTCCATGCAGGTTTAATGACTTAGCTTCCTGAAGTCAGTATAGTCAATTAATTCTGTAGAAATAGGCCTTGCATTGCTGTAGTGATGCTGCCTGTGCTCTTATGGCCACTGTGGTTTTTGTTTCCCTTTCAATGGGGAGGATGAAGCAATTTGAATTTTGGGTTGTATTTTTGGGTTGAATTTTTGTTACGTTCTTTTTTAGTTTTATTGTCACTCCCTATGTTGAAAGAAATGTAAGGGGTAAATAAATACTCTAAAATCTGTTCAGTTTTACCTGCTTCTGTGTGCATATTCCATTCATTATAAAGTTTTCCAGTAACAAATCAGCAAATGGGATGACTTTTAATGAACTCCATTCCAGGGATATTTAAGATACTTTTATCTGATTTTGCTCTTGCTCTGGTTACTAGCAATTTTTTATCAAAAGCTAATGTAAATTTATTTTAGGATACTTGGATTTGGAAAACAGATACCATTTGTACTTATTTTTAAAATTTCTGCATGTTTGTATTTAAAAATCCACAGCATTCAATTCACAGAATTTATTTGATATAATAATCTGGGAAAGCATACGTGCAAAGATTTTCTAAATTATTTCGAAGGATTCTCACTTCCTTGAAGCTACATACAGGTTTTTGATACTTTTAAACTAAGTCTTTTATAAATACTGTCTTTGAGTACTTCCTTTTCTTGGGATGCATGTAGTTTTAAGGGGAGGAGAAGTTCTGTATAGATTGGATTCTGAGGGTATGTAGCATAGGAAAAATGGTTGGCAACTGTGCACACTATGCAAGCTCAGTGTGTCTGGTAAGAAATTGGGTCTGTACATCAAAACACTTTGTGGAAGTATGGAAAGTGAAACTACTTACTGTAAACAACCTTTGTAATGCCCCATCTCTACATCAAAGTAGTGCAGTTATTCATATTGGGAATAGGATAATGTAATTGCCAAGAAAGCTGTTTTGTCTTTAGTGGTAGATAATAGGCCACTGTATCACATACATATACATCAATTCTGTGGAGAATGCTTTCCAAATTATCTTTACAAAGAGCACTGCTGGGCCTTGGTTTATTTTTTTCCTTTGCCTGATTCTGAGAACTTAATTCCACAGAAAGAAAAACATAGAGCCAATGAGAAGAGGAAGTTAATTGCCAGTATCTTTGTGTGTGTTCTCATGGCAGTTGTGATTTTTGAGGAGCAGTCACCTCTTTCACAATCTTTCAAAATCCCAGTTCCATTGAAATGCTTGAAATGAGCTATCAGCATATTTTCTTCTGGAAAGTAAGATAGCTTTTGATTCTAAGCTAAAGCCTATAGATTATCCAGAATAAAAAATTGCTAGCGGCTTATTTGTGGGGGGAAAAAGGAATTTGCATCTCATAGGAAAAATAACAGGCATGTGAGGATGTATGAGTATATGGAGAAGACTTGGCTGACATGTATTTGTGTGTTTAAGTCAAATACCAGTCCAAAGTTATTGTTCTGCTGCATTTCCTCAGCAGTGAACAACAAAGTGACAACTGCTGTATTACTCAGGCACCATCTGTCTTGTGAACCCTGCCATTCTGTTCTTGCCTGGATATGATAAATTTTACCTTATTTTCCCAATAAAATAAAAATAGTATTTAATCTACAGTTCAAAAGCTGGATCAATTCCAAGTGAGGCCCTGTTAGTAGTGATATCCCTTGTCTCTGGGGGTGTAAATTTGGGCTTGCACCTAAGTGTGTGTATATAAATATTACGGATTTATTGCTGCTTGTGCCTGTGCTATGCCACAAATACAAGTCTGTATACAAACATGCTATATAGCAACAAATCTTTGTAACAGTTACAGTAATTTGTATCCATAATAAAGTAATTATTTTACAACTGAAGACTTTTAAGGTATTCTAATGGTCAGGGAATGGGGGGAGGGATTAAGGTAGATTTCTGTTTGGTATTGTCTTTTAAACACTTTGCTGTTGTATATTGTAAACCATGTCTTTTAGGGGTTTTTTTGTTTATTTATTTTAACTTCATCATGGTGAGATTTAGAATTACTGGATAGTTTTTCAAATGCAACCTTTCCATTTTCTTCCAAATAAACAAAATTCATCTAGGGTGGATTTTTTTTTTTCCAGAATTCCTAGTGAAATAGTGTTTATGTGACTGTCTTACTGCTGGTCTTTCCACTTGCAAACATTTTCATCATCTTCAGTTGTGTTAAGGTGTAACTGTACTTGTGGTCTCAGCCCCTGAATTACTATGCCGCACCACTTCCACAGTTAAATGCATTGGACAGCACCAAAGGTACCTGAAAGCCAGCAGGCTCCATGCACAGCTTTGTCCTATGAGGGGCCTAATGAATAGGCACTTAAAAATTGTAACCAAAGATCTGCACATGCCTCTGCAGCAACTTGAAGCACCTGCTTCATTTTTTAATTTAAGCGTTTTTATAAAGTCTGCATATTCATAGTCCTTCTGTCAGAGATACAGGATCTCCAGCATTAATTAAAAATTACACTGTGCCTTGAGAAAAGGTGACCTCATGTAAAAGACTAAATTATTTTCACTTTATTTTAAGAAAGTGATAGCCACACTGTAAGCATTTGCAGTGAGCACATATAATGAGAGCAGTGTGCAAAGCCATGAATCCCAATTGCTTGGGTTTATGTCCCAAATGACAGCAAACTGTCTTAAAAACTGAACACAAGCTATCTTACGGAATTAGAAGATGGGACATAATTATCTTCATGACTTCTACTGATTACTTAGAATTTTTTTCTGGAAATTTTGTGAATACATTTTCCTCTTGAAAATGTCTGTTTGGTATCATTGTTTTTCTTACACGAGTGAAAAAAATCCTTTATTGTTCCTGTAAATATAAAAATATTGTGAAATATTGTAAGAATTTAATACAGGAAATGGTGAGGGAGCAGATTGTTTCAGAGGATAAGAAGGTGTCTTCTCAGATGTGATTTTCTTGCTCTGCATGCTCAATTCTGTATCTACAATAGGTACTGTTCCCAGCGGAGCTGGGAGGGTGAGAGAGAGGTGGAGATGGTGCAGGGCTCTTTCTGGATATCCAGAACATGACTGGGGAAAATAGCTACTTTCATAAAACAGAATAAAAAGAGGGATAATGGGTAAATCTTGCATCCCTTCAGATGATGAGACCCCCACATTCATGCAGTGTGGGGCAGAGCCCAGCTGAGTTTTCTCACAGCATGCTGCACACATCCTGATCATGGAAAAGTTTCCCTCTGGGGCCCAGAAAAAATTGCTCCTTGAATACACTTGGATCTCCTGTTCTAAAAAACACAAAAGGGTCTTGCTTTCTTTTACTGTTTTTCCTTTAAAGCATTCTACAGAGTAGAACTTGTGCCTGTGTGTGTTATATGCTCTCTCTGCTCTCAGTGAAATATTCCAGGTACAGGAAACCTAGAAAAAAGTGCTGATGATGAAAGGACCAATGTTGCAAATGCAGTCAGTTAAACATTAAAAAAAAAATTGTAGTCAATGGCCCCTCTCCTCCAAAAGTGATGGGAATGTGGAAATGCCCTTGTAAATGGTGTGCCTCATTTAAACACTGTTTATGAATACCAAGGTGAATGTGCCTTCAGATATACCTCAAGAGACTTATATATGAGAAAAACAGCAAGTGGAGAAACAAATGCTTTAGGAAAGAAAAAACAGTCCTACCAGACTCACTGTCTGCTTCATTTGGAGGAAAGACATAAATATTGTTTGCCATAAAACACTGAAAAATGTGTAATGAATGTAGCAACTGTAAAACCTTCATTGTTCCTTCAGCTAAAACAAACAGAATGTGTAATTAGTTGGCTGCTTCTGCCTAATCCTAAATCCCAAGAAGGTTTGAATCATCATCTACCTGGTTTTTACAGTCATATTTCAGTTGTTTCAAATCATCTCCATGTTTGCGTGCACCAAACCTCTCAAAGCAGAAGAGAACAGTTAACACTACCCTGACATGCTGCTCTTAGATAGTTAAAGGGGAGCTTCCTGCTTGTATCTCATTGACTAAAAGCCATACCAGTGATTACCAAATGTTTATAGTATTTTTTTCCCAGCCTTTGACTTTGTACATTTGGTTTTATAGATGAATCTCAGTACTAATTTTATTTTGTAGGCTTGGGGTTTTTTATTATTTATTCTTGCTTGATGAGGCAGTTAATCTATTTAAATTTATATCTTTTGAAGTAAAATTCACTTCCAGTTAACTATAGTACACAAGGTTAAAATGTTTTGGTTTTATATTTGCAAGGTCAAATTAAATATAAAGTCTTTTAGTGGATGCACAGTAAATTATTGATTTTATTTCTGTGTCAGAATGAGAGAAAGTTTGGATTAGAATTAATATAAACTGAAATCTTGCTATAGCTGGAAGGACTCTTGAATGAGATAATACCTTTACAGATATTGCTTGGGGTGTTTGTAGATAAAACTTCATGAAAGTCCATTTTCCTCTTCTGCGCCTTCTCGTCCAAGTTTACCTGTTGTACGTTTTAATGAGTAGTCAGACATCTGCTACCTTGGAAAAGGCCAAGGTGGTTCACTGGCCTTTCCTAAACCTCACGCAGAGAATATTCGAACACATTGTTTTCACAAACGCAGTGTCATGGAAGAGGAAGTTCATTGAAGTCATCTATCAAATGTCAAATATGCAGGTCAAAGCAATAGTTCTGAGTTTGGTCACAGTTGTCTGAAAACCTCAGCTAAATGCCACTGTGGAGTTGGAGATCACTGTAGAAAACACATGCAGTAGTCCCACAATTTCCCTTCATTTCTACAGGAAGAGAATCTTGGATGGAGACTATGTGAAACTCAGTCAAAGCCCGTGAAGTTCATATCTGTAGAACTCGTGTTAAATAAGCCTCATCCTGGTCAGGCCATGTGCCTTGTGCCATTGTGAAAGACTTTCTGGGTAAAGATTACTGCAAAGCTTGTAGAGACAGTCTGTATGCAGTGATAATGTCCTTTATTAGGCAAAATGTTGCTGTTGAAAAAACTCTAAGGTTGTTGAAAGCTCTTCTGTTTCTCCCGACTGTATCAGCTGATAACAATTTATTTTTAAAAAGATAGTTCACCCTATGAATTTTGCTGGCTTTGTGTCCTTAGATCATTAAGGCTTTACCACCACTACTTTAAAATCAACAAAAGGATAGGTTATTTCTGCCTTTTTTTTTTTTTTTTTTGCTTTGTTTTCTGAGTCATCTTGGATTTTCTGAGCTACCTTATAGCTTAAGATGACAGAACTGAATTTTAGGAGAACAAGGAGGGTTCTTTGATTCCTGTCTTGCTACTTTCTTATGAAGTACCAAAGTACAACAAATACAATCAACTTCAAAATATTTTGTAGCTTTTTTCTTTGCTTTTTGTAATATTGCAAGGAAGAACTACTGCACTTGCACCTGACAAGGTGGAAGAGAGCAGTACAGAAGTGGTGCAAGGCTGAAGCTGGGCAGTGGGTCAGGCAGTTCAGAAGGTGGCATAACCAGAGGGAAGTGGAAACAGAAACATTACTCAGTGGAAGCATGTTAATTTGGTATTTTCTCAAAGTGATATTTGGATTGCTTTTATTTGATTAGTTCTGTGATTTATAGATGTAACTGGCACTTCTTTCCTGAGTAGAAGCAACTCTATCTCTTGTCATACACAGCATCTCCTACAATCAAGTACCATTAAGCTGGGCTCAGATTTGCATATTTGAAGTTGTATGAGCTTATTCAAGCCAACAAAAAGAGGTCTGTCTTGCTAGGCTAGACCATTATTTGAGCTAATCTGCCTGCTTGTGTACAGTAATGTTTTGCATATGGTTCTAAGAGATATGTGCAGCTGGGTGGCAGAGTTCTGAATTATTGGAATGATTCATGGCACTGGTTTCCATGCAGTCACCTTTTTCCTTTTTTAATAAATGAATACAGCCTCAACTCAGTAGAAATCCTGGCTTTCTTTGCGCTGCAGCACAAGTATTGTTTGTTCTTTACAGCAAAGATCAAAGGAATTTTTTTTTTTTTTTGTAAATAGCTGCAGGAACCACAGATCATAATTCATTGAAATTGCTTCCCCCCCATTTTAATCTTAGAACTATACTATTGTGGAGTATTTATTGTTTTACTATGGAATCTAGATGTCACTGGCCGCAGTTATGTTGATTCAGCATGGCCTTTTGTATATGTTTTTCTGAGCTACAAATGATTGCATTTAATTAAAACACGCACATTAGACCAGATGCTCTTTTAAATGGGAAAAAACCTCATAATATGGGCAAGGAAACCTCCACATGTTTCTGTGCAGGACACTTTCCTCCCAGGAAAATGCTTGAAATGAGAAGGGGTGGTATAAATACACAGGTGGTACTTTAAAAGCTAAGAAAAATCTTCCCTGAGTTTTAGCAGTCTCCTTCCAGACTTCTGTAAAAATGTCCGCTTTCCCCATGGAGTGGGGTATTCCTGTGCCAAGGAATAATCCCAACACTGTTGTGCTGACAGCAGCCTTGTCATGGTGTCTGTTGAAGTAATAGGTGCAGGTGGTTAGAATAGAACGTGAATGATCCTTACTTGTCATTCCTGGGCGCCTCCTACAGCCAGACATTTCTCTCCCCCTCACCACGCACATAGAGCATGTGTTCTGTAAATCCCTGTGGGCCCTCTAATTTCTCTGGTGCAGGTAAGGAAGGAAAAAAAATAAGTTTTCCTTAGGATAAATTTCTTGCTTTGAATTCAGTTTCCAAGTAATCTCTTGTCAACTCCTCTCATATTTTATTTCTCATCTAACCTCTTTATCTTCTGCCTTTTTGTGCTAAAATAGACAATTCTTCTGTCCAAACTCCCCGCATTTTATTTTCAGAAGTTATGCTTAAGGAAGGAATAAGAGAAATGCTTTTTCTCCCGCAGGTTATTCCCATGCTTTAGTGCCAATAATACCCTCCTACACTCCTGTTTTATGGGAAATTATCGTGTTGGCATTGGGTCAAAGAAAGAAACTTTCAAATGGGGGGTGGGTGGTAGCGGATGCAGTTTTTAAATAGTCTTTCCCCCAGTTTGGAAATGGTACTAGCATGTGCATTGGAGGATATGTACAGGCCTAGAAAACAGGTCTGTTATTTAAATCATATTGAAAAATATGGAAACAGCTTGGCTTGGTTTAACTTTTCTCTTTCTTTGGAGTAGAAACCACATTTTATCTTAGGTGTGTTCTCTTACACTTGCCAACTTCTGAAGCTGTGAAGGTGAACATTTAGGGAAATTATTTAGGACAATCAGTGCTTTACTTGGGTTTCAAAAGAGACTTTTAAGCAGATCACATAAGAAATGTTTAAAAGGGGTTGGAGGAGGGACCTGTCCTTGAATATATATTACAGATATACGTGCTTTCCCCCTTGCTTCCACAAATCATACACAGAAGTGTGATAATGCTAACATAGCTCAATCTTTTGGTGTCCTGCGCTCCTTGCAGGAGAGCAGTGAGAGTGAGAATCCCACAATTCTGTCTGCTGGAGGCTGAGTCTTCCCTTACAATTCTTATCTCTTTCATCTACCTCACCTTGAAAACTTCCTCTTATCCTGCTGGAGTAGAGGATAAGAGAGAAAAGGAGGAAGAAAGAAGTGAGGCAATGGAAAGAAAGAGCCAGAATAATAAACAGAATCCTGTACCAGAAGATTGCTTTCAAAAATGTACTGCTGGGCTTCAAGGAGTCTGCAACCTCACTTGTCTCTCCAGCACTGGTCTCTCTAAAAAGACTTGAGCAAATTTCTGGCCATCCCTGCTGTTTTATTTCCTGTATTAACAGTCTGTGTTTGTTGCTGTCTGCATCCATCTAAAAAAGAAAAGGGGCTTGCTTTTTTGTTCACCCAGTTCTTGCAAGGCCCAAGAACAAAGCAAATTCATCAGCTGTTCATCCCTGTTAACTTGGTCAGGTTTTTTCCCACTAACAGTAAAAAAATGAGGTGAATTCTATGGACTTATTGGGTCCAGCTGTATCCAGGGCATTGTGTGTTTGTTTAAAATAATAGCAGTAATACCCTACATAGTGGGATTTTGAATGAAGATAGTTATTAATGGTATGGTGGTGTGATGGTATTAATGTCCTTCAAATTATGTTTCTTAAAAGTTATATTGGCTTGGAGCTCAGAGAGCCATTGGTTACTCAGTGCTGTTCTGCTGCCCAAGATGACTTGAACCATGACAGCTGAGTCAGATTTACATGGTTTTTATCTTAAGGTCTTGCCCTGACTACAAAAAGTTATCATCCTAAGGTCTTAACTCAGTTCTTCCGTGTTCTTTGTCAATAGATCACCATGTGGAACGCTACAGCAGTAGGTATATTAAGTGCAAGGGACTGGAGCAATCCTATCATAAGAATAATTTTTCTAAATAAAAAGGATTGATTGATTTGGTAAGAGAGATGGTGCTGGAACAGTCAAAGTCAGGCTTCTGCACTGCAGTTAGGTTCAGGAAAAGAGAATTTATTAAGACAGCCGCTTCTCACCTCATTTTTATCATTTACTTTCAGGAATTATTTTGATAGCAGTACTGAACTGCTGTAAAACAAGACAAGGAACTATTGAAGCTGTTCTTTTGTAACCTTCGGGCAAATGCAGTATAACTCTTACACCTGGCACAGCTGCATTTGCAGCTTCGTGAAATCATGATTTTTTTCTGAGGTGAAGAATGCCGTTGATTTTTCACTTGCAACATCAACAGGGGCAGTTGTTTAATAGGTGAAACTTACAAGTCAGAATAACATGCCTTTTTACTATTGTTGTCTTTTGATTGTTATTTTTGTTGTCAGTATGATATGGGGCTGACAGTACAGATAGCAGGAGCTCTCAATTAGCCTTGAGGTCAGGCATCTAGATTAAAAATCTTGACACATTCCTGTATTGTTTCACCCCAATCTTAAAAGGGTGTTCCTTTCTCATCTGTGTTTAGTACCTTGTTTCTTCTAGGGGACATGTAAAGATAATCTTATTTTACAGCACTATCAAATTTGGTTCATGATGCCCCTGGAAGACTTCTTTCTTTGGGGTGCAAAGTATCATTTTATTAAGCTGTGTGCTTGGAAGTTAATTTTGTTGCTATATTAAACCAGTGAGAACTAGCCTTTCTACTGCTGTATGATGGACAAAGCTTCATTCTGAGCAAATTTTTAAATGGTAGAAGTGGCTAATGGACATCTTAAGGCCTGTGTTTTGTTTACTAAATAAGTGTAAAATAATTTTTCTCACATCTCCACTCTGATATGTCTCAGTCAGTTTGAGCCTCCTGAGGTGGGCTTCTGCATCTAAGACTCTGCTTGCCCACCTGTTGGGTAAAGTAGCTTTGGACTTTGTTTAGGAAGTCCGTGCTTTTTTTTTCCCCATTACCACCATCCTCATAGCATGAGTGAGAATATAATTCTATGTTTATGACAGTGTATTTTCATGATTTTTGGCAAACCTAGAACACAGCAACACTGTGTGGGTTTAGGGGATTTTTTTAAGATCTGAGAAAATATGACCTCTTTCTTTGAAAAGGATTGATGTTTTTTAACTTAATACTAAAGTTTAAGCAGGGCATTTCAGCTGCCAGTTGAGTGAATTAATTGTGGGGTGAATGGAGAACACACAGCAGATCTACTGTCATGGTTTGTCTGCCCTTTGGAAAAGAAGTATTTCTAGAATGCATCAGAAAGCAGCAGGGATCTGTGGACATCATTGTACAGCTTTGTAGCTCTCTCTAGTTCATTGTTGCCATATTCACACACGGAGAAAGTGCAGCACAGGAACTTAAATTGACTTTCTGGAGGGGAAAACACTAAAGGAATTCTCTGACACGTGAAGACTTTTCTTGGACAAAAAGCTCCACATTCCAACGCAGGATTCCAGCAGGATTTATAGGAATGACACTGAGGGGATGAGTCCTTGTTTTGTATGTAGAAATGCGTTCTAATCACATCTTCCAGGGTTTTTTTCCCCATTATTCTAATTCTTTGCAATGTAGTGTTAATGACTGAAATACTACATGATTTACCCATGTGTGGTCTCTTACTTATTGGCACCTTTTTCGTGGTTTTTTGGGTGTTTTTTTTGGTTTTTTTTGGGGGGTTTTTTTGGTTTTTTTGTTTTGTTTTGGGGTTTTTTTGTAAAGAGTAAAAAGAATTAATCTACTCTTAGGAAATACCTGAAGTACCAGTGTTCCAAAATACTTATTTTATGAGAGTTACAGGAGGAATGTAAAATGTTATATATGGAATTGATTTGATATGATTCAAAGTCTAGAAGGATCAGAATGTTGCTAGTACCATTATTTCCATAAAATGGTTCTCATATTTTAAGAAAATCTGTTCAATTAATTTATTCTTCTCGTGTAAGGTCATCTAGACAGGTCTGTTAAATTTAATAGCTGTTTCATGATTAAGGGAGAGTAGGAAGTTCTTAATTGAGGAACAGATAAAAAGCAAACTAATTAACTCCAAATGAATTTCTTTAGCAGTATCCAAACAGCCATTTCCAAGATGAACTCGGGTTACTCATCTTTTGAGCTTTTAATCATATTTTTAGATTGCATTTTTACACCATCTCTACTACAAAAATGACTGTAATTTCTGTCACAGTTGGAAGCATCAGTTAATAAATGTTTTTGATTTTGATCTAGGGAGGTGTTTGAATTGAGGGGGAAAATATTCTTCAGCTAATTGGGTTAATTTACAGCAGATTGAGGGAGAGTGCAGTGGAAATTGTTTACTCCTATTCCTACCTAGTTTTCTTCCAACTAAGAGCTTGTTCTTTTTTATTGAAATACTATCCCGAATAAAGCCCTTGCCCTAGGCCTCTGATCTTCTGTAAATTGCCTCATGTATTGGGGAACCAGGGGTAGTGGACCCATGCTCTCTCACTCTATTTGCAAAATATTTAGGAGTTCAAAACATAGAATCACAGAATGGTTTGGGTTTCTGGGCTGCAAGTGCACATTGCTGGATCATGTTGAGCTTCTCATCCAGCAGCACCCCCAAATCCTTCTCAGGAGGGCTGATCTCAGTCTGTTCATCCCCCAACCTATGCTGATACCAGGGGCTGTGCCAACCCACGTGCATTGCACTTGATTTTCTTAAACCTCGTGAGATTCTCATGGGCCCACTTCTCACGTTTGTCCAAGTCCCAGTGGTTTTTGTAGTAGATCTAGGGTTTGTAGAAAAAAGGGAAAAGAGATAAAAGAAGTCTTCATAAGTTGTTTGCAATGGTAAATTTTAATCCTGGGGCTTGTTTTTATGTTGCTGGTCAAAGGATTCTTTCACGTAACAGTTACTATTTTAAACTATGGATCATTTGGAAGGTTATCAGGTATACCTATTACATTCTTAATGTATGTATGTGTATATTTTACTCTTGCTTGAATGACAAACTTCTCTGTTCTTTGGAGTTGAAGCAGTAAAGTTTGAAGAAAAACAGGCCAAGGTCTGCCAAAAGCGTATTTTTTGTGTTCATAAATAAAAGAATTTGGTGACCATTAGGTAACTCAGCTACTGTGAAGCCACTCAATTACATTTCACAATGATAATTTTAGTCACCTGTGTTTCTCAGAACAATATTTCTGTTTTCTGTTTTAATCCTGTAGAACACCTGTGTGTCATCTTAAACCTGTGCAAGACTGTATAGAAAGCACACAGTAAGGATTCCTGATAAGAGTCAGACCTTAAGGAAAAAATATTTTTTCATATTTGGGCCTCCTTTGTACCACATGCAGAGAGGCTTGACTCTTAAAAACTTCTCTTCACACGACTGCTAAGTGATGCCTTGCGGGTCCTTGGTAGTCCACAGGCACCGCTTGGAAATGCTGGATTACACTGAAAATAAAGGAGGAGAATTGCAACATCGCTAACATCTGTAATATGAATTTTAAGACCCTGAAAAGTGTTTACATTCCTTCATCCTTTCTGATCTGTGGTGAAGATAAGGCTTTTAAAAAGCAGTTAAGCATGTAAAGGTCCTTGGGAATAAGTTCCTGAGTCCATGTTTTGGTGTTGCTAAAGCTTTAATTGATGAGGATGTTAGGATTTGATGAATGAAAGATACATACTTTTATCAATTTTCTGTAACAGCTCTTCATTTTTAAGACTACTTCTTGGTTCTTTAAGTAACCATATAGGTGACTGTTTTCTTTAGCTGGCAAGGGGAGCTCCCTGGCTCTGTCTGACAAAGCAGCTGGCTCCAGGAATGCAGCATCTCTTGTGACTTTATCTACAGCCTCGATTTTCTTGTTGCTGCGAGGATCACAGTTACCAAGCTTCCATATACTGATTTTACCATTGAAGTTGTTTTGCTTCTATGGCAGTAGCATATTCTGTTGCCTCAGCCATAACCTGCTTTTATACCCCTTTTTCTCTTGTTCTGTAGTAAAATTGTGTCATGTCAGAGCACTGAGGTGGAATTTAGAGTATTTGCCGATGAATTTCCAGGATGGCCAACATGGCTGCTGTGCTGCAAAAGAGTCTGCTGGCTTAACAGCATTTGTTTTAATTGCATAAATGTGAGAGATGTTAATTAATGCAGCGTTAATGGTGAGAAATCAAGTCTGCAAAAGAAGACATTCCAGAAGTATAGATTTTCTTTCTATAAAGAGGAGACTATATCGTGTGTATTCTAATAATGTACAAGATGTAAATCGCATAAGCAAGGATTTAGAAAGATTTGAAGTTAAAAACAACTGTGTTGATTTTTCCTGTAATAGGTGTGTGTACATACCCTGGGAACATCAGAGCTTCATAGAGAACAGTGACCATAGGAATATTTTTGCAGATTTACAGGCCGGACAAAATAGGATCATCATTCCAGTCATGTCTCTGAAGCTTCTTAGTGTTCTCAAATGGTGATTTGCATTCTTTCCAGTCTTTATTTTTTGTTTCACTTGTGTCCATTACAAAAGTGAATCTCAGTTGTGTGAGATTAGTTGGAAAACTGGTCCTCACATTGAGGTGCTTTTATATTCATTAACATGTTCAATTTGCAAAATAAACCCGCAAGGCAAAATCTGTACAATGCCAGTCCGTGTAAAACTATGGCTGTGTCAGGTGTGCAGACTTGTGGTTCCTGAGCTACTCACTTTCCAGTAGGTGCACTGTTCCCCAAACCTACTGAAAGGTGAGCATGTTTCCCTAATGAAAAAATGAAGTTATACTGGCCAGTTAGTGCTTTCAGGAATTGTTTGTGAATCTTGCAAGTTCTCTGAATGTCTTTATGTGTCACCAGATTTATGTCTTTTGGAGAGATACAAGTTAATCTTTTAGAGGCCGTATTTAGCAGTAAAGCTGCAAGTTCAGAATAAGTATGATGAGTTAAATCTTTTTAGGAATATCATAGATATTTAATAGGGACGTTAATCACAAGCTTGCAGATTAGTCACAGCAGTTACAAACTTGTTAACTCCACTGTCCTGAAGATAAAAAAAAACCCCCAAAACAAACCAAACCAAACCCAGCACTTTTAAAACTCTGCTGTTGACAGCATAAATTTCTACAGCAGGAATGCACTGACATTTGTTAGTGTCACATACTCCATCCATCATAGTCCTAAAAAAAAGAGCTGTATCTCCATATCCACACATCTCAGTTATTGATTTGTCAGTGACACAATAA
The DNA here is from genome assembly GCA_026261815.1 of Monarcha castaneiventris obscurior. Classification (NCBI taxonomy): domain Eukaryota; kingdom Metazoa; phylum Chordata; class Aves; order Passeriformes; family Monarchidae; genus Monarcha; species Monarcha castaneiventris. Next base: position 5,135,737 of record JAMPIT010000059.1, on the reverse strand, counting down.
GCACAGTGATGTGCTTGTCACCTTTACGCCCCTCCATTTTGTATATGGCTGTTTTAAAAATTATTTTTTAATTGTATTGAATTCCTTGTATGGGATTAAGGGAAAAATTTCTAAATTTTGCTGGTGATGGCTTTGTGTTTGTTTGTTTTAGAGTGGATTTTTTTTTTCCAAGCATGTTTCAGGCCAGTGCTTCCGTCACTTAAAGAATGAGCATGTGACTGACAGGATACTATTGGGGAAGTGATGTGCAGTCTCAGAATAATATGACATTTTATGAGCAGCTTGACTGTTTTCATTACCTGGATTTATACTTTTATTTCTGTGCACTAAGGAATAAGTGAGCAAGGCAGCTGTGGGAAATAGAAAAGCTGTCAGGATGAAGTTGATAGGACAGCCTTGAAATCATGCTATTGTGTCTAATAGGACATTATGGCTATTATCCTTAAACCCTTTAAATACAAAAATCAGAGCAGTTTTGATCATTAGATTGGTATTAGGTGCCTACAACTTTGAAAGACTTGTGTGATTTCAGCAAGGAGGTAAATGGTGATATAAATTAAATTAAACACATGCATAAGCAATTAAAACATAGTAAGTAGCTCATGGTGATTTACTGTTAATGGAGAAAAACACACAGCTGTATTAACATAGTATTAAAGAGTTAGGACAAGGAAAGCTGCTTGTAGAAGAAATGCAGTGTTTGAGACACCAAGTGCTTGTCTGGTTGGTTTTTTTTTAGTTAGAAATTACTATAACATCAGTATAAATTGCAATGCTTCATCAGGAGCAAATATCTTCTGACCAGTAAGAACTAAATTTAAAATAAATATTATCATTTCTATTGCAGCCAGGCTGATCAGTGGTTGCAGGATATCCTTATTAACACTGAGAGTATACAAATTTCCTCCTGTGCTTAGAAAACTGTGATAACATTTTTCATGAATGTATGCACAAACAGATGTTTTAGTGGAATGCTTAATGGAAGTTAAAAACAAAAAGAAAAGCCTTGTACTTAACAAAAAGTAACATTTTCTGTACTTTCAGTTCTAAACAAAACAAACAGAACCAACTAAAATACAGTATTCCATGCTGGAAGTGAACATTATTTGTTTATAACTTATGGAGAAAGGCATCTTATGAAGGAAGTTGTTTCCATCTTCCTTGTCTATCAAGGCAAACATTGAAGTAATTGGTCAGTGTTGTCTTCCTCCAGAATTTACTGTATCATAATAAGGCCCCAATAACTGTCGTGGCTAGGCTCATGTGAGGGTCCTTTCCAAAATATATACGGGTTGATGGGACATACAATACAATACGGGCTGCTGAAGCTTCCCTTGCAGTAGTGCAGAAGTTTACTAGCAACAAGGAGAGTGACAGAGATGGGACTTGCATGATAAATCACTCTGAATTTGTAATTAGGTAAGTAGTTCACATTACACTCAGCTTCATCTATTTACAGCTAATGTACAACCCAGTTTCTTCAAAGCTTCACTCCTTAGCAGAATGGTCCTCTCCTTTGCAGCACTGTTGATTACAGTATTGGGGCAGAAAAACAGGTGCAAAAAACAGGGTGAGCAGACAAAAAGGTTTTTGTGTTACGGTCCTGACAGTAGATCTGGGTCTAGCAGGCAACCCTGGGAGGAAATTTTTGTTTGCTTAACTGTCCCATCTTACCATATAATTGTACCAGGTGCTTATAGTACAAAATTTGGGCGAATGCTCCCTCTGAGTGAAAATGAAGTAAAATTAAATTTTAATTGCTCGTGAGCTGTTTTTATCATGGAGTTACAGCCATTACAGATTTATTCAGAGAGACCAAAGAGCAGTGCAGACCTCTTAGCAAGATATGTCTTCCATTCTCATTTAAGTCTATTGTGGGACACTTTAGGTGCCAGCATAGCTAATGTCTGACTGGATGTGGAAAAAGCATCACAATCCTAGGAAAAATGATTTATGTAAAACTGGCAGGTTAATCAAAGGAGAGCAACAAGTAATTACAAAAACAGTTACAAATTACAAAACAAGCAATAACAATAACTAGCTATCAATCTAGTGAAAGAGAAGTGGTAAAAGTAAGGGTCTTGCCAGCATGTGTGTGATACTGATAGGGGTCATAGCTGGGCAAGCATTCATATCCTGTACGTGTGATGTGATGACATTTCTCTGCTCAGACCTTTGTATATCACAAAAAAAAATTTGAATGTGGTTTCTGATCATGTTAAGGGATTTCTTATGCTTTGGAAAACAGAATGCTGTTATTTCAGTCAGAACTGGAAAGGAAAAGGTAGAACATATTGAAGTACTGATACCTAATTAGCAGATAAACATCTCACCTCTGTAGTTGCCTGTAGAGGAAAGAACTGATTGATAGCAGTTATTAACACCTTCATGACTTGAAGATGAGTGCTCTGAGGAAAGCTTGTGTTTTTCCTGATGTGTCATTTGGTCCACTTTCACCCTGATTGTGCCTTGTTTACATCTTCTAGTAGAGCAACTCCCACAGCTCAGTTCTGTTCATTATTTCAGTATTTTTGTAATAGTGGTTCCCTGAAACAAAAGAAGAAACTAAACAATGGCCTTGGGAGAAAGAAGAAAACAGGTAATATGGTTAGGGGTATACAAAAAGCTTTTGGAGTGGCAGAGCTTTTAGCAGAGAATGGATGCAAAAATATCAGCAAGTGAAGGTAAAAGCAGATTACATGTGATTTCTAGTAAGAAAGAGTAACAGAAATAATATTCTTAAATGGAGGCTTGGGATTGTACCCGGAAAGCTTCTAGGAAAAAATACCAAATACAAGGATTTTCTTTTACGTACAATGAATTTGGCCAAGAGAAACATGCCTTTGGTCTTTTGCTTCCCCAGTACATCTATATAGACATCATATATAAACACAAACATACATTTCTTACTAAAACTATGTCACATGTGTCGTCATGCATGAAATCACTTGCTCAGAAAGACTCAGGTTGCACAACTTTGTGGCTGCTTCTTATTAAAACTTGTTTCTTCAGGGCTGGTCAATCTTTTAATCTAACAAGCACATGGACATTGTAACGGTTCCAAATGCCAGACTCTTTATGTAAGTAGTATACAAGTCCAGGCAAAGTAAAGCCTCTATTTCACAGCTTCATTTCCTCTCCCACTCTTAGGTGAAGAATCACGTTATTGAACTCAGAGTTTCTTCCCCTGTGTATTCATTGCTCTTCCTCTCATGGAGTATGTCCTTATCTCATCCAATTTTTGCCTGTTGCTGTTGTCTGTGTTTGATCCTACACCTTCGCCAAGAAAGTATGACCCACTCTTCCTCTCCCTTGCATAAACCTCATTTATTTCTTTTAGCTCACATGTGTTCTTTCTAAGTCTTTTGGGCACCTTGAGGTATAAGATCCAGCTGGAGCACGTAGGCTTTTTTCTCCTTTTAAGTGTAGTCCAATACCCCAGTCTTCTTCCTCTTCAGGCAAGCTTGGCTGGCCAGTTTTTCCACCTTCCCACTGTTTCACCAAGCTTCCACTTGAATGAGTAGCCTTCAAGGTTTAGTGAATCTCCATTTTATGAGAGATGTGTAAAAAGAGCCCTGACACCACGTGCCTGACTCAGGTGTTCACTGGTGCAGCATGTTCATCGCCTCTTCTGGGTTTTGTACATTGTACAAGGCCTGATTCCCTGAATCAGCAAGACCAAGTTCATGGTTGTCTGACAGCTTTTACTCCCACTCCCTTGTACATCTGAATTACGTTTACATGATCTCATGTTATCGTATCTACTGCATAGCATGCACAGTACTCACTGAACAGTGAATTATGTCCATTAGGTTTTTGTTATCCTTCTTCTGCATGTGGCCTCCTACCTATCTCTAATTGTTATCAGCCACCTCTGCTGCATTCACAAGTTTTTCACAAGGACTTGTGAAGTACTGAAAAAGCACTGCTCTAACATCAGGGATCTGAAGTACGGGGAACCAATAATCAAACCTTACAGAAGTGCCTTAGCTCACTGCCTCAGAGCAGGCAGCTCTCTTGTAGGTGTCTAAAACCTGCTTTTTGCAGAATTTAGTTGTGTTTGTATGGAGTAGTATTTTATAAATTAAAGATAATGTAAAGAACTTCAGTCATAAATGAGTTCTTAAAAAGTGAGTTCACAAATGGTATTTATTTCCTTACAAAAATAAAAGTGAGTCACAAGGTCATTTGGCAGGGAATCAGTCATTCAGAAAGGAGAAGGCTTTTGACTGCTGAGTAGGCAGAAAATGAAATGGTGTTTTTATTCATTTGTTAAACTTTAGTGATATCTAAATAAGGTCTTTAATACTTAGCAAATAAAAATCTTAATAGCACTCAGCACCATTTACCTCTGCTGCTTTCTTGACCTTTGGAAGAGAAAATCCTCAGCAGAAAATCCTAAATAACTCTGTCATTCTGATTCAATCCTGACATAGTACTCATGGTGTGAATGAGGTAACTTTTGAATATAAGCAGTTTTAGGTAACCAAGCAGTCTCAGAGAGCCAAGTGTTTTATGAAGTGGTAAAAGTGGTAAATATTTCCTTAAAACTGTTTATGGCCAGCTAATCTTTGTATTTAAAAAAAGGAAAAAAAAAAAAAGAAGAAGCTCTTTAAGACTAATTGTCACTTAAGAAAGCTCTGAAATATTTCTCAATTCCTGAGTTTGAATAGACCATATAAATTTTGCAGTTTGGCATTGGACCATTCAAGTAAAATACTAAGTCTCTGAGGGGGGTAGCCATGTTTCTTATCTCTTTATCTATGTACTGCCTGAAATACATATGAAGGTTTTGTTTATTTTTCAACTATTTAAACAAAGTACAGGGAAAACATTAAAAAAATTTTAAATGGTTGACCATTTTTCAAAATCACACTTAAACTTTATTTGCAAGCAGTTACTGAAAGGGCGATGTGGGAATGTATACATTCCATATAAAAAACAGACCTTGCTCTTCCCCTTCCGTGATACATAGAAAGGGACATAACCTTAGCTAGAATATTAATCTTATGAGTAATTTCTCCATCCCTGGAAATCTGGAACTGAGGTGATGAAAGAAACATCTCTAGAAAATTATTCTTTTTGTGTTGACAACACCTCAAGATGTTCCTGACAAATGAAGTGTAAAATTTATTTTCAAATAGCATTTTTCTCAGAGTGCTCTGAAATATTTTATTTCCCTTAGGATACTGGCTTTGACCTTAAAACAAGGGCTGAAATTTGAAAATTCTGGCAAGCTTCTTCGGCAAAGAGTTAATAACAAGGGGGTTTTTCTTCAGGGAGAACTGGGACTAGGAGTTGTGGGCTATTAGAAATAATAAATACATGTTGGAAAACATATTGCCAATTAATTTATTATATTGTCCTGTCAATTAAGTGTAATGTTTAATGCCAAATATTTGGTAATCAGAAAGCTAGGAGTCTGTGTATTCAAGATGCAGTTGTGTATTTTGATTTTACCAATTCCCAACTCTCTAAATGTAGGCAAGTGTTTAACTAGTATGACTTCTAATGAAAGCCAATATACTAATGACAATGTTCTGTAAACAGAGCTGTTCCTTGTGACTGTATTGCTAGGTGGTTGTAATGGGGAAGAGAGATTTTAAATTGTTATATTTATCTGGTCCTGCAAAACTTCCTGCAAGGATTGAATGTGTTCGAAATCTGAACATTTAGGTGGTAGCTGGTGTCAGTTGTATTTTGCTGAATTCATTAAAGTGACTGTGGTCTGTCTCCTTTTTTGTCTTGCATTATGACAATATAAGGTTAAACATTTTATATGCTGCTTTAGAGGATAGGTGTGATAGCATTGGTTTGCACTGCATGATTTTCATTTTCTCATAGAATATGTGAAGCGTCTTTGCGATTAAACTCACACTATGATATAAGCAGTATTATTAAAATCAGTATGTTAAACAAGAAGGAAATTGTCTTTAAATTTCTGTCTCACAAGAGAAAATTCAAACATCAGTAAACATTCTGGCTATCAAGTGCAGTGCACAAAGGCCAGTCCAAGTATTCAATAAGATGATCCTTGCCTATTGGGCATTTATTTGCAGGACCATATACAGTCCCATTAGACTTGCAGAAAACCTTTTTTTTTCAGCTCTGAAATTACCCATGGTGCTCATTATTTTTTCAAGTGTGACGTAAATCTGGGGCTCACAATTTTTCTGTCATTTGGATTGCAGAAAGACAGTTTCCGTGCTTGTTTACCCACAGCTCCCTGCATGTGGAATATCATTAAATAACTGCTTAGAAAGGATGGACTGGACCCAACGGGCATGGGTTAACACTTGTTATTTATGGAAAGTACTCCAGCAGCGTGGTTTTCTTGTGGGTCTGCCTATGTGCCAATAATAGAGGCCAATTTCCAGCGAAACATAACTCTGCTCATATATTCTTTCGTGAGTGTAGAGATGCTGAACTGCCACAATGATGTATGAAACTGGGGCTTTACACAGATTTAAAAACATATGCAGCAGTTAGAAAGCTACTTTTGTAAATCTGATTGCTGGAGGATGGAGGAGGAAAAGACGTTTTTGTGTAGGCTTGCTGGTTTTTATTAGGCTTTAATTTTTTGTTTTGTTTTGCAGTGGCAATGCAACAATGGTAAAATAAAATTACTTAAAAATTGATTAGAAACATTGATTGTTTCAGTCTGCAAAGTATATGACCTGCACATGAATCCTCTTAAAAGCTGATGACTGGAAAAAGGGCTTAAAAAAAATAAAATAAAAGAGAGCCTGTGGATTATTTCTTCTCCATTCACGGAAAGGTTCCTTTTTCTTGGTTTCACACAACCACACTCTATTCAGTGAAGTAATTGCCGTCCCCTTATCTCACATCCCAAGCTAAGTTCAGCGTCTGGAAAAGCTTAAGAACTCAATGCATCAAATTATCCTGCTCAAACTGTTGTTTATTGCGGGCCATTTTGCCCTGTCATCTCCATGACAGAACGTCAAAGCTTTTCTTTTTGTTGCCTTCAGCTCCCAGCATCTGCAGGGATCCGATATGCTGCCCCTGCATTACCCGGGAAGCAGGGGGGACCATCAAACAGGCGTTATTAAGGCAGCAAAGTCAGGGAGCTGCAGGCCTGGGGAGCCTCTGGGGCTGTGGGGCCTTCCCTTCTCAGGCACTCCCACACTGAGTGCGTTTCCCAAACCTTCCGACTTCTCACGTGAGGGGTGGTTCTTGCCCATCTTTTCTGGTTTACTAAAATGTTCCGAAGTGTAATGGCATCAACTTTGTGGCATTGCTAGGTGTGGGCCATTATTATTTCCTCTCTCTCCGCAGGTTTACATAGTGCTTTCCCCTGAATGATATAGACTTCTTTGCACATGTTCACAAAGCTACAGAGAACCTTGGTGTGTGTGCATGAGATGTGGAGGTGGGGAATCCTGTCACAGGATTCTCAGTTCTGAAGTGTTCAGTTTTACTGTATTGCCTATTCTACCTATTTTATTTTTTCTGGTGATATTAATTGCAATGTCTATGCAGTCATACAGTCCTACTTCAAGCTGAGACCCAGCAGTGGGAATCCAGTGCTGCAGGTTTTCTACTGTTGTAGCTTTCATGTGATGAAAAATACTGTGGGTATATGCTTTTAAAAAAATACTGTCATTTACATTGGTACAGAATTTGTCTGTATGCACATGCCCAGTTTTAGCAGTATAATCCTCTCCATTTTAAGGTCTTCTACAATAAAAATGTCCTGAAACATAAAGACATAAATGCCTTCAAGCGTCTTCTAAGATCATAAGTTTGTCACTAAACCATCTTCTTCAGACATTTTGACTCATTAAGGCTCTGACTTATCCTCCTTCCACTGGCCCTATAGGAAGCTTGCTCTGATTGCTGGCTCTTCCAAGCACTGCTGTGCCTACAGTAAGTGTTAAACTGCTCTGCACCCCTCCCCGAACAACTTGTCTGTGTTTTTGCATGTGAAATACTGTGATATGTTGAGTCTCAGACAGGACATAACAGGTGACTTCTTGCAGTGGATCTTGCTTACTCCCAGCCCGTTGATGGGGAGGGAATGTTAGAGGGACTGTGCTGATGCTGTGCCAGCCCTGCCCAGCAGAGCCAAAACACAGAAGTGTTATCAGCACCTTTCCAGTGACCAATGCAAAGCAGCACTGTGAGGGCTGCTAAGGGGAAATGAAATCCAGCTGAGCCAGACCCAATACACTTCTCTGGATTTCAATAACCTGTGGCTTCAGGGATTTACCAACATGTTCTTGGTTTTGCAAACACGGAAAGCATGGCTTGAAGTTTCAATATACTACTCAGACTATTACAACCATGTTGTTTGTTGACAAATGTTTCAGCCAAATTTTTGTCATAAAACTGAGAGCTGATAATAATGAGTTTGTTCTTTGCCCCGGTGCTGTGCTGCCCAGCTCTCTGTCCTGAGCACCGGGCAATGTTCCACCTGCCCCAGGTGGGAGGGCGGAAGCCGACTGCGGCACAGGAGGGCAGGCGAAGCACCGGCTTGGGTTTGCCTTGCCCACTGATGGCAAGGTGTGTGAAGGAGAAAGGGAAAAAAGGTGGAGGGACTTCCTCATGGGACAGGGAAGGGTTTATTCATAGGGAGAAGCCACGAGGAGAGCTGATAAAATTAGGCAGGCATGGGGTTTTACACCCCTACATAATAGGTGGGGAGAACATACAATAACCAATAAAATACCAGTTAGGGGGTCTTACAAAGGGACCAGAACAAATGGGAGAAGGACTGGGGGGTAGAGGAGCAACATGAGCCAATTACCAACCGAGGAACATAGAACTTTCTAGAGAAATAACCAAATATGAACCATAACAGGGAGGGAGGGGGTGGCAGCCAATGGTCAGTATGCTTTACACAGCCTTTTGGGTGCTCACTGTACCTTTGGGCCTTTGTGCTGTGGAGGCATCAAACCAATGGACCCTTTGGTCTGCTTGGTCCAGCTGACCGTGGCTCTGGCCGTGGCTCACTGCAACAATCAATCTTCAGTGTAGATTGATTTAGAAATGTGTAGTGCAGATCTTAATAACATTGATAAAGGGACTCTTCCTAAGAGTGATATCTGTAACACGCCCTACTGGACTGCAGTTATCTAGTTAGTATAGGAACGTAACATTTTATTTAGAAAGTTGAATCTGAAGAATTACCTTAAAATTTGTCTGACAGTATACAGTATGACTGTAGAGTCTGATTTGCAAAGTTATTGAGCTTATGTGTTCAGCGAAGAAAAAAAAGTTTGTTTCAATTTGCATCTTGATTTGCTGCATAATGAAGTTGGACTTCAAGCTGGAAATCCAAGCTCAGAGTTTAAGATTGGAGGCTCTCCTATTACAATCTGACAGGATATTCCATTAGTATAGCAGTTTCAGAGCTGACAAAAGATTTGTTTTCTTCTGTTTGCTATTTTTACAACTTCTTAGACATCATCAGTATGGGAAGTTGATTATAGAAAATAATTAAACAAATGTAATGTTCTGTTTATTAATTCTAGGACTCTGAACACTTAAATAAATGGAGGTGAGAACACTGAGGAAGATTGCATTTCACAGTTAAATGTGTTTTATCACTCTAAAAAGTAGCTAAGTAAATTTGACATATACTAATAATTCTTTTTATTCTATGTTCATTAAAATTAAACTTTGCACTCTTATACTGTGGAAATTTGGAGAGTATCAAATAACACCAGTCAAAAAAAAAGTGTAAGTGGTAACTTTTGATATTCAGAACTATCTGATATTCCGAATAAGGATTTCATTGTTTGTGTCTGAGTGGAGAATCCTGATCTATAAATTGTTTGCTGCCAAGGTAAGATTTGCTTTTGCTGCTTTTTATCTATTAAGGATCCTTAGTAAGGAAGCCAAATAAAAAATTTAGTCAAGACATAGCATATTAGCAACACAAAAAATAAACCAGCATTAAACCAAGCAGAAATAAACAGTATAATTCATTAGATATCATGTAAAAAATACCAGGACTTGGTATCCCACATATGCTCTCTTCCTATAACTGAAAAAGTTAAATTTCTACCTAAATCCACTTGATCAGTGATTGTTGCCTGATTTGTGAAGAGTGCAGCCAACACACCAGGCGCTGTGTTTATGAGTGATGGATGGTTTTGCAGATGTTCCATTTGCTGGCTCTAACTCATTAGTTGTGTTTGTTGCATGGAGGGGAAATATCTGGGGGATGAGGAGTCCACTAACGTGTGTGTGCAGGTTTTTTGTAAAAACCCCGTGTTGGAAGAGGGAACTTGAGTTTCACACACGCTGTTGAGTCTGATGCAGCAACTCCATTCTTGTGTTAAGGTGACTGAATCTGGACAGGATGCAGGAGGGGGAATAGGGCCTTGAGTGAAGCTCAGCACACAAAATCTTGATGCAGTTGTTCTCCTTTCTTGCAGCTTTTGATCCTTAAAGGATAATGTGCTTTCACTGGCATTTTTGTTTGTTTTCTTAGGGTGGGTTTTTTTAATCACTGTAGATTGCATGTGGTATGTGAATTATCTTGAAGAGAGATTGGTCTTCCAGGACTATATGATAAATAAATGGTGATGATGGAAGAATTACACATTCAGGGTGAGATTTAGAGTGCATACCAGTGTATGCTTTTTTTTTTTTTTTTAATGTGTATATATATATATATATGGCAGAGCAAATTCAAATTATGGATCATCAATTGTACAAACACACACATACGTGTCTTAATTCAGAGAAGAAGGTAGCTGGAAAGAAAAATATTTTACATTTGTAAAAATGGCTGTTTATAAATCTGGCGTTTGAAAAATGCAAATCTGACATTACATTTCTGTTTCTTAATTAGGTTGTGTAATATGCCACCTAGGACTTCAGTAAATCTGTAAGAACTGCACTTGTCATCGTATAGAAAAGTTGAAGGGAGGGAGAAAATTTCTTAACTTTAGGGTTAAAGGAAAGTATCTGTTAAAGCAAAAACAAATATGAAACAGTGTTTTTGCTAGTTGAACACATAAATGCTGGTGTCTACCCTGACTTCAGAGCATCCAATAGGAAAAACAGGAATTGTTTGCAGAGATTAATTAATTTTTTTTTTTCCTTGAAGTACTTTTGATGGGGTCTTGCTTCACTCTTTATTTTATCAGACTGTTTCAGGTCCTGGCAGTCATGGTTTTTGGTTAGTTAGGTTGCAGTCAAAGTAGGTAGTAGGTATTTCCTATAGAATGATGAAGGGCAACCTAATGATTATTAATAAAACTCTGTGGTATATTGAGCACTGCTGAAAGGTAGCATGATAAATAGCATCTGGCTGACAAGAGAAACCTCAAATTATTGCGTGTGGTTTATGCCAGTATGTCAGTTTTCCACATACTGAGTGGTAGTTTAGAAAGGGAAAAGAGCAATTCACATATATATGTAAAATCTGAATCTAATCCAGGATATCACATTATTCTGCACAGCCACATGTTCTGTATGTAAACTGTGAGTAGTGAGCAATTTCCATCAATATTATCTCTGAAGAATCCAGTTGCCTGCAGACTCTAGCAAATTAATTTGTCGTGAGGATGGCTGTACAGCTTTGTTGAAAGTATGTATTTGTTTTAGTTGAAAATACCTACTCCAGCAGTGTGAATATTCTTGGCATAGTTCTCTAAATTTCATTTCAGTTGCTGTATTTCTGAAATCTGAGCCTGAGGAGGTACATACATTCTTCACAGATCTTAATTCTTTGGGAGAATGACAGGGGTTCATCAAACTTTGATCTCCAAGGTTTCAAGCAGTTTAAAAACAGCTGCTGCTGGGTTCTATTAAAGGCAGAGGGGTTGGATCAATCCAACAAAATACATGTTGACTTGAAAGAGAGGTTATCAGCTCTGCTTAGATTTAAGGTTAAAGATGAGGGTGAACTGTGAACATAAACTGACAGGGACATGTCTTGTTTAGACACAAATTGAACTGAAATGTGAGGGTATGAATAAAGAAATATAGAAAGATTTATTTTGGGTTTATTGCTGAGGCTAAATGATCTTTGCTTTCAGATAGTCTCCCTGAAGTTATATGTTGGTTTGATCACTCAGCAATGTAATTAAGAGAGAAATCAAGCACTTCTAAGATTTGGGGGTATTTTTGTTACCATGTCTCTTTTTCTACTTCAAAGTGGGATTTTTTTCTACTGCCTTCAAAGTAAGATTTTTTGCTGTGATTTACATATTCTAAAAATATTTCTAGTCACTGTAGTTTGAGATTAAATAGTCTAAAAGGACTATATAAAAAGGCAGGAAATAACTTCGTTGTTTATCTCTAAAAAGGCTTGTTGGGACACAGGTTTTGGGTAGTGAGACTCAGTTCAATATTTCAGGATGGCAAATTACTGTACTATTCTGTTAGGCACATTAACTACAGAGCAAGTGCCCTTGGATGCAGAGATTGCCTGTGCTTAGCACACCTATGGAGTCAAAAGCCTGGGAAGCTTTATCTCGGTTTTCTTAAATTTTAGGTATTTGTTCTCAGCTTAGTCACAGCTTCTCCATCTGTAAAATGAGAAGAATGGCAACATATTATTGATACGTGCTATTGCCTTTTTAGATATTTGAATTGCAAGCCAGGCACAAGTTCCAAAATATTCCTTTATTTATTTGTCATCTGGGCTAGAGGACAGTTTGTGAGTGCCGAGTTGGCAAGAGTAAACACAGTCAATTGTAGCTTAAGTAACTTTCCAAGAGTGGCTGTAGTCTTTTGCCAGCTAAAGATTACTGTTAGTTATTCCCTAAAGTATACAAATGTATATCTCAGGGATACAGCTGGGTTGTCAGCTGGGACAGAGTATTTGTGTCAAAGGTGACTCTTGCAAGTATTTCCAATAAGATTTCAGTGAATCTGAAGTGAATTCTAGCTGCTAGACAACTTGAACCTCTCAATGTCCTGGAGCTGGTTGATGTCAGAGAAGAAAATAATACTAGACTGGATCTTCACTTTGCCCCCAAAGTCTAGAAAGCTGAGTTTTGCAGCTGCAGTGAGCAAATTAGCATTAGAAATACCAGAATATGTATTTCCTCCACTCTCATTACGATCTGAGCAGCTGAATGAATATATGGTCTAAAAGTTGGAATAGTTTGGTTGATTGACATCTTACAAAGCTCCTGTCGTCCAACAGGACGTTCATAACACATCAGAGAATATGAACCAGTACTGCCTGAAGAACTGTGTGTGTAGTGCAAGCCCAGAACTGGCCTCATTTGTGATGGTTTCTGTGAAAGATGCAGATAAAAGAAAAGCATTGGCGTTATAGGATCGGTCAGTAAAGATGAGCACATGCTGACTTCCCATCTCATTTCTGCTTTGTCCTTGCCAAAGTGCTTTCTGTATTTAAGCTGAAAAAGATACCGCTTATTATTTTTACATAATTAGCATAGGGGGGGTTTTGACAGTTTCAGCTCCACATAAATTGTGAAGCTGATTGAGGGAGGTCAAAATATGTAGGGATTAAGCATCCATTCCTCACCTAAATGGATTTCTGAGAAATGTTCTCAGTTTATTTGATTCTTTTTAACATAAACTCTTGCAGGCAAGGGGGATAAAAATTGGTGCTACGTAAAACAGTCTTGGCCAGTTTTCTTTAGGACAGAATTCTGAGGCCTTTTCCTGATCACTTGTACTTAAGTGGTGCTACAGAGATTAGATAACAAACTGCAAAATTCACTCCACTATTACACAGATCCAAATGGGGATGAAACAACTACATCTAGTATTCCTTAATTGTGAAAAAGTTAATTTGATTAAAAAAAAAAAAAACCAGCAACAACAACAACAAAAAAAAAAACACACACAGAGAAGACAAGCAAACTGGTAATACAAGTGGAAAGAATGGTAGACAGGCTTCAGGTAGTGAGCAACATTTGAAGTTGATGGGACTGAGAAGAGAAAATAAAAGGGTTTTCCTTTAAAATATGACAATCCAATTTCAAGGTAAAACTCTATATTCTTTCTGAAGGGCATCGATGCCACCTGACATTCAAAGGCTATACATGCTGCAGCAGGAACATACTTTAGAGGATAACCAAAGCAGTAGAAATTTTAAGAAAAATTTTAAATGCATGCTGAGAAATACTTACATTTTTAAAATGTCGTTCACGTGCAAACTAAACAAGACTAAAACAAGCTACATATTGAAAAGAATTTTATTTATGTGCTGTGTCATGCAATAATGAAGGCTCATGTGGCACAGGGGGTTTTTTCTAATATTTTGATTGGTGTGGTTTTAACTGACCCATACACTGAGGTTCCTTGTCAAGTCTTTTTGTCCTACCATATCTTCCAAAAGTGCTGCACAACCTCATCACTGCTTGTTATTCTTTCCTCCTTGTCTTTGTCAGCCTTGTAACCTTACCTCTTTACTTGTCAGCTCCACATTTCCAATATCAATTGTTTTTCTCAGAATTCCAGAATCTTTCTGTAATTTAATTTATGGAAGGGAAAGCCTTAGCCCAGGTCCATTGACCACAAAGCCGAACATTGCTCACATCCGATTGGCCATTTGTCTGTGCATTTTGCTCTTTTCAATACTGGCAAAACCAGCCTTAGAAAATTGCAATGATTTCTAGTTTAGTGTAGGTTTAACTTAGCACAACTTTCAAAAAGAAAGGAGGGGAATGAGATAGTACTTATGGGTTTCAGAGTAAAGAAATACAACTCTCTTTTTCCAAGGCCCTGAAGGAATGTTAAGGCTCAATGGCTTAGTGCCACACTCATGATATAAATACTACGTGTATTTATTCTAATATAATGTAGGTCTGTGTTATTTTCCACTACTGTGTCATTTTACAGATTCATGTCCAGTGTTCTGTCCTCCCAACAATCTTTTTCATCATTGTTGCTTTCCAAGTTTCCCAGAGAGCATCTGTGTTTCAGATTATGTATTTCCAAATAGATTAGTTGACATTTTCAGAATGGGAATCTTATTTTTCTATACATAGTTTAATTTGTTTTCTCTTACCAGTGTTTGCATATCCCCTCCATTTTAATCTCCTCCACAGATTTCAAGTCTGTATTACTTACTCCCTTTTCTAGATCATGTAGGAATATATTAAATAAAGATGGATGTTTAACTGATAGCTGAAATTTTCCATCTGATGCTTCCAACAAATTGAGATATTGCAGCTTGTCTCTTAGAAACAATTCCCATTTCATTACCAGGATGTGACAGTATATTTGCCCCAAATATATATATGCAAAGTCTTATCCAATGGTAATTTATGCTATACTGTATAAAGTGCTCTACCAAGGAGTATTTATCGTACTTAGGACTTTTCTCTTATCCCCTAACTTTTGACAGGTGTTCAAAAAAAAGCAAACAGCAAAACAACAAACCCACCATACCCCTCCTTCCCACATCCCACATCTTAATCAAAATGATTGGCTGCTAAGTTTCTTTTTTCTAACTGAGCATGGTCATTTTTGTAAGGCTTGAGTTCTGATAGTCTGAGTTCCACCACGTCTGTGTAGTCAGTGTTATCTCTTCAGCAGCTGCTTACGATGATCAACTCCCATTGAAAGGTCCATGTTGGTGCCAAGGGATAGACAATCCCTTGAGACCTGCTGAACTGGGTTTTCAATGACCTTTGGGTCTTTTTCAGCTGTTCTGTGGGAAAAGTTTTGTTTCGAGGAAGCTGTTTGGTAGGAACAGCTTGCTTTTTCTTGTTTGTTACCAAGTTTTCTTCTCTCTTCCAAGATGTTTTAGGACCTGATAGTTTTTTTAGGTGGATTATTGGGTAGAAAACCAAGTAGTATTCATCTTCTAATATGCTAAGCACTTCATGATTGTGACTGGATATTTACATTCTGTAATTTTTCTTTGTTGTTTTAGAAAGTCTAGCTGAGGAGGCATTCAGAGATCACCTGGGCATTGAGATGCTAAGGAAAGATTCATCTGCTTTTGATCCCAGTACTCCAGAGGCAGTATCTATTAACAGCAAGCAATGGGCACAATACTTGGAGTGAATTTATTTTGCTATTCTTTAGATAGAGGAGAACTTCCAAACAAATGTCTTCTAAATTCCTTCTTGTCACATACTGTCACTGTCTAGTAGAAGAGTTATTTCAATTTTTTCCCCCAGAAGTTATATATCGTCTTTGAGTGTGCAGTGCAGATTAGCCAAGGAAAGTGAATTTATGTTGCATTATCTGTAGAGTAATCTGAGAGCAATCTCTCTCGGTGGTCTCATGACTTTGGAGCACATGCTTCAGGAAGCCTTTTCTTATATTGGCCTGTTCTTGTATGCAACTATGAAGGGTATCTGAAACAGCAGGTGTTCTGTTTGCCATTGTATGAATTTCATTTAGCTAGGAGGTTTCTAAACACTGCTACAAGGATATAAATAGCAAACATCAGATTGTAGCACAGTCAGTGAGGGATGCCTTATTGTCAGTCTCTCCAGGAAAATCCAGAGATAATTCATGAGTTCTGAACTGAGCCCTTGGCCAATGACTCATTTTTGTTCTATTACTCTGAACAGTCAAATTTACAACCCAAATGAGTACACCTACAGATATTAGTATCTTTAAAAATCTGTAACAGGCTTGCTGACTACAGCTTAAGTCTCTTCATAGTGAGTAGTTATGCATAATCTTTTTAAATTACCAAAATTATTAATTACTTTGAAAGATTTTTTCTAGCAAAAAGTAGATAGCTTCTGTGCCATATGACTGTACTTGCAATAATCGGCTCCCACAGGTCAATTAAATGCTGCAGGCTTTAGTCAGCAAGCAGACACCCATCATTGCTGCATGTACTTAGATGGAATGGAAGTTATTGCTTAATTATTCCATTTAAGACTGGATGGAAAAGGGGTCATTACGGGTTTAAAGCTTTACTTTCGATTTATATGGCTTAGAATTATACTTACAAAGACAAGAGCTTTTCTCTTTGCATAAATTAATTTAAAATCATAGACTTTTGAGTGCTCTTCAGAAAGTAAATGGGATTCTGATTAATTTTAGTTCTGCAGTTACAGGACTTAGTAATGAACTAAATGTAGACTGAAATCATGAGGAAGTTGAAGAGATCTTCTAAAATAAGTGTGAAAATGTCAGATGGATCTGCTGTACATGTGTTTCTTTTATATGATGCAACCAAATATTTAGGTTTCCAGCCTGTATAGTGAACTGTGTGCAGTGCCTCCCTCAGCCTTCTGTGGCTTGTGTTCATGGGGTGAAACCCATTACTCTAAAAGCTTAAAGTTGTCAGTGGAACTCTAGGAAAGCAGGGGAATATGTGGTATTACATTTTGTAAAGAAGCAGTCTTTCTACCTTAGTGTTACATTTTTGTGTCTGATTTATTGAATCGCATCCTTGTGTGCAACTCTGGTAGACTTGTACTGAGGAATCCCTACATTCTTCGAATAATTAAATAATTTTATATAATGTCCTTCTGTTTTTAAACAGATTCCTTTTGACTAAACTGATGACTATTTCTTACACAATCCAAATATCAGGTGTATGCAGTGCAAGGTACTGAAAGACACAACAGTTTTCCTACTCTAATTTTAGTATTTCCTAGTGACAATTCTGTCCTCACTATCCATTTTCCCTTGTGTACCATACATCTTTACTATACTTATGGTCTTTAAAGAAAATAATTTTCAGAAAGGCTACATCAGTCTGTAATAAAATTAATATTTATTTAAATGATGGGATTTTGCTGTGCATTCACAGAAATTCTCTTTGGAATACATTGAAGTTCTGAATAGAGTTTGCCTTTCTATCTGTTTTTCTATTCAAATTGTTTGTTTAAACTGATCATTTATTTTTAACTGCCGCAAGCAAATGCACAAGAAATAGAAATCAATTTCAAACCATGAGTGCAGTAAAAACAAGTAGGTGCTGCTTTGATCTTGATTCAGACTGGTTTTGTGAAAACATTGACTGTTGTTACGTGAGATATCTTATCCCATCTTAACCTAAATGACAAAAATGTTATTCAAACTTGAGTGACGAAGGTAAAATCAGTTTTACTGTGTGGTCTGTTACTTCAGTAACACACACATGAAAAATAATACAGTATTTTCAGAATTCCGTGTGAGAATTAGTGGCTTCCAGCGTGTGAGTGCTCATCTGGAGCAGTCAGAAATGCAAAACACTGTCACTGTAACCAGGAACTGTTGAAGGCCACGTAGTGTCACCCAGTCAGCTCCATGCTTCAGGTCTCCAGATTACGCTCAAGATGGCTTTGTTTGTCTATAATTTCCACTGTTGCTTTTGGATAAAAAATTTCACTGGCTGAATGAACTGCAGCAGCATTTCAGAGTGCTTTGTCCAAGGAGGAGAAAGTGCAGTTTGTGTGAAGAGCAACATGTGGAAGAAGGGGGACTAAATCAACTAAATGGAAGTTTACAAAGATCAGAGGTGTGCTTTCTTTAAAAATATAATGCAATGGGATTAAAAACAGAAAGTACCTTATATTCAACAAAGCTAAGAGGATTATCTGTTAAGGACAAAACAAAACAATAAAAATAGACAGCTCCATGATATCACTCAACTTGGTTTGCTTAAATCAGACCACCCAACCACAGCGTTCTCCTGGAATCGTGTCTTGTATGCAAAGCATACATATTTACTGTTAACCTCTCAGTGACTTTAGATAACATTTCTGGACACATGCATGGTATATTGTAACCCAGTTGCCAATATGAACACCTTAAGATATTTTCTCAAATAATATTGTTGTGGCCACCCAGTGAGCAGCCAGCTCTTATCTATAAAGCCAGTTTGAAGAGCAATGGCAGCTCTGTGGTAGATATTAGCTGACACCTTTAAACTAAATCTTTTGCTTCACTGATCATCAGTCTCTGTGTTAAACAAGCCAAAAAACAAGCAGATAAAGGAGAGATTTGAGATTATTGTAAAAACTGCAACGATAAAAGGATTTGCCAGTTCAGAGTCATTTGCCATTTGCTCAGGATTCAGTGTAACCACAAACTGATGTTTGCTTTACCATCATTTCTCTTTATTTTCAGCCAATGTCCTGTGCACCATTCCATGCATAGCAGAATAATAATTTTCTTTCTAATGCCCAAGGCAGCTGGTGTGTCTTGAGTAAGAAGATTACATTTGCAATGGCAAGACAAGTATCTAAACACATTAAATTAATCTCCCAGTCCTCCTATAATTGAAGAACCTGGTTGTTGAAATTTTGCTGTCTGCTAGAGAATTTCAAAACCATGGCAGGGCTGGAGTCAGACTCTGATGGCCTGACAGTTATATGGTTATCCTTCATGCAAGTCACAGTGTAACAGAGGGCTCAGGTGGCAGGGACAGAAAAAAATCCTTATTATTGTATCTGCCAATCACATTCACACTGGCTTCCTCATAAGAAGAGATTGCAGCATCTCATACTGAAACAGAAACTGTATTTTAAAACATTGTCTGTAGCTGTTTTCTTCGCACTTTAAAAGTTGAATGTATTATTACCTCTACAGGCAAATGGGTAGATTTCCTAGTACAGGCAAAAGCATTGTATAGATAAAAGCCCTCCTGACAGTCATTCATGAATAATTAGATCTTCGTGCTTCTGAACTACTTTGCTTTTTTTCCTATCCTTTACCTAATTTTTAAGCAGTGTAGAATAGTATAAAGATGAAGGCAACTGCGACCAGTGTATTTTATATCTGTCTGTAGGAAGAGAAAGGCTACCAATGCCCTGGACTGAGTTCCCTTTTCCAGTCTAAAACCTCAGCAAGGTATTTATTTAGATGTTCCTTCTGAATGGTGAATTTCTTACTCTGTGGATACCAGAGAACAAACAAAGAAAATCTATGAAACAAGTAGCCCAAGGAGAACCATGTGGGGTTTTTTTCCAAGATGCCTGAGGATTAGACTGTATTCTGTCAATTATTTTTTTTCTATGCAGTTTTTTTCAAAGAATCACTAACTGTTGAAGTGCTAAAATGCTGCAAAACTGTTAAACAATTTAAAGTGAAAATAAATAGCAGTTTTCCACATTTGCCTGACTTCATTATCTTTGGATTTTCTATTCATGCCTACCATGAGATTTCTTTAATAGCTTCCTGAAGGATCTGTGTTCTAGGAAAAGTATGTGTCCCCTTCACATTTGCCATATTTTTGATCTTGCTGCTAAAATTATGAAATGAATTTATATAAAAACAAAATGGTTAAAATGAAGCAAGAACAGGTATGCTCTAATGCTAAAATAAAAACACATCCACATAAAACTAATAATTTTAATAGTGTGGAAACTAACAAAATAACAAACCCCCAAAAACAGGAAGGAAGGCTATAAAATGGAAAAGCACTCTCCTTGAATAACAGCTTGCCCCTATTTTACAGATGGGAAAACTGGGGCGCGTAGAGAGCTTAATTGATTTCCCTAGTGTCACCCTATAAATCATTGATGTGACAAGGCCTAAAGCTGATTCTCTCTGAGAGCTGTGCAGCAAACTCTTTGCCTGACTCTCTTCAATAAACAGATTCTGAAAGCATGTTCTCTTCCATGCAATAATTTATACTTGATGCATGAGAAGCCTGAAGTATGAGCAGATAATGCTATTTGATCTGTGTTTTGCAAAAAGCCCTTCCAGATACTCTGTTCTACTTGATCCGCTTCCTTCATAAACAGATTTTCTGTTGCCGACTTCTTTCCTCGTTCAATCTCCTTTCTCTTTGTGTAAATGAAATGGCATATCCTCTCTCCCAGGTTCTGCATTTATTTCATGCTCTCTTGAGTTTGGATCATATAACTCATCTCAACCTCTCTGAGAGGCTAACCTCTTCTTCACTGAAGCTGGGTCATGAATAATTTCCTAGAAAGTGAGGCATTACCTCTTCTTCAACCCTGGAGCAGAGGGAATATCAACTGCGCGCAATTATTACCAATAAGGGCAAACCTGTTAGGCCCTTTCTTAGCTTAGACTCTTTATATGAGAGAAAAATTATTGCATGACTTACCAAGACCCCTCATCTTCTTTGCCTCTGTATGAAGTCCTTGTTTTCTTTTAATCAGTCCCATTTGTTAATGTCATTCATAAATACTGGACTTTGGCAGCGTCAGGCTTCTCTTGCCGTGAGGATTGCTGGGTACTAGCAGTCATGAGCCTTTCTATTTCCTGCCTTGCCATCTGGCCTTCATAAAAGGACAAAACCTGGGAAAAACCTAGAATGAATTCTTTTTTTAGGAGTATTTTTTTTTTTTTTTTGCCTTTAAAAGGACCATCAGGTCACTTGTGGCATACATGCTGGCTTATCTCGCTGCATTGCAGCTTAAAGAAGTTTATTTGGAAAAATGTTTGGCAAATCTATTACATGGTCAGAATTTTTATTTTTATATATATATATATTTACATGTATATATATAATAATTTATATATATATAAACTATATATATAAATTATAGTTTATTTCAACTATAGAAATTGAAAGATGTATTTTCAAAGTGCTTGAAATACAAATGTGACCAGTTACCTCATACAACCTGAAGAAATTCTGTCCTTGTTTATACAGAACAAATGAAAGGGTAAATATTTCCTTTATCAGAAACACTCTTCAGAGTTTAAGTTTAACAGTATTCCTTAAAAAACAGCAAAATCTCTACTCTCTCTACTGGCATTGAAGCAAATGGGATAGCAAAATCCACTCTATAAAATGGCAGAGCTTTTTTGGCAGACATGTCTGTAATTGTTTTAGTTTATGATCTTGAAAACTAAAAGGCAATATAAGGGTATGCTCAACTTCATGTTAATGATGAAGCTGCTGATATTCACAGTTAAAAAGTTGATTTGATGTTTGAGTGGAGTTCTCTTTGGACAAAAATTGGCCTTTAATTCTGCAAAACCTGTATAATGCCTCTGTGTTGCTGAGTTCTGTTGCCTCCACTTGCACGGTTTTCCATCACCAATCCCCATCATTACTGTAATCCCTGTCAAGTTTCTAGAGCCTAAAAAACCTGTGTGGCCCTAAGGTGTTTGTATAGTCTTTGACAGATTACCTAGGAAAGATAGTAGGATGAAAGTGCAAATATGTGGAGATTCACTTGGATGCAGGAGATACTGGCTAAAATTTTATTTCAGCTAGAACTAATCAAAATAACTAATTTATGTGAAGATATGACATTTTTTTAGTGTGGTGAATTGTGGTGCCATTTCTACCACATCGTTTAGCAGAAAGGAGCAGTCCTAAATTATTTGAACCCCGAGCCTTCTTATTTTTGGACAGTAAGCTTCATGCTCATTTCTTTCTCATTATAGTATGCTATAATAATACTCCAGACACCACACCAGCACTCCTGACAATATTTTTTTGCTTGTGCAATATGAAACTTCAACCAGCCCAAAGCTGTTCACCAGCATAGCTGATGAACCCAGCTGCAGCTACTGTGCCAAGCAACTTCATCTTCATAGTTTCACAAAACAGTGTAAAACCTAAATATCACTCTTTTCTTCTGTCTTATATACCTTTTTATGTGATCACCTCACAGAAAGTAGCTTATACTCTTCTTGCTGCTTCTGACATAGAGGTAAAACACAAATGATGCAAGGCTGATTCGGATCCAGAGTTCTTTTTGGAGAATTCATAGCTAGATGTGTACAGTGTAAGAGGGACTAACAAGACCTAGGCCTGGATTGCTTTTGTGCCCCATCGCAGTTGCTTAAAAGGCAATTTCAAGTGAATTACTAGCATTTTGCCTTTGGAATCTGGCAGTTTATGGTTTTGTTGCGTCTACTGGTGTACAATAGAGGGAGAGGTGTAAGAGGGGAAAGGGGAGTAGATTTTAAAAGTGGAAAACAGTAAGCTGCATTTTTTTCATGGGGGCATCACTTCTCCTCCTCCATGTTTGGATCATTGCAACGTGGAGGAAACTGAAACAATGGTTTGTGCTTCTTCTTGCATACATGAGACATGTTCACAGAGTCCCTTCAGGAGCAGAACAATTTTCAGGGAAAATGAAAAGAACAATTGTCTTAGGCCAGGCATGGTAGAAAAGTATAATAAAACTATGCATTGAGCAATTCAGTATGAGGAGGAAAGAAGCCAGGAGAAATCTTGCTGCTCTTGAGTTCTTAGTCTCCACTTGCTAGAGAGTTCTTCTCAGGACTGGGAACATTGTTTAGTCTTACTCAGTTTTTTCATTCCATTCAAGTAAGGGGAAAATAATACTCAGAAAGATGGAAACACAGAAAAGGAAAAAGGGCAGGGTGGGACAGTAAAATGCTGCATACTACTGGCCTTCTGATGTGATCCAAGACTGAGCGAAGGCAATGGCAAAAACAAATGTGTGAACTTTTCTCACAAGTATTTCTACATAATTTTGATACCTTCATAAATCAGGCTTTGAGAACATTAGAATACAGCATTTAGAGCAGTTGTGGGAATACAACAGTGATTTCTGCCTAGTGTGCCACATTCATTAATACATTTCTTTTAATGAATGGTGATTTGTTTCCTGTGCCTCTGATTTTCTGTTGCATTTTGACTGTGATTAATGGGAGATTACTTACAAAAGGGAAGGAGCATAAATAGAAATTTGAAATATTTTTCCTTGGAGAATTGTTGTATTTACATGGCACATTTCTATTTGTAATTGCAGACTTTTTTTCACAGAGGCATAAGAAGATCTTTTATTCTTGAGGCCCTGTTTCACAGCTGCCAACCTCCTTTGTGGATGGTCTGCAAAAAATCTGCAAAAAGAATAATGATAGGCAGGGCCACTCCTTCCTTGAGTGTTCAAGACTACTGAACAATCTGTAAACCTCCCTCTGAAGCCCCATTTTCATGTACACTTAAATCACCCCTCTTGCCATGCCCACACAGAGGGTTACAAAGATCTGTCACACAATTGCTGATCATTCTTTTTTCCTAGTTCTCTCCTGTTAGCAAAGACTTTGTACTGTAATAAGTTTCAGGCCTGTCTAGGTATTTATTGTTTAGTGTGTATGTCCAAACCATTCCACTGGCTTAATTGATAAGATAACCAGTACACTCGGTGTGCAATTGGAAACCTGCTAGGTGAGAACACAACAGTCTGATCAGTGATGTGATATGCACAGAACTACAGACAAAATATTTGACACCACTGTAATTCTTTGTATTTAAAACGCTTCTAATGTGGTCTTAACACCTGTGTTGGAAATTTTAGCATGTTTCTTGTTGACCTCAGTAATTAATTTCACTTGCAGTTAAGTTGTGCAGCTGGTTCCTCTTTCTGTCATGTTAAAATCCAGCTACAGGAAAGGGTGTTGCTGCTTAATTTGAAGGATTGTAGAAATTCCTAGTGTCTTCCAATTTTTAAATACTTCTTACTGTCTGAGCTATATAAGGGCTTTTTTAAAGAGAAGGTTGCACAGTGGTGTAGGTGAAGAGAATTTACTGAGTAGTCAAGCCTTTGATCTGACATATTTCTTCTGATGTCATGCAAAAAGTAGTGTGCTCAGGCGTAAATACACAGCACCTAGTTGAGGTTCCTGTGCTAACTTTATGCTTAGCCTTGAGAACTGAGTAGGTTATGGAGAAGACATTAGAAAAATCCATAGTAGCAATGTCTTTCTTTTTGTCTTAGAACAGAAGTCATTTATCTTACGATTTTCTTGAACTGATTTCTCTTCATTTCCCTGAACCGATAATAAAGAATTGGTCAGAATTATCATTCTAGTATGCTTATGAGGAGGTGTTTCTTTTGCTTACCTTTTTTAGATGCAAATAATTGGCATACAGTTTAAAAATAATAAAATGCGTCACAGCTAGTTTGACAGTAGTTGCTATTAAATTCTAAACAACATAAAGTCACACTACATTTATCGTTATTTAATGACTCATTCACTTTGGTCCCTCTGTAAGCCCTTGATGTTATTTGTCATTCAGCATTATGCCGCTAGAAGTGTCAGCAGTTCTAGGGTCTTACCTTGCCTTAGACTGAAGAAACCCCCTGAAGTGTGTAATTTTTGATCATGTAGTGTCTACCTTCAAAATAAAAGAAAATAATGTCATTATCCTATCCTCATTAACATTATCAGGTTTTGATGCTTTTTTTAGTAGCCTGTGATTCGTGTAGGCAAGAGGAGTTTTTATATTCTTTTGAAAAGAAAGCTGATACATATTTATACCCTTTTTTAACTCTCTCAACTAGTGCCACCATTTTGTATTCTCAGTTAATTAACTTGAAGCAATGTTTTGTTACATGTTTTGTGTGTTGTTAAATGTATTAATAGAGCTTTTAGTAGATTTTGGGGGAGAGTTGGGTTTGGCTTCGCATACAGGGTCATTTTGGACCTTTGTTTTTTCTGTTTTATCCCATCTGCTCTCCCTTTGTTCTCAGATGAGATGAACAGAGAACATTGGCCTCAGTTGTAGGCTGAGCAGAAAAATCATAGTGATGTTTTGGAGAAAAGTCAGGCTTTTTTTTTTGCAGTCTTTTTGGTGTATTTGATTAAAAAATATCAGACTACAGATGCATTCTGGGAGCACCCAGTCTTACTGGGGGATCCCAGCATCATGTCAGGGGACACAGAACTGACTGTTGATTTGTATCAGTGCTGTGTTCACTTTGTCATCTGTGTTCTCAAATCCAGTATTTTCATCGATTCCTAAATTTTTCCTGCTTTGTTTTGTCTGTGAGGAAGTAACCTGTGGCTCAGCCTGCAATTTACTGAAGTGATGCTTACGTTGGGGCCTTTTATTATTCCTGGCAATTCTCTCCCACAGCTGCTGGTGCTGAACACAGCCTTGCATCAGTCTGTGCTCCATCAGCACCCTTCCGACAGAGCCACTGCTGAGCACTTCTATTTCCGTCGTGTAGGCAAGACTTGAGTCTGAGTAAACAGTTTGGTATTGCGAGTTCCTAAAGCAATTCCTGGAGAAGTTATTTGACAGGGTATTTACCAAGCTGATTTATAAATTCTCATATAACTGATACTTGCCTGGGCTTATGCAGCTGTTAGGAGAGATCACCGAAGCAGGAATTGCATATTGTTGCCTTAGCAACTACCACTTCATATTGTGCTTAAATCACTTGGAAATACGCAGTGTATCTTAAGGAGCTGCTTCCAGCAAAAACACCCAATCTAAATAATTCTAAATAATTTCACAGAAGAAGCATAAGGATGGCCTTTCCTAACAAAGTCCATCATTCTTTTAAGCTTGGTTGCCTCATTTCACTACAGGCTTAACTTGTTAGTAGAAAAAAAAAAGATTTAAAGAACCCAAATATTTTTTTATTCATGCCACTGTAATCCATCTGATTGTCAAATCATGGAAGTTGAAAATATTTTTTAAAGATTCTCCTAAAGGCCATCTTCTATTCTATAAAATCAGCACTGATAGTAAGCTTTCCTATATTTTTATTTTAAATGTCAAGTTTTCTTAAGGGCAGACTCTTTGTCTAGTTTCTTTTGTTTTGTTTGTGAAATGCTATGGGTATGAAAGGAAGACCTTAAACATGTTTTAGACCGTCTCAGATGTTTCTTGTTCTTATTTTGAGATGATATTTTTATTTAGATGTTTTCTGTAGGTATTTGCCACAGTTTTATGGGGTTTGTTAGATCATTTGAAAAAGAGAGTGAGGGAGAGGCTTTTGCCAGTATTAAATTAAGGCAGTTGCTTGAGTGCTTATGCTACCTGATAGTCTCAAACACCAGTTTTGTACAGAGTATTTTATATTGCAGTAGCAACTTCCCCAGCTCTGTGTTCTCTCCTCTGTGTAAGTCAGAATTGGATTTTGCACGTGTGGAAGTGCATTTCAGAGAGCTCAAGGAAACAGTGTCTTAGCAACGATGTGCTGGATCCAGAAGAAAGCCAGTTTCTGACACCTCATCATTTTTCTGCTTGAGCCAAGGTTTACAACAGAAAGATCCAATGAGACAGTCTTCTTTCAGGGGCAATACGTATCTCCCATTTCAGAAAACTTATTTTCCTTTTATAATATTGTACACAGTCAATGAAATTTAGAAATGTAGTATGACAAGGTTGTCAACATACCACTTTTATTACCCTTTTTCTAGGCAATGAAAAGGAGAGACAAGCAAAATGCAAGCTTACAGAATTTAAAAGGAATCAGATATTTTGAGGACCAGTTGTCATTTTTAGGTCACCGCTCACATCTCTGAATATAATTTTCATCTAAGCTGCATGGCAGGGTTTGTATGTGCTGGGAGAAGCTACATTTTCCCAGCAGGAGACCAAATCAGAATGAAGCAGTCAGATGCAGGTGCACAGTAATAGAAAGGATCTATTTACCCTGAAGCGTGAGCAGTGGGCCAAGAAAGCAGAAGCAGTCTACTTCTATCTATCTCTCTCCTCCTTTTCTCCCTACCTTTTCCCTCCCCCATAACTGTGCCAACAAATTCATAAGGGGACCAAAGAGAAGGTGTTCACTTGCTGTTAATGAGCTGCACTGCCTGCTGCTGAAGGTCTGAGGCACTTTTTTGTTATGCTGATTGTGTACGATTAGAGCTGGCTGTCTTTTAATTTAAACCTAATCCTTCCTTCTAGCTTGCACAGCCTCAAGCCAGCCTGGAAAATGGTTGAAAGAGTTTTTTCTGTGGGCATCTGTTGCCTGTGTCCATTCTGAATTTTGAGTGATGCTGTGGAAAGAGCAGTGTGGCTGAAGGAAGTGTGCCTAAAACAAAATTTTTAGAAAGACATTTGCCTAGGTATTATTTCATAAGTCATGCTTTTTATACAATCTTAAAAAAAAAAAATCTGCAGCTTTGTTTAAAGAAGGGCAGTTTGATAATGATGATTTACAGTTTGATAATGATGATTTAACAGAGTCAGCTGTATTGGTTGACAGTGAAATGAGACACCTTGCTAAACATTGTCTGCTTTTCTCTTGGGTTTCCAGAGATCACTAGTTAAGAGCTGAATACTTTTCTATGTGTGAAGACAATCACCCAATGCTGTTTCCAGGGCTGAAAAAAACCTGAGCAATATAAGTACAGGAAAAACACTGAGAATTTTGGTTTTGTTGCTAATTAGTGGCATTGTAGGATTGAGGCAGCATTGTCTAGGTGTGGGAGGAGGAAGTAGGAATACATGAAATCCATGTAGTGAATACAGCTGCTTACTCTGCAGCACTGGAGTGGTCAGGTTCTCTGTTTCTTTCCTCAGGTGTAAAATGGGCCAGACACATGTTGTAAAGATTAATCTGACTGATTATTGTATGATGTCAAAGATACGAAACTCTAAATATTCATGTCACTCTGTTGCTGTATTTCTGTGCAGGGTTATGCACTGAACATAATAAAAAAGGAGGCATTTACCCATCTGGAATTGGACAGCAGTTGTAACACGAGCCTTAGTGAAGTGGCAGCTGTCTGTGCTGTGTGCTAGAAAAGTATATTTATCCCGGCATAAAAATTGCCATGCTCAGGAGCTGAACTATTTTAATGTTACTGCTTTCCAGTATCCACATTTAAATCCCTAACAACTTTGTAGAAAAGCTCTGAGATAAGTCCATGCTTTGTCTCCAATACTACCTTCACAAAGGGAGAGATGTGTACACTAAATTTTGGAGGAGCAGTGCTGCATAAGCAGAACAAGGCAGTAAAAAGGAGATTTCAAAAAGAGATGTGTTCTGGTATCACCAAAGCAGGACCATGTCATAAGTTTCTAGAAACTTCATCTCTTTTACAAGGAGGTTGTGGCACACTGACTTCTCCGTCAGGTGGAGAAAACACCTACAATATGTAAACAGAAGACCTAGAAAATGCTTAATTATAATTTTCAAGAAATTCAGCTTCTATTTACAGAAGTATTCACATGATTTATAAAAAGTAGGTCCATCAGTTTTTATAGTAAAGAATACAGAGTCTGCATAATTACTAAAATTTATTCAAAACAATTAGACCACAACTGAAAATTCAGAAGAGAAGTAAACCAAAACTGATGTAGAATAAACACTTTCTACATTGCTTTTGCTTAAGCTTTGTTGTACTTAATAAAGGTCCAATATGCATGTTTACCAGAAATATTCTAAACATCAGAATAATCTGCTAAAACATGCGCACATAAATTGTGATGGTGTGTATTTTTCATTGCTTGCTTTATGACGCATTTAAATAACAAATACAAGAAAGTAGATTTTTGTGTGGCTTCCAAGCCTTGTACAAAGTATGTTCCATGATGATTTGGGTCAGAATGCAAGCCAGCCTCCTTCAAGACAAATGGAGACATTCTCACTAATTCCACTATGAATTGAACTTAGCCTGAAGGAGGCTTTGGCCAATGTCTCCAAGTCAGTTGAGATGCTGCATGGCAGTGTGCTTTCTTCTATGGGAGAAGTATAGAAATACAGTGGTTATTAATTTATATTTTTTTAGCCAATCAGAGGCTCTTAAAAACAAAGCTGATAAAATTCAGGTAAAAGAACGATAAGGAAATGTTGAGAAAGATCATGGGCCCCATGCTCTGGCTGTGGTAAGTAACAAATCCAAACTGTGCAATCATAGTCTTCATTGACTAAAAAAAAATTAGGGGGGTATGCATTATCTGAGTGTAATCACAGCAGGCACCACTGCTGATGTTACATAGCAATATTCTATCAAAGCATGTAAAAAGGGACCATCTTTGGCATGCAAACTCTTCTAGAGTTTAAAATTCAGTCTTGTATTTTATGTGATTCAGTCAGTTTTGGTTTAAAAAAGAAACTTAATTTGACTGCAGCCAAGAAGGATTTTGGACATTTCTTGCTGTTCATTTATTTTATAAAATCAGCCAGCTGGAAAAACTGCTTTTCATGGCTTCCGGTAAAGGAAAAACTGAGTTAAAGAATTATCATGTCAGAATTTCCTGTAGGATAAATGAAAATGAAATAAAAGTTCCTAAGTGATTTGATTACTAACTCTGAGATTTACAAACTTCCTGGTAACTGTTGCAGTGCAGGAAGTGGTCAGACCAACAGTGATTGTTGCACTGTTTTTGGTGAACGCAAATTGTTGTGTAAATTATGTGACCAATCCACCTTGGTGTGGGGGAGGTTGCTGGTCAAGGTTTTTTTGCTATCATTCATAATTGTTTTTGTAATGTCATCCATAAAGAAAAAAATTATGCTTCTATAGGAAGCCTTTCCAAATTAAGATGCCAAGGCTGAGTTGCCTCAGTTCCAAATGCTTTGGCAGAATTGTAGTTCCCTGAGAGCTGGAACTCATGTGTACCTATGGAAGCAGATGAAAGAATAGGAATAAAAATAAGATCCTGAACTACTTCTGCTGCTACATGCCTGAAAAAAAAATCATCAAAGTTATTATAATTATGACTGTTATTAGATATCATGTCTGGTTTCTGCATATTTAAATTCTGAGAGAGGTGAAACTTAGGCACTTAGAGATCCCAGGGGAATAATTGCAGAAATGATGACATATTCCACTTTTTGAACAAATTTCAATACCAAAGCTGCGTTCTGCGTACTTACATTTCTTCTTAATTATACTTGGATGCAGGATAGATAGTAATTTTCTGTCTTACAAATGCATGTAGCCAATTAGTCTTGTAGATCATGAATACGCAATGGCCTAACTCATTAAATGGAATTTTCCTTTTCTGTTGTAATGGCAAAAGAGTCTGCAAATCGCTGAGTATTGTATCTCTCTGGGAGCTCAGCCTTGGACAAGGCTACAGATCCATAACTTCAGCAAGTGGACAATTACTGGGTTTACTTTTCGTTCCTTACAGTGTGCCATGCTAGTCTTGTGTGTGTGTGTCTGTCTGTATGCATGTACTGTAAATTGGAATAGGCTGTTTGGCTCCTCTGAACATCTGGTCCTCAATTTAAATGCTGCTGTTCTGATGCTATGTGACGAATTTAGTCTTCCTGACTTCCTCCTATTCCCAAGAAAATCTGAGCCCAGAAGCTCTCCCTCTGGCCCACTGAGACATGGAGAACTGACCTCTTTTGGCTCCTGGAAGCAAAGTGGAGAAAAACTGGCAACATGTCTCTGAAGAAACCGCAGCTTATATCAAATGATCTAACACAGGTGTTCTTTCCTTCTTCCCTCTGATTTTTTTTTTTTTTTTTTTTTTGCATAATATGCTTACCATTCTGTCGTCTGAGAGTATGAAGATAACACATGTAGCCTAGTCTGCCTCACAGGCAGGGTTCATAGCCATGATGAAGGCAGATTGTTATGACCAGAGAGATCCAGGGAACCACAAAACAACTGAAAAATGAGTTATAGACCCAATATTGCTTCGAGCCAGTTTTGCTGAATTTCGGTGTTGGTAAATAATAAATACGATGTGAGGACATGACTTGGTGATTGGCCTTGGTGCTTTTCAGTGGTAGCATGTTTGCCCAAGGGTAAATGTTGCTTATCTAACATTCTGTCCTCCCCTTTTTCATAATATTGCAGGACATCTGAGACTTGAGCACTTCAATGCTACAGCAGATGTTGAGTTGTGATATTTAAAAGCTGTGGTCTCAAATATTATAGAAGTAACAAAACCACTCAGTTTAGGGGAAATGTTCTCAGTAATCTTATTACTGGAGTAGTTATCTCGAGTGCCTTATTGACATGTTTTGCAAAACTCCTCTGGGGATTTGAATTTAATAACTGTTTTCTTGATAATAATAATAAAAAACCCATTCTGTTGGTTTCACTGGATTTTTACTAAAATTTAAGTATGTTTTATCTGTTGTTATTTGTAGTTGCAGACTTCCCAGAGAATGGAAATTCTAAATGTGCTGTAAACAAGTCTTAAACACCTCTTAAAAGTATGCAAAAATACACATATTTTCTACTATTAGGATTCTATTACTAGGTCTGGAACTCAGGGATTTTGCCCTTTCTGCTCTGTACCCCACAACCTGTGGTGCTGCGGAGTGAAGTCTAACTGCCTTTGGGGAAATGAGCTGTGTTTACTGTGGGAATGCTCCAGATAAATGTATGAGGAAGGAAAGGCAGGAGTTATTCTGTGAAGTCTTTCAGTTTAGCAAGTGGACAATTAGATATGTATCATGTGTGTATACGTATATGTGTCCATATATATATATGTGTGTATATATATATATATATATATATGTATCTATATCTATATATGTATCTATATCTATATATATACGCTGTAATGTAGATGTGACATTGCTGTTCCTATTTCTTAAAGTTCTATTTTCTGCCATTAACTGTAAGAGAAAATTCTAATCTTATGTTTTACTGCTTGTACCTTGAAGAGTCAAAATGTTATTACCGGCTCTGCATCTTGCTGATTCACATGGAACTTACGATGGAGGCCTTAAAACTTGTGTGTAACAGCTGCCACTAGGATGTGGTGGGAGTCTTTCAGGGAGAGGGGAGGGGAATGTAACTTTGTTCATAGATATTAAAATTTTGGATTAAAATGTGAAACCTTTTTGAGTCTCAAAATACTAATAAAAGCAGTAAGTAAATTTAACTTGATAGACAGTTGTCATTTGCAGAATGCATTTGTCAAAGAGTTTGGAAATAATCCAGAGTACATTTAGATGGAAAAAGTAGAGATGGGCTCAGACTAAAAATGTGAGCTGAATGTCCTTCCAGGTTTGCAGAAATTAAGCTATACACTTCATCATAAACTCAGTAATGGAAAAGACCAGAGGTGTTATGTGGGGGATTTTGAACTTTGGGGAAAGTCAGATTTTGTTTCATATCTGCTTGGCCCCTAAATGCAACTAATTTGTCTTGGTATCTTAGATTTAACTTTCATTTAATTTTAAAATTGGTGCTTCCTTTAAACTGTTAGTGCATTTGGAAGTATAATTGAAACACAGGTCTTTCCGGATCAGTGTTTATTTTGCCTTTAGTATGTTGGTTCTGTGAGCTGTTAAAAACTCTTCTTCTTGAGTCTTTGTAATATGCAGTGTTGGCTCCGCTGTCATGGAAATCAGTGTGATCTCACACAGCAAAGTGAGATCACCAGGAGGGGATAAGGAGATGCCCTAGCACTGTAAATAACAAGTGTGGCTTTTAAAGAAAAGATACCTTTTTCATTATTGATTGCAGAATTTTTTCATTAGGTGGATGAAGATGTAATGGACTTTGTTCACATCTGACATTTTTATTTGCTGTGATGCTAATAAGTAAAAATCATATTTCTGGACTGGATTTTCATGTTAAGCTATTACAGCCCCTCAATTCTAGCCCTCGATTCTCACTTTTAACCCTGTCAGTTCTAGACTCTTGTAAATAGGGTTTTCTCTACTCCACTTTCTTGCTGATACAGAATTTCCTCAGAGAATTTGATTATTTCTGCTAAGGGCATTTGTTTGTAGCTGCAGTTCTCAGTTTAATTCATTGGTTTTGCTTTCTGAGTCATCTCTTGTGTTCTATATTCCAGGTTGGTGAAAGGCAGAGAGTTCTGGTAACAGAAGAATCCTTTGACTCCAATTACTACGTTGCTCACAATCCTTTCTATGAGCAGGTACAGTTAAATGAACCAAACAATATCCTTTGTTTTATCTTTGCTTTCTGATGATCTCAGCAACACAGTGTGTCACGATGAAAAAAGACTAGTAAAGAAATAAGAAGCATTTTTCAGGAAACACGTGACCATCAAGACTTTTTAATGAGATATTTTGTTTCTGTGTTGTAAATATAATTTACCTGATGATATGTTAAGAAATATACAGTGGATGTTTGACTATACAGTGTGGTTTAAGAAGCTGTTAATTATTGCAGTAATTTTAATTTCTGTGTCCCCAAAGCATTGATTTCCGAATAGTTGAGTCATGACAATTTGCATACATCTTTCTGAAAACTGTTTCAGGCAATGCAATTTGCAAAAAAAAAAAAAAAAAAAGATTCTAACAATAGAAGGGTCAGAAACTTAACACTTCAGTGTGATATGTTGTATTTCATAGAATCATACAATGTTTTGGGCTGGAAGGGGCCCTGTTGGCCACCCCTCTTTGGATGCAGCCCAGGACACGTTTGGCTTTCTGGGCTGTAAATGCACTTTGCTGACTCATGTCCAGCCTCTCATCCACCAGCACCTCCAAGTCCTTCTCGGCAGGAAAGTTCTCACTCTCAGTGAGTTCTTCTCCCAATCTGTACTTGTGTCTGGGATTGCCCCAGCCCAGCTGCAGAACCTTGCACTTGGACTTGTTGAGCCTCATCATGTTCTTGTGGGTTCACTTCTCAGGCTTGTGTAGGTCCCCCCGAATGGCATCCATTCCTTCTAGTTTTTGTCATTTCCTTCTGTGTACTTTCTGTAGATAAATTCTTGCCACACAAAAACATCTTTGAGCTAGGAAGAAAGTACAACATCTATTTCACAAAATTGTTATTTTTGCTC
This sequence comes from Monarcha castaneiventris obscurior, assembly GCA_026261815.1. Classification (NCBI taxonomy): domain Eukaryota; kingdom Metazoa; phylum Chordata; class Aves; order Passeriformes; family Monarchidae; genus Monarcha; species Monarcha castaneiventris. The sequence continues at coordinate 5,101,497 of JAMPIT010000059.1, read as the reverse complement.
AAAAGCCAATGACTTGCTTAAAACCAATAAAATCTGTTTTCCTGAATCATCATGATTTTATTCTCCATTTTCTTGCACTAAGCTGTCTACAGTTTGCTTTTGCTGCCATTAGGTATTGAGTTTTCTGAACCTGGAGAGACTATAAATGATGGCTGTGCATTCTTCTGGTTTTGGGTTATGTTACAGCATTTATTTATTTATTTATTTTTCCTTAGTAGTAAGTAACATTGCTCTTCTTGAAATATCTGTTTCTGTTAGATATCTGGGTCACTAATTATTTTTTCCTCGCTTTCTCCTTTTTTTTTTGCTAAATCTCTTTTTTTTTTGTTACATATCCGACTTCTATCTAAGCCTTATGTATTGCTGCTCCTTGATTTTGTAGCTTATCAGTCGGAGTTGAGGAACATAGTCTTCCACATGGAGATTAAAAATAAATTTCTTGGGGCTTTTTTGTTCAATGCTTGTTTTATGGAAGTGTTATTAATTAAAAGAAAAGCAATATGTACACGAAAAAAAGTGTTGATGTTTTATGGTGTGTTTTTACAGCACCTAATACAGCTCATGAGTGTGACTAGTAAAGAATTCACGAAATACAAATAGTCACCTAGGGAATCATTTTAAATTCTATTTGGGAAGAAAAGCTTTCCATTATGGAAATGTAAATCCTTTCCCTAAAATCTTATGTGTGGCGCATTTCACAAGGATAGTATCCTACTGCTCACCCAGGTGAGCACAAGAATCAGTGCTAGTAACTAAGATTAATAGCAGTAAATTGAATCATAGTAGATTGAAAACCAGTCTGAAGTCTAAATAATACTATATATTATTGGAAGTTGAAGCTCGGAGTCCTGGTGTAGTGTTCTGTTAACTCAAATAGCTATCAGATGTGTTCTGTCTTCACTGAGGTCATCTGAAGAATTTGCTATTAGACCCACATCAATAGAGCCTCAGTGGCCAACTTTGTGGCAGAGCTGCAGGTGACATCTGTGGAGGCTTAGGTGATGTAGTTTACGTTGAACAGAGTAGTCTAAAGTGACCAAAGAGTGCTTTGCCAGGTCAACAGCCAAGCTGAGAGTTTCTGCTGGTATAGCTTAGTTTCTTAGAAATACGGTTAAGGACTTTTTCTTAACAAATACTTATATCCAAAAACGTCTGAGTGTATGCCAAGCCTGGATGCTTGGTTGTTTACAGTACCTCACTGATATTTTCACTTAAACTCTTTCTTTTTCTGAATTTGGGTTTATATTTGGTTACTGCCCTTTTACATGAGGAGACAGAAGATTTACAGAGGTCACGAGCCCAATGGTATACTCAGCTAACTAATTTCCCTTTGATTTAAATTTGCCCACGATTAATTCCTTGGGAAGAACTGTGATCCAGTCACATTGTAACACTCTCTCAGCGTTAGGATCCTGGCTTTGTGTTTGGTTAGTCTCAGCTTGCCTGTCTCTGAAAGGCAAAGATGTCTGCTTTTCTTGGAAGATGCTTAGGAAGCTCAGCAGAATCCTAGGATCTGCAAACACAGTCATGAATACCTTGAGCCTTCAGGGAAGAAGGGAAACCACTGGTGGTGATTTCCTGCCAGTGGGACAGTTGACAACACCTTGTGGTAGGTGAACACAGAGAGTTGGTGTTTGGCAACAAAATGCTCTCCAAATGTGGGTGGCACAGATTTTTTTCTCTGAAAATCCTGTGCACATGTAGTCTTAAAAATTAAGCCATTTTAAGGCATTTCAATTTCAGCATCAAAGAATCAAGATATAAAGATGCAGTCATCGCCTTTGAAAAGCTCTACTCAGCCCTGGTGAGGCCACACCTGGAGTGCTGTGTCCCATTCCAGGCTCTTCAGTACAAAAGAGACACGGAGCTTCTGGCGCAGGTCCAGTGCAGGGCAACAAAGATGATTAAGGGACTGGAGGATCTCTCTTTCAAGGTCAGGCTGAAGGAGCTGGGCCTGTTCAGCCTGGAGAAGAGATGACTGAGAGGGGACCTCACCAATATCCGTAAGCATCTGAAGGGAGAGTGTCAGGAGGCTGTTTCCAGGCTCTTCTCGGTGGTGCTGAGCAGTAGGACAAGAGGCAATGGGCAGAAACTGATGCACAGGAAGTTCCACCTGAACATGAGGAAGAGTTTTACTGTGTGGGTGACCACACACTGGGACAGATTACCCAGACAGGGTGTGGAGTCTCTCTCACTGGAGACATTCCAGAACTGTCAGGATGCAATCCAGTGCCATGGCCTACGATGACCTTGCTTGAACAGGGAGATTAGACCGGATGACCCCTCTGAGGTCCCTTCCAACCTGACCCATCCTGTGATTCTGTGTGTGGATGAGCTTCAAGTAAATGTGATTAAATAAGTCCCCGTGATTCAATTTTTCATTGTAAACAGTGTGAAAAATGTAATTTCATCAGGAAATTACTCCACTTTTCTTTTTCAACTGCTTATCTATATTAGAGCCGTTTTAACTCCATTTATTCGTCCAGCAAAAAGTGTTGCTCCTGTATGTTGGGCTCTTTCTTTTTTAAAATGCATGACCTAGGAATGTCTGTTATATGCTGTGTTTTTTGTGAAGTGGGACTGTCTGATATCATGGCTGTGCAAATTAAAGAAGGGGGGCATTAGTTGCTGACCCAAGAAACACACTCGGCTATTTTTACAGGCATTCATTGTCAATCATGCATGTCAGCTGCGAAGGATCTGCACAATCGAAATAAAGGCTTGTGCAAAGAGAAACAAGGGTATAATTTCTGTCCTGAAGCCTTTACAGACTCAAAAAGTTTTTCTTTTTTTTAAATGTCATGGGACAGACATGGAAATAGGAAGCTTTATAGCAGTCTGTTAGAACTGTGTAGTACAAATGCCCTTGGGAACTGTTTGGGTCTGGATTCAAAAGCTGCAACTCAGGCCCAACTTTCTCATCAATCAAAAAACATGACTTAAGGAATTGGTTGGAGTTGAAAAGAGCTGAGCTAACACCGCAAAGCTCTTGAAGAATGCAAGCTGGAGATCTTAACTGGTCAAGTGTGTCAGGGGCAGTAGTGTACACTGGTGACTCAAATGTTTAAGATTTAGGATTTTCTCTGATATTTATAAAAAATCTGTTTTCTGAGTGGATACTAGAGACTCTAATGTTCCTTGTGGTATTTAGTAACGATGTCTTTATTTTATTTGAAAGGTTCTTGTGCCAAAGGATCCTCTGTTAATGGGTAAGATGGTAGAAGTGAATATTTATGAAGCTGGGAAACATTTTATGAAGGGGCAGCCGGTATCAGATGCCAGAGTTCACACTGCATCCATCACCAGACCATTAGCAAAAGGAGAAGTTTCTGGTTTAACAGAGGTGAGTAAGACATTTTCTGCTTTCCTACACTGGTAAATCCACAGCTGTTCAAGCAAAATGATTCCATGCTATGTATCTGTTATCATTTTATAGTTCCCATTTATATATGCATGAAGCTTTAATCTTTTCTGACAGATTGAAATCTGAATTCAAAATATGATTTTGCTGATGCCTGTAGCTTTACTTTGCTGACTATAAAGGCAATAGTACACTTGTTTCTTGTTTCAAGATGCAGTATGGGGAAAGAACTTAGTAGAATTGAAAAGATTAAACACCAGTAATTATATAATTCACTGTATTTCAGCGGAAAGATGAATCAGTTTACTTTACTTTACAGAGCTGTTTTTAAAAAAATATGTATTGATTACATATCTGTTAAAACAGGTCTAAACATGATTCAGAGATTCAAAATTAATTGATGAGTAGAGGTATGGAATACTTACAATATATTTTGGAAAAAGGTCAACATCTGATTTAGTCGTGTAAAGAAAATTAAACTCTTAAAAAGAGATCTGATTCTTATTTTACACCTCAGTAGATATGGCTGTTAGCCAAGTATTCTCATACATTTCATGGAGCTCTAGTTGTAAAAACTGATGGAGTGTGAAATGAAAATGTGTATCACATTTCTAAGCACCATTTGATGTCCTTTCTCCAGCACTGTTGTTAGGATCTCCAAAAAATATGTAGCACATGGAAGAAGGATAATTGGCAGTTTATCAGCCACATTACTGCTTTTACAGTAAATTGCTGACAAGTATTAAAGTATATACATACCCTTGTTTATGTTCTAAGTAGTCACATTTAAAATACATCATCAAGGCATACCTGAGGTGACCAGCATTAAGCTAAGCTCCCTGGTCTCTTGGATAAGCCTGGCTGTGGGAATGTAGAGCAGTAATAATGCACTCCCTGTAATGCACCTACTGTAATGTGTTCAGCAGATCATGACACTTAAGCACAAACACATTACTAAGCTCTCCATTAATATTGTCTGTGTGTATGTGTATATTGGCCTGATAAGGGTCTGTAAGAGATAAAAAACAGCCAAAACCTTCAAATTGTCTCGTTGGACTGTGTAGCTATTTAAACACAGCTGATTTTTTCATCAGAACATTTTTTTTTAATAATCTGCTGGAACAGAACCAAGGCTGTCATTAAAATGAGTATGTGCTGCCAGAAGCTTGTAGATGGGGACAAGCAAGCAGACTCTTGACTGAATTTTTTTATGTTAAAAATGAGAGATAAAATTACTAAAATCAAGGATACTGATAATTTCCATAGGGACTCATTGAGATATATAGATCTGGTCCTGCCCTTTGGATAGGCATGAACAAGTACCTGGAATCCCCCTGTAAATGACTGCAGCAAGCAAATGATAAGGCAAATTGCTTTTCCTGACTTTCGTGGTTACCAGTACTCCTTCAAGGGAGTATATTATTTATGATTGATCCACTGGAAATGTTAGGAACTTCTGCTTAATGGAAAAAATAGAATCTCAGTATTTCAGTAAATGGAACATCTTTGGTACATAGAAGCTGCAGCTGAAAGCTTTTAATCACACTTGGCCAATGTATAATACATAGAACATGAACTGAAATTCTTACTGGGAAGTTCATCCTGAAAAATCATACATATAAATAGCAACTCGGGAACTTTCTTTAGGTTTCTGAAAAAAAAAAAGTCAGTTTGCCACAAAAGTTACCTTGGGTTTCTGGCTGGCTGCAAGGTGCAATTTGGGTTGCCCTGTTTGGTTGGACTGCTGGGAAACACCTCCTGCTGCGTGTGCTCAAGACATTTAGCTCCAACTAAAGATGCTTTGAGCAAGATAAAAGGGGCAACATATGAGGGTCATGTGAGCCCTTTATAGCTTGTTACATGCATGGATGGCAGGGTGGGGAAAGATGAAGGAGGCAACTCAGAATGGATGAATTCAGATACTCACTCAAAAGCAGCAAAATAACTTGAATCTTTAACAAGATCCCAAGTGTCTCTGCTAGGTTTTCTGCAGCTTGCAGAAAAAGTTAAACTAAAATCTTGGATAAATTTTCCACTGTGCACCCAAATGAGCAAGAATTAAGGTCTGCTTATAGTTAACAGTTAGTGAAAACACTAACTTGCATAGGACACAGTGTTTCAAAAACCGTATTCAAAAGAGGTGTTTCAAAATCCGTCACAGCTGTACTTCTGTCTAACGAGGAATGGTCACAGAAAGAGTGAAAGCTTTTGAAACTGTAGTTTTTAAGGAAATTAATCATTTGAGACCACCGTCATGTGAGGATGTCAAACCAAGTCATAAACTCATCCTGAGCAAGAAGATACTTCTAGAGATGCTGTGAGAAGTACTTCAAAGGATCAGAGCTTATCTGCAGTTGTGTGCTCTCTTTCTCATCTGATACATAACCCTGAATAATATTTTCTGACAAATTCAGAGGGAGCAACACAAGCAACATGTGTGTCTGAAGGAACAGTTGTAGGCCTTTTTTTACCATTTTGGCTGCATGACTCTGGCAGCCAATTGGTTCAAAAAAATAAAAGAAGTAGGTTGCCAACTGCAGTCAAGAGATTTGACTGAAAAAGAGGGAATGCAAAATGCAAAAACACAAAGGACAATTTAGAGACTCCATGAAATATTCACACATTGTATATCTGTGATAAGTAAGGAGGCAAATACATATAGAATTAATTCAGAGTATTATTAGCATTTCATGCTTTTTCAGCATATGAAGAATACAGGTAATATGTATATCCATTAATGTACTAATGATGTAGAATGTCTTACAATTATTATATTCTTTAAGGAAAACACTGTAACCAAGTAAATGGGCTTAGAACAAGGTCTTGACATTCAGTAATGTTAGGTTCTGTGGCAGAATTTGGGACAGGAAGGACAGAAGAGTCTTGGAGTCAGCAGCTCAAGCTAAAAAGCTGTCAAAGCAATCAGACTTAGCGATTGTAGTGGACATACTAAGTAGTAAAATGCACAAGTATTTGCCAGGATTTTTTTATTTTTTACTTCAGCATGAATTTTTTTATAAAAGCCACTCAAAAGGGAGTGACTGTCTCCAAGTTGCAAAATTTTACAGGAGGGCTATTTGCGGGGGGGGCAGATACATTTGGAAATTTCAGTTGACTGAGATCTACTATAGACTTAATTGGGTTTAAAATGTGCAATTGCTAACTCAGTAATAGAACCACGTTTAGAAGACATACATTGCAGAGGATATATAGGTGAAAGTTGAAGTCAATGAAGCATGAACACTTTCGTAAAGGCATTTTTTGATTTGGTTCTTGTAAATCTAACATAGGATGTATGTGAACTGGACATTAAAAAGTAGTGACAGTAACCTTAAAATGAACATTCAGACAAAACAAACCTGTCATGAGCTACTAACTACACTTACACATATCAGTGAATAAGTATTTCAAAGCTTTGACCAAGATGTAGTTCCATTAAGTTTCACAGGAAGAAAAAGAAGATGTAAATGCTGTAGATGTTACATCCTTTCATTGAGGCAGGCTTGAAGTTGACAGAGCATTAAGGGTGCACTTCAGCATTTTGAGATTCAGAAAAGCAATTTAGCATCTCTTCTATGTTCTTAAGCACTCTGGAAAACTTGTCTTTGAGGATTTGGAGGTCGGTTTGCAATGCACATAGTGTTGAGTATATTATCATTGGATAATATTTTTGAAAAGTCAGCAGTGTGTGTCAACAGTTTGAATGTAATCTAATTAAAAAACAAAACATTTTAATATTTGTATTTGTTTTATTTGGCCATATTTAGGGATCTTGACTGTTTCTCAGCAGCATAAAGTAAAATACCTAATAAATGTATCCTGTTTACAGACAAGCGTTTGCCCAAAACTAATCATTGAAAAAAAGTAAGAATCTGCAAGAATATGATCTCTTGTTCGAAGCAGAAATAGAGTATGTTATGCTTCTGTACTCCAAAAATAATTCTGGTTGTTTACATATGTTCTGTGACTAGAGGAAAAAAATAGTGCAAGATGAGAAATACATGAAGAAAAGACCAAAGGGCTGAGGGATAAAAATAAAAGGCTGGCTACCTGCCAGAGTTGCAACGCATTGCCAGAATCAAAACCCCATAAGTCTGAGGGCCTTTGGTGGGAAATTCTAATCAGATGGAAAATTAAGGCAAGAGAAAAAAAAATAATTTTAACAGGCTGTTTAATCCCCAGTCATGATTATTTTATGTTCACAGTTCATGTTTCTATAATGCATCTATGACTGACTTTCTTTTCAAACAAGTACAGGCACATCTTCCAGTTTTCTGTTCTCCATTGGTTTCTGTGATGATATTCTCCATGTCTAACACTTCCCCTGTGAATGGCATCTGCTGGGAGCTGCCATTTACACTATCTCCTTTTGACAGTCTGGGATCTTGGTGCATATCTCTGTAGCTCCCAGGCCTTGGAAATACCCACAGTTGGCCTGTTAAGCTCATAGCTATTCAAGTCTTTGGGCTCTTTGGAGAAAATGAGGAGTGAGCCACTGATTTTCGGTTAGCAACCAATTAATTGGTCATTCTGCTTGTTCCTGTTTTCTCCCCCATCCTCCCTGCATTTTAACTGCCACAATAACCTGCAGTAGGTTATTGTGGCATTGTACTTCTGGATACTAATGAAGAAGCTTTATGTTCCTGGTCTTCCAGTTAGCCACCAGCATTTTCTAGTTACGTGAGCAAAAGATGACCTTTAAACATTACCCAGCCTTTTTTTCTGATGTTAAGAAACAGGAAAGATGCATATATCAAACACTTCTTTATAGCCTGCCAGAAAGAAAACTCAACAAAGCATAGCTTAAAGGGAACTCTCTGATCTCAGGTAGAAAGGGTGCTTCACTTGCAGGCAAAATAAAATGGAGAAGGGGGAAGAAAATATCTTCTGCTGGAACAGAAATGAAAGAAATCATGTCAGAATTAAGATCTCTGTATTGGAAACTTCCTTCAAGGACTTGGAAGAAAATGCGGAAGATGTGCATTAATTAATAAGCACAGTTTTTACATGTGCTGGAGTTTCAAAGTGGTGGAAAATGTGGTTCCTGAACAGGAACCAAAGATTAGAGATTTAGGGCAAAAAGAGAACGAGGAAGCAAATTTTAGATCAAAAAATGGCATAGAGGTGTGAGTAGAGGAATCTTCCATAAAATTTCAGAAACAGAAACTGTAGAAAGTATGAGAAGTGCTAATGAAAGATTAGAATTTCCAAAGAAGAATGATAAACTAGTAGAGAATATACCTTCTTCCTCTCTCAGAAAGGTACTTTGCAAAGGGATCTTTGTATCACAAAATCCAAGAAAGGGCAATTTGAGAAACACGTACTGAAGTTTCTATCAAAGAGAAACGTACTGACCAAAAAAAAGGGCAACATCTTCTATGTAAAATCATTTTCAAGTAATGCTTTCTGAAAATACAGTGCACCACTTGGTGCTCTTGCATTCTTAGGAACATACCTTTTGGTAGCTCAGTTGCACTCTCTCCCACTTCCTGACACCTCTTTTGTGACACCAAGCTGAGTGGTGCAGTTGTCGCACCTGAAGGATGGAATGCCATCCAGAGGGACTTGGACAAGCTCAAGGACTGGGCCCATGGGAATCTCGTGAGTTTTAACAAGACCAAGTGCAAGGTGCTGCACCTGGGTTGGGGCAATCCCTGGTATCAACAAAGGCTGGGGGATGAACAGATGGAGAGCAGCCCTGCTGAGAAGGACTTGGGGCTGCTGGTGGGCGAGAGGCTGGGCATGACCCAGCAATGTGGGCTCTCAGCCCAGAGAGCCAAATGTGTCCTGGGCTGCATCCAAAGCAGCGTGGGCAGCAGGGCCAGGGAGGGGATTCTGCCCCTCTGCTCTGTTCTGCTCTGGTGAGACCCCACCTGCAGTGCTGCACCCAGCTTTGGGATCTCCAGCACAGAAAGGACATGGAGCTGTTGGAGTGAGTGCAGAGGAAGCCACCAAGATGATCAGAGGGATGGAGCACCTCTCCTATGAGGAAAGACTGAGAGAATTGGGTTTGTTCATCCTGGAAAAGAGAGGCCTTTGGGGTGGCCTAATTGTGGCCTTCCAGTACCTGAAGGGAGGCTGCAACAAAGATGGAGAGGGACTTTTTACTTGAGCAGGTAGTGATAGGACAAGGGGGAATGCATTCAAACGAAAAGAGAGTAGGTTTAGATTAGATATTCAGAAAAAATTCTGTACTGTGAGGGAATGAGGCACTGGAACAGGTTGCCCAGAGAAGCTGTGGATGTCCCATATCTAGAGGTGTTCAAGGCCAGGTTGGATGGAGCTTTGAGCAACCTGGTCTAGTGGAAGGTGTCCCTGCCCATGGCAGGGGATTGGAAATAGATGATGTTTAAGGTCCCTTCCAACACAAACCATTCTATGATTCAATGATTCTCTGGAAGAGCTGATTGTGGGGCAAGGTGTACAAGTACCTAGTGCTTTTGTGTGTATTAGTCTGTTTTATTTAATGTGTTACTTGTATTCCCTGCTAGTTGGAAATAGAGGTCATAAAAGATGGTGTAAAATTCTTCTTAATTAATCTTTTTTTTCTTACATTTTCTTCAGTTTTTTCATGAAGGTCACTATAAAATTAATGCAATAAGAGAGATTTCCTTTTGAAGACCAGAGCTCAGTGCCACCTATGGATGTTTTTAAAAAGGACTTTCGAAAGTCTCATTTTTTCCTGAAAAAGGAACAAAAATTTGCCATGTGCTGTTTCCTAGATGCTGATTTTCATGATCTACATTATCTGCATGCTGTGTTGGCTTTGTTTATTTGGGGGTTTGAGTTGACTTGAATTTTTCTTCTGCTTGAAAGCCCATTTCTCAGCTTAAAATTTGAAACTTGGGGTAGATTCTTTCTTCTAGGCAGAGTAAATTTTTCTTGCTGGGCTTAGATAAGCACTGGCTTGAATCATGTGTAGTGGTTTGGGAGCTTTAATCAATACTAATCTTTAGAAACATACTTAGCTCATATCTGTGACAAACACTTGAGATGTAGGTCAGCCACCTTGGGTCGTGGGTATGGGCTAGATGACCTCTTTGTTTCCAGCCTTATCTGCTGTAATTCTGTGAACATTTTAATGTAGCCGTTTGATGACTTGCAAACCAGAACAGAAGGCAGTGCAAGTGTGTTGATCCAATACATTTCTCTGCCCTGCTTAGAGGGCTAAAATACATAGCAGTGATTTAAGACAGCAAACCCAAGAGCTGAGAAATAAATGGTAATAGTAATGGCTGGGAGGATTCAACTCAAAGTCATTTTCTGGAGAGTAAGAAAAGGTTAAACAGAAATGTTCTACCCCTTCTGCCTCCAGAAGTAAAACTAAGTGCTAAAATAGTTCTGCCATTTTTGTGTATTGTTTCTAGTACTTAACCTGCTGATGCTGCACTGCAAGATCAGTGAGTGGGTTCTGCTCTATGTTGGCATAAGGAAGTGTGTAGCCATGGTAATTTTAACTACTTGACACTCCCTGTAATATTTAGGAGTTCCTTTTAAAATATTTCCATCAGATCTCTAACAAACAGACTCTTTGGGAAGCATCAAATAGCATTTGTTTTTAGTAATCCTTTCTTGTTTAATGTACCAATGTTGCAGTAAGTTTTAATTGGCTTTCAGGAGAAAAAATATAGCAGCCACAAGTTTTCTCAATTTTTATGTTATTTTGGAAGTCATCTACATCCAATCCGCAAAAATCACTATAGGTTTGAATTTTATACCTCTCCAGTAGATAATGCAAAGATAGGTGAAAGATACTCAGCCCATGTGTACATTTTATCTCTGCTTGTAGTATTTAGTCATCCCTTTTCTTTTTATTAGTACTCCTTAGGTCACCAAAAAGCACACTTGGATAGTATTTCTCTCTCTGTTACTTCTCCGTCTCTCCTTTCCCTGCAAGCAAACACACAGTCACAGGCATCAGATATTTATGTCTTGAGTGGATGTTATTTCTGTCTGTTCCTCATGTATTCAAGCTGTAATCAAAATAGTCTTTCTACATGAATACTTGAAAGGGACAGCACAAAAAAGGCACATGGGGCTCATGATACAGCTTTCCCCATTACCAAATGAAAGGTCAATAGGAGGTTTGGATTTACACATACAGAGTTCTGGAATGTTGAACTTCCGCCTCCTAGAAATGCATTTGTTGCCCAAACCATTGGGGTGAGATGATTCGTTACTTTTGAGATTGTTTTGAAGGGCAATAAAAATTACAGTAATGAGATTAAGCTATTTTTTAACTAAAAACTGTTTTAAAAGTGTATCTCATTTCAAAGAAATTCCCAAACCATGTTAAAGGTAAACTGCCATGGTCTGTATCCTTTAATACTATTACATGTTCAAAATTTTTATTAGATTCTGAGTAGATTAATGTATTTCTAATAGTCTAATAATCATCCTTTGTGTTCTTGCTTATTCCCTTTATGATAATGAGAATTCCTAAGGTATACATAAATTTTGCAAGTAACGTTTGTTTTTATTCTGAAAAATCCATTGAAAAAGCGTTGAAGTAATCTGGCAATATTAGGATTAATTGTGAGTTATAGTAGGATACCCAGATCCATTTTTAATCATAATTTCCCAGTCAGACTTTTATAATATTTGGACATTGTGATTTATGTTTGTGCTTTTAATATACTTGTTAGAGATTAATTAGAGATTAGAAATTCTCTTTCTTAAAGTTCATGGTGTCAAGGGTAATAAGGAAAAAGGGAAAGAAAAAGAGGAAAATGCTTTTCAGTAGGAGAAAGAAACAAATTTTATAAGGTTTTGTCACTACTAAATTATGGTTGGGGGGATGTCTGCGTAAAAAATTCAAAGGCAAATTTGCAGGGGCTATGTCTTTGACTGAAATTAAACTGCAGTTGAGTAATAACTTCTATTCGGTGGCTACGCTGGAGAAAAGGCATCTTAAAATATTCAAATACCATACTTGAGTGAAGTGAATGTGAAATTCACAGCCTTAAATTTAGTCTACCAAGGATATATTCCTAACTACACTAGAATACCCAGAGAACTTACTGTGACTGTTGAACACATTAGAATGATTTTAGGCTCAAAGACAGTCCACAGAATGTTGTAGCATCTAAGCAAACTTAGAAACTGGTGCTTATTCAAAGGTCACATACAGTGACTTTCTGTTTGTGCAGGCTGTATTCCATATCAAGTTTAACATTCCCTCCAGATCCTTTATCATGCCATTAGCTATTAAAGTGTGTTGTTGCAGTTTTACTGGGCCAAACAATAGAAATAAACCCTTGCCCTCCTACTACAATCTCTCCCACTAAGATATTTTTTAAAGGAGTCTTCTCAAACTACAGGGAGAATAATCACTGTAGAAGTTTGCATTCTCTCTTTAAGGAACTTGGCTCAGTGCCTATTAGTTTTCATGGGACCTGACTCTTAAACTGAGCTTTAGGATCAGTTCTTATTTTTAGCAAGTTCCAAAGCAAGCTGTTCCTGTGGGCTTTATCAAAGACCATTAAGTAAAAGAAACACAAAAATTACTGGTTATTAAAGTACTTCATTAAAGACAGCTTTACTTGTGGTTAGTGTACAGTTCACCAGTCTTGATAACCTCCCTCTGACTACTTCCCATTGTGTATTTAAATTCCTTGAAGAGATCCCCCACCTGTAATGTGTTATTTCAGACCTTAGAACCCTTCTCAAAGATGCAAAAAGATTTTCTACTGATTTATTCTAATGCCAGCCATTCTAGCCAGAAATTACAATTGGATCTGTTGTAATTGTCTGATCCAACACTGGGATGAAGGAATTCTGGATTGAAAGATGTAGTCAGGTTAGCATGAAAGGTTATGGTGGTGGTGTGGTAGGGGTAGTGTAGATAGCCCAAATCCCATACATGTTCCCACTAAGGTAAAATTGGTGCTACATCTATTTGCAGAGTCCTTTAGATGTTAAGCCTTTCTTTTTCATCACAACGTATTCCAAAGCTTGTTCATCATTTTCGCAGGGAGTTGACTCCAAGCAGATTCGCAGGTTGGCATCAGAAACAGATCATGTTTTGAGGTTCCAAAAGAGTCAGGGGGCTTCAAGCACAGCTTTTCTGTGCTTGAAACTCAAGCCCGTGGGATGTTAATTTACTTTCATTTCTTTTCCTCGAGTCAGGACCACAACTCAGATTTGTGTAATAATAAAATCATGATCTAGGACATATTTCTTCAATCCTAGATATTATAAAAACTGGAATTATGATGAGGGAAATACATGTACTGCAATGGTGCTTCAGCTTTTGGTCGCTAAGGTAACAAGCACTGGCATGAAGTCACTTTTAATTAGGATACAGTGTGCAAACTCAAAACCAAAGTTGAGCTCCACATTCATTAATGCCACCATGGTATGAAAGAAATAATATGGATTTTTCTCATTCTTTATTGTAGAAAAGGGTTGACAAATCATTTGTAAATTAGAAGGAAACATTTTTAAAAAATTTATAGATATTTTTCTAAAATAAATGTGCATATTTAATTGTTCTTGGTGACGGGAATTACACAGAATAATTAAGGGCCCAAAGGCAGACCATTTTTTATTTAGATAGCTCATCAACCTATAAGAAAATATTTAATCCCAAACTTCTGGCTCAGTTTTAAGCTAGCAGATACTATAATGAGTGTTGATTTCACTGTGCTATCAAAGTCTTCTTTATGACAGTTTTTATTTTGCCTTTTTACCTGATCTTACCAGTAGAAATGCTGTTTTGTGGGACTTGGCTTGTAAATAAGCCCTCTCCATGCTCGTATAAGCATGTTGTCACTATTGCAGTGTAAAAATGGCATGGGACAACCTAAAGAATTCACCTGGCTCATTTGGTGTTATCCAATGGCCTCGTTTCCAAAGGCTGCCAGGTCAGTGTCATGTAAGTGGGAGCACATGTGATGTGTGGAGCAGGAGAGTTCATAGCTATTAATTACATGATGCATTTCTGTCTGGCCGGGTGATTGGCAAGGCACGGCAGTCTAGGCTCTTGGTTGACCCAGGTGACCTCTCAAAAAGGTTTGACCACCCAAGTACTACAAACTGAGATGGATGTGTGACTGATAAATAGTGAAAGGAATGAATCCTGACTGGCTAGAGAGCCAGATGTCAAATGCAAAACAAAAAGAAAAAGCCCCATGGAAATTACTATTATTTTTCTTTAGTCTCAGTATAATCAGGGGGTCCTTGACACAGTATTATATGAGAAAATTATTCACTAAATGTCTTGGCATTCAAATTGATGGATTCTTCTTCATACCTGTATATGTGTACTGTCACAGAGTTTGAGCAAATGCTCCATTTTGGATTAGGGTGGCTTGGAAATGTTTGTGAAAGTACTTTTTATGGAACAAAAATGTGTAGGCAGTACACTCAGGCTCTCTTTGTCAAAAAAATCACATAGCTACAAAAACTACCTATGCATAATATCGACCAGATGGATTTCTGGTCCTGAGGAAAGGGTCCTGTTATCAGGACTAGAGGATTTTTTTTTTAACTCTCGTCCTTGTTTTGACATGACTTCACATGTGATTGTTAAGTCATTTCAGTCAGTGTGACTGTGATTTATCTTATCCGTATGGAAACTATTTTGCAATTCTCACATACAAAATCTCTGATAAATGCAGATAACATAATTATCATACAAAAAGGACAGCTGTGAATATCCATTTCTGACACAGATAGTTTTTTCAAAATACAAGAACTTTAATTTGATGAAATGATGGAAGTAGTGCTTAGAATGACAGGAATTCTTTTCCTTTTTCAGCTCATGTGTCTCTGTCCAAAGAAATGTTAGTTCATTATTTTTTCAGTGAGGAGTGCTTAAGATTCTGTAGCATAATCAGATTTTGTCACAGAACCACAGGGGAAAGCCAGATGTGCAGCTCTTAATAGCTGGAAAGGAATGAATTGTACTTGGGGGAGTATCTTGTGTGATGAAAGAAAACTGTTGTAGTGCTGTTAAGCTTTAGTATGGAGACATGAAACATTTTAAAATCCAAACCCATCAATTTGTTAAAGACTAGATTAAGCCCCACAGTTATCATCCTGTGGGCTTGCATTTCTCACCCCTGTAGACACCTGGTATATGTTTGCCACTTCCAGGTCATCTTCTGTTTTACTTGTGTTTTTCTCACTTTTTTATAACTTATTCTCCTGGTTTGTGTAACTACTGCATGGGATTTGGAGTTTCAGAGGTACGAGTTGGTCAGCAGGGTGATGGCATAAAACAGCTCCTTGAGGCTGCAGTTTGGCCTTTCCCTCAGCAGGAGCACTGATTTAGACTTGGGTGAGGGTTTTTTACCAGCCCTTGCTGTTCTCCCGCTGTTGAGGTAAGTGAGTAGGTTCAAAAGTTGCTAGGATGGGCAGAGATATTAAAATGGTTTGGAGGACACCCCTTAGCCAGCAGTCAATTGTTGTCAATGCTGGTATTCACCTACAGACAAAAGCAACAGCCAAACATGAAAGAAAGCTGTATTAAAATATTATGGGCTGTATTCTCACAGACCAGTAGCCTAAATAGAGAAAAGTTTAACACTCCTCATTTCTGTGTAAATGCCAACTGTGCTGTGTTTCAGCCTTTTATTAGGTGCTTATGCAGTATTTTCACACACATCCATGCGCAAATTGTTTTCCCCTGTGCACAGAGCTGAGACTATTCCTTTAGTGTCAGAATCTTTTAGGTTGGAAATGACCTTACAGGTCATCAAGTCCGGTCACTAATCCAGCACTGCCAAGTCTGGCACTAAACCATGGCCCCAAGTACCACATCCACACATCTTCTAAATACCTGCTGGGACAGTGACTCAGCCACTTCCCTGGGCAGCCTGTTCCAATGCTGGAGAACTTCTTGGGTAAGGAAATTTCTCCTAGTATACAATTTGATAAGCTTTTGTTAGATATTTTTCCTCTTCATTGTTTGTCATGTAATATTAGTGTTGTTACATGCCTTTTAAACCTTGCTTTCAAGGGAGTTACTTATTTCTTTCTAACCTTTACTGTGACCCCCATAACTAAATTTCTGAGTGCTTCAGAAAGTTATAAGTTTATGTTTACATTATCCTCCTGAAATGCAGCTTTTGTCTTCCCATTTCACAGATGAAGATGAGGCAGATGTTCAAAGTGTCTGCTAGAAGGTTAATCTGGAGAAGAAAATTGATGGTGGCCAGTTAAAGATGCTTGGAACTAGATACTTAAAAAATTATTAAAATTTTGTAGCATATATTCCAGCAAGTTGCAGTGGTGACTTTTAAGCATCTAAGACAACTCCAGGGGATTAAATATTACAGAAAAAGAGGAAATCAGTATTTGTTACTTCATGGTTAATTCCAGAGAAACTGCATTTCTCCTCATGAGCTAATCCTAGGAGTTATCAGATACAACCTGATAGAGCACACCATGTAACACCCATGTGGGAGAAGACTGAGGTCCAGTGGGTCCCAATGGTCAGTATTTGAGCATGACTGGGTGCAGGTCTGTGCTCAGGCACTTCAGTCCTGTACAACTGCAGAAGCTTGGTCAGACCACCCTCTGAATGATGCGAACTCTCTCCTGAGGGTAGATATTCGTTCCAGCCTGCAGATTGGATACTTGCTGCTCTTTGATGTCTTAGATGGAGCGCCAAGGTGCTATCATGATTATCTAGCATAAAACACACTGCAAGGCAAGAAAGGTTTTTCTCATGTAATCTTTCTTGTGGGGAAGGGCTGACGAATCATTTGTAGTGACTGGGGATAGAGAGATTGTGTTAGATCAGTTAAGCTTGCTAATCACAGAAAGTAACCATTGTTTGATGTTTCCATGAGAGAGCCCTCCATTAACTGCAGCTGAACTTGACTGAGTGTGAAATTAAAAAGGAGACCCAGATTTCCAGACACTCCCTCAGGTGCTCAAAAGTATGCTAACTGGCACTGTGGGAGACCTCCTAAAACAACTAAGGAGACTTAAAGGAAAGAGGCCATGACAATGTGAAAAGAAAACCTTTGTATTATCACTGGACCCACAAAGTTGGTCAAGATCAGTCACACTGTATTAACTGTTAAATTTTAGGCTCACATGAAATGCTTCTTTTTGCTAAGGTCTGGTTCCAGCTGTGCTTGGTGAGCATCTGCAGTCCCAGGAACCGTAGGTGTTTAATCCTAGGCAGAAAAGTCTGTGAAAATAAATGTAAGAGAAATTGTCGGGAGACTGCATATTAAGGCATTGCCTAGCTTTAAAAAAATTGTTTTAAAACTTAAACTTTACAGACATAAAAGGTTTTACAGGCTATGTTGGCTTCTGGAATCTGAGACAGGAATTGTAGAGACCTGATTGCTGACTTGCATTGTGGCACTGGAGACACTTCAATCTTTTTTATTTTTTTCCTCTCCCTGTAAAACGAGGGAGGCGTATAGATCCCAAAGATACCTGCAGGTATGAAATTTGGGACTCTGGAGCCTAGTATCATTGCAAAGTATTTAAAATGCTCTTTTTTAACCATGTTTATTGTCCACAATATTGAAGTGTAAGAAGGGTTATATCCTTTGTCTCTGAGGTTGTTGCATTATATAAGTCTCTGTGGAACATTCCATTTTAATGCTTGGTTCTGTAGGAATAAATGAAAACACCATAAATTCAGGATTATGACATATTGTAGGATTAAGGGGAAGGTCTTAGCCAAGAATATGTACATTATCAGTTTATTCTACTTTGCTCCATGTGAAAGATCTTTGAAATCTTTCCTGTTTTTCAGAGACAATGTCCCTGGAGTAAAAGCAGTGTTGCTCATTTCACTGTTGATATGTGAATATCATTCAATTATATTGGTGGTTCTTGTGACATGAATATAGATTTTCAGATCTAGCTGTTCATTTTACTCTGGTATCCTTTCTGATAGAAACCTTTTGTGTCTTTGCCTGTAGCTACCATTGACCTCCCCATAATTGTCATTGTTGTTTCAAGATTTAAAAGGGAAGCAAAAAGGTGATGGTCTCTGAAAGCTTGTGCTGTAAAAAAAGTATATCATATTTCATTTAATATTCTCATTTGTAGAGCAGTCTTTGAACATTCACATGCTGTCGTTCTTTCATCATCCAACAAAATAAACTGGGAAAATTGTCGTATTTTAAACATAACCTTAAAATTCTTATCTTAAAGAATTTAAAATAAACTAAAAAAAACCCCAATAAAAAATGTCAATGATCCTTTAAAGAAGAAGTAAGCTGGAATCCTATGGAATGATATCTAGTAAGACTGGCCGTGGTATGCACACTGAAAAATGATATCTAGTGTTACTACAAGTTAATGTACATCCTGTAATTCACTGTAATGTATTTTCAAAGCCATGAAGCCTGTGCTGGTGATCTCTAGGAAACAGATTTGTCTGTTAGCCAGCTAATTACCAGGTAAGTGCCCAGAGCAAATACCTGCCATCTCCTTCATAAAACTGTCCTATGCACAAGGAGATAAATAGTGACAGAACCCCATCCTGAATTTGTCCACATTGTGCTGCTGTGTTCATTCTTCATTTCAAATCAATGCTTGGGTGACTGTGATTTTTGGATCACAAACTTTTTCTGTTTAGAAGATCTCTCAGTTCTGTTGTGGTTGCAGGTGCTGGCTGGAATGCTGGCTGTCATGTCCTTTGATTCCGTCATAGTGATTGACAACCCCCACACCTTACTACAAAAAAATTAAGCTCGGAATCTCAGAATCCAGGCATCACACTATTTTTTAAAAATATCATGTCTGACCTTGAATGATAGGTTATTTTGACAGTGCGTTGTTTTTGTAGTGGAAGGATACTGAGTCACTAAGTTTAATAGCAGCACAAAATACAAATCTGTAAAAAAAAGAGTCAAGTCCTGGCTGGAAGCATTTTTAAGTAAATATAAAGAAACAGGCTAAAACAAGTGGGTATAATGAAAAACAGCACAAGACTGTGTTTTAAACATTTTGGAGGTGGTTTTTGGCTTGTGTTTTCTCAGTTGGTTGTCTCTCTTGTTTTTGTTTCTTTTGTTAGTTGAGCTTTTTGGTTGTTTCCTTCCTCTTCAAAGTGTAGATCACAAAGGAAGTCATTTAATAAGCCCCAGTTGCTCAGCCTTCTGTCTAGCATCTAAGTGCTTTATGAATTTTGAGGGCTGATTGAGGGAATAATCTGAAAGACTGGGGGAGGAAAAAGAAGTAGGTAGGCAAGGGCCTACCCTTAGGTAAGAACAGGAAGAGAGCAGAGAGGTGTCGGCCAAGAAAAACACCAATTCAGCCATACAGTAGTGGTGGGAATTTACAGAGAGAAAATTGATTCATTTTATACTCTTAAATAGGAATATTAAAATTTGAATTTAATGTTAATGTAGGAGGAAGAAGTTCCAGATGTGTGTCTGTATGACATGATATTACAAATTTGTGTTCCTAGTGGCATCTCTGCCTTTGCTTATTTGAGAGGTTGCATGGTCAGATGATGTAAGAGAGAAATGAGGAGAAATAGAAGGAAAAGAGGGTTTATTGTAGTAGTAATTAAGGTAGAAGTTGAGTAGTGAGCAAGGTTTATTTTCTATGTTGATCAAAGGAATCAGATCATGCAGGTGTTACTGGAAAAACCAGAGGTTTTGCTGACTTGCTGTGCAGGTCAGGGAAGGCCCTAGTTAAAGATGGTCTCCATAAAGGCTGACAGCTGGAAGGAGCTGTCAGATTTAATGCAGATGAGCCTAAGGTCAATCAATCTCTGTAGCCTCCCATTATTACCTGTACAGTTGTATTTGACCATGGTCCAGCTTCTAGGACTATTGCTGACATGCTTTGACTGGGTCATTTGTAGTGATCCTGATGTAAATTAGGAACTGGGAACTGTAATGAGTTCAGATTTGTATCATGGAGATGGTCAAGGGCTGGAGCACCTGGCCTGTGAGGAGAGGCTGAGGCACCAGGCTTGTTCCAGGCTGGAGAAGGGATGGCTTCGGGAGACCCCAGCAGAGGCCTCCCAGTGCCAGTGCAGAGGTTCCTGAGGAGACCAAGGCAAGTGCTTCCCAGTGGCACATGTGGGAGGATGAGAGACTGGGCCTAAGTCGAAATGAGAGGTTCACACTGGATATGAAGAAAAGCATTTTCCCCATGAGTGGGCTCCAGCAGGGGAACAAAGGCCCGGAGAGGTTGTGGTCTCCATCACTGGATGTTTTCAAAGCCCAAAAAGAAGAAATAATATGAAATTGCTTTGCAAAAGGACCTAGCTGCTTTTATTTTTTTCCTCAAGGTTTCTTATTTTTAAAATGGGTAGATAGACTCTGTTTTTGGAGAATCAACAATTATTGGGAATCAACAATTTCCTAGGATTGGTGTACAGCTGATAACATCTGACACAAGCATGCTTGTAGACAACATTTTCTCTTAACAGCATCATACTGGGCATTCATTGGAATTCATGGTGGTAGGGATGCTTCTTATAGGAATTACCATGTTAATTCCATTAGGAAAAAAAAATTTTCTGTGCCATTTATTTTGTAATTTAAGATCAGCATTCCACATTTGCAGAAGGCTGGTAGAATTTTTAAGGTAATAAATCAAAGGAGTTCTGTTAATACCTACAGAACTAAATGTGTCTTCTGGAGCTATTCAATAAAATTCAATTTACATATTTTTTGGATGTATAATCTATGTGACCTTCAGTAACTGTTTGTTTTTTTAAATCTGAAAAATGCCTTTAAATTGTAATAGCCCAGAGTTTCAAATAGTGCAGCAGGATATGTAATGCATATTTTAACATGTTTTCTTTAAATTTGTCACACAGACTTGTTGTGCATGATTATGTAAAAGTCCATATTTTTAAAGCCAGTAGTACCAGTGTGTGATGTACTTGGTTGGGCTAAAAAATTCAGAAGTCTAATTTATCTTGAGATATGCTCAGTCAAGTAGTTTTTCACAGCAGTTAGCTAACACTTCAAGCTCTAACAGTGCCCCTGAGCCATAAAAGAAATTTGCATGTAAGAAATGTTTTGAATCTATTAAAACCTCAGCTCAGAGCTAAAGAGTTTCTCTTATGTCTTTGTTGACTAACATGAAGTGAGATCTTACAAAAAAGCTAGGCTATGATCGACAGATGCCAAATCTTAGGTTTTGATGTGATCATGTATTTCTTTCATGCACAGTGGTTTAATCTGGGACTGAAATGTCAGAAAGACAGCAATCAATGGGTCTGTGCAAGAGTACACAAAATATATTACTCCTGGCAGTCGTCAAGGCAGAATTATTCAAAAAATAATCTGAAATGCATTTGATCATACACTAGAAGTTTTAATAATTTATATTATACCTTATTAGCAAAGTCTTGTGTTT
This sequence comes from Monarcha castaneiventris obscurior, assembly GCA_026261815.1. NCBI lineage: Eukaryota > Metazoa > Chordata > Aves > Passeriformes > Monarchidae > Monarcha > Monarcha castaneiventris. The sequence continues at coordinate 5,079,836 of JAMPIT010000059.1, read as the reverse complement.
ACTTTGTGACTGCCAAAACAAGATGAAAGGCTGCCTCCATGGATATACGAGATGCTTAGCTCAAAGTGTCTGTCTTTGCATTTCGGTTTGGTAATTTCCCTTCCTCCCCTCATTTTGATTAATAGTATATAGTTTTAAATCTTAGAGTACCTTTTCCTCCACTGTGGTCCTATTTAGTGAGAGCAGTGCTTAACAAGTCTACCAAGTAGTTTGTGGCCTATCGAGACTGAAACTAGTATAAACACATATTTTTGAAACTTCTTTACCTTAGGGCTTCCTCCAAGCAATTTTGTTAAAAGAGGCTTTGAATTTAATTCTAAATTCCACTGAAATGAATCATTATGGTAATCTTTCTAACTCTTGCAGCTACAGAAGTGTGATTTCTGAGCTCAGCTTAAGGAACTGTTGCACTCTGACTCGTGATTACTAGTGATCACTACTCTGAGTAGTATGTGGTAAATATCACAGCTGTATCAGTTTAGAATATTACAGAAATGACTTAAAAATTTTCTTTGGAAAATTAATGGACTGTGAATATTTTACCTAGAGACAGAGATAAAAATAAGGGCTGTTCAGAATTAATGCTTTTATTAAGTGAGAGCGTGGAGAGTGGACCAGTGTAAATGTTAGTTCAAAAACTGAGATCTTTACCTCCACCGAGGTTTTTTACACCAAAGGTGCATAGAATTATATATGTAGTGTTTTTCACTAATACAGCTGTCTATATGATACTTTGGTGCTTGGAAGAACTGCTTCAATTCTTGACAGGCCCTTCACTGTTGTCCAGACTGCGGTGAGGGCCACTCAGCCCTTACTGAGGAGAGAGAGGGTGCAGTGACATGGTCCCACTAGCAGAGCTCATCTTCCCATTGAGGAATTTCTGCCATGTCTCACAGAGCTGCACCACAGACTCTGAGGGAGAGGCATCCACCTGCAGGTGTCTCTGAGTGATTACCCTGAGTTTAAAAGCTCTGTATGAATCTCAGGATGGGGACAAAAAGACTGTCATTTTCTGCAGGAGCCTTTCAGTCGCAGGGAGCCAGATGTACCTTTTTTTTACAAATGCATATTCTGTGATGATAATGAGGGAAATTTTCATGGAAGACTGTGGTATTACTCATGTGTCAGGCAGAATTTTGGGCCAAACTAGAGAATAGTGCTTAGAAAACACGGATCAGATGAACATACTCTTTACTTTCCTTGAAAGGAAATATTTGTCAGGATCACCTGAAGAGATGTACATTATCAAGCAGAAATACAGCAGTATTTTAAGTGGTAAGCTGTGATGTACATCTTTAAGAAAAGGGTCACTTCAGTTTGCAAATTCAGATATTTTTCTCTTTCTACAGAAAGAAAACAAAAAATGGTTTTAGTGTATCAGTATGATTATTTCATTTATTGGATATATGATGAAGTAAGGAAAAAATGGATTTCACAGCTGTACTTAGGCTGACTTAGATGAAATACTACTGGGACAACTCACCAGCAGCATTCCCCACCACTGGAACTTTGTAAACCTTGCTAAAATCTCTTGTGCCACTCTGTCCTACTAGCAGTACGCAGCACTACCTAATGCATATGCAGTGCTTGTTGCAATAGAGGTGTAAGGAAACAGTATAGTAACAAAAAAAAAGCAGTATAGGCTATGTGTGATCAAAATCATACCAGAGAGATGAGACTCTTTGGTCTTACGTTGGAAAACAGAAAAACTGTATAACATTAACTAAATGCCAGTGAAGTCACTACTGTAAACTATGGCACAGAAACATGATTGAATACATGAAACAACGATGTGCTTAACTGTAAGTGAAGGGGAAAATTTGAAAAAAGTCTCTCAAACATTCTGCAACTTGTGCTTGGGGCGTTTTTCTGGCTGTCCCTAGTCTTGCTGAGACATGTAGATAGGAACTGAAGCTGTGCATGAAGAGGAACATTGAGGAGAAAGTTACAACATCATTTATGAAGTACTGGCCCTTCTTATCTGTTTGCCAAGGGATAGCATCTAGTCTTGTATAACTAAATAACCGTGACTTTTATCGTGCAATGTAGAAATATTTAACAAGGAGTCAATAGGCTGATTGTAGTCAGCCAAATTTTAAGTCCTGAATCAGTGAAAAATAAGTATCAGAAAAAGTAAGACTTTAGTTGTACTGATATTTTTACATCCTTATCCATTCCTTTAAATCACTTTAGCCTTAGTGTTAATGTACCAACAATACATGTAAAAACAGGTCATTACCATAAATTAAGCACCTTACATTAGTAGAGATTTGTGAGACCTGCAAAGAAAATAAAAGCTTTATAAATGTCTAAAAAGAACAAATTGCAGAAGAATTTTGATTCATTTGTAAAAAATCCTTAATGCTGTACATTTTCCAGTTTAATCTGCAGGTAAAGGTTAATCAGCTTTGGTTTGGGAGGACAAAATAGCTGTGGCCAAGTACTAAAATCTCAGATGCCTTACAAACTGATTGTAATTAATAACTGAACAATAGTTTTTGATTAAGTTAACATTTTCTGCACAATGTAGACTGAAGTTCTGGAGTGGTGCTGCTACTGTGCCTCACACTGTGGAGAACTACATCCCAGTGCGCTTGCCTGTTTCCTTTCCTCTGTTTACCCAGTTGATGGTCTTCTAAGTGCAGTATGTGTGAGAAGTCATCCTCATTTTATAGTTCACTTGGTCAGTAACCCTTTGCCTGTGTGAACTGGGGTGTAAGTCAGCAATAACTTAGATGTTAGAATAGCACTTACTCCAGGCTGTCATTTGCCCCTTTGATGCTTACTTACCTAACCAGTAGTAATCATTATTTTCCTTCTACAATTACTGTAATGGAGCTGATTGCTGAAATGGAAAACAGGAGGCAGTTACAGAAGGTTTGAATTGTGCTGTCACACTTTCATGGGCAGGCACCTTTCTTGGAGCTTTGATATTTCTATGAGTTTGCCCAGAAATATGTTTGGTAAAAGACTGAGCGGGCATCTGGTCTGTATTTTCATGTGGCCCTGTTTCAGCTTCTTGGAAATACAGGATTATCCAGATAGGTACTTTCTGGGTCCCTGATTTGTTTTATACAAAATGTGAAAGGGAAAAAAATAAAATGGTTTAATCAAAAACCTTTTTAACTGGAAAGTTTCAAACCAATTAAAAATTCAGCTGAACTCAGTTCAATTCCCAGGAGATTATTGAAATAGAGGGAGAAAAACAGAAATGATCAACAGAAATATTGAATCTTATGATGCAGCATCATTACACCTTTGTTTAATTACACCTTTACCATTTACATCTCTTGCAAATGTCATCAGATTACAGTTTCACTGGATGCTTTTCCTTTTGAGTATCTACAATGCTGAACTGAACAAGGGTATGAGAGAAAAGAGCCTTTTATTCTTTTCACTTGGATTTTCTGCTGAAATAGTGACGCAACATCTGTAACTTGTGCTGCAGTTAAAAGACCTCATATTCTTGGGGATCTTGGTGCTTGCAGTCAGGTTGGGAACGGTAATGGCAGGCACAGCAGGGAACTGGGATTCAATATGCTGAATGAGAAGGTGAGTGTTTTAGCACAGCTGCCTCCTGAGGGTCAGGGGAAAGGAAAAGCCCTGTGGGAGGATTTTTCAAGCACCACTGAGCTGGCACACCAGGAGTCGATGATTGACTTTAGAAGATCCCTGCTGTGCAAAGGATTGAGTGTTGTGGTCCCCTTTATCGCTGGTTAGACATTTCGTTTGGAGAAGCCAAAAATTGGAAAGTAGTGAGATAGCAGCAAAACAAATTAAAAAATAACCACCAAACAACTGTCTCTGCTGACAGTGAGGTCTGGAGATTTGCTTTTGTTGCTAACAGCTGCATTGATTTGGCAGTTAGTTTCATTAGAAATACTGATTTTGTATGGCATTTATAAGATTCCTGTATGAAAAACTGAGGACCTGATAATGATGCACTGCAGGTTGAATTGATGGTCTTGAAAAGGACATTAATTTAAACTTCAATATAAAGAGGGGGTTGTATTTGGTATGTACAATCAGAAATACATAACAGTTTCAGTCTTAATATGTGCATTTCTTCACAGGAGTTCAGACGTGCAGCACAGAATGGCACGAAGTGGAAAGCACAGCCTTCTGCTGAGATCCCAGTGAAAACACGGCTCAGCTCGTGGATGGCTTTGCAGCTCCCATGGCAACAAGAGGGAGGTGGACTGAAGATCCTGTCTGTCAGCCTGGCTCTACTGGCAGTTCTTGTTATGTTTTACTACAGAGGAATGAAAACAGAACCGTGAACTGAATGGGGCTTTTATAAAAACACTGAAACTGCTGTTTAAAATCTTCAAAGGAAACACTTTTACCAACAAATCTTTTTTTTTTTTTTAAGAAAAAAAGAAAGCTAATATAAATTGGGCAATAATTTGTACTCACTCTATGCCTTTCCTGTCATTCAAAGGAGAGAATGTTAATAAACTGTAGGGAGGCCTATCTTGCCAAAACCTGACATCCTGTTGGTAGAACAGTTTGTTGCATCTTTCCTTTGCTTTTTTCCCTAAAATGATGCAATGTTTGCATTACATACTCTTTTCGTAATTGCTATATCAGGTAAAATTGCATTAAGTTTGTAAGGAATCCTTCCTTTGAGTGATATTGGTCATCTTTTATGGTTAGGATATTTAAAGTTTTCCTAAATATTTTGCTTGATGCAGTGTGATGGTTTAGCATCTGTCTTTTTACATCAGCATGAACACTGCAAGGCTATTAAAGTTTGTCATTTGTTATTTATTTTGCTGTCATGTCTGAAATAATTTTTGCCTGCCATCTTGCCTCTCTCAACTTCACAGTTAGTTATTAGGCTTTGTTAATACAACAAGAATTATTTTTTACATAGAAATAGTTTTAAAGGTGTTGGGTTTTTATAATTGAATGGGAAGACATAGGTCTGGTGACAGAGTTCTGTTAAAAGATGGGTTTAATACAGTGTGTAGATTAAATACAGTGCCTAGAGAACTACATGTGAATCTCTAGAAGCTGTGTGGTGGCTCTGTAAGACAATTATTACTCTCTTAGTGGGAAGGTTGCATTTTACACAATGAACATTTCTAATTACTTTCTTCAAGCCATTTTTGTCATGACAGGATCTCCAAACATGCTGAGAGTGTGCTGGTCAGTCAGGGACTGGACTGTGTGCCCAGTTCTTCCAGCACCTGATTGCATAATATTGTTGGTTAGTTCATGCCTTGTCACCTTTGTGAATCTTCATCGAAACTTCCACTTGCAAAGACTGTTTAAAGTCATAAGAGCAGGAACTGTGGAGGGATTTTTAATGTTTGTGTCATACCTAGATGGAGCTGAGCTGTCTTACTTGGCTGTTGTGGTTTAACCCCAGGAGGCAGCTAAGACAGAGCCACTTGCTCACCTCCCTGCAGTGGGGTGGGGGCAAGAATCAGAAGAGTAAAAGTGATAACACTTATGGATTGAGGTAAAGATACTTAAATAGGTAAAGCAAAAGCTGCACATGCAAGCAAAGCAAACCAAGGAAATAATTCATTCATGACTTTGACAGGCAGGTGTTCAGCCATTCCCGGAAATGCAGAAGAGGCCTTGACTCAGTGCAAGCCCTACTCAACAACAACAAATCCAAAACACGGCCCCATACCAGTTGCAGTGAAGAAAATTATCCCAGCCAAAGCCAGTACATTGTCTCTACAGTGCAGAGGAAGAATCCCCTATTAAGAGTGCTTTGTACTTTATAAACTGGGGATTCATAATAGTTACAGACAATTAATCAGGAAATTCTGCCATGATGCTTTTAGCACAGCCTGTAAATTGTAACAACAGATGTAATTGTCTTCAAGAAATCAGGTGTGTGATGACTTGAATATTATATTTCTTATTGCAACTACTGAAGGTCATGAACGTCATGAGCCAAGACTCAAAATTCATGAGTTTTAAAAGAAAAAAAAACTAAACAAAAAACCAACAAGCCCTTAATTTGCTTCTCTTTATTGGGGTGCTTTTTTTCTCAGGCTTTTCTGTACAGCAAGGAATATATAACAATCAGTAATTTAGTTTTTTGACAAATCTGAGAAATTCTCAAAAAACCCTCACCAACTTGACTCTGGGAGTTGAAATTTTCAGGAAAGTACCACAGATTGTAAGATTCTCAGGAAAACTGTGGATTGGCAAAATCATCATATCCGAGCCAAATTTTCGCATGTGATGGGAATAATCTATGCAGATACGTTCTGTGCCTCTAGCATTATCTCTGTCAGCCACTCTAGCTTATCTAATCGTGGCAATTACAGACTCATTGCATCAGCTATTACGGAGATTTATGAAGCTTGTGATTTAGATTCTGTGCATCGTTGACTTTAATGGGACCAGCTTATTTTCTTAGAAATAGTGCAATATACTGAAAGAGGCCAAAGAAGACTTTGTAAATGACATTGCCCCCAGTATATTCTTAAACTGAGCTTCAATCTGATAAGTAGGAAGTGTTGTTTATCACATAGTTTGTTGCCTTCCTTTAGATTTTGAGAGGTTGTGTTGTAGAGCAGCATTATGTTTGTCATTGTTTTCTGTTTATGTACAGCTAAAGCTTCCAAACCCACTGAGCTGAGCAAATCAGTTCTGGTCAAACAGCTCACCTGGACCAAGCCTGGACTGCCTGGGGCCACTGGTGCAGCCTGGGAAACCTGAGTGAGTGTGGCATGAACTGCACAAGTACATCCTCCTTATGGAACAAGTTGACCTGAGCACATCTATCTGTGATTTTTGATCCCATTTGGCTCCCTGGATGCTTCTAACTGCCCTGCCAGGCAGCATTGTTTATTTTTACATCAACATTATGTTCGAGACCTATTTCCACCAAGTATTCCCTCTTTACAAGCCATCAGGGTGGGTGAGAAGTCTGCTGCCCTCCAGCTTAACAAGGTCATTGCAGGAGTGGTTACCCCACAGTCAAATGATCCCACTTTTACACGTCCTCAACACACTCATGACTAGAGAATAGGTCTGCTAATAAGCAATCTACATTCAATGCCCTTTTTTCAGAGCAAAAAAATATCATTTCCATTTGATACAAGCCTCAACTATTTTTCTTGAATATTTGCAGTAGCTCTGAGTTCTCTTTGGCTGTTTTCAGTGAGGAATCTTGCAAACCACAGAACCTTGAGTAGACAAGACATCTTAAATCTCTCGTGAACAACATTAAGTACACGCATTTTATTTCCTACTTGTGCATTGTATGCTAGAGGACTTTGCCATTTAATCTTTGCATTGTAGCTTTCTAGTAATGGTATACTTGTTTAGAAAAAGAGTATGACAGAAGTGGTTTTTGTAAAGCTTGTTCTATAAAGCAAGAGAAAGAAGAAAAAGAAGGTGCTTTTTGAGGAGATTCACCTCTGTTGCATCATTCCTTGCACATCTCTGAACATCTGATAGCTACTGTTAATCTAGTTTCACTCCCCAGTTCAACTTCCCATATGGAAAGCTGGAGTGATTTTTGAATAACAGCAAGTAATATCTGAAGTGGCAGCAACTGGCAACTCTGACACTGAGCTTGGCTGTGGCCATTACCCAGAATCCTCCTGCTCTTCTTGAGAGGCAATTACAATTTCACAGGTTGGAATTAAAATTCCCTGCAGTATGCAGGAGAGTAACTGAAACTGTCAAAGTGATTTCAAGCTGCTAATCTCTCACTGCTCCAAGAGTGAAAATAGAGCCCCTCTTACCCAGGCATAGATCTGACAACTTAAAAACTCCAGCCTTCCACTGCGTTTAAATACATATGGAGAGTGGCTTGATCTGCTCACAGAGGATATCTGTAAAGATGTTATGTCTATGAACATTTGTGTGTTATTAACAAGTCTATCTTTTTAAACTTTAAGACGTGTGTTAACTTCAGGGACTAAGACGAATATAAAAGAAGTCTTATGCAAGAGCTCTGACAATTTGGAGGAATGAGTGGGCATGTGACTGTGTGAGGCTTATTAAAATCTTTATTTATGTCTTCTTGAACATGTATTTTTTGCTAGAAAAATTGCTTGCAACTTTCCCAGATTTTATTTTCACAGTTTCATATCCCACATTATATTTTGTGTGCACTGTGGTTGATTATATAGATAGAAACAAAAAGCATTTAGAAATGAAAAAACAGAGGGAAAAATTGAGGGGCTGTAAAACTAGGGTGCAAAATGAAAAATGCTAGTGCAAAAGCTTCAAAGCAAGTTTGATCTAGGAGACACAGACCACAGAGTTAGGAATTGGCTGCAAAATACCATTTGACTTGTTCACAGGCAGGGTTCATCAACTGGATAATTAAAATCAGAGTCATTGCTGGAAAGTGTTTGTGCAAATATCATTAAGTACCTTTTAGTTCCATATTTGATTCATGCATGCTCTTAACATTCAAGTGAATGCTCTTTTTCTTTAAATGAAGGTTCTTCAGTAGGAGGAAAGGAGATGAATTATGAATAGCCTATTTTCATTTTAAAGAAGCACAAAAAAAAAACCAAAAAAAACCACGTCACTGCACCTGCTGATATCCCACAGTCTGTCAACTCCCACTTGGGAAGTTGTGGTTATGGAATTGGATCATTAATGCTGTCCAGTCATGTCCCATGAATGGAGAAAGAGTAATATTTGAGTATTCTTTCAACAATCTTTATTTTGTTGGAAAATATTTAGCAATTACAGACATTCTTCTTAAAAAGTGGTCTTAACATGATGTTATATAGAGGACAATCTGCCCATGCATGGTGTGCTTAACGCAATGGGATGAATTTCCATGTTGGTGACCAGAGTGTGATGCAGATTTGTGCCTACAGCTTGCGTGTTTTAAATGTCCCATCTGTCTTTGAGTGTGAAAACAGCATAGTTGTGCTCAAGTGAGCATAAAATATTGTGTCTGCTCCCTTCCTGGGTGGTGTTTGTGGGGAGTGGTGTACAAATGTTAGTTGGCAATGGGTTACAGATTACAGGAGAAGCTTGGAGATGATAAAACACACCAAAAAAAAGGGCCATGATTGTTTGGCACATAGTAAGAGTTGGGGATCTGCAAGAAATTAATGTGATGAAATCATGACATGATGGGAAATTTGGCTTTTCATGGTTAGGATATCATTACAGTATAATCTGAAAAATAAAACTTTAATGGTGCTTGGAAGGCTTTGCTGCACAGACACCCTCACCCTTCCCAACTGTTCATAACTCTGGGGTTCCTGTGCTGTGTCAGAGCAGTCTGTTCCACCACGCTGGTGCCACAGCCTGGCCTCTGGCTCTGAGCTGGGCACATGCAGTTTCATGGAGGAGGGCATTCCAACTCTGTCCCCTCTCACCCTGCTTGTCAGTGCATTACATTTCTTGCTGCTTGGTAGGGGAAATGGGTAAATTGTGGCCAGCAAAGAAACTTCCTCAGTCCAGTGGCATTCAGTAAATAATGCACGCCCTTTAGTGGTTGCAAGCTTCAACTATTTGTTTGGGTTTTAAGCACCTGCCTGCATTTTCTCTTACCTTTCCCTCCAGCTGCTTCATCCAAGCTATCAATGCCTCATTTTGTTTTATGGAAGATGGCGTGTCTGCAGAAGGGTACATATTAGTCTGAGCAAGGTGGCTTCTTCCCTGAAAACAAGAATGCTGCTTCTCCAGTGGAGCTGATTTGCCAGAGGTGTCAGTGCTTGGAAGCTGTTGTTGTTCAGTGTCTGTCCTTCAGCTGTGTGGTGTCTGTCTGCCAGAGCCTTTGGGTTATGTCAGAAACTCCCATTTGCTAACAAGCAGGATTAAAAGGCCTGTTCTGCTGTGCTGTATTAGTTTTGAACTTGCAAACCCCAGAAATGCCATAATTCAGAGCGAGAGATAAAACACATCGTTGATGTCAGCTGAACATATTAAATTTGATATGCACTAGTGGCTTTATGAGCTATAAAAGTCAATATCTAGAAATCACCAACTACAAGATGTCTATACAAGAGATTACAAAGGGCTGTGTGGGACATGGTCTGCAGAGTGTTAGCGTGAGACTGCAGGAGGGAACAAGAGAACGAGTTACCAAGTCAGCCATACAGATAACCAGTGGCAGAGAGAAAGACGTTCACACTCAAGGGACAGCTTAATCTCCGAGTATTATGGTAATATTAAGGAAATTTAGAAAAGACAGATAGCAGCTTGGACATGCTGCAGCAGCATTAATTTGCTTCTGTCCCGCTTGGATTGTTTAGTAGGCGAAAAGGGCAATCTGAATGACATTCTCCAGCAGAGGGATAAAACAGAGCCTAACAGCAGATAGCAGCTTTGGATCTGTGAGTAGTAAATTATTTAGAACAAATCTGAACCTCCTGTACTTCCATATCTCCTCCCTGTGCTCCTCTGAAGAGACACCTTGTTTTCATTTGGTTTTATTTGGCATTTTTTTCTGCAAACACATATTCAGGTTCCTGAACCTTTTTTATTTTATCTGATTGAAATAATACTGAAAAAAATCATTCACTTATGCTTTTGGTTTTAAGATCAAACTTGTTTGCATTTTTTTGCATGCCCTGTGAGCCTGCATCAACCAGCATCTTACTTGTAGGAGGGGAGAATAAATTTATACTGAAATTCACCTAAACCTGGAAGTTTTCAGTTGGTTTGTGAAGTACTACTAGGGGTATCAAGAAAATTAAGCCTTGCTAGCAATTACTGTCTCTATCTGCTGATTTGCCAGTATTGCATACTAAAAATTATTGAAGTTAACTAATCTAAATCTACTGATAAATTCTCAGTTTCTACCAATTTATAGCATCATTAAAGTCAGACACACAGCTTATTTGATAGCCTTGTCCCAGCATATATCTGCTGTAAGAATTACTGCTGCAGGACGGTATTATACATTGCTCTCACCACGTCCTCCACAACCTCTGCAGTGCAAGAAGATAAACAAATGATAAGCAGCAGATAAGAGGCAGTTCCTAAACTTCGTAAAGAAGTGGCTGTCTTGAGCCTCAACACAAATACTGATGAAAGGATGTGGTAAACTGTAGGTTCTAAGTTCAGAAACTTTGTTCTGGAGTAGCTATCAGCTGTGTTCCAACATAAATTTCCATGCCATGATAGAAGGAGGACCTCTTCTCTTCCCCAACCATGCAGCAGCAGTTGTCTACCACTGCAGAGGTAGATGAGGTTTATATATACACACGCTGTATGTAAAGCAGCAGCAGAGCTTCCAGGGCTAGCCCTTTGTCATCTGTGTTCCTTCCATAGTCTTTGAAAGACATTTCACTTACTATGTGTCCTGCAGGACCCTTGTATTTCTGATGTCCTTTATTGAGCTCAGAAGCTCTTGTGAGTACATTCTGCAGAGATCCAGGATTACAGCTCCGGCTCCCTGAATCACAGCAGGGAGAATGAGCTATTCTGGCCTTTCACATCAAAGTTGTTGTCATAAGAGGGTTCAATAGTATATTTCCTGTTCTTGCTGCATACACTGCTGCAAAAGTTGAGTCATCAGCATATAAATACTTTCTTGGCCTCAGAATATCTGATTTTTTTTGTGTGTTGATTGGCTGCCCATTTCATTTTTCTTTCCACACTTATTGACTCATCTAAGAATAATGAAATTGGGTTTCTGCCAATCATACTTCATATTGCTTCAAATGTAGGAATGCTAAGGCAGCTCATAAATACTATCTTATCTGCCAGGAAATCCATGAAACTGAATTTTGAGTCATTCTCGTTCACAGCAGTAGCTTGAGCTAAAGACCTGGAATAGTTTTGGTAATAAAATCTGGTCCTGTGGACAGTGTTGTGCTGTGCTCTCTTATTGTGTACTTGTGAGGAAAGAAATTAAATGAAAGTCTGCTTTGGAGAGAACAGGTTTTATTCTGGTTTTTTGAAATGTTTATCAATCTGTCCAAACTCACTTGACAGGTAGAATTGACAAGGTCTCCTTGCTTTAAAAAAAAATGACAGTTCACTAACTAGTCTGATTTTCTAATTGTCAGAGTTCAGTTATCTAGATATGCTATTCATCCTTCAGGCAGTAAGAACAAGCTGGTGTGATGGCCAAAGAAAGCATAAAACTTCTCTTTTCTTAGACACTTCCTAGTTGGTTGGAAAGCAAAAGTTTTTGCCTTACAAAAGAGGAATGCTATAGGCAGTTCTTTCCATACCTTGTAATTGTCAATATGGGACAAGTTTTAAATAATACGAAGACCTAAGCAAAGGAAGAATTTTAAATAAATGACTCTATTCTGTTGGTGCAGTATGGTTTTAAATTAAACTACACTTTAGGAGTTATATACATGAAAAGTCCAATTATGGTATTTTGCTCATTTCTCTCTCTCTCTTTTTTTTTTTTTTTTTTAATATTACATTTCCTCATAGTTCTTGGCAGGTTAAGCATTTTCATTTCAAAATAGAACAGTTGCAACTCACATTGTAATCTTAAGAAAACAAATTTTGAGTCACAATAATTTCTATAGGCTGAAACTAATTTCCCGAAAAGAAGGATCAATGTGGCGGCCTCAGGAAGTGAGTACAGTGGCCCAAAGAGATTTAAAACGAGGGATGTGCTCTTCTGTCCTATGTCCTTCTATTGACAGCTCGTGCTTGCACCAGCAGTACTGCCATGAGACTGCCTGAAGGGAAGTTTGGGTGGCTCATCTGACTGAAACACTGTTTTGGTGGGGTTCATTTTGGGATGGCTCATGTTGCTGCGAGCATCTTTGCAAGGCAAAGGCTGATTTACATCACCTTGAACTGCCAGAGAGGATTTTGAGTCTTACAAGCAGAACTGCCTCTTGCTGGTAGAGCTTTGGAAAGGTCCTTCCTCCACCACTTTATTTCCATTCCCGAGTTGCAGAGGCATGCCACTGACACACAAATTCGTGACTGAAAACAGATCACAGTTGTGCAAGCACTGTGGAGCAGAGCCATAAACTTGTCTGAAGACCTCCACACAGCTTCAGAGGTAAGGTGTGCTTGGGAATTGCAGAGCCGAGGTCACGGCCCATAGGGCAGGCCGGATGTTGCTAAACTACAGGGTTTACTGCAGTGATCTTCTCTGATCAGCTCAGGATTAGTGGATCATAAAGGACATACAAATTTCCTCCCAACCTGTCCTCTCCCTTAGACTAGTAACTCCTTTTTGATATCTAGAGGTACATACCTAATAGAACTTTTTTTTCTTTACTTTCTTTTTTTTTTTTTTTTTTCTTTTTAATGGGAGTTCAGTTTGCTGGTGGGCTCCAGGAAGTGCTGTTCATGTGGGTAGAACATGCCTCATCTTTCATGACTCCCAATCTGTCTCTTTTGTTCACCATAGAAATCAGTTTAAAAAACAGCTGGCAAGAGAGTGGGTGGTTTTGGTTGTTTATGGTCTTGGGGATTCTTTTCTCTTGTTGCTTACTTTCCTGATGCACATGCTGCTAAATTTCTATTTGTTAAGGAAGTTCAAAGGAGGAAGAAGTAAGTTCTGCGTCATTTCAGTTTGCCTTTGTGCTTAGATCTGGTCAGAGCCAGCCAAACTCTGGGCAGTCAGCAATGTGAGCAAACATAAAGCAGATATCTAGAAAAGGACTGTGAGCTTTAAAGTCACATTAAGACTTTGTTATAAAACTTCTGCTTTGAAGATTTGCAGTATGACATATGAAAAAACTGTTAACTTCCATTAAAGACTCTCATGAGATTTGTTACCAAATGTTAGCAAAAATTCATCAGAATATTTCAAGGGGTACAATCCAAAAGTTCCTATTATGCATTTGATGAAAACATCTTTAAATAGCCTAATTAGTGTAAAGGAGGAAACACTGTAATTGCACCAGATTGATATTAAATGCAAATTTGGTTTTTTGCAAGCACTTAGGAAAACAATGACTTTTAGTGAGAGCTTCATGGAAATATGTGAGAACAGAAATGGTCTTTGCTCGACAGTCTGTCCAGTGCTCCCAAAGTATGTGAAAAGCAAGTGACTAGATGTTTACATTGTGAAACACCAAGAATAAATAGCAGTTTATGATCAGTATTCTTAATGGAGTACTGTGGGCATCCTGCTATTTCTAGCAATACTCTTTTTTTGGAAGTCTTTCCCCTGGATTGGCTTGGATTTACTACAGAATATATACACTGTTTATGTATGTATTCTGATATATTTTGGTCTTTCTCCTGTTCATTCTGTGGCCAGTGGCTTGAGAAGGATTGTGTGAGTTTAGAAAGAGGAAAACACAGTTTAAGAAGCAGTACTGTGTCTTGTTCTAATGGCTCTGAAATTCAGTCATTTCGATTTCTTGAAACAAATGCCCTGTTTGGGGCCAGCTGAGGGAGAGAGCTGTCTCCCCTGCCCAGGCCTGCTTGCAAGACAAATGGCTCCATTGTTTCTGTGGTGTGCAAATATCACTGGTCCTGGGAGGTCAGGACTGCACACACTGAGTGGGTGCTTAAAGGACTTGGATGAAATACACACAGAAGATTTTAAAGATAAGCAGTCAGTAATGGTAAGACTTGTGTACTCTCTAACTGTGTTTTGGTGGTACAGTAAAAACACAAAGCACTGAGCTTGTGTAAACTTACTCATTCTGCTGGATCAAAATATGTCAAGCTGCTTTCTACCAGTAGGCTTTGTGCCAGATAAGGTATCATTTTTCCCTCCACAGCCAGCCTAAAAACCTGAGGCTGCCATAAGCCTTCTGTCTTTTGCAGAAATGCAGTTATGTACTTGTGCCTGATGCGATCCACGAGTGCTGTAGGTGTCCTGGTGTTTATGTGGGTGTGGAGGCGCGGGGTGAGAGACAGCACTTGTCTGAGGCTGGGCTGGGATGGGGTGAAGCTGGGCTGTGGAGGCTTTCCAGAGGACTGCACAACTCTGCAGGAGTCTGGACCTAGGGTGAGGCTGAAGGTTAGCTGTCGAGGAGCGTATAGATTTTTAATTTTAGTGCTATAAAGGTGATTTTTATTTCCATTTTAAAAACAGGAGTTGTCATAGGCAAAAGAGCTTATCTAACAGCCAGCAGGCTGATCAGGTATTACAGAAAGGCACAGCAGTGTTGGTGAGCTGGTGATCTTTGCTTTGGCTCTTGCTGGTGGTGTTCTGCATTGGGCTGAAACAGTTCTTCACAGATCAGTGATTGTGGAATTTTGGCAGACTTCTAAGTTACTTATGTTCCAAATAGAAAATAAAAAGTCTTCCTGATGTATTTTATATCATTGCCTCTTGCTCTGACCACGTACTTTGTGGTACAGCTTTGCGCTGTCCTTGAATTACACAGATGGCTTCTGCTGTGTGTTGTCCTTCATAATTAGCTGTCCTAGAACTGGAGTAAAAACATGCTAAGAACTTTGGCATCTTAAAATGCCATCTAATTGCCATCTAAGATTTTGGAAGCACAGTCTCCACCCCCCACCCTTAGCCTCAGGAGGAGAAACACTTTCTCTGTTGTCCTGCATCTTCTGCAGTGCGAATTCCCTCTTCAGTTGTGTCTACTAGAAGTGGCACTTTACCAACATCTGGGACCATTATTGACTTTTATATTGCAGACAATGACAAATCACTCACAAACAGACTTCATTGTTATGGTGGTTGTTTGGTATCCAGGTAAACACAGTTGGATGAATTCTAGTGGCACATCAGTGTCTTCACTTAGCCTGAGACTCTATAGAAAGCAGTTGTGGTGGGGGATCCTTGTCAGAATGAGACAATCCTGATGACAGGACTGAGTGGGCTCTTTTAATTCCACTGCAGCAAAGTGGTTTGAGGACCTGCTTCCCTCTTATTTGGAAATAGAATTTATCTGACTCAAGGATTCCTACATCGACTGCACTCCTGGGGTAGGGAGGCAGCACCAGAACAGCATGCAGAGTAAACTTTTTATAAATACTGATTTACCCATATTTTCAGATCCATCTGCTGATCTCATATTTCTTTAGCCCACCAGAAAGGGTATATTTTCATAATTCTTCTTTGCAGATATGCACTGGAGTATAGAATTCTTTCTAATGCCTTTGAATGAAAGATTAAATCCTTCTCTCCCTGTAATTTTATTGCTCCTGTTGTTTTAATTTATAAGGTCACTGCGACAGATTTTTTTTCTAAGGTGTGTCTTCTTGCCTTTTTTTAAGGGCTTGGAGGAAGGGGAAAAACAATTAATGTAAGAGAATGATTTTCATTCCAGTAATGTTGATTCGTTTGGCTCATAAGAAGAGCTTATTTCTTTGTTTACTTGGAAAGAATGAATATCAACACATAAATAATCAGCTGAGAACTAGATTTCCAGGAGGAAGAATTTTCCTAGTCACTTTTCTGTTAATTCAAAGCAGTATCTTTTAAAATTTATGTAACTCACAGCCTTATGATGATCACATTACTTTCCCTTAGGAGTAAACACAGACAAAAGTGTCTGCTTGGTTTCCAGACTAGAAGAGTTGTTGCCTCAGGTACTCAAATTCCTATAGAAAAAAGCTTTCCATAGCTCTTGTAGCTGTACATACTGAATGTATCAGTGTGCCTGGGGACCTCCATGCCAACTTTTGCCAAGTACCACGAACTCTTCTTCAGAAAGACATGGAAAAACAATTTACGGAACAAGCCTCCCAGAAGTGCATTTTTCAGACAGTCTTTCACCTAGCTAAAGTGCACAGGCCTGATGTGCTGTAGCTGGAAGAAGCTAACCACGCCATATAATTTCTGAACTGTTTTTCCCCTTCTTTTCACTCTTGGAAAGATATGTAACCTAACAGGACAACAAGGCTGACCCTTTCTTCAGGCCCCATTGCAGTGCAACACTGAAACCTCCTTCTGGAAAATCCTCTTGGGCTAATACATTGCAATCCCACTTTTCATAATTTGCAAAACCTAATGTATTTAGCTTGTTAACAGCATCCCACAGGATCTGAGGTCCCAGGGACAATCCCTGTCCTTCACAGCTCAGGGATTTTGTAATACTCAACAGCAGTAAGAGATTAGTCCAGGAGGAAGGCCGGGGCCACTGGTCATGGACATCATCTGCATCATTATCTCTTTCAGCAATATAACTTGCTTTTAATGTTACATTGGGAAGTGTATTGCTTACAGTATGCATAAGTCCTCAAATGCTTTTATCAAGTACCTCAGATGTTCCAGACTGCAACCATGTTTTTGGGCTACGTGCATCTATTGGCTTGTTTCTTTATCATGGTTTCATAACACTGAAAATAGATAGAGAAGCAGATTCATCTTCCTCAAACTGCTTGATGTGAGAAAATTCTGCTTCTAGATTATGCTATTATAAAAGGTTGCTGTGACCCGGAGATGTACTACTTAGCTTATCATTTTCCAAGTTTAAAAGAATTAGCTGCCAGCAACAGAAACTTACTTTCTGCTTGTTTTAAAAGCATTTTGCAGAATGCAGTGCTGCTGGGTGTCAACAGACTTTGGATGCTACACAGGAACACTTAAATAAATATAAGTACCCAGTCTTCACACTGGCTTCCAGATATTTACAGTAATAGTGCCAAAATCCTTCCTTCAGACATTGGACTTCTATAACCTAATGAAGCAGGCGGTGCCAAGAATTTAGCAACTTAGAGGATAAGAAGTTGGAGACAGAATCTGCAAAGGAACCAAGCTTTACAAGCATACCTTGAATGCACTTGGTACATTTGGGGGTGAGGTGGAGTTATTGTCTGTGCAGAATACCTGAACAGAATTGCTAGGTTTTGAGTCAGCAGAGCATTACCAGCTTTACAGCTGAGGAATGTATTTTCTACCCAGACTGAGTCAAATGGAAAACCAACTTTAGTTTTGTAATAAGAATTGCATGTGATTATTTAAAAAAAAAAAAAAAAAAAAAAAAAAAAAAGAGAGAGAAGAAAAATAGAGATCCTCTTGAGTTCTGTTTTCATAATGGGAAAATATTGGTCCTTTCTGGTGATACTTGGAATTGGCCAGAGTCTCTTGTTCAGCTGTTTCTGGGTATAGTTCAGGACAGACATCCTTGGGGATGATTAAGCTAAAGAGAGTCTTTGTAGGTGTACAGTTGTCTGAGTTACCAGTAAACCTACTGTTCAATGCTAAAATGAAATCTCAGTGCCAGAACTGTGCTGGAACATTCCATTTTTAATTACTATTTAATTATAATTTAAAAAAAACAAATCTGGCCTTAGACTTCAGCTTGCTCAGTGGGGCAGCAGAGGCTGAGGCCTGTGCAGGGAGAATCGGTGTGATACTTTTCCTCTATTGTTTTGAACCTTGTGTGCATGTGACATTACAAAGAATGAACATAAAATACTGCCAAGTCATGACTGTAACAAATCTGCACCTACTTGCACATAAGGTGGTCAGAAGTCAAGCCTGGGAATATTTACTCCCTGCAGCCTGTCAGTAGTCTGGCAAAAATATGAGTACACACCCTTATCCAGAATAATGTTAGGGCCTCATTCATGTTTAGCTGAACCTCCTTTGGAAAGGGAAATACCTTGTGACATTCTTCAGTGGCCTCCATGGACAAATAAATAAAAGATTTAATGGAGCCTTCACAGTAGGGTATTGGCAATTGAGGAGGACCCTGAGGACTGGGTTGTATAAATTAGGCAGAATTGGGATATTTTCAGAGCTCCATAAGGGATGAGGAAGAGGTCTTTCATCCACCCAAGTTCATGGGGCTCTGAGGGAAAAAAACCCACTCCACGTTTAGCACAGGGAGCAACCCTTTCTCATGAGTGTTTTGAGGCTGTGTGTGCATCTTGTAGTCTGGCCTTGTTCCATCCAATACTTTCCTCTGAATTGGGCACTGGATGGAAATGGCTTTTATTATGCCAGCAGGTAATTAATTATGATAAACGTGCAAATTGTCTATTGTCTCAATAGACTCTGTAGAGCCAAAAGGGTGCATGTGACTAAAAATATTCTGATTAAAGGTCTGCAATATTAATGAGCACTGCAGCACTATTCCACACTGAGTCACTGAGAGCTGTGCTGTCAATTACCTGTGGATTAAGGGCCAATGCGATTTGAAGCAGATCCCTTATGACCTCAGTGGAAAGCCCCAAAGGGTTTTGTGGCACTGGCTCTTGCAAATGCTCCGTGACAGATCTGTTTTCAATTCTTATTCTTTCTCTCTTTTTTCTTTTTTTTTATTTTAAATTTTTTTTGAAAGAAAGTCAGACTTCAAGGTAACAGCCTAACTTGTTATTAATATGCCTTACAGTATATATCCTATGACTTTCTTTCCTTGTCCCATCCATTAGCCTTCACTGTAGTTTCTGCACCTGGATGCTGGAGGGAAGGAGGTGGGGCAGGATGAGGGGGAAACAGATGATGCATGCCAGAAGAAAAAGTAATTGTGGTGGTAAGAAGTTTTAGCAACTTGGAGAAAAAATCCTTTCCCTCAGTTTTCCAACCTCTTTTGGTTTTCTTGTTAGCCTTTCAGTGTTATTTGTATGTGGACATTGTTATTTATGTGTGGGAATTGTTATTTGTGTGTGTCTGTGTGTGCACATATTAAGCACATTGTTATGTGTAAAGTGGGTGGTTCTTCACTTGAACACATCAAGGAGAACTCAGAACCACTTTGTCAACATAAATAAACTATTAGACTATCCACAGCTGACATCTTTGAGGTCATCTTCCATAGCCAGAATAAATTTCTCTTTAACAGTACAGATGGATACTAGGAAAGCCAGCAGATGCATTGTAGCTAATCAGAAAGAGACTCAGCAGGGTAACTAAAATCTCTGCTAGAATTCATATCCCTTCATGGAGTTTAATTAAAGAGCTTTGTGTGCATCCTTTTGTTTTATCTGTTGCCAGTGTTTTGTCTCCTATTGTGGCAGTTCCTTCAAATAACCATCAATTTGCTGTGATAATCTACTGAGGAGAATGAGCAGCACTGTTTAATTACATAAAAATGATAATGAGCTTTGGCTGTCAAAGAGTTAAGGAGCTGCTGCTGGCCACTGGAATACAAAAGAGCTGGTGCCAAAGGGGCCCCTGGAAGTCTGTGGCACTTCAGACTTCATTGCTGAGCAGCAGTAACTGGCTTGAGCAAGCAGCAGGCCAGCGGAGCTTCCTTTGGGGAGAGATAACTGAATTATTGAGCAGCCTCCTAACAGCAGGAAGCAGAACAGGCATGGACAGATTTCTGTTTCACACCCCAGCAAAAATACAAGGCAATCAAAAGAAAGAGCTCTTGTCCTACATAAGCACAATGCCTTTG
Organism: Monarcha castaneiventris obscurior; assembly: GCA_026261815.1. NCBI lineage: Eukaryota > Metazoa > Chordata > Aves > Passeriformes > Monarchidae > Monarcha > Monarcha castaneiventris. The sequence goes on along the minus strand of JAMPIT010000059.1, from coordinate 5,059,686 downwards.
GCATTGTACTCCATTCCTCATCCTCATGGCAGAAATTACAGTTCGGGCATAACCAGGTGTCATTTGGTGCCATTTTGCTGCAGGAGGTAGCAGGAGAACTTAGGGGAATGGGGATCTGGCTGCTGGGGAAACATGAGCCAAGGTGCAGATACCTAAGGCATGCTTGTGCTCTACCCAAGAGTAGTGTGGATCCAAGTTTATCAAGAAGTAACTCTTCTAAGAGGTGAAAGCTTTCTGTTCTCAGACCTTTTTTACAATCCTCTTCTTTTTTTCTTTTTTTTTTTCACCAAGAGGTGAATAAAATCTTGTGCAACCTCCATATATGGCATCCAAACTATTTACTCACTGAAGCTGTTGTTTTCCCCTTTCTGTTTTCTCTAGCTGGGATCATGCTGAAGTAAGCATGGGGCAGGGAACTTCATAAAACAGGAATAGCACTGGATCTGAGGAGGAGAAATTGCTGGAAGCCCTATTTCTTAAATTAGAGAACCAAGTATTCAGCTTAATATTATGTGACTGACTTATCATGTGCTTGCTGTCCAGATTAATGACAGCACTAATGAACTCCTGAGGTGTACAGTGCCCACAGGGGCCTCCAAGCCAGGTCTCCAGGCATGGAGCTACTTGGCTGGCACGTGTATGGTGGAGATGGCAAAAACACATCCAGGACCAGGGATGTCTCTGAAAGCAGAGAGATGTGACAGGGCCTGCCTTCCATCTCTCAGTGCGTGGCCTGACCACACTGCTGTGGGAAGCCAAGGACTCCAGTACAGTGGAGGTAAGCAGGGACAGGGCTCATGACAGAGCAATGTTGTTACAAGTGTGACATGAACAGGGCTATGATGGTGCCACTTCGGGCTGACTCCTGTGCCACTAACATACAGAAAGTGGAAAACACTTTGAAGAGTACTCTGGTTTTGTTGGTTGTATGTAAGAAACACTGGCAAGGGAAGTGTTAGTGCTGAGTTGGTAAGAAATGCAGCTTTGCCTTTAATGCAGCGTTCATCCCACAGGACACTCTGTTGTATGTTGGTATTTCTGTAGCAGAAAAGCGAGCACAGGTTCCATCTTCCTTCCTTCATTCCTTCCTCCCTTTGCCTACCTTCCACTCATCCCCTCTGCAACTGTGTGTTCATACTGTCCATAGCAGAGTCATTGACCTGCTGTCCTTTGTGGCCTCTCCAGGTGCCACTGTCTCTGCTCTTATATTTCATTATACTCTCCACTCTTATCCTTCTTTGATCCCTGTGGGCACTGAAGCCAGACGATGCTGTTGAGCCCCAGAGCCACAGAACTCCTTTGGCACTGGCTCTTTAGTGTTCCTGTGGCAAGCCACAGCCACGCCTGTGTGACCAAGGCACACTATCTCTTTGTGCATGAACAGTGCCATGCACCTTCCTCATTAGGAAAGATGGGAATCTGAATCACCTCCTCCTCTTTTAAGCTCACTCTTTTTGACATCCCTTTCATTTATAACTCAGTCTCCTAAGTTCATTCTGCATGCCATCTATGCAGTACATCCTTTTCTCTCTACCCAGACAACTACAACTTTGCTGTTATAACTTCAGCTCTTGTTATCTTATGGATCAATCACTGTACTCATCCTGTCACAAATCTGACAGATGTACCATACCAATCCCCAGTGCTCCTGCAAAGATAACTTTCCCAACGCTTAAGTTTAACCACGTTGTCTGTTCTCTGTGCTTTCCCACTGCCTTGCTCTTGAAAATTAAGCTACTTGTTTTTACTTCAAGGCTTATCATGACCTGTCTTCTGCCTACCTATAATCACCTCCTCAGCATGGAAGAGTTAGCTTCCACCTCTATTAACACACAGTCCTGGTCTTCTTTGAGCACTCCTTTCATTTATAAACGTTTTCTGTACTCAGAAGGTGCATTCTGTGGAGCTCTGCAAAGCAGCTTCTTTTGGCTCTTATCCATTCATAAGGCTCTTCCTTTCCATGTTGCCTCTTAAAAGACTTTCTGACTGTCTGATGTTTTCTTATTTTACTCATAATACTCATAACATTCTGTCCCACCATTTTGTGCACAGGCCATGAATGCTTTGAGATTGGGACTGTCACACTCTTTGGCCCAGGTACAGCACACAGCACAATGGGAATGTGGTCTGTGGAAAGGGCTCCTACAACACTTTGGTAGTAAATCCTTATGCAGCAGGAGTGCAGCTGTAAAAGCAAAGTGTGTGAGTGTGCTAACACAGTAAAGTCATCACCCTCCTCCTGGTGAAACAAGCAATCCAGAAGAAAAGCAGAGTAATTGGTATCTTTATACCCACACTCAGCTCATCCACAGTCAGAAGAGGTCCCATCTCTTTCTGCTTCTACCTGGCTGATGGCAAGGATGGTGCAAGCACGCCTTCATCTCTGGCAGCACAGATTCATCAGCTTATCTCTGCTTTATTGGTGGCTCAGACTGGCAGGGCTGGGTGTGCACTGCTGCAGGCTGGGGGAAGCACTTGTGGGCCTGCTGAGGTGCCTTTGGGGCAGTAAATCCTAGCAGTGGGTTGGTGGCAAACAGCCGGGGTGTGGGAGAGGAGGAGCAGCTGGAATGTCTTCAGCCCTTGCAGCTGCGTGCAGTGTAAGTGTGTATCTACAGCACCACTGTACTTGCTGGCACTTCACAGAAACTTGTCCTTTCCTTTTGCAGAGACTCAGGAAAACATTGCTGTCTTTCTGTAGGAACTGAAATCCTTCATTATCCGTGGAGTTTGACTAGTGTCACATTGAAATGAACTTCAAAGCAAATTCACATCGAAACTGCTAGAGACTTCATGTTTGCTTGGTTTTGATACAAAACATGAAAATCACCTCAGGCTAGCTGGCAATGCTTGTGACGAGCAAATCTTTTGGTGAAACAAGAGAGGGCTTCCAGTTACTAATGAAATCCTCCCCTCCCCACCCCCCAATCCAGTGGGCATTTACATGGTTTTCTTGTGAACATTTCATGCAGCTTTGAAAATCAAATGCTTCCTTACAGGAAATGTTTTTTCTCTGTTGTGCATCTCTTGTGGCTGGCTGCCAAGAGATCCTGATCCGACACCCAGCTGTGCTTCTATGGCTGGCTTTTGTGACCATGGAAAATCTTTTTCTTTCTTTTTTTTTTTTTTTCACTTCTGCCTTCTCCATTTTCTTCTCTGTTAAATATGTATAAACGAGTTGAACAAGTTGGAAATCAGAGCCTGTATGTTCTTTGCAGCCATACTGGACAGAAATGTGATAGCAAAAGGTTAAGGTCTTGCGATCTTAAAAATCCTCTGAGAAATAAAATGTATAAACTTTTTGTTAGTCTGACAAAAATAGTTTTTTATTCCCAAGGTAAGAACCATGCCATATTTCAATGTAAGTTAAAAGTGAGTGACAAAAGGCTCATCCCACATCATGTTTTGTTACATGGGGGAGGAGATAAGGCTCATGCATGGAATACACAAGGAAATCAGTTTCCTTTCTGGAAAACACGTTTTACTGGTATGCACCCTTCTATACTGTCTTAAAGCATTCTGAAGTAACAAGGCTGCAAAAGCAATCCATGTTAGCTTCATTTTGACTTTAATAATGAGATAATTTCATGTGGGCAGATGTGTGAAAATCCAGAAGGACACCCTGCTTTACACTTACTCAACTGTAAAGTGTTGCAGGTATAAATACCAAAAAACAGAGAGGAAGGGAGCATGGGGAGCAGGAGCAGGCCTGGCAAAAAAAAGCCAGCTAAACAGCCCTTCATTTACATTCTGAAAGCAAGGCCAAATCAAATTAACAAATGGAAGGACATTATGAAATTATGTTCTAAAGGAACAGTTCATGGACTGCCATGTGGAAGTGGTCGTAGAGCCTGCTCTTGGCAAGACTTGGTGTCCCAAGGGGGGCGTCACCACCCTGAGGACACAAGGGCTCAGCAGTGGAGGCTTTGGGTGGTGTTCAGGTCCATACCAGGAGAAACCCATTTGGCTCTTGTGCAGGTTTCTTTTGCACTTTACAAACCAGGGATTTGGCTAATATGTAGAACAAATGCCCATTTTGGCCTGGGAAACAGATGAAGTCCTGAATACACCAGAAACACAATGCTCCGTGTTCAAAAATAACTTGGCTATGATGGTATCTTTCTTAAGATAATCACAAGAAAATAGCATTAAAAATAAATATTTTTCCTTTTGATTTGTCATTACCATGACTTGGAATATTTAAGATTTGCGCTTCCAATTTCTCCTCATCTCCAGCAGTAGATTTGATGTATGTTTCTTTTCTTGTTAGTGAAAGTTGAGGTTTTCTCTGACTGTGAAACTGGGTCAAGTATTTCCTGCTTTCCCAATATATCTCTCCAGTCTGTTGGCTGTCCTGGAACAGTAGTTTGTGGTTCCATTTCTGAAAATAATGTTTAAAAAATTTTGCCTCTTTTTTTAATGAAGATTTACTTACTTTATTTTTTCATAACCATTTTTCACTGTAGTCAGTAAAACCTTCCAAATGGACTGTGAGTATGACTTCCCCATGTTCTAATAATGCTCTTTATGATTATAAGAGAAGTAAAAGATAATTCTTAGCAGGCTGATGATATTGTAGTCTTCAAAATGAATTTTCACAGCCTGCCTCTTTGTGCCCAGGAGGACTACTGAATAGTCCTTCTCAAAGGCCCAACATCTGCCAGAGGTGTGGAACAATTCTGCACCAACATCCAATTATTGTGTGGGCTGTGGAACAAATTTGTGAGGGGGGACGTCCTACTTGCAACTGCGCAGTTTTCTAAATCAAGAAAAAAACCCCTGTGTTGGCCTCAGAAGAGTGTGTTCATTGACCTCTAATTCAGTCAGGCTCACAGCTGAAGAAACCTTCTACCCCAACAAAATAAAAAAAAACCAACCAACCAAACAAAAAAACCCTACATAACTGTGGACTATAACTGCTCCTATCTGTTAGGAGTTAATTTTTCCTTCTGTCCTGTCTTCTCAACTACTGAAACTTGTTTAAAATAAATAGAAGTAGAAAAAAATATTAGTATTTCAGACAGGGCTCTATAGAAAATTCAGAAAGTCTTTAAAAAAAGAAAAGAAGGAGGTACTCTGTGCACTGAGAAGTTGCACTTTCCATTTGGGAAGGCTGCTATGGCAACCTCAATAAGCAGTTTAGAGATGTCATTGATTAGTCTGGTGGTGAGTGGTCATTTTTAATGCCCTGTATTGTCCTCACCTGTGGCCTTTGGGGCACAACAGCTGCAACACTGGCAGGCTCTTCACTTGCTCTGTTCAGTCTGTATGGCTGGGGTAGCAAACCTGTGTTTGCAACTCCCACCATTTCACTCTAAAAAATGTTGTGGTACTTCATGGTGATGCCTTAGGTTTTAACTTTCACATTTTTCAAATCCTGTACTGCCTGGTGTGTAACTCTGACGTTTCTTGTGGTCTGTTAGCTGCTGCTCTCTCCTGCTAGGGAGACATAACAAAGCCTCTCTGGGCCTGCTCTCCAAGGATACTCAGGCCATCCTAGGCCCAAAATATGCAAACCTACATCTTAAGAGGGGGGTGATCTTGGGGAAATTAGATCATTAACTGATGCTTTAATTGGAGAATTAACCCTGATATGCAAATGAACCAAACTTATAAAAGTGTGAAGAACTCGTGACCTGTCGTCCACCTTGGGGTCCATCTTGGCAATAGCCTCTGTCTCCCCAGGGGGGTACCCTGAAGACCCTTCAAACAAATACCTACCTTTACTCCCTTATTCCAGTCTAGCCTCTGTTTCTGGGAGGCCTCTCAAGGCATCAGTGGTGGTCAGGGAAGCATGGGCTGGCATTGCCACTGCAGTTCTGCTGGGCTTTATGTTGGGGCTCTTGCGGTTTTATCCCTAATTCCCAGAAAACTTTACAAAATTTGTTTTAACAAGGTGAGTGAGCTTTCTAAACAGCAAATCAGAGATATCCCCATTTCCTTGAATCTCAGCACCGTGGGTGTTTGTATGGGGCAGAAGTGCCATAGCCTATGGAAAGAGCTTGGGAATTTGCTTAGCTGGGATAAGGAAGAAGAAAGTGAATTCTTTGACAGTCAAAGAGGACTTAAAGGAGTGTTAGAAGAGTTTTGTAATTGTTCCCTTCTGCAATTGCATCATATTTCCTTGTGAGCTTGGATGACTTCAAAATCTTCTTCACCAAACCCCAGTACCTATCACCTGAATTTATGAGGATCTTAGCTTGCATTTTCTTGAAGCACATTTCTGTGCCTTGTGGTTGCCAAGAAATACTTGGAAACACTGCTGAAGTGTCTACACAAGAGTTCTTTCCTTTCTTTTAAAGTGAATTAGCAAAAAAAAAAAAAAAAAGCTAAACCACAGCATAATTACTTTTTGCATTTAATAAAATCTTATGATTTTAGAGAGACTGACTCATGATGTTTGAATGCAAGGAGTTAGTAATCCTGCTAGAAGTGTTAAATCCCTTCAAGATCTGCTCTGCTCATCAGCTTTATTTCACAAAGAACAATAGGGCAGGCAATATACTTATAACCAAAAATTAAGCTCAGGCAAAGGTGTCATTAGATGCTCAAAGTGGTGTATACTCTCCCTGAAAGAATTTTGACTTGAGAGTGATTATGGCAATAGCCACTCATATGTTACCTTCCAAGATCCAGGAAAAAATATCTTTGAGCATCTCTCTCAAGATGAAACTATACTATTGGAATGTCTTCCATTACCTTGTGCTGCAACATATTAATTGGAAGAGCTCTAGCATTTAAACTGTGTTGTTCAAATGACACAGCCCGTGCCCACCTGGTTTGGATATTGTTTCCCCCTTCCAAAAACCTGAAGGAAATGCAGAAATATTTTAAACTAAATATTGGCCCCTGTGTATGTCTTATCACTTGCACTTCTCCCCCTTTCCACCAAGCACAAAAAAAATCTTTTATCTTCGTTGTTTATGTATGATCTTGTGGTATTTTCTCTTGCTATTTGTCTAGTTCTACCTTTATGAGGTATGCTTATGCCTGTGGGGCAGAATAGTGGAGGAGGATGTTTAAAATGAGGTGCAAAATTATAAAATGCTGATAAATATTTATGTACTGTGTATTCAAAATCACTCAAAATCAAGAAATTATGTTACCAAATCGTAAGCCAGTTGTGCTGTTTCATGGTACCAGAGCCCTGTTGGAAGAAAATACTCTGGACTTGGATTTTCTGTCAAAACCTTACTTGTTTCTAGATCCCACCACCCTTTGGACAGAACATAAAATAGCCATTTGAATGATAAGGTAAAATAAACACAGTTGGATGATATCGGGACATTTCCAGTTAAGTCAGTTTTGCCAATGGGAGAGGTTTGTCATGAGACACAGAGAAGCTGGGATGTGTAGGATGTTACCTGTGTTGTACAACAAAGAAGCTTCCTGATGTGGAAGCTGTATTGTGCCTTAGAGGCTTGTGGAGTGTCCTCAGTTAATAAACTGAAGGTTACTTCTTCTAAATGAGGTCTAGTCAGCATAAATGGGTAAAAAGTGTATAAATCACAAATATATTTCAATTTATATTAATAAAAATTTAAACGGTTTAGAAGCTGGGTCAGTGGTTAATCAGAAATGCCATGGAAACAGCATCAGCTTTAGTAGAAACTATGAGATCATAGACAAGGTCTTTAAAAACAATACCGACTGGTTCTGTGAATTTCTTGACTGCTGCACTTAATATTTTTAATCTGAAATTACCAATGAAAATATCTGTTGCCCTGGCAGATATCAGGCACAGGCTCCTGACATGGTGGGAAAAGGAAATGTTCTACTATCTGCTGCAAAGGCAAAGCTGTGCTATATTTTTTCATAGGTATTTAAGGCCAAGAGGGACCATTACAGCCATGTAGTTTGACCTTCTACATAACACAGACCAGAGAATTTAACTCAGTGATTGCTACCCTCCAGCTATATTTCAAAAGTGGAAAGAGATTTATTCCTTTCTTTTTTACTTTTGATCCCTTAGTATGCTCAACTGCCTGAATCTGACTCTTTTTTAAAATTAAGAGACAGTAATTTTAATTTATGGGGTTTTTTTCATAATATGTGCATAAATACATTCACACATATATATAAAAAATACATAGGTGCATGTGCAGATGTACATTTAAAATGTTTTGCATTTGTAATAATAGTTGGCACCAGCATAGAGATGACCTCAGATTTAAAAGTGTACATGGACTCATAGGAAAATTGGGAAAGGATGGCAGAAGGTAGCATGACCCTCACATGCAACTCATCATGGGCCTCTCTGGTGAAGTGTTTATTCTTGATGTCAAGTCAGCACAGAGAGGGATTAGAGGCCTGCAGAGAGAAACAACTTGCCTCACCCTGAAGAAATTGCCAAAAATGTAACGCAGGACAGAGACTTCTCAGTTGGGGGTTATTTTAAAAAGGCAGAAACAGTCCAGGCACTCAGCTGTTCGCAGGGATGTTGAAAACCCCTTCCCTGTGCCCACTGTGGGAAAAGGCTGGGTAGGAACACGCATGCTGAGGAGCAAGTGTGGAGCCCACTTTGCTACCCACTGCATCTGTGCTGGATGGGAGCTGTGAAGCTTTTATCCTTCACTTCAAAAGTGTTTAGTGAAAGCTCCAGTGAGATTATGTTATTTTACCTTATGTGGGCTAAAAATAATTTTTGAAAGAGCCTGAAATCACTCCAGGCACTCTAAGGAGTGTGGTAAACATGATGGGATGCTGTCAGGCCTTCAGCCATTTTGTGTTTACTGCCAGTGAAGACCCTTGGCCACCCTCAGAGAAACAATTTCGGTTAAGTGGTCCATTAAGTGCTGTAGTCTGATTAATGAGGCAGACTTATTTATTGTCACTGGAACTTGACCTGGAAGCTTATTTTAAAGGAAAACTGCAAGGGAAAGTTACCACACTTTGGATAGGTACATACTAAAGAAATAAGGCCACATAAAAATGAATTTTTATTACTATAGCTACCCTCTCTTTCACAATTCCTATAATAACCATGACCAGTCTGAATGACCTCCCAGTGGGTCTTTTTATTGATACTTCCCAGCAGGAGTTTCAGTCTGATAAGTAGGTCAGGATTCAGTTGGTCTGGTTCCCATTTGAATGCATGACAAAACAGGAGGATTTCAGCTTCACTGTCAAAAAGGTTCTTCTCTTTCATGTTCAGGTTATCTAATATCTAGAGGGCAGGTGCAGGGGTAAAAAAAAAAATCACAGTGGGGAGAAGGATATTAAGGAAAAGAAAGTAGCAAAATTTAATCTTCTTAGTGATAGCATGACTAATGACTCCATAATCTGTGCTCGGCCATTTCCTATCTACCACAAAGTTGTCCTGCTGCAGACAGTTCTTAATGTCCTGAAATATTTTGTAACCACCTTTAATTTCTGAAGTGATCTCCCACTTATCATAGTAGCACTATCTTTTTGGAGTGGAAGAGAGGGTGTGTTGATGCATTCTGCCCTCCTCCACAAAAATGCAGAAGGTCCAGGGGGCAAAACTGAACTTGCTCTGACAATTCCTGCTTCTCCCTTTTCTCCACGCGCCTTGTCCTGGGAAGGGAGCTCATGCAAATTTCCCAGTGCCCCTCTGGCACTGGGAAAGGAAATTTAATCTAATTTACTAATTCACCCATAGGCTTATGATGAATAGAAAATGAAGAGGTGTGTCATCTTGTCCAGTGAAGTTGGGGGTGATGAGCTGAAACCAACAAATATATTACAAAGACGATATCAAGCTGGAATAAAACCAAATTCTCATTGGTGAATTATTAGTCCACTGTTCATTATGATGTCTAGTTTCAATCCTAATGAGGTGGAACCTGATGAGATAATTACTTTGAACGATAGGATTCTGTTTGCCCACAACAAAAGCTTATAGTACTGTATCATCTCATCAAGCTTTTTCTCAAAAGTTATTAGTTTTCTTTTAAATGGGATGTTTGTCTTTTCTCATTTAATAAAAGTGGCATCTTGACTGCAGATATCTGGTACCTATCAGGATTTATCTAAGGGTAACCACCATCTGCAGACAGTTCCTACTCACTCTGGTTGAGAAGAATCTCAAAAAAGGAAATATTGAAAGGATATTTACAGGCAGATCTGGTGCAAAGTTGGTGTTGTGTGTGTTATGTGGTACAAAATAGATGAAGTGAGCTGGTGCTATTGGAACATTTTTTGAGTCAGGTGTTTCACAGCATGGACCGATATTATATAATTTGCACAAAGTGAGTTGCAGCATACGGAGGTGGCAGGTTCAGCTAACTGGCAACATCACTGGTGTGTGGGCACCTCTTGTATCCCACCCTTGCTGACCATTTTTTTCTGCTTAGAACATAGGAGCATTTGAATGTATGGGTGAAAGAGTCCCTGCATTTTATTGCTTTGTCCCATGGTGTTAGGATATGTTTATTTCACTGAGCAGTTACTCACAGTTAAAGGGGGTTTTAAATCCTTTTTCCCAAAAGGATGTGATGTACTAGTTGAGCCTCATCACTTTGTTCAGGAATTGCTGAATTTGCCATCATTTGGTAAATGGATGAAGGAAACTGCCTTCAGACTAATAATAACAGAAGGATTTTTCCATGGGTTTCAGTCTCAAGGATGCAGCAATATGTTATAGATAAAGCACAGGACAGGCAGCTGGGTACCTGCTTATCTTCTTTTCTATGAATAGCACACACTTTGGATGAGTCACTAATTTTTCTCTGACCAAAACTTCTTAGTTAAAAAATCAGATTGATACAATACAAATCTTGTAGGGAGGTCAAAGAGCCAAACACATTCCTATTTTCAGAGAGACTAAGATTAAAGGAGCTCCAGAAGAGCTGTGTTTACAGCAATCAAGTGAGATTCACTGAGGGAATGGGAGGGTGTGCTGAAATGTAGTGGAACTAAGGAAAAATGAGGAAAAGAAGCAAATTGGATTAGTAGTTAGAATGGATACAAAAGGAATTATCAAGTACTAGAATGCAACCTTGTACACTTTAAAACGTGGGGGGAAAGAAGAAGGCACATATTTCTTCCACTCATTCGTATCTCACCCCAGTAATGGCATTAGTACACAACAGTGGCTTTGTGCTTTGATGTCCTCGATTTTCTACACAGAGACAGGGAATGGACCAACTCCATAATGAGACCACAGGAAATGACATTCTGGATCAGATTTTCTGTCTTGCCCCCACATCACTTCTTGGCCTTTTAGCCAAAATCTAATGTAATATCCATTCTTGTCAACTTAATGTCAGACGTATCTTCAGTTTGAGGTCTCAGTGTTGCATGGGTGTGAGGAGCAGAAGGTCAGCTTGGAGCTCTCTCTGTGCCTGGACACAGCAATGCAGTGCCCCCAGGAGCAGGGTGATGGGAGGAGGGAATGCAGAGACAAAAGGGTGCAAGCAAGGTGAACATGCAGCAATATTTATCAACAGTATTTTCCCAGGCTCCAGTGACTCACAGTTCAAGGACTGTCTGGGCCAAAGCAAGTCTTTGTGTAAACTCTTTTCCAGGAATTTTTCAGATTTTTCTGAGCCAGGTAAATTTTACCATTCCATGGCAAGAAGAGTGCAGCAACAGTCCCCAACACAATGTGTAAAGAAGCATCCCTTTCTCTTGGCTTTGAACCCCCTACCTGCCTTTTCCATTTATGCTGCCCTAGTTCTCTTTTTTTCAGAGGCATAGAATAACCCTTGTCTCATTCACCTTCTTTGTGGGCCACTTAGGATTTAAAAGGACTGTGTCATGTCTTTTTAAAAACTTGTAAATTATGGTTACAATACGAATACAGTTAATTTAGTTTAATGGCAGCCTGTGTAAGAAAAAAGCTAGCAGGAAGTTAAAACAATGATACATCCTTCAACAGACATTTCAGTGTGATTAAGAGACAATACAGGAGCTATTAACTGTCAGGCTGCAATGAAGTTAAACAGCTTGTTTTGTTTTTACTGGAAAGCAGAAGGACTATAAAGAATTTAAAATGTCTTTCAGATCAGGGCAAAGGAGTTGCTAAGAAGCTATTTCCTCATGTAAAAACCTTACTGAAAGGTCTGAGGAGCTTGAAGCTCCTAAACCCTTTTCACAGGGAATAGGTAGGAGAGTTGTGTAGAGAGACCATTTATTGCTCTAAAACTCCTTTTCTTTGAAGTTTGTCCTGTTCTTACAATTCAGATAGACAATATGGTGTTAGAAGAACAGAGAGAAGAAGCAGAAGTAGTGAACCCTGTCAGACCCACATGGATAAGCCCTGTTGACATCTTGGGCATTGAAACCCATGCCAGAGCCTAAGCAGAGAAGAACTTGAAAGTTCCCGGGAGAACTGGTGAAGAATCAGGTTTTGTCAGTTAAGGAGATGCAATGAGGACGCTGTGGAGGGCATGGGTGTTTGGGAAGCCCTCCAGGCATTGTTTTCATTTTTATGTATTTTTAATGGTTTCAGGTTTTTGCCTCCAGGATAGATATGGTTTGGGGAACTCGTAGAAGCATGCAGTATCTTTCAGAAACCCCAGCCTACATTTCTTTATACTTTAATACCTTTGTTGGCCTTGATTTTTTTTATTAAATGCTTTTTTGGGGGTTATTTGTCTGAATACTGTGGCACTGGCTGTTTTGAATAAACTTATGCTTCCGTAATCCTGACGTTTTATGCATAAATGCTCTTTACTGTTTTAGCCACAGGTGTTAAAGCAAGATGTGCTGACTAGCTGCAGGTACTTTTCAACACTAGTTGTCTCCTAAAGTTGCCTCCTAAATAATCTGAGCGCTGGCTCAGTGCTGAATATGCAGATGTTTAACCACGGGTCCCAAAGGTTGTGTTCCTGCCTGTAGAAATGTCCTGTATCTATAAAAGCAGGAAATTCAAGCTCCACTTCCAGGGTTTCCTACTGACTTGCTTAGAGTTCTTTTTCTGAGAACACTGAAACTACTGAGGTACTTTCAGCCTCCATGGAACAAGTACATTAATTTCTTACAACTGTGTTGTCCATTGTGCTGTTTGGAAATTCAGTAAGATTCATCAATGAAAGAAATTTGTGAATGACACCTTCAGTTGTAAGGTTGGTGCTTGAAGATTTCTCAGTAGAAAAATACCAGTTGTTGTTATTGTCATTTTATCTAGGTTGTTCCCCACCAAAGGAATTGAGTCCATGAACTATTTCTTTGCATGCAGTGAAATATTACCACTGTGGAGAAGTCATCATCATCTATGGAGTAGTAGATGCCCAGCTTTTGCTGTACTCTGAAGTACTAGTGGTTTTTGTTTCCCCTTCACCTCCTTTGAGCCTTGTGAAGAAATTACAGAGAGAGTTGTGGAAACATCTAGCTCTGGAGGTTCAGGCCTGGAGTTCCCAATCCTAATGTCTTCAGGGCCAAATATACCCACAGCATCCATAGATTTCAGAAGCCACAGACACCTGGTGGGGTGACTGGCCCAGGGACTCTTCCCTTTGTTGCATGTTCATGACAAGGTGCCCCTCACCCTTTTCTGTTACACAGCCTCAAAACTGGATCCCAGCCAATGTATCTGTCCCCCACAAAGGAGGGGACCATAACCACATACTCCCATGTACTTCCTACACCCCTGAAATCTGTCATGGTAACATCCCAATTGCTAACACTTTTATTTGTACAAAAACACAGATTAAGCCCATGTTCGCTTTGTGTCAAAATGCACTTGCAGATGCTTGATAAAAGTCTGTAGCCATGATACTGCTCTCTCTGTACTGCAACCACTTACATGTAAGATGTCTGTGTGTGAGCATTGCACAACATTTGAATTAGAGATTATGGGCCAATGCTCCTGGCAGCAGCTGAGGAAGACAGGCTCGGGAGCCTTGGCTAAGCACTTGTCACTAAACCTGCACTTCCTTCCTCATCCAGCTTCCTGTTCAGCTCCCAAGAGCATTTCTGATCTGGGCAATGGGCTGTTGACTCAAATGTTTGCCTTTTACTCTTGGTTGAATCTCCGAGTGTTTCCAAGCTATGGTATTCTTTTCCATGCTCATGGAGCCCAAGTGTGGTTCAAAATGCTGCCCAGCTGGGGAAGAGATCAGTGCTCCCTTCCCACTGGTGGTCCCTGCTGCTGCAGGAACTGTCACTGGGAAAAAATGCATGGGTCTGTGGCTCTTAGTCTCTTATGGGCAGAGCCATCTCTAGTAAAGCCTTGCTTTGGCCATTTTCCAACTGGGAGAGGTTAGAAAACAGTCTGGCAGCAGCTTCCACGGGTCTTTCATGTCTGACAGACTGGACCAGGTGGACTGTTTCACTCAGGAGTTCGTGTGTTTTGCCAGCCAACTTCTTTTCTATGCTTAATGACTTTTACAGCACATTCTGGGCAGCTCCAGTTAATTTCATACTTTCATCCTCCTGTGATCTCACTCAGTTTCCTGGAGAATGAAGTGTGAAGGTGCAGTTGGCTTTTTCTGTACTCTAAACCCTCAGGCTGCCAGTGCTGGAAAGGGGCACACATGATAGTGCTCCAGCTAATGCCTAATTTTTGAGGTGACTGGAAAGGTACCTGTCCTTGCAAAGATCAGTCCTCCATTGGAGAATCCTGATAGCACTGATATTTCAATGCAAATTAGTTTTAAATTATAAGCTCTGGTCTGTATACATGAAAACACTCAGTTACATGCTGAATTTGTGCAGGATTTTTTTTATTTTAGAAAAGAATGTGGAAAACTATGCAAATATTCCTAGAGAATAAACTGGCAATTACTATATTTATGTGAAGAGGATATAGAATACACAGATGGCTGGTTTAGTGCCTACCACTGTACTGACATATGCAGAGAGCTGCTTCATGTACATATGTGTAGCAGTAACTGAATATTAAAATTGAACAGTCATGTAGCACTCTCTATGTTTTCCCTCATTTTAAAAAATCTGGTCTGCTTTATTTAGGCTATGTACTTCTATTCTTTTTGGAACATCTACACAATATTTACTGATTTCATAAGTCAAAATATTAACTCAGTTTTCATAAATTGAAGAACACTAACCATTTCTGTGGTCTCACCCTGTTTGCATTTAATAGAAAATTCACGAGTTGAATAATAAATTTTGAGAGTGAAAAGCATTTTGCAAAAGAAATTCATAAAGATCCCTAGTTCAGAGACGATGCATCAGATGCAAAAGTCCTCAATATGCCGGAATAATTGCAAACTCCTTTTAATAAAATTTATTAATGGGATTTTCAGATGTTTCTTAGGATGATCACATGGAGCATTTAATAAACTAAAGACTATAAACTCTCCATCTAGGAACTGGAATCATTATTTGGACCATCTTTAAAAGTTATGCCATTTATTCAATACTCTAAAATGGGCTTTATGAGCTGTAGGATTTCATTATGCAAATACCCATTTAAGATTTGTATGGACCACAATTAAAAACATAGCTGGAGAAAATATGTTATTTTTGCATGCCCAGCAGACATGCTCCAAAGGGAGGTATCTCTACTAATTCAAATTATTTTAGTTCCAAGCTAACTTAAGAAAATTTGCACTATGTTTCCTTACTTTCTTTCTCCTGTTTTATTTCCAAGCCTAAGAGTTAAATCTACCACTGAATCAGGACAGAGAATGAGACCTGCTTTTCAATGCATGTCATTGCTAGGGCATGTTAGGGCATGTTCTGATGAGACCTTTACTTGCCAGCATCCTCATTAGGGTTATATCTTCAAATGCACCTCTTTCTATAAACTTAAAATGGCAACATTTCATAAGAGATTCTTAAAAGAGTAAGCTGCCAAGCCTGAATTGTGAGTAAATTATCTCCTCATTTGCAGCAAGGGTTAACTCTGCAAATGTTAACAAATACTTGCCTTCATTCTGCCTTTTGTCCCCAGCTGCAGATGTTTCATTTACCTGGAGTGTGATCTAATGAAAGGAGCACTGTCCCCTTCCACTGTTTTTTATGGAAGCTGAGTGTACAGAGTCTCCTCTGGCACTGACCATAAAAGACTCAAAGCAGAAGCATTTTCTGTCACATATGAGGTGCAAATAAAGTCTACAAGAGTCTCTTCAGGACGCTAATATATAAAATCTTCACCTCACAGGGTTATCATTCTGGTGTTAAGTTGCAAATGAAGTGGAAAATCTTCTGTGGTAACAAGACATAATAGTGAAGCTTTGTGCCCCATTTTTTTGTGACTTACAAGAAATCATTACTAGTATGAAATGGAAAATACTTTCTTCTCTTTCATGGCAGTGGTATGGATTTTGTTTTATAGAGATTATGGTTGTTGCATTAAGCTTGCTCATGTTCTCACCTAAGAGCACTAGCAGTAATATTGCAGATGATGTGTTGTTTTGTGCTCTTTATCTGAAGATCCCACAACAATATAAGATGAAATTACCCTGTGCTGGAAGCTAATCACATATTTTCTATCTCCTCCCCTAATGTTTCCAGATTGTATTAATCATAAATGTCAATGAAGTCTCCAGATGACTTCCTGACTTTCGACAAAAGGCCTTCATCTCAGCCTCTTAAATTCCAAGGTCAAGGGGAATGTAACATTCAGAATAATTATTAGCATTATTTTACCTTGACATTTCAGCCCTACATTCAGTTTAGCATTCCAAACAGGCAGTTAAGACGAATGTTGTCTTTCAATTCACTGAAGGGAATTGCCCCAATTAAACCTGACTTTAACCATATCTAAAGCCCTGCATTAATGTGCTGTCCTGTTTTTTTCAGCAAGAAATACTTCATGAAGGAGAGAAACTTTCATTAAAAACAGTCAAGATTTACTGTCAGAAGAACAAGCAATTTTTGAATTGCACTTTTTTCCCCTAGGCTAGGATAATAATCAGAGCTTCTCATTTTCAGAGGAGTAAGTGGTTGTGCTGCCCTAAAGATGGTTTCATCTTTTGTTTCTTCTAAAAGGTCAAAGTTATAATTTTGTATCATCATAACTTATTAGTGGTACCTTGTCAAAACCTTGTTACTTGTCCAGAATCTTGCTCCCATCCTTTGTACATTTCCACATCTACTTTATTTTTTAACATCCTGTCAGGTAATAGGGACAGAACACATTTTTTGTGGGTTTTTTTCCCAGCAAGGAAAAATGTTTTCGCCAAAGCACAGATGAAAAGAAGACACAAACCACTGCACCACACACACCCCTGCAGCTATTTGACCTTGATTGGGTGGAGAGCTGGCAGTCTGGTTCGGTCAAACAATTTTACTTACTCGCTTCCTGCAAACTTTTGATGACCCTTGAGATTCTGGAAGTCTGTGTCGATAATGAGGTAAATAACTGTATAAACATTGTTCACTGTAATTTGGTCAGAAAGCAGGTGCATACAGACAAACCACAGACACTGGTTAGTCTTCAGACCATAGGCTTTTTTGGTACAGTACAGAGAATAAACTGAGCTCCCATGATAAGCATAATTTATTTTAATACTGATGTGCCCATTTAGCTCATGGCAAAATTTTGCTGTAGAGAAAAAATGGAGCTGCACTGCAAAAAGATACACAAGACTGCAAAAGTTTGGCTCCCTGTTCTTTTTAGCTGCTTTTCCTACTTTTCTGTGAAACCTTGAAGATAAAATTGTTTTGCATGTTTTGGGCTGTAATTCGTGGCTACTCTCCAGCTGATAGCAAATTGCTATTTGCATCTGTCATGGTTGTGTGCCCAGTGTGTGATTTTACACAACTGCTGGGGCCCGTACTGTTTCAGTGGAAGTGAATTTTATTGACTTTTACTAAAATTTGACTTTGGGACTTCACCTAACTGGAAAGTAAATTGATTGATGCTGACACTCCTTTATTCTAACCTCTAGCTCCATGCAGATTCATACTAGAAATGCTTTTGCCTCCAGCACAAACCCGCTCTTTCTCTTATTATTTCTTTATTTTAAATTATAAATCTTGCATAAATATCAGATGAACATATAGTTCACAGCATAAATGTATAACAACCCACATTGTTTATTCCCCCAGAATTTTCAGGCAAATTTGACAATGCCTTCTTACTTAAACACTGTCAATTTTGACAAGGCTTCTTAGTTAAATGTCAAATTGTATGCAAACATCAGAACGCCTTCTGTGAAAAGCTGGTTAAGGAATGCACCTCTGTAACGTACCAAGGAAGTCCACAGGAGTCTTGAGCCCATTTCCATTTTCCATTTCCTTCCCTGTTTCCTCCTATTAGATATTTACTAAGAATAGATGACTAATCTTCAGTGAGTTTATGGCCAGCAGTTCCTGACCTGTTCCTAGTTAGCTTTCAGTGGCTTAAGCAGCGCTGTGATTAATTGTGCTGATAAGAGAAATGGAAGCTTCTTTCCCTCTGCCTGCCAAGCTCAACAAAAGCAGTGAATCCGAAGAACATGGCAGGAGTAAAGAATTGATACTAAACCCTGTAGAAATGATCCTGTGCTGCCTCAGCTAAGGATCTGGCCCATTTTCTGAAACAGAATCAAGTTTATTCACTTACTTCACTACATAGGTGCTGCAGTAAAGCACATACATTGCATGCATATATACAATGTAAGGATATAAAAGAAGCTGTTGCTGGTCCTTTACATCATAATTTTCACTGTCTGGTGTTGAACGAGGGTATGAAAAGCATTCCACTGAACATATGTATTTTCCCTTCTTTTTCCCCCCTTTCCCTACGTTTTTAATGTACTTTTTAATTTTGTAACAAGGTTTTCCCAGATATCTAAATGTCTCATTAGTGCTAATTTACCACATGGGACCCTGGAGAGTGGGAAAGAGAGATTCAGAAGATCTAGCTGTAACCCAGCAGAGGAAGGTTTTCTAGATCCCCTGTCATCCAGCTTCTTTGTATATCCTTTTGGGGGCTGCCTAGGGTTTAGGGCTGCCTAATTCCTTTAGGATTACCTGACTCCATAAAATCACTCTTGTACTAGCATTTACTTCTGTGTCTCGACAAAGTGTGAGATTGGTGGTTTTCAGGTCTGAGAATACAAATCTATCACTTTCTAGAGAGCTCTTTTTTTTTTTTTTTTTGTACAAGCAGTACAAAAATTCTTTCCCCGCAATGAACTGCAGCCCACAAATTCACCTTTTGAAGAGACCACACTCTGGTGCTATTTCTAACTTAATTAGTCCTTTTTACAGTCCCACTTCTAAGCCCTTGGAACCTAAAGCTTGGGAGATAATTATTTTCATCCCTGAAGAGAGGTCTTTCAAAATCCCTTTGCATCTTGTGGGTTAAGTGTTTAATGTTTCAGCTGGAGATTGGTAAGCGCAGGAACAGAAACTGAATGGAATGCCTTGTGCTCAGTGCCCATCCATTTTAAATAATTTTCCTTTTGGTTCTAAGCTTCCTTGTTTTTAATATATAAAAAATGTATTTAGAGTTTGCAGTGAAGAGGAACTAGAGATTATTTTTCCCTTTCAACTGGAATAAGCACAGAAGGAAAGTCTGGCTGATAATGGATCTGCAGCAGCACAACTCCAAGGCCTTTATTGTCTGTGTTTTTCATTAAGTGATGTATGTCTTCCCAGTAATACAGAAATACTAACAAAGGAGTGTTGTCAAGTGTGGAGGAGAAAATTGATTCAAATCTATTTTTGGAGTCAAATAAATTTTCTTGAAACATTAAAAATAAAAAATTACTCCATGCTGACAAGAAGTCCTAAAAAATTGGTCTGTTGAGGTAATTTATATGTGTGTACACACAGAGACAGGTATTCTGGTCTGGCTTTTTAGTCTGAGACAGTTATAAAAGTGATTGAAAACAAAGGGAGTTGTTTGGGAGCACTGCTTCAGTGAATCAAAACTATGAGGGATTTTACTGTTGTGAAAACAGGATTTATTTAATAGGCCTCTCCAAAGTGTTTTTCCCCTCTGCCTCCAAGCCAGAGTGGACACTGGCATGTGAGATGATTGCAGGCTGTGAATTTTCAAAGAGCTTTAAAGTAACAAGACCACCCCAGTTGTTCTGCTAATGCTGCTGCTGCTGCCCTTCGAAAGAATTCTGTAAGTGTTTGAATTGCAGAGGCAGCACAGTAATTGAGGAGACTTGTTCAGGAAACAACTTATGAATGTTTCCTTACCCGAGAGCTCTTTGGTCAAGAACATGAAAGCAAATGCAGCTTAAAGAAACCTAGTAAAAACCTTAATGTAACACCATTGATTTTCTGATTTGTGCTTTTTTTTCTGGGTTTTTTCCCCCCCTTTTCTTCTATTTTAATTTATTTTCTAACAAATTACAGTATTCCACCCATTGCCTACGAGGTTTAAAAAAACCCAGTTGAGCAATTAAACAGGTTCCCAACAGCTTCAGTTACAAAGCCATTGGGTTGCATGGAGAATACGCTGGCAACAAACAACTGATATAATTTAATGAGGTGTAGCTGAGTAATTTGGGGCATCCAGCAGGTTTTTTGCTATAAAGGGCTACATCAGAAGGCCTCTTTAATAAGTATCCTGTGATTGGCTTTTGGAGTTGTCCTCACAGAGCAGTTTTGAAATGCATTGTGGTGATGCTGATCTATGGGCCCTGAGCTCCTGCTTTTCACTCGTTTAATTAATTAGAGAAAAACAGAGCCAGAGGATAAGTGACTCTAAGGTGTTATACTTTTTTTTCACATTGTAGTACTTGCAAACAACTTGAACAGGGAGAAGGTGACCTTGCTTATAATTGTAACATTCCTTATTTTTTTAATATGAAGAAAAATCTTTTGTCCTTTACATTCACATGCTCTTATGGGTAGTCAGTTGCTTTAGGTTTGCATTCTTCTGTTAGGATGTTAAGATGGTTGTGTCCATCTTCTGTTGCAGAAGTGGTCATAAGTTTCCTGAACTCGTGTGCCATTACAGTAATAGCATAATTTTGAGAGCACTTAGTGTTGCACACTTTGTGACACTGCTTATGTACTCGGTGGGTGTGAAAACATCTGTGATGTGGTTATTAAAAGGGACAGTAATGGCCACTAAACCGAAAACTACTGCAAAAAGAGATCATTTTTGCCCTGTTATTTTTCAAATACTAAATTGAAATGCATTGATCCATGTAATAGCCATTTCTCTGCCACCAGGTCTGTTTTTTCTTGTCAGTGCAATATGAGTCCATAATGCCCTGGCTTTGATCAAGCCTTCCCTGCTTTTGGAGGGCCAGATGTCTGGAAGAGTCCTTCCTAGAAAGCAAGTCCACCTGATCAAATGTACTCAGATCTTCCCCAGAAAGAGAGAGACCTCTCCCAGAAAAGTGCCCACATCCACTGCCCTCCCAGACCAGCTGCTGGGCTCGCTAGCTTTCCTCATCCACTGAGGAAGAGCGAGGCAGCAAGCAGGGAATTTCTGCCTTAGGGAAGTGTGAAATACAGATTTAAATGTATGGTGCCTGGTACAGGCTGGTCATATGTATTATAGTGTGTGTGTGAGTGAGGATGGGTAAGGGGTGTACTGGAAGCTTCCTGTGTCCTTTATTTTTAACCCCTGCCAAAGGGTGTCGATGAAATCACTGCAGTGATCAAAGGTGGCGCTCCCAAAACATCAGAAGCTTTTGAAACATGCATTATGCCAAATAGCAGGTAGCTAGTGGGAGGGCTCTCCACAAAATGCTGGTTTTTAGCCCTGGTGTGTTTGATCAATTTGTTACCAAGATATGATCTGCTTCCAAAATGTGCCCAGTAGTTTGAATCAGTATGGTACTTTGGTACCATCACTTCATCACTAATATTTGAGATGTTTGTTTATAAAATTTACACTGTTGGCTTTTGACAATTTGAATTTTTTTTTTTTTTTTACTGCTGTGCTTCAACCTCACTGCCTTCCAAGCCCTTTGTAAATGATTCTTACCAGTACTTTATAGAGATGGCCCATAGGTAACATTTCTCATCATATTCATGAATATTGCAAAAAGAAATCAATTTCTTTACCTTAACCTTGATGACTGAACCTTAAAAGAACTATGTTCATCAACACCCAGTTGTTTCAATATTTATGCTGAAACAATATCTTGTGACTGGAACTCCTTTTAGAGAAGTGTGGTTTATAATCCAATAACTTCAAGTGCTGCAGGATGAAAGGAGATCTGGTACTTTTGACAGTGTACTCAAAACACCAACTAGTATAAACCAAGCCTGAATGAGGGTTTAGGTGGCTATGTCTCTTTACCTGTGAGCAGCTGCTTTTTAAAAGCATTGTATTTCAATCAGATAGTAAAACAATAAAGATCTACATCTGCTTGCGTACATAGGCCGTTATGGAAACTGTGCTGGAAAAGTTGCTTGGAGGTTAGCTTGATGATGCCTGCTTCCTTGTTTGATTTTGGGAGTTTTTTCCAGGTGTAGATGCTCAAGTTACCTACAGATACAAACGGAGTTAGAAGTACTGCAGTCAGGCTGTTGAAATTATACACACAAGAAAAGTAGGAAATACGTTTTGCATGGGCAGCTGCTTGAAATGTTTTGCAAGTGCTTTTTATGCACCTATGGAAAAAAAAAGCTGACAGGAAAACAAAAGTCTGGCATCGCTCGTTCTAATAGCTGAAAGCCTGGGGTTGGAGCCAAAGGTCTGAAATAGAAACAGGCAACTTAGTCTTTTTTGTGAGTAATATAAAGCCTCTGTTAGATTTCCTAACTCAGACCAGTCCTAAATATAATAGCAGGTGAACTAGCAAACAGTGGAGAGAAACTTGTGAAAGAAGGAGAAAATTAGCTGCATTTTTCTTGGTAAGCTCTATCAGAGAACTGACTCATTGAGTAAAACTGGTTAAACCAGGATGCTTGATCCTTCAGGAATTAGATAACTTTACAGGCATCTGTTTAAGGGAAACCCACACCTTTCAATTAAAAAAAATGCCGTTCTACTTTATGGGCCAAGTTGTCTTATCCAGAAAACTTTGATCAAAAACTTTGGTGCTTCTTCAAAGCTGATCATAACCACTGTGGGTAGAAAGCCAAAGTGAAAAGTATGTGAAAGTTTTTCATACCTCCTGCTTTCCTTTTAGTTGGAAATGCCAGAGAAGGGACTTTCTCATTTCCTGTGTGGCTATTTCCCCCGTTTCTCATCATATTTGGAGTTCTTGGTGAAAAGGGAGTTGTGGTTCATGATTGTGAAACCTTTTTCTTGTTTAGAGAGCAATGTGACCTGAGCAAAAGGCTGATCTATGCTAAGAAATAGGTGATACTATTATTCCTTCTGTGTTTTTCCACCACTAGCCCAAACTTGGGCTTGGCACTGAGAAGTACTGAGTCTGTGGTCTACTACAAATGCCCTCATCTCGTCTGTGCTTAATGGAAGTAAATGATGCTTAGCATCTCACAGGACTTGCCTTCATATCCTGGTTTAAAAGAGGGGTCAAGTAGGTTACAGGAGGTCTTTCTGCTGCCTTTTTCATAAAGGTCATATTTTTCCATCCCCTGCTTCAGAAAAAATTAATTTGGGAAAAGTCATGAATGGTAACAGATAGGGGCAAAACTTTACCCTGTCAAGCCTCCCCTCTGTAAAGTCAAGGAAAGCACTGTTGGTATGTGAAATCAGTCAGTTCAAGGGGGCGTTTAAGTGCTCTCCACTCATCCGAAACTGTCTCAGAAAGTTTTATGAAACTCCAGAAAGGCAGTTGTAAGATTGTAGTGGGTGGGAAGACCCAAGAAACTGGGTGGAGTGGTGAGAAAATTTTAAGAATAGCTGGCAATTAATCTTAGCTCCTGGGACTTAGGGACTTTCCAATGCTGGCAGGTCTCAGTATGTGTGTTGTTATTCAGGCTGCATGCCAAGAATATTTAATGCTGACTGCCGAGTGTGTTGGAGAAAAGTCATTGTGCAGACACTGTCACTCAAAGGAAATGCGCCACACCATAATCATTGGTTCAGCAGTCATTTTGCAGACAATGAACACTGACATTTGGATACCAAATGGAACAAATAGCAAAAAAAGGTGGGTGGGTGGGGAAACCTTTGACATTTTGCTAGTTAAGACCATTAAATCTGTTAGAGTGTATATTGTCTGTACGTGGGTCCTGAAATGCTGTTGCAGTTTTGATAATGGCAGTGCTGTGAGAGGGTGTTAGGGCACACAGGGAAAAGCTGATAGTTGAAATATCAATGGCCCTTTGTGATGAAACCCCCCGCCATGTGTCACTTTCCTCAAAAAATGTACAACATAAAGCAGTAAAACCAGAGAAGAATTAATACAGGGTGACAGAAAAGAGGAAAACTGAGTTTGGATATAATGTAAATATGCAAGTTGCCCTGCAGATTTCAACTGAGCCTGGACTTCAGAGCTCATTTTGTGTAATATGCTACCTGTCAGTTGTGACAGGCTGGGATGTGCCCTTCCCACTGCAATATGTCAGTGAGTGCTCATGGAATGAGCCTATTTAGAGAGCTGGGCGGAGTGGGGAGACTGACTGAGCAAATGAAGATATGGGGGTCTCTTGCTGCACTGAGCCAAGCAAAGATGCAGGGCTATGGGAAATGTGAGAACATGGCTGTGCTGTTGCCCCTCACATGTCCATGCGAGGAGCTTCCAAGGCACCTTGTCAGCACCAGGGCCACCCACGCTGTGCCCTGCACGGGGTGCCCCTGACACTAAGCAGCGATGCTGGCACTCCCTGGAACCTTGCCTGCACCCGCCACATCCCGCCTGCCACCCTCCAGCCCTGCCAGCATGCTAAGGCAGCATTCTCCCCAGGAGAAGGGGAGAAGCAGGAGACAGGCAGAAAGGCAAACACACTGCAGTGAGCAGCAGCCTCTCAGTGGCTGCTGCAGGGCCAGTTGGCTGCCTTATCTTTGAGACTTGACTTGATAACCCCGGCGCCAGCGCCGGTCTCTTGCAGATTATCAACCAGTCACTGCCTCAGATGTGCAGGACAGGATCACTGCCACACTTTGTCATGGTCCTTGAGGGAATATGTGTAGTGCTCCAGGGCACTTTGAGAATGGCCTCAATTATTAATAACCATTATGATTTTTTTCTGTCAGACTCTGAAGTCTTGCTGATCATCATGGATTATTTATTCCCCGTAGTGCAGATTGCACCAGTTTGGTATCATCAGCTCTCTAGCGCCTACCTTTCTGGCTGGCATCTTTTTTACTATGCAATACCCCGTTAGACCACAGATCTGTCTGGTCAACAGATGTATTCCTGTCCTCTGCTCTGTAGATACAGCCACAGTCTTGTGACTTCAGAAAGTTCAGCCATGTCCTTAGTTTATTTGAGGGTGTGTTTGTGGGAAAGGACAGGTAAAGGATGCATGGGGCTCAACTTTGTTTGTGCCTCAAGGTTGTGTCCCATGGAGGTTGCAGTTAATGGTGTTTTTCACTGGATCCTTTCGGATGTTCAAGACATCCTTCTCCTCATCCAACTGGTGGTGATGTGTTTCCCCTCCTGCTGTTTTTCAGTGATAGCTTGATGCATGTCCATCATCATCATGGCTTCCTTCCCAAAGACCATGTGAGACAGCTTGTTTTGAAGGCAGGATCACCTCCAGCTTGGAGAATTACTATTCCTGGTCTTGTGAAAGCTATCTTTTTTTATCCATCATTGGAATACAGCCTGTATGTATTCTTTGACAGCCTTTACCTCACAAAGAGATCTTATTTCTGCCTGAAAAATACTGCCTAACTAGAACTGGTTGGGTGTTTTTCAGACAGATAGGTACACAGGTGTGGCCAGTGCAGGTTGTTCCTCTGACTTGGCAGCCCTGTGCATGGCTGTGACAGTGCCAGCCTTACCCAGTCTCCAGCACTCACCACACAGAGCTGACTCACAGCAGGCTCTGCGGGAGGCAGTCTCAAATGTGACTTGTCTGGGATACTGGTTATGTGGAACTTTCATGGAGGTCCCCCAGGGCACGGGACACTCCTGAGCTTTATTGATGGAGCAATGAAGGCCCCTTCACATCTTTGTCACTGCAGGCAGATGGCATTGTGTTTCCTGGATGCCACCAGAGCCCTCTGCAGAAGCAGCTGAGGTAACCAGTTCTAGCAAGAAGCTTAGGCTAAATAAAGGAGCAAGCAACAGATTAAGAAGAGATTGGAACAAACGGTCAATGTACAAAACCTCCAAAGTGAGATTTAGATACCGAACTGAGCAGGAAAAGGGAAGGAGCAGCAAAGACATGTTCACAGGCACTGAGAGCAGTAAGCGTCCAAGTAAGTTTGTTGTCCCCCCTTCCCTTAATTGTCTTTTCTTCTGCCTAAATATGAAGAATAAATGTATTCCCTATTTTAGCCACAGTATTGCACTGCAGAGAAAACCAAACATAATAATGCTGGGCTGGAGAGAAAATTCCTGGGCCAGAGACCTTGACCAAGGGAAGTAAGTATGCAAGGGGTTCAGAGTGCTCTTAATTGGTATTGTTAAACCAGTCTAAAGGCTTAGTGCCTTCAAAAAGGCTATTCCCTTGCTGCATCCCTTTGCTTCTGCAGTGAGCAGGGAGTTACGCTAGTGAGAAGGGTCTCATTGTTTTAAGGTCTTTGTGTCTTTAGAAGTTTTTTAGCCCCAGGAGCAGGAAACTGGAGTATGAGGCTAAGGAAGAGGGACCCCTGCTTTAGGTGGTGGCCTGCTACTGGAAGAGCCAAACCTGCTGTGCAGAACCGAACTCTGTCTCCAGCATCCCATAGGAACAGTGGAGGTGTAGTCACCCCTAGGTACTCAGTGCTCTGAGGTTTAGGTTTACTCCTGCAGGTGTGGAGGCTTGTCTTCAAAGCCAAACCCTGAAGCAGGTCATGTAGGTTAGGGAGGAGAAGAGCACCAGAAGAAACCTGAACACCAGGAGTCGAATGTGGTAATAGAAGCATTTTTAATGTTGAAATCTTACTGTGGGTTCCACTGTGTTTACACATGGCTAATTTGTAACACTGTTTTCTTTGCTTGTGAGATATAGATAGCCCCAACACAGACATAAAAGCAGATAAAATAATTTTTAGAGAATGTGTGTGCATATTACATTTGAAAAGTAACCTATGGGCTTTGTGGTATATAAAATGTTACCTGAATGCTTGTATAAAATTGGCATCTGGTGTCATCAGCGAGACAAGATTGTAGACAGTGATGAGACAGTGATGTTACTAATGCTATTGACATGCGAGAAGAAGCAGCAGGAATTCTTCCCTTTCGTGTCACCAAACTCTAAGCACATGGTTAAAGCCAGAGAAGAGTGTGTCAGGGAAGAGCACAAGAGAATGCTGATTTTCTGTAATATTTTTATGTTGAGTTTTTCCCATTTATTTTCTTACAAAGAGGTTGGTTTATTTAGCCTTGAGGCTGAAATTGGCTGTAATTTCCAAGGACAGTAAATTTTGTGTGTACAGTACAAGCAATAGTATTTTCCAAAAAATATCCTTGCAAGGCTTGTGAATACAAGAATTTGGAGGTGCTAATTTCTAGGATGTGTAGGGATAGAGTAAGTGGAATCGGTATTCAAAATTCAGTTAGAGTAATGGCATCACCTTGCAACCCTTATGAGAAGACCCCAGCATTCTGTGTTATAAGTACAAGCAGCCCTACTATCAGAAGTGATTCCTCAAACACAGGCAGAGAGGAGGACTCACCCTGAGCTTTGGGCATCTTCTAAAAGAACCCTTGTTTCTGAGTGTGTTACACTCCTCCCCCACCAAGGCTGTCTTCTGCTTTAAGTGCTTTGCTGCCTAGCAGTGAAGGAGGAGGGAGCAGCATTGCTGAGGACAGGAGGTTAAGGAGTAACCTGATTGGGGAAGAAGCCAAACTAAACAAAGGTTTAGAAATATCGCTGAAAATAGTATAACTTACCATTTTCCTCTGCCA
The DNA here is from genome assembly GCA_026261815.1 of Monarcha castaneiventris obscurior. Classification (NCBI taxonomy): domain Eukaryota; kingdom Metazoa; phylum Chordata; class Aves; order Passeriformes; family Monarchidae; genus Monarcha; species Monarcha castaneiventris. The sequence continues at coordinate 5,031,994 of JAMPIT010000059.1, read as the reverse complement.
GTGGCTGACACACCACATTTTTTGTTCTTTAAAACCACAGTGAACCATTCCCAAAAAAGGAAGTGTAACCTCTGTATTCTACACTTCTGTCGTTCCCCTCATCTGGAGAAAACCTTTCCTTGCTGTATTTCTCATGACACATTTGACTGGAGGGTTTCTTCACAGAGTTTCTGCTGGGGACTGTTTGTTTTATCTTGCATTTTGCAGCAGATAACAGACCTGTATGCTGCATAGATTAGAGCTGGCAAATTTTGCCACTGACTTCTTTAGGCACAGATAAAATGCCTTAGTCTCCCCCTCATGTCTATACTTAAAGCAAAATTTTAAAATGTCTGTTAATGGGAGCCCTGAGTGATCTCTGCATTTCCTTTGCTTCTTGGCTGGCCACGTGTGCTCGCTAATGAGACTCACGAATATTAAAAGTGGAATTTGGAGCGGAGCAGAGGCCAGCCTAATAAATCTGCTGTTAGTTCAGGCTCTGTGGTGATGTGGCTGCACCCGGGGGGAGGAAGGGCAGAAGCTGGGCGTTGGACCCGAGGGACAGAAAAGGAAGTCAGCTGTGGGCAGGCAGAGAGGCAGAATCTCCGTTGCTGAGGGCTGGAGGCAAAAAGCAGCTTCTGAAGGAGTGCTGGGGGCAGGAGAATGTGCAAAAAACAGGCTGTAGCAATTTTATTTCAGGTGGCTGTACTGCAATGAGGAGATGAGTGGTTTAGGTGTAAAAGGTTCTCTATGCCTAAGAGTAGAAACTGCAAATATATGTATTTTTTTATTTATATATATATATATATATATATATAAAATATTTAAAAAGGTTAATGCCTTAATGTGGAAGCCTCTTCCAGGAAGACAAAGAAATCCATTTTTCTCCTTCTAGTACAGCCAAGATTTTATGCTGACCAAGCTCTGACTTCAAAACTGACCCTTCTCTGAGCAGGGGACAGGGCCTGCTGACCCTGGGAGCTCCCCTCAAACATGAATATTCTGTAATTCAGTGATTCTGAGAGCTGAAATCTCTGCTCCATTCACCCCTGATGTCAGCAAAACTGGAATCTTACCCTAAAAGAGTGTTGATTGTAGTAAGTCGTGGCCAACAGAGGAAAAGCAATTTAGATGTGAAAGGCTCTGTCTGTTCCAGGTTTGAATTTGATGGATGTCAGCTACAGAAGCCTGCTTGCCATGTTCGAGCCACTGACTCCTGTGAAACAGACAGGGGATACCCACTTCCCACTGAACAAAAGTCCTTACCAAGCAGCACTTACTTAGAATTGGCTGGTAACTCAGCAGCAGAGGCAAGGATTTGAGTTGTCATAGTGGCCTCATCACTTGCTCATGTTTCCCTCTCCCATGTGCAAGCATAAAGAATCCTTTAAAGAGCACAATTATGGCTGTTAGGAGTTTCATGTGCCTCCAGGCCAGGCAGGGAGCAGGTTGGAGCTGTGTCTGTTTGGCACATGAAGAGGGAGGTTTGGTTTCAAGAACTGTAAGTCTGGTGCTGTTGTGAGCATCAAGTCCATACAAGTGTGAGAGAAGAATGCTGCTGGAAGAGAGTAGTTGCTCTGCAGAAGGGCCACTGGCTTAGACTGGAAAACCCTATCAAAGACAGAACATACAAAGCTGTAGATGATCAAAGCTATGGAGTAGCTCTAAACCTATGATGAATTAGACACTTGGTGGATGCCAGAATCTCTGCAAAGTTACTTGCAAATACTAAATTTCACTATTACTCTTTCACTAAGTGACTATGTTTTTTTATTGTGCCTTCTTTAAAGACGATCCTGAGTTGTAGCTATGCAGAAAAAAATGTTTCCCTGAAGTTATCTAATTCCAATTATTTCTCCTCAATCACATTCAGAAGAGACTTTGTAGAGGGAGGACTACCAAAACTCTGGAAGACAGATCTGGACAGCTGAACCTCATCACTTTGGGAAAGATTAGGAAGGGATGAAACCTCGGACTTTTGACTGAAGTTGGCCAAAGTAAATACACAGTGGAATCTTTAGGGATTATGATGAAACTGAAAGTAGCAAACAAGTAAGGCCACCAAATATTTTCAAATCACAGGTTGCACGGGATATTTACCCTTCCTATAATTGATTTGATTAAGCCAGACCATCATCTCTTTTGGGCAAATAAGGTCCTTCATTTCATCAGTAGTCCTGACATCGGTGGGATTATTTGTATAAGAAATTATTCTTTAATGTGAGTGAAAGTATTACAGTCTAGTCCTGTGTTTGGATGTTATATCCCCATTTATATTTCTTGTCCATTTAGATTTGGAGCTCCCTGGGAAAGAATGACCCAGGAGAGAAGTGCAATTGGTTGTGATTCCCCCACAGTCATAATGTCACTTACACTAAGGAGCTGAAGTGTCAAAAGGAAATATCTTTACCTCCGTAAGAATATCCATTTTTATGCAATTTCCTTTGAATTTAGACAAAATGGCTACTTTCCCATGGAATATTTTATTTGTGTTGTGAATATTTATTTTATTGTGAAGTGTTACTTCCCATTTGGCCTATTCTACTGTAAAGAGGCTTTCTGAACACAAAGTCACTGGCAATAAGCAGAACTGTGGGTGTGATTTTTCTTACTGACCTTTCTGTCTTAAAGGTTACTCCATGTTATGTCTGTTGGCGTTTCTTCATACTATTTGCCTTATGGATGATTGGATTTGAATAATACAGGAAAAGATGGCATGTGTATGGATCCTTGTTAAAGGGCAAGAAATAAAGTGGCATAGGCCCGTGACAAGTTTATTTTGAAAAGGAGTGTGAGAGATTGGCGGGGGAAGGTTATGCTATGGAAAATATCTTTTCATTTGACATCACAATGAGCTTGCCCAGGGTTTGAGGGAAACTCCATACTCCAAATTGTGGTCAGTGCTGAAGCATAAATAGTATGAGTAGCCTCCCATGAGTGTCTTGGCTAGACAGATATACCTGGAGCTCCAAGGGGCCACAGCTCCAGCTAGCCTTGGTACTACGGTTCTCAGTGTGAAACAGCTAGAGGACATGCAGGCCACCTCAGGTAGGTCCCTTCCACCTCAGGCAGGTCCCTTCTGCGTTTCTGTAATTATTCTTTGAGAAGGCAGCGAGGACAGCCACAGTGCAACCACCTGAGGGCTTGAGTGCTGCAAGGGTCAAAGTGCTGTTAGCTTTCTCCAGCGAGTCTTGACTTGGAACAGCCTGGGGACCTTTCCTTTCTGCAACACCAACACACAATGGGGCTACCAGACAGCCTAGGTGTTGCTCATTTTGGGGAATGTATGTAAATTTTTAAGTTGCCACTGTCTCAGACTGCTGACTTTTCAGCATGAAAAGTCAGACCAGATATTTAGTCAAAAGCTTTTCTGTTGACAGGGAGCAGGACAACATTGTTTTATTCCCAGCAAAGTTGTAGCCAGTAATAAATATCCGGTGTTTGAGTACGTCTTTGTGTTGTACACCTGCCACTTTATAGGGCAGTTCTGCAACCCAACAAAATTTCCTGCAGTATTTATTTCCCACCACATTTTACACTGCTGCTACAGGCCTCCTAAAGGAGAGATGAATTCTTTTGCTGAGGACTATGAATTTCTTCACAGAATTCATTTGGGTTGTTTCATCTAGTCCCTGCAATGAGCAGGGACATCTTCAGCTAGGTCCGCTCAGAGTCTAGGTTGCTCAGAGTCTAGGTTGCTCAGAGTCTAGGTTGCTCAGAGTCCTGTCCAGCCTGTCCTTGAACATTTCCAGGCATGGGGCATCCACAACTTCTCTGGGAAACCTTTTCCAGTGTTTTACTACCTATTTGTAATTTTTCTTTTACTTATATCTACTCTGAATCTACCCTCTTATAATTTAAAACATTCATCTTTGACCTAGCATAACAGACCCCACTAAAAAAATTTGGCTCCATCTCCCTTCTAAGTCTGCTTTAAGAATTGAAAGGCCACAAAAAGGTCTTCCCCAGAACCTTCTCTTTTCCAGGCTGAGTAACCCCAGCCCTTTGTGTTTACTCAAAGCAGAGGTGCTCCATCCATCTGATGATTTTTGTGGTCCTCCTGTACTTGCTACAACAGGTCCATGTCCTTCCTGTGCTGGGGACCCCAGAGGTGGATGCAGCCCTGCAGGTGGGGTCTCACCAGAGTGGAGTAGTGGGGGAGAATCCCCTCCCTGGCCCTGCTGGCTGGGCTGCTTTTGATGCAGCCCAGAACACAATTGGCTCTCTGGAATGCAAGAGCACATTGCCAGCTCATGTCCAGCCTCTCATCCACCAGCAACCCCAAGTCCTTCTCCTCAGGAATGCTCTCAATCCATTCTCCACCAAGCCTGATTTATGCCTGGGATTGCCCCAGCCCAGATGCAGGACCTTGCACCAGGCCTTATTTTTAACCACACGAGCTTCTTCTCTCGTTGTCTGCAGCACCTTCAGCTGTTGCCATCCTCCTTGAACCTGTGTGTTCCCTTTTTTGGGCTTGAGCTACGATCACCTCACTGCATGCTGGCTATTAGGAAGCTACTGTTGACTGAATTTCTAATAAATGCCATAAGGTGTATTAACTTATTTTTCATTTTTACAAGTAGTACACATTGGAACAGGAAAATAAAGTGCCTTCTTTATACCATTCAAATTGCTGCTTGGAAACAATACATGTCAGCTCCAGGCTTAAAGTGCTAAATAACCTTGTTTCATAAACACACAGCTCTTTTGCTGAAACAAACTGCTTCATCAAAATGTTGAAGAATGTACTGCACCACTGGGACAGTTCTGCCATAGACAGCTTTATTCCTCTCTCTTCTGTTATTTGTGCTTTAGGAAAATAAAAAGGAACAATATAATCACTATTGTTTTTATTACTCAAATATTTGCTCTGGAGCCTGGAGAAGAGGAATAGTTTTTATACATTAAGTAAATGGTATCTTTAAAGGAAGCAGTCTTAAAACAGTGCTACTTTAACCCTTCTGCAGCACCTAGCACCTCATTCTTCTTTGGCTGTTGACAAACAAGGCCAATTAACATCAGCAAGATAATTAACTACAGCTCCAGGTAGTATTTGCATCCAGTCTATTGCTGTTTGGAAGCTGTCTCTTCTCCTTACCTCCTTGCAGCTTGAAGGTGCTAATTTTAACACCTAAGAAGTATGGAATTTAGATTCAGTTGAAAGGAGAGCAAGACTGTTTTTTTTTTTTTTTTCTTATTATTAAAACATTAGGTGAATAATTATAATAGTGAAGTGATTTCAACCTTCTGCAAGACTTGTTTATGTTTTCCCCAAATCATTTGCACATTCTGGGACGCTTTTTAAAAATTTCTTATATTCCATATGGCAAATAGTTATTTTTCAATGTCATGTACTTAGAGTGAGAACACTTTGTGGATGGACTTAACCAGTGGTCCAAAACCAGGGTAATCATGTTTGTTGCCAAGGAAAGAGGAATATTTTTCCTGGAGGCACAACAGTCATTTTATTAAATGATTTTACCAGCTGGAAACAAATTATTGCCTTTATTTTAAACTGCCATTCAGAAGTCTAATGCTTTTATTTTAATGGGAAACAAATTTTTAGGAAGGTTACAGCTCACCTGTTCTTTTAGTTTTTACTAAATTAATATAATTATCCATGATAGTGTTACTTGCCTCAGTTTTGATGAGGCTGTTCTTAACCGGCAAGTCAATAGTTGATCCTACTGTTATTTCCCTTCTGTCTGATACCTCAACTCATTTTGGAGTGAAGAAGAACATATGCAGCAGGTGGGCTGTGTTTCTAATAATTAGTTTTCTTAAACATGTTATAAAGACCCTTGCCAAGAAAATATCACTGTAGTGTTTTGAGCCCAGCTGGCAATGTATTGGAGCCTGGGGAGGGGAGGATAGAACAGCAAACTGAGCCATGTTCATCTTTGGAGTCTTTCAGCCAAACTCACCTGTGGGTGAATTTGGCTCTCCCTGTGGTCTAGAAAATGTTTTTGCCTGCGATTGTGTGGAAGGAAACTGAGGCACTTCTTGTGGACACCTTGCATGGTGAACATGCACATTTATTTTTCCCTCTGAATGAAATTCTTATCAAACAGAATTTCAGTTTAGCAAGGAGCTCTTGAGGTTGAGAGGAACTGCACAGCTCAGTTCTCTGGCTTGAGTGTATGGGCACCCAGAACAAGAACAGGCAAAGTTTGAACAAAAGCTCCCTAGGCCTTCCTTTCCCAGCTTCCCAAGCCAGAAATAGATAAGATATGTCTAAGAGCAATAGCAGTGGGAGTGCAGTACGGGTCTGTGTTTTGGCAGCAAGTCGGATTTCACGGCCTCTAGATCAAAAATGGCTCAGCCACGTAATGCGGAGTGCTGACACAGTATGAACACACACTAGCATTTCAAATCTCTTCCAAAATGTTGAGGGATTAAGATTTTGACCACTTATCTTACTATCAGATCAAGTAATTGTCTGTCCTCCTGAGCAAGCATAAAATCCATATGCCTTGGCTAATCAAATGGAAATACGATCTTGGGCCCATTACTGAACTGAGTTAAATTTTTATTGCTGAATTATATTTGTCAGGCACTGCACTGGCTGTGCAGAGTACCAGTGTGAGTGCTCCTCTCCCTTCTCCCAGAACGGAACGCAGCAAGGCTGAAATGGTATTCCTTAGCACTTTTCCAAAGATTGCTGAACTGTTTTGGCTGGACCACTCAAATAAGTTTAGTTTTATGAAACATGGAAAAGTTCAGTAAGGTTACATGCATTTGAAAAGTGCCAGGTAATCCCGTCAGCCCTGGGTCTTCTACAGCAGGTCAGACCCAGAACATGTATTGCTTTTCAGGTAACCATGATTAGCAGATAGGTGGTATGGCACTCAGCTTATTTTAAAAACTTCATGCCAAGTAAACTCTGTCATACAAGTGAGCTTCTTTGCTCTGAATTAAATATTTTGGTAAATATTTTGGAAAAAAAAATAATCTGTTTTGTTAAGGCATTTAGACTTTGACTTTTTTGGAAGAAATCAAATCAAGGGCCCCTCCTACCACTTTTTGACACTGCCTTGATAGGAGCTTGGTGTAGAGAATGCCAATGTCCCCAGTAAAAGCTTAGCTTTTATATCTGATGTGCTATATGTGTAAGATAATTTCTGTAGCATTGTGCTATAGTCTCCTGACAGCCTCTGAAAAACCAGTGGATGTTGCCCTTTTCCTACCCAGTAGGGTAATTCTGAAAATGTTGCCTGGATGCAGCCACCTACCTCAAACTATAGCTAGAGGCACCTCAGCAGCAAGGCCCATTTGTGCAGTAAAAGCTCTGTGATTAATTTAATACACACGAACCACTGACTTCCTGAGGGAAAGCAAGAATAGGATCTGAAAAGATAACCAGAGAGTTTGAAGGCTTCAGGAGGACAAACAGGTGTTGTCTGTGCCATGTTGCCTCCCACTTTGCATCTCAGTCTGGAGGATACATTATTTTCTTCTTTGACATACCGGTTTTGCTTCAGGAAGTTGTTTTTTTGTTTGTTTTTTTTTGAGTAAAGTCTGAGTCCTGATGCGTGAGCTAAAAGCTACCTGTGCGCTTTCTTTCTCTTTTTCCTTCTTGGGTGTTACTGTTGCAACTGACTCTGCAGTCCATGGATATGAAAAGGTTGAACAAGAAAGTAAAAAACCACAAAATACCCTTTGGGGAAAGGAACACACAGTCAATCACCTCAAGGCCATATAAAGTACGATGGGCTTGTGCACTGGTGCAGGTTGAACAGATTTGATTCATTAATCAGAACTCATACTGTGTTTGCAAAAAATAATTTACATTAGCAGAGCTATGTTACTTAGGAATTTGATATTAACCTCTCTGTTAAACTATACTGAGTTTCAGAGTCAGAAAATAAGCCTTTGCTTGTTCAGTAACAATGTTCAATCTCTTTTATTAGCAGAGCAAGCTTTTTGTCATATTACGTCGGAAAAATTTTGTATTTTTAGCAATTGAATAAATTCCAAATTATTGTGCTGTGGTTTGGTAGAGGTTAATGTCAGATTCTGAAAGGTGCTGCACTCTGAGGGAGTTCTCATGCACATTAGTGGGGGGAACCAGAAAGAAAATGTCAAACATTACCACGATATATATATATATATTTTTAAAAGGTATATTTTTCTCAGGGGGGAGGTGAGGAGGAGTCGGAAAAGAGAGCAGTCAGGATAGGGAGGATGTCTTGGGGAGAGAAGTTCATTAAGTGCTGGCTGAAAATGGAAAATTAAGGCAAGAAAGAGTTATACTGATATGTATTTAAAAGAAATTAAGGTTGATTGAATTTTTCTCTAGTAAGATAAATTCAAAAATATTTGATCATGATCTAATAATTGCATGTTGTGGGTACTGCTTATCCTGAAAATCATAGAATGGACTAGGGTGGAAAAGACCTTTAAGATGATCAAGTCCAACTGTTAACCCAGCACTTCCAAGTTCACCACTAAACCTCGTCCCTGAGCACCACATCTACACATCTTTTAAATACCTACAGGGATGGTGACTCAACCAGTTCCCTGGGTAGCCTGGTCCAGGGCTTGACAACCCCTTCCATGAAGAAATTTTTACTAACCCTCCCCTCCCATCACCATTTGTTTCATTGGATCATGCCATCTTGCTGCCCCATCCGTCTGGGGTCAGTGGTGGCTGACAGACTGGGTGTATCGCTCTACCAAAATCAGCAGCAGTCCTCCTAATGGAGTGGAGCACCTGGATGAGGGCACTCAGTGCTGCCAGTGTTGCAAATCTGCTACTCCCAATGCTCCACCTAGGCACCTGTATTTACCAGCGCTCCTGCAAATGTGCAAGTGGCAGCTCACTGGGTGAGCTTTGTGGTTTGTAAGCTCAATGCCTGCTATAATGCGGCTTTGGTGTGTGAAGCACCCATAAATATTGCTACAACCTGCATGGCTGGTCCACTCTTTCTGATGCTAAGGATCTGTCCTCTGGGGAGATCCTGGTGAAATCAATGGCTTGACAAAGGCATTGCTCAGTTTAACAAAGATGGCAAAAGCATCTCCTCCTACACTTCATTCTTAATTGAAGACATGTTCCTTCCACAGCAGGAGTGTCTGGTTTGTGTCCAGTGTGATCACTCCTCTCCTTTATCCACAGCTGGATTAAAAATATAAATTGTTTAGAAATTCTAAATAGATTGTTTCAGTGAAAGTGAGCACCTCTCTATAACCACTGTCGACCTCCTGGGGACTCCTTTCCTCACTGTTTGAGGGACATTCAGCCAGTCATGCTGGAGTGAGGTGAGCTTGGAGAAGGTCCCAGCTGAAAGAAGACAATTCATGTTCCCCAGGTAGGTGTCATGAGGAGCTGCAAAGGCGGTGGCTAAGAGAAAGAGCATGAGTTGCTCTTTGCTTACAGCAGCTAAGTCCTTCCCCTTGTTCTTGGGCAACTTTTGGGTAAGGAACTGTCTGCTCCACAGTTTCCATGTGCATGTGCTAGGCTGGGCTTTCTGACCAGGGCTGGGGTCCTGGTGGTTGTTCAGGAAAGCCATGGCACACAGGAGCAAGTGTTCTGTTGTGACATGGGAAAAAGGCTGTGGCACTGTCCCACTGCATGCTATCAGTGGAAGTAAGGGACCTGGCTAGAACTAAACAGCTTTGTGCTGCCATCCCACAGGGATAGATGTTTTGGCACTGTAATTGGCCTCAGGAATTAGGTTGCTGAAAGAACCTTCTAGCAAGAGAGTTGGTCCAAAATGGGTAGGATAGCAGTGTCCCTTCTGCAGAGCACAGCTGCACACAGCCACTGGCACACCTTGCTGTCTGCTTAGTCAAGGGGTCCCACAACAAAACAAGGACTTGCTCCCCCTCTAATTCTGCTGATTTCTATTGCTGCTCTTCCCCGTTTTCATCTGTCCATCCTGTCACGGTCCTCTAGTTTTTCATTTTCCTGAACAAACACACTCTTTCAAGTGGGGATAGACTGTCTGCTCTTTGACCCAGCTGGTTTTCAGTAAGTTTTGTAGCTAAAAATTCTCACCTATTTACCTAGAACTGCTCGGTTCTCTTCCTCACAAATGGTATCAGCCAGGGAAAGCAATACTTCCTAACTGTAGCAGTTCTGTTGCCCTGACAGAACCCATTTTGACTGAAAGGGCTAATAATACCTCATTTTTCCTGCTACTGCTCTGCATTTTTCCAGTACTGCAGACAATTTCTCTGAAAGCTTAACCAACATGCCCTCCTCTGTTTGCTGTGTCAGGTCAGGGTGCCACCAGTAATTTCAACGTAACTTTGGCAGTTTTCCAGCATTAGCTGCCTTTTCACTTCAGGATTCAGCTTATGCACCTCTGCATTGTTGACCTCTGAAGCTATTGATTTCTGTAGCTGGAACACATTCAAGTTACTGATGGAAAAATCTGCTTTACCTTATCACCAAAAAATGTTTGGTCCTTCTGTAAATTGCATTTTAAATTTTGGGGTTTACTTCAGGAAAATGTTGTAAACAGTGCTTGTTTATTAATAGCATCTTGTTTATTATTTGCTATCCAAATACTCAATAAAAAGCAAATACCATAATCTTTTCTTTAGAGATGATAAACTAAAACATAAATCTGTACATCCAGTGGCAGAGTTCAGTGAGATTTTTACAGAACCTCCTGATTTTCATCCTTATCCACATCAGAGAGATGCATTCCTCACATCAGATGATATGGGGCATCTGGAAAAGCTTGTGCAAAAGGGCATTCACCCTTCCACCCACCCTACTCTAAATGGAAGAGGAGATACTTCTCTAGGCAGTACTGACTGTGAAGAAATGTGCCTCTTTCTTTGGGAACACTGGAGTTCTTTGTTGCCAGGCTTCAGTTGTTCTTGTGTTCTAATCTCTTATTTTCTTACTTATCTGCCAGTGACTGCTGTTTCTCATGCTTGGAAAATATAATTAAAGACACCTGTACATCACAGACGGTATAGAATCACTTCCATCATTCTTAACATATTATGGATTGTTGATGAATTCTCAGCAGTGATTTGGCTCAGGAGAAGCAAAGTGTGTCTGATTTCACTGGCCTTCTCATTTGCACCAAGTCTGCCTCACAGTGTTTTGCTAAGAGGGGCCTTGAATCAAGAATAACATTTGTTTACTGCCACTACTGCCTCCTGTCATGTCCTACGGAGATCTAACATTGACATATTTGTAAATTGTGTTCACACCAACTGCATTTGGGACATTTTGTACACTTAGGCCACTGTGTAAGGGGGGAAAGTTATACTCTATGGTTGTACCTTTCTCTGGGGCAGTTTTGTTTTTCTTGGTTGTGTGGGGGTTGTGGGTTTTTTAAGAGTTTTTGATTATGTTTTTCTGTGGGGCAGCTTCAATGACTGTGGTCACAGAATTCTGAGAAAAATGGGCAGCTGCTGCTCTTGCAGTTGTATGTCTGTGTACCTGTAGGTTGAAGGGCACTATTCTTTCTTGAAATATTCCCATCAGCTGAAACACAGAGTTTGCTTTTATGAGAACTGCAAGAATGGAATCTAGATGTTTATTTTGGTCTTTAAAAAAAATACTTATGGCTGCCAAACAAAGCTATAAATTTTATTTTGTCTAAACCAAAAGAAAGGTTCAATCTTCCCAACATGAGACATTATGCTTTTTAATTCTCTTCTGAGACTTGAAAGCTCATTCAACTAGTTTAATTCCTCCCTCTGGAGCTTGTTATCCATCAGTTTAATAGGTTGATACAAACTGCTGTTTCCTGATCCTGGTCTTTACTAGTTTTCTTTTTTAATTAACTAAATATTTCTTTTTTTTTTTCATACTCAACCCATCTTTCCCAAAGAAATGAACCCTTTTTGGACCAAGAAATTGTCTTAAACAAATTTGACTTAAATAAAGTCTAATTATTGTTACAAATATTACCCAAAGCATGTGTGTGGAGTGAGGAGTGAGAAAGTCTTTTATTTCCTATCAAGTACCTCATGTCTTGCACACAGGTTTTTTCATATCCTTTATCATCAGGTATGTCTTGCAGGTTCAGATGGAGAGACTGTGTCTATTGTAGCTGTGCCAGCTTCCCTGCTAAATGTTTGGCAGAGAAAGGTGTAAAACCCTATTTATGAACAGTCAAAAGCAAGACCTAAAAGCAAATTCCTCTAGTGACCAGATCTTACATTTCCTCCCCATCCCACTGCTTCTATCTCATCATGAAACCTCAGTTCCTAAGCAAAATTAATTTTAACTGTAGAGGTAGATTTTCATTGTAGACAAAATGGTATTTTTTAAAGTTATCCTGCCTTGTAATGAGTTTGGTTTACAAGAGTGCTTATTCTAATTTGATATTATCAAGCCCTGAATGGGTAACTTGGAAATCAGGAAAAAAAGTCAGGCTTTAGTCTCCACACAGCCACCTCAGGTCTGTGTACCTGCCCTGTCTGGTGCAGCTCTGTCATTCCAGGTCTTTGCTTCGTTGCTGTAGAGACAGAGCCCTGTCTTCTAAAAGCTGATAATTTTTTTTAAAATTTTTTTTTAATTGAGATGACAGAATGTTTACAAACATCCACACAGACACAGCAAATTTACACTTTTATTCCCATGAATCTCTGCTCACTCTCTCCAGCAACTGCTGCTCTTTTCCGTGCTCTTAATTCACATCCAAATGTCTGACTTCCAGGTGTCGTCCCTTTTCTTGGTTTTGGCAAGACAGGCTTACTTTTGGAACCTCTACTTACAAAAGATCAACATGAAAATTTTTGCTCCAGTGGCATAAAACCTCCTTCCATCCTAATTGAAAACCACATTGCTTTTCAAGAGCTCCACATGCATCCAAGTAAAAAGGTGAGGACTGCATATAACGTGTACCTTTCAAAATTCAACAAAACAGGGCACTAAAATCAGTCCCAACACCCTGAGCTTTAAGAAATTATTTCCTACTGAACTGATTGGGAATTTGGAGAGAATAACTTTGCTTAGTGTCCCACACAGTTTTGAAGACAGAGCCCTTTGAGGAACATGCTGCACTTCTCGGTGAGTTCAGCAGAGCAATGGACACTCTTGGCACCACAGACACAGGAGAATTCTTTGTGCTTTACATGCCCAGGTATTTGCAGAATGGCACCCAGCTCAGTTAATCTTCTGTTTTCATTTTCACTGTGAGCTTTGCTTTCACTTTATTGTCACAAGGAGGGTCACGTTTCAGCAAGGAGACTGGCAGTGATGAGCCACTGACATCAGTGTTGTCTGGCACCGGTGGAGGCTGAGAGTGGCTCCTGCAATGTGCAGCCCTTTGTGAAATAAATATCTCAGCAGCACTGCTTCAGACTTCAGATCCTGGGTCTCTGATGTGTATTTTCGTACCAGAGTTGCTGATTTTTTTTCTGATTAGTTTTAAAAGAAACCATTTTCGGGTATGTGGAAATAGAATACAATATGTATTCAATATTTTTGGCCCAAATTAGCTGGAATTGTTTTGTGATACTTCTGGCTACACAAAAACCAAAACCCCAAAACCACAAACAAACAAACAAACAAACAAACACAACAACAACAAAGAGGTAGTGCTTTTACAAAATCCAACCTTTTTTTTTTTTCTCTTTTAAATAAAAGCTAGCCAGCTAATAAAATCCAAGCTATGTGGCTATGCAAATCTAGTCCAAATGAGTATGTCTTCCCCTGTTTCTAAAATCAGGTGTATATGGGCATTTCTATTTCTAGGATTTATTTTAAAAATAAATGGGATTCTCTTTAAAAAATACTTTGCACTTCTTGCACTGGTGGCATTCCCTAATTTTTGTGAACTGCCTATTCTATAGGCAAATTATGTGACATGTGCCACTTAAATGAATTTGGAATATACTATAATCCCTACAGGTTTACATGAAGCCTGGTGAGAAACAGTATTGCCAAAATCTAACAAAAATATATTTAGACCAGTTGCCTCACACTGGCTATCCTAGGATAAAAGACTGTTGGATTCCTGATATCCAAAAGGATTGTTTACTCTTGGCTTCTCCACATACTGTACAATAAAAATGGAACTATAAATCATACCTTGCAAAACTTGGTCAGGCTTCGATGCCTCAGACTTGGCAAGTTTGTGTAACTATGAAGCAGCTGTTTCATACACTAAAGTAAATAGCAAAAATTAAGTTTTTGAAAATAAAAGGAGGGAAAGGGTAAAAAGAGAGGCTGACAGTGGAGGTTGTTCCAGTACACATAGCTCTGAAAGGGCAGCTGCTTCCCTGGTGTGTGATAATAAGAATTGCCTGCTTTTTTTCAACAGACTGCATATGATCCCTATTTGAATCAAACCAGTCTGATGAGAAGAAGCACAGGCTCCCCTCGTTTTGGGGTCTGTGGTGCACATGTCATGCTCCATACACCTTGTCCTTGGCTTGTACAGTTTCAGGACAGCAAGGGACACTAGCTTGTATTGTTTGATTTGGAGCTAAGAATGCTTTAGCAACTCAGAGGGAAATACCCAGTGGGTCCAGATGTAACAAAGGTCGTGTACCTGCCAGCTCTGCTCCTCCCAGAGCGTGGCCCCAGATATCACACGGCCAATTCCTTCAATGGAAATAAGATAAGCCTTCTTTGAATCTGGTGTTTTCTTCCCGCAGTTGTTTACTTCCAAAAATACTGCTTATGAGACATGTAAACTGGAGGGAATTACATTAGCAAGATGGGAAATCCATACAGTTAGTGGGGCTGTGGTTGACTGGTCTGTCTTCTTGACTTACAGCATAGTGATATTCAAACTGTCACCCACATTTAAGTTGTATTTAAATGGAAGTGACTCCTAACTGGCATGTAAAATTCAATTAAAACACCATGTCAGCTCCTCCATTTGCATTCTGAGGATTGTGAATAAAATAGCCATTAATGCTATATATGAATACAGAATAATGAAATTTCTGGGGTCTGTTTCCCAGTGAATGATAAACAACAAAAATAAAGAAGTAACAAAGCCTCATTTTAAAGTGCAGATGCTGTATTCAGCAGAAAATTAAGTTAATCAATAAACTATTTTGACAATTTAAATTCTGAGTAAAGGTTATGCATTGGGCAGATTTAATGCAGTTTGAAAGACAGATTAAATTATTAATAACATAACCAGGCTGAATATCTCTATCCATTTATTCATACTGAAGTTTGGGGGGTGGGGGTGTCTTACTCCAAAACATGTAACAATAGTTATAATAAGTGGCTTACGTAGGAAGAGTAACTTGGTTCATTTGTGTCAGTTTTGTGCATAGAAACTTGTGCGAGGGAATCTTAGCTGGAGAAACACCTATAAACTGGTGCTGTGGCTGCAGCTTGGTGTTGGTCATAGTGCCCTTAGATAACACAAGGCAAGCACAGAGCCTGTGTAGGCTCCGTCTGCTGCACGTCCTACATTTGGTGGCGGGCTTGTTTTTATAGTGACACACAAATGTGGGAGACCGTGGCCACAGAGTGATGGCCCTTCATACAGACATCGCACAAAATATCAGTGTAGAAAGCCTGTTTCCACTGTAGTGGTGGAGAGCAGAGAGAAGCGAGATCCTAAGGTAAGCAGATGCGGCTCCTTGAGGTATTTGGCTTCATACAATGAGCCAGATCCTAAGCAGAGAACAGCACATTTAAAGCTGCCTTGAAGAGACAATGTGGTCCCATTTTCTTCCTTGTGCTTTTTCCTTTGCTCCGTTATTCTGACCAATCATTATTATCTACCCTAGTAGTCTTTCAGTTGGACAATAATTCAGTATATTTATTATACTGCAGATAATTAATCTCTCTGGCTGATCACCTCACTCACTTCTTTTTTCTGCCGCATTGGGGTTGTCATCCAGCTGCTGCCCTCCACTTGAATTTCATTCCTCAACCTCCCCTTTCCCCATCTTGCATGCCTGTATCTTGTTCTTTATAAACTATCCTGACTGCTGTGATATTTTGGAGACTAATGCCTTGGAAATATACCCAGATAGATAGTTGAAAAAAAAATTATGTGAGTAGGCCAAAGAATCTGGTGAGAGACAAGAGACGAAGTTCAATTGAAAAGACATCCTGATGGCTCAGTACACAGCACTGAATCTTTACTGTTATGTCTAAATACAACTGTATTTTCTTCCACCATCACGGATTTTTACATAATCCTGTTTTTTTCTGAACTACAGACCATATGAAGAGGATCTTTCAAGTTTACAGACTTTAAGAAAATACAAGTCCAGGTTTTCCAAGCTTCTCAGTTTCTTACCTCATAATATGGGAAGCTGCATTGGTCATAATATTTGAGGACCCTGTAAAGCTGAAGTCATTGTATGTCATCACAGCACTATGAAGACAGGTCCATCTTGTTGGCTTTTGTCAGGTAAAAATTGTTCAAAGCTTGGCTTTGGCTCTTACAGTGCTCTTAGCCTGTCAGTGACCATATTACTTTCTTTCCATGCACAAAATAGTTTGTGCCTCTTTAGGTGCAGAGGTCATTTTGCACACTGGGTGTAGCTTCTAAAATGAGCCAGAGAGGAGGGGATATGAGCATGGGGGAACAGCTTCAGGAACTGTAAGGGAACCACTCCCAGCTAGTTAAAAAATTATTTCCATGTGAGCTAATACAATTCCTAAATCTCTTAGTGGAAACAGAGTTCAGTATTATCTAGCTACATCTGGAAAGGCTCTTAGAGTAAAATTTTTATAACATGGCTATTCTAGAAGCAAAGTGGAAGCTCTGTTTAACTTTCAGTCTAGTTCCCTGAATGCTCTCACGGCTCTCAGGGTATTTTCCCATCTCTACTAGCATCTGAATTATAAGAACAAAGATTTAGATCCAGTTGAACACACCTTGTAGTTTTTAATGAGGTTTCTGGATGCCATAGTGAACGTTTCCCGCATGGACAGTTTGTGTTTACCTGAGTGTGTTATGTGCATGTGTTGTGCTAAATGTGTTTTACGGAGATCATCAGAGTACTGAATGCACATTCTCTTCACAGAAGCCTTTCTCAGGTTGCTTATGATTTCACAGCAATACAGCTTGAGCTAGCACTGAAGAGTATGAACACCTGATGAACAGGGAAAAGAAGCTCCTGTATCTTTGTCAGAGTGGGGCTGTGTGCACGTGTGTACACATTTTGTTCAGCACAGCCACTCTTTAGTGTAGGGAGCTGAGCACAATCAGCTTTCACTGACATCTCTGACCACCACGAATGACTGTTTAGGACTATGCAACTTCTCCATTCTAAAACTTGATTTTCTTATCTAACAGTGTCTGAAAGGAGGTAAATGTCAGGTGGAGAAGCATGGGAGGGTTTTTTTGCTTGTTGGAAATACTATTCATTTTAGAAATATCAGGCAAATTACAATCTGGTTGGTTTTTGGTTTTTTTTTACTTTCCTGGAGGAACTTCAGAAGGTCTGAGTGAGATTTATTCTGAGCATAGTTACCATTATTCAATCTAGTTCAGACATGTACCTTTTTCTCCAAGTCCCTTCATTCAGTCCCTCTGTAGGTCTCCACATACTGTGGAATTTTCCAGTGCAGACAGAGCTGTTGTTTTGAATGTAAAATAGTCTGGGAAAAACACACCCCATTTTCAGTGGCTTCTCTCCATGATGAATAAATCTATAGAGGGGAACAGGCTTGTGCTTTTCCTTTCCTTGGTTTTCTGAAGCATTAAATACAACCTTCAGTGCCAACAGGCAGCCCCTGTACTCTGGGTGAGTGGGATGCTTAGAAAACAGGTTTTAGAAGTGATCCTTTAGTAAAGATCTGACACTCTTATTGTCTAAATAACAGCTAATTTTTATTGCTCCTCTTTTACAACTCTAGCCAGTGAAATCTTCCTGAGAACAGTTTATGCACTAACCAGCTCATTTACCTAGAGACTGTTAGAACAGACAGCTACCAAACTTGGTGCTTCCAGAAACTTTGTAGGACACTCTGGAGAAATAATGAAACAAACACAACCTGAAGCAGGAGTGAGATGGATCATTTTGAACAGGTGTTGGGCTGAAGTACTGGATGATTGACCTATAAAATGAGGCAAAGCTACTACTGCATCTGAAGTTGTGCCTTTGTGCACTTCTCCCTAAAGTAACTTCAAGCCTTCAAATGAAATAATTGACCCACTGTATGTAAAATACAGAGTGGAATTTGTTCTGTGACAAGTGTATACTTTCTAAACATATCAGTAAACCTTCCACCATTAATAAACTGTTCTTAGTGGAATGATTGGTTAGAAAATGTGGACAAACTGCATTTGGAAAGCACAGGGAAGAGAGAAACATGTTGCAAGTTTTTGTTTTCTCCTTTCTATGTATAACTTGAAGGAATTTGTAAAAAACTTCTGCAGCATATTGTCCTGCCTCCCTTCTCCTCAAAATTAGAGCAGAAGATTGGGTTTGGCTAACCAGTAGCCAGCTGTGATTCTGTAATTTCCTCTAATGCTCTGCCATGGCCGGTGCAGGACTAGCTAGCAGCAGGAGGCAGTCATCTCCCAGTGCTCCTAACAGAGAATTACATGCACCATGAAGCTAACAAATGTGGGGACAAGATCATGCTGCTAGCATTTTCTGGCATTTTTTACCAGATTTCTGAATAGGCCAGGCTAATGGGAGTCTTTAAAAGCAAACAAACAAATAAAGAAACCCAAACCCAACCAAAAATAACAAAAGGCACCTAACAAACTCCTCACAACTGTTATGAGAGGAAGGAGTCCATGTGCTGTGATAAAGGCTGGACTTTAGATACTGTGACAGAGAAATCCCAGATCAGATTTTTTAAGTAGGGACTTCAAAGGTGAGGGTGGTCAGGCTAGGATAGCACCAAAAAAGGACTGCCTAATGTTAAAATTGAATTTATTAATATCTAAGTATTTGGAAACATCAGATTTAATATCTTTCACTGGCTCAGTGTGTGTGCATATGTTGTAATCTCAGGCCAGCACTTGCCTATACCAGAGAGCCCACTGCAGGAGGAGGTACTGCTTTAGTATGTGCAAATATGACTTTTGAAGATAGAGCTTTTATTGATGAGTCTTTGATAAATGTCTTTTGAAGATGGGGCCTTTTTTTCTAAGATAATCTTAGGAAAAACAGAGAAAGAAAACTTAGTTTAGCTGTCAGTTATGGACCTCAAAAATACTGTTTCTACATAGGAGGTTTAAGGCCTTTGGTACAACCCCATCACTGAGGATCAGTATTAGAATTTGAACACTGTAAAAAGAAAATCAAATTGCACATTCCACCCTATTTTTCTGCTTTCTCTTATTCACCTTTAGTTTCTGGGAATTCTGATATGCAAAGTCTTAACCATCACTGGTCATTGCCACGTATGGGACTGCCTTTTACCACGTTCTCCACAATATCAGGAGGATAGCCTGCTTTCTTTCAGTGTGTTGAAATAATAAGTCAAATAAAAGATGAAGTCGTGTAAAGTTTTGATTTTGGAAGTAGGGTTTATTTTCTAGACCAAAAAATAAGTGGTTGTGCTCTCCTTTCTGTGACTGCTTTCTGTAATGCTTCTAGGTTTGTGCCATTTAAATGTTTTTAAAATTTGAAATCAGAATGAGAAAAATTCTGAGTTAGATTTTTTTTCAGCACTCTGTTTTTTGTACAGATGTCATGCAGCTCTTTAAGTTGCCATTAAGAAACCATGGTTTCAAGGGTGGAAGATAGCCCAGAAGTTTGGAAGTAGAGAAAATTGTGAGGGTTAATTTTTGATGTTTCCCCATAGGAAAGATTTGTGGAACTGAGATTGAAATGGACAACTTTGGTGCAGACAGAAGTCTTAGCAATAGCAAACAATAGAGTCTGTGTAAACCTTTTACTCCAGTTTAACTCTTCCAGTAGTAGAAGTTTTAGCTATACCTGGATTTGTCACTCAAATACAGACTGTAGGCCACCATTAGCATGCCAGGGTTACACTGTCTAACATTCAGTTTAAACACAACTCCTTCAGAAATCTACTACTGAGCTTTGATTTACTGCTCAGTATTGTTTCTCACTCTGGCATGTGTAAATAAAAGAGAAACACCTTCACTCTCTAACTATTTGGTCTTTATAACCAGGAGTGGAACCTTGGAAAAGGAAACCCAAGGACCAGTTTAATTTTCCATTAAGAAACTGTGTAGTGATACTCAGACGGGAAGACAACACAATTCCCATAAGCAATAAAAATACGAAAAAAACAACAACAAAACCTTAGTATGTACCAAGACATGTTTTTTCACAGCTCTGTCAATACCATCTTTGTTGCGAGCTGCAAATGCAGGTAATGAAGTCATGTAAATATATCTTTACATTATTTCCACTCCTTGTGGATCATTTACCTAGAGTGCCAGTGGAGAGGATGGTCTGGAGGCTTCTGGGCTGGTTTCGCTGTAACGGGTTTGGGGGGTTTGGTTTGGTTTGCATGGATTTTAAAGAGAAGAGATAACACTAAGAAAACAGCATACATATATATATATATATATATATTTGGGGGAAATGGAAAAGTATGAATCCGTGTGACAGCAGACTCTTTAGTGGAACTGAACTAGCCCCATCTGCACAAGCAGGTCATTCACTAGAAGGTGTGAGCAATAGTGAGGACAGAGGTTTTTCAGGCTGCTGATGGCAGGTTCAACACATCCAGTGTTCCTGTCAATGTCAGTATTTTTCAGCCTGAGGGAAAATGCAGCCTGACGCAAACTGCATTAGGGTTGTGGCACTCAAATGGGAAGCATTTTTATAATCAGTCTATTTCGTGAAATGAAAGAAGACCCAGTGTGACATGCTGGGATATATGTTGTTAATTGCTCGTCATAACAATTCTGTTTCTTCAGTAAGATCTCTCTTTTCCCTTACCTCCTCTCCCTATGAAATGATCTAGTCAATATGGAAAAAGCAACCCTGAGGAATCTATAATTTAATGAAAAATTGCTGTTGCCATGGCATAGAGTTCATACGTTTATATTGAAATAATTTCTCAGTCTTCATTTGCATCCCCTGACTCTCTAAACAGCTATATCAGCTGTTAAGATTCAAACAATTAAAAATGCTCAATTATTAAGGAGAAATTAAAAGAAGTAATCAGCTTAACACAGTTTCAGCTCAAAAAACCCTTCCCAGGCAGCCCAAGGGAAAAGCATATTTGTATGCTGTAAACATCCCAGACTGGCTTAAGTTAAAATACACTGGAGTAAGATTAAACCAATGCAAAGACAGTGAAAAAAGAACTAGTGTTTTCTTTTCACTGTGAACAATATGAAATTTCATCAGCTTTTGTTGTTAGGATGTCATATGAAAATACTCTGCTGAAGCCTACTGTGCAGGCTGTTAGAGTTTCCTAAATGAGACTCTTTACCATAGATTTCTTGGCATCTACTGAATTCCTCTGTTTATTTGACTGAAGTATTTGTACCAGGGTTGTTCTTGTTCCACCTTCAGGGATTGAACATGACAGAATTTCTGCTTTTTTTTTTTTTTTCAATTCTTTGGTTTTGTTGTTGGGTGTAATAGTTTTCCAATCCTGAGAACTGATAGTAGCTGGGTTGAACTTAACATAAAAAGAGGCAGATGGTACCTACACCTCCTCTGCTATTCCTAAGACACCTATTGCCATAGTTTGCAGCCTCTGCTGTTATCATCTTGGATGTCTGCAGGATAGATGCTGCAAACTGCACTGCAGCTCACTAGATGATTTTGTGGCACATGGGGTAGTGCAATCTGTTGTACAATCACCAAGAGCATTGGCCAGCTTGTAAGCCCCAGGTTAAAAAGCCTAAAACCATAAAAGTCTGGCACCTGCCCCTTTAGATATCCTGAGCCAAACTTTGGGAAAGTACAGCTGAGAAGTAAGAGTTCGTGTTTCCATTTTATTTCTGTCACTAAAGATTTTAGCTCAGAGTACCAGACACAGGCAGGAGAGCCAGGCTTTCCTGGGATATTCAGCTTCAAGGCTCCAAGTCATGGAGGCTCTCTGCCCTAACTTGTGTGCTTCCTTCGGCGCCCTCCTCTCCAGTATGCCAGTATTATTTTTTCTTTTCCTCCCCCTTCCCTTCCCTTTCCAGAATATCCATTTCACTGTATATTTGACCCTCAATCATTTTCACAACTGTGGTTGAAATTCACCTCTACAAGAAAGTTCAAACAGCACCTTGGGCACTTCCAGGCACTCCTAGACCCTGAAAAGTGAGTCATTCTTGTGCTTTGTGGTCTGGGACTGTCCTGAATGACATCACTGACCTTGGTTTGATGATTTCACTCCTGTGTGGGTGAACCTCAAACCACTGCTTTGAAAATGAAGCTTATTTTGCTCAGAAGGAGGCTCGTCACCTTTGTGGAATTCCACACAGTGTCCATACACCACGGTTAACATGGAAGTCCTAATGGTTTTTAACTTGGTGGGTTAAAAGGCAATGATGGTCCAAGAATAGTTTACTTCGTTCAGACTCATAGACTTCAGAATTCATATTCCCCAGTTTTCCTCCAGGCCAGCTGATATACAGATGGTTCTTTTACCAGCTATTTAAGAGACAGCTTTATGGTACAAAGTCTCTTTCCCAATCTGGGATGATTCCTCAAGAAGGTCTGTCTGCTTACTTGATATAAGATTATTTTTCTAGCCTACAGCATCTTGAAGGTTGAGGTTGTTTGCCTGGAGGACTGGTTGTTATCTGCTTTTTTTCACTAGCCTGATGCATGGGGCAGAGGAGGAGGAAAAGGTGCAGGTGAAAGTCTTCTAATCCTTAGTGCTTGATGAATAATTAGTTTTGTTATTCTAACCTCATATATTCATCTTAGTGTTGATGAAGGGATAGAAAATAATTGTGGAGAAGTAACTTCCTAAACTTATCTGGTGTACCCAGTCCCTCTCTGAACTTCAAGATTCATATACGTGTTCCTAAAGTGTCAAAAAAATATTACTGTTTTTGTTTTGTATTCCCTAGTGACTGAGTCACTGGATATTAATAATCAAATTACTAGTGATTGATGTGGTCAATAGAAAAAAAGCACCCAAAAAATTCTCACCACTCACCTGGAGATACTCCATTTCATTTCTATATGGAACACATCCCAAACTTTTAATTCACCTTGTAAATCCAGTTGTAACTTCTTGCACCAGTGCACAGTGGTAGCTGATGCTCTTTCTATTTTGCCAAGCTGGCTCAGTATCACGCTGTGACCAAAATAGGTTCTTCATCTGTCATTTAAGAAAAATATTTTTACTGCTTAGAGCTTCAAAGCAGAGGTAGATGAATAAAATATTTATTAGGGCCTGGTGAGCTACTGTCAAAATGTGTAACAAACTCTCAAGACATGGATGATGTTTAAAAAAGAATCTTCTCAATTTTTTGCTCTCATAAGAAATTTGTTCATTAAACATGCTCATGTTTAAGTGTTGAAGCTTACATAATATCCTAGGCAAGGTCCAAAGGCTGCCCAATAATGGTTGTACTACATGGATTTTTCTTAGAGTCCTTGGTTTCCTGTTTGGTCCAACAGAAATATAAATGAATCTTGGATTGGCACACATGGACAGCTACAATTAATAAGTGCATGCATGTTTCATATCTGTATCTTTTATAGAAACATATCAGAGATTAGCACGAGTTTGGATTTTTGGTGCTGGTTAGAGAAACAAGACTTTCCTAGTGAATCAATTCCTTGGTGAAAGAAGTCTTCCTGTAGAAAGCATTTTAAGTGGGATTATTGCTGTCCTTTGTAACGCTGATGAAATCTTCACAGGAATCAGGGGACAATGTTAGTCAGTAAGAACACCCAAGTTGTATCCAAGAGCTAAACTGACTTTTGATCTCTCAGAATTACCTCCTGAGAACCCTTCTTGATTGCCTCTGCAAAACCAGATTTAACTTTATATGTTCTGCCTCCTTCCTATCTTCTGCTCAGCAAATAAATAAAATGCTTTTAGATAGGTAAATATTACCCTTTCGTAAGAACAAGAAAAAAGATATGCTGTTGTGAGCATATGACCTTTCTTTGGTCTTTTTTTCCACTTCTCAGTGGAGCAAACAAAACCTTGTAAATCTCAAATACTTATGGAAGGGAAGAAAGAGGGAGAAGCCATCGCTTCTCTTTTTTTTTGGATCGAAAAAAGGAGTAGCACCCAGAGAGACTGAAAAGAAAGAGGCTCCCATTGTGCACAGGCTACACAGACATGGGATAGAAGCAGCCTGTTGTTTCAACAGGACTGTCCTAAATATGTGTATGTATTTGATAAGTCCACAGTGTGCTGCTGCAAAGTTGTTTGTCTCCCAGCAGCCTCCCAGGAAATGTGTTAGCATGTTTGCATCGCTTGTTCATAGCGCTGGAACTTAGAGCTGTTGCCTCATTAAGCAGAGGAACATGAGGGTGAGTTTAGATTTGTTTGGGAAGCTTCCTCCTGTTTGCCTGGTATCTGTTCTTGCTGGCAGTATTCTGCAAGGGAATTTCCCTTAGGAAGAAAGGTTTTTATTGGACAAGTGCTTCTCTGAAGGATGTATGAAAGAAAATAGCACTGGTAATGTCAGGCAGGAAAAAATAACTGTGTAAGAGCTCCAGCAGGCCTCCCTAAATATTAGCACATGTTCTATGATACAGGGAATAAGAAAAATAAGTAGTGACTATAGAACAACACATTTTATATATGTTTTTGTTATCCACAAAGCCAGTATTGTATTTGAACAAAAGGCCTTCTCATACAATGTCAATTTTATATTTGTATCTTTTTTAAGAGGGCATGAAATTTCATAGTTCTATAATGCAGAAATATGATAATTAGCAGCTTAAATATTTAAATAACTAAAAGCTGTTGATAGCACGGTGAGCCATGTTCAAATACTATACGAAAAGTAGCAGAAAATGTGCAGGAGCAGTATAATTGCACAATTTGTTAAGCCTTTGTATTTTGCATTGATGAGACATCACCTTGCGTACATATATTTACACCTGTATAAATATATATATGTTTGCAAATGAAATCAAACTTTCATCATTTGATGCTTCAATTGCTAATTACAATTGGGATCCAATACAGCAATAAGCATCTACAGTAAACAGAGGCTGACTGTAGCTCAAGAGTAAGCTTTTCCCATATTTGAATCTCACTTCTAAGTGAACATAATCCCATTTTTCCTTATTCTCTCTCCAAAGCTTTTTTTCCCATGTTACAAACAGCTCCAGCTGTCAACTCAGCAGTCATTCTTAACTCGTATAACTTAGGTCTGGAAAGGAGGACCAAATTCTATCACGGCTATTGAGCCATGAAGGAAGGGTTCATCAGATCTCCCACTTCAGATTTTGACTGATAGGGACAAGCAATAAGAAGAGAAATCTCCCTCTCATCTTCTATCTCTGCTCATAGATTAGCTCAATTCAAAACCTTTGGACTCCATTTATTTCCTTGAGCTCTCTATTGCCTTTCCTCTGTGTTTCCTCTGAGGGTTTGTTCCCTCTGCCACCTTAATAATATATTTGACTCCCCAAATTTAGAAAGGCCAGTGACCCAGACTGCTGATTTTTCTGTTAGCAGGGATGCAAAGAGAAGGAAATATTAATTTTTTTTCCATTTACCTATAGCCTTAAAAGTCCACTTAAAATTATGTTGGTAATACGGGAGTTCTACACATTTTTTCTTCTTTCCCAAGCTGCCTCTCATTTCCTTGCTGACCTTTCAATATAACAAGCCTGGAGATTTTTCTTCTTGTTTTCAGTGGGGAAGCTCCAGTACTCCTGGAAATAGAGATACCTGTGTTAATCAGTAAGTGACTGAACAATTATCAGCACATCTAGATTCCTGGATTGCTCTGGATGATTTAGACCAACTTGTACCTTCATAAGCAAAAATGCAGTTGCTTTGGCTGAACAATCCAATGCAGAGGGGAGACTAGAGTGTGCTTTCCATTCTTTTATTAACATTTCTCCATTCAGGTCCTCAGGAAACCTCTGACCAGTATTTATTTGAAGATGTCTCTGTCCAGGATAATATTATGATTAGAATCAAAGGAAGCAGAAAAAAAAAAAAAATATATTTTCTTACTGAAATAAAGTGAAGGGCACTTTTTATTTCCCCAGTTTAAAGATTCTCTGGAAGAGTAACCCAAGATAGGACTTGGCAACTGCTTATTATGCTCTGTGCCAAATAATGCATAGAGATCTAGCAAATCTAGTTATTAAATGAGCTGAGCAGGAAGAGCCTGTTTGAAACTGCATAGAAATATGAGCACTCTGCTCAGCAGAGGACCAAAGATGCAGGGATTATGAACTGCAGTCACTGAGGCCTCGTGTTCACTAAGATCAGAGTCAAGAGCAGGAGAAGCAGGAGAGGGAAAATGAGTGTTGTTGAGGCTTGTGTGCTGCTCTTGGCACTCCACCTACTCTTGTTATTGTTACTTTGCTTGGCTTTTAGCTGATAAATAAAATATGGAGTAGTGTCTAGAAACACAGAAGACAGTTCATCTAGTGCTGCCTAATTGCCGTGTGCTGCAGTTGCTGCATAAGAGCTATCTTTTTGGAATTAAAATGGGAACCAGTGGCATTTTATGGTCTGGGAGTAGCCATAATGGTTTACAGTAACAGACCATGAATACGGTGGTTAGGAGAAGTAGAAAGGCTTTATTCCTAGGCAAATCCAGGGAATGGCATTTAGGCAGTCCAGAGAGTCTGGTCTGTAGCTGAACTGAACTGGCACCAGTTGCTAGAGCAGATTGCATAAGTGCCCCAAAAGGGATGGCAGAGAATAGCTTTCCAACTCCCAAGAGCAGAGGGATCCTATTCAGGGAAGTTGTCTCAGCTGTCAGGGCAGTTTTTCTTCCATGTCAGTGGTCTGAAAAATATCTCTATTTTCCCCTTTGCAACCAAAAGCTGGCTTTTGAAAGACTATTTTAAAAGTAGCAGAGCTTCAGGCTTCTGAGGCTTGATGTTCCAAAATTTTAAAGGTGGCTCTCAAAAGCTAGTATTCTGCAAGAGACATTGTGCAATTTCTGTCTTGCATCTTCCTAAAAGGTGACTGCTGACTAAATACAGAGGATAATTCACTCACTATTTTAAAGCTGGGGAAGGTGCAACTTAATTTAATTCTGTAGCTGTATGGTCTCTCCTTTTCAGTATTGAGGAGGAAGTGCTGCTTCTTCCTACTGAAATCCTGTACAGGTGTGATGGACAGAAATCTTGCCAGGACCAGTGTGGCTAGGCTTCCCTAGGTTGCTTCTCTATCTTCCCAAGAGGATATTCATTTTGTGGCAATGTACTGGGGAAAAGGGGTGAGCCCTGACTGACTGAAATGTGCTGTGCCTTGAAGAAAACAGAGGAGAGCAGCAGCTTGCATTCTTCAGGGTTTCTGGGGCAGTAGACCAGGAGAGGTCTCCCGTATCTTTCTTCAGCATGCTTTGGCTTCCCTTCCTTGCCGGGTGCAGGAGGGCCTCCATGTGCTTGGGGCTTTACTCTGAGCTCAGGGGCTGGGTTTGCGAATGGCTTTCGAATGTTAGCCAAAAATATTCGTCTGTGCATGTGTATGTGGAGGCGTGGGGGAGGGAGCGTTGCTCCCTTGTGCAGTCGCACAGAACAAGCCACAATCTGGCGTGCTTTTGGTTATTAATAGCTAGAATATGGAAGTAGGGCAAATATCCATCCTGATTTATCCTGACCTGAATAATCCGTATAGTCTTCAGGCCACAGACTAGCGATTCTGTCTCTAGCTGTCACATTCCTGAATTTTAGGAAGTGATATCTGTGACCATTTTGTGTCATGATGATCAATGTCACATTAAAGAGAGAAGCCTGCAGGCAGGCGTGTGAGCTGTGAGCGCTGCTTGATTAGGGAGGCGCTGGGGTGGGGATCCTGCTCACTGTCACTCCTGCTCCCTGTCACTCCGCGCTGTCTGAGACCATGAGACAAAAGATCCCAAGGGAGAGGTCACCCTGGCCTGGGGCTGCTCTGCTGGGGAGGGGGGGAGCAAGAAAGATGCTCTGAGAGGCAGATCACAGGAGGAGGAGAGGAGTCACAGAGCCGTGAAACAGCACTGAAGGAGGCAGGAGATGTTAGACTCAGGAGTGGGAGTGGGGAGTGAAAGAGGCAGAGATGTGCAAAGCCTTGTATCCCTATGGTTAACCATTTCTAGGCATTACCAGGGTATTCAGTTACTAGAAGATGGGCTTTTTCTCTCCTTTTTGTTTGTGAAATTGTGAATACATTGAATCCCATATTTTTATTCTCCTCTCAGCTTGCAATATGTTGTTCTTCACACCTATTTTTGAAATCATGGCAATTTTTTTACCAAATCTCTAGATTTCCCATTGTGGCTTATGTACATTTCTAGCATGTGAAGAGAGACAAGCAAAAGGGCATTAGTTGTGACAAATCCAGCAAAAAGATGGCTGGGACACAAATCAGAAGTCCAATTTGGTCAGGTTTCCCACTTACTTCCCCGTGAACTGACATGATTCCTGAGTGAAGCATGCAAGCTGGAAGAATAGGGTGCACATTTGCATCCTGTTATTGTTCTGAGCATTATTCTGGCAACAATTTTCTTTTTCTGGATGGGCACACAAAAAGAGCAATAAATATTATTGCTGATTATATTTTAGAAACTACATGCATCATCAGAACATAGGCTTATTTATTAAGGATAAAACAAGTACATAGGGAAACAAATTCTTGCCCACAAGTATTTGAAGCCTGACATGAAATCAAGATATGAGGTGAGAAACAAAACTAGAATGAAACAAAGATGGTTGGGCTAACAGTCTGCTGTTATTTAAGCCAGCCGATGAACAAACTGACAGCTTCAAATCACCTAACATTTTATGTGTGTTGTGGGATGTTTCTGTTCTGCTTTAATGCAGATAAATAAATACAAAACTGGTTTCTACTAAGCTAATTTCTGGAGGTGCAGTGTTATACCCAGAGCAAATGGGTCTATCTGTAAATACCGTGTTTCAGTGCTTGGAGCTTAAATGCCAGTATCCCAGCCTTCCATGCTGCAGCTAAGCAGCCATGGTTACATGTGCCTCCCTACTCAAGGCACAGCAGATGAGGAAGCACTACAGTTCCCCCGGCTCTTCCCTGCAGATTTCACACTCTTTCCCCAACAAATGTGAACCTCCATTCCCCTTCACTTGTGGAAAGCTCTCAGCCAGGATGGCAGGCAGGGGATGCTGCCGCCTTCCCAGCACCCAGCCTTTGTCTGGGAGCAGAGGGCCCTTATGGCAGCATTCCCTTTCGTCTCCCAGCCAGGGAAACCACAGGGCCCCCCGTCCTGACCCAGCCAGGGAGGCTGAGATTCCCACAAGCAGGGGAGACGGAGCATGCCGGGATTTTGCTGTTTGTTTTCGCGGCGCAGGTGCTGGCTGTCCGGGTGTCTGAGTGCGTGTCCCATGGGAAGCGTGAACCAGTGCTGGGGCTCTGCGGCTTGGGCTTGTGTTTGTGAGCCTGGTTTGTCAGCGGCAAGCTATTCTTGTTGGGTTTCCAAGTAAACATCAGACAGATCCTTACCCCTTTGAGCTGTCACAGTCTGCCAAGAAAACTGTCTGAACTTTGAAATTTCTCCTTTTATTTTCCGCCTTCCTGACCCTGCCTCTGCCGCCGACAGCAGGTCCCTCTTGTCAGGGGAATGTCCTCCAGGCACAACACAGGGAAATGGAGGAGGGGAAATTTCACCTCCAGAAATCCTGTTTGGCGAGACAGGGATGTCTGGGCCTGCGAGAGGGCCGGAGCAGGCAGCTCGGAGCAGCCAGGGGCTCATGGATGAGCCTCTCCCGGAGCCTGCAGAAGCTCCGTCCTCCGGGGAGCGGGGGCAGGGCCGCGGCGGGCGCGCGGTGACGGCGGCAGCTCATTAGGCGGCCCCGGCGCCATGGTAACAGCGGGCCCGGCACCCGCGGCTGAGGCAAACACACGGCCTTTGATCGGGTTTGCTCTGATTGCACCGGCGCAGCTCAGCTGAGCCGGGGCTCCTCGGGAGCTGGGGGTTTTGCCGCTGGAAGAATAAGCCCTGTCTCTGCCTCGACAGGGACGCTTTCAGCAGGGTTGGTGTTGCCGTGTCCAGTCCCTGTCCAGGGCTAATGTGGAGAGTCAGCCTCGCCGGCCTCTGCAGCTGCGTGCAGGCAGCAGCCTTGGCTTTAGGTTGCCTTCACTCCCATGGCTCCCTTAGAGAGGTTCTGAGAGGCCCTACTCAGCACCTGGATATACAGTCTGTGGGAAGGAGCAGGGTTTGAAGGACTTCTGTTGCATGATCCATACCTTCCTTGGGCTTACAACGAGCCTATGACTGAGATAATAAAACTTTGAACATGCTAAAGTATCTTGTCCTTCTGCTTGTTTTCCCCATTAGGATATGACATAATTTTCATAAAGCTAACAGTCTGAATGCTCTCCTGTCTCCAGAGAACATCATTTTGCTTTGAAAATGTGCAGCTCTGGAAATGGTGTTTGAAGACAGCTTTGTATCATGCTTGAGGTGCTGCATGCAAAGTATTGATTAAATACAAAATGTAGTTGTTCAGTTTTGGTCATTGGAAGTGGTGAGGACTTCTGGCCCTTAGGGATTTCTTTGGTGAACAAATGATCCCGCTCTGCTGAATCAGTGGGGTTTCTTCCACTGACTTTATACATTTTGGCTAATGTCCAATCTGACCTCCCTCAGCTTCTGTCTGTGTGCTTGAACAGTTAGATCATATTTGGCAGCTAGTAATGTATTTTTGAATCTTTTATACCAAAATGAATCTCAGTGTTCAACAGGTTATCAAAACACAAGCTTGCCTTACTGCAAAGAAAGCATTGCTGTTTGCTTTTCAAAGACCAGTCTGGTATTTCTTCTCATGTTGGGGAGCAGTACTGTAAATGATACAAGAAAGCAGAGGCATGGTTCATATACATCCTGACAGTGAGCAGGTCTGTAAATACAGATGTTTTAGGAAGGAATCCTTCTGATGAATCAATTTGACATAGGCTTCCCAAATGTTGCATGGGGTTGCATCTTTTATATGCCATGCAGGTCAAATCCTTAATAAAAGGATATCTCCTTTTTATTTGTAATTCATAAAACTTACAACTTCTTCCCTAAACAAACACTTTCCTCTCTTCCTGCAACCCACTTTGTCCAGGTGTGTGAGGTCTCTGTGCCACGGGACTCTTCTATGCACGAAGGAATTCCTACTGGTTCCAGCTTAAACTTCAGTTCTGATGATGCCTATCTCCTATCCTTGTCCTTTTCCTTAGATGATGACTGAGAGAGGAAGTCAGTCTGCAATGGAAGGTCTGTAAACAGCTGCTAGAGCTGCAGTTGCCAGCCTCAGTGGTGTTTGTCAGAGCAGGACCCAGCCAGCCTGAAGGGTGTGCTGAGCTGAACACATCCTGGTTGCCTGTCGTAACATACGGTGTATACCATGCTGACAGTCATTTGTTTTTAGCATAGGTATTCACTGGTATGTTCTTTTAAGTGAGATTCATAGATGCTGATTACATTTACTGCATAAATTACTTCATTATTAAAATCAGGTCATTTGAGCCCCAAAACCATTAACATGCAAACTATTACCATAATTTCATAAGCTAATAAATCAAGCACAGGAAAAGAATTAAGCCGTTCCTAGTGATAAGTGTTTCTTCAGAGATTAAGAAACACAATTTTCTTATGCATATATTAACATTTTAAAAGTGAATTCATGCAAAAGCAATTTTTCTGCATATATCAAACTTATGTTTAATAATCTCTATCCTCAGCCTACAGAGCTGCTTCAAAATTAATGTTTTTTTCTCAAATCGCTGTACAGGAACTTGATGTCCAACCAGTCAGCCCATTCCTGTATACCCTACCTGTAAAACTCTTTATGCCTTTATTAAACAGTCAAAGTTAAGAAACAAAGCAAGCCAAGATACTATTTAAAAGAAAAATAGCTTGGGTTCATCTTACATAATGAACTGTTCATCAAAGGTAAATTCTGTATTCTTAATATTAAGCAGTACCAATGAAATTGTAATTATCTCCATAATTGCAATTGAGAACTGTAGTTGTCAATTTATTAAAATTGTGCATTAAAATTGATTTAACTCTCATTTCTTACACAATATAATATAATATTGGCCAGAATAATGCAAAGATAGACTC